>JAAONU010000009.1:23898901-25377987 GCA_012932295.1 Cyclina sinensis | reverse complement strand
AAATGGTTTCCTTTTAACTATTTTTGGTCAACCGTTTAAATAACTGGGTTCGAAACATGATCATCAAACGAACGAGAAAATTCGGAAACCAGACTTTTCTGCGACAGAATTTTTCCAAGGCATAAGTCTACCTACTGTCAAGTTTCTGTTTCTAAACTGAAGCCACTTAAAAGAGAACATCCATCAAGCAAAAACAGCCCTCTCCACACAGTCATATATATTTCTCCGACTACGTCGTAAGCACTTAAATCATGCAAGGTTAAAATTATCAGCATGTTTATAATTGTGTCAGTTAACTAAATGTGTAACCCTTCGAAATCGAGATAGAGCCGCTTTTTGACGTTTTAACTGTCATAAAATCTACTTGAACATGTTTATTAATGTTTTAGTTTTTATCTGCCAAGATAAATTTAGAACAAAATCACAATCTTTTTGCAAAGGTTCGTGTTTTAACGCTTAGATACCACAATTTGATGTGTATGTGATAATAAGAGATCATATTACAATACGATGGTAGAGAAGGGTAAATTGCAACAAAGACCTTATGTGTGGACTGAATTACTTTTGCAGAGACGAAATGCACCTGCACCTTATTTAAAGATTTTTTAAATCACAATTGTACGAAGCTTGAAACAAGATTTAATAACAGTTGGCGGAACAATTCAAACAGGAGAAATATGAGCCCATGTCCGTCTCTATTGGACCGAATAATGGCCAAAACTAAGACAGTATTTTTCAGGAAAAACTTAAACTGGTTTGCAGATGATGGAAATAAGAATTGTATATATTATCAGCAAAACGATTTTAGATATATCAAAGGTGCAAATGATTGATTTGAAGTAATAGGACAAATTTTCCGAAGTGAAGGTTTTTTCTGGTCACTGTCATGTTTAGAGACTTTTCAGTACGGTTACTTTCCCTGATACGATAGAGGACGAAACTGCGTGGTGTTAAGCGTTGATAAGCAACAAACGGACTTTATATTATGGCTGATGATGCTGTAACCTTATTAATATAAGACTTACAGAATATTTCAAAAAAAGTTTCAACAGTAGAGAAATACCTGTTGACCATATTGTCCTTCATCATCTAATAGTTGTTGGGCTGAAGAATAAATCCGTTGTGTAAATAAACATGATATTCCATTGCCCCTAAATTTTCCCGTTAATTCTTTAAATAAACTATTTTTGGAATCACGCTCTTTCGCTAATGATTTGTTCATTTATTTTTAAATTCAGACTGTTTTACGCATCGTTATGATCAGCATTTAACTTAAAAAGCAACGTTGTTTTATAATAGATATTGAGAAAATACCTGCTTGTACTGATCCAGCAATGCAGAAAGCCACATAAAGAAATGCAAATGAGAAGTAAAACATTTTCGTTGTAGAAACTGTGTTGCGAATAAAGCGCATAGACACAAAACATATCACTACTTCCGCGTCGCTGTAATCTGAGTACCAAGTCTTCACGATAGGTTTAGATGTAGAAGTTGAATCGAAAATGTTTGCCTATAAGGGTGCAGGGGACATATTCGAACTTTGGCACCAGTGAAATTTTTAATTAAACAGACATGGTGTTTTGAAGGTTTTGATAACTATTGAGATTGTTTTGTCAGTGTAATTCTTTGTTATTTTTGTGTAGAAAATGCGCAATATTTCTGGATTTGTGCACGAATCTATAAACATTTGGTAGCTTTGTATGTATTTGTGAGTCTTCAAAAAGAGGTATGAAAACTGAAAATGTAAACATTGACTGCTGCTGCAAAACCGATGAGAGATTTGATTTTGTTTTGCGCAAAATCTAAAAGTATGACAGATACTTTATTGAGCATTTTTGAAGTAATCAATAATTGTACTGCAGATAAATGTTAACATTAAAGATATTGGGGGAATTTTGAATGTTTGACGTCTTCATGAAGATTGGCTATATTCAATTTTTCCACTGTGATTTCGGGTGGGTGGGCGAGGGTAATATAAATTGCTGTCAGATTTTATTATCAGGAGCAATGAATGGAAACTGTTATTTTCTTAAATGTATGTTATTTATCCGTGAATAATACAGAGTGACAGGTTTGTTGCTTGTGTAGAATGTTTTGAAATATTTACAATTGTGTTCACAGCCACTCGAACCATAGGAGTTGTTCATTTTTGGGTCACCTGCCCCCATAAGGAAAATTTTTATTTCTTAAAATGTACCAGAATTGACTTTTCTTATACAGCTGTTATTTATTTTTGGAAGTCAATAGTAGGATTTATAAGGGTCCATCAAATAGGACTATTAACAAAGTTGTTTAAATCATAAAGCCTTTTAAGTCAAGGGAGGTAATAAATAAATTGAAAGTCTGCAAAATTTGTCTGATTCCCAAATATCATGGAATTGCACAATTCTCATTTTTTATGCCATATGATTGCGCGAATAAACATTTTAATGTACTGTTGAGAACATTTATGCCATGACGATTGAAATCTGTTATTAACTGCCTTTTCATGATCATTTTTCTTATAATCCTAAAAATAACAGTTTTCTTCTATTCTTGCCGGAAACAGTCGTAATGGCCAATATTACCGCTTCAGTTTATCTTTTGCTCGTGACGAAAAACTCCGTATTCACTCACTCATTGCTAAAAATCTTAGTTATCAGAACAACTATGATATGGAAAGGCACAATGGATGCAAATGGCTGCGGTGCTGCGGTTCATGCTGCTAGGCCATAGACTAAAAGTAAGGTTCCACCGTACCATCTTCTTGCAAACAGACACAGTGCTTGACCGAAAATCCAAGTGTCACGCCTGTGCCATGTGTATACATGAGTAAAATATGCTCATTAGAGCTTTGAACCCCAGGCTGTTAATAACAATAAAAAATATGGTTTAATGAGGGGGTATGCATTAGGCACTATTGCTCTGCAGCTTGCAAGCTGTAAGGTATGTATAAATAGTTAATACATGTGGCACTATTTTCTTCGTTTTATAATTAAATACACATTTTTTGCTGGTTTCTTGATTTTTTAGAAGTTTTCGTTATTTATTTGTTTGTTCTTTATTAAAAAATATTAAGAAGCAAACTATATAGTTAATGACACATGGACTTTTAGCAGTGTAAACATTGCAGTAACAAACTGCATTTTTATTACACTCAGAACTAAATAGCAACGCATTGATGATTGATGCAGCTGGTCAAATGCATTTATGGTTATACAGAACAACCAGCATTAATTAGAGCTAAAGAACATCATTAAAGAGTGTACTTGATAAATTGATAGGAACAAGCCCTTCTGATTTGTTTTTGGTCGGTGAATTGGCAAGGTTTCATTTTTCAAATGCCTGAATTTTTATCACTTGGATGAAAACCAATGTGGTACAAGTTCAGTACATTTGAAGTCTGAACGGGTCTTTTTGTATTTTGTTCAGTTTATGACCAATCAGTTAACAAGATTTAGTGCAAACATGTGTCCTTATTTGTTCTTCTCCTGAAGCCCATATGGCAAATACATCCGCTGTTTCTGTTCTCTCAGATGTTCTTTACAAACAACCGACTTGAGGCAACATCCATTCTGTTTTCCACTGAAACAGCCGAAGATGTTACTAACTTCATCCTTAACTCCAAGGCAGGTGAACAAGCTTCTGTTATCTGATAAGTTCCGTCCTTATGCGAAGGCAAAGACTTGACGCTAATTTGGCCTTGTATACATCATGGTCCCTGCCTTCTAAAACTTTGATTTTGGCAGCACGCATCAACTTGTGCATGTTCCAATAGCATGCACAAAGCACTTCTTGTAAACAGTGTCAGATTAACAAGAAACGTTGTTTTTTATGCCCCGAAGGGAGGCATATAGTAATCGCATAGTCTGTCTGGCCGTCCGTCCGTCTGTCTTTTAAAATTTTGTCCTCGCTTCATCTCCAAAACCGCTTAAGGGATTTCATTGAAACTTAATAGGAGTGTTTGTCACTAAGCCTAGTTGTGCATATCGTCAGGAGATTCCGTTCGGTTTATTTTTGGCAGAGTTATTTGCACTTAGTCATTTTGTACTCTAACTTCTATATTAAAATCTTCTCCACACTTCAACTCCAAATCGCTTGGAGGATTTCATTGAAACTTCACAGGAATGTTTGTCATCAAGCCTTGTTGTGCATATCTTCAGGAGTTTCCGCTCAGATTATTTTTGGCAGAGTTATTCCAGTGACAGCTCTTGATTTATCTTTTTTTCTGCGTGGTGTAAGCAGAAAGTAGATGTTAGGTATTAAAGGATTTGGCAATTTGGCAATGTAATCAGTAATTCAGCCTTAGGCTAAATGGATTATCACTTGAAATGTTTGACTAATATGATTTTGACCCTATGTTGCTTCATAGTGAATTGTTATAGATATATTAATTACATTAATAATGATATATCCTTCCACATGGTGTGTGCAATGCAGTTCAAGTAATATATCAGCATTATTGAAGTCTAATTTGAGGTAGAATAAATCTCGAGCACAAAAAACAGAGTTTCATGCCTACTGTTTGGTTACGTTTTCTTTTGATAATGCTTAAAATCATCTACAAAAATGCTTATAACTTGACATTGCGCTGAAAGCAAGAAAACGGATATTCATTTAGTTTCCTGGCGTATAGAAAGGAATAAGTGATTTTGTAGAAATGGTCATTGTACATTTAATTTCCTTTGAAATTAGGTCTTTTTCTACAACCTGGAAAAAATACAAAGGGAACACACGATTTAATTATCAAAATACCGTTTTATTCAAATACTCTATATTTTATACATTTAAAGCAAGTATGATAATAGGGACCATATAAAAATACTTAAGGGGGCAGGGGACATATTCGAACTTTGGACCCGATGAAATTTCTTAATAAAACAGATGTGATGCTTTGAAGACATTTGAAAATTAAGGAAATGTTTTGTCTGTGTAATTCTTTGTCATTTGTGTGTAGAAAATTAGCTGTAATCTAAGTACCCGGTCCTCACGATAGGTTCAGATGCAAGAGTTGAATCACAAGTGTGTGCATATAAGGGGTCACGATTTAATTCTCAAAGTTACATTTCTTTTCAGAATAATCTATATTTTAATACATTAACAGTAAATATGATAACAGGGACAACATAAAATACTTATTGGGCAGGGGACATATTCGAATTTTGACCCCCTGAAATTTCTTAAGAAAACAGACATGGTGAATTGAAGGTATTGAAAATTATTAAGATTGTTTTGTCAGTGTGATTCTTTGTCATTTGTGTATAGAATATGAGCAATATTTCTGGTTTTGTATACGAAACGAAACATTTGGTACCTTTGTATGCATTTGTGACTCTTCAAAGGGAGGTATGAAAACTGAAAATGTAAACATTGACTGCTGTTGCAAAACCGGCGAGGGCCTTTGGTTTTGTTTTGCGAAAGATCTTAACGTATAACAGACACTTTATTGAGCTTTCAATAATTGTACTGCAGATATATATGTTTGTTGCTTATGTAAAATGTTCGAAATAATTAGAATTGTGGTTAACGGCCACTCAAATCTTAGAAATGGCTAATTTTTGGTCCCTGTCCCCTTAGAACAAACATTATTAAATAATTTATGAAGAAACAAAACAAGAAAATCGGTAGAACCGATGAGCGCTCCCCATAGTAGCACTAATTTAGAATTGGTGTTTCGTGTAGTATTTTTCTTAGTATAAATTGTAGTAAAAATCTGCTCTAAAATAAAATTAGAGCTATCACTGAATGTGATATAAACCCCACTGATATCACCTTGTCAGAGAAGAAAGGGGAGAAATATCAGGTAAGCACAAATAAGCAATGGAGAGTTTTGTTTTGGTTACCATACTTCTTCCAAAAGAGATTCTACTACTTTTCAATCAAAATTACTACGCACAACACATTGAAATCCCTTCATGTATGACAAAGTTATAGCCCAAACAAGAAGTGGACCGACCGACCAACCAACGTGGTGATTCATGCATACCCGCTCAAACTTCATTTGTGGCTCTAAAAAAATGAGATAATGAATAAAAATGGACAGGTAGTGTTGTGATTCTTAACATTGAACTATCTATCGCATCATATCAAGCATTTACCTTTAACAGTTTTTAAGTAATTCTCCGAATACGCATCATCATCAGAAATTTTCAAATAATTTGATAGTGATCATACTTCGTATTCTAAAATACTGGGTTATTTTTTTCTTTTGGTAGAGTAAGAAACCTTTAGTTAAGACAGTAGGTTCAATTCAAATCGAGCAATGTTTTAGCTGATTTCTACTTTTTGTATTTTAAATTTTTAATTGATTAATAAATTAGAATGTTACTGAATACAGTTTTCTAATCTAATGTCAATTTGTTCATTAACTGTAATAAAGATAAAAAGATTATATAAATAATACAAAGAAATCGAAATACAGCATTACATAACTTTGTTGTTTGGCAGGACCATATTCTAGAGGCGCTGTAGGTCACTGACATAGTATCAATCCACTGACGAAGAGGCGAGTGCAAAGACGGTGTGATATGCGTGTGTAATTAAAGTATCAAATTTGGTCCAAAACAATGAAGGCTTAATATATACATAATTAATTACAGAAAACAACAATTTCACGTCTAATCCAAAATAAATATATAAACAGGATTATAGCAGTAACTGAAATACTGTCCTTGATAAGTATAAACCTTTCCAGAAATTAGTACCTCCCTGATTATCTCCCTTGCGTCCGCCACTAAGGGACTACGCAGATGAAGCAGTTTTATAATGCGGAGCTTAGAAAAAGTCCTATTTTTACAGCAGTAATCTGATTATAACGTTGTATGTTAGAGAAACAGATTCATATAAACCACATGAAGCATTTATTATCAGCAAAGATCTATCCCATGGTCTTCTAACTGAAAAAAAGTATATTTGTAAACGATGTTTTGCTGAAATCTCAATCTTTTGAACTGTTAAATAAAGGTCATGTGATATTCTCCGGTAGATTAATACTTTTTTTTCAAAATTTTACCCCCAAAAATGTTTTTAAAAAGTGCATGTATCTAAAAAAGTACAGTTATATAGGTGTCATAATAATATAAAACTTTTTTTTTCTTCTTACCACCTATTTCTACTACTTGGATTAATTTCCTACCTTTGGGTTCAACTCGCTTTAAAATTTAATAAGCGTCTATATCCCTGATCAAAACCGGAAGTCACTTATGCGCTCTATGTTTACATTTCCTCAGTTTTAATTTTATGGTCTTTGGGTTCAATAGCATATATCGGATTGTATCTTCCTATATTACTTTGCCATTATGGCTGAAGCTTCGGTAGTTTTAGAGAAGAAAGCTTCTAATTGTGTCTTAACGACGGACGAAAGTAAATCGTCTTTATCTTCAAAAAAAATCTACATCTTCTCGAAGCAAAAAGAAGGATGATGTTACCTTGTTATCAGAACGCGTTTCGAAACAAGACGAACGTTTTGAGTCTTTAGAGGGTAAAAAAGATCAATTATTCACTCTGTTTTCCAATAACATTGCTCGTAGCAAGGCGCCTGGTGCTCGTGAGCACTTTGACACTCCACAAGAGACGCCCAGGAGTTACATATACAGCCTTGTGATACAGAAATTTCCAAGTCAACGTACGGAAAATGATGAATTATCTTTATTCATCGACCCTGAGGAAAAGCAGCACTGTTCTTTCACAGTGATTTTAGGTTCTGATCATTCCTCTGAAAATGGCGAGGATAAGGAGAGATTGCTCAAGTACCTGTCGACCTCTCCACCTGTTGAGGAATCCAGTTCCAAGACTGATGACCCTCGCACTTTCGTTCTGACACATAAATTTGGGGACGATGCGACGACAGGAAAGAGTAAATCAGTGTTTAACACTTGAGAAACATCAATTAGATATTTTGAATGAATCATGGTAAACTTTACAGCCTCGGAAAGTTTTTTCATTCAGAGATAGCTATAGGAAACATTTTCCCTGTGCATTCAGATTTTGGGGATTATTTTAAGGTCCGAGCAATTGATGAAACAGTGGAGGCCTTACTGATCAACAGATACGGTAGGACAGCTTCTTTTGGCCGCATTCCATCTTCACTTCTAAACCTATGAAAGGTTTAGAGAAGTTATCATATTTTGGTCAAATAGCATCACGAATGCTTTGATTTCTACATGCTATATTCAGCAAGCCTTGGGCTTTCTGCTTGACACTTTGCAGGCTGACAATTTGAATGTAGACCATGCAGTAAAGACAGCTAAAACTCTAGATCATGTTGCTCGGGCAGGTGCTTTTCATCACCTTGTTCGGAGAAATGCTACTCTTATCAATACTGGGCTTAGTGATTTCAAGGAGTATTTGTACGCTGTTGTGTCTTCCCCTTTGACAGCAGATGGCATGTTTGGAACATAGTTTGACAAGAAATTGAAAGAAAAAAGTGCACTGAGTAAGCAGTTAGCTGAAGTGTTACCTGAGGGTTTGAAGAAGAATGTTACTAATACTTCTTTCAAACGCAAGTCAATATCAAGTTCTAATCAGGCAAAAAGACCAAGAACTTATGACTTCAGAAGCCGGACTGCCACACAGTCTTACAGCAGTCATGCTTGCAAGTCCACAGACAGAATTAAGATTCCACAGACATCTAAGGCGGTAAGTTCCTTCGAAAATTTCCAGCAAAAAAGTTCTGACTCAGAAAAATTTGCCAAGTTCCCTCAGATACCTGTGGGGGTCGTCTAAGATTTTTTATAACAGAATGGGAGAAGATAACAGACGACAAATGGGTCTTATCAACAATTCAGTTTGGTCTAAACTAAATTTTGTTCAATCCTCCTTGGTAAGGCATAAAAGAAACAAAAGGCAATGTTCAAGCAATGTCCGTTTTGCTAGAAGAAGTTCAAAGCTTACTTGTAAAGAAAGCAATAAAATTGTTCCTCCAGGTCAAACAGGAGAATGTTTTTTCAGTACGCTGTTTGTAGTCCCAAAGAAAACGGGGGATCTCAGACCAGTGATAAATCTAAGACCACTCAACAGGTATCTAAGGAAACAACACTTCAAAATGGACACATTAAACAAAGTGTTGATCTGGTGCAGCCAGGAGATTGGGCATTTACGATAGACTTGTCAGATGCGTATCTCCATGTACCGATACACCAAAAATTTCGCAAGTATCTGAGGTTTTGCATAAACGGAACAGTATACAAGTTTGTAGCTCTCTGTTTCGGGCCAACATGCGCTCCTCGGGTATTTACGAAATAGTAAGTGTAGTCACAGACTATTGGAGAATGCAAAATATACGCCTTGCAACATATTTGGACGACTGGCTGTGTCTGAATGCAATTCTTTGGTATACTATACTCAATCTCCTGTTCAAACTAGGTTTTGTTGTGAATCTGAAGAAATCAAATCTAGTTCCTTCTCAAACTTGCAATAAAATAGGGCTTTATTCAAACTACATCTGAATTTTGTGTTTCCATCTCCAGACCGGTTAGGCAAAATTCAAGCAGCAGTTGCAATTTTGAAATCGGGTCAGGCTACGGCCAAAGATTTCCTTCATTTACTAGGATTGATGGCATCTTATATAGAGGTTACACCAAATGCACGTCTGTTTATGAGACCAATCCAGTTACATCTCTTGTATTTTTGGAAACCGAACACAATGAGTTTTAAAACAGTTATCCCCTGTACACTACACCTGGTGAGTCATTTGGACTGGTGGTTACAGGAACCAAACATCAACATGGGGCAATCTCTTCAGAAATGTCTGGGATCTGTGGTTCTCACAACCGATGCTTCGAAAGTCGGTTTTGGGGGTCACATGAACAATTTAGTATATCAAGGGGTTTGGTCTGTTTCAGAGTAACAAGTCCATATGAATATTCTAGAGATGGAAGCAGTGATCAGAGCAGTGAGATATTTTTTGCCACACCTCTCGAACCAGTCTGTACTTATCAGATGCGACAACACCACAGTTGTCCAATATATAAACATACAAAGGGGCACAAAATCAGTGAACCTTTGTTACAAGGCTTGGGAGTTGTGGCAAATGGCATTGAAACACAAGTTTCAGTTGAGAGCAGCACATTTAGCGGTAGTTCAGAATGTTCTGGCAGATCATCTCAGAAAAAATAAGGTCTTCAGAGTGGACTCTGAACGATCATGCATTGTCCAAAATACTTGCTCTTCGGGGAACACCAATGATAGATCTGTTTGCTTCGGGGGAAAATCACAAGCTGCCGATATTTTGTTCTTGGCACCAACATCCAAACGCATATGCTATAGATGCTCTGTCTGTAACTTGGAACAGGATGATTGCATATGCATATCCTCTAATTTGTCTGATAGTGAAGGTGTTTGAGCATGTGAAACAGTATCGATGTCAGATTCTATTGATTGCACCTCAATAGCCACGTCGTCATTGGTATATATGTCTACTTCAGATGTCAATAGCTCCTCCCGGGAGGCTCCCGGAACAAACAGATCTGTTGTATCAGCCCAAAACAAACATTTTTCATCCAAACCCAGAAGTATTCAGTCTGACGGCTTGGTTGTTCTCAACCGAAATTTCAAAAATTCTGATTTTCAAAAAACTCTAGAAAACTGCTCATGGCTTCCTGAGAAAAGGAACACAATCAGACTATGCTAGCAAATTCAAAAAATTCAGTAGCTGGTGTATTAAACGGGAAAAAGATCCATATACTACCTCTATGGTGGATTGTGCTGAATTTTTGACCTCTTTATTTGAGTCCGGGTTACAGTATCGAACAATTTCAAGTTTAAGATCAATGATGTCTGCTGTGGTCAGTCCTGACAACGCCCAGATTTAATAAGTTATTGAAGGGCGTTTTTGTTTCTAGACCCCCATCAGCCAAATTAGTTCCTGAATTGGACTTGATTAGAGTATTAGATATTTTACAGAAATCTCCACTTGAACCATTGAGAAAAGCTAAACTTAAGTTTATAACTCTTAAAACTGTTTTTCTTATAGCCATTACAACGTTCAGGAGGTGCGCCGACATTCAAGCACTGAGACTAGGTGAAGGCTGAGTGACTGTCCAGAACAGAGGGATCACTTTCCTTAGACCAGGATTAAGTAAGCAAGACAGACCTGGAAATTTAGGTAGTAAAATTTTTTTTCTTTATTAAAAAACAATAAGAAGCTGGATCCAAAACGTGCCTTGTATGTGTATTTGGAGCACACTGTGGATTAAAGGCAGAGAGTTAAAGGTGAAGACATCACTAGTTATGTGGAACCACATCATGCTGTATCAGCAAAAACTATTTCACGTTGGTTAGTGGAGACAATAAGACAGGCTTACAAGGACAAAAACAAGAAAGTTAAAGGTCATAGTACTTGAACTATAGGTCCTTCATTGACACTGTTCAATGGTGCCTCTATGAAATCAATTCTCGAACCTGCAGATTGGGCTCGAGAATCAACATTCACAAAATTCTATCTAAGAAATATTGATCTTTGTTTTAGAGTAGCCTGTATATAAACGTTTTTAAACTTTATGCGAGTTTCTAGCCAAAAGAATTGGTTTTTGACACTGAAATATGAGTTTTCACTGTGTTGAGGTATTGAACTTGTACATATGAAGGGATTGTGGATCAGAAACATTGCTGTTTGGTGTAATTTTTCTGAATATCAGTAAGATTCGTTGTATAAAGGAGGGTAAAGTAAGAGGTGAATTAGACAAATGTACATAAGATACATTTATATAGGACGGATGTTAACTTTGGTGGTCTGGATAAATAGGCTGGAAGGAAATCACTTTCACCTCCAAAGGTAAGCTTTTTCATCTATCCAAATAGTAGAAATAGGTGGTAAGCAGAAAAATGAAAGCAATGAAATTCAAAAATTTGATTTTCAAGTTGCAATTTTATAAAGAAGTTTTCCTACTTACCACCTCAAGTTACCCACCCATCCTCCCCTCAGTAATACGTTTAGTCATAAAATTAAAACTGAGGAATTGTAAAGAGAGCGTCTAAGTGACTTCCGGTTTTGATCAGGGGTATAGACGCTTATTAAATTTTAAAGCGAGTTGAACCCAAAGGTAGGAAATTAATCCAAATAGTAGAAATAGGTGGTAAGTAGAAAAACTTCTTTATGAAATTGCAACTTGAAAATCGAATTTTTATCACCGTTCCTGGACGGCGATATATACAATTAACAAGATTTGAACAGTTTTGCCTGTACACCGCCTGCCTTTAGCCAATCAAAGCGAACAATTTCATATCACATGATAACAAAATGGACGTCAAAAATCTTCAGCAAGGGATGTGTAAATGGACTCGCCCAACCGCCATGTTTGTCGGGTTACTTATTCTTACAACTGAAAAATACCATCATCAATGTACAAACTCAATACCAGTCTTCAGGCTCTTGCGGGATAACACAAGATAATCGCAATATTTTTTGCTACATGTCATTTCTAACTAGAGAATGTAGTCTAAATAATAGTATGTTTTGTTTGTTTTTTTCCAAAACTTGCACTTAAAGAAAAAAAATCAAATGCTTGCTTCCGGGCGATTCTAATCAGGATACAAACTCCCCGCAGCGGTTACTTCCCCTGATCAGTACAGTTAAAGAAGCAAAGCGTGACGTACCCGGTGCGAGGAGTTTGATCAGGATATATCTGTGTTTAATATATGCTTGTTTAGGGTCACGGCAATATCGTATTTTTTTACCTAAAATTTATTCTGTTTAAATTTTACGTGTAATATTCTTATGATACTGAAGAATAGTGTCTAGCTTTTGTTAAGTAAACATTTTTTTAGTAATAACTAAAGTAAAAAGCTACGCAAATATCTAATTAATTATGCGTTGACTGGTTTACAACAAAGCAATATTTGCAAGGTTTTTAATGCTGCAAATTTTAACATGATGTATAAAGATATTGGCATGCTTTTCATAAAGAAGCCACATCATCCGCTTTCAAAAATAACCCAGCTACAATAAAAACTACAATGTATACTTCATCTGCTTTATTATTTCTGTGTGAAAATGATCAGATATAACTTCGCTTTTCACTGCAAAGCATGTTATAAAATTATCAAATCAGTGAAAACATTCATCTATGGATAAGACGTCTTACATGGCTGAACGGCGAATTCAAGCATTTTTGGAAATGCTAATACTTGTTGAATTTTGTTTTCGTATGAAAATATCCACAATAACAATGTTAAAGATAAATTAATATCAAAGCACTGAAAGCACTACAAATTGTTCGGACTTGAAAAAATAGTTTCAATGATAGAGTTGTTTTTAACACTGCATTTCTCTTGGTTGCTATCATAATTTCAAGGTGGAATAGTTTTAGTTATGCTCTGTACCAGTAAACTCCAAAGAATTTCTATCAAGCATTGGAAAGTACATGTATCAGGGCCTCCTCTGCCAGTCAACAATGGCACCAAATGCTGCAAAATTAGTGACAAAAATCTTCTATTGTTGACAGAAAATTTGACAATTTAAACCCAAATTGCATACTTCCACTCTGAAATTATGCTTTTGTGAAAAAAGGGGAGGCCCTGTGTATGATAGACAAATATTTTAGGAGTGGAATGCATTTCTCAGCAGAAATAAAAAAAAAAGAAACAAGAGGATACATTTTTTAGCTTTATATTATTCAAACAATTTTTCCTCAGAACAATAAAAATATAAACTGTATTATGCATGCAATTCTTCCTGAGAACAGAAACGTAAAATAAAATGAGGATAAAAAAATCATGAGACAATTAGGTAGGACCAGTCTATTAACTGGAGCTCTGCAAACACCACTGCTCGTTTCACATGTTAAAAATGGACGCGCTATTTTGATCCAAGGATGCATGTTTGTTAAAAGTGTAAATGTATATAAACAAGTAGACAGTTAAACAGGTTGTAATATCTGAAAATAAAATGATATCTCTTAGAAGTATTGTAAGCTTTCAACATATATAAAAATTTACAAAATTGTAACATATACAAGCAAAGAGGAAAAGAAACAATCGGAATATGCAAGAAGACGTTTTCTAAGTAACAATGTATTTCTCAAGCAATACTGAAATGTGTCTACATGTTAAAGTTACAAAGAATTTGGTTAAAAAAAAGGAAAAATGGAAAAAGGCTATGCGTGTGATGTAAAGCTGGGACTTTCACTACAATAAAAATTTTTCCCAGCACCATAATGTTGCATGGAAGGTTAAGGTTAAACAATAGCCTTCTCCCAGACAAAGCAAGAGTCCCCTACCGGTATCATGTCTGATTCCCTACCTCAAACCCATTTCCATTGGTTATCACCATTTCCGTAACCACAGCAACCAAAATTCAAAACAAGAGGGACATAATAGCCCTAGATTGCCTGCAAAAGGGTGGGGATGGAGCTACGATGCAACCATTGAAACAAAGGAAAAGTATGAAATATTTTTTTAAAAAATGCGTGGGTAGGGAATCAATAAGCATAACATTGCAAACAATGAAACAAAAGAGAGCAATTATACGTGACTTGGCCACCATGTATAGAAAAAGAATAGAACAGCGCTCTTCAGGAATAAGTGGAGAATTTCAGGGCATAACTTGGTGTCAGTAAATAGTAATCAATGTATATGAGTTTAATATTTCAGGAGGAACAAGAAGCCATATCATCAGGTTTGTATACTGTATAAACACAACTAGGCGTGGAGGGAGGGGAGGGGGAAATACCCGTAGATGTGGGAACCCTCCTTTCCAATTAATTAAAAAAAGATAAAAAAATTGGGGATAACCGTAGCTGTGTAGTAGCAGGAGAAGGGATTTGGTACCTTGACGGACTTGAAGGAAAGCTGTGGTGTCAACTACCTTCCTATAAAAAGTTTAAAAAGCATGAGAACAAAATGGTGGGGTGTAACCCTATCTGAGAGGCTGGATGGGAGGGGATTTGGTACACCGATGGACTTGGAGGGGTTGGTATCGCCCACCCCAAGCACAAGCAATAAAATAAATTACGAAATTAAAAAAAGACGAGAGAGGGTAAGTTGGTACTGTTGATAAACATTCCTGTAAACTTTCCTAAGACTACCTCATATACTTTTGGAGATACTCGCGACACGAAATATATGGCGAACATGCAGATTTTAACTAAGTTAAATATTACTAGGCTACCGCAGGTGCAGAACGGCATGCGCTGATAAACATTCCTGAAAAGCTTCATGACTCTACCTCAAATACTTTTCACAGATACGCACGTCACGGGATTTGTGACGGACAGACGAACAACTCTGCCAAAAACAATATGTTTTTCCCCAAATTGAAATTAGAGATTTCTCTATGGGGGTAGATCGGAATGAGTAAGCATGCGTTTGTGAGATCAATTGAAATGACAAAATCTCCATTCCAAACTAGATTTTGAACTGTTTTCCATCTTGCAATGCTGCTCTTTGAGATATTCTTGGAGATCTTTCAAATTTAAAACATGTCTCAGATCTGCTGACGAGAACAAAGAAGAAGAAGATTGAGTTTTGGATTTGGGGAACAATTTTTAATCGCTTGTCTTTGTAGTAAGTATTGTATTTCCTGCCGAATAACAAGTGTTTGACCCTGGTATCCCCATGAACTCTTTTAATAGATTTATACTTAAAAGATATCAAGCAATGGACTGTGTATAAGCGCGATCTGTCACAACTTTCCGGGAATCGCGCAGTCACGGCCTAGATACAACACTGGTACTAATCTCTTTTAATACCGTACACAGCTGTTTGTTGTAACAAGAAGATTTGCAAGCTGTTGCAGGTCCTTGGCATTTCTTTTTTGACATAGGCACAAGGTGGAAGCACCTGTGTCCTGTGGTTTAGTCATTGAGTCGTTTTAATTTTTACCAATAGGAATAAAATGAATTTTATTCTGCTTATCTTCATAGTATTTGAAAAGACACGGAAGATCTTGTACATGTGAATATTTATTTTGCACTCAGAGGCTTTAATATTTAACAAATATATTTGTATTAAGTTGAAGTACAATTTTCAAAATAAACGATAAAATTTGGTCATGACAAAACTTCATTATGAAGCATAATAATTATGTCAGGCACAAATATTCTTTGATCTATTGTATGTATGTTGAAGAAGGCGGTTTCAATATTTGAACGTGAGACAGACATATGAGACTTAGATCCCAAGACTTGCTATAACAAAAGAAGATAATCTAGAGTGTCTGATGGGAGAAATGGAGTGAACTGGTAAAACTTTTATTGGTAGTCGTCTTTTGGAAATATAAGGGAAAGGCATACAAAGGGAAATATAAGGGAAAGGCATACAAGGAACGAAAGTTGTTTTTCTCAAACTAAGCTTACCATACATATACATGTAGATATTTACAGTATGTTAACAATGTCGATCTATCTGCACGTATTTACAGTAATGTAGACTCGTAAATAACTAAGATCAGAGTAACAATCAGTGTGTACATTGAAAAACCCTCCTATGTCTAGCTGGGTTGCTCCATTAACTTTCGAAGTACAATTTGAACTGACACAGTTCACTTCCATAGTACTGGTGTCAGTAGTGGTGGCTTCAGTAGTAGTGGTATAAATACTGTTCACTTCCGGTTGTCCGTCTAGATAGTAGATGCTGTAACCTTCATTTTGTTGGACGGGACCTAATGTCACTTTAAATATGTTGGTAGACTTGAGGATTACTTCTCTCTCAAAACTGAAAAGGGAGTATTTTCAACTAGTACACCGTACACATTTTCTATGATAAACAGCATGCCTTTTGAGCATGAGATGAAACCAATGGCTGTTCCTTTATTTGTACTTGTGCTGGTTATTTGATTAAACGAGTATTCCTGCCCGGCAGCAGGGAACTTGTCCAAGTTCTTGCATCCTCGATATACCTTTTTATGAACCGTAGGCCCAAGAATGTCAAGACCTCTATTCATTAAGTCTCCTGATATTCTCCATATGTCGGTTGTTTTGTTGGGGTAACCATCGCGCATTTCAGCATTTAGTGTTACATAAAAACTGCTGGCTTGTGTGTAAAGGTTTATGATACCAATAGCGTACCTCCGGTCCCAGGATTCATTTGTGAAGGTATTCATTTTCTGTCTTGCTATCGCTACGTTGGTCTTGTAATTCACCAGTCTATTAAACAGTGTTTCAACCTCTCTGGAATAACCATCTTCTTTGGAATCTGTAATGACTGAGAAAAAATACACTTTTGCCTATACAATCAATATCAAAACATTGCTCTTCATAGGAATTTTCACATTGATCCAAAATATTGTTAGCTTATTCAACAGTATTCTGTACAATACGAAGACATTTTTGTACGATAAATGATGTTGAACGATCCGATAGCTGGGAACTCCGTACTTCGGATATCATCTAGCACGATTAACCAAACAACGTCGGAAAATACATAGTCTTTGTTTGCACGTGTGTACAAATACAAAATATATTATAGGGTTACGTTGTACATATTACGAGTAAGCTGGATGATTAAATAGATGAATTAGGTACAGAATATTTGTTTATTATTTTTGTCATTATTTCATCCTTATCGAAATAAAATGTAACACCCGACGAATAAGAAAATGTGACGTTTTAAGCATTAGATAGAATCATTCCTAATACACATAGTATTAGTTTCTATATTTTTTACGCAATCACGTGATCAAGAACATTAAAGTACTAAACAAACTTTGAACAATATTGAACTTCGAAAGTTTATTAACATAATTCATTATTGTACTAATTTTGTATGATTCGTAATTCAAATAGTTTTTGCCTCAATTTTTAGAACTCATAGCGAAAAACCATTTGATAAGAACTGAAATAAATAAATAAATGAATAAATAAATAAATAAATAAATAAATAAATACCCCCTCAAAAAACAACAACAACAAAACAAACAAACAAACAAAAAAAAAAAACAATAAACAAATAACAATCTGTTACAAGACATATTTTTTGGGGGTCAAACTACAGGAACATGGTTTCCTTTTTTTTTTTTTATATAAATCGTTTAAATAACTAGGTTCGAAACATAGGCATCAAACAAAAGAGAAAATTCTGAAACCAGATTTGTCTGAGACTTACAATTTCTCATAGGCAAAAGTCTACCTACTGTCAAGTTTCTGTTTCTACTGATTGAAGTCACTTGAAAGAGAACAACCATTAAGCAAAACAGCACCCTCCATACTCATTTGACTTCGTGGTTCGTATATTGAACGTGTAGTCAATATATTAGTATTTTGCTTTAACATTTAAGCTTTATATATTAGCCTGATGGTTTAAATGAACAATCTTGGCAAATATATATTTGAAAATTAATGAGTTTTTTTTTATTTCTGTTTTCATATTCAAATAACTTGACTACCACATATTTTTAGCCCTTAGGCAAGGAGGGGTAAACTGCATTAAGACCTTATGTGTGGAATGAATTACTTTTGCCGAGACGAAATGCACCTGAACCCAATTTAAAGATGTTTTTAAAATCACAATTGTATGAAGCTCATTTAAACAAGGGTTAATAACAGTTGGCGGTACTATTCAAGCAGAAGCGATTTGAGTCTGTGTCCGTGTCTTTTTGGCCGAATACTGGTCAGCACTAAGAAAGTAGTTTGCAGGAAAAACTTAAACTGGTTTGTAATGGATAGAAATAAGAATCGTATAATATATGCGAACGTTTTAAGATATGCCATAACTAGCAAAGATGCAAATGATTGATCTGAAGTAACAGGACAAAATTATTGCGAAGTGAAGCTTTTCGATACAGAATCTTCTGTGTGATTAGAGGCTATTCACTGCGGTTACTTCCCCTGATACGATATAGGAAGAAACTCTGCGTGGTGTTAAGTATGGCGTACCATTAGGGTTTTTATTGTTAGACCCAGCATCATGCTGAAGTTTTAAGCATCATGCAGGGTCATGACATTTATTTTTAAGCATCATACAAGGTCATTACAATTATCTTCAGCATCATACAGGGTCATGTAAAATAAATCCTGCATCATACTGGAAGAATATGGCGTACCTTTAGGGATTTTATTGCTAGACCCAGCATCATGATAAAGTTTTTAGCATCATGCAGGGTCAAGATAATTAATTTTTAGCATCATACAGGGTCATGACAATTATTTTCAGCATCATACAGGGTCATGCCTAAAAAGGACCTTTTACCCTTCGGTGCGTCAAAAAGTATTCAGCATCATGCAGGATTGTTTGCAAGATGCTAGCCCCGTAGCGCGTTTCGGTAAAGGACGCGTGTTTATCTGACCAATCAGAATCGATGTTAGATAAATTGATTCTGCTGGAATAAAGTGTTCGTTGATTTTCAATCTGTTGACTTTCAAGACCAATATAGAAAAAAAAACAGGCGTTGGATGTAATTTGTTTATTAATAAATTTCACATACCTTAGCTATTTTACAATATGGTTTTATTACTTTTATTTATTATGATTTCCTTGTCGTAGATTATTACTTAATAAAAAAGCAAATAACTTTACCGGAAATAATTTATGATACATTTATATCCGGTTTTAGCGTAACAACTCCTTCTTTTTTGATTATTTCATTCTTTATTCTACTTGAAAGGTTATAGGTATACTTTCTCGAATATACAGTGCTTGATTATTATAAATCACATAACTTAGTTATTATAAAGTAATATCGAGTAATTGGCTATAGTCAGGTTTTCTATTCTTTTTCATTTGCTGTTGAATGAGGAATAAAGAACTATTTCGCTATTTCAGCGACTTGTAAATGTAAAGGTTCAAAGTTTGAGTTATTCATTCTAAAATATATGGTACGAATATTTGCTTGATAATCATATATCAAGTGAGTTATAGTTAAAAATAAAGATAAATGGAGGCATATTTTCCATTCCATATTCACGTTTTGGTGAGGAATAAAGAATCGGTTTTCTGTTCCATATTCGACTTATAAAAGTTCAGTTTAAAACCTTTAGTTATTCTAATGGAAAGAATTTTATGACTTACAGTCAAAATAAAAATACATTGAAGCATTTTCAACGATCACTTTGTTTAATCATTTTTTTGCGTTTGGATAAAGAAGAAACTAGTTCTAATAATATTTAGAATAGTTTTGATTCAAAGGTTAAGTTATTTCTTTGTGAATACATGTATATTGTATGTGTTTGGTTATCATAAATCACCTAAGTTACACATGAATAATTGAGGCATTTTCGACAGACATATTTTCTATTCATTATTCGCGTTTGAATAAGAAATAAACAACCAGTTCCCTATTCCTTTCTAACTTTAAACATTTTTGGTTAAAAGCTAGAGTCATTAGTCCTGTAATATATTGTATAATTATTTTTATCATCAATCATATGGGTTACAGTTAAAATAAAGGTAAATTGAGGCATAGACAACAGCGATATTTTTATTTCTTATTCGCGTGTGAATCAGTTTTCTATACCTTAACGGTTTTTTTTATTAGATTTAATCTTGAGTTTTTCCTTCTTAAATATATTGTATGTGCTTCATTTAATAAGGAATCCATCCTCTATTTCTTATTTAACTTGAAATAGTTGAGGATCAACGTTTTAGTTATTCCTTTTAAAATATTTTGATGTGCTTGATCATCATTATCATTGTCATATTAGACAGTGTAGATCAGATCTAATTCAGACGTGAAATTATCACAAAATTAAACTATATCCACGAACAGCCTGACGACATCTGACTTCATTTGAAAATATCGAAACAGTCCATGTTTTGTCGACATTTCTGAAATTTGTGAGTTTATGTTCATGGTGTATGTATATGCTGCCAAATCGAAGTCATAACATTGATTTTCATACTGATTTCAACTATATGGTCTGAGAAACAACCTAAGAAGAACCAGAAATTTGTAATTTGCTGTGAAATACAGCCCGCTTGGTTGTACTGAAGAATTTATAAAGCCGGATATTTTATACTTTTTTCGCTTTGTAGATAGCTAATAGTTTACCGTGCAGCTTATGCTGTGCAATACTGGTAAACATGAAACATAATTACTCTTATTATTATATACCTGATTAAGTTTCTAAAATGCACTTATGGTTCTTATACTATAAAACATACCTAATAGAGTGCTCATTAAAATCTTACTGATTGAAAACTTTGCACACCAGATTTAAGCTAAAAATATTTTATTTAGAATTAAATACTAGTCTTAGTTTAACTTTTAAAAGGCAATCATATAGTCCTATGTGGCTTCAAAAAGGAGGAAAATGTATGCTCTTTGTGGGGTTCGATCTCCTGACATTCACTTTAAGTTATATTTCATTCTAACTGTTAGCTAAAGCGCCGGTAAAGTTTTGTGAACACTTTATATTGACAAAAAATGAACAAAAAAATCTAATTGCTCGCGAAGTTGGCGGCCCGGCGGCCTAGTGGCCTAAACGCAGCGGCCTAATGGCTTAAAATATACATTGTTATCAAAATAAAAATTATATCTATGAACTTAGTATCAACAAACAACAACAACACAAGGGGTTTGTGAGGTACTTTTGCGAATTAAAAAAAATGTCCTTTCATGATTTGTTATCTAAAGGCTGCTAGCGACCCATCGGCCTAGCGAGCTAGGATATACATTGTTATCAAAATAAAAAAAGATACCTATGAACTAAGTGTCCACAAACAATAACAATAAAAAGGATTTTGGTGTATTTTTGCACATTAAGAAAAAAGCGTCTTTTCATGATTTGTTATCTGAAGGCTGCTAGCGACACAGCGGCATAACGACTTAAAATAAACCTTGTCTTTTACAACTAGAAATTATCTTTGAACTAAGTGTCGATAAGCCACAAAAATAAAAAACGTCCTTACATAATCTATAATCTTAAGGCTGCTAGCGGCCTACAATGAACCTTGTCTATCACTATAAGTATAATATCTTTGAAGTAAATGTCAACAAACAACAACAATAAAAGGGGTTTTGGGTGTTGTTGTTGTTGTTTTTTTTCAATTGAAAATAAGTTTTTTTAATGAAAAGAAATATTTGCCTGGCAGCCAATCGACCTAGCGGCTTAAGATATACATGGTGCATCGCATTTAAACAGATTTTTTTGAACTCAGTTCAAACAAACAACATACAAAAAAGGAATCTTAGGTGTACCTTTGCTGATAAAAAAGAGATTTTTTTTCACAACAAGACGTATTTGCGTATCTTAAGGCTGCTAGCGGCCCAGCGGCCTTAACTCTATCAGAGTTGAAACAGTATTTCAGAACTCAGTTCTAACATACATTCTGAACAAAAGGTGTTGGAATTTTTTTTTGAAATTTAACAATGACGATTTTTTTCATGAAAAAAGGGCTTGGTGTCTGTAAGCTGCCAGCATCCTAGTGGCCTAGGATTTACATTGTATATCGCAGTAAAATGTATTTCTTAATTTAAAAACACAGAATAAACAAAGGTTTTCTGTGCGTTTTTTTTCAAATTTAAAGAAAAATTCAAGGATGGTTCGTAAAAAGAAAAATCCAGCCGCCAGTTTTTCGGCACTTTAAATGCTTTGATTACAATTTTTCTTTCTTCAAGTTTTAGAAAAACTAGATTGGGACCGCGCAATCACGGACTAAGAGTAATATGAGAATTGGCTACACATGTAGCAGGCTGGTTTTTGCATTTGGCTTCTTTCCGAGCACTATCTCACAGGAGTGAGCGAATGATGAGGTAGATTAAGAGTTACGGAAGGAACCCAAGTCTTTGCAAACAAATCTTTGGTGTATTAAGAATTGCTATTTGCGTGGCTTGATTCTTTGACAATGGACATTTTAAAAAAGTGTCCACCAGATTTCACAGGATGTTATGTGCAGTGTACTTAATAGCTTCTTACAATATTTATAAGCCACTATGTCAGTTTTATTTTCTTCTTCAGTGTTTTTGCACATTGCAATGTATCCGAGAGTTGTTGTTTGGGAGTTAGGACAGGGATCTGACAAAACCTCAATGTTGACCAGGTGTGCGATCATTCGATTAAATTTTATCAACTTTTTACTTAGAGAATATTTGAAATTCTTGTTACTTACATAAGCCAACAGGCACCATATTCTACCAAAGCCAGTCTCCTCTAACAGTATGTTTAATTTTTATATATATGTAAAAAAAGCTTCATCATACTTACTATCTCACACCTACATTAAGGAAGTTCCTGCTTAATGATAAGTGTTTTTGTTCTTTTGCTCTTACAAACAAATCTTCTTTAATTTCCGTCAGGAAATAAAAATAGTATGAAACAATTGGATTCATATTAAACACTTCATGTCACAGTCTGGTAGATAAGAATAATCTACTTGACTTGATGACACTGCTACTTCAAAAAAAATATGTCCTATCTATCTGTGAAAAAAAACGGAAAAAGAAAACGAAAAAAAGTATCATGAAATTGTTTTAAACTTTATAAGGACATTTTTGAAACTACTCAACAGTTAAACTCACATCAAGTAATTGTTCATTGTCACTACAGTAGGTGTTGCAAGTAAACTGGATTGGAAAAGAACTAGCCATTATATCATCAACTTTTTAAAAACTGAATAATCATACATCACATATGTTTTTATGTAAGTCATTATTACTCAAATATCAATATTGTGCAAACATTCACTAGATGTACATATATTTTCATTTTCTAATTTTCTACATGATTTGGTTAAACGCTGATAATGAAGGTGTTGCTGCAATAGCATTAATACATTACTTGAGTGGTCAGCAGACTATAAAAAACACAAGCTGGTGCTAATTGATTTATAACTGTTAGGGGCAATTCCTCTGATGTGCCTACTGATAAGAATCGGCTCAGATTGAGCCGATTTCCCCCGGTTTTTCCAAGAACTAATTTGTAGACTACTAGCAGCGCAGCGGTCTAAGACAGACATTGTGTTTCATTGTAAAGAAGTATTTTTGCACTCACTTTTAACAAGTGACATAATCTATTTATTTCTCACTATTTTAAAAAGAAAGAAAGAAAGAAAGAAGAAAAGAGAGTCGGTCGGTTGCTCGGTCAATCAGCCGGGCGGCCGGTCGATCGATCGATCGGACAGTGATTGAGTGAGCCAGTAAGTAAGTAAGTAAGTTAATAATATATTTAAGGTAGGTCGGATTAAAAATATTCGTATTTACTTTCTTATAGACTGACTGACCGACCGCCCGACCGTCCGACCGACTCACTCACTCACTCATTCACCAACCTATACACTCACTCACTCTTTTTCTTTCTTTCATTCTTTCTGTTTTTCTTTCTACCTCTTTTCTCTCTTTTGTTTTTCAGGTTATGAGAGACAGATAGATTATGTTATTTGTTGAAAATTAGTTAAAGGTCATGTGACACGACTATAGCAACTTTGTCTATTTAAAATAATCATAATGTACTGATTAAAATGGTTTAACTGCGAAATTATGAAAATATTGCTTTTGATAAGAAAAAACGTGTTTTTGATGCTCGGCTGTTTCCGTTTCGACATCGGTAGTTTCCGCCGCAATTTTTGGCTGTGACGTAGATTTATCCCTACTTTACCAGGCAGTAGTGCAGAATTACACTGCTCATAACACATCCGTTTTTAAATGAAAAAATAACACTAAACCACAAGGGCAAGAAACACGATAAAGGCACACTTATAAAAATAACATGCTATAAATTGTAAATAAAATAAAATAATGTGATTACTTCTCGATTTTTATTAGTAAATTCAAAGTTTGTGCCGGAAGAACGGGTTGTAATTTTACCTTTATAAATATTCCAATTTCTTCCATGTTGTGGTTCTATATAAAACTATCTCCTCCACGTTTTTACATGCTGCTTAACACTTCCTCATTTGATGTTTACGTCATAAACAAATTCTTTTTCATATAAGTGTAGTAAAATTGAAGTGAATTTAGGTGATTTAATGTGTTAACATTTGTTTCACTAAATGGAAATTCACACTACAGTGTATTTTCACGTTGGAACATTGTTTGAAAAAAAAAATGGCATGTCCATCAAGTAGAAATTTAATTGTGTCTGCTTATAAATTAATATCCAATGAAATGTCAAAGATCCATAAATCACGCCTTATACTGTGGGATTTATGCATATTAACATGCCCTAATGGGACCCTTGTTTATTCTGCATAGCTGTCAAAACAAAGCAATTAACTTTTTATGACCCAATCAATGACAAAGTTGAGACAAATAGCAAACTTTTATGGCAAGTGATCTTACAAATTGATTGTATTACTTTTGACCAGTCACAGTTGTGAAAACATTATGTAATAACTTGTTCCAATTAACATGTATGAATGATTTTTAGTTAAGAAGCTTCCATGCAGATACATATTTTAATTAGATAATTTAATGTATTGGATCTATTTATGATGAAAATGAAAATCATTCGACTTCTTAATGTGAACAAATTAAAAAAAAACAAAAACAAAATAAAAAACAATGTGTTTGTGTTATGATTTTGATACAGATTTTAGAGCTTCTTCATATTATTTGTTCTTTGATCATTATTGTTTTGTTTTCAAAAAAATGAAGAATGATAAAGCCCCCCCCCCCCCCCCCCCCTCAAAAAAAAAAAAAAAAAAAGATATGCATTTATAATGAAAACATATCTTAGATCTAGTCAAAGATGACTTACAGGTACCTCAAGCAAAATATACCGCAGACAAATAAGCAACACATCATTGTAAGAGGAATGTTTTTATGGAAAAAAATCTCTCGATTGGAGTTAATCAAGTCTTCCAACAAACTGCATCGGATAAGAAAAAGCATGTTCAAAATCTTTTTGGATCAGTTACTTGAAAAATATCTCTTAGTCTAGATATCTTCACTGATGTATCTTTTAATTCTATAACCCTGATTAAACTAGCCTCTATATAATATTGCTCATTGGCTTCGTAATTCCATCAAAATTTCTTATTATTTATTTAAAAAATCTTCAATGTGTATTCATGATGTTAGCTTAACTTGTTCAATTTGTTTTTTTTACTATATTCAGTCTACATTTTCACTTTCCATCATAATTTTAAAGTTTTCGTTAACAATCCAGGCAGCTGTGTAAAGTGGCAAGGGATAAATGTGCGTCACTTCCGGTTTCGCTCGTGACAGGTGCGCGCGACCAAGTGCGTAAAAATATGGATTTTAATTTGCTATAAAAACATCTTTGAGATGAATATTACCTGCGGAATTTTGTAAAACAGTCATAGTAAGATATATATTTTTCGCTTATGTGAAAATTTCGAGGTTAAAAATTCGTGTCACATGACCTTTAAGAAATAATTCTCTTACTATAAAACACAACGTATATCTTAGGCGGCCGGACCGCAAGTGGCATATCCCCTTACAAATATTCTTTTATAAAAATCGTCATTTTTAAAGTTGCAATTATACACTCCAAAGCCCTTTTGTTTATGTTGTTTGTTTGAACTGAGTTCAGTAATACTATTTCAACTGTGACACTCTTGGCCGCCAGCAGCCTAAAAAAGGCATGATGCAGGGTTTTGAAAATATTCTTCCAGTATGATGCAGGATTTATTTTACATGACCCTGTATGATGCTGAAAATAATTGTCATGACCCTGTATGCTGCTTAAAAATAATTCTCATGATCCTGCATGATGCTAAAACTTTATCATGATGCTGGGTCTAACAATAAAAACCCTAATGGTACGCCATAAACCCTAATGGTACGCCATAATAATGCATGGTAATGCAAAATAATCCTGCATGATGCTAAATACTTTTTGACGCACCGAAGGGTGAAAAGTCCTTTTTAAGCATGACACTGCATGATGCAGGGTTTTTGAAAATATTCTTCCAGTATGATGCAGGATTTATTTTACATGACCCTGTATGATGCTGAAAATAATTGTCATGACCCTGTATGATGTTTAAAAATAATTCTCATGACCCTGCATGATGCTAAAACTTCAGCATGATGCTGGGTCTAACAATAAAAACCCTAACGGTACGCCATAGTTAAGCGTTGATTAGCAACAGATGGACTTTATTCAAGGCTTATAAAGCTACGAAATTTAGCTGCAACCTTATTAATATAAGGGATAATGTACCGGAAATTATATTTTATGTACAGAATATTTGAAAAATGTTTCAATATTAGAGAAATAAGAATAAAAACACTGGCCATTTAATCGGGAGAACATATCCTTCAGACATCATCTAATAGTTGCTGGACTGAAAAACAACTCGGTCCTGTAAATAAACATGATATTCCATTGCCTCTCAATCATTTTCCTCAATTCTTTAAATAAACTATTTTTGGATTCACACTCTTTCGCTGTGATGATTTGTTCATTTTTAAATTTCATACTTTTTTTAAACATCTTTATGATCAGTATTTTACTTAATGTTGTTTTATATTATAGATTTTTAGAAAAATACCTGCTTGTACTGATCCAGCAATGCAGAAAGCCGCATAAAGAAATACACATGAAAAGTAAAACATTTTCGTTGTAGAAACTGTGTTGCGTAAAAAAAACCCGCCTAGGAATAAAATTATCACTACTTCCGCGTCGCTGTGTCTTCACGATGGGTTTTAGATGTAAAGATTTAATCGAATGTGTTTTATATATAGAACAAAACATTATTAGATTATGTAGACTAGACATGTGTCCATAGGACACGGATGCACACGCAACATAAGCTTTCAGTTCGCAATGATTAGGGCTATCTTTTTTATGGTGTATATCTGTAAGTTATAAGGCAATGCTACCATGTTTTATTCCCTCTGGCTAACCAGATACGCCTCGCGAACGGCACTAGGCCTCGACGCAACGCTTTTAACCAGCATAAACGGTGTAAAAGTAGAAAATTTTGGAGGGTCATGTAAGAATATTTCAGATTTTTAACTAGATTTTAAAATAATAACCTAACCATTAGACCCATATGACTGACAAGTCCTGAAACTTTTGATTATTGTTTCCACTGGATCTAGTAGTTAGTTCAATCATACGTGGAAATGGACAGGTCTTGACCGCAAACAATTGTGCATTGCTGGTAAAAACGTATTTTTCTTGAGCTAAGCTTAAGTTTCGCGAACAACTACGATTGCCAATAGGTTATTGACATTAGAGAACAACGCAGTATGGAATTTGAATGATTTTTTACTTGTAGTTTACATGCGTTTTACAAAACACTTGAGGCCACACGCCGTAAACCGGCACTTTCATTTTGCTACGTGGAGTATCACGGCACATTATATGATACTGGTATTCAAAAATGTTTAGTTATCAGAATATTGTTGACGGTCTTCGAATATATACAAGTTTGTTATGATGGTTATCAATTTTTACATCAACGGCGGTTCTGTCATATTGGAGGCATCACGGAAACCAATTGATGGATCCCTGACCCCCCATATTCGCATGATTTAACAAAGAAGTACAGTTATATTTCACCGCAAACAAGTATATAAAAAAGAGTACATGGTAATGCTTGTGGGTAAAATCTGTTGTTATAAGATTTGAGAGTCATGCTGTGGATCCATGAATAGAATTGACATTTTCGCCGGTAAATAAAAAAAGCAATCGATTTAAAGTGAATTTACTTTGGTCCAGGGTTTGCGAAGCATAAATGATGGCAAAGAACACAGGAAAAGATCATTGTTTGTTGTATTACCGAGATGAACTCGATAACGTAGCAAAATTAAGATACCATCAGAAATGTAGCATTTTAAATTTTCTTGACCCTTACGATTTGACACTGGTATCGTCTAAAGATGAAAAGAAGTTGCGGTGTGTTTTGTACCCAGATATTAACTACTACTTGATACACGGTCCGGACCAGTACACAGTCGACGACTTGAGGGCCTGGCGATCTATAGATGCAGTAAACCAGTTACGAAACTATTGGGTCCATGATAGAGCATGTGTTGTGTTTGGTGAATTCATCCACGTCACCGCTAAGTTACTTAACAGGTCATGCATTCACAGCCACTACGGGAGAAACCTTTATAACTATGAATCATCACAGAACCTGAAGGTCCTGTAAAGGTTCCACATTGTAATTGTATGGCTGGTCTCAGAGAAGCTTGTACCCACATTGCGGCTCTCATCTGGTCGATATACGCAACTGTTGCTGTTAGAGACTCAGCAACTGTGACTAAAAGTAAAGCTTTTTAGATGATTGCTGCTAGAAAGACTATACACTATTACGAAGTTTGTAACATAGACTTTTCGTCAACTAAATCAGCAGAGAAGAAGTTGGGAGACATGGTTGATGGGAATTCTGGCATGACCCTTACCACACCAAGAACACCAGTTGCAAGAAAAAAATCCCAAGGGCAGATCACAATGACTTCTCTGCGTTATGTGAAAAACTCAACACGTTAACTGTGAAAGCAGCCATTCTTACCCTTGTTCCCCAATCTGCTAGTGATTATCGCCCAAAAATGGACACAAAATACTTTCCCCAAGCATTAAATGATTTGAAAGACAGTCACTGCATTCGTGCTAGTGTTGAAAAAGTCAAGGAAGTGTGCTCAAAGATAGAAGGTAGCTGTTCAGATGAGGATGCCAGTAATGTTAAAATAGAAACTCGTTTACAATCTAAGACACCATTGTGGAATACATTCAGGTCTGGCCGAATAACAACTTCAAACGCTAAGGTAGTCTGTTCAACAAACGGTGAATCACCAGCCCAAATCTTATTAAGAACATACGCTATGCAGTTAATTCCAAATATGAGACATCTGCAACAAAATATCGACTCGATAACAAAAAGAAGGCACGTGATAAATTCATGGGTGCAATGTGTAATTGCCTTGCCATGAAAATCTGTCTGAAGAAGAAAGTGGATTTAGAATAAGTACAGATTTCTCTACATTGGTGTTGTCACCGGTGACTGATGTGGTACCGCTTGTCTAGAAATTAAGTGTCCATACTCAGCATGAGAAAGTGATGTTGATCCCAATACATGTAAATATTTACTTGAAAAGGATGTACAGATACAATTAAAAAAGTCCTATCCATATTATTACCAAATCAAAACACAGCTTGGTGTGACAGGAAATGATTATGCCTACTTTGTTGTGTGGTCACAATATGGAATACATATTGGACAGCTTGACTTCGACATGACGGTGTGGAATGAAATTATGAAAGTTTTGTTTGGTGTTTTTGAATGGAGTATTACCAGAGCTGATTGAAAAAGTCTACACGCTACTACCCGTCTCAAACAAATCGCTCGATCCTGCTGTCAGTAGTGAGCAGGATACTGCATCAACCTTAACTGATGACAATGAGTTTAATTCTCATGATGCTAAGGAAAACAAAGACAAGAATCCAAAAGATTCTACCGAAAGAACTCCTGCAGAAAAAAGAAACAAGTGCAAAACAAAGAAAAAATGAAAGTGCCACTGTGTTGAAATCTGTAGAAAACAGACAGTCAGTAAATAAGCCCAGTGGTTTTCAAAATACTAGTGGAGAACATTTGTATTGTGTGTGAACAAGTTAGATTTGGTAGAATGATTGGATGTAACAAAGCTGAATGTCCAAGGGAATAGCTCTATTATGGATGTGTAAACCTTAAGAATGCATCTGAAGGTAACTGGTACTGTTCGGACTGTAGAAAATTGCAAGCTTTCAAACGAAAGTGCTCTCGTGGAAACTAAAATATTCAAGTCAATCAGTAAAAGTGTGCATTGTACGTGTGTGTAGGCTATAGAGTCATACTATTAGGCCAGACTTGCAGTGTTTACTGACGAATAAAAACAATGTATTTAGAAATGTACGTATCTGTGTATATATTTAATATTTCAAATAGTTTTAATTTTTAGCTTGATAAATGATACAATATGGTAATAAATGGTTTCTTCTACAGATATCTAGTTGAAATCAAGTATTGACTTATTCAAATTAATCAGTGCACAGCAAACAAAGGCTATCTTGTCAATTGTGGTGAGATTTTCTTCATCAGGGTCCATTCACAGTATCGTGAAAGAAGAAAGGTCACTTGAGCGCAAAGTGATCCTGATAAAGTGTTTCCTTAATGTCAAATCCACGGTCTTCTAGAATTAGGTCCCCTGCTTGAATTTTGTTAAAAATATCAGTGTTCAGTTATATGTGTATCGCTTACTCTACCACCCCTTGTCATTGAAATAAATGAAGCAGTTCTTTGAAATGTTATCCCCACTAAACAATCACAGTGTTGTGATGCTTATATGACGACCATATTTCTGTTCTGGCCTGAAAATTGCTTGGTCGTTCTATGAATACTTCAAAAAAAGTCTATTACTTAAATACACTTTCTGTTGAAATGTGACAGTCAAATTCATTCTTAACCTCATTTAAGTCATCACAAGCACTTGAAACTTAGTCAGAAGTTGACTGTCTATCATGTAAAGTTTAAAGTACTAAAAGATCATCTTTTGGACTTTGATTTGGACTTTGCCTTTGTTTCCTTTATCCAATGTAATATAAATATATGATCAGTTGTTTGTAGTTTCACGCATGTTGTGTGTTATTCAGTGAATCAGGGTCTTTCAAATGCTTATTTGAAAGACCCTTGGTGAATGCAAAAGTTTTCCTTGCAAATTTTGACCAAAAATTATACTTTTCTGAATACACTTGAGTAGGATAAAATATCTTATAATACTCACGCCTTACATTTTTATTAATGTATCTTAATAATCAGTTAAATTTTGGGGGAAAAATCCACAGCTCAAAATCACTGCGTTGAATTATCATACATATGATAAAACCTTTAATGACAAATATTTATACACGTACGAATTTCTTTCTTGCACGCTTTTCTCTGCTTAAATTATAACAAGAAGACCATACAAGGTATTCCTAAAGAAACTGTCCAAAATATTCTGACCACCAAAATTTTGGTGTGGAGTTTGCATTTAACGATACTTTAACACCAGCATCGCATAAAATGCCATGACACGCAGCGTGGCAAAATGAATGTGGCGCGTGGCCTCACATGTTTGGTAGAATACACGCTAACTACAGCTTAAACATACTGAAATTCAACACTGCGTTTCTATCTTGTGCCGATTCTTTCAAAACATTCAAAATTGTTCACAATACTTAAAGTTAGGTATAGTAAATGTATGTTTGAACCGGTAACGCACAAAAGTTTGCGGCCAATTCCGATCCATTTTCACGAATAATTGAAAAAAACTACTAAGTCCTGGACTAAGTCGGCTAGAAACATAAAGTTTTAAGACTTGGCAGCCGTATGGACCTAATGATTAGATTATCATTTTAAATCTATTTAAGAATCTGGAATTGTCTTATACGCTCCTTTAAAACTTTTCTACCTTTACACCTATTATGGCTGTTAAGGGCGTCGCATATGCCGTGATCGCGGAGTGGTGCCGTTCGCGAAACTGTTGCTGGTACTGCTACTGCCAACTTCACGTTTTATCTATTGCTACTGCTGCTACTGCTACTGTCAGCTTCACGTTTTTCCTACTTCTACTGCTCTTACTGCTACTGCCAACTTCCCGTTTTTCCTCCTGCTACTGCCAACTCCACGTTTTTCCTACTTCTACTGCTCTTACTGCTATTGCCAACTTCACGTTTTATCTACTGCTACTGATGGTACTACTACTGCCAACAAGTTGCAATGTAAAACCATGAGCACCGCAGAGCGGCACCAACGCTCTTCTGTTTTATTTATCGGAAACGATTATACAAGTTCCTATCCCCGCCCCCAAAGGAAAAAAAGAGAAAAAAGGATGAAAAAATCACAAAGAAATACTTATCCCAGAAATAGAGAAAAGAAAATAAAAAGAGAAAAGGAGGGTGAGAGGGGAGGTGGGAGTCTGGTGGAGGGTGGAGCAGGTACCTTCACATAAAAACAAAACAACTTTATTTCGAGGGTGGGGTGCAAATACCAATACATGAAAAACAAACTGCAAAGAATAATTACACGTTAAAAACAAAACTGATCAACAATACGGCGCTGGGGAGTTGGGCAAGTTCCTATAAGTATATACTTAAACAAACCAAATATCAATATATATTTTTTTGGGGGTGGGTGGGTGTTACAGTGGGGCTCGGGTGGGGCTAATTTTCACCCCAGGGACAAAATATGAACAATGTTTGCAGAAATCTACTAGAGGATGCCTCATATCAAATCAAAAAGCTCTGTGTCATGTGGTTTTAGAGATGGAGATTTTCAAAGGCTTTAATTTATATAAGCCTCAGGGCGGGGCCAATATTGACCCTTGGGTCATGATTTAAATCGACATGGCATAGGTCCAGTAGACAATGCTACACACCAAATATCAAAACACAAAGTCTTATGGTTTATGAATAGTCAGCTACACTAAAGTTTTCGTACGGCGCCGACGACGATGACGATGACGACTCAGTGACCATAATAGCTCCACTTTTTCTTCCTCTATTTATACTGGTCAAGTGTGACAACTGATACTGAAATACTTTCATGCGTGAAATGATTTGGACAAGAGTAATATACTTTAAGTTTAATCCCCTGCTATGACCTTGACCTTTGACCTAGGGACCTTGGTCTTGCACGCAACGCATCGTTAACTTATGGTGGTCATGTGTACCAATTTATCATGCATGCAAAAATTATGGACCGAACACGAACGTCAAATGAACTTAACCCTATATGGCAAATACACTGTTTCTTTACGTATTTTTCTAAGTATAAATTGTAAAAACTGCTATAACATATAACTAGAGCTATCACTGAAAGTGATTTAAACCCCCACAATATCGCCATGTCAGAAGAGAAAGGAAAATATCTAAATAAACAAGGGAGAGTTATAGGTCTTGTATATGACAAGACTTCAACACTTCCTCAAAAAAAATCTGATACGCGCGACAAATGGTTATCATGTAATAATAATTTGTGCCAAACTATTTCAAAATTTATTGATGAATGACAAAGTCACAGAGCGAACACGAAAAACAGACGACCTCTAAGTGTGACCTTGACATTTGATATAAACAGGTAGGAGTTGTATGCGACACATGATATTAATGTGTTTAACATTTGTGCCAATTTATTTTGAAATGCTTTCATGCATGAAAAAGTTTCAGCCCAAACAAAAAGTTGACCGACCCACCCACCCACATGGTGAGCTTCTGTATACCGCCAAAACTTCGTTTATGAGGATATGACAAAGTGAGATAATTAATAAACATGGACAGGTAATCTTGGGATTCTTTAACACTGCACTTTCTATGGCATCATATCAAGCATTTACCTTTAACAGTTTTTAAGCAATTCTCCTAATAAGCATTATTATCAGAAATTTTCACAAAATTTGATAGTGATCATACTGAGTAGACGCATTTTTAAATACTAGGTTATTTTTTTAGATAAAGAGACTTTTAATTAGCACAGAGAGTTCAATTCACAAATCTTTTGGCTGTTTTGCTACTCTTTTTTTAATTGATTCTATATATTAGATTAAAATAATACTGAATACAGTTTTCTGGTTTATTCGTCAATTTGTTCATTAACTATTGTTAACCAGGGTTTCGATATCTATCGAAAAATGACGAAAATGTCTATCGTTTTCCTGTTTATTTTTCATTTTCTTTCGACCACATGCTTCCCGGATCACTATTCCATTGTTATACATATATAAACAAACAGGTTCTAACGATTTTGACCATTATCTCGCTTTATCAATTATTTACATTAATCGAACAAAACTATCCTTCAGAACATACCCCTCACTATGACAGATACTAGTATCTTCATCTAAAATAAATGCTTACTTCTCTTACTATAACACTTAAACAACATTCATTACTATGAAAACATTGTTACAGTAAAGACGCCGCAGTCAAAACTCAATCTTTCAAAATCTGGCGAATCGATGGCTGAACAACAACATAAGTACGAACGATTCATTATTGTTACTTAACTATGTTTACTATTCTCTTACTGTTATTGTTCAGTTAATACTATCTTTAAAACTGATTTAAACATAAGATTTTCATGTTTGTAAAAAACTGAATTTTGACCGAAGTAAACCTTTACTCATACTTTTTAACAACAGTAATATGTCATTAAAATGTAAATATTTAACATTCAACTATTACTTCTATAAGCATTCTGAAATCAAAACTACAGAATACATAGTCCTGTCATAGCGCTTATTACTATAATGTAATTTTACAATTTGTACAAAAACTTTAACAACAGTTTATGTTTAAAAGTAAACCAGTTATTTGGTTTTGTCTGGTCTGAGATTTTCACCCGTTTCAACAATTTTTAAATTAGACAGACATTTACCTTATCATTGTTCCTGGTAAAAACCAGTACTAGACACCCATTGTCCACAATAAACCAGTTAAAGTACTCCAAAAGTATATGTACCAAAGAACATTCTATGTTTCAAACATTGCTACTCTATTATATATCTTTGCTAAACATATCTGACAAGAATCAAGAGAATTCTGTAACATAATTTAATAAACAAGCAACATTTTAATAAATTCAGTCAGCAATTTCTATTTAAATGAGATACAAGTATAAAGTAAGTCTGACCAGATGTATACAATAGTAAACCTCCACTATTAAATTCAAGTATATAGAATTTGTTAAATTAGTTAACAACATCTGTTCTGTTAAGAATAATTTTTCCTCAACAATTCCTATTATGAATGCAGAAACAAAATACTTAGTACATTTATATAGAACAAGTGTTCAGTCTTAAAAAAACCTCTACCTGAGTTTTTACAAAGACAGAAACTTGAATACATGTTTGGTATTAAACAGTCCTTTAGACTAAAACATTTCTGCTTATAAATAACAGTGGAATATCTAACCAAACTGTGATTGTTTTATATATACAAAATACAAAAACATTTGCAATGATACAAGTACAAAAATATATCATTGTCTCTGACTTAACTTGACTGTCCTTGACCTTCTAACAGTCTTCATTCTTCAGTGCCTATTAAATCTCTTCTGATCTTAATAAATTTTACACAATTTGTTATTATATGGTTGCTTGGGGATTATTATGCCCCTTAACACAACAACCACGTTGCTTTAAGCAGGATTTTAACTTATAATTTAAACATTTTAAAGGAAGTTCGTCATAAATGTATTTTTGTGGTAACATGGGAATTATTATGCCCCTTAACACTATTTACCACATATAATTTATTTCATGTAAATGTTCTAAATAAAATATAACTGCCGCAATCTTCTTGATTTCACGGAATCTATGTCAATGGAATATATTCTTAATAAAGAATGTTTTAAAAGTTAATACTGCCATCTGTCAATCTTTTGACTTGAAAACATGTTGAATTCACAGTGCGAAATCAGTACATTTTTCACTTAAACAAAGGCGCGTTACTGGTCTCTTCATTAACGAATTTCCAACTCGTACTGTCACCACTCGAGTATGCCCATCGACTCCTGGAAATTTGTCGACTATTCTTCCAAGACGCCACTGTTTACGAGGTAAGCCTGGATCTATGACGAGCACAACATCACCTGTGGAGTAATCTTGCTGTTCTCGGAACCATTTCTTCCTACCAGCAATAGCTGGTACAAGCTCTCTTAACCAACGTTTCCAAATATGGCTAACTATTTCTTGTACAAGCCGCCACCTTTTACGAATATCAAATACGGTTGTGTCTACAGATTCTGGAGCAAACTCCCCACCAAGTTGTCCACATAAAAAATGAGTTGGTGTGAGTACTGTATTGTCAGACGGATTAGAGCTCTGGTACGACAATGGGCGACTGTTAATTAAACTTTCTGCACCGATAAATGCTGTCTGTAATTCTTCATCCGTTACATCTGCCCCTTTCAATATAGAATACACAGCTCTTTTGGCACATTTGATCATTATTTCATGAACTCCTCCAAAGTGTGAAGCTGATGGTGGCTGGAAATGCCATTTTATACCTTTATGAGCTGTTGTAGATATGATTTTTTTCTTTATTTATTTGTTCATACAGTTCTTTCAGTTCATGGTATGCCCCAACAAAATTTGTCCCATTATCGGAGAATATTTCCTTTGGTGTTCCTCTCCTACATGTCATACGATAGAAAGCGTTTAAGAAAGAGTCAGTGTCCATGTTTATCGCCATATCAAGATGTACAGCTCTGCTAGAATGACAAGTAAAAAGACATAAGTACCGCCTTTTGTCTTGCTTTTCCTCTGCCTTGTTTTGTCAAAAAAGGTCCTCCAAAGTCTACTGAACAATATGCAAAAGCTCTCATGGACTTTTCTGTTCTAGTCATTGGTAACGGTGCCATTATTTGATGACTTGTTTGAGCCTTTAATCGTTTACAACCTGTGCATACCTTTTCATATTCACGGATTTCTTCACGTCCTGATATCAAACAAAACTTAGTTGATAATGCAGCTAAAGTCTGGTTTGTACCTGAATGTTCTCCAAGTTCATGATAATATTTCACAATGAGTCTTGTCACACCATGTGTTCGTGGTAGTAAAATAGGAAACCTTGTATTGTATGGAAGATATTTTGCGTATTTCAATCTATTGTCACATCTCATAATTCCATCACTGTCTAATTTGACATTCAGTGACAAAAGTTTGCTATTGGCCGACAAAGGTTTTTCACTGCTCAAAGCCTTGTATTCAACCGGAAATGATTCTCTCTGACTACATCGTATATATCTTTTCTCAGCCGAAGTCAGTTCGTCAACACTTAAAGCTTTATCACTTGTCCTAGTTTTTGACCTACAGTTATTTATGAACCGATTTACCCATGCAAATATCCGAATAAGTCTTATCCAACTTGAGAATCTTCCTGGTGCAAGTTTATCATCAATTTGACTGTCGTCAGTTATATATGTTTCTGTTTGAATAAATTTCTTTCTGGTTTCTTGTTCTTTGTTTTCAATGTTTTCAAGATCTATAATGTTTTCTGGCCACTTATCTGATTCAAGATACAAGAAATCAGGTCCTTACCACCACAGTGTAGCTTCTAGTAGCTTTTCAGCTGATAACCCTCTGGATGCTATATCTGCTGGATTCTGGCTTCCTGGAACATGACGCCAATTTGACGGTATACTATTCTCATGTATTTCTGCAATACGATTCGCTGCGAAAGGTTTATATCTTCTACTTTGTCCCGAAATCCAGTACAGAACATTGACACTATCCGACCAAAATATCACTTGACCTTGTCCTAATTCAAGAGTTGATCCAACTGTTAAAGCTAATCTTAGACCAAGAACTGCTGCCATTAACTCTAGTCGAGGTACACTTGTGGCTGCAAGGGGGGCAACTCTGGTTTTACTACACACAAACATTACTGTAGTTTTCTTATTTTCTGAGTTTTCATGTCGAACATAAAGCACTGCACTGTAAGCATCTTCAGAAGCATCTACAAATGTATGCAAGACTGAAAGTTCATTTCTATTAAATAACAGACAACGTGGGACTGTAATGTTATTTAATTCTGACATATCTGAGAACCAGTCAAGTACTTTTCTTTCTACTTCTGGGTTTATTTCATCATCCCAATCATAACTGTGTAACCACAATTTCTGTAGGAACATTTTTCCTGTAACAACGTAGGGTGATATAAATCCCAATGGGTCAAACATGCTAGCAACTGCTTTTAGTAAGTTTCTCTTGGTAACTTTAGCTTGAAGACTTACTTTGTTTAAACTAAACGTGAACATGTCAGTTTCGGCTTTCCATGAAACACCTAACGCTTTTGTTTTCGGTAGATAGCCAGTTTCTAAATTTATTTGCATTGCTCTGTCTTCTTCTGGAATATTTTCTAGAACTTTCACTGAATTTGAGATCCATTTCCTGGCATGCATACCTGCTTTTAACCAAAGATTAGACAACTGGTTATAAAGATCAACACCTCTTTCTTCCGTGGGTACAGAATCCAAAGAGTCATCCATGTAGGTTGACTTGATGACAGTTTCTGCAGCATTTGGATATTTCTCAGAAAATCTTTTTGCATTTGTCTGTGCAACTAACTGGGCGAGAAACGGCGAAGCATTTATGCCGAACACTAAACGTGTAAACTCAAACTCGCCATCATCCCACAGAATTCTATGATATTTTCTGTCAGGTTTACTGATTCCTACTTGTAAATACATTTCACTAATATCACAAGCTACTGGTACTTGGTATTTACGAAAACGGAGTAAAACGTCAAACAGATCATTCTGCAACTTGGGTCCAGTTTCTATATAGTCATTCAGACTTACACCTTTACATTTGGCAGATGCATCGAAAACAATTCGCACTTTAGTTGTCTCTCTGTCCAGACGTATCACAGGAAAATGTGGTAAATACCACTTTGTGAGTGTTTTTTCTTCTTCTGGAACTTTTCTCAAATACCCTTTTTCAACATAATTATCTATTGTTTCTTTATACAACTTTTCAATATACGGATCTTTTTTCAACCTCTTTTTTGTGCTTTCCAACATTTTAAGGGCTAATTCATAGTTGTTCGGCAAGATAGGTTTTTGTTTCCATGGCACTTTGACCTCGTAATGTCCATCTTTGTAAATCATCGATTCTTCTGTGTTTTTTAGAACAGCCTTGTCATTCAGTAACATTGGTGAACTACTGGTATCATTCATCTTAGTACCGTAAGAATCTATTTCCCAGAAACCTTTCAACATTCTATTCAAATCCTCATGATCTGATATAAAAAAGTTCGAAAACATATTTGTTTCTTCTTGTTTACATTCTAATGGACCGACACAAGTCCAGCCGAGGGGGGTTAACCGTGCTATTGGCTCTCCTGGTGCTCCCTTTACTTCTTTCAGTGACCTGTGTAGATCAGAAAAATCTATTCCTATAAGCAAATCAACTCTGCTTTTCTTTGAAATGTTTGGGAATGGAATTCCAGACAGATGTGTCCATTTGCCACTATGTTCATTCCAATCTATGGCTTTCAAAGACCCAGTTACATTTTTTGTTGTATTTGCTTCTATATTCACTTTCAACTGCCTGTCTTCACTTTCAATACAAAATTCTACAACTTTTGTGTCAAAGCATTCTGTTCTACCATTCAGCAGATTCACATTTACAGTTTCTTTCTCTCCATCAAGTCCAAGCTCATATGCGACATGTTCATTTAAGTAACTTTTGGAACTTCCATCATCCAGCAATGCATTTATTTTCATTTTTTGCTTTCCATTTGATATTATAACTGGCACAGTTCTTACAGCGATTTTACAGTTCATGGGTCTGCTTGTGAATGCCTGTTCTTCTGTATTTTGGCTTGATGATTTAAACTCTGGAGCATTTACATTTAAATTTTGGGGTTTTTCTACATCAGGTGAGTGTAGAAGTCTGTTGTGTGTTTTAACACAGTCATTAATATTACATTTTTTGTATCGTTTACATTCACTTCCTCGATGATTATTACGCAAGCATCTAAAACACAGATTTTTCTCCTTCGCTTTTGCCAACGACTTGGAATATCTATTAATTTAATACCTCACACTGATAAGGTTCATGTTCATTGTTGCAAACACCACAGTTTTTATTTCGCTTTCCACTATTTGCTGCAAAATGAGTATGGGAACGCTTTTTTCTCATCTCTTGTTGATCATTGTTGTCCAAACCATATTTTGCTTCATGCGCGATATTAGAAAATTCCGATTCTCGTAAAACCCACTCTTTCAAGGTTTCCACCGATTCTTTTTCGTCATTATGATGTAACCAACGCTGGTATCTTACAATCATTGATTCAGGTAACTTTTTCATTAACTGCTGATACATGAAATTGCTGCTTAAATCTTCAGCATCATTTTCTTTCATATTAATAATTGTAATGTCAAGAAGATCTGCAAAACGTTCAATCTGCTTTGGATTTTCACTTTTCATGACTGGAAAGTTCTCAATTTCCTCTATGAATCTATTTACCTTTCTTCTTACACCTCCAAATTTTCTTTCTAATCTCTCTTTAGCTGCATTATAAGCTGCCGCTGTATGTCCTAGTCCTTCAACACATTTTAACGCTTCTCCACTGAGATACTGTCTCAACTGCAAGAATTTATATTCATCCGAGCTTGCTGTTTTGTCCACACAAGCAGTGAATGCTGATTTCCAGAATTCATAATCTTTTTTTCTTACCAGAAAACACAGGAATGGACACACGTTAAACTGTTTATACATGTCCGAATCAACTTTAGTTGTGGTTTCCGATACCGTTTTTATTGTGACTTCACCTTCAGGATCATGAAAAACCGTTTTTAGTCTGTATACTCTCATCATTTCCTCATATTGGTCATCAATAGTTTCAGATTCTTGCACGGCTTTTTTCAAATCTTCCGTACGCATTTTAGTTTTACAAAAATCTATAATAGCATGTACAGCAGTTACATAATTGTCCATTGCAGTCTCTACTTTGTCAAGAGTCTCTTTATATTCCACTGGAGTTGAATCTTCTTCACAGAGGGACAACATTCTATTTCTAAATCTAGTAAAAACAGCCTTTCGTCTGGACTTGTCCATTTTTAAAACTGCTAAAGAGGATTCCTCCTCATGTACATCTTCTTTTTAGGGATTCATTGTTAACAAAACAAAACAATAATGTCACCCTAAATAGACAAGACTGTCATTCAATATGACTGTTTTCACACGACTGTCCGAACTTCGTTACACTATTTTACAATTCACCTGTAGACAGCGTGTAAACTTATTTCTGCTATATGCCGGTTTAATTTGACGTAACCTCGCTCTGCTACCATTTAATGTTGACCAGGGTTTCTATATCTATCGAAAAATGACGAAAATGTCTATCGTTTTACTGTTTATTTTTCATTTTCTTTCGACCACATGCTTCCCGGATCACTATTCCATTGTTATACATATATAAACGAACAGGTTCTAACGATTTTGACCATTATCTCGCTTTATCAATTATTTACATTAATCGAACAAAACTATCCTTCAGAACAACTATAAAAGAGATAAAACATTATATAAAGAATATAAAAATAGAAATATAGCATCACATGGCTTTGTTGATTATGTTGGAAGGATCATATTCTAGATAGGCTGTAGGTCACTGTCATTGTACCAATCCACTGACGAAGAAGCGAGTGCGAACACGGTGTGTGATATGTGTGTGTATCAAAATGTTTCCAAAGCAATGAAGCCAAAATATATATAATTAATTCCAGAATACAACACTTTAACGTAAAGCCCCAAAATAATAAAAACAGAATTATTCGCAACTAAAATATTGAACCTATATAAGTATGATACCGCATAACTTGTCCTTAATCCATGGAATTACAGTATGCTTTAATTAAGAGTGAAACATATATTTCTGTTATGATGCTAGGAGCAATAAATCTTATCTACTTCGTTGACCTCTGACCTGATGGCCAGAAAAATAAAAGGAGTTATTCGCTGATCATGACCAACTGGCCTTCCAAGTTTGAAAAACCTGGGCCCAATCATAACGATCGGAAAATTTTTACTGCTCAATGTCACTTTGGCCTGGAACGTTGCCCTGATGATACAAAAACAGAATAGGATCGATTTATGATAATGAACATCCCACTTACCAAGAATTAGGAGGTTAGGCACAAGCGTTCTTCAGATATTGATTGGAATCGGTTTTGCTATTCATCTACTGGTCATGCTCAACCCGTTTTCCAAGCTTGAGAAGCATAGACTGCAGATACTGATTGTGACCTTGATCTTGACGCTAGTGACCCGATAAAGAATAGGGGCGCCTTATGGTCAAGCCTTACCACCGTTTTGAGTTTAAGAAAGCCAAAGCGTCCTTCAGATATTGATCAGAAACTGTTTTGCTATTGAATTCTGTGGCATTGACGCTTGACCTAGTTATCAAAAAAGTAACGTGATCATCTTCTTGCCATGACCTACCAGCATATCAAGTTTGTGAAAGTTAGGTTCAAGCGTTTAGGTTGAGGAATCTAGACTAAAGCGATCTTCAGACATTGACGGGAAATAAGTTTGCTGTTCAATATCACTGTAGCCAGGACCTATGAGGTAGCGACCCGAAAAAGATTCAGGTTGCAGTTCAATAAATCACAAAAAACGAGAGACAACTTTTTCGAAATAAAAAGTAAGATCCTGAAATGTATCAGGGTTGATAATGATGTGTCATATACTCTGTTTTCACTTTAACACATCTTTTCTTGACTTCCAGATTTGACAAACTAAAGCAATAAAAAGGGTAAACAAGAATAAATGAATCCCCCCTAAAGAAAACAACACAAAAATAAAAAAAAACAAATAGTCAAAAACAAACAAACACACAATGGGCTTCAAAGACTTTACCGGAGAAGCGAATCGTTTATGGAAAAAAAGTATTTGCTACATATTTTTGCTACACATTTTCCCTCACAGTCAAATATGTCTTTGTACTTAGTTCTAACAACCAACAGAACAAAAAATGTTCGGATGAAAAAGTAAAACAAATGCAAACTTCTTTGTCAAAAATCACACAAAGGGATAAAGTCTAAGTCCGTTTAAAGGAATAATAATACATCTATTTATTGGTCTAATTTGAAGATACACTACTTTAGAATTTTAATCAATTAATTTCATCTCTTCATTTTTATAACTGAAAAATAAAAAAAAAAAACACGTAAGCAGATTTACTCTGAAATGAACTCGTAAATAACCCAGATAAATGTTACAGAAAATGTATATTTTGACAGATCATCTGTGTCTGCCTTGTCCACACCATTTACGTTTGCCTGTCCGTCAAGGTAAGTAGACATAGTAACTGCCTACCTTTTTGGGACCCGATTTTACTTTGAATATGTTGGTAGATTTTAAGATGACCTCTTTCTCATACCTATAATATGAATAAGCCTCAATCAATACTCCAGAAACATTTTCAATTTCAAAAAGGTAGGCATTTGGACAAGAGAACACGAGGGCATTATCTTTAATATAACTGGTGCTGGTAATTTGATGAAAGTTGTAATCCTCGCCAGCAACTGGCTTTATGTCTAATTTTTTACATCCCCTGTATACCTTTTTATGAACCGTAGGCCCGAGGATATCAAGACCTCTGTTAATCAAGTCGCCTGCCTTTCTCCACAAGCCAATAGTTTTGTCTGGGTAACCTTTGCGCATTTGATAATTGAGTGTTGAGAAGAAAGAACTTTCTTGTGTATAAAGGTTGATAATAGCAATGGCGTACTTTTCGTCCCAGGCTTTATGTGTGGAAAACTATTCATTTTCTTCCTTACAGTTTCTACGTTGGTTTGGTAACTGTCTTGGTATTTGGTCAGTTCACTAAACAATGCCTTAACCTCTCCGGAATATCCATCTCCCTCAGAATCTGTAACAGTTGCAAAATTAATTTTGCATATTAATAGGAAAATAACAGGAAATGTTTTGTGAAGAAACTTCTCTTTGTATTGTTTACATGAATAATTAAAAAATAAATAGACAGGGATTCAGTCTGGTGTTGATGCACGGATGACAGGTATTACTGACCTTTTCATTGTGTAAAACTCACTCTTAAGCCCATTACCTGAACTATATAACAAAGTCATTATATCTTAGCCAAGGTGACCTAGTGGTAAAAAACCGGATTCTTAGTATGTTCGTGAAGTTTGCAGTCTAGCGGCCTTACCGTGGCGGACATATAACATATTATTTTCGCCGCTAGACCATTACGGGTAGGTCGCTATCCCTTTACAGTCAGGCAGATACACCACCAGGTTGCGCCGGCTAGACTTATAGGGTGCCATGCATTTAATTTGACATGCATAGTCTATTCCGTACTCCTATATTCATTTTTTTCATGTTTTTGGTGCACTTTGTTGATGCCAAATACTTATCATTTAAAGTGAAATATTAGTATAAGTATTAAAAGAAACAGTATCAGGTTTTCTTATTTGAAAACTACGAACTGCATGATCACGATACTTAGAAACATCTGAATTGTTTGTCGTCGATATATATAGATCTTTATAGCCTCAATTTATTCCACTCCAGGCTTAAATTTATAACATTGATGATTGACTTTAGTTTCACAATTTTATGAAACATGATCTTTTTATCTATTCTGTTTGCTCACAGTTTATTGAATACAAATGGTAAGCGCTTTTTGAAGGTATAGAATTTCATTTAACATGCTCTTCTCAAAAATATACAAACATGAAAAAAAATAAAGAAAATAAATCTTTATTTTTTTTTAAATATAATCAATTTGAAATAAATTCCCCTTCCTTTGACTTCGACTTTTACTTCTACAATTCAATTTTTATTTTTGATAGCAACGATCCAACTGATGTTGACAGTGTTATCGATAGATAAGGGATAATTAGTTAAAATAGCAGAATAATAATTTTAGCTTTTGATGCAGATGTTGGGTAGATAAACATACAATTATCATAACTGCCTTAATGACGACTATGGAACATTAAATGATTTAAACAATTTGATAAAAAACTGGATTTATTATGAAAAAAGTCGAGACTGCCAATAGCCTTTTAAAAGATACCTTGCTGTTTGAACTGCCCCTAAGCATTTGGTATCCCATAAGATTCAACAAGGCTAACAGAAAAAGAACAGTCATTTTCCAATTACCCTGTCATCATTTTCAGGTAAATGGGCAGAACAGAACAGAACATAATTGCCGTGCAAATGCTGGTACAGAATTACCTTCAACAAGCCGAGAAACTTCAACGTCCACCATAAAGTTTGTAGTAAGCGAAACCAGAGCACACACTTGCTCCTGTCTGTACTTTTTTGTGAAATTCTGTTTCATTTGCATATAAACAATAATATCATGATTTTAAAGAATCTTGAAACTCAATAAATAAGATTAATACCTGCTTGTACAAAGCCAGCATTGAACAAAAGCACATTTACTACGACCACTGCAAACATAAGCGCCTGCATTTTGCTGTTAAAGTGCTCTGAAATATTTTTTTAGTTGACACAAGAGAATGAATTTAACTTCCAAAACGCTTGTTTTTCTCGCTCTCGTCTGCGTCGCCGTAATGTGAATACCCAGTCTTATCAGTATGTTAAGAGTGTTCTGCTTAAATAAAGATTGTATATCAGACCAAAGTTTAAATAGTTTGCAATATTTATTTGACAAACTTGCAAACAAAACATTTTTCTTTCGCAAATGTGCAAACAAATATCTTTTTTAGATTTTCATTCTGGTTTAAATTGATTTGTAAGTATTACGACACTTTGATTAAGGAACTCACACCACACCATAATTGCACTCTCTTCTTCACTAGTGGATCGCAGGATGACAATGACCTATAGCCGCAAGAAGACCGGCAGAAAAACAGTAACGCATTGCGTCTCAGGAAAAGTTCTCTCCACGCTAGATAATGGTAGCATAACAATTTTGGTCCTTACATTGTATGTTCAATAGTACTGTTTGCCAGGTGTTCCACCTGCAATAATTCAAACTCATGACCCACATAAGATAGAAATAGAGAGCGAATTAAAGATATGTTAATAATGGTCCAGCTGCAACTACGTGGTTTTATTCAAGAACATTGTTCTTCTAGTACAGCCAATTGTGAGATCACATAAAACAAGAAAGAAAGGATCTACTATTTGATTTTCATCAAAGATTTAGTACTGTAGAAGATAGAAAACAGTAGGTAAGATAGATGACAAATGCACAATAAAAGAGGGACTTCTACAAGAGAAATAAGAAAGCTGAAGAAGATTTGTTTAAGGGAGAACAATTACGAAAATGTAAATTAATGTCAACAAGAACTTTATGGTGTTCATAACAATTTTGTCTTTGCAAACATTACTCAATCTTATGTAAGACAAGAGAGAGCATAGTATTACAAACGTTTAGTGGTTCGGGGTATGCACTGAAGCTTGGACACACTAGGACATTTTTGTAAGTCAGTCATATCTATCCAAGTTCTCTTACTGGTTGGGTGGGGTCAAACTTAAATCAATTTATGACGGATTTACAGTGTTGGAAAGTTTCATGAGGCTACACAAATATTTACCATTATTCAATGAAACATAGCTATACTCGTTGTCTTTCGGACGATGCGTTTGATCTTGAACGATTAGAAATACAAAATAAAGCTTTTCTGTCTGATGTCTCTGAGTGCATTTTGTTTGATCGTACATTTTCTATACTGAATAAATCTCGCTGGGTAATGCGCTGTGACCTTATTCAAACCTTCCTGTTGTATACAATAAAGACTTTAAATGATAGTAACAAACCAAGAAGTGGTAAGAAGTTTCTTTAAAATAACAACAGCAGTAGTAACAACAACAGCATTTTGATTTATCTTGCAATTTCCAAAATAACGGTAAGCTTTTTTCCGTTTGTGCAGGTTATCATATAGGCAGCACTTATGAACCTATATGTTCCCAGTCCAACCAAGAAGGGAAGCACAGATATATTGCAAATCAGACATGTCCTGATTCGAATTACAGCCGGGGATTTTGGCCTATATTGCACTGACGGTGAATTCATGTTCTCACTTCATGTTGCATGATTCATTGCCACTTTTTTGTAAGCTGTTTATTGATTGATTGATTGTTTGATTGTCTGAATGATTGAATATAAATACTCAATAGTGTTTCAAATTTTCAGAAACAACAAAAGAGGGCTTGCTTGTAACGCCAGTTAAATAATGTTGAAAAATAACGTAGTTAGTTTAGCCCACAGTCGCCTGACAATGCTGTTAAATTTTGCTTAAACAGTAATAAGCATAAAGGATACATGGTTGGAAAGTGTTTCGCATATCTCATTTTTATAGGCAAGTCCTAAATTACATAATTATGTAAAATGAAACAATTTGAAAGCCATCGGCTTTGTTACTTAATTATTTCAATAGTTAAGGTAACTAATAATTGTTCAGTTGTAAAATTAGTCTTTTCCTCAAATGAGTCATAGAGAGGACCAACTCTTTATCCAAGACAATAATAAAGTTGCATGATTCTACACATTTTAAAACATTTTACATTTCAAAGTCCCCCCGTAAAAGAAAATAGCTACCGCTAGGAAGCCACGTGTTTCACTTTTACACTAGATCATGTTTAAATATTTTGGTCAAACAAGCCATTTCATTCCAGCATATTGTAATGAAATAAAGAACATAGTAAAAAGATATATGAAAATGAAAATGCAGTCTTGGTTGAGTAGGCAATATGCAGTGTGGTATAACATTTTGACTGCTTTTTAATCTTTAGTCTTTTCGTAAAACAATCTAACTTGTAGGTATTATCTATATGGAACTTATCAGAAGGTTAAAAAATAATAATCGTTTTTCTTTATGGAAACAAAACATTCAAGACGTTTTAAAAAAGAAACATATTTGAATATTTCACAGCATGTAAGTGGCAGTTGAATAGTACTGTTTCTCTATAATTGTTTGTGAAATGAACAATATATCTCAAGATTTTTCTTAGATTTTAGATAACTTTTTTTTAATGTATGGGATAAATTGAGAAAGAAAAGACATGTTTAAACAATAAAGTTTACAACTGGGTGAAATGATTTGACGTGTTAGTCTTATTGTGAGTTGTATCACTTTATACACTCTGAATTTCTATAAATCTTGTACCTTAGATGTTATCTTATGACTGCTTTAAAACAATCATCAAGCGGATGCGTGATATTATACATTAACCACTTCCATTTCGATAAAAAAATAACGAAAAGGAAAATAAGCGCTTCTAGGAAGCTAAATGTTTCACCCGATAATGTAGATCAAGGTTAAAGGACGTCATCTGTTTCAACCAAAGATTTATGAATAAAACGACATTGAATAATAAGTTCATGCAGTAGGACAGAACACCAATCATGATACACGAATGAACAAAAAGAAAAACGAGAAAGAGAAACATTAATTTTAAAATAGATAAGGTGTTGATAAGCACAAAAATTGTAATAATTAAGATAAAGCATTTTGGTTCTGTTTGTATTTACGTAAGCGTTCATGGCTGCTTAACCATTGTCACCGAGTAGATACGTTACCGGTGAAGGTGGTGTAAGTAACGCTGTTGTGCGGTATCCCCGGTTTTGTGGTTGAATTGGGACCCACAGGTAAGAAAATTAAAATCTTTATACAGTGGATTGTTAATTTTGGCATCAAGACTACGCGCAAGATGATCTCAAACTATTTATGAATTCTCGTCTTAGTTTGCTTTCTCCCAGATATTTCCTCTTTTTCTGTATCATTCGTGAAAAAGACGAACATTTATGAGTATTGAAACAGGGCATTGAAAAGTTTTGAAAAAGCAGTGACAGCGACTCCACGAGGAGAGTCCAGCTTATCGTAACTAGAAAAGTATAACCGACACTCATTAACAACCCTGTACATCATTGGAGATGTTTAACTATCAGGAAGGTGCTTACAGGAGAAAATACATGGTAACGCTTGTGTAGGCGCACTGTCTGACCATGCCTGTAACGCTAGTGGCATGTTTGTTTACTAAAATTGCGTTTCTTTACAGTTTTCGATATTAGATAAACAATTTATACACTTGCATATCAGCTTTTGTTAAGACCAAAATTGTTTACACGTTCTGAATGGATGACTGTCTTCTCTCATACAGAATGGAGCTCAACGTTGCTGTTTAGAGTTTGCTATGTAATGCGTGCTTTCTCAAACATCTTTGCAGTTAAAAATTTGTAGAAGTCTTTCGATTGGTATCACTCTTGCAAGATCAATTTAATGCGATACAAAATCGGGATTCGGTTGTCGCTTGGATGGGTTTTACATTCCTCAATTTATCGGTTCATACTGATTTTCAGGTGTCTAAAAATGCGCTTTACATTGACAAGGGTGTACTTAAACTAAATTTTTCTTGCTTTGAGTTTATTTTACGTCGATGTGAAAACAAGTTGTTTTTTTTTAATCTCGGAATAAGACGGGATTTCCCCAAATGATCCTGATCTAGCCTATTATCATTTTATTTTATTTTATTTTATTATTATTATTATTTATATATGAAGGTTTTAAACTGGCTGTCTTGTAGACTTTTTCAGATTGTTTGGAAAAATAGTTCAATTTTTACTGTTGAATATGGTTTTTACTACCTATGCAACGCTGTACACCTTTTACTTTTGTCTCTCAGCGTTATTAAATATCTTATAAACTATATTTTCAGATATCGTACAGTTGACAATTTTTGAAAGTAAATGAAATCAGGCATTTTGATCACCAACGCAGCCACCTCGAGAACGCCAATTTTTCACATTTACACTAGATCATGTTTAAATATTTTGGTTACACCAGCTATTCATTCATGCAACTACGAGCATATTGTAACGAAAGAAAGAACATAGTAAAAAGATATATGTAATATATAAGATTTTATAAGAAAATGAAAATGTAGTCTTGGTTGACTAAGCAATATGCAGTGTGGTATAACATTTTGACTGCTTTAAAAACTTTAGCCTTTTCTTAAAACGATGTCACGATGCAGGTATTATCTTACGATCCCTCAGCAGCTATGTGAGTACACTACCGTTACTTCACACCGCTGCATTGAAGATATTGACCTTCACTATGAACTTTTAAAGAACCAATGAAAGTGCACCAATATCCCAAAAATCGAAAATTTTTTAAACCTTTTTCATAGGTTAAACGAGCATGTGATTCCAACATTTATAAATGGTCGGGTGTTTTCTGATAATTTTGTTAACACTTTTCATCTAAGCATTTACGTTAACATGCATTATTTATTTACATTTTGGCTTGTCAAAGGTATGTATGGACGGTTCGTTGAAGGCTAGTCACTGGTTGGCTGAAAAATAATTGTTGATTACTCTGTCCAAAATTAAAAATATCATTCAAATTGAATTTTAGCAGAGGTAAGAAAGTGAAACATTCGATCGATGTGCAATAGAGAAGTATAATCTATATGGAATTAAACAGAAAGTTTAAATAATATATACTCGATTTTTTTTATGGACACAAAACATTCAAGACGTAAATGTCAATTTAGATCAGCTCCAAGATATTTCATATGTTTTTTAAATATTTGAAAAAAAAGAAACATATTTGAAAATTTCACAGCATGTAAGTGGCAGTTGAATAGTACTGTTTCTCTATAATTGTTTGTGAAACGAAGAATATATCTCAAGATTTTTCGTAGTTTTTAGATAACATAATTTAATGTATGGGATAAATTGAGGAAGAAAAGACATGTTTAAATAAAGTTTACAACTGGGTGAAATGATTTGTGAGTTGTATCACTTTACACACTCTGAATTTCTATAAATCTTGTACTTTAGATGTTATCTTATGACTGCTTTAATACAATCATCAAGCAGTTGCGTGATATTATACATTAACCCTTCCATTCTGAAAATAAAACCGAAAAGGAAAATAAGCGCTTCTAGGAAGCTAGATGTTTCGCCCTAAATGTAGTTTAAAGTTAGAGGAAGTTAATTGTATCAACCAATGATTACATGTATTATTTAACAAAACGAGATTGAATATTAAGTTCATACATTAGGACAAACAGGAACAAAGGAACAAAAAGAACACCAATCATGTTACACAAAGAAACAAAAAAAACACCAATCATGTTACACAAAGGAACAGAAAGAACACCAATCATGTTACACAAAGGAACAAAAAGAACACCAATCATGTTACACAAAGGAACAAAAAGAAACTACTTCAAAATTGTTTAAGTGTTGGTGAGCACAAAGTTTATAATAATTAAGATAAAGCAATTTAAATTCTGATTGTATTCACGCAAGCGTTCATTAACCAGTGTGGTGGCAGTGACGCATTGTTTTTTTTTCTGGTTAGATTTAGAAAGTATTGCCAGATTATTGTAAGACATCAGCGTCAGCAAAAGTACCGAGAAGCCGGAAAATTATTATCTCTCTGATTTCTGATCAACATTCACCTGAAAGACTGTTGACTGTTGGCTACAGTTAAGAAGTAAATGTCCTAATTTCATTATTCTATTAGTGGTTGGTTTAATTCTTAGCATACTGAGTGCTTCAAAAAATCTATAATTACCACAGATCATACAAGATTAAAGAAAATTAATTTCTTCGAAAATCACGTCTTAAATAAAACATAGACAAGTTCTTAATTCTTTTTATTCCGAGAACTATATATATCTAATTAATTGTTATGGTGTTTAGGTCCGATCATCCCACATGGCCAAGTTTCACGATTATGAGGGGGGAGGCGGAAGCATAAAATCTGTCATAACCATAGGGCGAAAGACTAATAATCTTCCAAAAATAAACTACAGGTAGTCAATTCAAAATCTAAAATATTTTGTTTGCACGTTTGTCGAACTATTTATAGTCTGGTTTGATAGGTAGTCTTAAAATATCGACAAAAAAAAACAGATATTCACATGACTGCGATGCATATGCGAGAAAGATTTGGAATCGAATATTTAATTTCAATCTTTTGAGTCAACCGAAAGAAATTTTAAACAGCAAAATGAAAGTGCTTAAGATTGTTGTGGCTGTACTAAACGTGCTGTTGTGCGTTACCGGTTTTGCACAAGCAGGTATGTATTTTGTTTTTCTATATCTTGAAATACTTTTAAAATCTAGGCTATGTTTTATTGTGAAAATAAAATACATTTTCATAAAAAGGAAATTGTCGGTGTACTTTTAAAGCATATTTCAAACTTCAGTGCACATTGAAGTGTCTAGACTTGTTGAAGGTAATTCTGTTGTAAGAATGTCATGGCAATATCAACTTACCTAAAGATTTTGCGAAAAATATTCCATCAGACCGATGCCAATTTTGACCTCAGGGAGTTAATTTGGCCAACATTGGTAGAGTCCTACTAAAAATGCAACATAATAAATATCTAAGCTCTAGGGCATACCGTTTCATACAGAAAGATGTGTGTAGGTGTCCCTGTAGCAGCCTTTGTAAAATCAAGTGACCCAGGGGTAGGGCAATTCATGACCACAGGGCCATAATTTGAACAATATTGTAGACGAACACTAAATGATGTGAAATATCCAATGTCGTCAATTATTGTCTAAGAAAAATTTCAAACAATAAATATTTTACACAAATTTACCCCAGAGCGAGGCAAATTTTGTCCTAAGGGACATAATTTGAACAATATTAGAACAGGTGTACTAGAAAATATAACAGACAAAATATCTAAGCTCTACGGCATAAGATTTAAAAGACTTTCCTATATACAAATTATCTTAAATTAAATCAAGTAAACCTGGTGAAGAGCCATTCATGACTCTAGGGGCATAATTTGAACAGTCGTGGTATAGGTTTTTTACAAACTTGGTAAAAGTCTACTAGAAAATGCTACACACCACCAAGCTTAAAAATAGGCTTTGCGGCCTCAGACAAGAAGATTTTAAATTTTTTTTTCTATATTGGTACATCTAAAATCATCCCAGGAGCAGGGTCGATATTGAGCTTAAGGATCAAAATTTTGAAAAATCTAAGAGAGGCCTTCTAAACAAAGTTACCTATTAAATATCTTAGTCTAAGGCCTATTTGATGCATTGTTATCAGAGTTCTGCATAGAATGAAATTCTTCGAACAAAAGTCTGAATGAGATTGATTCAAGGATCATTTCTGTTTAGTTTCATCAAAATCAGCCCAGTAGTTGTTTACAAAATTAACGGATATTGGAAAGACAGACGGACGGACGCCGGGCGATGAGTTATAATTATAACCCACCCTGAAGTGATTTAAAAATCCACGTTTTTAGATAATTAAGAATTGCTTGATGGACAACAGTATTACACTATTTTGACTCAACAGAATTAACAAAAATGCAAAATGGCTTTAAATGAGACGTCAGATATGCGAATATTATTCCTGAAAAGAAGAATTTGTTATTTGTTGGCTGCAAACTGTGTCAATATGCGAAATAAGTACGACTTTACTGGCTTACGCCTACTGTTATTTTTTTCTTTCAGAAATTTATCATTTGACCTCCATGTTTCAGTAGTCCATTGAATGTTACCGGTCTGTAGTTTGAACCAAGAAAAAAACGACCTTTATATTGTGAAAAACGATACATGTGTATTTCTGAACTTCTGGACTAAATTCCAAGATTTAGCAGTAACAAAACTAATAGGAAGTTGGCAGTAGCAGTACGCAGTTACTGTAGCAGTTGGCAGTAGAAATTAAATCAAACTTGAAGTTGGCAGTAGTAGTAACAGCAGTAGCAGTAAGCAAAACGTGAAGTTGGCAGTAGCAGTAACAGCAGTAGCAGTTAGCAAAACGTGAAGTTGGCAGTAGCAGTAACAGCAGTAGCAGTAGGCTAAACGTGAAGTAGGCAGTAGCAGTAACAGCAGTAGCAGTAGGAAACTCTGAAAGTTTGCGAGAGTGTTTGAAACAGTCACGGACCGTTGCAATCGAAATGGGATGGTCGCTAGACTTTCTAGATTGGCACCAAATTTCTGAAAGTTTGCAATAATGTCAGAAACAGAAGCAGACCGTAACAATGGACACCGGAGGGTCCCTTAACATCAAAAATGGCATTCTCGATTTTTGCACCAAGATTCTTGAAAGTCTACAAGAGGGTCAGAAACAGTTGCAGACCGGTAAAATTGACCCGGGAGGATAGCTAGACCTTAAAAATGACATTTTCCCAATTGGCACAAAATTCCTGAAAGTCTGCGAGAGTGTCAGAAACAGTCACAGACCGATAAAATCGACACGGGAGGGTCCCTAGATATTAAAAATGACATTATCCCGATTGGCATAAAAAATTCCTGAAAGACCGCGAGAGTGTCAGAAACAGTCGTAGACCTGTTAAATCGACTCGGGAGGGTGCCTAGACATCAAAACTGACAGTTTTTTCGATTGGCCCAAAATTCCTGAAAGTCTGCCAGAGTGTCAGAAACAGTCGCAGACCGGTTAAATCGACTTGGGAAGGTCCCTAGACATTAAAAATGACATTTTCCCAAGTGGCACGAAAATTCCTGAAAGTCTGCGAGAGTATCAGACACAGTCGCAGACCGGTTAAATCGACTTGGGAGGGTCTCTAGACCTTAAAAATGACATTTTTCCTGATATGCACCAAAATTCCTGAAAGTCTGCGAGAGTGTCAGAAACAGTCGCAGACCGGTAAAATGGACACGGGAGGGTCCATAGACATTAAAAATGACATTTTTCCGACTGGCACCAAAATTTATGAAAATTTGCAACAGTGTCAGAAACAGTCCAAGTCCTACGCAATAGACTCGGGAGGGTCTGTTGATGTTTAATCATGTTTTATTTTCATTGAAACTTTCCAGACTTTTAAGACTTACTTACTGCTACCGCTGTTACTGCTACTGCCAGCTTCGCGTTTTGTAAAATGCTACTGCTGTTACTGTTACTGCCAACTTCAGTTTTGTTTACTGTTACTGCTGTTACTGTTACTGCCAACTTCACGTTTTGTTTACTGCTACTGCTGTTACTGCTACTGCTAACTTCACGTTTTCTTTACTGCTACTGCTGTTACTGCTGCTGCCAATTTCACGTTATCTTTACTGCTACTGCTGTTACTGCTACTGCCAACTTCACGTTTGCCTACTGCTAATGCTGTTACTGCTACTGCCAGCTTCACGTTTTCTTTACTGCTACTGCTGTTACTGCTACTGCCAGCTTCACGTTATCTTTACTGCTACTGCTGTTACTGCTACTGCCAACTTCACGTTTTGCCTACTGCTACTGCTGTTACTGCTACTGCCAGCTTCACGTTTTCTTTACTGCTACTGCTGTTACTGCTACTGCCAACTTCACATTTTTCTACTGCTGCATACTGCTTCTGCCCACTTCCTATACATTGTAACAAAAAGGTTTTGTGAGTTCTTTGCAGAAATTTGAAGGAAAAAAACCAGAAGATTTCATGAAAAGAAGTATCTGCTAATTGTAGAATCCATAAGATGTAGACATGTATTGTTATCAATTATTTTTATTCATAAACAAAGGGGTTTAAAGCGGCTGTACTCCAGATTTGACATATTTTTTTTTTACATAAATTATATATTAATATGCCGTGAGATTATAACAACATAATATTTGACTTCAAAACTGATTATAAATTAAAGTCAAAATAAAATTTAAAACATTATTTTCGCTCCGGCCTGATTTGAACTCTGGACCCTCATGTCAGCAAAATATTTCCAACGCTTTTACTGTCACCACCATCGCCGCATGTGAAATTACAGATATTTACATTAAATCTTATACGATATAGTTATACCGTCGCGTTACGGTATAGCACTTTGAAAGGGGAAAATCAATTTATAGTGTAATTATTTGACTTATTTTTTGTCAGTAAGTTATTTTTTAAGCATTAGTCATAAACGTTACAAGAAATTTATAATGCAAGAAAACTTTCTTTTTTGTCATCTGGAGCACGGCCAGGATAAAAAACAAGCATAGGATAAAAAAGTCAAATTGTTTTGGAGAAAAAAAATAGAATTTTCTCTAATATTTTTTTTAATTCAAACAATCTTCCAATTATGAAGCTAATATCTTATGCAGCTATTGGCATAAGTCATACATGTACTTGTATTACAGTTAAACATTTGTTTTGAACTCAGTTAAAAAATAACCATTCAGATAAAAGGGGTTTGCAGTTAATTTCAAAAAAATATCTAAAGAAGAGGAGTTTTCATAAAAATAAGTACCTACAAGTTGTAGTCTACAAGCAGCCCAGTGGCCTGGCGGTCATAGATATACCTAGTCTATCACAGTCAAAATATCATTTTTGAACTCAAACGAACAGTCAAATCAATCAGAATGTTTATTTTTTTGTGTAAAGAAATATATGCCTTTCATGGGGTACTTGCGGCCTAAAAGGTACATCTGAGCACAAAATGCCTGAGGTATGTTCAGAAAAAATGAATACGCACGATACTTACCATAGACCCCTGGCAACCTTATTGTAAATTATACTGCTATACATAAACACACCTTTCGTATTCTAAAATCCGTTTTCTTGTAAATGTTGAAAATTATATAGAAAATTAGATAAATTGAATAAATGTTTCTTGCCAGATTTTATAGAAAAGTTAGTATGCTGATTTTAAAAGACACTCTTCTCGCCTGAAACGCAGAGGTTAAGGGACTAACTTGCATCAACGCAGTGAGCAACGACGAAGGCGAAGTCATTGGATGCACTGACAACACAAATGAAGCCAACAGTATTTAAGCGCCTTAAATGATGGGAATCTATTTAAGTACCGTATTTCAAAATCGATCGTTCAAAACAATCAGCACTCTTCGTAGTAATTATATTGTACTTTTACGGGTAGACGAGTGATCACGAGTCCCGGTTAATCCCACAAAAAAGTTTTTAGGGAAAACCATACAATTTACCTACGAAATGTTGCCTTAATTTAAAAAATCCTAATTATCAAAATTATGTTTGATTCTGCAGTTTGTACCTAATATCAAACACATTATCTTGACTATGAAACAAAATGCATTGCCATCGGGCTGCTATACATATTGAGTCCAAAAGAAGCGGGGGGGAGGGGGGCGGGAAATAAAGAGTATGTTTAACATCGCTTACAACCTTGTTTTGATACATTTCAAGAAAATCTTTTAATTTTTTTATTTAATCCTTTTTTTGCGATTTGTTTGAAATTATTTCTGAAAGTCTGACTTAATCTCGATATTTTCAGCCGTTTAAAGACAGACCTCTGGACCGTCAGACCGCTACAGCTAGCTTGATTTAAGGAGTTTAAAAACGGAACTATTACAAAATGAAAAAAACTTGCAACTCCAGTCACCCAGCATCAACACCGGACTGAATGCAAGCCTATGTATTATACAATATTTTTTTATGCCAGTGATTCTAATATGTATCCTCAAAATACATTTGTCGATAATAAGATTTTCTAAAAACGTGTCAAAATGAATACGCATTATTCATAATCCAACTGTTACAGATTCTGTCGAGGATGGATATTCCGGAGAAGTTGAGGTATTGTTTAGTAGACTGACAAGTTACAAGAATAACGTTGCAACTGCGAAGCTAAAGATGAATAAGTTTCCGCATAAAGGCTGGGACGAAAGGTATGCCATTGCTATTATCAACCTTTATACACAAGCCAGCTCTTTTTACTCAAAACTCAATGCTCAAATGCGCAACGGTTATCCAGACAAAACTACAGACATATGGGAAAAAGCGGGCGACTTAATTAACAGAGGTCTTGATATTCTTCGGCCCACGGTTCATGAAGCGGTATATCGTGGATGTGGACAATTAGACGTACTACCAGTTGCTGGCAAGGATTACAGTTTTCGTCAAATAACCAGCACAAGTAAAAGTAAAACTGTAGCCCTCAATTTCCTCTGTTCAGATGGCTTCCTATTTACAATAAAAAATGTTTATGGTGTATCGGTTCAAGACTATTCATATTTTGGTAACGAGAAAGAGGTCATACTCAAATCTACCAACATATTCAAAGTGAAATCTGGTCCCCAAAAAGAAGGCAAATACAATGTCTTCTTTCTGGACGGACAAGCTAACGTAAATGGTGTGGGCAAGACAGACACAGGTGATCTGTCAAAATATACATTCACTGTGGCATTTATCTGGTTTATTTACGAGTTAATCTTAGTGTAATCACGCTTACCAGTTTTTGTTTTGTATGTTCAGAGAAATAAATTAAAAGATGAAGCTGATTTTTAACAAACATTGTAAAGTTTTGCGTCTTCAATTAGACCAATCAGTAGATGTTTTACTCTTTTTTCTAAACAATGACTTGACTTTGTTATCTTTTTTCTGTAATTTTGATGGCGTTACATTTGCTATTTATACGTTTTACATCCGAATACGTTTAGATTCTGTTGGTTGTAAGAACTAAGTAGAAAATCCTTACGGCTGTGTCTCTATCAGTCTTAATATAACAAATTCTTCTTTTCATAAACCTTTCTGTAAAATCTTCCAAAGTCATTGTTTTTGTTATTGATTAAATAAATATTGAAGTTAAATTGTGTTCTGGAGTGGAACTCGGTGTATATTATGTCATTATCAACTCTGCTTTATTTCATGATCTTACTTTTGATCAGATTTCTTGTTTTTCGTGATTTTTTTGAACTGGATTTTGAAAGATAATCTATGTCTCGATACAGAATATGTATTTTCAGGCCGCCATGCCGCTACGGTTAGGTCACTAGAACGCCGTGCCGCCAAAGTCATGATTATACTGAGGAACACTTCTAGTTTAGGACCCATAGTGATTGCCGTGACACCGTCTTATCAACATACTTTGCCTTCTTGTCTAGAACTCAGTTAAATCTCCTTTTTCTAATGTTAACATTGAGTAACAAGTTGTAAAAATCTCGATAAAATCAAGCTTTCTCGGTCCAAACAAGTTCTCAAACCAAATACTTTGAAAGCGTAAAGTCACTTGGAACTCTCATTCCTGATGTGATTCGGAGCTACCTTCGGTTGGAACTGTACGAACATTTTTTTAAACATCCAGAAACATCAGGTAAATCATACTCGCTAAAAGTACCTTAATAATTTATCTTTAGGCAAATATGAGAGATGTTCGCAGGATTTTCTTCTCAAAACTTTTTAAAATCAATTTGCATAAAAAATACAAGCACAAGTTATTTGGCAAATATCCTATGATATCTTAATTTGTTTCTTATTTTTTTACTGATCAAATTTTAGTACTGTTTATAGCAACCACTATATAGTGCCTTGAAGCACACCATTTGTTTTCGTACATTTCAAACGCACTTATTGTGCTTGCTTAATTTGAAAAAAAGTTTTGAAGTTGACCTTTAAGTATGTTTGTCTAATATGAATCAAACACTATTCAAATTGAGGGTTCATTTTCAAGGAAATCGACTTGTTGACAAAATGCAGTGTACTGTTTGACCTAATTATATCTTAATGACTTTACTTTAAGTTTAATTATCTCTCTGAAACAATCATTCTAAGTACGTTTTAGACTGTAGCCCTATATTGTTTTTAGAAGTCGTAATACTTGCAATTATATACCCTTTACACTATGAACGATATTAAGATTTCAACTCAAGTGCTGTTTGTTTCCATATAAGATTTTTGACAAGAGAAAGTTTACGGATCGTCAGCAAAAACACCTGATAAGTAGTCATGAGTTATGATTACATACATGCACCATAATAAAGCTGTTCGTTACAGAGGATATTTTAAAACATAAAAATGTGCATATCAGAAATGGTGTCCAGACATTTCGACCAAAAAAAACCCTACAAATATTTGAAGTATTTCGACACGTTGATAAAGACATTCACAGCAAAACGCGGTTGTAATCGCTTCTTTTTCGGTAGATCTGCAGGATGACAGTGATGTACTGCGTCTCTAAAAAAGATATAGCCACGTTCGTTAACTGAAGCATTAACAGTGCGGTCCTTTCATTGTAAACTTCAACGCCATGTTATGTTGTATTTCGATTTGCTTTGTTTCATATACAATTTTTTAATAGTTCACGCATATATGGATGGAAAAATAGGAAAACTAACAAAAATTAGTTTAAAATCCAATTAAATACTTAAAATCAAAAACAAAAAGGCAGAAAGTTAAAATGTTATTCAATTGATCTTGAAATAACTATCATAATTTTAGCTCTCTTAAAAATTAATTTAACTCAGTACTCAGTCATGTATCGATAAAAAATGGTCTCTATCAAATTTAGTGAAACTTTTGGATTATACTGACCTCGGTCTATGAAAAACTGCCTGATGTTAAAGACTTCTATTGTGAATTGATGTTACATAATGAATATAATTTTGAGGGTCTGTCTATGTGTATTGTGTATGTGCGAACCTTAAATGTATAATTAACATGTATTATATTCTGTGTTAAATCTTTTGTTTAGGAAGGCCATATTGCAAATAAGGTCTATATATATTTCATGTATAACCTTAATATGTCACCTTCTTTAAATAAAGATGTTATTATTATTATTATTATATTATCATTATTATTTTTTTTACTTCGGTTTCGTCCGGTTGCAGCAGGTAATTATGGGTCAACTCAAGTATTTCGTTTTAGCCAAGATCATTGTTATTCAGAGTGTTCCAGCATTAACTACACACAACACAAGAGGGAAAAGGTCATTTACCAGTTTTTCATCAAAGATTTAGTACTAATGAAGATAGAATAAATCAAGCAAGACAGTAAACTGGTCATTTTCTGAAGGCACTAATAAGAGAAAGACTTCTACAAGAGCAGATGTAATAGAAGAGAGCAAGAAGATAGAAGAAAGCATGCAAGAGAAATGACAGGCCATTTGTAGTATGCACAAAAAGAGATATTGATCTACATGATCAGATGTAGGAAAGTTAAAGAAGAATTATTTGCACCAAGTGATTTGAAAATTCTGCAATCCATAGTGAAGTTAGAGCCCGGACAAGTTTCGGGACAGATATACTGACCGACCGACCGACCGACAGAAAGACCGACAAAGTGATTCGAGTTCAGCCCCCACCTCTACCAGTAGGTAGTGGTGACATAAACATCTAAATCCTGTTCACGAGAACTATATGATGTTCGTAACACTTTTGACTTGGCAAACAGTTTTTTTGTAGTCCGTGAAGTTAGCAGCCTAGCAGCGTGAAGTTAGCAACCTAGCAGCCTGGCAGCATAGCAGCCGAGAAAAATGAAATATTGAAATGTCCTAAAATGCATGTAAATCATATTCTATAATCATAAGAAGGTTAGCGGAGAGAAAATGAACACAAAAAATCACTAGATATCTAGGCTAACCAGTTTCTTTAACAGTCAAGCTGACATTAAATACAGAAATGCCCTGAAATCCATCCACATCTCTTTCTACAAATATAAGAAACTTGAATATGAATAATAATAATAAACAACACGAAATGATCACGGAATTTTTAAACTGCTTAAATGTTCTTACCGTTTAGCAGCATGGCAACCTAGCAGCCTATAAAAATGAAGTATTGCAACGCCCTGAAATGTATTCAAATAATATTCTACAAGCATTAAAAAGTTATCTGAGAGAAAATGAGCAGGAAACAATCACTGAATTTCTAGGCTGCTCGTTGTCAGAAACAATCGAACTGCCGCGTAGCTAGATCATAAAATACTGAAACGCCATGAAATTCATGCAAATCAGATGCTACAAACAAAAGAAAATTGTATTAATGAAATGTACAAGAAACAAATACTAGATTTCTGGGATGCTTAATCCCGCAGCCTTACAGCCTAGCAGTCTATTAGCATAGCAGCTTGATAGCCAAGCAGCCTAGAAAAATGAAGTACTTAAACTCCTTGAAATACATGTAAATCATATTCTATATGCATTAAAATTTTATTTAAAAGGAAATGAACATGGATTTCTAGGCTGTCCGTTGTCAGGAGCAATCCAGTTGCCTAATAGCATAGAATATGAAATACTGAAACGCCATGAAATCTATGCAAATCATATTCTACAAACATAAGAAGCTTATTTGAATGAAATGAACACGAACAACATCAGTGGCTTTCTAGGGTTCTTAATTGATTCAGCAGCCTAACAGCCTAGCAGTCTAGAAAAATGAAATATTGAAACGCCCTGAAATGCATGTAAATCATATTCTTCAAGCATTAGAAGGTTATTTGAGAGCAAATAAACACGAAAAAAATCACTTGATTTCAAGGCTGCTTGCTGCTAGGCTTCTAACTTCACGGACACTTTATTTGTTTCATCTCATGTCAGACAAGAGGGAGCAGTGTATATCAAAAGTAAAGTTCATCAAAAGTTATTGGGAATAATTAATGCTTCAATTGTAAAATTGTCAACGACTAAAATCAGTCACTGAGAGAGAGAGAGAGAGAGAATAGGAACTCTCTATGCAACAAAAGACAACAACAAATAGTAGCGTGATACTATACATCAACCATTTACATTTCAATAAAAGAAAAAGTAGCCGCTTCTAGGAAGCCATTAAAATTGTTAGATATTTAATCTAGTATTTTATAACTGTCTCATAATGAGTCCATAACAAACATGACGCAGCAACTTAATATTTTACATTAACCACTTCAGTTTCGAAAAAAAAATCGAAAAAGAAACTAACCGCTTCTTAAAAGCCACCTGTCTACCTTAAACCTAAATGAAGATAAAGGTAATAGCAAGGACAAATTCGGATGGTTTGTACCCCGCCGAATAATGCAAATTTATTCACATATCTTAACACTAGGTTAAATGAATAAACACTACAATTATATCACAAAACAATGTCTATAACACAAAGCAATGTTACAATATGTTACCTGTTCATAGTCTTCAAAGCAAACCCTTAAAATTTCCGAAATTATGATTGAATAGTTACTGCTCTTACGCATTTCACTACCCCTCAATGACATTTATGCACTATGAAGTTTCATGTTGATAGTTTAAATACTTTTTGATGGTTGGACGGATGGACGCACAAACGGACGGACGGATGGAAAACACCAAATATATACCCTTCCGCCTTCGGCCGATAATAAATAATAGGAATTAAAAAGACAAAAAATAAGATTATTAATGTGTTCACTAACGCAAGGTATATTTAACTACACGCTTAACATATCTTGATGATTTTATTTAGTTATATCTTGTTTGGTTAAAATAAGTAATTAAGATACTGCTTGTGTTTACGTAAACGTTGTAAGAGCTTCTTAGTTGTGTAAATGTAACTTTATCAGTTGCCATTGAGATATATATCACTTATTTACAGAAAAGCATATCGGTGTCCAGTGGTAAAGTGCTGGACTGGTAACCAGGGGCCCCGAGATCGACCTCCCGCTCCTCCACTAACATTACTAATTGTCTTTCGGATGAGACGTTAAACCGAGCTCCCATATCAGTGCTGTACACTGAACATGCAAAAGAACCAGGGGTGTCTCTGGAATGGGATGCTTTCTGTATCTTGCACTACCCCCACAACATAAAATAACTAATCTCTTCAGGGGACGTCGGTCATATGGGCAACCACTACCGACGACAAATAAGCTCAAAGAGATAGATAGAAAGCAAACCAATTATATCAATAACATGACAAGTTTCTTAATAATAAAGACATAAAGAAACACAATACAATCTTAACATATGATTTAAGAAAATTGAAAAAAAAATGCAAAATGAAAAACATTGTTACGAGTGGGGCGGAAAATATTCACTTCTGGTAGTGCAACTGATTGAAATGTGAACAATATCCAGACATGACGAATTTATTGTTAACCCTATATATGCTAATCAAAAGTGCTAACGCTCGCGTTGATAAACGTCCAGTTTTTGAAATAACCAAAACTAGTATAGAATTGAAATTTTAATGGTAACAAAATCAATTCAGTATGAAACAAAACGCAAAAGCAAAACGAAATTATCACATTCAGTCATAACAAAATTTGACGGTTTGCATAAATGGGGTCATTTCCAAAAATCACAGTGTCAGTACCTAGTGTGACCCCCTCTTGCATTGATGGTAGCAATACATCTCCGACGCATTGAGTTGATCAAGCTGGTAATGGTGTGAATGGGGATAACATTCCACTCCTCAAGTAGTGCATTTTCGAGTTCAGGAATTGTTCTTGGCGGCACAATACGTCTACGGACACGTCTCCCAAATTCATCCCAAAGATGTTCAATTGGTGACAAGTCAGGTGAACATGCTGGCCATTCAAGCACATTAATATTGTTGTCTCGCAAATACTGCATAGTTCGTCTGGCCACATGCGGACGTGCATTGTCCTGTTGAAATATGACGTCACGGTGTTGGTTTACAAAAGGGGTAACAACTGGCCTTATCACATTGTCGACGTATCGATCTGCGTTCAGATTTCCACGAATGACAACGAGATCCAGCTTGTGTGTTGATGTAATTCCTCCCCATACCATCACACTCGGTTGAAACTTGTTTACTGACTTGACACAAGCGCTCGAAAAACGTTCGCCTCGACGTCTGTAAACACGATCTCGGCCGTCCTTGGTCTGCAGGTTAAACCTTGACTCGTCACTAAACATGACTCGTGACCATTGCTGCCTCGTCCAGTTTCTATGGAAAGTACACCAGTTCAAGCGCGTAGCACGGTGTCTTGGTGTCAGAACGCTACCGACGTATTGACGTCTAGCTCGAATTCCATGCTCTCGTAACCGGTTGCGCACAGTTTGACCAGATATTGGTCAGCCATGTAATCCTATGGTTTGAGCAGCAGTTCTTTCTGCAGAGCGCGTGCGATTACGCATCTGGGATGTCTGCATTCTGTTGTCTTGTGCACGTGTCGTGACACGACGTCGTGCTGCCCGTTCTCTATCATCAACCAGTCCAGTAACAAATTGGATAATTGTGAGTAGGTTCAATGGCATTATTGAAATGTCTTAAATGTCATTAACACCGACAAATTTGTTTTTAAAAGACATTTAAAACACAGGAAGTTGAGAACAGTCGATATTTACCGGTTGTTTGAAACTTCCTCCACAAGCGACGTATCGTGCTCTCAGCGCAGTGAAATTGGTTTGAAACATTGCTGACTCGAGCTCCAGCCTGGATCATTCCAACCGCGCGTCCTCGGTCTTGCAGGCTTAGCCTAGGCATGTTTACAACCTGATTTTAGTAAAGTAATGAGAAGTCTACATGTGGCTATCGATCTTGAATCAATTCAAAATGAATTTTACTTACATTGATTCACGTGATCAAGCTGCGCACGGGCAAAACGTGTTTTTATCAACTTTGCTCGTATGCGCTCATTCGTAAACAAAGTTGAATATTGAGACGCATGCGGAATATTTGAAATATCAAAAAGATTTTTTGAAAGTCTTGTTGCAATTTGTGAAAGCATTCCAAAGATATTACAAATTTAGAGCGAGCGTTGGAAGTTTTGATTAGTATATAAATAAACTGTTATACACAACTAAAACTAGGTATAACCACTTTTGTAACTAACTTTTGAAACTAATTACAATAACTAAGTATAATACAACCATGTACAAGAACTAGTTAATCACAAGTTCGGTATAATACACCCCCTACGCCCCTTGCCTGTGTCAGCTTTAAAGGAAAAGATAAACAAAATTTGGCGGCGTTAGCTCATTTGCATAAAATTAAGGGAGGTCATTCTGATTTTGTCTTTGATCATGTACAATAAATCAACGAAACGGAATGGCAGTATTTCTGCCGTTGCTAAAGCAAGTTCGATGGACGAAGAAACGGATTTTCATCAAATTTCAATCGGAGACGTCGAGTTTCGTCTGAAAAACGGCCTTTTTCGCTTCGAATGATAAAGGGAGGTAATTCAAATACCGATTTAAAGAGAAAACAGTTGTCAATACAAATGAAAATATAATAAATTGAAATAAAAAAAATCTTCTGTTTCAAACACAAGATACTATTCTAATCTAATGGTTTCAATTAGGTTTTCCCTAAAAAAAGTGGAGTAATTTCAACAGAAATCTTTTTTTTATCACATAAATGACATAAAGGGAGGTAATTCAAATACCGATTCAAAATGAAAAAATAGTCGATTCGGAAAAAAGATATCTTGTGTTTGAAACAGAAGATTATCTTTTATCTGTTAACTGTTTTCTCTTTAAATCGGTATTTGAATTACCTCCCATTATCATTCGAAGCAAGAAAGGCCGTTTTTCAGACAAAACTCGACGTCTCCGATTGAAATTTGATGAAAATCCGTTTCTGCGTCCATCGAACTTGCTTTAGCAACGGCAGAAATACTGCCATTCCGTTTTGTTAATTTATTGTACATGATCAAAGACAAAATCAGAATGACCTCCCTTAATTTTATGCAAATGAGCTAACGCCGCCAAATTTTGTTTATCTTTTCCTTTAAAGATGACACAGGCAAGGGGCGTAAGGGCCCGCCCGCCCGCCCGCTTAGCTCAATAGGTAGAGCACTGGTCTAATAATCTATCGGTCGTTGGTTCGACCCCTGGGCAGGGCAAAATTTCTCTGTGACAATTGTTCTCAGACATTGTGTCTAATGTTCATTTGTCTCTCACCGCTGATTCAGAGTAGATCATGTGGGGACAGTAATCAGTCACTTGCGGAGAAATTGGCAATTACTGGATAGTTATCCAGGAAAACCGGTTAGGTGGACTGACCGCCGAGATATAACATATGTTGAAATTGGCGTTAAACCCCAAAACAAAACGGCGTAAGGGGGTGTATTATACTGAACTTGTTTTTAATTAGTTCTTGTACATAGTTGTATGATACGTAGTTATTGTACAGTGTATAAAAGTGGTAATACCTGTAACACTTTATATATACTAGGTTCCAAAAAAAAGTGCACTTTGTTTTCGGCGATTTTCCATTGCCCATTATGCTTAATGTCCACTTATTTGGTACCAAAATCAAAATCAGAACATGTACATTATAATCGTGACTTTAAACTTTAAATTCCGGTGTCATTTGTATACGATTTTGTCTCGAGAATGGACTAGGTCCGAAAATGAAAGTTGCAAGACTACTCTGAAATTAACAATTTCCACAATTCATCATTTCATTCTGCTGAAATTGGAAATTCGATGTTAACTGTAGTCAGTATCGAGTGTGGCCACCTCGACTATTGATGCAAGCAGCAAGGCGACCTCGCATTGACCTTACGTAACGTCTGATAACGTCGTTGGGAATGTTATTCCATTCTTGAATTAAGGCGTTTTCCAGATCCCTAAGATTGTGTACGTTCCCTCTAGCTCGAACCTTTCTACCAAGATAATCCCAGATGTGCTCAATCGGATTCATATCCGGTGACACGGCAGGCCAAGGTAGTACGTTAACGTTATTTCTGTTTAGAAACTGCCGACATATCCTTGCAACATGAGGCCTTGCATTATCATGCATCAATATTGCAGGCCCATGCCTTTGAAGGAAAGGAACAGCTTCAGGCTGCAGAATCTGGTTAATGTAACCTTGAGCATTGAGGTTGCCTTGCACAACAAAGAGATTTGTTTTCCTTCTGCCCATAATGCCACCCCATACCATAACACTCCCACCTCCAAATCGGTCCCTCTCAATGAGACAATTATCAGCAAAACGTTCCGCTCTTATTCTAAAAACTCGAATTCGACCGTCATGATGACTAAGGTTAAACCTAGACTCATCCGAGAATAGAACCCGAGCCCACTGCTGTCGCCCCCAACGGCAATGCCGTTGTGCCCACTGCAAACGGGCAGCCCGATGACGTGCTCTAAGCACTTGTCCCACATAGGGCCTCCTTGGCCGAATGGGTTGCCGGGCTTGCCTGAGGCGGCGCAACACTGTTTGTTTGCTGATACCATACAGCCTTGCAGAACTTGTAGCCGTTTGAAAACGACGTCGAAGGTGCGTCAACGTAATGAACCTGTCCGTTCGAGGGTTTGTAACCCTCGGTCTACCGGGTCTACGGCGATCTGCTACCCCACCTGTTTGCTGGAAACGCTGGCGCAACCGAAATATTGTGTTTCTATGACAACCGAACGCTCTACTGACGTTGGAGACGTTGTCGCCACGAGCAAGCATGGTTAATGCTTGAATTCGCTGATTTTGATTCAGTCTAGGCATGTTCAGTGACAAGCGCTGTGAAATCAAATGTGTTTTTCCCTATGTAGTGGGTATAAGGATTATGTCTATACACATTTCCTGTGACATGTACCTTCGCCTCGGACTGCACGTGCAAATCATGCTATATTATGTATTGCCAAATAAAGCGAAAATTCCGTGCCAGCACGGGATAGTTTTATATGGGATCCATGTATTGTGTACTTAGGACTAACACTGCCAAATTTGCAAAAGAAACTTCTGCTAATTTTCTCAATATTCAACATTATAAAGTGCACACTTCATATAGAGTTGTGTTTTTTTTAGTTGTCACTATTTGTTTAGTGGCGTATGGTGTTTTTGTGTTATGGGTGTTGGAGTATCTTATTGAGAGGACAATCTATTAAGTGGGTGGTTTTGGTGGTGTATTACCGTTTGTCTTTGTCAACTCAAAAAAAAAAAATTATAAACATAAATATGTAGCTGCCCTGTTATATCCCCTACTCAGATGTAGCACACATCAGTGGTCAAAAACAGAGGACCATGTTAAAAAATAACGGAAAACCCTAATGAGAGGACAATCTATATGCACAGTGAATATAGAGGAGTATGGTAGTTTATCATTATAATTGGTGGATCATTATAAGACCACTATTACAGCATCACCAACAAATGGATGGATTTTGAACAAAGTAACTCTGATAGATTTGATTTTTAAATTTTCCGTTGAAATGCCTTTTCGGAAAGGCATAACTGTCAACTGCTATATATTTGTAGCTATATTTGAAATATCATTTTTTTACAAGTTGTGCCAGCATAATATTAGAGCTGACTTTCAAATTTTAGGTCGTCAAATATTTTGAGGATTGAACTGAGTTTTCAAATACTTGGTGAAAATATATTTTCTAGAATCATGTTTGAACCTTAAGATGTTCAGATATTCGTTTATCTTCCAAAAAAGTTTATGCTGGAATAAGCATTTTACGTTTTTTTATTTATTCGATAAAATGAACATTTTTGATGAAAAAAATACATATTTGTTTTTGAATCACATCTTTTCAGTACATAAACTATTTTCCATTTCTCTAAGTATAAAAATTTCTTTATTTACAACTGGTTAAAAACAGAAGAGTATTAGTTATTTTAGTAATTATTAGTATAGGAGTAATGAGACATTACTTAAATAAAAATGACGCGCATGCGTACTGGATAGAAATTGTAGAAATTATTAGTACCAATGTTATATGGAATGTTAGTTTTAAAGGGGCTGTGCTTCAGATGACAAAAAAAGAAAGTTTTCTTGTATTATAAATTTCTTGTAATATTTATGACTAATGCTTAAAAAATAACTTACCGACAAAATATAAGTCAAATAATTACATTATAAATTGATTTTTTTTCCCTTTCAAAGTGCTATACCGTAACGCGACGGTATAATTATATCGTATAACATTTAAAGTAAATATCTGTAATATCACATGCCGCGATGGTGGTGACAATAAAAGCGTTGGAAATATTTTGTTAACATGAGGGTCCAGAGTTCAAATCAGGCTGGAGCGAATATATTTTTTTTTATTCTATTTTGACTTTTATAATCAGTTTTGAAATAAAATATTATGTTGTTATAATCTCACGGCATCTAAATATATAATTTATGAAAAAAATTGTTTTTGTCAAATCTGGAGTACAGCCTCTTTAAATATATGTCCAAGCGGTTATTTGTCTGTTTGTGTTTCAAATATTATAAGTAGTTTTGCATCGAATAGGTTATGTTTCAATCTACTGAAAGCTTAAATATACCTCATTCAAAAGTCTCATTGACTTTCAAAGATTATAGATACAGAAACTTCTCACATTTGTGGTGTAATTAAGTGTAAACATTGTGAAATAAGAGTCTTGTTTTGTATAGTATAGTTTGCATTGCACTGATTATATTTGACGTGAGGTGACAAACCAACAGTCTGGTCCATTTGACGTCATCGAGAAAACGACGTCAAAGTTTGATTTAAAGCATTCGGAACACCTCGGGCGACTTCAATAAGTCACCTCGGAAATAATGTGGTAGGCGCCATATTGGACTATTTTATAATACAAGGGGTGTCTGCTAAATTGAAAACACTTCTTAAAGCCTCTAACTGTTTATACTTTAAATTAACATTTATTTACATTTTTTTCTAATACATAAGACAAACACTGTTTGAGTTCTGCCATGTTTGTTTATATTTTTATTAAAGCCGTGGCGAATTACCATATGATGTATTCATACACTTACATACGAGGTCTTTATACGATGTTGTCGGAAAAGGTCGAATTGTTACGATTGTTTATAAACTAATTAACGATTTCTGCAAACCCACGACGTTATTTGCCTTCTCAGAATTACCAGAAAAGTGCTATCTTTGAAAAGTTGAGTTAAATCTTCGAAAGATGAAACATGGATATGGATTACAGAAGAACGTGCGACTATATCGCATATCTTACCACATTGTTGATAATCTTACGACACAGCCCATATATTAAAACAAGTAATTTTATTTGTATAAAACATGCATAGATGTCTACACTTGTGGCGGACTGAAACCTTCATATTTCGCTTATGAAATACTATCTAGAGGTATCAATAACGGTGAAGGGTATTTCATATGTCATAGCTTGTTATGAATCATATAATAATAATAGTAATAATAATAATAATAATAATAATATTTCCGAGGGAATTGAAAAGCGTTTGTTCCAGTCTTATGCTTTTGACTGTTTAAAGTCGTGACAAGCAACTTTTCCTTACTACTCCTAATATACTTATATATGCCGATACGAGTTACCTCCCTTATTTATCAGTGGATACTATAACATAAAATAACTAATCTCTGCAGGGGGCGTCAGTCATATGGGCAACCGGTACCGACGCTACATAAACTCAAATAGAAAAAATAGAGATGTTAAACGGAGGTGCTTCACACTGGACACAGGATGTTTATTTTTTCATGCACTTATCCCCACAACCGTAAATGGCTCTACTCTGCAGCATGCAAAAGAACCAGGGGCGTCTCTGGAATGGGATGCTTTCTGTATCTTGCACTATCCCCCACAAAATAAAATAACTAATCTCTGCAGGGGGTGTCGGTCATATGGGCAACCGGTACCGTCGATACATAAACTCAAATAGAAAAAATAGAGATGTTAAACGGAGGTGCTTCACACTGGACACAGGATGTTTATTTTTTATGCACTTATCCCCACAACCGTAAATGGCTCTACTCTGCAGCATGCAAAAGAACCAGGGGCGTCTCTGGAATGGGATGCTTTCTGTATCTTGCACTATCCCCCACAAAATAAAATAACTAATCTCTGCAGGGGGTGTCGGTCATATGGGCAACCGGTACCGTCGATACATAAACTCAAATAGAAAAAATAGAGATGTTAAACGGAGGTGCTTCACACTGGACACTGGATGTTTATTTTGTCTTGCACTTATCCCCACAACCGTAAATGGCTATGATAATTTTGAACTGAATGATCATCAAAATCTCTATATAGAAGTACATTCATTTGTAGATCATTTTGAAATTTTTATGTGCTAAAACATAGTCGGATAACATTACTCACATGTGTTTTTGTCTTTAATTTCAGGTCCTACATTCAATGAGGCTTAGGGAAAACCTCTGCAGCCATGGTCTATAGTCGAACCAGACAGTGTTATCAGAGCATCCCATGGTAGGCCTCGGTGAGGTTTGCACACATATAGCTGCAATGTTTTTCACCGTCATGGAGATAGTTAGAATAAGAGACACACAAACTGTAACTCAAGATCCAGCTTACTTGAAATTCCAGGCATCCATTAAAAGCATTAAGTATAAGGAGGTGAAGGATATTGACTTTGCAAGTGCGAAGTCTCTTAAGAGAAAGTTTGATACAATGCTTTCTTCTGATTCCCCTAAGCCATCCAGTCCTTCTCAAACACCAGTTTTAAAAAAAAGTGTCAGCTCCTACAAACGACGACATTTCAAATTTCTTTAAAAATCTTCATGCAACTGGTAAAAAGGCTGCAAATGATTGGACGTGATAATCAAAAATGTCCCTACAATAGCTTCCATTTTTCTTGCCTGAAACTAGATTCATCCCCGAAGTGTAAAATATGGTTCTGTCCAGACTGTCGTAAGTTACCAGAATTCAATAAAAAAAAAAGGTTAAGTAAGCTTAACACTGTCCCTTAATACAAGTGGGGCAATTTCTTGTTTTTGTTACTATAGTTGATACATTGTGTTTATCACTGAATTGGCACATTTTTGTTGCTCTCTAGATTAAATGTCAGAATTCACAAACATGTTTTTGTATAGTTTATTATGAACTTTCAAAAATATTACAGCTTTTTAAGTAAAATATACTGATTTCATTTGGTATTCTTTTATCAATATCTATTACATGTAAAATATCATCTGCAACGGACAGGCAAACAATAACAGAAGAAACTGTGAATACTATAGTTACTAACTATAAATAGTAAAGCAAACTGTCCCAATAGCTAAATATTTGCATTTACTTGTAATGACTTTTGTTCATACATGTATGCACTTTAACATTATTAAAGACATAGACCTTTGTTTATTACCTGTAAGATACAATATGCAATGGACAGGAAACATAACAGAAGAGATATTGTATATTATAATAATCAACTATAATAGTAAAACAAACGGTGCCACTATCTAAATGTTTTTATAAGCATATGAATTATTATGTTGTCAATAAAAAAAATCATTTACTCTGCATTTGTTTTTTTGTTTTTGTAATGAAGATTACAAAAATATGACTTGGTTAAAGCTAACAATTGGTTCACAAATATAATCAAGTGCACAACAGATTAGCACTATCTTGTCAATTAGAGGAATGTCGCCATATGATTTTGATTCTAGAAATTCAATTGTTAGTGTACTATTAAGTAGAGTATACTTCTGTCTAGTAAGGGCAATTACACGTTCCACATTGATACGTACATTAGCAAGTTTTCTTGATGTCTCTAAGTAAATTGGCGAAATTTGACTTTCCCCTTGGTAAATGCAGGAATCTTAACTTGGGCACAGAGTGTTCCAACACTGGCTTCTTTGTCAAATCCCCTATCAGCAAGAATAAGATCTCCTGGCAAAATAATATTTAAGAAGCTAGAGTGCTCTGTTACATGTTTATCACTAGTAGGTCCACCCCAAGAATTTGAAATAAAAGAAATTACAGCCTGTGGAGTAATGCAAATTAGAAATTTAACTGTGTTATGGTGTTCGTAAGAAGAAAATGCCTCACATTTCGCTTGCACAGAAGATGGAGTTTCAATAAAAATTTCAAATCAGTCGATAATAATTGCACATTTCTTGCCAAAGTGCTTTCTAAACTGCATAGGCATTGTTTTTCTCAGTGTTTCCAGACTATCTCAGTCCTCGGCTCCTACAATAGGGATCAAGTGTACTTGCTTATCCACTCTCTGTTCTTTTCAATAAACTACTGGCTCTGGCTTACTTTCCTGATGAATGGAAAAAAGCACACGTTACCCCTGTCTTCAAAAACACTGACCCTTCTAATCCTGGAAACTATAGGCCTATCTCCCTTCTTAGCTGTCTTGGAAAACTAATGGAACGCTGTGTCCATAAGTATGCCTACAACTTCATGATTCAACACAAAATACTTTCATCTTATCAATCAGGCTTCGTTAAAGGTGACTCAACCACCAATCAACTCTTATATATCTATAACGACATCTGTAAAGCAAAGAAATTAGAATGGTCTTCTGTGATATCTCAAAGGCATTTGACCGTGTCTGGCATAAAGGACTCATGAAAAAACTTTTATCTATTGGCATTAATGGTACATTATAATCGTGGTTTCATTCATATCTATCAAAAAGACAGCAACGTGTCGTCATTCGTAACACTTTATCTGACTGGAGTCCCGTCACAGCTGGCGTGCCACAAGGTTCAATCCTTGGTCCCTTGCTCTTTTTGATTTATGTAAATGATATAGTTTCTATTGTCAATTCGAATATCCATCTCTTTGCTGACGACACTAGCTTATACCTAATTGTTGATACACCAGACACCACAGCATCTTTACTGAACACCGATTTACATAAAATTCATTCTTGGGCAACTTCATGGTTAATAGACTTCAATCCAAACAAAACTGAAACATTAACTTTCTCTTGCAAAAGAAACAAACCTTCTCACCCTGCTTTAAACATGAATAACATAACAATCCAAAATTTCAATCAACATAAACATCTTGGTTTAACCTTTGACCAAGAAGGCAAAGGGCACACCCATATATCACTGATCGTTTCTAAAGTATGGAAACGTCTTGGTATTCTACGTTCATTAAAATTCTTGCTTAATAGAAAAACTTTGGAAACCATGTATTTAACATTCATAAGAACTTTATTAGAATATAGTAACATAGTATGGGACAATTGTACACAAGCAGAAAAATATAGCATCGAAGCCATTCAAATAGAAGCTGCAAGAATAATCACTGGTGCAACCAAATTATGCAATCCAGAAAAACTTTATAATGAATTAAAATGGGAAACTTTAACAGAACGTAGGAGAAAACATAAACTGATTACTATAAAATGAAAAACAACCTTACACCAGAATACCTTTTCCACCTCATCCCACAGACACAGACACGATATCAACTTCGAAACACAAATGACATTCCAAACAAACACGCTAGAACTCAATTATACAAGGACTCATTTCTTCCATCCGTAATTCGAGACTGGAACTCTCTTTCTGACGACGTAAAGTCTAGCCCTACTGTTAGTACCTTCAAAAGTAAACTTAATGCCAATCTACGCAAACCTCCTCAGTACTATCTCTTTGGTGATATACAAGCTCAAATATTACATACTCGACTACGATTAGGATGTAGCTCGGTCAATTATGATCTTTTTAGGAAATTTATCACCAATTCACCACACTGTGTTTGCGGTGAAATAGAAACTACCAATCACTTTCTATATACTGTCCTCTTTTTAATAACCTTAGACACGCATTCTTATCCAACCTACCTTGTCCACTGACCTTTCAAAACCTTCTTTACGGATTCCGAAAACTTAAATGTTAAAGACAATACAACAATTTTTAAATGTGTGCAAAACTTTGTTGTCGCCACTCGGCGTTTCACGTCGTAGCGGTCGGCCATGCGTTGGCCCCAGCATTTCACTATATTTCATTTTATGACCACATGTCCCGGCGCTGTAGCGGAAAAATATGTATTTTAATTTACGTATAATTCTCCTCATGACATATTCTTTACCAAAAAAACAGCCATCATTCTTCTTCCAACACCAATGGAGATGAATTAATTATAAGTATTTAATACTTGTTTTCATATCCTTTTCAAAATTTAACATGAAACTTATATTGTTACTTCTAGTTCACACTAAAGTACCTTTGTACTTCAAACTATTTATCATGTACATGTGCTCTAATTTGAGAATAAAATACTGTTTAAACTAAAAAGTAAAAAAATGAATTATCAAAGTGTTTATTAGTACAAGGTATATTAAACTACACGCTTAACATATCTTTACGAATTTTACTGTTATATATGTGATATTTTAGATAAATCAATTAAGATTCTGTTTGTGTTTACGCATACGTGTATGTCGTTTTGCAGTTGTAATTTTTTGTTACTTTATCACTTGCAAGTGAGATATATATATTTTTTTCTTACATTTATTTTTCATATCATCATGTATATGAATATTGTCACACAATGTTTAATATTTATCATTAACGATATCGCCAGGAGTAAAGTTTCCAATATCACACACACACGCACGCACGCACATTTTCTTATTTGAAGGGCACAACATAATGTATCAAATAATAAACGTTTCTATAATCATCAGTATTTTTGTGGATAATTTTTACGCTAGTTCAGCGTTCTGATTAGAAAGAAATTAAAACTGGCCACTTATCTTTGTGTTTTTACAATTTGTTTTTTTAATAAAGCTGTTTCTTCCTGAATTTTTGTCATAAGTAATGATTTAAAACCCTCAAAACTATGTAGTATGTTTTTAAGTTTTGTTTAAAACAAAATATACTGAACAAAAAAGAAACTTCCGATTTCTACACATACTTTTTAATGTAATGAAAAGAAATCAACATGTCCAATGCCTTACATATGTTCGGGTGAACGATTATGTGTCAAATAAAATCAATTATAACTCAACTGTACGCATTACACAACAACACATCCCACCCCCCTGTTAAACTCAATTGTCTGGTCTATACATGGACAGTATAATCCGTGTTTATAAAATCAAACCTTTCAGACTGATTTTATAGACTTTATTGTCAATAAGAAAAATACGTCGAAAAAAATTATTAGGTTTTCTTTCTTTTTGATATGCCGAGAATTCCACCATATTTACGTGAACGTGCTATTGGAATGCTTAATGCTGGTATGGCGACAAATGAGGTTGCTAGGGTTGTTGGCAGTTCAAGCCGTTCTATTCAAAACCTTAGGCAACGTTTCCAAGCAACAGGACATACGGAAGATTTACCACGTAGTGGACGTCCGCGCGTCACGACGCCAGGTCAAAACTGCTATATCATGAACACACACCAACGCAATCGTTTTCAAACTGCCACTGCCGCTGCTGTTAACACCCCTGGTACACATGATAACCGAATATCTGTACGCAGTCGTTTGCGCGTTTTGTCTACGTGGACGTCGTCCTTACGATGGCTGTGAATTGACGCAACGTCACCGCGTAAATCATGTTAATTGGAAACGTACGCACCATGGCTGGATAAGGCAACAATGGAATAGCGTTCTTTTCTCCGACGAGTCGAGATTTTCAATTCATCGAAGTGATGGCTTGTTCGCTTTTCTAGAGCGTGTAACAATGTTAAAGATTTCAAGGAATGCAATCTTTGTATAATAGAAAACTTTTGAAACAAGGGTATCGGTACCACAAATGAAGGAAAATACTTTTCATAAGTTTTATCGCCGGTATCCAGATTTGTCACATATACAGTAGCAGTTTAAAATCACTACTGCAACTAGTCTCACTATTTCGCCTCCAAAGGTGAACCTATTTTTTAGGCTGATATTTTATTGTTGTTCACCTTCTACGTCTCACTTTGATCTGCATCTGGTTAAGCGGACTCGGTTCGGCACGGTTTTTACCCTGTCCTGGTTATCTATTAACCGACAACACCGAGTATTCCGATTGCCAAATTTTGAATAAAATGGTGGATTAATCAGGTACGAAGTAAGTGTTTCAGTTCTACACTTATGTATTTGTGTGTTTTCTTGGATTACAGGATCAGGTATGAATTTAGTTATCATATTTTATCATATTTTTATCATTTTTGCCTTAAACTCTGTAAACTGTTGAACAAACGAGCCATAACAAGAAAAGTATAACACTGACGTGTTATATGTGGACGACATTTAAGTGATGTGGAATATTGGGTGAAAAAAATTATCAAATATTGGAGTGGAAGTTTTTTCTGTTCTTAATTGACTATTGAGGTGCTTTCACGGCCTTGTGTTGATGTTAAAATTTGTATACAGGACATTTATTGAACCTTGAGATTGAACTGGCCAGGTTAGAACATGGGTTCTGCTGGCCAGGTTAGAACATGGGTTCTGCATATCATTTTGATGGGCTGAACATTTGATCAGTTCCATGGAATTCATTCCAGCGGTGAAAAAGATATGAAGCGGACGTGAAACACATGGCTCATATCTTTAGACACCACTGGTGACTTTGACCTGGCCAGGTTGGAACATGAGATCGGACATAGGGTGATCACAATAGCTCACCCTGAGCATTTGCTCAGGTGAGCTAAAAACACCCTTTGGGCATATAATGCTCCGCCTAGCGGTGCTCTTGTTGACTTATTTTCTACGAAAATGTAATTTCTGTTCATTTAAAGAAAAATGCATAGAATTTTTTCATATTTTGCATGTGTATGTATCTTATGAAAATACAGGTTACTTGCAAAATTGGGCAGTACATCTCCAAATTTGTCAGAGTTTTGACCTTTATAGACTAAATTTCTGATAACAACCAAAATGTCTTCACTTTTATAGGGTTGTGTTTTGTAGCACGCTGTTCATTAAATAAATGTAACAATTATACTGCTTTTGACACACCACCTGCCTCTAATTTTTTTCATCTGCTTATGATACATGGCTGGGGCAAATGTGTCCCATGGACACATTTCTAGTGAATTGTTGTTTTTAATAGTTTTATTTTTGAAAATAAAGATAATGTTAACAAGTATTGCTTTCTTGTGTTTGTGGTAAACTTATTGTCAGCTAAAGTTTTACCCCCTCTTTACAGTTGTATTCATATCAGAGTCAGTTTACCTTCCTAAAATTACTGGAAAGAACATGTACTAGACTTCAAAATTTACCAGTATACTACCAACAGAACTTACAATATTGGTCAGTATGCATAAATCATGGTTGGTATAATAGTACTCTTGTACTTTTCTAGAACATTAAAGTTGGAGTACCACAGGGTTTTAGAAAAGTAAGTGGAATTGCCAATACTAAATTTGATAAATAAGTGTTGAAAATGATCAAGATCAGTGATGGTCAGTATTGATTACAGTGTTTATTTATGTACAAAAAAATTCCAGTGAAACTGGACTATAATTTATGGCAAGGCAGATAAAAAATAGATTTTTATCATATTCAGCTTAATGAGACTAGCTCCAATGGACCTCTATTGCACAGAGATAAATTCTCTCGGATAAAGGTATTGCATTACATGCATGTATCCATTACTTGAAAACATAAACCCAGCACTACGCGACATTTTGCAGTACTTTCAGTGCTTTGATTTAATGTACATGTGTTTATCAGTTTAACGCCATCTTGGAAATACAGCGGGGTAAGTTCAACATTATCACAAGAAATTAATTAATAAGCCGAATTATCACTACACATACGGTTTCGAGGGTAAATTAATTCGCATCTAAATAATATGTTCTACATACTTAAACATAAAAGAAGACCCATAGATCTAACGTAATTTAACAATAAAACTCCACATAATCAACCAAATATAATAAATTACGTTGAAATCTTCCCTTATTTGGATAACAATTGGTACCCACGTTCAACAACGCCAGTCAATCGCTGGTACTTCACTATCGCTGTAAATGTATATCTAAAGCCGGATACATTATTGAAAGATTGTTCAAAAAGTTTATCTGTCCTCCCAAGTTAACCCGGACATTTTCCCATTATAAACTAATGTTTCTATTTACGTAAATTTCCAAAATTAATAGGTTTCATTAATAAAAGAAACATTCTCTTGGAAACTACAGAATTTTCAAAATCTTTTTATGACACAAACACGAGAAACATATTTCCCTAAAACAAACCCATATACACGGTACTTTTTTAGTAACCCCCATGTCTCTCTTGGGTCGGAATAGATGTACGTTGTAAAGGTCATCTAGTAATAGTTAATAGTACTTATAATTTATGACCCATAATTCGTCCAGAAAAGTGCCCAATCGCCTATGATTGGGCGAGTCCGCTTAGCCAGATGCAGATCAAAGTGAGACGTAGAAGGTGTACAACTATAAAATATCAGCCTATAAAATGGGTTCACCTTCGGAGGCGAAATAGTGAGACTATATTGCAACAAGGTATTTCTCAACAAGTGTTGTATGGAGATTTGATTTATAAATTAAAGAAAATAAAAAGCAATAATCATTTCGCCATCTAATTTGTAGAATCCATCTGTTAATTCAAAAAGAAAGGCTACCTACATGATATTCTACAGCGCTGTGCGTGCCTTGTGGTTAACCCTTCTACAGTTGATCGCTTTGCTTGCCTCTTTACTTGCACGCATTGGGTACCTACCCTTTTCACTTTACAATGCCATAAGCTTTTTATTTTATACGCTCGTGTGCTTTTGCATAGGACATCATCTAGTTGATGGGTTGGTTGAAATTAATTTCACCAAGACAACTTGTCCTTGTTTGTTCTTATGAAAACTTGTTGGGGCAAGTGAAAGGTTGGTGCAACCTAAAAGCCGGTTTAAACCTCCAGCGGCAAAAGTTTTGCCACTAATCATTCCAAGGCGGTAACCCATCGAGTTCTCATTTTCGTTAAACGTTTATGGTGTCTCCTTTTTTAACTGATCACGTTAAAATCTGTGCTTTTTGTTCCTCTCCTTTTTGACTGTGTAAGGAGGCTGGTTCTGTTTTTTTTCTGGCTGTGTTCTTTTTTTCATATGCATTTCTTCACTTTTTCAGAAAAAAACTTCAGGTTCTGCTTTTGTTACAAGAAATTGCGAAGAGAAAATAACAAATATGAAAAAAATGAAAACACAGTTCAGTTCAACTTTAAATTATTTAAAGCTAATAGACTAAAAATACAATAAGAAAGTTCAGAGTTGCTAAACATCACGGATGGTGTTCAACAATTTCTTAAGACTGTGACTTTCATCACTATGTCATTTTGATAGTTGTGATTAAGGAGCTATTCTTAAAATAGTAAATCTTGCTAGGGTACCACTTCGAGTAGTTTTATTTTTACTTTTTATAGTTGATTTTGGTTTTACACACATTACATATTTATTTTGGCCTCATGTATGAAAATAACAAATCTAATTCTAATATGCACTAAACGATCTTACAAACCGGAAGTTTTATACCCTTGTACATTTATTGTTTTCTATTAGCAATAAGGCGAATTGATTATTTGCAGCTGAATGCTTAGGTAGTTTTTCAAACACCGTTTTTCAGTCTTTAGATAAAGCAATCTTCTACCCTTACCTATCTACAAGTGTTTTCTCTCTGACCAAGCTTCTACCCTTACCTACCTACAGGTGTTTTCTCTCTGACCAAGCTTCTACACTAACCTACCTACAAGTGTTTTCTCTCGGACCAAGCTTCTACCCTTACCTACCTACAAGTGTTTTCTCTCTGACCAAGCTTCTACCCTTACCTACCTACAAGTGTTTTCTCTCTGACCATCCTTTTCCTTACCTTCCTACAAGTGTTTTCTCTCTGACCATCCTTTTCCTTACCTACCTACAAGTGTTTTCTCTCTGACCATCCTTTTCTGTTTGTGCTATAGAATCGTTCATGTCTTGTTCCTCTCTGTAACCAGTGAGATATATCTATAAATAATAACAAACATAACTTGCAATTTCATTGATCAAGACTTCATTCTATGCTAAAAATGCACTCATATGTACGATCCTGTCTTTCTTGTTGTTACAATTAAAAACAAAACAAAAATGAACATTTTACACATGTCTTTCGTGTGGATCTGATATTTATTGAAATTCAGACAAAAGGTATTGTTTATTGAAAATCAATCTTAAAAATATTTGCGATAGATAAACCATTTGCAAAGTGGAGTTGTCGTGTTATATTATATTAATGTTATAGCACAAATATGTAAGCAATCTGTTTGCTATTTCTCGCTAACGACGTCAACGTTAATAGGCCCCCAAATCGCATTCCATGACATATATAAGAAATGTGAAGAAGAATTATTTCAGAGAGGACAAGTACACCAGTGTAATCTATTTGATGTTTATACGCTTCTGCAATCAGCCTGTATGTTTCATTGTATAAAAGACAGGACAGGGCAGTGTATTTCAAAACTACACTAAAGTTCCATTGGTCAAGGGTATGCAATTATAGTTGGGCGTGGAATGAATAGTGCTCAAATACATTCTGCTCATTCTATCATGATTATGATATCGGTTAAAACGTCCAAAAACTAACCATGTATATGTATTCTGGTCTAAAAACAAATCTGTAAGAATTGTCAATGTTAATGGGAATAATTAGTAATATTGTTTACCACTAAAATGAGCAATTTAAACGCAACAAATAAATATCGAATAGAAAAGTGACACTATACTTTAAACATTTACATTTCAATAAACCCGAAAGTGATAAAAATCCTTCTAGGAAGACATGTGTGTAACCTTAACACTATATCAAATTAAAGTATTTTGGTCACATGCACAATTTCAACTAAAAGGATATTGTAACGAAACTAATAACAGATCTTGAACAAAAAGGACTAGTAGGAAGTTAGCAGTAACAGTACGCAGTAGCAGTTTGCAATAGAAATTAAATAAAACGTGAAATTGGCAGTAGCAGTACGAGCAGTAGCAGTAGAAAAAGAAAATTCGGCAGAACCGATGGATGCTCCCCATATAGCTTTTTTTCATGATACTGCTACTGCCAACTTCATGTTTTCATACTGCTACTGCTCATTCTGCTACTGCCAACTTCACGTTTTTCCTACTGCTTCTACTCTTACTGCTACTGCCAACTTCATGTTTTTCCTACTGCTTCTACTCTTACTGCTGCTGCCAACTTCAGGTTTTCTTACTGCTACTGCTCTTACTGCTATTGCATACTTGACGTTTTTTTTACTGCTACTGCTCTTATTGCTACTGTCAACTTCATGTGTTTTTACTGCAACTGCTCGTACTGCTACCGCCAATTTACTTTTCCTACTGCTGTGTACTGCTTCTGCTCAGTTCCCATACATATAAAAAGTAAATATAGAATACGATCTTATTAGTATGTACAAAATAATTTGACTTTGGATCACTTGATAAACAAGAGCTTGTCAGAGACAAAGCAACAGTCCCCTACCGATGCAATGTCCATCTCCCTACCTCCAACCTATATGTGGAAATTGACTAAAGAATTTGTCTGAGACATGCATAATCTCCATATGATCCTCTATCCATGTACACAGTATCATCAAAGAAGAAAACGTCATAGGTCCAAGTCATTTAGAGGTTAAGGTCACAGAAATATATGTTGTTGAAAAGGTCTTATCGAAGGGGTTGTTGTGACCAAGTTTGAAGTAATTCTGTTCAGAAAAAAGGAAATTATGGCCAAACTTATAGATTTTAGACAAGAAAAACAAGGTTATTCAGAGGTCAAGGTCACAGAAAGGTACTTAATTGGAATGGTCTTGTCCAAGGTATTGTTGTGGCCAAGTTTTAAGAAATTCCATTTAGTAGTAAGGAAAATATGGCCAATGGTAAATTTTTCGGAGGAAATGACTGATAAACGGACGGACGGTTCCTCCTTTAGGTTCATAAAAAAAATGAGGTGGATATTCTCCATACTGCCATCTATCCATATTTCAAGTTTTATAAAAATATTTGAAGTACTCTTTGAGTTATGACAAATATTGCTATATATTTGCCATATTTTAAGTCTATTTGTTGCCATAGCAACCAGATTTTTCAACATGGGAAGAAAAAAAGACGTGTATAATCTCCATACTGCCATCTATCCATATATCAAGTTTCATAAAAATATTTTTAGTACTTTTTGCGGTATCTCGGGATCTAGTTTTTGTGGACGGACGGACTGACGGAAGGAGGGTAAACCTATAGTCCCCTCCGGTGAAACCTGTAGGGGACTAAAAAAGGTCGTAAAACTAAAATTTTGTAATACCCCGCACTGCCTTGTCACAGGATGGTAGCCCAGTTGGAACAAGTTGCACATAATCTTTAATACTAAGCTTCAACTATCATCTAACCTTGACCTCTGTTGAAAACCCATGAAGAACTAGTTCCTAATGTTTAAATTTTCTCAGGAGAACTATGTTGAACTTATGTTTCAACTTTACTTTATTCTCAGTAAATTTGTTGGAAAAGTTCCAACTACTTCAAAAGTGATCTCTGGTGACAGTTTTTAGGGAAAGACAAATTTTTGCGTTATCACGGGATCCAGTTTTTGTGACGGACGAACTGACGGACGGAAAGACGGACGGACAGTAAATCTATAGTCCCCTCCGATTAAACCAGTAGGGGACTAAAATGTTTGCTGCTTTTTGCTGTTAAGCCTGTTCTTAAAACAAAGACACTTGCATGTATCAAATGTAAATATAAATTATACACAGTCATTAAAACACAAATGTCAGTTTACGGATTCATTTTATTTTCTGTTAGCAAACAACAAGTGAGAAGATTAATGAAATGAAACTAAACTTCTATTTTAATTCTACACATGCAATCAACATAATACTGGAGTATCAAAATTCTTATAAAATGATCACAGTTAAAGAATTACACAGTTTTAATTAGGTTATTAATAGAAACCGGTAACAATTAACGAAAAAACAAAGAACCCGAGGGGTTACACCCTTGGAACGGTCAGTGGTAAAACAATTGTTACTTGTGGTTTAAACCAGGTTCTAGGGTGTACCAAACTCACACTTACCCCAACAGGTTTTCATAAGAACGAATTACAGGTCTTATGATTGGTTTAAATCAAACATGAAGCGGTAGCGTGACATTATACAACAACCACTTCCTTTTGGAAAAACCCGAAAAGGTAATATCCGCTTCGTGGAAGCCACGTGTTTCATCCTAAATATAAATCAAGGTTAAATAGCTATAGCTGTTCCACCTGGTGAATACATGCATAATGAACCTGAACAAATAGATATGAAGAATTAAATAAATACAGTTAGACAAAACAACAATCGTGATATACAAAAGAACAAATAGAAAAGGTACTTTACTTTTAAATAAAGTGTGAATAAGCATAAAGTTTGTAAAAGTACAAGCTTAACATATCTTGGTGAGATTTATTTAAATTACTTAAATGTTCATGGCGTTTAACAGTCGTAAAAAATATAACTTATCTTATTGTGAGATATATTTCATTATTACAGAAAGTAAACTAATTCTATAAGAAACATTACAAGTGTCTTTAGATGTTAAACAGAGAAAGAAACAACAAAATATCATTTAATTAAAGAAAAAGGAAACAAACAAAAAATTAAAAAGATAACCATTCATCTGTGTGGCAGACAGCAAAACAGCATGCAGCATAACTACATGTATTAAAAGTACCTTCTTCCACTAGTGCAACGAAAACTCGAAATGTGTAGCACAATGAAGATAAATAACCTCAGACATAAAGAAGAAGAAATGGTGTTGGTCTCTGCTGTGCTACTGCAAAACTAATATGCATGGTTAATTTGGGAAAAAAATATTGTTTCGCCGACATAATTGTTATAACTTAAATTACTTAAGTCTTCTAAAATGAATTTTAAACAAAGTATCTTTATAGTTTTTTTTTTTAATCTTTTTTTTTTTCATTTTCCCATTTATGGAAATGACTTCTTGCGAAGTTATGCCGGTATAACTTGGGCTATTAAGGGTGAAAACGTTCTTTAATCCAGCGCTTATTTGAACTGATACAGAAATAGTTGTACATGTGAATTTTTATTTTTCCTAAAAAAAAAAACTTTTATATTTTACACATGAACATAGTCATGAATTTATTTCATTTTTAAATTTCAAAACAAACGATTAAGTTAAACAATGACATAGCCCCATTACGTAACATCATAATCATGCCAAACACAAATATTCTATTACTCACTGCAGACATATCTTAAAAGAGATTTCAGAATTTGGCATTACTGCGATACGGAATAGAGCACCAGGCGATCTATAATAATAGAAGAAAATCTAGAGGGCTTCTAGAAAAGCAAGGGACAAAGAAAGAGAATGAACACACAATGAAACAAATGTCATCAGCAGTCGGAATTAGCAGCATAAGCAGCTCATTTAGAAATTTAAGTCAAAAGCATGCACTTCTTAACATAATACAATTTGATTCAATTGAAGGCATTCATTTCCTGAAACAGAATTCAGATTTGGAGAGAGAGTTATTTTGAAACTGGTTTTACCATACAATTACATGTATTTACAGTTGTTTAAATTTGTAGACAATGTGAACTGTTTGTATATTTACAATTATATGGACTCATAAATAACCAAAATTAAAGGAACAATCAGTCTGTATTTTGACAATACTCCTACGCCTGTCTGGCTTGCGCCGTTTACATTCAAAGTACAATTTGTATTTTCACAGTTCACTTCTGGTTGTCCATCTAAATAGTAGATGCTATAATCCTTTTGTTGGTCAGAACCTGATTTGACTTTATATAAGTTGTAGGACTTGACCATTACTTCCTTTTCAATACTAAAAGCAGCGTATTTCTCAACTGATACACCGTACACATTATCTATGATAAACAGGATTCCTTTTTGGCATTTGATGAAACCAATGGCTATTCCTTTACTTGTACTTGTGCTGGTTATTTGATTAAACGAGTATTCCTGACCGGTCACAGGTTGTTTGTCCAACTCAGTACATCCTCGATATACCCTTTTATGAACCACAGGCCCAAGAATGTCTAGGCCTCTATTTATTAAGTCTCCAGATTTTCTCCATATGTCGGTCGTTTTGTTGGGGTAACCTTTGCGCATTTCTTTATTAAGTGTTTCATAGAAAGTGCTTTGCTGTGTATAAAGGTTTATGATACCAATGGCATACCTCCGGTCCCAGGTTTCACTTGAGAACGTATTCATTTTATCTCTTGCATGCTTTACTATTGTCTGGTAATTCACTAGTCTATAAAACAACATTTTAACCTCTCCGGAATATCCATCTTCCTCGGAATCTGCAACGATTGAGAAATAGTTGTGTCTAAAACATAAGTGCTTAAAAATATTCACATTAATATAGATTATCATTAGGTTGTTTAACTATATTCTGAATAATACAAATGCATATATTTGGACGATGAACCATACTGAACGAGCCAATAGCAGGTTATGGGTCCAAACATATTCTGTTTCCTCAAGAGTAGATACACTAAGTATGTATTTTTGGACCCGTTCTTTTAGTAAAATGCTTAATAGTAATTTGATAATATTGAGAAGACGATGCGTTTTACACTGTTTTCCAAAAGCGCATGTAGACACTAAGGAAGCGTTCCCTGCAATATAAAGCGATATAATGACACCCTGTAGATGTTCTTCTTTTCTTATCTTTATCTTTTCTGCGAACATTTGTTTCATTTTCATATAAAGAATAGCATAATATATGATTTTAAAGTATTTGAATAAAACAACAACAAAAACGGAAAGAAAAAAATACCTGCTTTAACATAACCAGCAATGCACAATAATAGGCTTAGTAGTGCAACCACAAACATATGCACTTGCATTTTGAAGTTAATAAGCTGAAATACTGTTTTCAGTTGATCCAAGAGATTAAAAAAAGCGTCCAAAACGCCTCTCTTTTTGCTCTCGACTGCGGCGCTGTCATGTGTCAACTAGCTCTTGTCGATTTGCTTGAATATAAAATGCAAAATAGACGAAAATACAGATAGTTTACAATATTTTTTGGCAAACGTGCAAACAAAATATTTTTAGAAGCATGCAGTGACCTCCAAATCTTTTGTACACGGCAAATATATTTAAAATCATAGGGCAGTTCCTTTGTCATTTAATCTGAAAGATACATTGTCACAATTGCCTATTGTAGTAAATACAGGAAAACTGTTTTCCGAAGCCTGTACTAAACATACGTTCACTCAATAGCCATCTTTTCCTCATGCGTTTATGGTTACAATTAAGTCAGATAAAGAGAAATAAGAAAGGAAAAAATGATTTTTTTAATTTTGAGAATCTTAAGGTAATAATTACAGTAGCATCGATTGTGAAATTGACTTTTCACTTACACGATGCACATTCTTGTATCAAGGAAAATTCTGTGTGATATAAAATCAGACCCAACGTATACAGTTCGAAGTTCTAGTGTGGACATAACTAAAAGATGGCTTCTCATTATTGCCAGTTTTATTGTGACGTTTACGATCCGAAATGAATTTTATAGATACACACTATACGTATCGCAGACCACTGGTAACCTTATGCAAATTCTGCTGCTGTGCGTAAATACATGCTTAAGATTTTAAAAAAGCCCTTTCTCTTGTGCAATGTTGGCAATCGGATAGAAAATCAGTGAAATGAATATCTTTGCCAGATTGTATAGAAAAGTTACGCAGCTAACTCGCACTTAAATAGAAATGCGGTTTACAAGACTACAATCCAACCAAAATAATTTAAGCGCCTTAAATAATTTGATCCGATCTTAGCAGGAGCGTTCAAAACAGTAGGCAGACAATGGCGTATCTTTATCGTATATGTACGAGTAGACGAATGATCATGAATGCCAATAATATATCACATGGTAAATTACACATTAAAATGTTTAAAGATTTCTGTAGTTATTCTCATATGATAGACCGACAAAATGATGTCTGTTTCTCAGACAAGTGACTTTTTTCACGTCTTATCTCGCCCTGGTTGTCCTCTTAGAAATACGTATAGGAGTTTAGAATGAAAAAGATTGTTGTGTTTCAAACCGTTGTGGTCGCGGTAAGAATATAAACAACAAGTTTTATGATATGATTTCGATGAAGGCAAAGAGCAACTGTATGTGATGCCGATGTGTATAAGATTAACTTGTATTGAGTTAATGAGAGGTACGATTTGTAATGCTTTTCACTGTTAAATATCAGTTCGGAAGTTTAATGATTTTGACTACTAAATATCATTTCAGAACTTTCAGAGAGCGGGCACGTATTTCTTAGATATAGAAAATGATAAGTTTAAAAGAACATTTTCAAAATGAAATGATAAGCAGCACATAAGCATATTCATGTTTGGCTCTTTAAATTTTTAATTTAGTTAAACCACGTGACTAGTGGGTGGAGCGATTGTATTTCTTGCGTCAGTTGAATATCATATTCTTTTATGTACTAGTATCAGATTGTGGAGTTTAGGCAACAGGGACCGTATAAAAACAAGACGGCCCTAGTAGCATTGGATCGCTCATCTGATTACTTTGGCTCCTGGCCTTCTGTTGAAACATCAGATGCAATACTACAGTTCCTGACTGATCTTTCAGTTTAGAAGGAAATGTCATTTGATTTTTTTTTTGCTGTTTTTTAGCTTTCACAGCCGTTGAGTGCCTCCTAGCAAAAGCGTTTGAGCAATTTTAGAAAAAGGGTAATATAAGGTAATTTCCTAACAGTTTGTTGAAAATGGATTTGTAAGTTTTAGAAAAGATGTAATTTTAAGCCAGTCATTGACAATTTTTAGCTCTTGCAGCCATATTGTGCAACGGTCCGGAACTGTTTGAGCAATTTTATTAGAAGTCTATATGAGGAACATTTCTGTTAAGTTTAGTGAAAAAAGATCTTGCTGTTAAGGGGGAGATATTAGACTATTGTATTAACCTTTGAAAGCTTATATGCGCAATGGAGCAGAAACATTTGAGCATTGTCTGTAAAGTTTGGCTAAAAAAGGCCTGGCGGTTTTAGAGATCATTTGAAGCCAAATATTGACGAAAATCTACTTTTAGCCCTAACAGCCATTCTGTGCAACGGAGCTGACGATTTTAACAATTTTAATAGAAGATTAATAAACGAAGATCTCTCTAAAGTATGTTGAAAATGGCCTTGGATATCAGCAGAAGATATCATTTCAAGTAGTGTTGACGGCGGACTTCGGACACATGTCGATAATAATAGCTTCCCTTGATCGTATGCTCAGATCAGTCAAAACTCACTACTAATCAGTCAAAACTCACTACTAATAATGTTATAGTTAAGCTTTGTCGTTCGTTTATCATAGTTAAGAAGGCAATGTAGTTTTTGTGAAGTGGTCCTTTTAGAACTTACTAGAATTCTATTATATTTTTCTCTGCAGATAGCAGGTCTTCGGTATATCATATATTCAAATGTGCATTTGCATTTAAGAAAGGGAGAAGCATCACGTGTATTTATCTATAATTCATTTAATTCATAATTTTAAAGTTAAGTAGTTGAATATCAATTATAACGAATTATTGGAACAACGAGTTTCTTTTAGTCTTACCATATCTTTTAATCAACATACGCTTGCATTCAAAAGCAAAACTAATATCACTTAAAATTTGTTAAAAGTAGTAAATTCATGACGTTAGCATTTTTATCAGCCCTCTGTATTTGTCCTTCGGTTGTAGATTCGCCTTCTCAATTGAGCTATCATGTTTCACTGAGGAAAATAGCGTTAATCAATCTTGTAAATGCAGATCTGATACCTTGCATTTTGTTTGATTAACAACTTGGTAAAATACCCTGAAAATTTTATGATTACTTTTTGCCCTATCCATGAAATAAAAAAGAATGCAAAGGTTTCTAAAATGAGTAGGACAACAAAGGTGATAGAAGCTGTTAACAGGAAAATACTACATGTTCATATGACAGCCGTTTATAAATTGCTATGGATGTGCAATGAAGATCCAAAGTTTTTGTTATTGAATAAACTTTCCGAACATGCTCTAGCTTTAGCCAGGCTTCTTTATTTCATATGTTGGGCTATTACCACCAAAATTATTCACCAGAAGAAATGTTCCCAGTGGTTATGATTTATAAGTTTTTTATTTTAAAAAAAATGATATGAAATGCATTCTTGCAAACATTACAAATTTGAATTTGCGATGGCTGTATCTACATTGATGTTTTAAATTTCAAAAAACCAAAATTTAACAATAAATACTTGTTTAAGCGAAGACAAAAATTACAGTTCTAATCTGACATGGAGTCTACAGAAGTTCAGACATTTATATAGCTATATATTATATATTCTTCTTCTCGTTTTAAGTTACAATAAAAAGTGTTGTTTTCTGATATGAACGGCGTATAATTTGATTTTCATTGTTTGGAAACTAATTTGATTTTTTGATAGAGCGACGACAATTGTTGCCCTCGCACCAGTGAACCTGCTGGATGACAGTGGCGCACAGCGTCTCTAGAGAAATTATTGCTACCCTAGGTAAATGTAGAATAACTAATTTGGTTCTTTTATCGTAAACTACAACGTGATGTTATGCTTTTTTTTTCTGTTCAACATATATTTTTATAAAATGATTTACGCATAAATGGGCGGATAGATAGACAAACTAAAAGAAATGAGTTATAAATTAAAGAAAATAAAAATCAACATTAATTTCTCCACGTTGTTTTTAAAAAATGTCTGTAAATTCAAAAAGAAAGCCTACCAACATAATATTATACAGTGCTCTGCCTCTTTGATGATTAACACTTCTACAGTTGATCATTTTGCTTACCTCTTTGTTTGCACGACAGTGGCAGAGGAGGTTTCCTGCCAATTTGATTCCAAGTGTTCTGTTCACAGAAAGGTCAACGAGTACCTACCCTTTTCGCTCTTTAGTGCCATTAGCTTTTTATGTTTTATATCTTAATTTGCATTTGCATGGAACATCGTAGAGTTTGGAGTTAATTAACCAAGATAACTTGTTCTCGTTTGTTCTTATGCAAACCATTTGGGACAAGTGTGGTTGGTGTACCCCGGTCTAAAGCCCGAGTGGCAAATGCTTTGTCACTGACCGTTCAAAGGCGGTAATGCCTCGGGTTCTCGTTTTGTTAATTGTTTATGAAGGTTGTGTTTTCTGACTTTGGTTTGTCCTAATATGCGTTATCTATGCATATTAGAAAAAGTATGAAGGCAATTTGCCTGTTGTTTTATTTTTTTTTCAATATGTACTGAATAAAATAAGTTTAAAATAAAAGATGATAGACTTTTTGCTAAGTGCAAAATGAGAGATACTTCTAGAGATGTTCAGAGCAGATGTAATAAAGCTGAAGATGAATTATTTCAGACGAAACAAGTGCAAAAATGTAAATACATGCTCACAAGAACTTAATGATGTTCATAACACTATTGCCTTTGCAAAAAGTGTATTTTTCCATCTGATATCAGAAAAGAGATAGCAATGCATTTCAAAAAGTGCACTGAAAGTTTACTGGTCTCGGGTATGCAATGACTGTTGGGCAACGTATTGATTGTGCACTAGGACTTTTCTTAATTCCGCCATGTCTATGGTATGTTAAAACAAAGTGGAAAAAGATCATTATAGGAATTGTGACTATTGGTTGGGTAGGTGACAAAATAAAAACAATAGATGATAAGCTGCGTAAAAGAGCTTTCGTGGGAGCTACACTTTGATATGTATCATCACTCAATAAAATCGTATTATTCACGTAGACTTTCGGTGACTTAGATGGGCAGTGTTCGAGTGCTTAGAGCGCCGGACTGCCGATCCGGAAGTCACTGGTTCGAATCCCATTAGGGGAGGGAGTCTACAGTGAATTTCCACATTCCACATTTTCTGCGCAAGTAGTAGTTTAAACCCAGGACGCAGTCATCGAGAATGATTAATATATGTTGCAAGAAATTGCTTCCAGATCGATGTAAAATAAATAAGTTTAAACTGAAAAAGAAATGATTATGTGTTAACAAGAGAGTTGATAAAATGGGAAACGCCTATGCACCTATCAAAACCCTCTCCCGCTCCAACCGAGTTGCGGCCATACGCAGGGGATTTAGATGAAGTGCGAAACAGGCAAGTCCTGCTATGAATCACCACCTGGGCCATCAGCCAGTATTTGCACTCACAGAGGAGGATGTTCTTTGTTTCTCTGATCTATTTTTTTCCAATCAATCTTGCACATATTATGAATTTATCCAGATCACAGTATTAAGTTGTTTAATATTAACAATACCATTATTTTTGTTTTAAATATATAATCAGAACGAAATCACGGTTGGAAGTTGTTTCACTTATCTCAATATTAAAAACAGATACTGACCTACATATATATTACAATAAAGCAATTTGAAAGCGACTGATCTCGTAACTTAACGTTTACAACAGTTATTGGAAAAAATAAATTGTTCATTTCTGGAATGTTTGTCTAACACTTAAATGAGACATAGAGGGAACCAACTCTTTATGCAACATGATAATTAAAATAGCAACATAATTCTATACTTAAACAATTTCATTTCAATAAACCAGAAAGAGAAAATAGCCGCTTCTAGGAAGCCATGTTTGTAACCTTCACGCTAGATCAAGTTAAAGCCCTTTTAACCCAGCAAGTACAAGCATACTGAAAGAAACCAAGAGTACAACAAAAAGGTATTTGTTATATGTGGCCTTGGCTAACTATGAAGTATGCAGTATTGTAAAATTTTGACAGCGTTTTACTGTTTATCCTGTTTTAAAAATAAGTCAGTTACAGATATTATCTATTTTGCAGAAACTAGTTTGAAATAGATATCTCCAGGTTCAAGGTCATACCAACCAAAAACTTGCTACATCCTGTTGATCACCCTTTTTGCCAGGGTGTGTTTCGTGTTGTGTTTTTATGGACTTTATATAACAAGAGATATGAGTGTGATAAGAAGCTGAAACAGAAACTGAAAGTTATTTGTTTATATAATGTAATTCTCTCGTTATAAATCAAACACAAATATAATTTGAAGGACACTTTTATGCATTATCTTTAGTTAACAAACCATTAAGAAGATTTGCTAAAAGAAGCAAACCAAGATAATCACCAACATCAATTGGAATATCAAAATACTTAAAAAACGATCACAGTGAAAGGAAAACAATTTATCATTGAGGTTATATGTTTTTTGCAATTTTCCAAAACATGTTCAAAATGATTGTCACATGATTTTAAAAATTAGGTCGCCAGCTCAGGTAAAATTAAATATCTGATTCATTAAGTTTATTCCTTTTAAGTGACAGTTATTTCACTTAATCGCTTAAAACATTATGTCTTCAACTAATAGCAGGCACCGTGGTTCAGGAGTAGAGTAAGGTCGTAGTAGAAACAGATTGCTGATAATGCTGTCGTCATAAGGATGCAGGACCTTTTTAGGAGTTTCTTCTTTTTCTTATCAATGTTAGATTGAGGAGATGAAAAAAAAACAGATAAAAAAATAAAATGAAAAACAAAACATCAATGAAAAGGCAAAAAATGAAAACGAGAGTTGTTGTTCTTAAGATTGCACACAGCGTTTAACCCGTTAAATTAGAACAAGAGACCATACCACATAGGATGTTTTGTGACCTATTTCCATGTGTTAGTAGTCTTTGAATTAAAAAAACAGCATTCTATAGTAAAATAGAGATAGTGGAAATGCCCATATGTTAAAGAAATCGTTAGTTAGTTTATGACCAAAATTGTTGATTTTGTAACCTCATATTACATTGTAGTCTTTACTATTCTTAACAAACTTATGTGAGCATTACCTCGTGTCTTATGAATTTTTTGAACGGGGGGATGAGTTTAAGAATTGCGAAAAGAATTAATAAAACTTTTGATTTTCAGTCAACTCATTAATTATGTCCTCTATGGTGCTGGATAAGTGGAAAAAGACAGCTAGATTGGTAGTACAGTAATGTGCGTTAAAGGCGAGAGTATGTTAAGAATAATTGACTTCAGCCGTTTGGGCCATATCCTTTTCGATTGGTATTCTATTCATCATAGAAAATGTATTCGGTTGAAAAATACCCACAGTTAATTGAAAAAGGAGCAGCGTTTATCAAATATATTATCATATTCAACGTGAAATCAGGTCCTTAGAGAGGATTTAGTTATAAGATGATTGGTACAGTGGATTCATATAAAATAAACACATTCTCTGAACTATTGATAATAACAGCAATAGGATTATGAGTTTTTAGGGATGTATGCTTTTAAAAGAATCAAACTGACGATAAAACTAATATATATTACAACGCGTCATCCTGAAATATAGCAAAAGAAATTTCCAGCAGTTTAAACGAGAGAATACAGTTTTGATTTGTTTATTTTAAACACATAAATTTGCAGTATATACTTGATTCCGCTTTTTAAACCTGGGTTGTTAAACTTATTCTGAAGATAACACCGCCATGTGATGTTGTATTTCGATTTTCCGTTTCATATACATTTGAACAATAGTTATGTTTTAATTTTAAAGAGGATGTTCCTTGTTTCTCTGATCTAGTGTGGAAAGGATTCAATGCCATGTTTTGAAAATTATGTTATTTTTTCTGGTGCACCTGCTCTGTGCTTATATACAGACCAAGATAATTATGTTATTCACTGACATGACCAAGTTTTTATACCGTAACGTATTTTGGTTTTAAAGATATATAATAAAAACTGTAAGAAATAAAAGTACCTCAGTGTAATATATGATTTCAGATAAATAGGATTGATGTTATCAAAACGTTTGGTCCACAGTTTTCAATTGTGTCGCCTACTTGTCTCTGACAATGTTGATTATATGCATACAGATTTCCCGGTCGGGAGTATTTTCATATTATCTCAATGACAGAATCTGACCTACATAAATGTATACAATGAAGCAGGTTGAAAGCGATTGGCCCTGTCCTTAATAAGTTAATACATGATACATATTTAAGGTTTTGGAAAAAATGATTCGGCTCTAGAATTGTGTCTTCCACTAAAATGCGTTATAGAGAGAACCAACTCTTTATTCAAAAAGATAATTCAAATAGCAGCTTGATACTTTACATTTACAATTTCATTTTATTAAACCCGAAAGAGAAAATAGCCGCTTCTAGGAAGCCTTGTTTGTCACATTTACACTTAATCAAATTAAAGTACTTTAGTTACTTAAGGCCATTTCAACAAGTTTATTGTAATGTAACCAAAAACAGATTTAAAAAGTAAATATAATAGAAGTTTTAATTAGAAACTACAAATGTGGCCTTGGTTGACTAGAAAGTATGCAGTGTAGTCAACATTTCTGCCCTTTTACCTGTTTAGCCTGATCTTAAAATAATGTCACTTCCAGGTACTATCAATATGAAACAAACAAGATTAAAATAATCATATTAAAATAATATACAACCGTTACAATTTAAGCACAAATGTCATTTTACGCATTATTTCCTATTAACAAACACGTGAGATGACTTTCTAAATTAAGCAGGACAAGATCTATCACAATACCACCTATTGTACCAACATCTACTGGAATATCAAATGTCCTATGAAATGTTGACTATGAATGAAAAACTTACATGTATGTCAACATTGTTTTTGAGTGAACAGAACATAGTTCGAACATAATCTTAACAATACATTTATTTTACTTTATCAATAAAATAAGTGTAATACCAGGACTTTAAAAGTCTGCGTAGTTTGGACAACTCTTATCAATTCATGGGAGGAATTGAGAAAGCCAACAAATGTTTAAACAATAAAATTTACATTTTAAACATAACAAACTGACAGAAATGATATGACGTGTAAGCCTTATTGTGAGTTAATGGACCTATACAATCAAAAATTGTTAAAATCTAGTACTTAAGTTTGCATTATGACTGGTTCAAATCAATCATGAAACCGTAGCGTGATATTATACACCAACCACTTTCATTTCGTGAAACCCGAAAAAGAAAATAACCACTTCTAGGAAGCCACGTGTTTCACCCTAAATGTAGATCAAGGTTTAAGAAACGTTAGCTGTTTCACCCGATGACTACATACATAAACAAATTGAAAAAACAAAGATATTGAATATCAAGTTAATACAGCTAGACAGAAAACCATCATGATTGTCAGAGAGCTCTATTTTATTATTACAGTAAGTATTCCAATTTCATAAATAACATTGCAAACAAAGACAAATACAATTACAGCATAATGTATCGAAATTACCATCTTCCAGTAGTGCAACAAAAAATCAAAACGTGTAACACTATTAAGATAGATAACTTAAGACACAACAAGAGGTTGATGGGGCTGACCTTTGCTACGCTATTGCAAACAGAAGTGGTTTATTGGAAAGAAAATAACTTTTTCAAAATAATTTTCAAATTTTCGTTGAAAATGACTTTTCAAAACATTACGTAAACATAAATGTTACGACTTTAATAGACTGAGTCGTCTAAAATGAGAGTTTTACGATGTACTTTTATTCATTTGATTCTTAGATTTTCCTTTGAAATTCATTTTCGAAAAGTTCGAAAAGTTACTTCCAACGGCTTCTTATTTGTAGTCACGTTTGAAAAATCATTTTTGCAAGTTGTGCCAGCATTCTATTAGAGCTGACTTGCAAATTTTAGAACGTCATAACTTTAAAAAATCGAATTGCATTTTCAAATTTCAGGTGACAATATTTTTCATAGAAGTTATGCTTGCATTAATTTTTAAAGTCGAGTTTTTATATTAGTTATATTATAAACGTACTTTTTATATTCTTATGGGTTTTTAAAGAGTTTGTTCTAATCTTTTACTTTTTACTGTTTGAAGCCGGGATCAGTAACTTTCTCTAATTATAAAGGGATACTACTCTTACCATAATTATCTTTACCAGGACGAGTTACCTATATTAATTATCAGGCGATACTGTAACCTATTAAAGACTATACGAGATTCCTCCCTTTATGTTGGGCAGATAAGTTATCCAGTGGTACACGCAGCACTTGTTTACTCCTTTATATACCATCTTAATGTACATTTTTTACTAAGATGATTTACTTGTCATAATTAATTAGGAGACACTTAAGGTGCTTTAGTTTTATAAGGCTGGAGGAGCTACTTCCCTTACCTATCTGAAAAGAACAGGGTTCCTCACCCTTATACAGCAAAGACAAGTAACTCCACTAAAATTATCAGGGACACTTCCCCGACTTTACTCTTTTAAGCCACTGTGAGTTATTTCCGTAAGTTATCAAGGGATACTACTTTTATCATACTCAAAGTAGCTGTACCAAGTGTATTCCCTTGGTTATCGGGGAACACTAATGTTACTTTATTTTTCAAACCAGGACGAGTTACTTTTTTTGCCAATTTGGGAACTATTCTTACTATAATTATTTAAGTCAGATGAAGTGTTTTGTCTTTCTGATCAAGTGACATTATTATACCTTTACCCATTTAAGCCAGGAGAATTTTATTGCTTTAATTAACAGATGACTGTTGCTTTTTTTATTTCAAGGAAGGATGAGTTACTTTCTGTACCTTTCAGGAGGTAATGTTCATCCTTTACTCAAGCAGGGACGATTACTTCACTAACATATATGGGAAATGTTCTCTTCTTACAATAATACAAGCCATGATGAGTTATTTTTCTTGAATATCAGTCGAAACTATTCTTTCTTTCTGTTTTAACCTTGGATAAATTTCTTTTCTTACTTATTTGAGGGACAAGAATTATTTACTTCTTTTTTGTAATGGCTGACATTTTTCTTACTTTACCGTTTAAAATCTAGAGAAGTTACTTCTCTTATTTATAAGGTTATACGACTTTTACTTTTCTACTGAATGATGTGACAAGATATTTCCCTAACATATCAGGGATCATAACTCTTCCCTAACCTTTTAAAGCTGGGTCAAGTTACTTCCGGAGATACTACTCTTGCGCTTTCTGTTTAAACCTTAATGAATAGGCTTTCATATTTATAAGTGTTATGCTATGACTTTTATGTTTTTATCCTTCGTTATTTACGTCACTTATTTATAAGACGACAATTCTCTTACTTTTACTGTTTTAAAACTAAACTAGTTACTTCCCGTAGTTTTAGGGGACACGACATTTGTTTTTACTTTTTATACTTCCTTTACCTATAAAGGTAGATTTTAGGGAACACTAATGTTGTTCCACTTACCTACGCCAAGACAAATAATATTACTTCCATTATTTCTGTTATCAGGAAACTCAATTGTTGCTTATTTTTGAGCATGCAGGCGCGTAGCTGCCTATACGCGAGTACGCAGATGAATCCACATTATTTTGACCAAAAAAAAATAAACGAAAGTAAAGCTATTCATCTCCATTTTTATGCTAAAATAAATGGATTTTCGTTGGTCAAGAAAGCTCTCCGGAGGCCCCAAAACGCACCAAATTGCACCATTTATTTCAAAATTTTCAGGGGGGGGCATGCCCCCTGACCCCCTAGATTATTTTGAATCCACATTCTTTATAGGCTAGCTACGCGCCTGGCATGTAGGGATGTCTTCCGTTTTCCATCAGGATACTTCATTTGCTTAGTCAGTAACTTCCCTTACCTTTAAGGGGATACTTGTTACTTTACTTATCTGGAATGGACGGCTTCCTTTTGCTATCAGGTGACACTACTGTTACTTTATTTTTAATAAATCAACTGAATAATAATAATCATGTCAACATCGTCTGATTTCAAAACATTTTATTTAATATCATCTTTATCTAACTGTTACTATGTGCCAAAAGGTTTTTATTCAGCTCATGTTAAGGATATATCCATTGGAAATACAGGAAACTGTCCGAAAACAAAATAAATACATAAAACTATTAATATTTCGTGGTCATACTTGTTTATCTTATATCTGTTAATCCAAACATGTCAATGTTTGCACTCAGGAGGAACAACAAATATGGTTTTATACGTAAGTGGGATATGCAATTTTTAAACAAAATAGCCCAAATTTGCTCCAGTAAGTTAAATGGGTAAAACATTTTATTGTAGTTAAAATTTCATAACTGTATCAGTGAAAGCAGTAAGCGAGACATTTCTGACTGAATTAAAACATCAGCTTTGACTGTAAATGACAAATGCCCAAAAATGATATTGTCTGCAAAAAAAAAGCTTTTTGTTTTAATAGTGATATTTGAACAAAATAAGAAATCTGTAGACTTTCGTGAAGACGGTTCTCATTGTGATAAGCTTTGGTAGCATGCAATATTAAAATCTTTAAACAAGAGAGCCATGATGTCTAAAATAGCTCACCTGATAACAAATTCTCAAAAGCACATGTTTGTTGATTTTCCAAATGTATCAAAATAAAACTTGTAAATTCTTGAAACAGTCCAGTGATGACCCAAAAATAAACTATGACAGATCTATGCTTTCAAGTATTTTCTTATACTAAGACTGATATGAATGCATTCAGCTCACACATTTAATAATTATATTTACAGGAAAATGTATCCAATAGTTAGAAAATGGAAACGTTAAAAATTTTAGATTTGATACTTGTTTTTCTGACAGCTGATTTGATGTAGCAATATAGATAATCAAACAACCTTTTTTGACATTCTTTCATCCTGATGTAAATCAAGTATAATACGGCACTGAATATCGAAAAATGATTTTATAAGCTATTGTAAGAATTAATGAAAATACTGCAGATATTGCTTTCTTTATTCTCAAAGTTATAATAGGGCAAATTAACAAAATATAACAATATTGCCAGCATGCCAATTTTCACTCTAATGCAAACACACCTTGCTGAAAGGAAAACTGTGTTGATTATTTATCTTACATAATGCCTGGAACCGTGGGTGTCAGCGGTGAAAATGTCTACTTTCTAATATGAACCATTGCATCGGGTTTAGTCGGTAGATGCTAATTTGCACACATAAATGTTATTTTTAGGAACACAACATATTTAAAGGACCTGATCAATTTTTACTATAACATCTCTTTCTCTGTACTTTTTGCAACCTTTTCCAGTATCGGTAAGGTTTTGACGACCACGTTTTCGGATACGGTTTGGTCGTAGTAAATCTAGGTGAGCTGCCATTGTTGTTAACACAACGTATTCAAATTTGATCACGTGACATTTACGACTCGTTTTACGGACTCCATGTCAAAGAACTCGTGGGACTTGGACTTTCGCATAGGCATATGTTTAGATACTGGCAGGTTGCTGTGTCTATTAATTGTAGCCACATGAAAGAGAACAAAAATTAAGTGAGCAACAGCTCTCCCCACTCTGAGGTTATAATTGATAAGTATAATAATTAAATTAATGATGTCAAGAACAATAACGTTGAACGTATCGTTAATGTACTAGTACATATCATTTTTAAAGTTCTAAAATACATTTATTATATATTGCCCTGTAGATCTAAGTCAAACCGGTTTTTAAGTCAACGTGTGGTACGTTTATCTATTTTCTTTTATGAATAGCTTGACGGGTACATTGTTGTAGTTTTTCTTACTGCCCCGATGATTAAAGTCAGACCGGTTAGCTAATATATTTTTGAAATAAACTTTTGAAAGTCCGTGTGTGGTATGTATATCATTTTTCTTTTATGAATAGCTTGACTGGCACTTTTTTTGTAGTTTTCCCTTCAATACACGTGTGCACTTAAATTATGTTAGTTCAGCGTTATAATAGCTTGTTTACAAGAGGGGACAACTTTTAGACATATTATCTGTCTTAAAATCTGTTTGAAAGTGTACCAGTTACTATCTGTGACGTTGAATACAAAATTTCAGCAGAGTATACTGATGTTTGTCAATATTGTTTTGTCAATTACGAAAACGCTCAAATAATACAGCAGGGTATAGTTTCGATTTTGTTCAGTCACTAAAATGTGTATGATAGTTACTATTAATCTCGAATTAGAATAATTCTGCAAACAAAGATTGTCTGCACTGTAAACCTATTATGTTTACAGAATTTGTGGCCTGAATTACTTTTGCCGAGACTGAATTTTAAGAATTCTTTTTTTTATTACTCAAACTGTTTTATAACGTGTGTGAAGGTCATTGTTACAAGGTGTAATATCAGTTGTTCGCAGAAAAAGAACAATACGAAGATACTGAACGAGCCGATAGCTGGAAACGAGTCCAGATACATTCCGGCTCATGTGAAGTATTTTCAGGCCTTCAGATTTTATCGGTTGTTAATCATATGACACGATCAACAATACAATTTTATAAAATAAGGAATTTTTGTGCACATGCGTACACATACAGTAAGATATATTTTACGGTTACGTTAATCATATTAGGCTTAATGATTGAATAGATGAAATAGGTATGGAATAATATTTGTTTATTAAAGAGGAACATTCTTTTTCATTATTTCACCCTGATTTATATCAAGTATTTTACACCATTGAATACGTAAATGTGGTATATAAGTATTAGATAGAGACATACTGCAGAGATTAGCTTCTTCGTCTTTACGAAATCAAGGGACTTCGATAAATATTGAACTTCAACACTCTTAATAAAAATCATTGTAGTACTAATTTTGTATGATTCGTAATACAAATAGTTTTGTGTTTTGTTGTTGTTGTTGTTGTTTTTAGAAATGTCAAACACCGTAGAAAATATCTGCAGAAATGTAAATAAAACAATATCTCTTTGTCATATATTTGTAATATTCTGTGAAAAAAAACTTTTCCTTTCGTTACTCTACAGGATCACGGTTTTCGTTTTATCAGTTTAAATAACTAATCAAAACAAGAGTAGCAAACGAAAGAGAAAAATTCGGAGAATTATTATTTCTGATGGTTTCGGTCCACCTACTAGAACGTGTATTTTTCTACTGCTTGGAGTCACTTGAAAGAGAACAACTATCAGGCAAAACAGCCCTGGTAATTAATAATACAATTAATTATGTATTTCATTTGACTATATCTTTTGCGTGGAATAATGATATTATGATATCTGAAAAATAACGCGTCTTCTTAAATACTATTGATTACAAATGTGTTTTCTCTAATATAATTAACTACAAATGTTAACTTGTTAATTATCCAATGTGATATCATATTGTATGTTATCCAACATCATTCCTGCGACTTACATATTGACAGAGTTCACAGATTGGGAGGCATACGCGCAAAGAAACCACGGCCAGTCGTGGTGAAGTTTCAGAATTACACCGATCGTGAAAAGGTTAGGATTAAATCCTACGATGACGACACGAAGCAGAAGCTTAAAGGCAAGAAACAGGGAGTTGGCATCCAAGCCCTACAAGCATACAGAGACGCACGAAAAGCGTTCAGTGACTACATTAAAAGTGAACAGATAGATGAAAATAATACACGCATAGTAGGAACTAAATTGTACATTAATAACAAAATCAGTAAGAAATTTTCAGGTGGGAAAATAGTTGACTTTGTTGAAAGTTAGGAAAGTCATGAGAAGGATATTAATATTCTCTCTTGGAATATCCATGGACTGTCGCGGAAGGTAAATGATACAGATTTCATAAACATTATCACGAACTATGACCTCATATTTCTTACAGAAACTTGGTTGTCCAAAAATGTGCACCTGAATTTTGATATTACTGGTTATGACTGTGTTCATTTATACGGAAACAAAACCTTTAATACTCGTAAATGCAGGTTTAGTGGGGGTATTACTATATATTATAAGCAATACCTACATAAATACGTAAATGTTGTAGAAACGCATCAAAACGGAATAGTTTGGTTAGAACTCTCCAAATCTTTATTCGATTCCAATGAAAATGTATATCTATGTTGTACTTACATGCCTCCATATAATTCAACAGTTATTGATACTAATAGCTTTGATTTCTTTGAAGAAATCGAGTCTGGTATTGAAAGGTATAAAACTAAAGGAAAATGTTTTATTTTCGGCGATTTCAATTGTCGGACATCGAATGCCTCAGATATATTAAAATATGATGAATTCATAGATCATGACCCATATCTGTCAAATTTGTCAAACTACATAAACATACCTGCACGGACTTCCCGTGATAAAGTTATTGATAACCCAGGTAAACGTCTGATTCAATTCTGTCTGTCTACCTCTTACATTATCGGTAATTCACGTTTACATAATGACCAAGGTATTGGTGATTATACTTTTCATTCTTCACAAGGTTCTTCGGTTGTTGACTATCTTTTGTTACACATTGATGATTTTGATAGTATTTCTGACTTTAATATAATCACCCCAAATGAGTTTTCTGATCATAGCGGAATTCACTTCACACCCAGTTAAAAATCAAAACCACCCACATGAAAAAAAATTCGAAGAGAAATTCTTAAAATTTGACGAAACTAAGGTATTACAGTTCTATGAAAGTATTGCGTCTAAGAGAGAAGACTTATTCAATCTTACCCAAAAAATTAATGATTACAACGGAAATATAAACACAATTTCTCAAACCTTTATAGACATTCTCAGTGAGTGTTCTCATACTGTGTTTGGTAAAACAAGACTTACGAGCAATATCTCGATCAGTAAAAATTTGAATAAAAAGCAATGGTTTAATGCCGAATGCTACGCAGCCAGGGCCCGATTTAAAAAATCTAGAAATGCCTTTGTTAGAAATAAAACTAGTGACCAACTACGTACAGAGTATGTTAATGCAAAGAAAAGTTATAATAAAATAAAACGAGCACAAAAGAAAATGTTTAATTTCCACGAACGGGATAACTTAAATAAGATGAGTAAAACACACCCCCCCCCCCCCCAAATTTTGGAATAAAATAAGACAACAATATGCAAAAAAACACTAAAAAATCTGAAACATTAACAACTGACGATCTATACGAGCATTTCAAATCATTGTACAGTACTGACACTGTAAATGAAAACGTAACATTTGACCAAAATATTATAGATGAGGATCTAGATAAAGAAATCAGCATTACAGAAGTAGAAAAGGCAGTTTTTTCGCAAAACAATAATAAAAGCAGTGGCGTAGACACACTAATATCCGAAATTTATAAATGTTCATATCACGAAACCTCGCAATTTATTTTGAAGCTTTTTAACAGAATATTTCTCACAGGGGAATACCCAGAAGCGTGGGGTTCAGGAATTATAATTCCATTATATAAAGGGGGCGACGTAGAAAATGCAAAAAATTATAGAGGTATAACCCTAATAAATATTATAGCAAAAAATTATTCTCAGGTATTACTTAACAGACTCACAGCATGGTCAATAAAACATAAAAAAATATAGATAATCAATACGGATTTCAAAAGGGAAAGTCAACGATAGATTGTATCTTTATTTTACATTCAGTCATAGCAAAAACATTATCTACCAAGAAGAAACTATATGTGGCAGATGTGGACTTCGAAAAATGTTTCGACAAATTAGAGCGATCTTACATTTTCCACAAACTTATTCAAGAAAAGGTTAGTTCAAAGTTTGTAAATGCAATACCAAAGTATGTATAGCTCTGTAAAAGCGGCCGTAAATTACAACAAACAGTTATCGCCAAGTTTCGACTCTAATATCGGGGCCAAACAAGGCGACCCCAGCTCAAGTCTGTTATTTCTATTCTTCGTCAATGACCTTATTAACAACATAAACAGAAATATTGAAGGTCTTTTTAGTCTAAATGATTTACAGTTATACATGCTTTTGTTTGCGGACGACACCGCACTATTTGCACATACTCCGGAGGCGCTACAGTCAATGCTAAATGATTTACAAATGTACTGTCAAACTTGGAGCTTAAAAGTAAATACAGCTAAAACTAAAATAATGATATTCGAACAAGGTAGGCACACAAATCATATCTTTAAATTTAATGATCAACCATTAGAAACTGTTCAATCATTTAAAGGTCATGTGACACGAATTTTTGACCTGAAATTTTCATATGAACGAAAAATATATATCTAAATATGACTGTTTAACAAAAAAACGCAGGTAATTTTCATCTTATAGATGTTTTTATAGCAAATTAAAATCCATATTTTACGCACTTGGTCACGCGCACCTGTCACGAGCGAAACCGGAAGTGACGCACATTTATCCCTTGCCACTTTACACAGCTGCCTGGATTGTTAACAAAAACTTTAAAATTATGATGGAAAGTGAAAATGTAGACTGAATATAGTAAAACAAACAAAATTGAACAAGTTAAGCTAACATTATGAATATACATTGAAGATTTTTTAAATAAGTAATTTGAAATTTTGATGGAATTACGAAGCCAATGAGCAATATTATATAGAGGCTAGTTTAATCAGGGTTATAGAATTAAAAGATACATCAGTGAAAATATCTAGACGAAGAGATATTTTTCAAATTACTGATCCAAAAAGATTTTGAACATGCTTACTTTTATCTGATGCAGTTTGTTGGAAGACTTTATTAACTAACTCCAATCGAGAGATTTTTTCCATAAAAAACATTCTCCTTACAGTGATGTGTTGCTTATTTGTCTGTGGTATATTTTGCCTGAGGTGCGTGTAAGTAATCTTTGCCTAGATCAGAGACGTAGATTTACGTCTCTGCCTACATCTATGATTTTTTACATTATAAATGCATATCTTTTTTTGTTGCTTATTCATTCTACATATTATTGGAAAACAAAACAATAATGATCAAAGAACAAATAAAAATGAAGAAGCCCTAAAAACTACGTCAAAATAATAACACACACACATTGTTTTTTGTTTTTGTTTTTTTCAATAATTTGTCCACATTAAGAAGTCGAATGACTTTTTTTAATTTTCATCATAAATAGATTCATTACATTTAATTATCTAATTAAAATATGTATCTACATGGAAGCTTCTCAACTAAAAATCATTCAGACATGTTAATTGGAACAAGCTATTACATAATGTTTTCACAAGTGTGACTGATCAAAAGTAATACAATCAATTTGTTAGATCACTTGCCATAAATTTTTGCTATTTGTCTCAACTTTATCATTGATTGGGTCATAAAAATGTTAATTGCTTTGTTTGACAGCTATGCAGAATATACAAGGGTCCACTTTGGGCAGGTTAATTTGCATAAATCCCACAGTATAAGGCGTGATTTATGGACCTTTGACATTTCATTGGATATTAATTTATAAGCAGACACAAATTTCTACTTGATAGACATGCCATATTATTATTTTTCAAACTATATCCCAACGTGAAAAAACATTGAAGTGTGAATTTCCATTCCAGTGAAACAAAATTTAATGTTAACACAATAGATCACCTAAATTCACTTCAATTTTACTACACTTAAATGAAAAAGCATTTGTTTATGACGTAAACATCAATCGAGGATGTGTTACCATCATGTAAAAACGCGGAGGAGATGGTTTTATATAGAACCACAACATGGAAGAAATTGGAATATTTATTAATATTTATTAAGGTAAAATCACAACCCGTTCTCCCGGCACAAAGTTGGATTTTACTTATAAAAATCGAGAAGTAATCACATTATTTTATATAATTTACAATTGATAGCATGTTATTTTTATAAGTGTGCCTTTATCGTGTTTCTTGGTCTTGTGGTTTAGTGTTATTTTTTCATTTAAAAACGGATGTATTATGAGCAGTGTAATTCTGCACTACTGCCTGGTAAAGTAGGGATAAATCTACGTCACAGCCAAAAAATGCGGCGGAAACTACCGATGTCGAAACGGAAACAGCCGATCATCAAAAACACGTTTTTTCTTATCAAAAGCAATATTTTCATATTTTCGTAGTTAAACCATTTTAATCAGTACATTATGATTATTTTGAATAGACAAAGTTGCTATAGTCGTGTCACATGACCTTTAAATACTTAGGTATTTATCTATTTAAAAATGGTCATTGTTATCGAACACAAAATCATCTGGCACAACACTCCCTGTTTGCATTACATAATTTATTCACAGTATATAATCAATTAGATCTAAAGATAAAAGATAAATGTAAATTATTCGACACACTGGTAGCACCCATCTTACATTACGGAGCAGAGGTCTTTGGGTTCAATGAAGGTAAAAATATTGAAAAAGTACACTGTAAATTCCTCAGAAAAGTCCTTTGCGTTAGAAAATCAACCAATTTAGATGCCGAATATGGTGAGCTAGGTCGTTATCCATTGGCAATACATCGCAAAATAATAATGATCAAATATTGGTTTAAAATATTAAAGTTAGATAATAATTGTATATTTAAAAAAATATACAATACGCTCAAAGAAGATGCAGATAATGGTCTGTCATACAACAACAACAACTTGGCTTTCCATATAAAAACTATGCTAAATCAAATAGGTATGTCAAATGTCTGGCTACAGCAAAATGCTGAAACCATTAATATACAAATAATAAAACTAAGAATATTAGATATATATAAACAAAGCTGGTACACAAATATTAATAATTCTAGTAGACTTGAATCCTACAGCCTCCACAAACACACATTTGAATTAGAACAATACTTAAATGTTATAAACAAAGATAAACACAGAATTGCGTTAACTAAATTTAGAGTGTCATCTCATAACTTAGAAATAGAAAAAGGGTCGACACGAAAATACACCAAGAGAAAATAAGAAATGTCGAAATTGTCCCTTAAATTTAATAGAAACAGAATATCATTTCTTATTAGTTTGCCCAAAATATTATAACTTAAGAAGGAAATTTTTAAAGCCATATTTTTGTAGATGGCCTACATTACAAAAGTATGAAACACTAATGTCGAGTACAAATGTTAAGACTCTAAATAACTTGGCAAGTAACTTATATTATGCTTTCAATGAAAGGATGTAACTGCCGAGATTATCGCCCTTATTTCCTAGTTGTTCCTTGTTGTGTCTTGATATATTTACAATGCGAGGGAGTTAACAATACATACGTGACCATGTAAGGTTTAATGTAATATAGAGGAAATAAGCTGTAAATCGATTTTTCCTGTCGAGTACTTATCATTTTTCAAAATTACTACATACGTATTGTAAGTGTCGGAGGAATTTTGATTCTCAAAAAGTACATCCTCTTAAATAATATTCTCATCGATAATCAACAATTGCCAATTCAAACATTGTAGATTATGATCCACCTTTTAATTTAAGTAAATGCTATTACCATACAGAACCAGATTTAATTGAATGTTTTGATTTTCAAAAAACTTCTCAGCTAAATGTTTAGAAACTACTGACATGTGTTATGCATTACATATATTGTTTGTATTAGACTATATGTTGTATGTTTACAATTTTATGTCGAATAAAATATATGTTATGTTTTATGTTATGTTATATTGAACATTATGTTTCGCTCTTCTGTAAACCATGTTCCCTTTGTGTTATTACATGTATTGTATTATAAACATTGACTTTTTATGCAAATAAATTCTTCGTATCGTATCGTGCAATAAATTATATATTATTTTGTTTTAATAAAGATGCTTTATATTTTACCCAAATGGTCTAAGTGAAACCGGTTTGCAAATATATATTTGAAAATCTATTTGTTGTTTTTATATTTACTTCCATATTCAAATAACTTAACTTTTTCTTACAGTTTATGAGTGCACTTAAATATAATCACACCAGGTCAACGTTATAGCGAATCTTGATTGCATTGGTGTCAGTTAACTTTATGTATAAACCTTCGAAGTCAAGACAAAACATTTTTTGACTTTGTAATTTTATCTTTCTTAAAATCTTTTTGAAACTGTTAAACCCTTAAGTGCATTTCTATCTAGCTGAATATAGAATAAAACAATCATTTGCAATATTGCGTGTTTTAATGCTTCAATATTGCAACTTATTGTATGTGGGTGCTTCTTAGTGCTAACATTACAATACGGCGGCAAAAAGGGGTAAATTGTATCATACACCTTATGTGTGGACTGAATTATTTTTGCAAAATGCTCCTGGCAGAAATACTCAAACAGGAGCAATATAAGGCAGTGCCTTTCTATATAACCAAATACTGGAAAAATGGTATGCAGTGAAAATTATTCATTCGAAATGGTATTATCGCGAAATGAAACTTTTAGATTAAATCGGAAGTGACAAATCAGTTATAACAAACGTTCTTCTTAAATTGAAATGAAGTCACGATAAACTCAGATTGTATCACGGGGGTCCTTCGATACTAAGACAGTCCATGGCCCAACAATCATCAGAAGAAGCATACCGAAAAGAAGAAAAAAGAACAGATATGATTAAATTATTGCGAATCTCCTTCTCAAGCAAAAATTAAAACTTTTTAAATAATTGTTTGCTAATATGGAACAAAAACAACCAAACAAAAACAAACAAGTAAAAAACAACAACAACAAAACATATCTAGCATCCGAGAAAATGGCTATTGACCTTAATAAGTCAGCAGTGCAAGGTTGAACCAATCTGCTTTTGTGAACACATTATTTTTCACAGGCTTTTGGATAATAGTTGCCTGTAAATACACGAAATAAAGGATAAGATTCAAGGCAGTAATGCTGCATGAAAGACATTTTCGATCAGCAAAAAATACTGCGTGCAAACAATCTAAAAATATTTTGTTTGCACTTTTGCCAAATAAATATTGAAAACAATAGAAACTCTGGTCTGATGCAATCTTTATTCAAGCAGAACAATCTTTAGAAATCGACAAGATCGAATATTCACATGACGGCGGCGCAGACGAGAGCGAGGACAGAAGCGTTTTGGAAGTTAACTTCAGTTTCTTTATTCAACCTTAAGAAATAATTTTAGAGAGCTTTTGAACAGCAAAATGCAGGTGTTTATGATTGCAGGGGTTGTAGTAACCTTGCTGTTGTGCATTGATGGTTTTGTAAAATCAGGTATTTATCTTATTGTTTTTTTAAGAGTCTCGAGATTCTTGAAAGTATATATATGATACTATTTTATTAGCAAAACAAACGTTCGCAAAAAGTAAAGAATGGAACTAGTGGATGAAATTATATCACTTAGTCAAATGCACGTTCAAGTGTACTCGACTTGTTGAAGGTAATTTTCTGCAATTTTATTATGCCAATATCCACTCAACTCAAGCGTCGGCAGATTATTTGGAAATTTAGATCAAATGATCTGTGTTTTTTTTCTGTTAGCCCAGTGGAATGCTATGGAATACCAAGTGTTTAGGAGAGCTGAAGACCGCAAGAAATTTTCTTTTAAGGGCTGTTACATTGTCTTTTTTCAGTATGTCTCGATAATAAAACAAGATTTTTCTCAAATTGTTTTAATAAAAAATCTTAGAAGTCATTGTTGCAGTTAAATTAAGCGTATTCTTATTTACACTACATCTGTTTCAGAAACATGTCTACTCCTATTTATATCAACGTCGCAGGATCACGATTACAAGTAGTTTTAATTGTACTGAACAAATATTTACAAAATCATTCTAAATGTTCTTTTTAAATCAATGAACGTGTAAGAGGTACAGAAAATCAGAAAGTTTTTTCATATAGAAATAAGTTGAAAACGAAAGAAAAACGTACACAATTATTGATGTATAGTAAATAGAACATGGTTTGATCATTATCAAGTTAGTATAAATATTTTTCTATACCAGCAATAACAACAACATGATACTGGGACTTTAATTATTTTTTATCTTTTGTTAAAGCTCTCTGGTCAGTTCATTAATGGCAAAAGAAAAGTAAAATTTACTGAAAGAGCACAGATTTAATTTAGAAACATGACTATTTATTTTCTGTAGTGTTTTTCAAGTCTCATTATCCCGGAGAAGAGCATTTGTAACTTCATACCCCCATAAAGCGATTACCATATGCATTCGGTAAACTGTCAACTAATTGGAAAGAGAAAAAGACAACATTTTTCTAAAGCTCGGCTCTTAAACTATACTCTGTAATCGAAATCAACAGCTTAAACTGTGTGTAATCCTTTGTATTCAAAAGCTATACAAATCTACCTTGTACTTTGGTCATGAAAGTGGTAGTTTTCAAATAAAAAAAACTTGCCACAATTTCTCAAACGATAGTGATATACCGATTTATTTCTAGTGATGGACACTTGGCAACAATTAGATCATCAGTAAAAACAATTAGATTCAGAACATTGATTTTGCAACATCAAGGTATGATAGAAACCAGTCTAGAACAGAAGATTAATGAAATAATATGTTTATGTAAACAAAATTTGCACTAAAACTCTGAGAATATATTCGTTAATTTGAATGCCTGACTGGCTACCGGCTTAACAGGAGTGGCCTTGCAGCCTCTCGGCCTAAACGCAATTAAATTGCGATCTAACCGTAACGGATTATAGAACTAAAGTTTGTTTTCTGTAACAGAAATAACATAAACTGTCTGTATTCAACAAACGAAACGTTCTCCATTTAAAAATAATAACACAAATAAAAGGGTTTATGATGAATTTTCTGATATTCAAGGAAGATGAGATTTTTTAGGATAATCATTTGTTAGTAGGAGCCTACTAGCAACCGAGAGGCCTATCAGTCTAAGATATACATAGTGAAAAGTTTTGAACTAAAACAACAATATGCTCCTTAAAGCCTAACATAAACATGTTACAGCACAGTTAATCCTAACTTTCAGAGGTATGTGGAGACAAAAACATTACATAGATACGCACCATACTATCACAGACAACTGGCGACCAGAATGAAAATATACTGCTATGCAAAAAAATAAACGTAACATTTCTTATTCTAAAATTATTTTTTCTTGTTAAATGTCGGCAATTAGATTGGACATCAGATAATTTTATTGAATAAATATCTTAGCAAGATGTTATAGAAAGGAAAACATTCCATCCTGATTTCAAACAACGCTCTTCTCACTTCAAAACGAAAAAGTAAAAAGGTTACCTTTCGCAAACTTCACGTATACTGTTACGGTCCAGTGCATACAATCCCATATTTGTATAAATTCAACTTCTGATAGCAGCGTCAGGGAATTGATTCTTTGGCTCGTTGGTTTTCGATTCGGAAAGATCTGACTTCGAATCCCGAATGACTACTCTTTCTCAAAATGGATTGCATTTCTCTGTTATTGACATATATGCCTATAAAATGGGGGGCTCGTTCGGAAGAACTCCTTCCAAATATCTATTTAAATATTTTAAAGAATTCTGATATAAAAAAGACAAGACTTCATCAAAAATGACTAGGCCACTTTTCCTCTACAATAATTTTAATTTAATATATAGTAATGCTTCTACAAGAACTGAGTTTTGTGGTTTATTACAGTAAATGAACTCATAAGTTGACAATAACAAATTAAACAAGTCAGCAACTCTGTCGTTCCCGCATATGTATCTTAAAATAATTCATGATATAAATTTAAAGAAGAGTCTCCACAATTATGTTTTAGCAGTTATGATTGTTTGAAGCATGGTGCAGTAGATTTAGGCAAACTTAATTTTACAACTGTTGCAGATTCTGTGGAAGATGGATATTCCGGAGAAGTGAAGGCATTGTTTAAAAGATTGACCAATTACCAAGTCAACGTTGCAATTGCAACGAAGAAGATGAATAGTTTTCCAAATAAAGATTTGGACGAAAAGTACGCCATTGGTATTATCAACCTTTACACACAAAAAAGTTCTTTCTACTCGATACTCAATGAACAGATGCGAAAGAATTACACAGACAAAACTACTGACATATGGAGAAAGGCAGGCGACTTGATTAACAGAGGTCTTGATATCCTTGGGCCTACGGCTCATGAAAAGGTATATCGGGGATGTAAAAGTTTTGACATACTACCAGATGTTGGCAGCACAAATTACTCTTTTAATCAAATTACCAGCACAAGTAAGAGTTTTACAACAGCTCTCAGTTTCTTGTGTTTAGGAGGTTTCCTTTTTGAAATAGAAAATGTTTATGGAGTATCGGTTCAGGAGTATTCAGCAATTCAAAATGAGCAAGAGGTCATCCTAAAATCTACGGAAATATTCGAAGTGAAATCGTGCTCCAAAAGTAAAATTATTTACACAAAAATCTGTCTGATTGGAAAAGCAAACGTAAATGGAGTGGGCAAGACAGACAGCGTTGATTTGTTAAAATACACATTCTCTGTAGCATTTATCTGGATTATTAATGAGTACAGTTTAGTGTAAATATGCTTACGTGTTTTGTATTTGTTTCTTCAATTAAACAAAATGAACATATACAAATTAATTACAATTTTTAAGTTGTATATCGAAAATTATACCAAAAAATGAAAGTGTTATTATTTCTTTACACAAAGACTCTAAACCAATTGTATTGCTCAAAATCGTGATGTTCAATCATTTGATTATTTAGTGGAATACAGTTATTTTACGTATCACTATTAACCCGGTTTCATTTCATGATTTTACTTTTTCTTAAATTTCGGAAAAATTACCTCTCTTTTTTTAAGTTTGTGTGTATTAATTCGTTTGATCATACAATTCACACATTTATCAAAAGTGCATGAAATGATTACTTCAGCAAATATATCTACATTGTACTTGTCCTTACAATTACAACCATCGTGTTACTTTCTATGGTTGCACAGTTCCACTTACATCTCCGTACTGTAGCCTTTCATACGCCAGTCTGAAACAAAAACAAATGTCCACATGAGGAATTGAGGAATTGTAATTTAAGATTTGCACAAATGTCCATTATTATAAGATGGAGTGCCATGTGCAAAATTCAAGCCCCTGTATAACTTCATGTACTTCAGACCTGATATGAATTCATGCTTCCAATTTTGTCTGAATCTCAATTTTCATTGCAATTATTCCCTTTTTTGGACTCATATATTTACTAATGTATCTTTAATAATTTCAATTGTATGTTTAAATATCCAGCACTAGGAATAGTCAAACTTGCTTCCCTGCTAACACATTTTTTATCCATTAAGGCGACATCTTCACAAAAGCCTTTGTGACTGACGTATTTTGTGGCACTCTTATTTACCTTTATATTGAGTAAAAAAAGTCTTGAAAATTCTATAAATCCGCTTGCTGACTGCTTTCTAGCTCCATCAAGTTCTCAGGCCAAAGGGGTTAAACGCGGAAAGTTTCATTCCTAGTATAATCGGAAAACTACACGGCTGGGACCGTACTCACTTTTTTCTAAAACATTCAGAAACGTCAGGTAAAGTCAGACTCGAATAATTATCTGAACAAAACTGCCTTTATTATCAATTATGTGGCGCATGCAATTATAAAGTACAAAATCTTTCACGAATTGCTTAATTAAAAAATAAAGTAAACATTACAGTATATTTGTCTATTATGATTAAACGCTATGAACCGATTCAAATTGAAAGTACATGTTCCAGGAAAACGACTTGTAAACAAAAGTTGGGTACTATATGACACGATTAAGATAATCCATTCTCTCTTAGAAACAATCATCAATCATAATTATTGATTTTAGCAGTCTTGAATTGCAGAAAGTCAGATACATCCTTCACACTCTGTAAAAAACTAAATAAACCAAATAAGTTGTGTTTTTGTTTACTTCCGAGATTTTCTAAGAGTTACGATAGTTCATGTACGAAAGTCTTTGGGACCTTTAGTGGAAACACCTGGCAATAAGTAATGTAAACTTTTTCGAAAAATTGCATGGCGTGTTTATAACAGGAAGGATAACAGCACGTCACCACGTTAGGATCAAGTGTTGTCCTTATATCAAGGACTACACCGCCATTTGATGTTATATTTCTATATTTTAACTCACTTTAGCATAGGCTCAAGGTGAAATGTTGGGCCCACCTTATGTTTGGTGTCATTTTTTCCGTGTGATTTGCCAAAGTTATGCACGTTAGGAACTATAGAGCTAAAACATGTCTTTACGTAGCGGCATTCACAAATGAGCGAATCATTTGTGCACAATGGTCACGTGGTATAAACCTGTTCTGGGCGGTAGAACAGTGTGTATTTTTCAGTTCTAAGCTTTATTTCATTTGGTCAACATAGCTTCATTCAAATCCAAAAATTTTAAGTTTCAGTAGTTCATTTTAGCTCACAGTAACATTTATTTTTATCTTTCAATAGATATTAAAAAAGTTAATATTTGAGCCCTTAAGATTCATTAATACGTTTTTTTTACATTGTATCATGCATTTAGATTTATTTTTACATAAACATGCTTGGAAAAAGTTCGTATATTTGGATGAACATAAGAGTTAATCCCCTTGCATACGACAGACACACGTTAATTCAGCCTCACAAAGGTTTTTGTTCATGCGCTGCTGCCAATTCAGAGATGAATATAGAGCGAAATCTGGGTTAGGCCTTCGAATGAACACGTCTGTTTTTCCTAATATGTTTTATTCTTTTTGTCTTTATACAGATTTTTTCAAAGCTTGTAGCTTGATCATGAAACTTTGTTGTTGATGTACTTTGTATTGGTGATAATGTCCATAAAATTACTATGCTCTGTTGGGAGTGCTCATAAGAATATGGATAATTAATATACAACTCCTTCAATAAAATAGAAGTATTGCCGATTTCAAACAGTGTTGTTGTTTTGTGAGAATGTACTTAAAGACCCGTCAATCTCAATAAAATTTACTGTCGAGGAATTTGGTAATTTCAATACTGGAAATTACATCTACATATAAGTTTTCCATCTAAATGTCCAGAAGCCCCATCCGCTTTTCAAGACGTATTACAAGAATCTGAACATTAAGAGCCCTGTTTGTGATTTTTATGTCTAGTCATATGTTCAAAAGAACCGTTTGTCAAGTATTCCATTTACAGTAATTAGATAGCATGACCTAAATAAGATAGAAATGTACAGCTCAGTTACAGGTATTGGTATTAAAGCTGAACTCCAAGTATGTGGTTTTAGCCATCATATACTGCAAATTATGATATCAAAAAATACAAGGGGGAAAAGAACAACTACTAACTTTTCATAAAAATTCAGTACTGAGGAAGATAAAATAGAATAGGCAAGACAATTATCAGGTCATTTGCTGAAGACACATTGAGAGAAAGACTTCTTCATGAGCAGAAGAAGATAGAATAGAGCAGGCAAGACATATGACAGGCCGTTTGTTAAACGCACAGTAAGAGAGGGATTTTTACCAAAATAATCATTAGTAACTCATTAATACGTTGTTAACATTGTATAAAGCGAGTTAAGAAGTATTTTGAATTCTTCCAATAACTGTAATTTCGTTATAAAGATCCAAAAGGAAGTAATAAGAAACTCTATAAACAAGGAATTACTGATGCATTTGTTTAGCTTCTTTAAAAAAAAAGAAAATCATTTTACAAACGAAACGTAGTCCTTGAAGTTAAAATATGATTTACATACAAAGTTTGTAAAAATAGTTTAAATAATCATATCATATGTGCCGATCGTCATTTAGCAAATGTCAATTTACAACCCGTCACACTCGGAAATGAAGATTGTTTATGTGCCCAGGTAAATAAAGTGAATAACAGAAATAATGAAGCAAAGAAAAAAAGTGTTATTGAAGAAGGCTGAAGAAGAATTATATTAGAGAGAATTAGATGCGAGTGTTCAAATAGGAATGCATCTAAGCACGTAAAATTTGATTCTTCATAGGTTTCACTGAATTTTTATTTTGTTCCCTCAAAGTATTCACCTGCTACAGATATACCAAGTTTCAGTCTCTGGATCCAATCTTTGAAGGTATTTTCATAGTCTTTTTAGATAAACTGTGAAGACACTGGAATATTGCAGAACCGATGTGTTTGCGCTGAACAAATTTTCGACCTGAAAGGTATGTTTTAGCTTTGGAAACAAAACGAAGTCATAAAGGGCAAGGTCAGGTGAATACAGAGGATGGTGGAGCACAACGACTTTTATCTGCTTCAGAAAGTCTTGCACTATAGACGCCTTGAGAGATGACGCGTTGTCATGCAGCAATCTGACATAGGCCAAACCTGTTGCAGATCTTCGTTTTCGAAAGTATATGTTTAGTTTTCGAAGAAGTTTTGTCTTGTGAAATTTCGCATTAACACAATTGCCTTTAGAAACAGCAACCTGAATAGCGGGACCCCGAGTTGTAAAGAAAATGGCATACATTACCTTCTTTATACTGATTGTCCTTTTTGCGCTATACAATGACATTATGTCTCTGAGTGGATTTTGATGTCATACATTTTCAAACATTCAAAACGCATCACTGTACAGTGCGTTTCGATTTTTATTGTGATCCCCCTCCGTCCGTCGTCGTGCGTCGTCAACATTTCATTCAAACGACATCTCCTCTGAAACCAGTGGGCAAAATTCAATGAAATTTGCCAGGGATGTTCCTTGCATGAAGCTCTACCAAACTTATTCAAAAAATTCAATTCCATGCAGAACTCTGGTTGCCAAGGCAAGCAAAAGGAAAAACTTTTAAAATCTTTTTCTCAAAATCCGCAAGGCCTGGAGCTTAGGGTCACTTGATTTTACATAGTGAAAACTTTAAAAATCTTGTCAAAAACCACAAGGCATGGAGCTTAGATATTTGGTGTGAGGCATCATCTGGTGGACGTCTACCAAGATTTTTCAAATTATGACCCTGATGTCAGAACTGGCCCTACCCCGAGGGTCACTTGATTTACATAGTTATATAGGGAAAACTTTTTTAAAATATTCTTGTCAGAAACCGCAAGGCCTGGCGCTTAGATATTTGGTGAGAGGCATTATCTTGTGGACGTCTATCAAGATTGTTCAAATTATTACCCTTGGGTCAGAACTGGCCCCGCCCCGGGGGTCCCTTGATTTACATAGAGTTATATAGGGATAACTTTGAAAATCTTTTTGTCAGAAACCGCAAGGCATGGAGCTTAGATATTTGGTGTTGAGCATTGTCTAGTAGACCTCTACAAAGATTGTTCAAATTATGACCCCGGGGTCAGAACTGACCCCGCCCAGGGCTTATTTGTTTTACATAGAGTTATATCGGGAAAACTTTAAAAATCTTCTTGTAAGAAACTACAAGGCATGGAGCTCCCCTGGGGGTCACTCATCCCCTCTCATAAAAGTTTTTTCTCATTTTTTAAGTTTTTCGCTATGGCAATAAAGTTTGGACCATTTATACAGTTTTTCAAGATGATTTCAAAAACATTATTCCTTGACCTATATTTTTGACCTACTGACCTACTTTCTTGCTTTTTAGCTACAGCAATGAAATTTGGACCATGTGGACAGTTTTTCGTTTTGATTTCAAAAATGTCATTGCATTACCTATATTTTTGACCTACTGACCTACTTTTTGTTCTTTGAGCTATGGCAATGAAACTTGCACATGTGTACTATTTTTTGTTTACGATTTCAAAAAGCCATATCATGACCTATATTTTTGACCTACTGACCTATTTTTTTGTTTTAAAGCTACGGAAATGAAATTTGGACTGTGTGTACAGCTTTTCATTCCGATTTCAAAAATGTCGTCTCATGACCTATATTTTGACCTACTGACCTACTTTTTGTTTTTGGAGCTATGGCAATGAAATTGCATTGGTCCATTTTTGTGACATGCATCATTACATTCATAAAAATTTCTTTCATCTTTGAACCCAGGTGAGCGCTTTAGAGCCATTGGCCTCTTGTTTTTTAAATCCTCTGGCTGTAAAAAATAATGACTACAAGTTATACTTGTCAGACACGAGGTGGTAGAAAGTTTCTATCGAACGACAACAGCAGTAATAACAAATAGATTTCAATATAGCTTTCACTTCCCAAAATAACTGGGGAGTTTATCATATGGACAACGCCTATGCACCTATCAAAGTCCCCCTCCAACCGAGAGGTGGCCATATTCAAGGGATTAAGATAAACGATTCACAGACGGGACTCCAAGCCTGTATTTGTACTGACAGAGAATGGTACACTTTTATCTGATGTACGGTAGGTATGTTTCAATGCCAATTGTATATATATGTTTTGGGGGGTTTTTGTTTACTTTTTTAATAAATCGTTCACTTGTTATGATAATATTCAGAGCACAGTTGTTATGTTGTTCATGAACACGGCCAAGTTTTGATGCCGTTGAGTACTTCGGCTTAAACACAAAATAATAAGAACAAATGTAAGAAACAACTTGACTGCTTAAAAAAGCATCAAATGGGTTATGCCAAATAATTGAATTTTTACATATGATCACACCTTGATAAAATATTCCTTGCAATATTTATAGTTGTCCTCTTGCTTTAATGTCTCTGTCCATGTATGTAAATGTTGTCAGTGTGTAAACCAAGCAAGTAATTTTATTACAATATATAGTATTATGTCTTTACAAGTACAGCATATTGTAAAAACACTATAAAATATTATCTTTGAAAACTAACTACGATCATCTATTTTAGAGATAATTTAAGTATCGTTAAAAGAGCTAGAAACGGAAAATATTAAAAAGAGAACAGCATAACACTTTTTTTACAAGACATATTTCTAGTTGCATTACATTTACTTACACATTTGAAATGAAATCATTATATTTTGCATTTTTGTTGTCACATTTCAACATGTTGTCTATTTAAGCCGGCAACCTGCAGAAGCGGAGGTCCAGTGGTAACGCGCTGAACTAGTAATCCAGGGATTGCGATTTCGCGCTGAACTAATAATCCAGGGATTTCGATTTTGCGCTGAACTAGTAATCCAGATATTGCGATTTCACGCTGAACTAGTAATCCAGGGATTGCGATTTCGCGCTGAACTAGTAATCCAGATATTGCGATTTCACGCTGAACTAGTAATCCAGGGATTGCGATTTCGCACTGAACTAGTAATCCAGGGATTGCGATTTCGCGCTGAACTAGTAATCCAGGGATTGCGATTTCGCGCTGAACTAGTAATCCAGGGATTGCGATTTTGCTCCTCCACTAACAATACTTATTCTCTCTTTGATGAGACGTTAAGGTGAGGTCCCATATATCAGTGCTATACACTGAAAAAAACAGAGGCGTGTCGGTCAAATTGTCAATAGATACTGACGATAAATAAACTCAAATAGATCACAGGAGCTTGAAATTGTGTATTAGTCCTTCAAGATTCGAAACTGTATTTTTAGCTTCTATTCTGTGAATAAAAACACAAGGAATGAAACGCGCCCCTGCTCAGCCCACTAAGAATTCAGGTCGATTCAACTAAATTGCACCCAGGTAGAGATATCTATCAGTCCTGTCACCCAGCAGACACTAAAACTTACCAAAACAAATCGCTTATTTTTTCAGTACGCTACACAGAAGAAGAAAACTACTTGTTTTTATACATTTACCCAAAAACACAATCAAATATTTGCCAGTCACAATGAAATAAGATTCAATACATCAGGTGTAGCTTCCCCTTGCTAATAAACATTTAGAAAAATCAAATAATTGCACTTTGTTAAAACCAGGGCCGCAAATGGGGCTTCATATAGAATTGCAGGGCCGCAGAATAAGGATGTCAGAAAGTCTCCGGTTCCAGACGCTCTGCTGCATATTTATTTTCAATAGACGCTCTGTCGCATTTTGTAAACTCGCCGGTATACTGAGCGTGGTCATAACCCAATGAAAGCGTGGTAAAACATGTTATAAATAGAATGAATGTTACTGAAATGTCTAACTACGTTTTAAAGTTTCATACACCAACTAAACAAGGCTTACTCGTGACGCAAATGGAATTAATACTTAAAACAAACTTTCACCTAAGAGGAAGATTAAGTTTCATTCAGTCCATAGCTTTCTCGTGTCGTCTGACTATCTCTGAAATTGTTCTTTCATTTTTTCTTACAGGTATAAAGAATTCACGTTTGGAAGATGTTTCACATATCTCAAAATTGAAAGACAAATGCTGATCTACATATATTTGTACAATGAAGCAGTTTGAAAGGGTTTGACTTTGAAACGTAATGTTTCCAACAGTTATTGGAAATACTTAATGTTTCATTTGCAAAATATCTTCTAACTCTAAAATGAGTCATACAAAGGACCAGCTCTTTATGCAATAGCATCACGATACTATGCATTAACCACTTCATTTTAATAAACTCGAAAGAGAACATAACCGCAAGCTGCCTCTAGCCGCCTCTAGAAAGCCATGTGTCAACTTTATACTATATCAAGTTACTTTGGTTACATAGACCATTTAAACCCAGCAACTACGATACAAGTATATTGTAAAGAAACCGAGGAAAGAATTACAAAGTTTATATGATATAAGATGATTTTATTAGCAAGTACAAATGTCGCCCTCGTTGACTAGGGGATATGCGGTGTTTCAAAAGGTTTGTTGATGCTGTTCTTAGATATTGTCACTTGCAGGTATTATCTATATGAAGCACACATGTTTTCAATAATATGCAATTGTTACAATTTAAACAAAAATGTCATGTTATGGATTCCTATACCCATTATTTTCTATAAGTGAAACATTATAACATCAAACATTTATAATGGCGTAATCAATACTAGCAATATACTATCCATTAACCAGAGAGTTTAACCACAGGGTTATTTACAAAAAAAGGCAAAGGAAGTAAAATAAGCTTCTTGGAAGACACGTGTTTCACCCTAAATGTAGATCAAGGTAAAAGTCTACGTGATATTAGCTCTCGATTACATGCATGTTCTACAGGAACAAATAAAGATGTTACTTTATCACTTGTTAGTGAAATATATTTCATATTTACAGAAAGCAAACCAATAATGTCAATAACATAACAAGTTTCTTAAACAGTAAAACTAAGTGGGTGGGGGGATCTCAATATAAAGTACTAAACTAGGACTCGAAACTAGATGCATCAAAAGTGTTATCTTCTAGCAGAACAAGTTGTAAGACAATGAAAAGAAATAACTTCAGACATAAACAACAAGAAGGTAGTACTGAACTCTATTATGTTATACCAGACAAACATGGTTAATTTGAAAAAAAAAAATAAAGAACTCTCAGATTTTCTTTGAAACGTAACGTTGGTTTAATTTTCAGAACTTAAATTCTGTTAGTTGTCTAAAATGAATTTTGAACAAAGTAACTCGTTTAGATTTGATTTTTTTACTTTCCTTTGAAATGCCCTTTCAGAAATTTATGCGAGCATAAATTCCGAATGCTTTATAATAATATTTGTAGTTTCTTTTGAAAAGTCGCTTTTCTTTTCAAGTTGTGCTAGCATAAACTTTAATTAAGGGCTAATTTCCACATTTATTCCAGCGAGTTTTAAAAATGTAATTTAATTTTCATTTTGTTTGTTACAAAAAAAATCAAGAAGTTAGGCTTGCATGATTTTTATGCATGAAACTTTGCAGGTTATCACGCATCACCTGTACTCTTTGGTCACGAGCCAAAACAATAAAATACAGGAAGTTAATGCATTTTTCTATACAAAATTAAAACAAAGTAATTTTGTTTGCACGTTTGTCAAAATAACTATTGTAAACTATGTATATTTTGGACAATAGAACAATCTTAACCAATCATCAAGAACGTGTAGTAACATAACAGCGAAACAGTCGAGAGAGAGAAAAGGAAGTTCTTGAGTTTTGTACGTTAACTTCAATCTCTAGAATCAACCCAAACACATATTTCTGAGCTCCTTTTTAATAGCAAAATGCAAGTGCTCCCGTTTGCAGTGGCTGTAGTAAACGTGCTGTTATGCACTTTTGGATTTGTACAAGGAGGTAGATTTATCCTTTTTTTTAAATCTTGGTGTACTTTTATATGATGATACTTTTTTTATTTTGAAAAAGAAATATATTTCGCAGCAAAGTTAGGCAAAGGACTAGTTTGTGTACTTATATCGCTTATTAAAACTTCAGTGCATATTGATGTTTCTAGACTTGTTAGTAATACCCAGTTACTTAATTCAAAAATTTAGAAAGCAGGATTATTTTTTTATTTGTTTATCTTGTTGAATGTTGTTTAGGGATACTTAAAATAGCAAGATCTATTCTGTATAGGGCCCATCTTTTTAATCCCGAATTTTCCATGATTAATCAAGATTTTTTTACTTAAATTGTTTTAATCTTTAATGCTTCATAGTCATGGTGGCAGTTACGAGAAGTATATTTCTGATTCCCATACATCTGTTGCAGACAATTCGTCTCCTATTTATATCATTTATACATTGTCTACTGTTACCTACGGTGGCACAGAGGTGAAATGCACAACTTTTTTTAAAAATTGCACTTTTCTTTTTTTATCTGGTTCCCACGAGAAACAAACTCGAGGGAACGACTTAGTATCTCGTTCCCACCAGTTACTAAGTCGTGGGAACGAGATAAAAAAAAGAGAGGTGCAAATCTGAAAAAATATCGCATTTGAAAAAAAGAGTAGCGCAGTAAAAAAAGAATCGTGTTGTAAAAAAAGAACAGTGCATGTTAGCTATGTCGAGGAACGACTTACTAACTCGTGGGAACGATTTAGCTATGTCGTGGGAACGAGTAAGCTATGTCGTGGGAACGAGAAAGCAAAATATAGTGCTACAATTTTGTTTTCAAAGCAATGCTTTTTTTTAAATTGTACTTCACTTTTTTCTCGTTCCAACGAGATACTAACTCGAGGGAACGTCTTAGTATCTCGTGAAATGAAACATTAAGTCGTTCCCACGAGTTAGTAAGTCGTTCCCTCGACATAACTAACATGCACTGTTCTTTTCTTATAACACGATTCCTTTTTTTTATTGCGCTTTTCTTTTTTTCGAATGCAATATTATTTTTAGGTTTGTTCCCCCCCCCCTCTTTTTTTTATCTCGTTCTCACGACTTAGTAACTCATTGGAACAAGATACTAAGTTCTTCCCTCTAGTTAGTATCTCATGAGAACGAGATAAAAAATGAGAAGTGCAATTAAAAAAAAGTTGCGCATGTCACCTCTGCACCACCGTAGTTAACGCGATTTGGCCAGAACATTGCTGGCAAACATGGAATTTTAGAAGTTGAAGTTCACTGATGGGACACGGACTTGACTGAATAAAGGCAATTCATTTTCATTCTGCAGTGTTTTTTTCAAATCTGTTTAATCCACGCTAAAAGCATGTTTAAATGAAACGTCGTATCTCCTTAAAGCGCAGACCGTTTGTTTTCAGTAAATTGTGAACATAATGAACAAAGGAAGCGTAAATATTTCTTACAAGTGGCCAGTTAAATGATCATGACGACTTAAGTTGCATTCCAAGAGCATTTCAATAATCTAATTATCAAAGAGGTCTTATAAAGTTAAGCTAGTACCGGAATACATGAATATTAAAGCTATAAAATGGGTTCTGTATAAAACAACGAAAAACAATACACGCCTTTTTTTTTTTAATTATCGTGAGTACGCAGTCAACAGTAAAAATTGTCATTTCTCTCTAATAGTACTTATTGAAATATTTGACTCACTGTAATGAACACTTGGCATCATCAATACATGTGCATCTTTTAACAACGAAATCATAAAAATACTATATAGGGGTACCGTAAAAATCAGTTTACAACATGGCAACACATTCAAAACAATAATGAAACAAATGAAATGTCTATATAAACCAATTTACGGTGACTATCTAGTAATATGTTCGACAAGTTCGATGCCTGGTGGTCTATCTGCCTAGCCGTAGCGTTTATGTCTATCTACCTAACAGTAACCGATTAACATAAATTCAAATTCTGTATCCTTCATCAGATGCCATATGAGCAACTAGTTATTATGATACATGTATGCACTTCATGTCGGTAGAGGATTAACTGCATGAGATGCGGATGAATGTCGTTCTTCTTTTAAAGAAACTACCATCTTTTTAACTACCTTTTCGTCTGCAGAAGTTCTCAGAACTAAGACCAAACATCTTAATTTCACTATGAAACAAAAATTAATGGCCGCTTGGATGCTATCAGGCTAAATATAAATAAATATAGCAAATAGTTCTTCTGTTAAACAATTCATTTCTTTCTTCTTAGTAGTATATATTTTAACGGTTGTTTCACAATCTTTAAGGGGAAACTGCCCACCCTTCTAATGCCAAGTTTTACACTGACAAATTAAATTATAAATCTTGGGACAGATTTTTAAATAAAAATGGGAAACAATTTCTAAAGGAAAAACTATCCCAAAACCGCCATAATATTTACTACTCACATCCTTCTAAATCCCCTACAAACTAAAGCTCCATACAGAAAACTTTTTCAATACTTATGAATAAGATGAAGTGACAAAAATATTATCTAATTAAAAACAACAAAAACTCAAAATCTGTTGAAGAATTAAAAAGAAAAGAATTTAGTTGTAAAAGCAGCAATTAATATATTAAGGTAAAGAGTATCTTGATTTGATTGATTACTGGCTTGTGTGGAAGTCATTTTTATACTAGTATGTCTTCTGTTGTGAAATCAGTCTAACATTTTTGCTAACTACATAAGAATAAGTGTTATTTGCTGCAAAATATTTCCAAATAATTCGTTTCGGTGTTCTTGATGCTATCGTTTGAGTTGCTATTTTGTAATCGACGTTAAGAAGACTGGTAGATCTCCAACTGGTTAGATTAAGATATTACAGTGTTATCTACAGCTAACTGTCTTTGATTTCTAGGTATATCTTTTTAACGGATGAAAAATTCTCCATGTGTCTAACAAGTCTATCATTTTATTTAATTTTTGTCTGCATGAATTGTGGATATTCATAGAACATCAACCCTTGTCTTTTCGAGGATTTAGTGTTTCTGTTTGACAATCCGATGCTCTACCGATGAGGTAGCTGGTCCTATAATTAATTTTTTGTCAAGAATATCTTTTATTGAATTTTCGAATTTTGTATACAGACTTGTTTCATCTTTATCTGATCCATAATGATTGACAAAGTTATATTCATTTCACATTTCATAAGCAGTATTCTTCCTTTTTCTATTTCTTCTGTATTTATGACTTTAATTCCTTTTGATGTATTGATTAAAAAACCTAAACCGGCACTATTTGACGAACTTCCGCTAAAACATTTCGAAATCAGATTTTTTCCCCAAATGTTTAGTATTGTTTATGTATAAATAGCTTCTTCTATTAGACAAACATAAATGCTTTGATCTTTAAGAAAGTTATAATAATAATAATAATAATAATAATAATAATAACGACTTTATTTATAGTGGATAACATAATTGCATGAAGTACAATTTTCATTATGGTCCACATAACTATTTACACATATTTACATATACATAAGTACAATCAAATAGCAGTAATAAGATTTATGTTTTACTATAAAATAACAGTTATGAAATAATTCATACATTTTTTATATCAATAAGTCTGACAAAATGATCATTAAAATTCTTATATTCTTGCATTTGAAAATTTCCATGATAAATACATCTTTTTGAAGGCGGTGATATTTTCCGCTTGTCGTATAGAGAGAGGGATTTCATTCCAGATTTTTGGCCCTGAGTAGGATATACATTTTCTAAAAAATTTCAGATTGGGCTTTGGTACTTCTAAAAGCTCATTAGCAGCTGAACGACGTGCTGAATTTGGACATTTCTTAAATTTGTCACTTAAGTAATCAGGAACAGCTTTATTTAATGATTTGTACATGAGGATAGATTTTTTATAAATTACTCTGTCTGCAAAAGGCATCCAATTAAGTTGCACAAATAGCTCTTTTGATGGTGTATCAAATGGTTTATCAAGTATGATACGTGCTGCTCTTTTTTGAAATTTTAATATTTTATTTTGTAATTCTAGGCTGCATGATCCCCATATAGTACAACAGTAATCAAGGTGTGGCAATATATAAGCATTAAAGAAAAGTTTTCTGGAATCTAAGTTTAGGCAGTACTTTATCCTCAATAATAGATGTAGTAGAGAGTTGCATTTTTTCAAAATGTTATTTATTTGGTATTTCCAATTTAGATTATTGTCAACCTGTACACCAAGAAGTTTTTCATTGTCAGACTGATTAAGTTCTTGATTGTTCAGAAAGATATTGGTATTATCAATATTATTTGTATTTATGTTTCTTCTATTTAAAGCAGATATGTACATGATTTTAGTTTTCTGTGGATTTGGAATCATGGAATTTTTATCACACCAAGCTTTGGTGACATTAAGCTGTGATTGAAGAGTATCCCTTACTTCCGTACTAGTTTTGCCAGCTGATGATAAGGTAGTGTCATCAGCAAACATGTCAATATTTGAGTTATTATCTATATAAAGAGGTAGATCATTTATGTAAATGATAAATAATAAGGGACCTAGAACTGATCCTTGAGGTACCCCTGCAGATATTTTTGAAGCTTCAGACAGTTGTCCAGAGACACTTACTTTCTGGAGGCGATCAGTTAGGTATGATGAAAACCATTGAATAGATTTAGAAGAAAATTTGTAGCATTGTAATTTCTTAAGAAGTAATTGGTGATTAATGAGGTCAAATGCCTTTGTGAGATCTAAAAATATGGTACCAACAATATCATGATTATTTATGTCTTGGATCCAGTTGTCTATTATATTTGTTAAAGCTGTCTCACAAGAATGAAATTTACGGAATCCTGATTGATGTTTACTTAAGAGATTGTTGTTGTCTAGAAATGCTTTTAAATGATTTGAAACATGTCTCTCATATATCTTAGACAGAATTGGAAGTAAAGAGATTGGCCTGTAATTGTTAACACTTGATTTTGATCCTTTCTTAAATAATTGAGTGACTTTAGCCATTTTAAATAAGTTAGGAAATGTATTTTTGTTGATGCTTAAATTTATAATTTTTTCCAGAGGCTTGGCAATGATATTAGCTCCTAATTTTAAGAATCTAGATCCTAAACCGTCAATGCCAGTAGATTTACTTGGATCCAAAAGTTTTAATTCCTTTACAATGAAGCTCTCTGTGATTTCAGGTATTTCAAATTCATCTGAACTGGTGGCATTTTCATTTACAAAGTTGTGTATTTGTTGAAAATTATATACATTTATAGTATCATTTATATTTGGTGCAGATTTGAAAACACTTGAGAAGTAGTTATTAAATGCTTCGGCAGTCTTAATAGGATCCATGATCGGCTCTCCATCTTCGTCCTGAATGATATTAGTTTGGTGAATTTGAGCCTTTCCTGATAAATCTTTAAGATTTTTCCACAAAACCTTTGGATTATTTTTGTTCTCATTTATTGCTTTTGAATAAAAAGACCTTTTTGCATTTTTTGTTAACACTTTTACTTTATCACGTAAACTTTTATATTGGTCAATATTTCCTGATTTTTTAGCTTGGTTCCTAGCTTTAATAGTGTTAGAGATATCTTGATCAAACCAATCTGGTTGGTTTTGGTGTTTCACCCTTTTTGCTTTTTCTGGTGCATGTTCGTTTAGTACATTTAAAAATAGATTGTTAAAATAATCAAGAGCATCATCTGGTTCATTAAATACCTCAATGACAGACCATGGTTGTATTTTTAGAGAATCCTTAAATGCATTTTCATCAAAATGTTTGATAGATCTATATTTAATTACTTTGTGTTGTGGACCATTGTTTGAATTATGTTTAAGTTTACGTGTAAAGCATACTGGGTAATGGTCACTTACAGCTAGCACAGGAACATTTATTTCTACTATATTACATGGCATATTTGAAGTAAGTTGAATATTGCTAAGCGTTTTACTTTGTTTCCTCGCTCTCTTACATTGTAAGAAGAGATTATAAGATTCTTTAATGAAAATAAGTGACTGCAGCAGACGACCTCTGCGACAACATTTGATTATTTGAAGTAATATGCAGAAAAAACAATGCAAAAAAAAAGTTCCCCCACCCCTTGATTGGGTATGTACGCTTAGGGTGACCGCCTGATATGTCTTCATTTTTGAATGACAAAATATCCGCTAAAAATACAGAAGAGCACCGATGAAAATATCATATTGGTTTCAAGAATATAGTAAATGATACATTATTTGATTAATTTATGAATTTCACCCACTATGATTGAATGTAAAAAAAGCACCTGTCCTAATTGTAATATCAAAAGGGCCAGTTTAAATAGGGGGAAAATGTGGTACTAATGATAGAAGCAATATAATCTTTTTTAAATATTCGCAATGTTCTACTTATTTCGAATAAAAAACGAATGTCTGTTAGTACTGTTTAACAGTTGCACACATATATAACACAATTCATTTCTTAATAACAATTACAGAACTTTGCATCAGCGTTAATTAAAACGTTCAAGTTTTAAATTCTACTGCGAAAAAATATAAGCAACATTCAGCGATCTCATATTTCTTAAAAACAGTGTCTGTCTATATCTTATATATTATATTAAATAATATAATCCAGTAGTATTGTCCTGATTCAAAATGCATATTAAGTTCCATCAATTATTGTTATCTCGAAACCCAAACAATTACACTATAAGTATTTTGATTTTCAACTTTAACAACAATTTGATCTCAACACACAAACAATTACACAATAAATATTTTGATTTTCAACTTTAACAACAATTTGATCTCAAACACAAACAATTACACAAGAAGCATTTTGTTTACAACAGTGTTTTACTGTATCAACAGCTACAACAAAATTGCTATGCAATCACTTTGTATTGACTTACCCGTCATGATTTTCCTTTAGCGTAATATTGAAAAGTGCAAAAAAACCGTGTTTAAACATGTGTCTTTTCCATTATAACCTTAAGATATATAACAAAACAGGAAGATTACAGAGCAATAGTTTGAATATTTTTGTTACTTATCAGATAAATGACTGTAAATCAAATAATGATTGATATATAGAACAAAATGTGCTCTAATAAATTCAGCTACTTAATTAGTATAGTTCGTTTTCCTTCACACACACACACACGCGCACACACACACACACGCGCGCGCGCGCGCACACACACACACACACACACGCACACACACATAAATAACATAAATATACATACACATATTAACTAACAGATGTTTTGTCTTCTCATTAGTATTTGAAGAAATATATAGTTAAGTTTTCAGTGTTTTAAATAAAACGTGTCTTTTTCATTATATTCTAAACATCGTTCAGAAAAACAATTAAGAAGCAAGCGCGTTCAAATGGTTAATTCTAATCCGATTAAACATTTAACTGGAGAGGACCTAATAATCTATCTGGAGGTTGCAGAAAATTATGATCTTATAGTTGTATATTGTATATATTCCATGTTTTTATGATATCGAATAAAAAATATAACTTTTGTATTCTTATAGTTTTCTCACTAATATCTGAGTATTGATATAACCTTTAATAAAAGGGTATCACATGCTAATTGATGCCTTTTATAAAAGGTTACTTTTTACATATTCACAGTTAGAAATCTAAACATTGGGCAATGTACAGTAATTTTGTCTGTAGCGATAAGCTTCTCTCATCTACAAAAATAACTCTACACTGTAGTACTGATTTTAGTTGCTAAAATAATAAAAGTATTTAATGGCAGTTTATACTGTGTTTGGTTTTGTGGACCCTTTTGGTAGCTTTGCATATTTTTTCTGGCCAAGGAAGATTCAACCAGTAGTAATAGTTTTTGTACATAACTGGAGACAGTTTTTTTTCGTTTTTCATCTTCATGAATATTTTTCCCTCTAGAGTGTACGTGTATTCTATATCTTTTTTGCGTTTTAAGCGCACACTTTTTAACACCTCCTGGTTAAGCTTTGTGAGGTCTTCATTTACATACACGTTTGTTTTTTTTCAAACATTGTCTTTTCATGAGGATTATATTTTTTTGTTCACCTGGAAATGAATTGAATAATGACTGTATCGTATCATTAAGTTCTCCCTCTAATATATCAATTCTGTGAGTAAGTGAGTTAAAAAGCTGATCTTTCATTTCTTGTATTGTTTCAACTATGACCTTTTTAAAAAAAAGTGTCATTTTTTTGTTCTTTTGGTTCCATATCAATAGATGTGGACGTTTCTGTCTCTGGCTTTAAAAAAAGATTCCAGTTGTGATTGGACTTTCTGTTCTTGATTATTATTTTTTATTTTCATCTGACAGAGTGTTTAGGTTTAATGATAGAATTCCCTCTTCGATTTTTGCTTTTTAGATTTTTGGTTAGATCTTTTCTGCTGTTTCTTGGTTAAATGCTCAGGCGATTGCTCCATGTCACCACTTTCATAATGCTTACTAGGTTCTAAGTCACTCGACTCCTTTCTTTTTCTATTATCTGTTTCCATTCTGATCATAAATTATACCTGTAAACGCTACTTATTTCGATAAGTATATTGTAATTTTTTTAAAGTAACAGACCTGAAAACTCGTACATTTGATGAGACGTATTTACAATAACTGTTAATGGTCACATATATTCATAACATATTATCTCCCTTGAATCAATACAGTATCCAATATGGCGACGCCCTTTGCGTACAATGAAAAATCGGTGTATCATTATAGTTAAGACAAGTTAAAGGTTTCCTGCGGGGGCCAAATTTTAAAATTTTCATTCCAGATTTATATTTTATGTTCATTGAAAACATTTTAAAGCGACTGATTCAGAGAATTTAGATTTTTTCTTTAAAGTCAAGGAGAAGTTAATATACTGTGGATTAACGTAATTTTATGCTTCTATGCACCGTGAAAACTGAAGAAAAAAAGAAATCACCAGAATTCGAATCCATTCCCCTTTCGGCCAATAAAACAACATATTTTTGAGTGTCCATTCCTTTCAATTAAGACCCTGGTTGGACACATCATGTGCTCCCCCAACAAACGATAACGGGTCACGTGCTCCTCCATAGCTCAAACTAAATTCCATACCAATACCCTGCGAGCCTTTACCAGTCTGTATTTTTTTCTCTTTGACGTTCCTTTCAAAAACACACATTAGTAATTCCACTTTTGATCAATTTATAGCTTCAAAAATAAGTTTTTTTTCTATAAGAAAATACGAAATTTTACTCAACGATAAAGAATGTCGTCTTTTGCCAATCAAACCGGAACAGGATCATGAAAATCTTACCTTTTAATCAAATTTCGGAAATGGTGTATTTCGGTGTTATTTTTGATTAATTTTGTTTGAAATGATTATTAAAGGTTTGTCATTATCCAGATACAGATTATGTATGTTCAGGCCGTTATAGCAGGGTCACTAGGTTAGCTTTCCCCCGTATATTATACATAACTGGCCTAAAAGAGAAACTATTAAAAATATAAAAATGATATCAACCTCAGTCACGCCTTCATCAACACTGGACTGAATACATCCCTCAGTATTTTAAAATAATCTATGTAAGCAATACAAAAAAACGTCTTCACAAGATATTTTCCCCTGATAAGATTGTTATAAGAATTTTTCAAATGAATAAGCTAAACTCATTTTCCTACTTTTACAGATTCTGTTGAAGATGGATATTCCGAAGACGTTGAGGCATTGTTCAGTAGACTAACCAATTACCAAGAAAACGTTGCAATTGCAAAGCAAAAGATGAACAAGTTTCCAGACAAAACCTGAGACGAAAAGTATGCAATTACTATTATCAACCTTTATACACAGGAAAAATTTTTTTTTTACAAAACACTCAATTACGAAATGCTAAATGGTTACCCAAACAAAACTACAGACGTATGGAGAAAAGCAGGCGACTTAATTAACAGAGGTCTTGATACCCTTGGGCCTACGGTTCATCAAAGAGTTTATCGGGGATGTGAAGAATTAGACGTACAACCAGTTGCTGGCGAGAATTACCGTTTTCGTCAAATAACCAGCACAAGTAAGGATATAAATGTAGCCGTCAGCTACTTGTGTCCGAAGGGCTTCCTTTTTACAATAGAAAATGTTTATGGTGTATCAGTTCAGGACTATTCAGCATTTAGTGCTGAGAAAGAAGTCATGCTGAAATCTACTAACATATTCAAAGTGAAACCGGGTCCAAAAAATGAAAGCAATTACTATGTCTACTTTCTAGACGGACAAGCAGACATCATAGTAAATGGTATGGGCATGGCAGACATCATAGTAAATGGTGTGGGCATGGCAAACATCATAGTAAATAATGTGGGCAAGACAGAAACAAGTTATCTGTCAAAATATACATTATCTTTAGCATTTATTTGGGTTATTTACGCGTTCTTGTTAGTGTAAATACGGCAATGTGTTTTTTTTATTTTGTCATAAACAGTCATGAACTAATGAAGCTAATTATTATTTTTTACATATTTTTTTGAGCTGTGTAAGTTAAATAAGACTAATAAGTAGATGTATAAATAAACACTATTTAAACGGAAACTTAGAATGTTATCATTTTGTAAAATTCTGCCTTTTTACTTTTTACATCTGAAGACTTTTTTGATTGTTGATGCTGGCTGTAAGAACTAAGTTGGCGGTGAGACAAAGGTATTGACGCTCAGCCGCTGTCAGCTTAGATATAGCAAATCCCCTCCAGTCATTTCGTTCCAGCATAAACTACGCAAATCTTTGACGTATGCATATGGTTTAGGTCATTGATATAAACAATGTTAGCATAATGGCCGATGTAAAAAAAGAAAACTTGGAAAATGATAGAAGACAACACAGCATTCTGTATTACTTGTTTAACTGACAAGACTTGAATGCACCAACAAGTGTTAAAAATCACTAAAACAATAAAGAAATAAAAATAGGATTTTAGGAAAAAGATAAACGGTCCAACACATTTCTTCTCACAATATAAAACATTGTATTACCCAGAATCAATAACGCCTTAAATACATAAAGAGTCATATTTTTCTTCAGACGTTCCTCAAATGCATTTTTTTAAAACTGTAAAACATGTTCTCCTCTGTATTCCATGATAATACACAGTTATCATACCGTATTGAATCTAGAAACATTTACAAGATCCTTCAGAAATGTCATACATGCAATTATTTTTCTTTGTATCAGACCAATTATTCTGCTACTGGACCGACCTCAACGCATACAAGTTTAATTTATTGTATTGACAGAAAGTTGCAGTACCTGCTGATTCTACTTTTGAAATGACAAAAATAACTATGAATCGTTAACCAACATTTAGGAGCTTAAAATTTCTGCTGAAGATAAAATTTCATGTGATGTATTTCGATTCTGCTCTGTCATATATACATTTTACAACAGTTCACTATCTATTGACTGTTATGGATAGATAGTTAGGAAAACTTACTGAACTTTATTTAAATTGTATTATATAAATTAAATAATTAGACTAAAAAACCTAAAGCATAAATTTATCTGAAATAATACTAAAATAATCGTGAACCAACTGTGCTATTATAAGGTATCTTAAAAATTAAACTCGAAACTTAGTCGTGTCTTTAAAAATGGTCTAAATACAATTTTGTGAAAATTGTGTGTAATACTGACCTTGTTATATTGAAACGTATCCGATTATACAGGCTTCGGTTTCGTCCGTTTGCTGCCACCGTGAATTATCTCAACTGTAAAAGTAATGTTTCCTCTACGACTGTTATTTCGCTGGGCAGATATAAAAGATACTATATCTATATATAATAGATATTATAAAAGCATTGTTTCTAAACCGTGTGTCCTGTCACTGGCTTTAGCAGACTAACTGTACAAAAAATCATTAACAAAGACTAAAATTTAAATGAAAATTCAGATAGTACCAATTGTGTGTACACACAACACAAGAGCTTAAAGATGTTTAGATTCAGAACGGAAGAAGTTTAGAGCAATAGAGCAGGTTAACAGCAGAGAGCAGATGTATGAAGCTGAAGAAGTATCATTTTAGAGAGAAAAGGTACAAAAATTTGAATCCATGCTCACTAGAACTACTATGTTTATAACATTTTTGACTTTGCAAGCGGTGTATTTTTTTCTATCTCATGTCAGACAAAAAGGAGCAGCGTATTACAGTACAAGAAAGACTTACACGACAGAAGATATAAAAAGTTGAAGGAGATAAAATAGAAATGAGCAGGCAAAACAGATGACATTAAGAGATACTTAACAGATACTTCAACAGATGCTCAGAGCAGATATAAGAAAGCTGAAGAAGAGTTAATTTCAGAAAGAACAAGTACAAAAATATAGATCCATGCTCACAAGAACTATATAATGTTCATAAATCTTTTGCAAGCAGTATTCTTGTCCTATCTTAGGTCAGACTAAAGGAACCAGTATATTGTAGAAGTACACTGAAGGTTTACTGGTGTAGGATATACAATAATTTTTCGACAACGTATGGAAAGTGCCCAACTAGTTTGTTGGGGGTAAAAATAAAATCAATTTATGAATGCTTAAGTGTTTTGGAGAGCTTAAGATTGGTTTTTACTATCATTCAATGAAATCTTATGCTGGTTATCTTTCGATATGGTGTTATAGGTCTTGGAAGAAACGTTAATGTTAAGGTGATATTGTATCAGCTGTGTAGAATTGTGTCTACCACTAAAATGCGTTTAGGACCAACTCTCTATGCAAACAGAAAAAAATTCAGCGGCGTGATACTTTACATTTACAATTTCATTTTATTGAACCCAAAAGAGAAAATAGCTGCTTGTATGATTCCATATTTGTCACATTTACACTAGATCATATTAAAGTACATAGGTTACATAAGCAATTTCATCCCAGCAACCACAAGTTTATTGTAATGTAACCAAAAACAGAATAAAAATGTATATGTAATATAAAAGTACAACTGTGGCCTTAATTGACAAGGAAGTAAGCAGTGTAGTCAATTTTTTTTTACCTGTTTAGCTTGTTCTTAGAATAATGTCACTTCCAGGTACTATCAGTATGAAACAAACAAGATTAAAATAATATACAATCGTTACAATTTAAACACAAATGTCATTTTACGAATTCCTATACGCATTATTTTCTATCAACAAACAACAAATGAGAGAGGACTTTCTAAATGAAGCAGGAGAAGATCTATCACAATACTACCTGTTGCACCAACATCTACTGGAATATCAAATTTCCTATGAAATGTTGATTATGAATGAAAAACATACGTGTATGTCAACTTTGTTTTTGAGTGAAGAGAACAGAAGTAAATCAATTTATGGGAGGAATTGAGAAAGCCAACAAATGTTTAAACAATAAAATTTACATTTTAAACATAACAAACTGACAGAAATGATATGACGCGTAAGCCTTATTGTGAGTTAATCGACCTATACAATCTAAAATTGTTTAAATTGTTTAAAATCTAGTACTATTATTGCGAGTTAATCGACCTATACAATCAATAATTCTTAAAATCTAGTACTTAAGATTGCATTATGACTGGTTAAAAAAACATGAAACCGTAGAGAGTTATCATACATTAACTATTATCATTTCGTGAAACCCGAAAAAGAAAATAACCACTTCTAGGAAGCCACGTGTTTCACCCTAAATAATAGACGTGGATCAAGGTTAAAGAAACGTTAGCTGTTTCACCCGATGACTACATGCATAATCAAAATGGGGAAAAAAGATATTGAATATTAATGAATATTAAGTTAATAAAGCTGGACAGAACAACAATGATTGAACAGAATGATTGTCAGTGAGCTACATTTTATAAGTACAGTCAGTGATCCAATTATATAAATAACATTACAAACAAAGCAAAATATAATTTAATAAAAAAAAGAACAAAAAAAAGACAATCATTACCTGTGTGGCAGACAGCAAAACTACATGTATCAAAAGTACCATCTTCCAGTAGTATAAAAAAATCGAAATGTGTAACACTATTTAAATAGATAAATAACTTCAGACACAACAAGAGGAACATGATGCTGACCTTTGATATGCTATTGCAAACAGAGATGGTTTATTTGAAAAAAATAACTTTTCAAATTAATTTTCGAATTTTCGTTGAAAATGACTATTCAAAACGTTATGCAAGTAAAATAGTAAAAACTTTAATAGCTTAAGTCATTTAAAATGACTTTTACAGGGTACCATTTATTCAATTCATTTTTAGATTTTCCTTTGAAACTCATTTTCGAAAAGTTTGAAAAGTAACTTTCAATGGCTTCCTATTTGTTATTAAGTATGAAAAACATGTTTACAAGTTGTGCCAGCATTCTATTAGAGCTTACTTGCAAATTTTAGGACGCCAAAACTTTTCAGAATCGAATTGCATATTCAAATTTCAGGTGAAAATATATTTCCTTGAAGTTATGCTTGCTTTAGTTTTTAAAGTTAAGCTATTATATAAGTTATATTATAAGCGTATTATTTATATAATTGTGGGTTCTTTAAAGCGTTTGTTCTTATCTTTTACCTTTTACAGTTTGAAGCATCAGTAACTTTCTCTAATTATAAAGGGATACTACTCTTACCATAATTATCTTAACCAGGACGAGTTACCTATATTAATTATCAGCTGATACGATAACGATACTTATCAAAGCCTATACCAGTTTTTTCCTTTATGTTGGGCAGATGAGTTGTTCGATGGTACACACAGCACTTGTTACCACCTTTATATACCATCTCAATGTACATATTTTATTAAAATGATTTACTTATCATAATTAATTAGGAGACGCTTACTCGTAAGTTGCTTAAGTTTTATAAGGCTGGACGAGCTATTTCCCTTACCCATCTGAAGACACCAGGGTTCCTCGTCCTTTTAAAGGAAAGACAAGTAACTTCCTTAAAATTATCAGGGACACTTCCCTGACTTTGCTCTTTTAAGCCACTGTGAGTTATTTTTTATAAGTTATCATGGTGTACTACTTTTATCATACTCAAATAGCTGGAACAAGTGTATTCCATTGGTTATCAGAAAAAGCCAATGTTACTTTATTTTTCAAAGCAGGACGAGTTACTTCTTTTGTCAATTAGGGAACTACTTTTACTATAATTATTAAAGTTGGGAGAAGTTTTTTTCTCTTTCTGATCAAATGACATTACTACTCCTTTACCTATTTTAACAAGGACAATTTTATTCCTTTAATTAACAGGGGACAAAATTGTTAAGTTACTGTTTAGTATCTGTCCCTATTTTTCAGAAAACACTACTTTTTTCGGACTGTTATAAGCCGAGACATGTTACCTCCCTTATCAATAAGGGGACACACCTGCGGCTTTAATTTTTCACTCAAGATCAAGTTATTTTACTAAGTTATCAAGAGATGAGTGTTGCTTTATTTTATATTTCACGACAGGATGAGTTACTTTCTGCACCTTTACTCAAATATGAATGCAGGGACGAGTTACTTCACTTACATATATGGGAAATCATCTCTTCTTACACTAATATAAGCCATGTCGAGTTATTTTTCTTAAATATCAGTTGAAACTATTCTTCCTTATTATTTAAACCTTGGATAAATTTCTTTTCTTACTCATTTGAGGGACACGAATTATTTGCTTACTTTACCGTTTAAAACCTAGAGAAGTTCTTCTCTTATTTAAGTAATACGACTGTAACTTTACTACTGAAAAATGTGACAAGATATTTCTCTAACATATCAGGGATCATAACTCTTCCCTAACCTTTTTTAAGCTGGGTTAAGTTACTTCCCTTTGTTATCCAGGGTTACCACTTTTGCGATGCTGTTTTAAACCTAATTGAGTAGGTTTTCATATTTATAAGGATTAACTGCTATTATATTTTGTTTTCAAAATACAATTATCTTACTTTACAACAGTAAAAACAAACTACATTAATACTTCCATTTTTTTAGTATGTATGGATGTCTTCCCTTTCCATCAGGACACTATATTTGCATAGTCAGTAACTTCCCTTACCTTTAATATAAGCGGATACTTGTTACTTTACTTATTTATCCCCTGCCGCCTAGCGAGGAGGGGATTATAGAAACGGTCCCGTCTGTCAGTTTGTCTGTCTGTCCCTCCGTCCGTAATGTTTTCGTGTCCGCTCTCTAACTTTTAAACTGCTTGAAGATTTTGAAATAACTTGGCACAAATGATCACCATAATGAGACGATGTGCAGAGCGCTACAACCAGGTCGCTACCCCCAAGGTCAAGGTCACTCTTAAAGGTCATATATAAAAAAGCCCACATTTAGTGTCTGCTTCATAACTTCTAACTGCTTGAAAGTTTTAATGATAACAAATGATCGAGATGATGTGCACGGAGCAACGACCAGGTCGCTACACTAAGGTCAAAGTCACACATAAAGGTCAAATATAAAAAAGTTTATATTTTGTTTCTTCTCCATAACTTATTGACTATTGCAATTTTCCATATTCTCAATATCTCATCAATTAAATAACTCGCAATTACATCTTCATTTACAAATGTGAGGTCCAAATGTAGCTGCCCATTTTCCATAGAAATCATTATCATATCACATATTAGGAGGTTTAACCTTCTCTCTTCACACGTTATCAATTCTAGTGTTCAACTGCGGCAGGGGATATAGCTGTCCTTCAGACTGCCTTGTTTGAAATTCGAATGGACGGTTTCCCTTAGCTATCAGGCGACACTACTCTTTTCTTATACTAAGACTGATATGAATGCATTCTGTTTACCTATTACATTTCAACTCACACATTTAATAATTATTTGTAAAGGAATATGTGTCCTATAGTTAGAAAATGAAAACGTTAAAATTTTAGATTTTATAACTTTTTTCCCTGACATTTAATTTTATGTAACAAAACAGATAATCACACTCCCTTTTTGACATTCTTTCATCCTGATGTAAATCAAGTATAATACGGCACTGAATATTGAAATGTGATTTGATAAGCTATTGTAAGAATTATTGAAAATACTGCAGATATTGTTTTCTATATTCTCAAACTTATAATAGGGCAAATTAACAAAAATATAACAATATTGCCAGCATGCAAATGTTCACACTAATGCAAACACACCTTGCTCTGATTATTTAAAAAACATGATGCCTGGAACCATTGATATCAGCGGCGAAAATGTCTATTTTTGTTTTCTGAAACATATTTTAATTGCTTGAGTTTAGTCTGAAGATGCTTGTTTGCACACATAAATGTTATGTTTAGAATCACCAATTCGTTTTATAGGACCTGATAAATTTTTAACGTACCACCTCTTTTTCTGTACTGTTTGAAGCCTTTTCCAGTATCGGTACGGTTTTGGCGACCACGTTTCTGTGTACGATTTGGTTGTAGTAAATCTAAGTTTTTGTTGAGCCGCCATTGTTGTTAACACTACGTATTCAAATTTGATGATGTGACATTTACGGCTCGTTTTACGGATTCTATGCCAAGAAACTCCTGAGACTTGATTTTCTAATAGGCATACGATTTGATACTTCCAGGTTACTCCTTCTATCAATTGAAAACGACTGAAAGACAGCAAACATTTGGTGAACAACAGCTCTCCCCACTCTGAGGCTAAAAATATATGATGATTAAATATTTCCGTCAACAACGTTATTCGTAAGGAACAATGATATTGAACGTATCGTTGGAGTACTAATGTTTATCATTTTGTTAAAGTTCTAAAATATATTTATTATTTTATTGCCTTGACGATCTAAGTCAAACCGGTCGGGTTAATATATTTTTGAAATATATTTTTTGAAAGTCCGTGTATTGTTTGTGTATCTATTTTCTTTTATGAATAGCTTGACGGACACATTTTTGGAGTTTTTCTTTTAATATATGTTCGCACTTAAATCAGCTAGTACAACGTTATAAAAATCCTGTTTACAATAAGAGAATAATTTAGACGTTTATCTGTCTTAAAATCTGTTTGAAAATGTACAATATGTCTGTTTAGACGAATACAAAATTACTTCGTAATTATTTTAGCCAAGAGCGAGGTTTCAGAATTCCTTTCTATTATTATATATAGTTTGAAGATTATTGTAACAAGGCGTAATATCAGTTGGCAGAAATAACCAAACATAATCAATATACGCCAGTGTCCTTCTATTTGACAAAAACTATTACATTTATCAATACGACAGAGGAAGAAACTCTGCGTGGTATTTACAATGGGCAAAATTATTTAAGGCTGATAAAAAAGTGAAAAAAGCATATCAGGAAAACTACTGCCAAATAAACAGACCCCCTACACAGTCAAAAAGTACAGGAACGATAACAAAAATTTATCTTTAGATCAATTAGAAAAGACCACAAACAATTAACGAAAATGAGAACCCGCGGGGTTTACCGCCTTGCAAAACACATTTGCCCCTGCTTGGGAAGTGTTCAAACAGGTCCCAGGGATGCACCAACCTAACATAGAAGAACAAATAAGAACAAGTTGTCTTGGTAAATTTCTTCTAATCTACTTTTCAGCTCGACGATGTTGCATGTAAAGGCACACAAATATAAAACATAAAAAGCTATTGGGATTGTAGAGCGAAAAGGGTAGGTTATCAGTGTCCTTAAAATCCTCAAATCAGCAAGAACAAGATGGCAGGAATACAGGAGACTGATTTAAATACAACGTTCTATTTCAAGATTTTCATAAACTCTCAAACTCTTGCCATTGCCGTGGAAACAAAAGGGTAAGCAAAGCGATTGACTGTAAAAGGGTTAATCACCAAGCAGGCAAAGCGCTGTAGAATATTATTTTGGTACCCTTTTTGAATTTACAGATGGTTTTTAAGAATAACCTAGAGAAATATATATTGATTAATAGTTTCTTTAATTTATAAATCAAATCTCAATAAAATGCTGGTTGAAATACTTTGTTACAGTGGAGATTTTAAACTGCAATTTTATTTTTTACCTAATCTGGGTATCGGCGATACAACTTGCTATCATCTCTTTCATCGTACACTTAAGTAGTTACGAAACCATTTTTAGTAGAACAAATTAGATCTTTTGTTTGTTTTATTAATCTGGAGTTCATTTGGATATACTCTGTTGACCAGAGAAAATGGTTATTATCTATATAAAATAAATCGTCAAAATACCTCGAGGTGTTGTTAAAGGCTGTAATAATGTCGTCTAAATGTTCACTAGAAAGAGATAACATAAAGTCTCTTTCATTACAGGATAAAACAGACCAGCAACAAAGGGTGCACAATTAGTTCACATTGGGATGCCAACTACCTCTTTATAAATAGAAATTCCAAATCTAACAACTAAAACGTGGTAAGAAAGAGAGCGACTCTATCATGTCTTGACAAGTCCATAAAGTATAATTGTCATAAGAATAATCCGTAAAAAGTGTTCTATGCTGATTACAAGCGATATAGGTTTTATTTCTTCTTGCAAACGTTTAATCAAAAAAACTGATAAGGAAGTGAAGTGTTCAATGTAGAAAAGTCATATAATTGATAAAAAGAACACCTGAAAATTATTTGATTTATGCTCATTTAAAACTTTTACTAGACTAAAATATATTTTTGTCAGTGGTTTCAAAAACCTTTCAGCAATATCTAATAATAAGTTCTTCTATAGCTGTAAGACGAGATATTAAAGGAATGGATAATTTAATTGTTGATCAAGAAATAGAATTAGCTATAAATCTGGCTTTAAATTGGTCACCAAGCAGAACACGAACATCGGGGAACCAAGAAAAAACGACTGAGACTGGTGTTTGTATAGTCATGAAGGTATACATGTACAATATGCACGGAAATATTATGTAGCAGAGTTCACCTCTACAGTTAAATAGAGAGAACCATTCAAATATATGCTGCGTGTCTTTGGTGAAAGATTTGTTTCGCTCCAATATTACATGTGAACTTCCACTTAAAGCCCCAACGTTAAAGTGAACAAGTCGAACATGACAAAGAAATCCTTGGTCCCAAACAAAAGGAAAAATACCTGAGAAATACTTTTAAAAACTAGTGTTATTATCAGTTGGATTCCTTTAAAAGCATACATTTCATAGTCCTGTTTCTGGAAATGTGAATTACTGATAGTTCAGAGAATATGATTTTTGTTTCAGCGTACCAAGCTTTTTTGCACCGTTTACGTCTACGTTTCCTTTTAAGGCGTAGATATTATAACTGAATCCCCTCCTAGGTCTTTATTTCACTTTGATTATGATGATGAATTTGATTAACACTTCCCCATTTTCAAGGTAATGTGAATATTTTTCAACCGATACTCTGAATACATTTTCTATGATGAGAAGTATACCCATCGTACATGACATGGCATGAACAACCTTTATATTCTGCGCGCCTTTAGTGTATATTATCGTATCACCTGTCTACATGTAGCCGGCTTTTGTTCGATTTATCTAACACCATGGTGAAGATGTCTGTTCCGATATAGGTTTTTTAAGAAACGTAAAGAATAATGTGGGAAAATCAACAATTTTGCGTCATAAACTAATTAACGATTAACACATACTGTTTTCCACTTTCTCTGAATGACTTTAAAGTGCTGTCTAAAACTGAAAGACTACTTACACATGGAAGTGGACCACACAACAAGCTCGCAACTGTAACGTCTGTTGCATGCTACTTGGTACATGTATGATGTTCGTGATTTAAAAATGATTATTTGGAAAGTTGTACATGCATTGTTACAGTTATAAGCGTAGTTAAATATATAAGTGCACGGAATTTATTTCAAAGCAGTTTATTATCTGATGGTGGAAAAAAATGAAAATATAAAAATTGACCACACTGTTGATATATTCACGACAGGGTCAATTAATGTCCTTGCGCCGCGCTAAGCAGTGACGAAACAAAAGAAGTGTAAACATAACAAAAGGGTTGACTGGAAAATCTCTGAAAGTTCTTTTCGCAATTCTTAAACTTATTTCCCGTCCAAAAAAATCCATAAGATAAGAGAAAATCAGCGTGTAAATATACAACTCAAACTAAACCACGCCGATGTGGGTGATTCCGCGCTTTGATATTGATTTTCCTTTTACGTTAAAGAGAGAATAATTTTACATTTAATCAAGTCTGCATCCCGAAAATTCCAACTTTCATAACTGAAACACCGAACGAAGAATATAGATCAGCATGCTATGATAAGAGAAACAAGAGCTCCACGGAGCATCGCCAATGCTCGTCTGTTTTACATATCGACAATGGGGGCCATAGTTATGGTCCTTGTGCACTACTTCTGAAATAGGTCTATAGACCTCTGACGTTTCATGTCAAGATGTTGATATTGTTCATATAGATACCTTTGATCATTCAACTTAATAAGCAATTTTGACAAAAATTGTATGTTAAAAGAGGAAAAACTCCAAAATATAGCTTTCAGAATAATGCCCTCTTGTCATGATAAGCAAGCAGTCCAAGTTTCATATTGATACCTTTGATAGTGTTGATATCATTCAACTTAATAAGCAATTTTGACAAAAATTGTCAGTTAAATGGGGCATAACTAAAAAAATATAGGTTTCATAATAATTGTTCTTGTGTCACAAATGACTCTTGTCATGATAAGTAAGCATTCAAAGTTTCATATTGATACCTTTTAAATTGTTTGAGTAATGGGCTCGAAACAGACGAGCTAATAAAAATATATAAATATGTTTTTCGTCCAAATTTCAACGCTCAAGCACAGGAAGCAGGTCAAGCAGGTAATGTTACACATTGTTTGTCAAGATACGAATATTACGCAGTATAAATAATTTCTTTGGTTTATCATTTAAATGTAGAATGCAGATTCAAACTTTAAGCCTTGCAAATTCCAATAAGACTTATCGCTTCTGGTTGCCTCAACAACCAGAGTTTTGTTCTAAGAAAACTTAGAGCTGTGTTTAGAGCTCATTTATTTTTTACCACTTTCACTCAGTGGTAGAGGGGGTATGTCCTTTGAAGCAATTTGGGAGTTCACTTCCGGTTGTCCATCTAGATTCATTTTGTTGGACGGGACGTAATGTCACATTAAATATGTTGGTATACTTGATGATTACTTCTCTCTTAAAACTAAACAAGAGGGTCATGATGGCCCTATATTGCTCAACCGACTATGACTGCTTTTAACAAAGTTGTTTTGGACCTGGTTAATTGACCCCAGATGACCCGAATTCAAACTTGACCTAGAAATTGTAGAAACATCCTTTCTGACAAATTTACAGGTTATTTGAACTGAAAATGTTATCTCTTGAGTGTTAACAGGGTTTTTCCATAATTGGGCTCTGTGGCCTAGTTTTTGAACCTACTTGACCTATATTCGAACTTGAGCTAGAAATTATCAAAACAAGCTTTCTGACAAATGTCCAGGATGTTTGGACTGAAACTGTTACCTTAAGAGTGTTAACAAGGTTTTTTTCCATATTTGGGCTCTGTGGCCAAGTTTTTGGACCTAGATGAAACATATTCAAATCTGAGCTAGAAGTTATCAAAACAACCTTTCTTACAAATTTCTAGGATATTTGAACTGAAATTGTTACCTTAAGAGTGTTAACAATGTTAATTCATATTTGAGCTCTGTGACTTTGTTTTTAAACCTAGATGACCTATATTCAATTCTGAGCTAGAAATCATCAAAGCAACCGTTCAGACAAACTTCCAGGATATTTGGACAGAGAGTGTAGCCTCTGGAGTGTTTTCAAGGTTTTTCCATATTTGGGCTCTGTGACCTAGTTTTTAAACCTAGATGACCCATATTCGAGCTTAGGCTAGAAATGATCAAAGCAACCTTTCTGACAAATTTCTAGGATATTTGGACTTAGCATCTAGAGTGTTTACAAGGTTTTTCCATATTTTGGCTATGTGACCTAGTTTTGACCCCAGATGAAACATATTCAAAACTGAGCTAGAAAACAGTGAAACAACCTCTCAGACAAATTTCAAGGATATTTGAACTGAAATTGTTACTTCAAGAGTGTTAAGAATGTTTTTCTATTGTTTGGCTCTGTGACCTAGCTTTTGAACCTAGATAACCCATATTCATGTCTGAGCTAGAAATCATCAAAGCAACCTTTCTGACAATTTTCCAGGATATTTGGAAAGAGAGTGTAGTCTCTAGAGTGTTTACAAGGCTTTTCCATATTTGGGCTCTGTGACCTAGATTTTGAACCCAGATGCCCCATATTCAAACTTGAGCAAGAAATCATCGAAGCACCATTTTGCGGATTTCAATGTCATTTCGACTGATAATGTAACCTCTGTCAAGAAGGTTTTTCCATATTTGGGCTCGATGACCTAGTTTTTTATCCCCTGAAGATCCATATTCGAACTTAAGCTAGAAATCATTGAAACAACTTTTCTGACGAATATCCAGGATATTTGGACCGAGAAACTAGCCTCTAGAGTGTTAACAAGGTTTTTTTCCATATTTGGGAGCTATGACATAGTTTTTGAAGCCAGATAATTCTTATTTGAACTTGAGCTAGAAATCATTGAAACACCCTTTCTGACAAATTTTCAGGATGTTTGGACTGAAAAATTAGCCTCTAGAGTGTCAAAAAGGTTTTTCCATATTTGAAATCTGTGACCTAGTTTTTCATATAATGATAATAATAATTATAATAAAATCTTTATTTATAGAATGTAACATACAAAGTGTACACATAAATATGGCATGCAAACTTATTTACAGTATGGCCTTCTGATTCAACAATTACAAGGAAATCAAAACTATACATGTATAGAACATTGAACATCCATATTTCATATTACTCGTATAATAAGAATGAAATAAAGAAAAAGAAAACTAACATTCATATAAATACTTTTACATGAGTGTTTCAAATGAAAATTCACATTCATTCATCCGACAAATGCTCATATAATTCATATAAGAAGAGTAATTTAAAATATAGGATTTTACGAATACAGAATACAGAAATATCTAAAACGGTTAAGTTCTACATATTAGTCATTATGATTGAATAGATGAAATAGGCATTAAATGATATTTGTTTGGCGTAAAAGCATAAGATGGAATAATTCCAAATACTGCAGATATAAGCGTCTACACCTTTACGTATTCACCGGACCAGGTTCGCTGAAAACTAAGAAAAATAATGAACTTCGACACTTTATTAATATAAGTCATTATAGTACTAATTTTGCGCGATTTGTAATTCAAATAGTTTTTGTTCAATTTTCAGAACTGTCAAACACCATAAAAAATAACTGCAAAAATAAAAATAAAACAATTTGTCTTTGTTACAGTAACAATCTGTTGTAAAAGTACCTTTTTTTCTTTCTTTACACAACAGAAGATTTTTTTTCCTTTTTATCAGTTTTATCAGCAAATACATACTTTAAAATCCATGTGTTGTTTTTATATTTATTTTCTTATTCAAACATTTGAAATCAAGACAGAACATTTTTTGACTTTTGATCTTTCCTAAAATCTATTTGAAAATGTAAAATGTTTAAGTGCATTTCTATCTAGCTGAATATAGAATAACACAATAATTTGCAATATTGCGTGTATTAATGCTTCAATACTGAAACTTGATCTATGCTAATTTAGGCTAACAATATAATACGGCGGCAAAGATGGGTAAATTGTATGATAGACCTTATGTGTGGACTGAATTATTTTGCGGGGTGAAATGCACTTGTAGCTGATTTGAAAGAAACTTTGATATTGATTGGCAGAAATACTCAAACAAGAGCCATATAAGCCAGTGTCCTTCTGTTTACCCGCATATTGTAAAGCCTTAAACTGGTTTGCAGTGAAAATTATTTATTTGAAGAAATAGGCCAAAATTATCGTGAAGTGAAACTTTTAGATTAAATAGGAATTGACAAATCAGTTATTACAACAATTCTTCTTAAATTGAAATGAAGTCAAATGAAACTCAGATTGTAACACAAAAGTCCTTTGATATTAAGACAGTCCATGGCCCAACAATTATCAGACGCATACCGAAAGGACAAAGAAAAACATATATGATTGAATTATTGTGCATCTCCTCAAGCAAAAACAAAGTTTTTTTTAAATAATTGTTAGCAAATGAAGAACATAAATAGCATTCGGGAAAATGTCTATTGACTTTAATAAGTCAGCAAGGTTGCATCTATCTGGTTTTGTGACAGCATTATATTTTTCACAGGTGCCCTGTAAATACAGGAAGCAAGGGATGAGATTCAAGACAACCAATCCTGCAATAAAGAAATTTGCCCTCAGCAAAAATTCTACAGCTAGTCTCTGCGTGCTTCTGCATAAAATCTAAAAATATTTTGTTTGCACGTTTGCCAAATAATTATCGCAAACAATAGAAACATTGGTCTGATATGCAATCTTTGTTCAAGCAGAACAATCTTAAAAAATCGACAAGACCTGGTATTCACATGACAGCGGCACAGACGAGAGCGGGGATAGAAGCGTTTTGGAAGTTAATTTCAATTTTCTTTATTCAACCTTAAGAAATTTTTTTACAAATCTTTTGAACAGCAAAATGCAGGTGCTAATGATTGCAGAGGTTGTGTTAAGCTTGCTGTTGTGCATTGCTGGTTTTGTACAATCAGGTATTTATCTTAATTTTTTTAAAGAGTCTCAAGATGCTAAAAGATATGTATGATGCTATTTTTATATGCAAATGAAACAAATGTTCACAAAAAGTAAAGAAAGGAAATAGTTGATATAATTGCATTGCATAGTCAAATGATACGGTGCACTTTAATGTGTACTCGACTTGTTGAAGGTTATTTTGTGCAATTATTAGTATGGCAGTACCCATTCACCTCAAGCGATGACAGATTATTTGGAACACTTATAGAACAAATGTTCCGTGTTTATTCTTCTGTTAACCTAGTAGAATGCTATGGAATACCATGTATTTAGGAGAGATTCCAGACCGCAAAAAATTTTCTTTTAAGGCCTATTATATTGTCAAACTTTTTTTAGTACGTCTCGATTTCTACATCTTAATACAATATTTGACTCAAATTGTTTAAAAAATCATAAAAGTCATTACTGCAGTTAGGATAAGCGTATTTTTATTTACCCTACAACTGCCCCAGAAACGATTCTTCTCCTTTTTATATCAAAGTCCCAGTAGTACGATTACAAGTAGTTCTTATTTTACTAAGAAAGATGCATTACCGGCAGAAATGATTTTAATTTTTACAAAAACCATCCCTAATTTTCTTTCAGTAATCAGTAATATCAATACGATACTGGGACTTTAACTATTTCTTATCTTTGCTCTCTGGTCGGTTCATTACTGGCAAAAGAAAGTTGAAGTGCGCTGAAAAGGTACGGATATAATTTAGAAACATTGCAAATTATTTTCTGTAGGGTTTTATAAGTCCTATTATCCTCGAGAAGAGCATATTGATGCAACTTAATACTCTCAGTATTTATTCAGTCAACTGTCAACAAACTGACTAGAAGAAAAAAGATTTTTCTAAAGCACAGCTCTTTAACTATAGTTTATAATCGATATTAACGGCTTAAACTGCCAGTAATCTTTTGTATCTAAAAACTATACAAATCTGTCAGGTAAGTGGTAGTTTTAAGGTAAGTAAACGCGCCACTATTTCTCTAATAAAACTGATATTGCTATTTCTATTTAGTGATAAATATTTGGCAACAGTAAGATTTTCTCTAAAAATCAAATACATAAGAAACATTGATTATGCAATAAAAAGGTATGCTACAAACCAGTTAAAAGCAGAAAAACATTCAGAAGATTAATGAAATAATATGTTTATGTTAACCAAATTGAAACAAAGTCTTTCAATCTGAGAATGTGTCGTCAAGTTGGATGCCTGACTGCCTACCGGCCTAACAGGAACTACCTTGCAGCCTTTCGACCTAAACACAACTGAACTGCTGCCTAAATGTAACGGATTGAAGAACTAAAATACGTAATCTGTGTCAGGAATAGCACAAAATATCAGTACTAATTTAACAAACGAAACGACTTTTCAAAGATTTTGAAAAAAAGATTATCTGAAAAGAAAAAGGTCCTAAACAAAATAACATATACTCAAGGTGCAATATTGTTTTTACTCGGTGGAGTTAAGATAAAGTATAGGCGTTTGGAAAAACGTACGGAACATGTTTGAGTTTATCGATCATAGCTTCCGGATAGAAGATGAGCACATTTGATCAAATGAATGTTAGTGCAACTTTTTACTGTAGCTGCTCTTTTGACGTCATTCAAACTACTGATGTTGCTCGGGCGGTGTAGATGATCGAAAATGGATTTGCGCAACGTGAGGTGGCCACCGTAGACGTTTCTCGTAGCGTTGTTGCCAGGTTGTGGAGTCGTTATCAGGAGACTGGAGAATTCACAAGAAGACCTGGGCAGGATCGTCATCGCATAACAACACCACGTCAGGGCCGATATCTGAGAACTTTGGCCCTCAGGAATCGTCAGTGTACTGCTACTGGCATTGAAATTGACTGCCGGCAAGCTAAAGGAGTTCGTGTGTCCATTCAAACTGTCCGAAATCATCTTCATGAAGATGATTTGGATGCCCGAAGACCTACTACAGGACCAATTCTGACCGTAGCTCACCGGAGAGCTCGCTTATAGTTTGTCCAGGAACACGTCACTTGGCAACTGCACCACTGACGATCTGTGCTCTTCACAGATGAGAGCCGCTTCCATAGTTCGACCTGTGACAGGCGTGTGAGGGTGTGGCGACGACGAGGAGAGATGTATCCGGAATGTAACATTATTCCATATGACAGGTTTGGCGGTGGGTCAGTTATGGTGTGGGCAGGGATATCCATTGACGGGCCCACAGACCTTTATGTAATTCCAGGGGGTAGTCTGACGACCCTGAGATATCGGAACGAGATCCTAGAACCAATTGTTAGGCCATATACTGGTGCAGTTGGTGAAACTTTTCGTTTAGTGCAAAATAATGCTCGAGCACACACTGCAAGAATCGTCCGGAACGTCTTTGATAATGAAGGTATTGAGGTCATAGACTGGCCAGTGGGTCTCCCGAACTTAACCCTATGGAGCATGTCTGGGACATGCTTTCTCGTAGACTTTCTTCTTATCCGAACCCTGTGCAGAACATCCGTGAGCTTTCTCATGCTCTTGTAGCAGAATGGGATGCCATACAAAGGATATGATCAGACGTGTCATCAGGAGCATGCCCAGACGATGGAGTGAGTTCTTAAACGCCAGAGGGGGATACCCTCATTACTGACACTGACTATGAAACGTTTCCAGGCCTGAATGTGCTTTTACAGACATTGGTTGTTCTCCTGTAAGACCACCATTTCAACATTAATTTGATAGTGTGAATATCCCGGACACTGTCTCTGTTCAGGAATGTGCCTATTGGCGATGAAAATGCCGATTTTTGTAAAAAGAACGATAGTGTTATTTCTGTAAAAGATATTAAAAATTTACTCAACGCGTATGGTATTTTATAGATGATATGGGCGCTCCTTTATTTAATTTGAGCAGTGTGTATGTATATAGATATATATGGGTTAACAATAACAAATAAAAAATATCAGCAACACCCGTCATCCCATAATCAACACATATGTACCTTAAAAAAAATTCTTGTAAGCAGTGCAAAAAAGGTGTCTTTACTTTAGTTTTCAGTTGTTGTGATTATTTTAAGCATGTCTCAATCGGAATGCAAAATTCCTTTTTAAACCTGTTTCAGATTCTATGGAGCATGGATATGCCAAGGAAGTTGCTGACTTGTTTGATAATTTGACCAATTACCAAAAAGGTGTTGCAAATGCAACGGAGGTGATGAATAGGTTTCCAGACAAATCCTTGGACGAAAAGTACGCCATTGCTATAATCAACCTTTACACTCAAGAAAATGGAAAACGAAGTTTTTATAAGGAACTAAATTATCAAATGCGAAATGGTTACCCAAACATAACTACATATGACATATGGAGAAAAGCAGGCGACTTGATAAACAGAGGTCTTGATATCCTTGGGCCTACGTTTCATAAAATTGTATATCGGGGATGTAACTATTTAGAACCACGACCAGTTATTGGCAAGTATTACAATTTTAGTCAGATTACCAGCACAAGTACGAATATAAATGTAGCCCTCAACTTTGGTTGTCGCTACTTATTTAAAATAGAAAATGTTTACGGAGTGTCGGTTAAGGAGTATTCAGATTATGTTGAAGAGGAAGAGGTCATCATAAAATCTACCTATAGATTCAAAGTGAACAGCTGTAACGTTACAAAAGACAATTACACTGTCTACTGTCTGGACGGACAAGCACACGTAAGTGGTGTAGCCAAGACAGGCACAGGTGATCTGTCAAAATATACCTTCTCTGTAACATTTATTTGGGTTATTTACGAGTTCATGTCAACGTAAATATCCTAACGTGTTTTTATTCTGTATTTCAGTTAAATAAATGACAGATTAAGCTAATTAATTAAAATTTGTATATAAATTAAAAGTTGTATATTTTCAATTATACCAATAAAAAGATGTATTAATATTTCTTTAAACGGAGACTTAGATGTGATCTTTTGTGTGATTTTTCTAAAGTTACTTTTTGTTTGTTTGTTTGTTCTTTGTTTTTGGTTTGGTTTTCTTTTTTTTCTGTTTTTTGGGGGTTTTTTTTACATGCGAACATTTTTAGTCTGTTGTTTGCAAGAACTAAGATGGCTGAATTCTAATTCAAAACGAGTTAGTATGCAAATGATATGGAACGCGTAAAGACACTGGAGATCTGGAGATCTCATTTCTTGTATGATGCGGATGAGTAATTTTAGGCTGGAACCGTACTCACATTATTTTAAAACATTTAGAAACCTCAGATAAAAGCATACGCGCTAAAACTATCTGAATAATACGAATGAGGGTGTACAATATTGCTAAATTTGAAAAAAAAGTTACATTACAAAACATTTGTGTAATTGTACATACTGTATTGACTTGTATATATGTTGTTTTGTAATCTAACTGGGGAAATAAATGAGTAACCTATGGTTACTGAAATTAAAAAAAGAAAAAAACATTTGTATAATTTGACTTAGTGATTTCGGCAACCGTATAAACCGATTCAAATCGAAAATATAACTGACAGCGACAGTGAATGAGAGGTGCGTTATTATAATCACGCAAAGTATAGTGGTTTTGGGTAGGCTCTGATATAAGGTCAACTAAATACTGGTGAGATAAATTGTTGCTCATTTTATAAAAGGTAACACGTTACTGTCGCTCTCAGTTATATCAAGAATCGTTTTTGCCCAGCGTAATATGCGACTGGAATTCTCTGCCAGAAAGCATGAGAGCTAGTCGGAGTCTATACTGCTTCAAACATAATCTTAGATCCAATTCTTTAAAACCTCGTTCTTACTACTATGTCGATAGTAGAATTGGTCAAATACTTCACACCGTCTTCGTCTAAATTGCAGTTCATTAAATCACGATCTATTCCGAAAATCAATAATTGAAAATCCGTTGTGTTCCTGTGGTGAAGTAGAGACCATTTTCAGTTTCACCTTGTCTGTCGAAATTATATCAATATATGAAAACGTTACATGCCTAATTATCGCCGTTCCTGGACGGCGATATATACAATTAACAAGATTTGAACAGTTTTGCCTGTACACCGCCTGCCTTTAGCCAATCAAAGCGAATAATTTCTTATCACATGATAACAAAATGGACGTCAAAAATCTTCAGCAAGGGATGTGAAATGGACTAGTCCAACAGCCATGTTTGTCGGGTTACTTATTCTTACAACTGAAAAATACCATCATCAATGTACAAACTCAGTACCAGTCTACAGGCTATTTCGGGATAACACAAGATAATCGCAATATTTTTTGCTACATGTCATTTCTAACAAGAGAATGTAGTCTAAAGAAGAGTATGTTTTGTTTGGTTTTTCCAAAACTTGCACTTTAAGAAAAAAATTAAATGCTTGCTTCCGGGCGATTCTAATCAGGATACAAACTCCCCGCAGCGGTTACTTCCCCTGAGCAGTACAGTTAAAGTAGCAAAGCGTGACGTACCCGGGGCGAGGAGTTTGATCAGGATATATCCGTGTTTAATATATGCTTGTTTAGGGTCACGGCAATATCGTATTTTTTACCTAAAATTAATTCTGTTTAAATTTTACATGTAATATTCTTATGATATTGAAGAATAGTATCTAGCCTTTGTTAAGTAAACATTTTTAGTAATAAATAAAGTAAAAAGCTACACACATAGCTAATTGATTATGCGTAGACTGGTTTACAACAAAGCAATATTTACAAGGTTTTTAATGCTGCAAATTTTAACATGATGTATAAAGATATTGGCATGCTTTTCATAAAGAAGCCAAATCCTCCGCTTTCAAAAAAAGCCCAGCTACAATAAAAACTACAATGTATACTTCATCTGCTTTATTATTTCTGTTTGAAAATTATCAGATATAACTTCGCTTTTCACTGCAAAGCATGTTATAAAATTATCAAATCAATGAATACATTCATCATATGGATAAGACGTCATACGTGGCTGAACGGCGAATTCAAGCATTTTTGGAAATGCTAACACTTATTTACCTTGTATAATGACTTATCAAAACTTAATTTACGGAAACGAACACCTAAGCGACCAAAATGCAAATGTATTCATAAAAATGCAAGAATTCATTACTGCCTCTGGGTGCTTCGCGACGTGAGCCGCCGGATCGGGTGTGTCGCGGTTTGGACGGATGGGGATGGTCGACGTGAGAAATGTTTCCTCAATATTGGTAAAACAAATAACCAGATTGTAAAGAATTTTACTTAAAAATAGTGCATTTTCGAACACTAAGAATGTCGCTTACCAAAAATAATTTATAAATGAATTTCAATTTGTATGAAAGGAAAGTCACGTGATCATGGCGGCAAGTTTGGTTTTTTATGTGAGCATAGAAAAACAAAAATAATGTGATTTAGTGATAATTTTGAAGGTTTTAATTTGTGCTGGAATGTGGGGAAGGATTATTTGATCAACTGTCAAGTATGATTTTGAGTTTAGATTGCTTAGAAGTTTGTTTTTTATGCTTCTTTATGTACAAACTTTTCCACGTTAATGTTACGCGCCAGTGACTTCAGTCCATTACTATTACTATAGCTTATCTGTAGTGTTTAGTAAGAGTGCACTTAAAAATAACAAACTATTAACAAGAAAAACATTATATACAGTTCAGTGCAAAAGTATTCACCCATGTCTGGAGACTCCACACCAGATACTAATATCAGTAAAAAAACGTTATATGTCATCACCATATGAAAAAAAATCGTGTTCTGCAGACTATGGAAGGCGACACCAATACAGCAAACTTTTCATTTAGTGAGTACGATCTTGTTAAAATTGCAGAAGTATTAAAGTCCTCCTTCCAACATGACATTATGCATCTTGCCAAAGACGCAGTAAGCCAATCTGTCAGCGCAATTGTTGATGGTGTTCTGTCTGGCCTTCAGGAAAAAGTTAAATCTCTTGAATCAGAAAATCTGAGATTAACGTAGGAGAATCATGAGCTGAAACATAGTGTCAGTCAACTAAAGCTAGCTGCTGATTCTTCCGAGCAGTACAGTCGTCGTAACAACTTACGTGTAACGGGTATACCTGAAACCAACGATGAAAACACCGATGAGATAATCCTTAATACGCGTAAGAAAATGGACGTAAACATGAACCTGTCTGAAATCGACCGTAGTCACCGTGTCGGAAGACCGAATCAGCCTGGTGGTCCCAGAGCAATAATAGTGAAATTTGTTTCATACAGAGCCCGTCAAAAAATGTACACAGCCAGATCTGTACTAAATAAGAGAGGTTTAAAGGGCACGTACATTAATGAGGACCTTACAAAACAACGTAGTTTCGCGTTCTACACGGCCAGAACATTGGTCAGGAAGCATAAAATTATCGGCTGCTGGACTGCAGATGGTGTCATATTAGTAAAAGACAAGAATGAAAGAATTCACCGTATCACAAGCAGTAGTGACCTAGATCAGTTCGATGTGTGAATTGGTGTTGTTACTTGAACTAACTGTACTTTCTACGTGCTATCATTGCTATTTAGCAGCCGACTTCACCGTTATCATTGACTTTTCTACGCCAATAGTTTATCCAAATCACGTGTAATAATGTAACTTTGTTTTGTCTGTTACACTTCAGTGAATTTTACATAATACAATTTCAATGTTTCTGTCATAAATTGTATATAGAGTATGGTTTTACACAACATAAAACAGGGATGCTATAAATTGTTTGTTTGTAAACGATGTACATTTAACATTCGCGAAAAAATTAAACAGGGATGTTAAAAAAATAAATAAATAAACAATGATGTTAAAAAATTTTCAAGCACGTATACATTGTAAAATGTGCGTAAATATACTTTGAAAATTACATAAGAACGTTTAATCTTAACAATTAGGGGTATTATACTTCCGTGCATATTACACAGTACAATTATATATTATTGACGTTGTAAATTGTGTATATACATGTAAATATTGTACGTTTTTATGATAGAGTATGTAACGCAAAACAGGGTTGCTATAAATTGTTTATGCTTGTGCGCGACGTACATGTAACATTTGGAAAATAAAAATAAATAAATAGGGATGATAAAAATTGTTCAAGCACGTATACTATGTAAAATGTGCGATTATATACTTTATGAATGATATATACACAGGGTTGTTACACTACTATGTATTTTTATAGTACAGTTTAATATTATTGTCGTTATAAATTGTATACATGCATGCATATAGAGTATGTTCTTGCTACTTGCGTACTTAACATAATACAGGGATGCTGTAAATTGCTTATGCCTGCACACGATGTACATGTAACATTTGAGAAAAATATTAAACAGGGATGTTAAAATTGTTTTTAAACGTACACAATGTAAAATGTGCATACATATACTTAAAGAATGATATAAGAACGTATATATCTTAACAATCAGGGGCGTTACACTCCTTACACAGTACACTTTATTATTGTTGTTGTTATAATTTGTGTACGTACATGTAAATAGTGTATTTTTTACGATTTGAATATGTAACACAAAACAGGGATACTATAAATTGTTTATGCTTGTGTGTGACGTATATGTTACATTTAGAAAAAATAAATAGGGGTGTTAAAAATTGTTTATGCACGTATACAATGTAAAATGTGCGTATGTAAATAGAGTATGTTTTTACGACTTGCGTATGTAACGCAAAACAGGGGTGCTATTAATTGTTTATGCTTGGCCCGCATTGTGTAGTTTTATTCATCACGCTCTATAGATTTAGACTAAATATTGATTCAACACACAACATCCTCTACAATTTGTTATTCTTCATTTTTGATATTGTATATACAACCTTTTACGTAAACATTTTTTTACCATTAACGGTGTAACTAAATTAAATTTCTCAATAATTTAAGATCAAAATATTGTCTAACTAAATGACACTTATTTAACAAAGTTATACATGCCTTATGTACAGTCAAATACTACCTACACTTTTAAGAAATATTACTAAAACACTTAATGTATATTTACGTTCGTTATTACGATGTTCTGTCCAACAAGTTACTAATAAGTTGTTAGAAATTTGATGAACCAAATGAAGCGGCCAGCGCCAACTACAGAGAGAGTTTTTCGCATTCGCTTTATGTTTAGATTTCTTCTTTTACAATCACTTTTATTTACATTCACTTACATTCACTTACCTCAGCTATATCCCACTAAGTATAAGATTGTGCATCCGTGACCATGATTTAACTTTAAATAGTATATCCTTGCCTCACTCTCGTCGCCAACATCCACCTACTACGAAACAACACTTCAGCTTTGTCTTTTCGTCCATTATTATCTGTTCTATCATAATGCTTTTCTTGCTCGTTCAAACGTGGAACATTTACACTATCATCCTACTTTCGGGCGATGTTCATAAAAACCCAGGACCTGATTTCGATGTCCTTAATACTTCATCAGTATCATCTGTCTCCACTGATTAATATATTGATCTTTCCCGGAACCTTTCGTTTGTCCATTACAACGTCCAAAGCATTGCTCAAAAACTTGACACCATCTACTCGGAACTCAAGGACTTTGATATCCTCTCCTTTTCAGAAACATGGCTTGGCCAACATATTCTGACTTCAGACCTGACCCATCCTTTGCTAATCCTGAAAGGAAAGATCGTGCCGATAGCCATGGCGGTGTAATACTTTATGTTAAGGATCATATTCACTACATAAGACGTCAAAGATATATGTTGTCAATTGTCCTTGCATCAGATTATTGACTCACCTACTCACTTTACTGAGTCGTCTTCATCAGTAATTGACCTTATCTTCACTTCTAACAAAAATCTCATCCACATTAGTGGCGTTGGCGATCCTTTCCTGCAGCATGACGTCAGGTATTACTTAACTTGAAAAAGCCAAAGCGACTTTGCTTCTATCGTAATGTTTGGATCTTTGATCAGGGAAATTATGATTTACTCAGACATCTGGCCTCTGAAAGTGATTGGGACTCCCTTAAAAGCGATGATATAAACGTATACGCACATAATATCACCAGCAACATAATAGATATCTCAAAGCAATGTATTCCGACTCGGAAAGTCTTGATCCGAGAAAACGAACCGCCCTGGTTTAGAAATAACTTAAGAGTACTAATTAGAAAACGAAAACGACTGTATCGTAAAGCCAGACAAACTAATTTACCGTGTTACTGGGCACGTTTTCGAACCTTAAGAAACCAAATCATATCAAAAATACGCGATGCAAAAAAAGAACATATTGACAATCTAGCCCAAAAATTACAACAGGAAAATCGGAACTCAAAGAGTTGGTGGTCTTGTCAATTGATAAACTCATGAATGAAGTTGGCTGGGAATATTTAGAAAAAAAGGCGACACAAACACAAACTTATTCTTTTCTTTAAAATGAAAAACAACATTACTCCACATTACCTTTCTGATCTTGTCCCTCCGTCGGTTGGCAGTGAGCATCGTTACCCTCTCCGGAACGCGGACGACACACAAAATATCCATTCAAATACAGAATTTTACTATAAATCATTCTTACCCTCTGTCATTAGGGATTTCAATTCTCTTCCACTTCAAACACAAACTGCTACAACGTTAGCATCTTTTAAGCGACTACTAAACATTGATATGCCTAGTGTACCTTCCCATTTTCTTTGCGGTGAGCGAAAATTACAAATTTTTCACACAAGATTACGTACTAACTGCAGTTCGCTTTCTGCCGATTTATTTGATAAGAACATTACCGACTCTCCTTTGTGTGATTGTGGTGCGAGAGAAAATGCTTATCACTACTTTCTCGAATGTCCTAGATATACTAACCTACGACCTGAACTAATAAGGACTATTTCCCAATTTTGTAATCCTTCCATCAATGTCATTCTTACCGGTACCACTACTTTATCTTATGATTCTAATGTAACAATCTTTAAATCAGTACAAAAATATATCCGAGAAACAAAACGTTTTTAGTGTACTTAAAATCAGACCTCTAAACATAATGACTAGTTACCAGAGTAAGCATCTTAATTCCTCGTTGTTGCTTCATCATTGTTCATCCATTTTTTTCTTTTCTGGCATCCTTTTTACTTAAATATTCATTTTATTTCTTTTTTGTGTATTTGCTTATATACAACTTAAAATCAATCAAATAAGATATTATTTTACTTCTTTTTGTTCAGTTCTAAAAGGTATAAATTTACTAAAATATCACTTTGCCATCTTCTCCAGTTTGCTTTATTTTTCATTTTTTCTTTTTCTTTTTTACTGCTTGCTCTTACATATGTAACATTGTAAAATACTTGACCACTATGTAAATTGTGGTCGTCTTTCCTCTTGGTTTTCAACTAACCGTTGTGTATGATAATGCCATGAACTGTCCTTATGTAAATTGAAATGACTGGGAGAGGACACTCATAAGCTTTATAGCTTTCTGCCCAATCCCAAAATGTATTTTGTAAATATTGTTCACATGTTAAAAGTAATGTTGAATAAATATGTTTAAACCAATTTGTATGTTCCATTGTCATATGTAGAACACAAAATGTATGTAACCGCCTTTGTTACTTCCACCAGAGAAAATGGATTAATATAAGATTCCGTCGGAAACTTGTTTCCAGATTCTCATACCTTACTTCTATAAATATTTGTTTATGTACATGTAATATGCTATATATGGTAAATAAATATTGTTTAAACTAAACTAAATCGAAAATACATGTTCAGGGAAATCGACTTTTACAAAATGTTGCCTACTGTATGACACGATATAAAACGATTTCACTTAAAGCTCCATTATCTCTGAGAAACAATCATTTTTATTAAGTGAAAAGGGGCAGTCTGATTTTATTGCCCTTTTTTGGTTCAAAACTCAAATATATCATTTACACTCTAAAAGAAAATCATATTTAAAAGCTGGATAGGTGGGTTTTCTTTATTTTCGAGGATAACAATAGTTTATGTACCGAAGCCTTTCCGGCCTTTCAGCGGAAACGCCAGTTAATAATGATGTAAATGTGGTAACTGTGGTAACATCCGATATTTTGAGCAAAAAATATGCATATCGGATAAAACGTACTTGAGTTTCGACTTCTAATGTCATTTCGTTCCAATTCTTTTGGCCATAAGACATGACGACCCAGCACATTTCGGCCCAAACTAAGCCAGTCTTTGACGTATTCGCCTGGCAAAGGTCATAAACAGAAGCTATGTTTGAAGCCGATGTAAAGAAAAGAAAGCTTGGAAAAATGAAATGCTAGAAGACAAACACAGCATTGTGTTATTAGTTTAGCTGACAAAATTTGAAAGCAACAACAAATGTAAATAATAATGTAGCACAATAAGAAAATAAAAAATAGATATTCAGAAAAAAAAACAGTATAATACATTCCTTTTACTTATAACATTATAAATTGTAATACACAGTATCCATACTCCCTTCAATACATAATCAAAGCGCTGAAAGCACTGAAGTTGTTCGCTACTTAACACAGATTTAAAACAGCCCTTGAACAACATTTGTTAAGCAAAGTGAGTGATTTCAAAACCAATCATTTTACCATTGTAGCTAGATAAATTCTAAAGATTAAAGACCTTGATCAAAGGGTGTTTTAGGTATTTGTCAGACCGGTTACTTTCAACAGTGAAAAATCCCAGAAAATAATATGGGTCATCAACAATTTTATAATGTTGAAAGCTGTAGCTTATAAGACATACAGTTAAAGGACAATCATTTTACCATTGAAGCCAGATAAATTTCGAGGGTGAAAGGTCATTGTTCAAATGTGTTAATGCACTTTGAACTTCAAGTAGAATTCAACAAAGCAATAAGAGTCATCTACTAATAACGTTCAACAATTGTATGAGGCTGAAAGAAAACAACTGTGGTGCTGAAACAAAGTTTGACGTACACTTTTGGATAAAATAATGACTCCTCTAGACATAAAGATTTAACTGGTTTCTTGTGTCAAAGTTAATTTCAAGCTAAAGAAATTTGATTATATACAAGGCTTATAAAGTTTTTTAGGATACTGAAATGGACAGCAATCTTTGAGCTGATATAAGGCATTATCAGCAAAAATGAAATAAAAGAAACACAAGAAGTATATGAAGGACAAACTTTATTATTTATAAAATGTTTTCTGAAATTAGGCACTTAAGTAAATATCAGTGTTTACCGATGTGACAATTAGGTTTGTATTTAACATTGACGATGAATTAACCAAAACTGTAAGAAAGTACTGGGTTTAATTTAGAAAACAGCGATTTGCCAATAAAACATGCGTTAAGGCCTTTCCTGAAAAATATTTTGGTTACGTTTCATTAAAGATGACCATGATGGCACTAAATCGTTCATCTGAGTTCAGTTGCTAAGTAGTCATAACTCTGGAACCCATCATGGGATCAGATTGCTTCAGTGAAATAGGAGATCTATTGTTTATAAAAGTTTGGTTGAAACTTAATCGAATGCGAGTATAACACTATGATGTTATTGAGGAAAATTTAATTTTAAGCTACGTGACCTTGTCCCTACTGACCTCAAATTCCACCCAAAGGAAGAGGCCTAAGCAATGTACCTACATACCAAATATCTAAAATATTAGTCCAAAAATGAGGCATAATAACAAAAGTCTATTTGCAGACTTGGTGACCTCGACTCCAATGAATGGTAGAGGTTCCTGGAAGGTGCCTATTACTCAAATATTCAAAACCTTGGTCCATAAATAAAGGCGTTTTACCAGAAAGAAGAAAATTCTATTTTTAATCTTGTAGACTTTGACTCTAGTGATTTTAAACCCCACTCATTGGTAGAGGTCCATGTAAGGTACCTTCATACAAAATATGAAAGATGTCGGTTAATAAACGAAGGCTCCATAACAAAAATTAGAAAAAATCTAATCGTAGCCTTGGTGATTCCATTTCAATGGAAAAGGTCATGCAAAGTGGCTATATACCAAATAACTAAAATATCACTCGATAAAGGCTCTATGACAAAAAGTAGAAAAATCTACTTTAAGCCTCAGAGACTTTGACCTGGACCCAGTTGCCTGAAACTCCATCTAACAGTAATGGTCCTTGCAAGTAAACAACATAACAAATATCTCAGATATACATCAATAAAAGAAGACTCTACTGGGATAAGTACAAAAATTTATTTCAGTCTTGGTGACCTTGTCCCTAGTAAATGGCAGAGGTTACTGACAAGAAGCTTTTTAAAGCCTATTTAAGTCTTTACAAAAATCAAGTGACAGTTTTGACCCAAAGAGCATCATTTGAACAATCTCGATAGAAGACTTCTAGATGATGCTCCATGCATAATATCTAAGCCTGATGTCTTTTTTGTTTCATAGGAGAAGATTTTCAAAGTTTTCCCTAGGGCTTTATTAAATTAAATGATCCTGGGGCGGAGCCATTTATGACCCCATAATTTGAGCAAACTCTGTAGAGAAACTTCAAGTGAACCTGTATACCAAATATTAAATCCAAAGGCAAAGTAGTATCAGACAAGAAGATTTTTTTAAGTTTCCCTATTAATGCCTATATAAAACTCATGTTGCAACTGGGACAAGTCCAATTTAGACCTTAGGGTCATGATTTGAAAAAAAAAACATGGTAAAGGTCCACTAGGCAACGCTAACAAATAAATATCTGAGCTCTAGGCCTTGTGGTTTCAAAGAAGAAATTTTCAAAGTTTTCTCTTTGTAAAAAAAACTTGTAGCTCCTGTGTCGGAGCAAATTTTGACCCTGGGGCCATGATTGGAGGTTTACTAGATGATAATACAAATCAAATATCTTAGCTCAATGCCTTTTGGTTTCGAAGAAAGAAAAAGATTTTCAAAGTTTTATCTTTTTTAAATCTACCTTTAGCTCCTGTGGCCCAGCTCTCTAATGGTCTGGAACAGTTTAAAAGACAAACGGATACCAAATGATTACAATCCAACAGCCTATAAAGGAAAAAAATATATACACATAAATATATACATGCTACTAAAACTGAAAAATGACTAGCACAAGAAATTAGGGGCAACAGTTACAACCAGTTACAACAGCGAGGTCAATGAAGGAATTAAGATTAACTTCACCAAACGTTTGAGTCAAATCTACAAAAAATGTACATCTTATGATCTAATCCGTATTTCATAAACAGTTCAAAAAGTATGCTGGTCAGCAGTATAAGGTCAATGTCAACTGAGATCAAAGTTGAAATCCCCATTTAAAATGATGCTTAGTGCTTGAAGCGTAAAACCTTGATCGGGGCAGTAGTTGAACCTCTCGGTTTTCAGTTATACCGTTTTCAGTAGACCTAAAAGTTTACATAACTTTTAGTATATCACATTTCTTTCATTTGTTTGTGTAACTAACATACATTTTTTGCCTTATTCTGAATATGTCAACATTTAATGAGTTTAGATGATGTTCTGATTAATTGAAAACTTTCCAAAACAATAAACATTTCAGTACCATTTTGAGACCTAGCAAATTTTTAAAAGATCAATGCTTCACTAATTTATCAATTTTACTAGTAACTACATGTACATTGTTTTCAGTTAACAAGAGACTCTTTAGAAAAGAAAAGTATTGGTACTTTTACCTTCCTCACACTAATATCATTTTTGAACAAAAATGTCCAGAATCCAGTTGACTGTGATACTTTTTGATGTATATATCTCATAGTCCTGCAAAACAAATACATGCTAAATTTAGATGTAACATTTCTTTGCCATGGAAAAATAAATGAACTTATATTCAACAGTATCTGTCCCCAATACTTACCTAACATATTTACTTACAGGCATACTATACACACTATAAATCTCAGATCAACACTTGCAGTCCCAAAACCCAGATAAGAGTTTTTAGTTAAAGTTTGGAATAATCTAGAACAAAAATCAGGAGTTGATTGTCAGATAAAATCTGTCAGGCTGAAACCGTCTCTAGCTTTGAAAGGCAAATACATTGCAAACTGGAAATGCTTTCTACCTAACTCGGATATATGAATAGTTCTTAACACTTGTAATCATGTCAAGTTGTACCATGTCTTCCACAGCAGTAGTTATAAAAAAAAGCTGAAGGAGATGGAATAGAGCAGGTAAGAAAGATGACAGACCATTTGCTAAAGGCACAATAAGAGAGATATTTCAACAGATGTTGAGAACAGATGTAAGAAAGCTGAAGAAGTATCATTTTAGAGAGAACAAGTCCAAAAATTTAAATCCATGCTCACTAGAACTACAAGTATATGATGTTTATAACACTTTTGACTTTGCAAGCGGTGTATTTTCTCTATCCCATGTCAGACAAAAAGGAGCAGCGTATTACAGTACAAGAAAGACTTCCACAACAGGAGATATAAAAAAGCTCAAGTAGATAGAATAGAATAGAACAGGCAAGACAGATGACATTAAGAGATACTTTAGAAGATACTTCAACAGATATTCATAAATTGTTTAGAAAGCTGAACAAGAATTATTTCAGAGAGAAGAAGTACAAAAATATAGATCCATTCTCACAAGAACTATATAATGTTCATAAATCTTTTGCAAACAGTGTTCTTGTTCTAACTTAGGTCAGACAAAAGGAAGCAGTGTATTGTAGAAGTACACTGAAGGTTTACTGGTGTAGAGTATACAATAAGTTTTGGACAAGGTATGGATGTTGCACAAGGACATTCTGCTAAATCCGTCATGCCCATGCCAGTTCACTTTCTTTATGTCAAGTCAGATGGAAAAAGAGTCGTTATTTACTTTGTGGCAAACAAGTTAGTGGGGGCGGGGGAGGGGGAAAAAGAAAATCAATTTATGAATGCCTAAGTGTGCTGGAGAATTTCACAGTGGTATTTACTATCATTCAATGAAATCTTATCATGCTGGTTATCTTTCGACAGTTTTATAGGTCTTGGAAGAAAAGTTTATGTTAAGCTGACTGTGTATCAGCTGTCTCTGAGAGTATATTAGTGTCATACATTTTTAAACACTCAATAAGCCTTACAGACAGTGCACTCCGACCTTATTCAAACTTCTGGCTGTACGAAATAAAGACTACAAATTATAGGACACGAGGTGGTACAAAGTTCCTATAGAACAACAAGAGTGGCAGCAACAAGATTTTGATTCATCTTGCACTTTCCAAAATAAAATGGGAGTTGAACTTATTGGCCTCGTCAATGTACCTATCGAAGTCTCCCTCCAAGCGAGAGGGACCATTCCCACTAGATTTAAATCAGACAGAGCCTGGTACGAATCAAAGCTGGTACCCTGGGCTGTTATTTGCACTGACAGAGGATGTAACTCTGATCTACTTTAGGAAGGACTCAATGCCAATTTTTATATGTATGTTGTTGTTTTTTTGTAGTTATTTTTAAATGAATTTTAATCAATCGTCCAGTTGTTGTTATTTAATCCAGAGCCCGATAAATAAGTTATTCACCAACATAACCTATTTATAATGACATTTTTATTTTGGTTTAAACAAAATATTAGAGGAATTGCAAGAAATGAAATTTCCCAAAAGTAATAAATGTTACCAGATAAATAGAATGAATGTTATTTAAAAAAAGTTAGCTACGTTTCAAAATTTCAAAACCAATAAAACACGGGTTAGTGGTAACGGAATTTGAATAATGTTAAAAAAAGCACTTTCACTTGAGTCTAATTTCAAAATTGTTTAGTCCACAGTTTTCTTGTGTCTTCTGACGGTCTCTGACAGAGTTGTTTATTTTTGTTTTTAAAATATTATAGATAAGTCACATTCATACTTAGGAAGTAGTTTCACACATCTCAGTTTTAAAACCAGATGCCGACCTGAATAAATATGTGCAATGAAGCAATTTGAAAGCGCTTGCCCTTGTAACTTTACGTTTACAACAGTTTACAATAGTTATTGGAAATAATAAATGGTTTATTTGTACAATTTTTGTCTACTACTAAAATGAGTCAAAGAGAGGACCAACTCAAGAAGATAATTCTAATAGCAGCGTAATACTAAAATTTCATTTCAAAAAGATCGACAGAGAAAATAGCCATTTCTAATCCTGCACTTGCAGGTCTTATCTTTATGGAACAAACTAGTTTGAAATAATCGTTGTAATCTAAACATAAATGCCATTTTCACGATTCCTGTATACAATATTTTCTGTAATCAAACAAGTGGGAGGATTTTCTATACAAATCAAGGCAAGAAAATACATAAATTATCTGTATCACCAACATCTACTGGTATAACAAATGTCACATGGGTTTAATTATTTGGTCGCCAGCTCAGGTAAAATGCTTCATCGGTTCAATTATTAGGTCGCCAGCTCAGGTAAAAATGCCACATTGGTTTAATTATTAGGTCGCTAGTTCAGGTAAAATGCCACATGGGTTTAATTATTAGGTCGCCAGCTCAGGTAAAATGCCACATGGGTTTAATTATTAGGTCGCCAGTTCAGGTAAAATGCCACATGGGTTTAATTATTAGGTCGCCAGTTCAGGTAAAATGCCACATGGGTTTAATTATTAGGTCGCCAGCTCAGGTAAAAATGCCACATGGGTTTAATTATTAGGTCGCCAGTTCAGGTAAAATGCCACATGGGTTTAATTATTAGGTCGCCAGCTCAGGTAAAATGCCACATGGATTCAATAATTAGGTCACCAGCTCAGGTAAAATGCCACATGGGTTCAATTATTAGGTCGCCAGCTCAGGTAAAAGGTCACATGAGTTCAATAATTAAGTCGTCAGCTCAGGTAAAAAGAAAACTATTCACCTAGAAAGTTAATTTCAAATTACAGTTTTTTTCTACTTGTCACTCAAATGCACTTTTTATACATTCTATCTTAAACTTTAAGCATAAAGCGGAAAAATATCAATACTGATGAAGGCCGTAGTACAAAAGTAGAAACTAGATTGCTGATGATGCTGTCGTCCTGAAGGTTCAGGACCTTTAAACTTTTCATTTTCTTATAAATGTGTGATTTAAGGGGATGAAATGACAGATAAAAGATAAACAAGAAAAATTCAAATGGACTTGAGTCCATTTGAGTGTACGGTTTTTTACTGTATTTTTAAGAACCTTAAATTACAGCACTCTATTTTGTTTGCAGATGCCTAAAACGAAATTTAATGTATATCTTTAAATTGAAGACCTGTCTGTTCAGACACTAAGGTAACTAAGGTAATGCACATTTTTTGAAGGACAACAACAACATATTTGTTCAGCCTTTTATTTCCATATATCTCTTGATATTAATGGTGATAATTATGATACTGAAACTTTGTTTGTTTTGTTAAGTAACAAAATAACATGAATTTCATGGAATAACATGCTTGAACAGAATAACAAACATGCTTGAACAGAATAACAAATATACTTGTAATATCAGTGTTGATAATTAACTATGACCATGCTTTGATTACTTTGATATAATTCAACATAAAGACCAGGTGAGACACAGTCACTGTCGTAGCAAAGTACGATCGGGAACCAGACAGAATTTTTAATTTTAGATAACTATTTTCTTTGTGAGCCGAATTCTATTAATTGAAAACATTAAACATAAACATTTATCATTTTACATCATTTGAAGGCTCTTTAAGTTCATATTTTGAAAATATAAGCAGATTTGGAATTTTTGCTTTTAGAAAAGAAAACTAAACTAATTTATACCTGTCGTTTCAGCATTTTTCTAGCAGCTTAGATGCACTAAGTTTTACCATTTACAAACAAAAAAGAAAACAGTTTTGACAATTATGTTTTAAATATTTAAAATATGAGTTTACAGACCTTTAAAATGATATAAAATACTTTACTGTTTGATGAAAAATGACTTTCAAACGGTAATTACATGTACAAAATTACTATGTTTTGCATTGTTATCAACCGCCATAATTTTGCCAACCTTCAAAAGGTTACCTGTATCTCTTATCAGTTACTTGTTACTATTAATAGATTTCAAAACAATATTACCAGACAGTCACGTGATTCTCTCCGAGGATTTCCGGAATAACACAACTTCACAAATTGATTCAACAGGTAGCACATCGTAAAAATACGTAATGCTTCGGCAATAATCGGATCTTCTAACAGCCAATCAAAACATAGAATTACATAATATTGGATAACACTAACCCCGCTCCAATTGTACATATAGAAATATAATACTGGCAATTTTCCGTACAGAAAAATTATGGGTTTATAGACGACGTTTTACCCGTGTGCATTACAAAAAGACAGACCGTTTTACTTGACAACTTTATCAGGACATACACAAAAGATGGTGTCATTTGCATCTAATGTTTGAGGCATTCTCCATAATCTCCTGACTTTGCGACGACGGACTGAAATATATCCCAAAAAAAGTCACAGCTATTCTCTTCGGTCGAAGAATTAAAACATGCTTCTCAGTACATCATCGCAAGGTACGAGAGTAAATGGTGACCGGTGGTTGACCCGTCATAGAATAATGAAATTTATAAAAAATAATAGTCACAGAACAGACACGTGGACGAAGCACCTGTCCATGGATATTTATATGGTGTTCTTTTTTTTTTTTTTTTTTTTTTTTAACAAAGGTTAAAACGTTTTGTTCAAAGCAACATCTTTGAAAATTTTAGACCATGTGAGCAACAATTTTACAATTTTATTTTTTGTATAATTGTGTGAAACAAATCATATATTTAAAAAAATCTACGTAGGTTTTGGACAGCTCTTTTAAATGCATGGGAATAATTTAGAAAGGAAAAAATGTTTATAAAGTCTACATTTTGACATAGCGAACTTATAGAAATAAAATGATGCGTATGTCTTATTGTGGGTTGTATCAACTTCTGCACACTAAAATTGTTTATAATCTTGTATTTTAGAGACTGTCCTAGAATAGGCTCAAAACTAACACCTGGTGAGATATAATACATTAACATTTCAATTTTGAAAAGACCGAAAAAGAAAATAACCGCTTCTCGGAAGCTACGTGTTTCACCCTAAATTTAAATCAAGGTAAAATGACATTAGCTGATTCATACGATGACTACATGCATAATCGAATGGGACAAAAGAGATATTGAATACTAAGTCAATATAGTGAGACTGAACAAAAACGAAAGAACAAAACAAAAAAGAAAAGTTTTATTATTAAAATATTGAAAAGCAGTTAGTAAACTACTCAAAATTTGCCAATGAACACATAATATAACATGTGTTACTTTTAATTAGTTATGTTGAATGAGGAATTGGTTGTTTTTGAACGGCATTTGGTTAGGAAATATATTTTATGAATATTATGATAAAGAAAGTGTTCATTGAAGCTTGTATATGGCCGATAGAATATTATCAATAGTTTACAGAGGACGTCTTGAAACTTGAAAATCTAATTAGTGTAAGTTATTTAATACCGTGTTTTGTGTTCGCGGGCATTAATTTGGGCTTGGCATCGCCGCGACATGTTATTGATAAGACTATGGACCTAATGATGAGGAAGCTGGGTCCAGTCTCAATGAGCGCCTGTCTAAGCACCTGGCTGGACTGTTGCTGTTTGGACTTGGCGTGCAGAAACTGGCTGTCGGCAGCATATCCCATGCGTGCTCAAAGTGATTCAACCCCGAAGATGTCGCTAGCCAATCCATTCTTTTAATAATTGTTTGCCCATGGTATTGGTTGGTGACGCAGGCTCTGTGCACACAGACATTATCATCCATCAGTATAAAACAAGGACTACGGCGCCAGCCTACGGGCGTACATGTACGTCAAAGATTCCATTGACGTATCTTTCTGTTGTCAGCAGCCGTTTTCATTGTCCTTCGTTCTCACTGTGTATCCGCTTTCCCCTGACCGCTTATTCCAGCCCACATCATGACTGAACCCCCGCCAAGTCATGCCCTGCAATACATAATGGAGCAAAATGTTCATTTGGTATTTTCCAAACTCTAGCCCTCCTGTCCGTGAAGAATAAATAAAACCCGGACTCAACTGTTAAGAGAAGTGGGGTCCAGTCATTTATTGTACACCTAATATGAGCTCGCGCCCACTGCAAGCGCTCTTTAATATGTTGTTGTATCAATGGGATACATAGTGGGGGCCGCCGTGACCTCAGTCTAACATCATACAACCGGTTTCTGTTTGCGTACTTATAAGCACACCGGTTGCATACGGAAGCCGTTCCGTAATGCTGTTGTGTTTCGGAACCGGTGGAGTCGGGCTTGCAGGACAATAAATCACTCCTGGGCGTTGAAAGCTCTCGACATCAAGAGTGTGGATGCAAAACATTTCCAGTCATTTGAAATCGGTTACACATCCTTGAGACAACGCTCTGGGATAACACAGGACAAATCTTGAAGATAAATACTTCAGACATAAAGATAAAAAATGGTGCTGAGCATTGCTAAGCTATTGCAAACATAAATAACATAAATATTCAAAAGGTTTTTCAAATTTCGTTTAAAATGGTTTTTCGAAACGTTATGCCGGCATAATTGCTAAAACTTTAATTGCTTAATTAATTTCAAACAAACTTGCTTTTATTTATTTAATTTTTAGATTTACCTTCCAAATGCCATTTTGAAAAGATATTTGTCATAACTTCCAACGGCTTCATATTTATAGTTATGTTTCAAATATCATTTTTACAAGATCTACGAGCATGGACTATCTTTCCAATTTTATTACCTCATAACTTTTTAAAATGCTTGCATATGTTTTGGAACATTTGCGTTTTCTTTTCCTAAAAAATACGCCGGCATAAGCATTGTAAGGTTTTTATTTATGTCATATGTAATATTAACTATTTGAAATTGAAAAGCTATATATTTGTTTGTGAATTACATTATTTCAGAAGTTAAACACTTTTCTTTTTTTTCTCCCTACTTCTCTAAAAAAAGAAAAACGTATATCAGGAAAAACCACAGTCAGAAACACAGCCTCCCGACACAGTCAAAAAGTATATTGGGAAAAAAACAGCATAAATTCATATATAGATCAATTATAAAAAGACAGCACAAACAGTTAACGAAAATGCACAAACAGAAATTATTAGTACCAGGGTTTGTTTCGAGCCCCTGGAAGCTTTAAGAAACCTTATTCAAAAGCTTTTTAAGTTTTATTTTGTCTTCAAAAGCGACCTTCAGATCGAGAAAATTTCTTACATTTCCGGTGACATTAATGGTAGAATAACAATCTTTTTGTGTAGCATACTGTACAGTTCACAAATTAAATATAAGATAGCATTTTATTTTCGAACGTTATTTGTATAAATCATGCCTAAATGTCTATTCATGTGTCGGACCTATTCACATTTAATATAAAAACTTTTTGTCGTATTTTGTTACAGCCATATTATTAACAAACAATCCAAGATTTCCGTGGGAACTGAAAACCCTATGTTCCACTCTAATGCTCTTCACTGTATAAATCCCGGACCGGTAACATTCCCAAGTTAAAAAGGATACTTCTCTCACCATATTTATCTAAGCTGGGACGAGTTATCTCCGTGAATTACCAGGGATACTAATTTAAGCCTATAAGAGTTACTTCCCTTATTGCTAGCGTGGTACACGCAGGACTTGTAATCTTTGTCACAGTCACTTGAGGTTTTGACCTCGCCCCCGTCCCCCGTTTTTACTGCCCTTGCACAAGAGTTTTGTAGCGTAACTGCCCTTGCACAAAAGTTTTTTTAGCATAAAAAAAAGCCAAAACCCATTATAGTGTTGGAGAGTGGGTTTGGACTTTTTTTTGAAAAGGCTTCATTTGTAACAGATAACAGTAGGAACAGTTGTATGTTGCTGTTATTTATGACTTTTATGCTAAAAAAAACTCTTATGCAAGGGCAGTTACGCTACAAAACTCTTGTGCAAGGGCAGTAAAAACGGGGGGCGGGGACGAGGTCACAACTTCAAGTGACTGTGATCTTTCTGTCACAAGTTCAATCATCTGCTTAAAGCCTTTTTGATGAGATCTTAAACTGATGTACCATTTATCACTGCTACACACTGAACCATGAAAAGAACAGGGAGAATCTTTGAAAAGGGATGGTGTTAATCCTTTTTTTTTGCACTACTTCTCACAACTTATAGTAGTAAAACTCTGTAGAGGCGTCGATGATACGGGCGACCGATACTGACGATGAATGAAGTCAAACAGAGATGCCTCTGTTTCACTGTTTTAAGCGGGACAGGCTTATTTATTCCTTCTTTTCCTGGGACACGACAGTTGCTTTACTATTTAAGGTTAGACGACCTTCTTTATAACCTATCAGGGAAGACTACTCTTCATCTAAATGTATTAAGCCGGGATAAGTGACTTTCCTTAGGTTTTCAGCAGACACAACCGTTCATTTACTTTTGAACGAGAAACTTTTTTAAAGCCAGTCTTCATCTACTAACTTAAGTTGTTACAAATTACTTACCTAAGTTATCATAGGAGATTCAACTTTTGGTTCACTCTTTAAGACGGAACAAGTTATCTCCCTTACATATCAACTGATTTTAGTAGAACGGTTTACTTAACTTATGAGGGGACACTTATGTTGCTTTATCTTTTCAAGGCGGGACGAGCGAATTCCCTATGCTTCTTGACTTTGAGCTATTGTGATAACTTACCGTCTGGCGTCCGTTCAAATCTTTTTGTGAGAAACTACCGGACTGAGTTTGATAAACTTCACAGGAATGTTCCTTGGATGGTTCTTATTCAGGTTTGTTAAAAAGCTCTGATACCATAGAAAAAACTTTAAACATGTTCTTGTGTGCAACCGTAATGCCTTGAGTTTAGATATGTGATGTGTAGCATTTTCTAGTGGACCTCTACCAAGTTTGTTCAAACCATGACCCAAGGAACAATACCGACCCCCGGGATTACAAGTATTTACATAGAAATTATATAGAAATTATATCGGGGACATGTTAAAGCAAATCATTTCAATACAAAGCCTAAGGTTTCCTCCCTTATATCACAAATGCATCATACTTAGAAAAACATCCTTCGGGCATATAATGCTCCGCCAAGCGGTGCTCTCGTTTCTCTACAGTTGTCAGATTTTATTGATTCTATAGATATTGGAATATTCGGTCTTTTCCAATAATACGAGTCTAAGTTCATGGTAAAGAGGGCATTCTAGGATGAAATGAAATTCATCTTCCAAGATATTACAAAGTTGACATGTACGTTCAGATCTTGGAGTGGCATAAGGTTTTTACTAACGTCCTGTTTTATTTCTCACCTGGATGTTCTAAGTCTTGTCTCTATCTATTTGAGCTTATATCGTCGGTACCGGTTGCCCATATGACTGACGCCCCCTGAAGAGATTAGTTATTTTATTTTGTGGGGGTAGTGCAAGATACAGAAACCATCCCATTCCAGAGACACCCCTGGTTCTTTTGCATGCTCAGTGTATAGCACTGATACATGGGACCTCGGTTTAACGTCTCATCCGAAAGACTAATAGTAATGTTAGTAGGGGAGCGTGGGATGGAACTCGGGACCCCTGGTTTACCAGTCCAGCGCGTACCACTGAACCTAAGTCTTGTTAAGGCGTATCTATATTATCTCAAGGCTAGTATCAAAGTAGTCAGTAAATCAGTTAGCATTATAGACTATTTTAGCGCATTTTCTACTCCCTAATAACTTTTGCCTAGTAACGTATAACAGAAATAAATCTATAGAGTTGTTGAAATCGGCCAAGTTCACCGGAAATAAAATCATTCTGAGTGTGTGCTCTTACTCAAAGAAGTTGCTTCATGCATAGCAAATGGACTGGTGCTATTTTACCAGCTTCCAGGTAACTCCATACTTCTGAACCATAACTTCGAATTGACACTGTAAGTTTATCGAATAGTTCCAATCTATGACTAACTGTTAAAATATGTACTAAGACAAATACAGACAAACGGTGTTAAAACTAGAGCCGCAAAGAGGGCCGCAGAATAAGAGTGTCCGTTTGCAGATAGATTTCACGAAACGGACGCTTTATATGCGCAGACGTGATGAGGGCATGAAATTAACGAGGATTCACCAGTGGTATTTCCAGTATTCGCCTATTTACGCACCTATTTGCTACGCCCATTGAGTAAGTTCAAGTAGATTTTGACCTTTGGACCTTGAGGTCAGCGTTAATCCTTTCGCACCTTTCCTAACTCACTATAAAAAGGAAGGTAAACAATGGACTTTAGCACTTATTGCTCCTAGATAGCTTAGCTTAGAGATATCTATACTGTAGCTATTACTATACGAAGTCATGAGTTCGATGGTCTGTGCTGTTGTGAGTGTGGCTAGGCGTGTGGTGGGCTTCCTTCGCCGTGCTCTGGGCAGACTTCGTTCCCCTGCCCAGAGCTTCACTGGTGGGGGTAAGTTGTTTTTCGTTACTTTTACACTTTGTTGATCTTTTGATGCTTATATATTCGGCGCCAATCTGAACTTTGAAATTCAGATGTCTTGCTGGTTTGATTTTATTAAAATAATCATTGTATGTATGAACTTATTGTGTGTGATATGTAATTCTGTTCTAAAGAGCCTGTTTTGCAAAATGGCCATGAGAGGTTTGTCAGAGTGGAATGAGTCTTTGGATTCATAGAAGAAAGTAATCAGTTTTTAGTACCTTATTATTAACTGTGTGAAGAAAGGGCATTGACAGGGCCTCAGTTAAGGCCCCAGCTGGGGTTGGTGATGTTTGAAATGAAAAAAAAAATGAAAAAATGTTTTCTGTCGTTATGGTGGTAAAATTTTAAAAAAATTAAGTAATGTTTTTTTTTTCTGTAAAGAGTAAAACAAAGTTTTAGTCAAACCAATGTTTTTTTATGAAATGATTTTTGAATTTTATTACTCTGAATAATACTCCAACACCTAAAATATTTAGTGTTTTAGGTCTTTTGTAAAAAGCTTAATATGGCTGATATATATTTTGTGGTTAAGGTGAATGACCTTATAAATATAAATGTAAAATTTTGCCAAAAAAAAAAAAAAAAAAAAAAATTGAACCAAAACAAAAGATATAAGTTTGATAAGAATAATGCTCAAATATTGTTGTAATGTCAGATTTTCTTCAGATCTTGTCTCTGTGATTGTGGTATTATTACTTTAAAAAAAATATGTTTCTCGTCCTTTTTAATAACTAAAGACTGGAAGAAAAATGTTGTTTGGTTGCAGTAATGTCTGGACAAAAAATTTTCAAACTTAACTAAAAGAATTTTAAGTACTGGAAATATAGAAAACTGTTTTAGAGGAAGACCGATGTAAATGAAAATACAAAAAGGTTGGGTCAGCATGCAAGACAAAATTCGACAGTTGAGTTACTAGAAATAGGGATTTCCTTTTATGCTTATTCTATTTTGGCTTGAGCAGATTTTGTCTGAACATAAGGGTTGCTTACGGTACACAAAGTTTGGTTAATATGATTTTCAACTAAAATATCTGAATTTTTTTAATGAGTATAAAAGAAGCCTATTTTAGTGACTAGCTACAAAGTAATTCCATTATAATATTTTAGAAAGCTTGGACTGAAATCTATAAGCAGCTTCAGAGTATCTGAGATGTTTCATTTAAATTTAAAAAATTGTGTGATTACAAAAAAATGGAAATAAAAATTTTAAGGAAACACTAAGGGCTTAAACCTTAAAAAACTGCAAGTGTTGTGTTTTTGTCTGCTGTTTGTTTGTACACAAACTTTATTTAAGGTGACTTGTCAGATGTGTTGGTTTGTGAGTCAGTCAGTCGCTCTGCTGGATTTTATACTTATTCCAGATGATAGAAAATGAATGGGTTGCTATACATTAATGAAACTTCATATGTAGGTAGCTTTCAACAAAGTGGGTCTTATTCCCCGCTTGCAATTTTACAGATTGCCCTATGTTAAAGTTAAGGTCTTCTATGTAGTTTCAGTTTAGTTTATGTATGTTTCTCTCCAGGATATAAAATCTGAATCCTGCAATAGTTCAATGGGTTCAAATCCTGCTACTGACCATTGTCATTTAGATTAGAAAGTTTCTTAATATTGAGAGTACTAGCCCTTTCCAGGAATGATGGCTGGGTTAACTGCCTGATATGAGTTTGACTGTCTGTGGGCATTTGGCTCAAATAAAAAAAACAACTACAAAAGAACAAAACATCTAAATAAAAGCAGTAACTCAAAGCACAAAGGCTTAGTTGACCAGTAGATAACAAAATAGAGTTTATGTGGATATAACTGTATATTTTTAAAAGCTGATGATATTTTGGAGATAGTGTGGCTAAAAGTTAGAATTTTCTGTCTTGAAAAGTTAATGCTGTAACTTAGATGTTAAAGTAATTTGTCAAGCTTGTATGTGGTTAGGCTAAAGCAGTACTTATATAAAGTGTACGCTAGTTTGTTCTGTATATCTGTATGTCTCTCTGTGTGTGTGCGAGCTTGCTTGTGTGTGTGCACGCTTGTGTGCATCCATCTGTCTGTTTGTCTACTTGAAGTAGAAACCAGAGTGCAAAAACAATGTTGATAAAATTTGGTAGCTGCATAAAAAGAGAACAATTTAGAGGTTATCTAGATAATGTCTGTCTGTCTGTCTGTCTGTCTGTCTGCCTAGGAAATCTGGATCCTGCCTGAATGAAAGAGATATGGAAGCTAGGTTCATAAAACTGGGTGTGAGAATAGATAGAAATATGAAGACTATGAAATGTAAATATTAGGGATATCACTGAATACATGTACCAAATTAAGTATTCACTCACAAATGAAGAACCAGATACTAGTTATATTAAACAATCAGAAAATATTCTTATGCAATGACATTGTGACATTAAAATGGAATAATTCAAATAAGATATAAAATGTGGTTTTATTTGAGTTTAGTTAAAATATTTGTGCTAACAGGATGGCAATTATTATTATCATTATCATCAATCAGTGAGAAATTAAGCATTAACAAGTCAGCCACCTTGACGGCACAGTGACTGACAAGGGTTAGACAACCTAGCACTGAAACATTACATGCAGCTACAGGTTCTTCTCTTCACAGAATGTTTCTGACTGAATGACTGACTCACAGATGGGTTGATGATGCATAAAGGAAATGTTCATACATAAAGAAATTCTGGTTGTAGATCTAAAGTATATGTTACTTTTTTGTTACAGATATACACGTAATTATATGAAATTGTCTGTCCTGTTAGCATTTATAGCTCTGAAAAGGACATAGTACTTAAACACTTGGAAATTTTATTTGGAATTATGTCATTTTTCGCAAGATTTGGCATTGTATTTTTAATTTTATTTGAATTAAATGTGGAAAGGACAGATTGAAAGAAGTAAGGTCTGTTTTTTTCCTGGAGTGAAAAAAATGTTCAACCTAGGATTAAAAGTAAAGAATGCAGTGAATGTAATATCTGTCATTTACACTTGTTTTATGCTGCAGATTTTCGTAATGTCTTGGATTATGGAATAAAACAAGGAGTTAATTTAAATTATAAATTCGAAATTTTTGACTATTGGTACCCTTTAATTTGATTGGTTGGTTTTTACATGCAAGCTATGTTTGTGGTTGGAGACATAGTATCATCAAACTTAATTCCCGTACATTAAATGTATTAATGTATTGATATCAAAAGATTACATTTTTAACTACTCGCTTGGCTGCTCAAATTATTGTGCAGGCACATAAATGCTGAGCATTATGTTCATTTTGAATAAATGCCTATCCACCTTAAATATTAGAACAACAACCCTTTGTATAGAGGCTAATTAATGCCTTCAGAATACATAATTGTTCATAGACTTACTTACAGAGAACATGGCATTTGGAAAATATTTTATTCAATACCATCTATATTTGAATTAGTTTTAAGAAAATGGAATACTCAGAATTTTAGGATAGCCTGTTTAAAGTTTCATGCTTCATGAAGTTTTCAAGACGTTAAATGTTTTAATCTAGGTCAAATACTATTGAGTAATGATTATAGTACTAACATAGAAGAAACATTTTGTCAAGGTTGTCTTAAAAGGAAGCCTTAATTTGTATATTTAAGACAGGGGAGAGAAAGAATGTGAAATTATGAATTTATTCTTTAAGTGATCTGTTTTAAGAGCATTGTAATCCAAATTTTAGATTTTCAACAACACTGCAACCAACTCAGCCTGTGTCCTTTTTAGCTCCACTTTTCGAAGAAAAGTAGTGGAGCTATTGTCATGAACCCCTCTCGGCATCGGCATTGGTTAAGCTTTTTGTTAAGGTCCATTTCTCAGAAACTATCATAGCTGTTTACTTCAAATTAGGAATACATGTTCACTATCAAAATGTGACACCATTTCTCAAAGGCAGATTCCGTAAAATTCCTAATAAACACCCCCGGGGGCGTAACATTTTCTAAAAAGGGGGCGTTTATTAGGGTAACTTTATCTAAATCCAATAATTACCAAGAATGGTAAAAATCAAGCTTCTGTGGGTTTTTATCATGTTTACAGCATCACTGTATGGCCTACGTGACCCGATGCATTCCATCTGTTTATCGATCGATACCATGTACAGTTTTAATGAGGGTTAAAGCGACTGACTCACAAAATTTTGCTGAAATTTTTTATTGTTTCAAATTAAAGAGGATTTAATATACTATGGAAAAAATATAATATTAAGCTTCTATACACCATGAAAACTAAAAAAAAAAGTTTTGCCTTAACCATGATTCGAACCCACGACATTTCGGTCAGTAAAATATGGAGCGACGACTTAGTCAACTGAGCCACGACGTCTAGTTATTTGATTGCCTCAAAATTGATATTATAACTGAAGTATCTACCCGTGACTAACGGGGTAAATTTTTTACCGATAAAAGTGTGTAAAACTTTATATTCTGATGTTTTTCTTTCACAAAAACTGAGTCAGTAATTTAGTTTAAATATCTTCTTCACGATTACAGCAAGAATTTCAAGATGTATAAACATTTTCTTTTTATCATCGTCTGTGAGTCAGTCGCTTTAAATCAGTGCTAAATAAACTTGTCATTTGTTGTTTCCATAATGGAGCATAAATAAATGCACAAATATTACCGTGCTTATTTCAACTTAAAGTTGTTGGTGTTGCTGAGCAAATCCGCAAATATAAAGCGAGTACATTATATAATGTAGACAGAAAATGTGTCCGAGAGTGGTGCAAGGCAAAGGACACTTTGCAAGCATGCAAGAGTCGTAAACGTGCATCTGGCGAGGGTAGAAAGGTTAGATTCACGGACATTGACCAACAGCTGATGCAATGGTTTAATGAGCGTCATAGTCGAGGGGTGCATGTCACTGGCAAGGCACTCAAACAGGAAGCATTGCGATTACACAGACAGAATGGATCACAGTCATTAAAGGCATCCTGTGGGTGTTTTAGGTGTTTCAAATGGCGCCATAACATTTCATTTAGGCGGACAACTCATATTGCCTAGAAATAGGTTGAAATAACAGACAGACTCGTCGACAAATTTCTACGTTATGTGATCCGTATGCGACATTTAAGAAATTATAATTTGTCTCATATAGGCAATATGAACGAAACACGAGTCTATCTTGAAATTTGCGGACAGAACTCGGTATCTGTGATGTCAACAGGGCATGGAAAAGAAAAAATAACTGTCACATTAGGCACTTATGCGGACTAAACAAAACTTTCACCACTGGTACATAAATTTTTTTCATGCAAAGTACATCTATGCTTATATTTTGATAATTTAAAAATGAGATTGATTTGAAACTTTATGACAGCATTTAGTGTTGTGGGGAAGCTTATCAAGTAAGATAACTCTTGAATGAATTTATTATTAACACAAGTTACAGCCATTTTGCAACTTAACAATTTTGGTTAAAGTTTTGCTTGTAAGGTACTGTTGTGCTTCTATCTCAAAAAAATTTGAAACTTCATAAATGTCTTTTGGGGCTTTGAGCTGGTAGTTCATCTCATCACAAGTGTTCCATGTTGGCTACTATGAAAGATTGATAAGTCAAGCATTTAGATATTATGGCACATTGTATGTTTTAAATTATCAAATGTCATTACCAGATGAATATGTACATAGAGAAACATTGACTGCTGTTTAGACTATTCTAAGTGCTGAATATCTTTTTAAAATATGTTTCATGTCACAAAAGGTGAATAGCCTGATACTTTTATATAAATGTATCTTACTTATAATATAATGTAATGTAAAAAAGTATTTTCAAATGTGATGGGATACAAATTTTCAATACTGTGAAATTTGGTTCTTGATCATGTTTCATTCACTTGGGACTTTGAAACACAAATTTTGGCCTTTTATTAAAATTTTCATTATTTGGTAAGTAAAATATAGGCCATTACCTTTTTGTTAATTGATAAAGTTTGTCACTGTCTTAAGGTATTTTTGATGTTTAAAGTAGAACCCATATGAATTAAAACTTGAATAAAAAAACCCAAAAACTTTTAAATCGTCTTGCTTATTTAATCTTTAATTTTGTAAACATCTTTGTTCCCATTTTGTATTCTTTCATATCGTTAATTTCACAGTTCAGTTCTTTTAATAAAATTTTACCAGAGATTCTATTTGATACTGAAATTTGTATTCTGCAAATATTAAAAAAAAAACTATTGAAAATGTTCCAATTTTTCAATTTTTTTTTTGGAACAAAATATATGTAAAAATACACAATATCAGAATGCATTTTAGTAAGGAAACCCTTATTTAGTTATCTTGTTCCCAACTCTGATGCTTTTCTTTTTAGCTCACCAGAACCAAAGGTTATGGGTGAGCTATTAGTATGGTAGGGCGTATTGTCCTGCACCAACATTGGCCTTCTCTGAAACTAACAGTCAGATTTACTTCAAATTTGGTGTGTAGCATCCTTGTGGTAGTCACAGCAATTTGCTCATATTACCAGTATACCAACTGGCTCAATCACACTTCCTCTTGCTTGTTCTCTTATTTTAATAAGTATGAGTACTTATAGCAAGAATTATATACAGAATACAGTAGTAGAAGAAAAAGAATGAGTCTCTTATTCCTGGTCATTTTATTTTCCACTCTGCATAATTATTAAGATTATTTCTTTGAGAATATGTTATATCAGTATATATTTCCATCCCTTAGACAATTAAACCAAAATTGATGTCTGCTCGCATAGCTCAATAGGGAGAGCATTGGATTTGTAATCATTGGGTCACTTGTTTGATCCTTGGGCTAGGAGAATTTTCTCCGTGAAAATTGATTTCATGGACATTGAGTCAAATGGTCATTTGTCTCTTGCTGCTGATTCAGAAATTAGTACTTAGTCACTTTTGGAGAAACAGGTAATTACTGGTTATCCAGGAAAGCCAGTCAGGTGGACCGACTGTCAAGATATGACCAAAATGTGTAAAATTGGCATTAAAACTAGACAAAGACAAAAGAAACCAAAATGTTTACTTTCCCATCTTGGTCTGTAGTATTCTTGGACAATAGAAACCAAAAAAAAAACACTTAACAACTAAAAACTGCATGTTGTGAAACAAAAATCTTACTAGTACATGTATTTATTTAATCTGAGGAGCGATTCTTGGCCACCATGGCCCTCTTGTTTGAAATTCTAATTAACAATGGCAGTCATACTTTCAAAGAATTTGTATTAGTAACTTTCATTATAATATTAAAATGTACAGGTATTCATTACATATTCATGACTTATTCTTAGAATATTGCATGAATGTTTTATGAATCAAATACTGTGAGTTCCTCATAAAATCTTCATAAAGTATGTGAAGAATTTTTCTTGAATTTTTGTGGAATATTGATATTCATTAAAAATGTTTGACTAATTCTTAAACAAGTTCATGAATATTTTAAGAGTTTTATGAATTAGTCAAAAATTCTTGATGCCTTCATGAAGTGGGTCCAACCTCACTTCATGCATAAAACTTCATGAAGTAAAGTTAAGAGGAGATCAAGAGTAGTTCATGAACAATTCATGATGGTAGTGAAAAATTCATGATTTCATGAAATCCATTTCGTAGGGGAAATGATAGATCAGACATGAATCTGTTTTCCAGGTTAATATCTTAGAATGAATTAACACCTTTTGCTAAATTTCCATTTACATTATTTGGAATCTGCCATTGGAAGTAAAGAGAGATGTATTTTAAGTTGTATGGCATTATCTTTGATAGTATTAAAATAAATAACTTTAGCAACAAACTTTACAACACTTTGTCATTAAGTCAAGCTTTTTATTTTTTTTTATAAATGTTTGATATTGAAAGGAAAATAAAGCATATATAGTATTTTCAGTCATTTATCTTTGTTATTTTTTTTATAAGAACATCAAAAATGAATTCTGGAAAATCGAAGTTTTTTTTCCGGTTTGTCCAGGTTTTACACCTGCCGACAGATCTGGACTTCGTCACTCATAAGTAATATACAGAGGAACCATGACCTAATTAAAATATATGCGCTTTCTCAAGGATATAACTGTTTCAAACTGTTTGTAATAATCAGCAGAATGTTATATTTTGGTGCATGTGTTAGCACTAACATTCAAATAGGGGTCCCACGTTTTACCGGAATCGACCATTTTTACCGGAATCTACCGGAATCGATTTTGCATTACCGGAATCGACATATATTTAATACATAAGTCAATATTTTTCAAGATATACTACCTTGTTAATTAATATATTATATAATTAACGTAATAACAAAAGGAATTTGAAGTATCTAAGAGTGGAAAGATTTTACATGAGAAAGAAAATATACGGATACGGATATACGCAGGAATCGACCTGTAATTCATACATGAATATTGTATTTTAGTCATATAAAGTTATTTTTCATTTCTTTACATCAGATATAAAATATTTACTGAAGGAATTTGGAGTATCTTCGAGTGGAAAGATGTTGCAAGAGAAAAAAAAATCGGCGATCTGCGGAAAAAATGCGCATATGGATATACGCTGGCCGATTCCAGCGTATATTCGTATGCGCTAATTTTAATAAATTTTCCGCAACTCGCCGATTTTCTTGCTCTTGTCAAATCTTTCATCTCGAAGATACTTCAAAAACCTTGGGTAAATGTGTTATTTCTGATGCAGAGTAATGAAAAATAACTTTAGTAAGACTTAAATACAATTCATGTATGAAATACAGGCCGATTCCGGCGTATATCTGTATGCGCAAATTTTTCCGCAACTCGCCGATTTTCTTTCTCATGTCAAATCTTTCCACTGGAAGATACTTCAAATTCCTTTTGTTATTACGTTAATTATATAATATATTCATGAACAATGTAGTATATCTTGAAAAATATTGGCTTATGTATGAAATATACCTCTATTCCGGTAATGCCAAGTCAATTCCGGTAGATTTCGGTAAAAATGGTCGATTCCGGTAAAACGTGGGACCGTTCAAATAGCCATGGTATGAAACAAATTCAGTCATTCATTTTCTTGTCTTTTTGCTCGCTAACCAGTATGTTATACTGATTTATTATCATCATTATTATCATCATCATCATCATCTGGTCAACCGGTTCCCTTCAGAAGTAGATTATAATGATTCTAAAGTCTTCACTGATTTGCTTTCCTAAATACCTACTTTGAAACAAACCAACAAATAAAAATACATCTAAAATTTTGCACCATTGGTATAACATATAGATTTTCAATATGCATTACTTGTTGACCCTAAGAACTTTTTGTTGAACTCTTTTGTATTATCAAAGATTGGTCCATTCTGTTGACATACAGATAATTCATTCTTATAATGATAGTGGTGTGTTATTTTAATAAAATATATGTTTTTGAACAAAAGGAAATAAAAAATGAAAGACCTGTATGATCATGATTTTTGTAAAACATAAAATTCCATGACATAGATGTCATTGTGTCTTTTATCCAAAGATGTGAACCCTGTTTAATTTTTCATATGTTGAGCATCTGTGTGTGGGATAACCTGCATTATTTTTTCTGCACAACAAATTGCATCTTATATTCAGTGGCGTAGGAAAAGGAGGTGTGCATGTATTATATCTATCAAAATTTCGGTTCCTGTCCACAGTATTTCAGAATCTAAATGTATTTTCCACATGTACAATGTACACCTGACAGTAAGACAATGTATGAAATAAATTAACATGATGAGGCAAAAAGATACCAGAACCACAATATCTACTCTGGAATAGCATGTAATTAGATCACCCCAGTTCGAACAAGTGGATAATGCCAGTGTGGGCTCTGGCAGTAATGTTACAATGTTACAGTGGATATATGTCCATCTATCCCTAATTTTGGTTTGCTGTTCTAGAAACTTCTGGCTGTTGCCGACAGTCTAAATATGAATTTTTAGCTCACCAGAGCTATTGGGATCATTGATTGTCAGGCGTCCTTCAGCTTGCATCCTGCATCGTCAACAATTTCTTCTAAACCACTAAGCCAACTTTGAGGAAACATGCCTGGGATATGAAGCTCTACCAAAGTTATTCAAAGAATCGAATTTGATCTAGAACTCTGGTTGTTATTGCAACTGAAAGGAAAAACTTTGAAAATCTTCTTGTCTGAAACCACAAGCCCCTGAGCCTTAAGATTTGGTCTGTAGCATTGTCTAGTAGTCCTCTACCAAGTTTGTTCAAATTATACCCCTGGGGTCAAATTTGAACTCGCCCGGGGGCGGGGGCGGGGGAGTCAATTGCTATTACATGGGCTTATAAAGAGAAAACTTCGAAAATCATCCTGTCTGAAACCACAAGGCCCTGAGCCTTAAGATTTGGTATGTAGCATTGTCTAGTGGACCTCTACCAATTTTTTTTAAATTATGCCCCTGGGGTCAAATTTGGCCCTGCCCCGGGGTTCAATTGATTTTACATAGACTTATATAGGGAAAACAGAAAACATTGAAGAGCTTCTTGTCTGAAACCAGAACTTAGATATTTTTAATGGAGCATCAGCTAGAGGCCATCTACCAAGTTTGTTGAAATTATGCCCCTTGAGCGAAAATTGGCCCTACCCTGAGGGTCACTTGAATTCATATAGTTATATAGAGAGCATCTTAAAAAGCTTTAGATGTTTGCTCAACAGCAGACATAAAGGCAAAGTATTCAGGTGAGCGACGATCTAGGGCCATCATGGCTCTCTTGTTGTTAAGATGTCAGTTACACCAGTTTCATGCTTAATCCTTTATATGCTGTACTTAAGTTAAATGTCTTCCTTTGGCCATGCATTGGCACTCGGAAGAGTAATAGTGTCAGTATGACTCACTTTTATTTATTGCAAACATATTGGTTTTGTTGATTTTAAGAGTATAGTTTGATATAGGGATTAGGCTGACCTTAGTTTGTTTGGAGTTTCTTGACCAAATCATTCCAATATACAGTGTTTATTTTTTTAAAATTTAAAATTAATTTCCAGGAGTCATTTTTTCCAGCGCTGGATAAATTCATTTTTCTGAAACATAGTATCAATCTAGAGCACTATCATCTAGCATAAATATGTATCTCAAAAAAAGGTCCTACCTGGACCATATACACTTCTAATATTCTGGGTTAAGAAACTTCAAACAATTCTTTCAGATAGGCCTTAACTGTTTTACCTGAATGAACATGAAACAGTTTTCCATGCTTTTTTTAAAAAATAACTACTCTATTCAAGTCAGTGTTAGTGTGTGTTTTATTTGAAGTTAGAGAATTGGAATATAATGTTACTAGGAGGAAGAGAATAGACAGCAATGTATATTCTAATTTACAATCGTTCTTTTGGATAGTTATTTATTATTTGACCTAAAAGAAGGATATTGCCAGTGAGAAGTATATATCAATATCGTATCAATATCCTAAGGCAGAAAGGATGGATACTTGGGCTAGCCAGATTTAGAATCCTCACAGAAAAATTTAAGTCTTATTTGAAAAAAAAAGATTGTTTTTCATTTAAATACTGACGGCTTAATTTTTTATGGTATTTGCACTAAACAGTAACAACAGAGGTCTGAAATTTGGTGTGTAGAATTGTCAAGTGGACTCCACCAAATTTGTTCAAATAATATACTTGGAGTTGCTGAGAGCCCCGTCCAAGGAGTTACTTGTTTTATATGGAAATAATGAAGCTTTGTGTAGGAAGCCTCTAGTAAGTTTGTTCAAATTATGTCCCTTGGGGTCCTATTTGTGTAAAATATTTAATCTTTGAAAATCTTCTTGTGAGAAATCATTACCTATAGACCTTGGATATTTTGCATGGAGGCTGGAGCATCACCCATATGTTCTGTACAAAGGTTGTTTAAATTATGCCCCTGGGGTCATTCACGGTGCTGCTCTGGGGTCAAATGGTTTTACATAGGCTTATATAGGAAAGATTAAACAATCTTCTTGTCTGAAATTGTATGCCCTGGAGTTTAAATATTTTGTATGTTGCGTTGTCTTGTGAACATCTACCAAGTTTGTTCAATTATGAAAAAAAATTAAAATTAAATATTTTACTTGGAGCATCATCTTAAGGTCATCTACCAAGATTGTTGAAACAATGCCTTTGGGGTCATAAATAGCCTGCCACGAGGTCAGTTGATTTTACATTGGCTTATATAGGAAGGGGGGGAAGGGCACTCAGACATTTGTTTAACTATTGAAATTTCTCGTTCTCTTCTAAAACAAAGTTGAAGTAAAAAATTGATAGTCTGAATATTGTCCTTCGTAAAAATGTGTATCTTGTATAAAATTTCTTGATTGCCATTACCATGGCAACAGTTTATGGAGACAATTCTTACTTAAGTAAAAATGATATTACCTGGATAATATGCAACATTGAATGATAATGTTGAAGTTTTGTAAAAAGGTGGGATACATTGAGCAGGCATAGAATTTTACAATAAAATGGCTGAAATTCAAATATATAAAATCTATAATATTGATTTACAGCCAACCGGAACTTGAAATAGAATCTGATGTCAAATTTGGGTATGTGACATTATTCTAAGGAATATCAATTTTGCATGACATGTCCCTCTTCAGCATGATAGAGTGTCACAAGTATTCTCTGCAGGAAGCTGAAATTTTCTGACAGCGTTTGTTCATATTAGTAAAAACGTCAGTTTCAAAATATTATGTCTGATTGCCCTTTTTGTTGGAATACTTTTCGAATGTATTTCAGAAGGGCAGATAACCCTGCAATTAATCCTTTTTCAGTTATATCCCTTTTTCAACTAAGATTTTCCTGATTAAGCTTTTTGTAAAGGTCTATAAACACTCTTAATCATAATACTTGTTCACTTTCAAAATGGGATCCTATTTCAAAGGGAAAGTAACCCTGAAATACATTTTTTACAGTAATTTCACTTTTTTGATGTAGAGTGTTTTCCATTTTAAAGAACTGTCAAAGATGTTCACTTCAAATTCAGAGTAATTTTTAGCTCCACTTTGTGAGGAAAAAAAGTGGAGCTATTGTCATGTCCCCCTCGTTGGTGTCATTGGTTAACCTTTTTGTTAAATTCCATTTCTCAGAAACTATTAAAGCTATTTATTTCAAATTAAGAATACAAATTCACTATCAAAATGTGACACCATTTATCAAGTGCAGATAACCCTCAAATTATATTTGCAAAGTTATGCCCCTTTTTTTAACTTAAAATTTCTCGGATAACCTTTTTTTGTTAATGTCAATGTCTCAAAAAGTGTCAAAGATATTCTATTCAAACTTGGAATACTTTATCATCAGCAAGAGCCCTGCAAAGTTTATTGGTACCCATGTCCCTGGGGTCAAAGTTAGTCCTACCCCAGGGGTCACTTGATTTTGCTTATAATTATATATAGAAAAAAAAACTTTTAAAGCCTAGAAATAAACTATTAACTAACATAGGATGGGTAAGTTTTTTTTCAGTATTTAGTATTTTTTTTATGTATTTAGGTACTTGACTCCCCCTCCCCCCACCCCCTGCATGGGGACACCCCATATATGTTACCCCCCCCCCCCCCCCCCCAAAAAAAAAAAAAATATGAAGGTATGAAGTTATTTGACTTACATGGGATGGGTCAGTACTTCCTCCCCACCTCAACCTGCATGGGGACATCCCCCCTCTTACCTCCCCAACACTTAACCCCCCCCATCAAAATTTTTTTTTTTCATTTTTTTTATGCCCCCACAAAGTGGGAGCATATAGCATTGCACTTGTCCGTCAGTCCGTACGACCGTACGATAATACAGCCGTACGTCTGTACATACGTCCCAAAATTTTGTGAACGCAACTCCTCTTAAACCGGATGGCAGATTTTGCTTAAACTTTCAGGGATGAACAACCTTAATGTGTAGATGATAATAAAGGAAGGAATTTTTGCTTCGACCAAATTTAACGGAATTATGGCCCTTTGTTGATTTTTTAACCATATACCATAAAGTGAAATAAATTTGTGAACGCAACTCCTCATAAACCTGATGGCAGATTTTGCTTAAACTTCCAGGGATGAACAACCTTAATGTGTAGATGATAGTAAAGGAAGGGTAATGTTTTTTACGGGATCTGAAACACCTGGGGTTTCTATACTTTAATCTGTATTTAACTTTCATGTGTAACATTTTTAAATTTTACATGCTTACTTTAATATCAGCAACATGTAATTACTTGTGTGTCTCTTTCTTCATCTTCGCTAATGTGATTCCTCATAGTACATAAATATTTACAACATTTTTATGTCGACTATTAAAAGAATAAGGAGGTCTATTGTACTTGCGGCATGGCTATCGGGTTAAAGTTTTAGGGCAAGCTTCTCATTTTCACTATTTCTTCCCTTTCTGCTGCAGATATTTGGTTCAAACTTGGATGTAGACTGTGTCATTCCATCAAGGCCCATAACTCTGTAAAGCATTAAAATTTTTTATTAGTTATTCCCCTTTTAAGACTTTGAAAAATCTTTAATTTCAGGCTTTTATTATACCTTCAAGCACTAAGAATAGTCAAGCGTGCTGTCCATCCGACAGCCCTTGTTTCAGTATAAAATATCTAATTTTGAAATGAAAGGACAGCATTAATAATATACAAAACACCTCAATTCATTTGCAACTACAGAAAAAAATTGTTCCCCACCTAAATCTTACATACGGAATATACATGCTCTTGTTTATGAGCACTTATGCATAGTAGGGGCATCGGTGTCCTATGGACACAGTTTTAGTTTAAATATGTAGGTGCTTGACCTCACCCCCCCCCCATCTGTCACAACTCTGCCCCTCCACCCCTGAAATTTCTTTTTTCTCTCATGAGTAACTCACACCCTCTCCCAAGCCTAGAACTAACCTATTTGTTTACATGGGATGGGTAGGTAGTTCTCCCCCAAAACCCTGCTTGGAATGCTTTCACCACCGCCCATGCCTTCCCCCCCCCCCCCCCCCCCCCCCCGACCATTTTTAGAGGTACTTGATTCCCCATCCATCCTCAACACCCTTCCCCCCCACCCACCAGTCACACTCTCCCCCTACCCTGCCTACCCGGCCTTTTGTTTGACTTGGCTTACAATTTATTATCCAGCACTGAGAAAAGTGGAGCGTGCTGTCTGCAGACAGGTCTTGTTTATTATTATAATGGGAATGTATTACAAAAGGGCAGGTAACCCTTCATTTAATATTTGCTCAATGATGTCCCGTTTTTTTTTTTGGCATATAACTTTTTTCTTTTCTTCCGTTTCTTGAAAATATACAAAGACATTCACTGTTAACTTGGTCAATTGTTTACCAACTTTAAAATCTTCTTGTCTGAAACCATAAGGCCCTGAGCCTTAAGATTTGGTACGTAGCATATTCATGTGGACCTCTACCAAGTTTGTTCAAATTATGTCTCTTGGGTCAAATTTGGCCTGTACCCAGGGGTCATTTGATTTTACATAGGCTTATATTGTAAAACTTTAAAAATCTTCTTGTCTGAAACCACAAGGCCCTGAGATCTAAGATTGGGTATGAAGCAAGCTTTTTCTAGCTTTTTCAAATTAATGATTAGGTTAAAGGTCACCAAGGCTAAAAAATAGGTATATATACTGTACCTCATAGAGCCTTCATTTAAAGACCAATATCTTTGATATTCGGTATATAGGATCCTTTATTTATTGACTGATATTTTACATATTTTATATATACATTACTTACATATTTTCAATTAGTTTAGTTTATACCAAATTTATTTTAGTTTGATTGTGTAGGAAGCTTTTTAGTTTATAGATACACTCTCGAACCCTTTTCTGGAACCAACCAGTACTAAGCAATGAGTGTAAAGTTTCTTGCTCAAGGAAACAACGGCATGCCCCTGACTGTGTTTGAACCCATGCAGCTAGCAATCCTTTGACTACTAGTCCGACGTGTTAACCACTCTGCCACGCCGCCACTCTTCAAATATTTTCAATTAAAACATGAAATACTGCTTAACTGCAAACCTACAGCCAAAATACTCAGGTGAGGGATCTAGGGCCATCATGGCCCTCTTGTTTCATTTCAATCATTTTTAGGTCAACTTTTTTTTAAAAAAAAAAATCGAGTTATTGTCATAGTCATGGTGTCGTTGCCATTGCTGGTGCGGTTGCCGTTCCCATTCCCGTCCGAAACTTTAACATTGATCATAATTTTTTTATTCCTTGATGGATTATCTTCATACTTAGACAAAACAACCCTTTGGACAAGACCTTCAAGATGACCAGACTAAACTTGACCTTGACTCTTAAATGACCTTCACCTTCACGGTCAAAATATTGAATTTTTGCTAAAATTGGCCATAACTTTATTATTAATGTCTGGATTCTCTTCATGCTTGGGCACAACAACCCTTTGGACAAGATCTTCAAGTAGACCAGAATAAACTTGATTTTGACTCATAAATGACCTTCACCTTCAAGGTCAAATTATTGACTTTTGCTAAAATTTGCCATAACTTTAGTATTTATAGTTTAATTTGATTTATACTTGGACAAAACAACACCTATGACAAAACTGACATTTTGAATAATTCAGATAATTTATTTATGACCATGACTAGATAAATTATTCAAGTTTGACCTTAACCTTAAAATTACCATGACCTTCAGCGTGGCCGAGTGGTTAACATGTCGGACTAGTAATCAAAGGATTGCTAGCCGCACAGGTTCATACCCTGTCAGGGGCAAGCCGTTGTTTCCTTGAGCAAGAAACTTTACACTCATTGCTTAGTACTGGTTAGTTCCAGGAATGGATTCGAGAGTGTGTCTATAAGCTAATTTAAAAGCTTCCTACACAATCAAACTAAAATAAATTTGGTATAAACTAAATAATTAAATTTTTCTTAAATTGTCATAACTTAATTGTTTATGGTTGGTTTTGACTCATACTTGGACAAAACAACAATTATGAGAAAACCCACATACTGAATAACTCAGGTATGACCATAACCTAAAAATGACCTTGACGATCAAGGTCAGATGATTGAATTTTGCTTAAATTGTCATACCTTTCTCATTTATTTATGGATTTGATTGATACTTGGACAAAACAACACTTATGACAAATCTGACATTTTGATTCTTTCAGATATGACTTTGACTCATAAATGACCTTCACCTTCAAGGTCAAATTATTAAATTTTGCTAAAATTGTCCATAACTTTAGTATTTATGGTTGGATTTGAGTATACTTGGACAAAACAACACTTATGACAAAACCGACATGTTGAATAATTCAGATATGAACATGACCTTAAAATGACCTTGAATATCAAGGTCAGATGATTGAATTTTGCTTAAATTGTCATAACTTTCTCATTTATTTATAGATTTGATTCATATATGGACTAAACAACACTTATGACAAATCTGACATTATGATTTTTTCAAGTTTGACCCTGACTTTTAAATGACCTTGACAGTCAAGGTCAAATTATTGAATTTTGCTACAATTTGCCATAACTTTGTCATTTATTGTTGGAATTGATTCATGCTTTGACAAAACAACACTTCTGACAAAACCGACATGTTGAATAACTCAAGTGTGACCATGACCTTTAAATGACCTTGACTGTCAAGGTCAGATGTTTGAATTTTGCGAAAATTGTCATAACTTTGTCTTTTTTTGATGGATTTGATTTATACTTGGACAAAAAAATAATTTTGACAAATCCGACATTTAGATTTAAGTTTGACCTTGACCTTTAAATGACCTTGACTAGCAAGATCAAATAATTGAATTTTGCTAAGATTGGTAATAACTGTGTAATTAATGGTTAGAATTGATTCATACTTGGACAAAACAACACTTTTGACAAAACCTACATGTTGAATAATTCAGGTATGACCTTTACCTTAAAATGACCTTGACAGTCAAGGTCCCATTATTGCATTTTGCTTAAATTTTCATAACTGTTGTTAATTTATGGATTTGATTTATACTTTGATAAAACAACAAAACCAACATTTTAATGAATTTAATCTATTATAAGTATGACCTTGACGTTTAGATGACCTTGACATTTAAGGTCAAGTTATTGAATTTTGCTTAAAATAGCCAAATTTTTGTTATTTAGGGTTTGATTTGATTTATACTGGGACAAAACAACACTTATGACAAATTGACACATTGAATCATTCAGCTGTGACCTTGACCTTCAAATGACCCTGACCATCAAGGTCAAATTATTGAATTTTGCTAATATTGGCCATAACGTCATTTTAAGTTCTTTTTTATTAATACTTGGACAAAACAATGCTCATGACAAAACCTACATGTTAAATTATTCAAGTATGACCTCAACCTTTAAATGACCTTTTACAGTCAAGTTCGAATTATTGCATTTTGCTAAATTAGCCAAACTTTTGTTATTTATGGACGGATTTGATCTATACAGGAACAAAACAACACTGAGAATAAAACAAACATGTTGAACAATTCAAGCATTACCTTGACCTTTAAATGACCTTGACATTACTTAACTTGACTATATCTTTGTTGGTAATGGATGTAGTGTCTTTATGCGTGGACATAACTACCATGTAGACAATACCTTCAAAGAAGGTAAAACTAGGTGTACAATGTACCTTGACCTTTAAGGTAAAATTTTGAATGTTGCTAATATTGGCCATAACTTTGTTATGTATAATTATATTTCCAAATGATGTTTCATTTGAAATCCCTTCACCACAATGTGCTTCCTCTGATGTGTTTGCCTTTGGAAATAGAAAAAAGTCGAGCGTGGCCCTTGTTATGCCAAGTCTTAAATACTTTTTAGCTCACCTGAACATGAAGTGCTCAAGGGTGAGCTTTAATGTGATCATTGATTGTTCAGCGTGCATAAGCATGTGTCATGTATCGTCAACAATTTATTCGACTTGTACAACTCTCCTATACTGCTAAGCCAAACTTGATGAAACATACCTGGGATATTCCTTGCATGAAGCTCTATCAAAGTTGTTAAAAGAATTTAATTCCAAGCAGAACTCTGGTTGCTATGTCAACAAGAAGGAAAAACCAAAAAAAAAAAAATCTTCTTGTCAAAAAGTTCAAGGCCTAGAGCCTTAAGATTTGGTCTGTAGCATTGTCTTGTGGACCTCTACCAGATTTGCATGTTCAAGTTATGCCTTTGGGGTCAAAATTGCCCCTGTACCTGGGGTCATTTGATTTTACATAGGTTTATAAAGGGAAAACCTTGAAAAAAATTTCTTTTCTGAAACCACAAAGCCATTTAAGGCTAAGACGTTTTTGCATGAAGCATCAGCTAGAGGTCCTGTGCCAAGATTGTTCAAATTACGGCTATGATGTCATTAATGGCTGTGCCCCAGTGTAGGTGATTTTACATAGGCATGTATAGGGAAGAATTAAACCATAAGGCCTTGAACTTAGATATTTTGCATAGAGCATCAAGTAGAGGCCCTCTACCAAGTTTGTTCAAATTATGTTCCTGTTGTCAAAACTGGCACCACTCCCCACGTTGTTTTTGTGCAAAATATCTTATCTTAAAAAAATCTTCTGGCGAGAACCATAAATTTTAGATTTTTTGTATGGAGCATCATCTTTAAAAACGTTCTTGTGAGAAAATAGTCCTTTAATAAGATTATTCAAATAATGACCCTTGAATCATTAATAGCCCTGCCCAGGGTATTATTGTTTTCACAACATTGGTTTATATAGGAAAAACCTTTAAAAAATCTTCTTGTCTGGAACTATAGATATTGGTCTCCCCTAGCTGTGGGGGGTGGGGGAGGTCACTTGATTTTACATTGGCTAATATAGGGATGTCTTAAAAAGATTGTTTTGTCTGAAACCACAAGATCTCAAATTTAGGTATCTTTGAAAATCTTCAATTCAGTTACTGTAATTTAGCTTCTGATGCTCAACAGCAGATTCACAGCTTAAGTATTCAAGTAAGCGATCCAGGGCCATCATGGCCCTCTTGTTTAAACTTATTCAATAATTTATACTGCACAAATTCCCCAATGAAGTGCAGGCTATGAACAAATAACGATACCAAGGCAGTGGTACTATGGGGCACATTACTTATAAGCAGGAATTAAGATCAGGGTCAAGATAACTCAATAATTAGACCAAAATCAAATTAAGACCACTTTCTTTTTTTGCCTTTGGTGGGCTTAACATTGAGGTTTACCTGTATCAGGAAATTTCAGATTGTAAGCAGCACATTATGAGACTGAGATGGTTGCTTCTTTGTTAAATAATAAGAAGTTTGATTATAGTGTTTAGTTGTAACAGGACCTGATGTCATAAAATGTGAACTGTAAACTTAAGTTTGATCCTTTTTCTATTTTCAGATGAGGTGGAACGTGAGGTCTTCAGGGAGCCACTAGACAGTGGTGAGGAGGTCGATGTTAGGGCTGTCAGTGAAGTTGACTTGTCTTTGGATGAGTCATTTTCAGCTGACCAGGGGCTTGGTCCACAGGTAGACATGGAGACAGTCTTAGAGGACATGCCCGTCTCTGTTGTCGCAGGTATTAGGGATGAAGTTCTTCAGGAGTTGGTTTTACACCCTGAGGAAGTCCAGGTGGGTCCCATACCCCAGGAGGGTCTTTTAATTGCAGAGGTGGAACTGGCTGTGCCAGTGCTACCTGAGGTTACCCTTGGGAATACCAGAGAGAGGGGCTCTCTGGGAGGGGAGGTTGGATCAGTTACTAGTGATGGCCCAGTAGGACAGTCTGTTGGTCTTCGTCATTCCCGTAGGAATCGTCGGCCTCCTTCTAGGTTGCAGGTAAAGTGGGGGACCCAGTCCTATGATTAGCCCAAGCCCCCACCGCCTTGTGTATTGTTTATTTATTGTATATTTGGTAAGCAGTAATGGTAGAAGAAGTAGTGAAGTAGTAGTAGTAGTGGTAGTAGTAGTAGTAGTGGTACTGGTACCAGTAGTAGTAGTAGTAGTAGTAGTAGTGGTAGTATAAAAAAAAAAAAAAAAAAATACAAAAAAAAAAAAAAAAAAAAAAAAAAAAATACAAAAAAAAAATGGTGGTGGTATTACTAATTTTATTGGTGGTGGGTTTAATCGGTGGTGGATTTTATTGGTGGTGGTATAACTAATTTTATTGGTGGTGGGTTTTATTGGTGGTGGTATTACTAATGTTATTGGTGGTGGATTTTATTGGTGGTGGTATAACTAATGTTATTGGTGATGGTATACCTAATTTGACTGGTGGTGGGTTTTATTGGTGGTGGTATTACTAACTTTATTGGTGGTGGTATAACTAATTTTATTGGTGATGGTATTACTAACTTTATTGGTGGTGGTATAACTAATTTTATTGGTGATGGTATTACTAACTTTATTGGTGGCGGTATTACTAATCTTATTGGTGATGGGTTTTATTGGTGATGGTATTACTAACATTATTGGTGGTGGTATAACTAATTTTTTGGTGATGGGTTTTATTGGTGATGGTATAACTAAAATTATTGGTGGTGGTATAACTAATCTTATTGGTGATGGGTTTTATTGGTGATGGTATTACTAACATAATTGGTGGTGGTATAACTAATCTTATTGGTGATGGGTTTTATTGGTGGTGGTATAACTAATTTTTTTGGTGGTGGTATAACTAATTTTATTGGTGATGGGTTTTATTGGTGATGGTATTACTAACATTATTGGTGGTGGTATAACTTATCTTATTGGTGATGGGTTTTATTGGTGATGGTATTACTAACATTATTGGTGGTGGTATAACTAATTTTATTGGTGGTGGTATAACTAATTTTATTGGTGATGGGTTTTATTGGTGATTGTATAACTAACATTATTGGTGGTGGTATAACTAATTTAATGGTGATGGGTTTTATTGGTGATGGTATTACTAACTTTATTGGTGGTGGTTTAACTAATCTTATTGGTGATGGGTTTTATTGGTGATGGTATTACTAACGTTTATTGGTGGTGGTATAACTAATTTGATTGGTGGTGGGTTTTATTGGTGGTGGTATAACTAATTTTATTGGTGATGGGTTTTATTGGTGATGGTATAACTAAAATTATTGGTGGTGGTATAACTAATCTTATTGGTGATGGGTTTTATTGGTGATGGTATTACTAACATTATTGGTGGTGGTATAACTAATCTTATTGGTGATGGGTTTTATTGGTGGTGGTATAACTAATTTTTTTGGTGGTGGTATAACTAATATTATTGGTGATGGGTTTTATTGGTGATGGTATTACTAACATTGTTGGTGGTGGTATAACTAATCTTATTGGTGATGGGTTTTATTGGTGATGATATTACTAACATTATTGGTGGTGGTATAACTAATTTTATTGGTGGTGGTATAACTAATCTTATTGGTGATGGGTTTTATTGGTGATGGTATTACTAAAATTATTGGTGGTGGTCTAACTAATTTTATTGGTGATGGGTTTTATTGGTGATGGTATTACTAACATTATTGGTGGTGGTATTACTAATTTCATTGGTGGTGGTATAACTAATTTTATTGGTGATTGGTTTTATTGGTGATGGTATTACTAACATTATTGGTGGTGGTATAACTAATTTTATTGGTGATGGGTTTTATTGGTGGTGGTATAACTAATTTTATTGGTGATGGTATAACTAATCTTATTGGTGATGGGTTTTTTTGGTGGTGGTATTACTAATGTTCTTGGTGGTGATTTATTATGGTAGTGGTGGTTGTTGGTGTGGTTGGTTTTATTGATTGTTGTTGGTGGGTATATGGTGATGGTGGCAGTTGTTGTGGTTACAGCAGTGATGTTTGTGGTTTTTGCTATTGTTGTGGTGTTGGATGTTGTTTTGAGGGTTTGTTGTGGTTGCAATGGTTTTGTCTGCATTTTTGTTGGTGTCTGTGGTTGTTTTTGCAGTGGTTATGTCTGCATCTTTTGTTAGTGTCTGTGGCTTTGGTTGCAGTGGTCATGTCTGCATCTTTTGTTAGTGTCTGTGGTTGTGGTTGCAGTGGTTATGTCTGAATCTTTTGTTAATGTCTTTGGTTGTAGTTTCTGTGGTGTTGGTGGCTGTTGTTGTGGTTACAGTGGTGATGTTTGTGTTTTTGCTGTTGTGGTGGTGTAGATTGTTACTGCCAGGGTTTGTTGTGGTTTCAGTGGTTAAGTCTGCATCTTTTGTTAGTGTTTGTTGTTGGTTGCTTAGAGGTGAAATTTTGAGTAAAAAACCAAACCCCCTTTCGGCTCTCTGTCAATCTGTGTTTGTGATGGTGTTGTCAGGATTGGATTACTGTGTCTATGTTGTATTGGAAAGCAGCCCCTGTCTTCCTTTCTCTGTGTCTGGAATCAGTCTTCTTGTCTAAATTGGCTGAGGAAGGAAGGCAGGGGCTGCTTTCAATGCTAATACATTAATTTCATATTATCTAGGTGACATAGGTGACAGATTGTATAATTCACAAACTAATACTGATCTGGACTTCATATGAACTTTGTCGGGTCGCAGTTGTGAGAGGAGAACTGTGATATAATATTTATGTTGGACTTAATGATGCTGTTTAGTGAGAAAAACAATAATATGAATACTAGTGAAATATGTTTATTCTGGGATACAGATTGGAGTTGTAGACAAGGATGGATCTTGAAATATTCAAGGTTAGTGAATTAAGATATTTGACAGACATTAAATGTATTTTAAATAGGAAATACGTTATTAGGCTATTTTCTTTTCTTTCTAAAGTTTGAGTACTTTTTCTAGATGTTTGTTTTCAGATATATTTGAAAATATATCGAAAATCGGTAGAAATGAACTGAGAAAAAAAAAATCAGCCTATCCCTTGATGGAAATAAAGGTTATTTACATAATTATGTTCAATGTTTTTTTTAAATATTTCATGCACATTCCAAGTGTTTTTAACAGAATTTTCCAAATTTCTGCTTGGGGTTTTAAAAGGTTTGGAATAAAAATGTAAACCATAACAAGGTATGTACAATGCAGTCCCCTTGGAGCTTCAGCATGAGCACATTAATGGGAAGTTTATCTAATTACTAAATATAATTTGCATCAGGTCAACAACACACAGGGTACTCAGAGTTTTATTCAACCAGTCAGACATGGTTTTTGGCCTGAAGCCCCTGTGATATACAACTTGCTTCGGAGGGCGAACATACAGACTTGTTGGTAAGCATGTTTTACTAAATCAGTGTTTCAATTTCAAGGCCCTGTGAAATACCTAGCAACAAAGCAAAAAGAGATAACTATATTGCTACTTAGATAATGCTTTGGTCACTAAAGATAAAAGTAATGTTTTCAGTAATTCTAGTATTCAAAGAAATTATTCAGAAGAAAATATACTTAAGCATGTTATCTAAGTTTCCATGGATGAAAGGAAATAAATAATTAAGGCTTATATATTTATGTTTCAGACATTGAATATTTGATTGATAAAGTTTTTATGGCCACAAAGCAGGATTTGCGAAATAAGTTTTTTTTTTCTGTTGATTTTCCAGTTTGTTTATGACAAAAAAAGTAATAATACCTAAAGAATTCATCTCTTAGCTTTAAGCAAAAAGAAACAGATGCATTTTCTGAAAATATTTTTTTGTTTTTAAGCAGCTTAGTTTTCCTTTATAAAAATTTTATAAACATTAACGTTACATTCTCATTTATATTATTTTAAAAATAAATATAATTAATAATAATATAAATTATAGAATATAACGTTAATGTTTATATTCTAGAGTTTTAATATTTGATAGATAAGCCTTTAAATATGGCAACAGGTCGTACAAGTTTTTTTCTAATTGTTGACGCACAATATATTAAAAAAATCCTTTGATACTAAATGAATGTATCTGTTAGTAACACTCCTAACATGAGATATGTGAACTAACAGTTTTATTTGTTAATGACATACATTTGAATTTTCAGGTCAGCAGAGCACAACTGGTTTCTCAGCAGCTCAGAGCACTGGTAGGACTGTCCTTGTCTCCAGTGCTCATACAAGGGACACAAGATAAGTACAACCAGTGAGACATGGCTTTGTTATCATGGTCCAGACACATAGTGATACAACTCTACATCATCAAAGACAGCCAGCACACGACATTGTCAGGAGTCATGTTCATCAATGGACTTTCTTAAGTAACCCTAAATGAGTGTTCCAGTAACGTCTACCAGAAATGCAAAATACATACCTACACCATGAAAAAAGAAGAAATAACAAGGTGGATATTCTATGTATAAGTAGCCAATGTAAGAAGGAAATCTCTGTTTAATGAATGTTTTCAGTAATTTTATTATAGAAGAAACAGTCTTAAGCAATTCAAACCAGACCTTTTGTCATGAAGGAAAGTTTTCTCAGATGTGATACTTAGGTGCACCTTGAAATTATAATTATGACCAGATAGATATTTTAAGTAGTGCTTCAGTTGGTCAGGGAAACAGTACATTTCTGTTAAATGAGTGTCTAAGATTATTTGAATATTATAGGAAAATAACAGAGAAATAGGTAATAAAGATATGTAACATGACATGACAAAATCAACAATCTGGTCAATTTGACATCGAGAAAACGACATCGAAGTTCATGTCATAAACTAATTAACGATTTCTGCAAACACAATGTTTTCTGGCTTCTCTGAATTAACATAAAATGCTGCCTTTAAAACATGAGTGCCTTCAAAGGTTACTAAAACATGGATATGGATCACACAGCAACCTAGCAACTATATTGCATGTTACTAGATATGCCATCCAAGTTGTGCATGATGTGAAAATGATTAACAGAAATATTAAATATGCGTTGTTTATTCCACTAATAGTGTAATAGTCGGAGGAAAATTAAAGTATACAAAAGTAATTTCAAAACAGTACTTAATCTGAAAGTGAAAAAAACTGAAACTGTAAAATTTGACAACATTGATAATTTCATGACACTGTCCATATGTTTTCAGGGCATCACAGCACACAGGGTTTCTCAACAGCTAAGATTACTAAAAAGATGATTGTTGTCTCATCACAGTGTTCAGAACAGTTCCACGAAATATGCAAATTACAAAGTGGCGCATGAAAAACAAAGGATGACTTAAGTCAGGTAGATATTTCAAATAATGCTTAGATCACTAATATTAATCACCATTTCTCTTAAAAGAATGATTTTGGTACTTGATTATAAATCAAATTATTCTTGAGAAATTCTGCCAAAGCTTTTGTACTTGTATAATCTAGATTATCAATATTTGAAAGATATCTTTAAATTTTATCATTTGTTTTCTTAGATGGGTAAAAGACAGCACAAAATATTTCAACAAATTTTATAATCGTTTATGAATACATCTTAACATTTTTTAATCTATTTACAGGTCAACAAGTCACCAAGAATGTTTCTTTCTGCTCAAAATACCTGAAAGACTGTCCTCTCTAAGGGTTGTACAAGGAATCAGGGTGAAAGACGATGAGTTAAGTATGACCAGAGAGAGACACATGTTTTCCTGACACATAGTGCTAAACTCCACCCCTTCAAAGACAGCAAACTCCACCCCTTCAAAGACAGCAAACTCCAGCCCTTCAAATACAGCAAACTCCACCCCTTCAAAGACAGCAAACTCCACTCCTTCAAAGACAGCAAACTCCACCCCTTCAAAGACAGCAAAGAAACAACATTGTCAGAAGTACTTTACTAGCAAATGTAACAGGTAGAATTCAGTTTAGAAAATATTTCCAGTAATTTATTATAGCAGAAATATTCTTAGAACTTAAGTCATGTGGAAAGTTTTTGCAAATGAAATAAATATCTACACAATGAAAAATAAAGAAAACTATAACCAGGTAAATATTTTAAATATTACCTCAGTTTGTAAGGGTAATTTATACTACATTTCTCTTACATAAGTAATTTCAGTGATGGAATATAAAAAAAAAAACAAAAAAATCAGGAAAATGTCAAAGCTTGTGTTGTCTGGAAGAAATCCTGTGTTCGAAATAAAGATTTATAAGAAAGTAACTTAGATATTTATATCTAGATTTTAAATATTTGAAAGATTTTAAGTATTTAACATTTAAACAAGAAAAGATCCTCAGTTTTCTTATTTTGGTACAAAATAACAAAGTAATTCAAATTATCTATGATAATTATTGAATACATATATAGATTTGTATTTTCAGGTCAACAGGGCACTTAAAATGTTTCTTGTCTCTCTATTGCTTTACATTGAACTGAAGCTTAAAATTGAGGAGTTAAGAATAAGCAGTGAGACATGACTTTGTTTTCGTGGCCATGACACATAGTGATACAACTCTAGATCTTTAAAGACAGCCAACATATGACATTTGTCAGGAGTCATGTTTATCAAGAACATTCATAGAGTTATCCTACATCTGAGTGTTCAAGAAAAGTACACCAGAAATGCAAAATACATAGCAACACAGTGGAAAAAAGGAAAAACTTTAAGCCAGGTAGATATTTCAAGTTGTTAAGTAGTTAATTTAGCAGGTAGCTCTCTGTAAAATGAATGTTTTATATATTTTTATAATAGGAGAAATACACTTCAGCAATTCTGCTAAAACTTATGTCATCATGGAAATAATTGTGGATATAATATATAGCTACATAATGAAAAATAAGGATAATTAAAATAAGTTATATTTTTTAAGTATTGCGAAGTTGGTAAGGAATAGAGTCCATTTCTGTTAAATAATTAGATATTTCAAGTATTACCTAAGTTTTTAAGGAAAACAGTACAGTTCTGTTAATTAAATGTCTAAGCTTATTTGAATATTAAAGGAAATTACAGAAAAAATGAAATGAAATTATTTTTTCAGGTCAACAGGGTACATGGTCTCTCAGTAGCTTATATTTCTTAAAAGATTTTCATCACATCACAGTGTTCAAAACAGTTCGGCCAAAAATGCCAAAAACAAAGTGATGCTAGAAAAACAGTGGATAACTACAGCCAGGTAGAAATTTTTTTTAAATAATGCTCTGGTAACTAATATTAAAACTAAGTTTCTTTTTATTAATGACTGATTTCAGCTATTGAATACAAAAACTAATTATTTATGAAAAAATCAGCCAAAGCTTGTGTCAGTAGGTAGAAATTTCCAATTTGAAAAAAAAGTGATAATAAAAACTTAAATACAGTCCACACTCAGTATGTCAAAGTTGCTTAAGTCAATCTTCCGGATGAGTCGAATTTTTTTTCAGGTCCCATCAAAAACCCTTCTTTGTTTAAATTATTTTACTCCTGTTAAGCCGAATTCGACATGTGTGAACTTTGGCTTAGTCGATCATATTTTTCGGTCCCATCATGTTATTTCCTATGTACTTTTCCACTCGGTAAGCCAAAGTGTGAAAATTTACTGATAACCAATTATTGTTGCTGACTTATAGGTGAGAAATGATCGGGCCAATAAAGCATGTCAACGATTATTTGGTGATTACAACTTTACAAATTCCATTTTAATTGGGATGTTGTCACTTTTAGGTACTTCAAAGTGAGAACTGGTTGTGTCTTCTTTTGTTTGTTGATTGCATTTTTATAAAGTGCACTTAAATTAGGGTTTTGAACATTGTCTGGTTTTAATATTCCCACATAGGTAGGAGGAATGAGTTAAGCCTATGCTTTAAGAGGAAACTTGTTGATTTAAGACCACAGAAAATCATGGGAATATAGCATGTATTGAGTCGAATATGAAAAGCAGTTTTATTCCCATATACTATATATTGGTAGAATATATGTTAAGTAGTGCTATATAATCCAGATTTGAATTTTACCATCATGCATATGCTGTTTCATCAGTAGAATCACATTTTATGAACATTGCTGCTTTGTACGGGATGATAAACGTATAACTGATGCAAAACATTGTTAGGTATATCAACTTCGGACATGTCGAATTTCAGCTAAGTTGAAGTAATTTATACGGTCCGCTTGGATTTGAGATATCGAGAGTGGACTGTATTTATATTTTGAAATTGAACATTTGAAAGATAAGTATTTAAATATTTAAGCAGGATGTGCTAAATGCATCATTTGTTTTATCTAGTACATAAAAAATGGCACAAAATAACAAATTCTATAGAATGCATACATCTAGAATTTATTTTTTCAGGTCAACAAGGCACCAAAAAAGGTTATCAACAGCTCAAACATCACTGGAAAGACTGACCTTGTCTCTAAGGGTTGTACGAGGGCTGAAGCTAAAAGGCAATAGGTTAAGTATGACCAATGAGACATGTCTTTGTTTTCATGGTTCTGATACAACTCCAGATCTTCAAAGACAACCAAGAAACATTGTCAGGAGGCATGTTTAGCAAGAACATTCATAGAGGTATCCTACATGAAAGTGTTCCAGAACAGTCAACCAAAAAGTGCACACACAAAGAAAATAGCCACACCATGGAACAAAACTGTATCAAGGTAGATATTTTGATTATTTTTATAGCTTCTGAAACAAGTAGATCTCTGTTAAATGAATATTTAAAGTAAATTTAAAATAGAAAATTAGTCAAAAGGTTAGTTAAGCCAAAACTTATATCATCAATCAGGGAAAATTTATTTGGATTGAATATATGGAGACACATATGTGGACAAACAAAAAATAAAGATTATTATAGTGAGGTTAATATTGAATTGCTTTTGAGGCTAAGGAAAATGCCTTTAACCTTTAGAATAGGATTTGTCAATTGATATTATTTTGTCATTTCTTAGGTTTCTAGATGTAAATAATGTCAAAAAAACAAGGTTACTAAATAAATTCATCTTACTGCTTTAAGTACAAGCATATCAGCAAATTTGATAAAGAAATTTGTATTTATTTTATTAATTTCTTACAATTATGTTTTCAGGACAACAAGGCTGACAGGGTTATGTGAAGACTCAAGAAACTAAAAGGCAAGGAGTTCTGTATAACCAAAGAGACATAGCTTTGCTCTAATGGCACTGAGACACTTATGGAAACTCAACTGACTCGGCTCTTCAGCTGCAAAGAAAGTCCATGTGTTTGTGTTAGGTGGACGAACATTCATGGAATTATTCATTACCACACTGCTCCAAACAACTCGACCAAAATTAGGAATAACTTATCTACACAGGAAAAAAGAAGGATTCATAAAACCAGGTAAACTTTTCATCTTGCTACAATTGCTTATATGTGAACTATTTTTCATTTAAATCATTAATGTTTACAGAATTTATGAAACTAGAAAGAAATGAGATGATGAAGGAAATTATTCATATGTCATTAATATTTCATTAGCCTAAGTTTTCCTTGATTGAAATGTAATGAAAAGTAAGGATACCTTTAACAAGGTAGATTTATAGTTCAGTCACTAATATTAAGAGTTCTTTTTCTGTTAAAATATTATTTTCAGTTACATGTAAAGACATCATTTATTTAAGAAAAAGTGTTACCTGCATTTCAAGCTTAACTTTATGAAAAAATGATGATAATAAAAGAAAGTTAACACTGACATAAATTTTTTATATTCTGAATTTTTAGTAATTGACAGAAGTTTCTTTATACTTTAAAAGACAAGACGTATGAAAAAGCAAGAGCTAAAGACTTAATAAAAGTCTTAAATATTGATCCTCCACTCCTCCACTAACATTACTAATAGTCTTTCGGATGAGATGTTAAACTGAGGTCCCATATATCAGTGCTATACACTGAGCATGCAAATGAACCAGGGGTGTCTCTGGAATGGGATGCTTTCTGTATTTTGCACTACCCCTACAACATAAAAATAACTAATCTCTTCAGGGGGTGTCAATCATATGGGCAACCGGTACCAACGATAAATAAGCTCAAATAGATAGATTCTCATATATCCAACAAATATTCATTCATTACCATTTTGTAGTGCCACTGTAGTTTGTCTGTGTGATATGGTGTAAATTATTGTAATGAATGTCAACATTCCTTGCACAGGTATACTGATGTAGTAGCAAAACACTCGCTATAAAGGGGAGGAGGCATGGTATTCCCTGTTAGAGATACAGAATGATTCATGGTCATCAACAGTACCTCCATCATACAACACAAGAAAACAAGAAACTCCCAACAGAAGAATAGGAGGCATGGTATTCCCTGTTAGAGATACAGAAAGATTCATCGTCATCAACAATACCTCCATCCTACTACTAAAGAAAACAAGAAACTCCCAGCAGAAGAGGAGGAGGCATGGTATTCCCTGTTAGAGATACAGAATGATTCATGGTCATCAACAATACCTCCATCATACTACATTCAGAATGATTCATGGTCATCAACAATACCTCCATCCTACTACTAAAGAAAACAAGAAACTCCCAGCAGAAGAGGAGGAGGCATGGTATTCCCTGTTAGAGATACAGAATGATTCATCATCATCAACAATACCTCCATCATACAACACAAGAAAACAAAAAACTCCCAACAGAAGAGGAGGAGGTATGGCATTTCTCTGTTAGAGATACAGAATGATTCATGGTCATCAACAATACCTCCATCATACAACACAAGAAAACAAGAAACTCCCAACAGAAGAGGAGGAGGTATGGCATTTCTCTGTTAGAGATACAGAATGATTCATCATCATCAACAATACCTGCATCATACAACACAAGAAAACAAGAAACTCCCAACAGAAGAGGAGGAGGTATGGCATTTCTCTGTTAGAGATACAGAATGATTCATGGTCATCAACAATACCTCCATCATACAACACAAGAAAACAAAAAACTCCCAACAGAAGAGGAGGAGGTATGGCATTTCTCTGTTAGAGATACAGAGTGATTCATGGTCATCAACAATACCTCCATCATACAACACAAGAAAACAAGAAACTCCCAACAGAAGAGGAGGAGGTATGGTATTCCCTGTTAGAGATACAGAATGATTCATCGTCATAAACAGTACCTCCATCATACAACACAAGAAAACAAGAAACTCTCAACAGAAGAATAGGAGGCATGGTATTCCCTGTTAGAGATACAGAAAGATTCATCGTCATCAACAATACCTCCATCATACTACATTCAGAATGATTCATGGTCATCAACAATACCTCCATCCTACTACTAAAGAAAACAAGAAACTCTCAACAGAAGAATAGGAGGCATGGTATTCCCTGTTAGAGATACAGAAAGATTCATCCTCATCAACAATACCTCCATCGTACTACACAAAAAGCAAGAAAAATAAGCAGTTAACATAAAGAGAAAAATAAAGAAAAGAGAAAAAAGAAAAGAAAAGAAAAAAGAAATTCAAAAAAAAGAAAAAAAAGGAAAAAAGAAAAGAAAAAAATTTTAAAAAAAGAAAGAAAAAAACTAAAAGAAAAAGAAAAGAAAAAAAAAGAAAAAGAAACTAAAAAAAGAAAAAGAAAGGAAAAAAAGAAAAAAAAAGAAACTAAAAAAAAAGAAAAGAAAAAAATAAAAAAAAAATAAAAGGGAAAAAAAGGAAAGAAAAAAAAATTAAAATGAACTATGTAAGATATGTGTATAGAAACTGTTTATCCTATAAATTCTACAGTGCACTTTGAAAATTCTACAGTTCTGAAGTGTACACAATGTTAAAAAGAAAAATAATGTTAAAATGTTGCCTAAATACCTGTGCAATATGTAGGATATACATATAATAATAATACAGATATGCTACTTCTGAGGGAGAGTCTGTTGATCAATTGTGTAAGTACTGGGTCTTAGCTTTGGAATGATTTTTCTGCTTTATTTTGGGCTACTTTTTTCTAATCAAATAAAAGTTTCAGACCTGTAACTTTCAAATGGTGAAGTCTTTCATACCCCCACAGCACCCCCTGCACTGCACTGCACATGCACTAAGGGTTTGCCAGATGAAAATGTTCAGGTCAGGAGCTTTTTATATAATAAGGAAACTTTTCTGCCTTTTCTCTTTATCTGTAGGATGCAGAAAGTCTGACCTAGTGAAAGATCCAGGAAATCATATATTGCATTTGCAGATTTGACTGATGAAGTGTATAGATGTATTTTGTAACAGTCTGGTTACATTTAGAATAGAATTGTTGGCCTATAAAACAGATTTTGTTGATGTTTGTGCTTAGTATTGGAATAGTTAATAGTTGAATTAGTGTTTTATACATGGTTTTGATGTTATAGAAAGCTATATACACAATGATGTACTGTATATAAATATAAAATGCTGTAATCAAGCAAATTAAGCACACATATTGTAAAATACAGGAATTCAAGTCAGTAATCGACAGTATTGAAAAGATGTTCTTGTATTTTATTGACATGTTATGATCATTTCTTGTCCTGATTTTAATGCTGTTATTATATCTCGACTGTCATATACAAAAATAGTTGATTCACTACTGTTGACTCATTATATAGATCATGACCGTATATAAAAAAAAATTTTTTCTTTTAAATCCAATAAGGTCAGAAATTGCCTAGGGATAAAATCAGTTACACTGTAAAGTTAAAAAGTTACTGAACTCTTGTTGCTAAGTTGGGAACTGATTAGTGTTAGTATTTTGTTATTAGTGATAAGTTTTGTTAGTTATTTTGTAACTTACAATGTAATCTGATGTGAAAGATAAGAGACGTATTTGAAATCACCTTTTTAGTTAATTAACTGTATATCTTCAACCCCATCTGAGATATATTAACACAATTGTATGTTGTACAATTTATGCCTTACACAAACTGTCCTTTAATGAACAGTGAAGATTTCTGTCAAAGCTAATTTTCTGCACGTTATGATGTTTTTTCTAAGAGTAAATGTATTTACCATTTATGTCTGATATGTGTAATATGTTTGTTTTATATTGTATAATATCTCTCTCTCCTTTACTGACCACTAAAGATTTATTAAACAGAAGTAATTGAACATATTGATTTGGATGAGTCTTGTGTAACATATATGCATATTTGTATGTGATATAAATTCTACAAAAGTTTTACACTGAATGCTGTTATGTATTAAGTGTTGATGAAGACTATAAGATTTAAAGTCTTAATTTTACATTTGGAAAAAGCCAGTGAGGTTTTCTTTATAAAGGTGGATATTGTATGTTCCTGCAGTTGTTAAAGGTTCATATTCACTATAAAGGTTATTGAAGGCAGTTTTTACAAATGCTACAATATGTCAGACTGTCTTGGTGGACATATGTGAGGTGCCTTGAGAGTTATGATGTGTAAGTTGGAGGGAAAACCTGCTTAGAAATTTGGTAGAAGCAAAGGAGTGTAAACCGTCACTACTTTTAGTGGTAGAGGAGTGATCGGCCATCTCTGGTGGGCGTACTAATATATTGTCATAACTCAACAACAGCTACATGAAAGGGTCATAACTCTACTGGTACATAAAGGATCGTAACTCTACACAGTTCAGGCTAAAATCCTGTTTACCATTATCCATTGATTGAGACTGCAATCGATGCATCAAGGAATCCAGTGCCTATATGTCCATAAGATGCATCGTGAAGAGGGGCTTGTCTGATTCCCTGGGCTGGCGGGTTAGTAGATAAGAGTCTCTCTGGGTATGTCTACAGAAGTGGAGTAGGTGCCAACAGGATTGGTAAGCAAACAGTATCACTCGCCAGAGTTGGTCTGTTTGGTAGGTTTAATTGTGGCAACAGACTGTCAGGTCAAGTTAGGTCAGTAGCAGTGTCCAGTCAAAATGCTGCTATCCATTGATTGAGACTGCAATCAATGCCATCGAGGATTCCAGTGCCAACATATCCGCAAGATGGTTTTTTGGTAAGGGTAGTCTACCTTCTACCCAGAGCTGGCGGGGTAGGAGTTATGTAGGCTGGTCTTGGCATGTCAAAAGAAGTGGAGGCACAAACAGGCTTGGTAAGCAAGTGTCCTAACTCTGCAGTTAAGGTTTGCCCATGTAGATGTTGTTTAGCTACTACAAGACTTGGTACTTGAAGTTAGCTTTTTGTGATCTATCTTTGTCCTAGCATTATTCATAACTGCTGGTCCTTGCATATTGCTTTGATTAGAACATCACTTCTCAGGTTTATACAAGTTTGTTGAAGCCAAATGGAAAAGTAGGTCAACCTCTGCTTGCACTGATTACTGGATTGGTGTCACCAAAAATGGCTGTCAGAAAAAATGGAAAACACACTCAATAAGTACTGTTATTATCTGAAGCTTGTGTACTGTTATTATCTGAAGCTTGTGTACTGTTATTATCTGAAGCTTGTGTACTGTTATTATCTGAAGCTTGTGTACTGTTATTATCTGAAGCTTGTGTACAGTTTAAATTGTTATAGATATGCCATAAGAAACAAGTAACTTATCAAGGACTAAAGCTAAAAGACAATGAGTTTACTATGAACAGTGAGAGACATGGCTTTGTTTTCATGGTCCTGACATATGATGATAAACTCCATGCTTTCAAAGACAAAACACTTATAACATAGTTAGGAAGCATGCTTATTGAGGACAGTCATAGAGTTATCCTACATGTGTGTGACAGAGAAAACCATCCAAAATTCAAAATACAGAGCAACACCATGAAAAAAGGAAAAGGAAAAACTGTAGCCAGGTAGATATTATAAGTACTTTACTAGCAAAATGTAACATGTAGATCTCAGTTTAGAAAATATTCTCAGTAATTTTATTATAAGAGAAATATTCTTAGAACTTGTCAGGCGGGAAAGTTTCCGAGATAAATATCTACAAAATGAAAAATAAGGAAAACTATAACCAGGTAGACATTTTAAATATTATTTCAGTTTGTAAGGGAAACAGAACATTTCTGTTAGATGAATGTCATCTGAAACGTTATTTGAATATTTTAAGACTTTACAGAAAAAGTTATAAAATTGTGTTTTCAGGGTAATAGGACAACACAGAGTTCCTCAGCAGCTTAGATCAACAGAAAAATTATTCTTGTCTAATCACAGTGTTCAAAACAGTTCCAAAAAGATTGCCAAATTACAAAGTGATGCATGAAAACAAAGGATAACTATAGCCTGGTAAATATTTTAAATAATGCTTAATTGTCTTTAAACCTCATTTCTCTTAATAAATAAGTAATTTCAATTATTGAATATAAAAAAGAAAACAAACAAATCAGGAGAATATCTGTCAAAGCTTGTGTTGTCAGAGAAATACTCTGTTAAAAATTAATATTAAGAAGGAAATGTAACTAAAATATTTATATTCTAGATTTTAAATATTTTGAGATAAGTATTTATCATTCAAACAAGATTTACAAAATAAAAGATATCAGTTTTCTTAGTTGGTGTAAAGTAACAAAATAATTCAACTTACCTATGATAATAAATGAATACTTATAAAAATGTGTATTTTCAGGTCAACAGGGCACTTAAAATGTTTCTTAGCAGCTCAGATCAGAAGAATGCTGTCCTTTGATCTAATGGTTTGCAGAGGACTTAAGCTTAAAGTTGAGGAGTTAAGATTGACCAGTGAGACAAGTTTTTGTTTTCATGGCCATGATACACAGCGATACAACACCAGATCTCTAAAGACAGCAAAGAAACAGCATTGCCAAGAGTCGTTTTTCAAGAAGGTTCAGAGAGTTATCTTGTATCAGTGTGTAAAGAAAAGTCCACCAGAAGTGCAAAATAGATAGGCATAATGTGGAAAGAAAAACTATAGCTAGGTAGATATTTTAATTAATGCTTAGGTCACCTACATTTACACTACATTCCTCAAAAATTAATGATTTGAGTGAATGAATGTAGAAACATATTATTTCTAAGAAAAACATCGAAAGCTTGTGTCGTCGAGCAGAAATTTCCTGCCTGAAAAAAAAAGCTATGAAAATATTTTAAATACACCTATCCTAGATATTTGAAAAATGAGCTCCACGGAGCAGTGCCAACGCTCTTCTGTTTTACATGTTATTCAACTTAATAAGCAATTTTGAAAAAAAAAATGTTAGAGATAAAGGGACATAATTCCAAAAATAGAGCTTTCAGAATAATGCCCCTTGTGTTTACAAATGCCTCTGTCATGATAAGCAAGCGTTCAAAGTTTCATATTGATACCTTTTGAATTGTTTGAGTAATGGGCTACATTGCACGACGACAATGACGATGATGACACAGTGATCATAAAAGCTTGACTTTTTGTACGAAACAGACGAGCTAATAAGTAATTTAACAGTATTTACAAAATCATTAGTTTTCCAGCAGGATGAAAAACGACACAAAAGATTTAAATTAATTTTATGTTTATTACTGGATACTATCATGTAAAATTTATATTTTAAGCAGCTCAGTCCACCGGAAAGACTGTCCTTGTCTCTAGACATTGTTAAAGGACTCAAGCTAAAACACAACAAGTAAGTTACAACAACGAGGCATGGATTTGTTTTCATGGTCCTGACACAGTGATACAACTCGTCATCTTCAAAGACAGCCAACATACAACATTGTCAGGTGTCATGTTTATCAAGGATGTTTATAGAGTTATCCTTCATCAGAGCGTCCCAGGAAAGTCCACCAAAACTTCAAAATACATAGCAACACAGTGGAAAGAAACTTTACCCAGGTAGATATTTCAAGAACTTAATGTAGCTAATGTAACAGGTAGATCACTGTTAAATGAATGTTTTCGGCAATTTTTTTATACAAATATTACTGTGCAATTAATTGTTAACTTATGTCGTCAAGGAGTGTTTTTCAGATGTAAAACAAACCTACACAATCAAAAATTAGGATAATTATAACCAGGTAGATATTTTAAGTTTTGTTTCATTTCTTAAGGGAAAAAGGTACATTTCTGTTAGAGGAATGTCTAAGAAATTTTGAATATCAAAGGAAATGACAGAAAAAAAGTTAATGAAATCATGCTTTCAGTGCACACACGATTTATCAGCAGCTAAGATCAATAGAAAAATGATTGTTGTCTCATCACAGTGTTCAAAACAGTTCCACTGTTCCACCAAATATGCCAAATACAAAGTGATGCATGAAAAGGATGGGTAGTTTTTGACAGGTAGAGATTTTAGATTATTTCTGGGACACTTGTGTTAGCACTGCCTTTCTATTAAATGAATGAGTTTGGTAACCGAATATAAAAACAAATCATTCCTGAGAAAATCAGCAAGAGATTGTGTAATTTCAAAAACTACAGTTTAGAGAAAAAAATAAATATGAAAGTGACTTAAATATTTCACAAACATAATTATCCAGTGAGTATTAATAATTAGATCTAAAATTTGTATTTTCAGGTCAACAAGGCTCTGAAAATGTTTATCAGCAGCACAAATTACGGAAAAGTATGTCCTTGTCTCTAAGGGTTGTGTAAGAACTCAAGTTAAAAGGCGAGGAGGTACAACCAAGGAGGCATTGATTTGTTTTCGTGATCCTGACACAGTGATCCAACTCTACATCTTCAAAGACAGCCAACATACAACATTGTCAGGAGTCATGTTTATCAAGAACGTTCATAGAGTTATCCTACATCAGAGTCTTCAAGAAAAGTCCACCAGAAATGCAAAATACATAGCAACACAGTGAAAAAAAGGAAAATCTTAAAAAAAAAATTCAGCTAGGTAGATATTTCAATTAGTTTAGTAGTTAATGTAACAGGTAGATCCTGTAAAAGAAATGTTAAGTAATGTGGAAAGTTTTTGCAAATGAAATAAATATCTACACAATGAAAAATAAAGAAAACTATATCCAGGTAGATATTTTAAATATTACCTCAGTTTGTAAGGGTAATTTATACTACATTTCTCTTACATAAGTAATTTCAGTGATTGAATATAAAAAAAAAAAAAAAAAATCAGGAAAATGTCAGTCAAAGCTTGTGTTGTCAGGGAGAAATCCTGTGTTTGAAATAAAGATTTATAAGAAAGTAACTTAGATATTTTCATTCTAGATTTTAAATATTTTAAAGATAAGTGTTTAACATTTAACATTTAAACAATAAAAGATCATCAGTTTTTTTATTTTGGTACAAAATAACTAAATAATTCAACTTATCTATGATAATTAATGAATACATATATAAATTTGTATTTTCGGGTCAACAGGGCACTTAAACTGTTTCTTGTCTCTATTGCTTCACAGAGAACTGAAGCTTAAAATTGAGGAGTTAAGAATAAGCAGTGAGACATGACTTTGTTTTCGTGGCCATGACACATAGCGATACAACTCTAGATCTTCAAAGACAGTCAACATACAACATTGTCAGGAGTCATGTTTATCAAGAACGTTCATAGAGTTATCCTACATCAGAGTCTTCAAGAAAAGTCCACCAGAAATGCAAAATACATAGCAACACAGTGAAAAAAAAGAAAAACTGTAGCAAGGTAGCTATTGACATAGTTTTATGTATCATATTATCAGGAAAAAAATGAAATCTTGTTTCTACTATCAAAATTTAAATAACTGTGATCTGCTTCAAACTGTTCAGTAACTTAGTGAGGCTGACCAAAGACTTACAAGGCAGAAAATTACCATTCCTGTAGTAATTAATGGAGGACTTCAAAGGCTTTTAATTGGTACAAAAATGTAGATATATATTCTTTTTTTAGTTCAAATGAAGGCCTTTTTTCTCAGGATAAAAATCATTCATTTTGCTTCATTAGCCATTTTGCTGAAAATGCCAAAAGGCATCCCAAGCTGTACCACACCGTATGCTTAATTATGCTCAATCAATAAAATCTTTAAAAATCTTCTTGTCTGAAACCAGACGGCCTAGAATTTTAAAATTAGGCTATGTGCATTGTCTAGTGGACCTTTATCAAGCTTTTTCAAACCATTTAGATTAGGTTAAAATGAAAGTCACCAAGGCTAAAAACAGATTTATTTATCCCCCCGCCAAAGGCAGAGGGGATATTAGGAATGCCCTTCGTCCGTCCGTCTGTCTGTGTGTCTGTGCGTCCGTGCATCCATGTGTCTGTGCGTCTGTGCGTCCGTCCGAAACAATTTTGTCCGGAGCAAAACTCCAAAACTACTTGAGGGATTTTATTCAAACTTCATACACTGACAGAGCACATTGGTAGGTAGTGCAGTGTGAAAGTGCAATAACTCTACCTTGCCTTTTTTTAGAGTTATTCCGCTTTATCAAATTTACTTGATAAATTTTGTCCGGAGCAGAACTCCAAAACTGCCAGTGGGATTTTATTCAAATTTCATACACTGACAGAGCACATTGGTAGGTAGTGCAGTGTGCAAGTCCAATAACTCTACCTTGCTTACTTTACCTCATAGAACCTTCATTTATAGACCAGTATCTTTGATATTTGGTATATAGGTTCTTTGCATGGACCTCTACTAATAGGTGGGGGTTTGAGGTCACTAAGTCAAGGTCTAGGTCACTGTAGCTAATAATAGATATTTCTACTTTCTGTCATAGAGTCTTTATTTATTGACTGATATTTTACATATTTGGTTTGTAGGCACCTACATTTCTTCAATTAGAAAATTAAATTCTGCATCTTGTGGGTTGTGAAATAATTTAATATAGAAAGAAATATTTTTGCACAATGAAGATAAAACTTTCGTCATCATGAAAATTTTTGTTGATGTTAAACATAGTTACACAATGAAAAATAACGATACTAATGAAGGGGACATTATTTTAAGTATTGCTTAAGGAAACCGTATATTACTGTTAAAATGAATGTCATAGGTTTCTTTGAATATGGACATTTTTTAAGAAAAGTTAATGTTTTCAGGTAACACAGGATTTCTCACTTTAAAAATGATTGTTGTCTCAGCACAGTGTCCTAACCAGTTCCACTAAAAATCCCAAATACAAGATGACAGTTGAAAAACATTGGATAACTGTAGCCAGGTAGATATTTTAGATTATGCTTAAGTTACTTATTTTAAAACATTATTTCTCTTAATTGAACGACAATTGAAATTAAAGATTAAAACTAACTATTTCAGAGAAAATCAGCAAAAGCTTGTGTCTTAAGATAAAAGTTTCTTGTTAGAGAATAAAAGTTAAATAAGAAAATAACTTAAATGTTTATATTCTGAATTTTTTAGTTTTTAAAGAAAAGTATTTAAAATGTTCACCTGTTTACAAAATACAAGATCATTTGTTTTTCTAAGTGGGTTGAAAATGACACAAATCATATAAACACGTTCTATGTTAATCAATGAATACATAAAAAAATGTATTTTCAGGTCAACAAAGCACTTAAAATGTTTCTCAGCAGCTCAGATCACTGGAATTACTGTCCTTGTCTCTAAGGGTTGTATGAGGACAGAAGCTAAAATGCAAGAGTTGAGTACAACCGATGAGACATGGCTTTGTTTTCATGGCCCTGACACATGTGATACAACTCCACATCTTCAAAGACAGCCACCATACAACATTGTGAGGAGGCATGTTTTTCAAAGACATTCATAGAGTTGTCCAGAAAACACAGTAGAAAAGAAGAAAGACTTAAGCCAGGTACAGTCAACTTGTGATAAAGACCACTCGCTAGTACCGACCACCTGTCAACAATGACCATTTTGATTTCCCTCCAACGATTATTACTCTGTAATGACCCCTGAATAACAGGAACCTGATTCCTGCGACCAGTGACCGGTGTTTTTACTTCACAAAAGGCCTATTATCACCCAAACAACTACCATTGTCACCAATTTGTCTGACTATTGTTTTGTTAACTTCAAATAAGCACACCATAGAAAGGTTGTTTGGTCTTCGTGAGTCTTTGATCAGCAAAGGTGAAACTTGACCGAATTTTAATGTCACCAGTTTGATTAATTGATTAGGTATTTTTTTCTATACATAAATCAAGCAGTGCCAAGTGAAGGAACTCTTTGTGACAGTATTAAATCAAATTTAATGTCAGACAAATTAAAATTAATTTACTTATTGAAAAGGTAATTTACGTTTTTGTATGGTTTATCTAGCGAGTTTCAATCGGCAAAAAAACTCATATGTTTTTAAATAGAGCTATGGCTAACAAGAATATTCTGGAATATGCTGCATTATTTTCGAATACAAATTGAAGCCACTGAATTTACAGATTGTGTTATGTAAATTTTATGGAGCTACAAGCATATTAACTTTAAATTAAAACCAAATCCTTTGTACACAATCATTTAAATGATGCTCCTTCAAACTGAAGTATACATGTATATTTCACATTTCATACAATATCCAAATGCTGAAATAAGAAAAAAAATTATCTGTTACTGGTTACCCAAACAAAGACCACCTGTGAACAGAGACCACTTTTGCTCATTTCCTTGAGCGGTCTTTGTTCTCAAGTTTGACTGTAGATATTTCAAGTACTTAAGTGTGATCTCTGTTAAATGTTTTTCAGTTATTTTACTATAGAAGAAATCATTTTGAGCAGTTAACCTAAAACATATGTCTCCAGGGAATTTTTTCCAGATGAAATAAATAGCAACACAATGAAAAATAGGATTAATTGTAACAAGGTAGATATTTGTTTTATCAATACAGCTTCAGTTGGAAATAACAGAAATCATGTTTTCTAGGCAAGAGGGCTCACAGGAATTCTCAGCAGCAAAGATCACAAGAAAGCTGATAGTTGTATTGGTTCCACATAATATGCCAAATACAAAGTGACACATAAAAAAGACAAATATTTTCAACCAGGTAAGTATTTTAAATAATGCTCAATCAATTATATTAAAACTTTATTTTTCTTAAGTGAATGATTTTGGTAATTGAATATAAACAATTATTTCAGAGAAAATCAGCAGAAAAAATGTGTCATTTTGTAGAAAACTCCTGTATGAGAAAAAGAAAAAAAGAAAAGTAACTGAAAAATTCGTATTCTAGATTTGAATATCTAAAGGATAAGTACTTATACCTTTCAACATGTTTTACAAAAAAAAAGATCATTCGTTTCTTCTAGACTTGTGAAAAAATGACACAAAATATGACAAATTCTGTTTTCAGGGCAGCAAGGCACTAAAAATGTTTCTCAGCAACTCTCATCACTGGAATTACTGTCCTTGTCTCTAAGGATTGTATGAGGACTGAAGCTAACAGGCAAGAGTTAAGTACAACCAGTGAGAAATGGCTTTGTTCTGACGGCTCTGACACATAGTGATACACCTCCACATCTTCAAAGACAACAAAGAAACAACATGTTTACCAGGGGCATTCATAAAGTTATCTTTCATGGAAGTGTTAAAGAAAAGTTTGCCGTAGATGTGAAATACGAAGAGACATCATGAAAGATAAGAAAAACAAATGGTAACCAGGTATATATTTACTTATTTATATATATAGAACTTCAGAAGCAAATGTAGCAGATAGATCTCTGTTAAATGATGTTTTCAGTAATTTTGATATAGAAAAGAATTTTTAGCTAACCTGAGAACGAAGTGCTCAAGAGTGAGCTTTTGGGATCGTTGATTGTCGGGCATGCATTGGCGTGCTTTGTGTCGTGCTTCGTCAACAATTTGTCTCGAACAACTCCTTCTCCCTCCACTTTGACATAACATGCCTGGGATATTCCTTGCATGAAGCTCTACCAAAGTTGTTCAAAGAATCAAATTCCATCAAGAAGTCTGGTTGCTATGGCAACAGAAAGGAAAACTTTGAAAATCTTCTTGTCTGAAACCACAAGGCCCTGAGCCTTAATATTTGGTATGTATCTGTTTAGTGGATAATGGAGCATCAGCTAGAGGTCATCTGCCAAGTTTGTTCAAATTATGCTCTTTGAGTGAAACTTTACTCTACCCGGGGGGTCACTTAAGTTCATATAGATTTATATAGGGAGAATATTAAAAATTTTCTGATGTTTGCTCAACAGCCTACCCAAAGGCAAAGTATTCATGTGAGTGATCTAGGGCCATCATGGCCCTCATGTTTTTATTTTGTTGGGTGAAAAAGGGCACAAAATATATTAGCAAACTCTATGGTAATCAATGAATACATCTAAAATTTATTTTTTAGGTCAACAAGGCACTAAAAAAAAACGTTATCCACAACTTGGGTCACTGGAAAGACTGTGTCTCTAAGGGTTGTACGAGGACTTACGCTAAAAGGCAATGGGTCAAGTATGACCAGTGAGACATGACTTTGTTTTCATGGCTCTGACACAAAGAGATTCTCCAGATCTTCAAAGACAGCAAAGAAACAACATTGTCAGGAGGCATGTTTATCAAGGACATTCATAAAAATAATTCTACATCAGAGTGTTAAAGAAAAGTCCATCAAAAATGCAAATACATAGCAGCAAAGTGAAAAAATGGAAAACAGTGTAGCCAGGTAGATATTTCAAATAGTTTAGTAGCAAATATATAGGTAGATCCTGTAAAATAAATGTTCTAAGTCATTTTATAATAGGAGAAATAATCCTGAACAAATCAGCTAAAACATGTTCTTATGGAAATTATTGTTTATTGTTATATAAAGCTACACATCGAAGAATTAAGTTGATAATAATGTATTAAATATTTTAAGTTACTTTAAGTAGCCAAGAAAAACAGCACATCTCTGTTAAAATAAATGTCTCAGATTATTTGAATTTTAAAGAAACTTAAAGGGAAATGAAAGTCACAAATTCAACCGACACCACAATAAAGTTTGTGCATTTATTGTTTAGTTTTGGAATTTTTACAAATATTGAAGAAAAAAAAATTACTTACAAATACCTAATAAAATTTAGCAATTTTTTCATCATCGGCTGACCGATGGAACGTGCCATTTTGTCACGTGACCATATAGGCTGTGACGTTTTTATATTTTCTTAATCAAATAACTACTATGATAGGTAAAATTATCAGAAGAATGCCAGTTTGTTCCATGAAAATATGCTAAATAAATTGATGACATATTTGGTATTTTTTTAAATAAATAATTCGTACGCATTTGTTGCACCGAGTGAAAACCATTTCCACTCAATAACAGGAGTACCATTTCACCCAGAGCCTTCAAACTTCATAGGATGATTGCTTTTATTAAATAGAAGAACCATATTGTTTTTGGGGCTAGTATGTCAAAGGTCAAGGTCACAGGGACCTGTATGGTGAAAAGTATTTCTGCTCAGTAACTGGAGTACCATTTTACCCAGAGCCTTCAAACTTCATAGGATGATCGTCTTTACTCAGTAAAAGAACCCTATCATTTTTGGGGTCAGTAGATCAAAAGTCAAGGTCACAGGGAGCTGTGAGTGAAAACTATTTCTGCTCAGTAACTGGAGTACCATTACACCCAGAACCTTCAAACTTCATAGGGTAGTTATATTAGAAGAAGCCTATTGTTTTTGAGGTCTGTAGGTCAAAGGTCAAGTTCACTGGGACCTGTAGAATAAAACTATTTCTGCTAAAAAAATTGAGTACCATTACACCCAGAGTCTTCAAACTTATTGCAAACTTATTCAAATTTGCAAACAATGAACACCTATAACAACCAGTAATGATACTTGTAACATGAGCAATGAGACTCAGTTGAGTGATTTAGGACCATCATGGCCCTCTTGTTTATTTAAACGTTTGTAACTAACTTTAAACCTAAAAGAATTAATCAGACAAAAAAACGATACTGAAAAAAAATTTGTGATTTAATTATATCCAGTTTTTTAGGTATAAGTCGCATAATATATTGAATAACAAAACCATTGACAACCAGCGTAAATCTGACAACAATTTATTTAGATGAAATCTATGAATCACAATGTGTACACTTCCGCCATTCTCCAATGGACACAATTATGTCACAAATCTTTAGTCTCGCTTTCTCCAATGGACACAATTATGTCACAAATCTTAAGTCTCGCTTTCTCCAATGGACACAATTATGTCACAAATCTTAAGTCTCGCTTTCTCTCGCGTCATGTAATTTTGCAACAATGGCGCCATCCATAAACCGATTGACAACCTCAATTTTATATTTTAAATGTCAAAATTTATGTATTTGGAGATCGCAGGTTTTTCGTTTTATCTTGGGTTATGAAATCAGGCGAGGAGTTGATTTAAAATATACATTTGAAATTTTTGACTTTCGGTACCCTATAAGGAAAAATGTAATAAAATTGTGCTTTCAGGGCATATACGGTTTCTCAGCAGCTAATATTGCTAAAAAGATATTTTCTCATCATAGTGTTCAAACCAATCCAAAAATGCCAAAAACAAAGTGAAGCTAGACAAACGATGGATAACTATAGCCAGTTAAATATTCTAATTAATACTTTAGTCATTTATGTCAAAGATATGTTTTTAACAAATGAATATTTTTGTAATTGAAAATAAAAATAAATTATTCCTGAAAAACAATTCTCTATGATAATCAATGAATACATCTAGAATTTATTTTTTCAGGTCATTAAGGCACTAAAAAGTTATCAGCAGCTCAGGTCACTGGAAATACTGCCCTTGTCTCTAAGGGTTGTTCGAGAACTTTAGCTAAAAGGCTATAAGTTAAGTATGACAAAAGAGACATGGCCTTGTTCTTGTGGCCCTGACACATTGTGATACAACTTCAAAGACAGCCAACATACAACATTATCCTACATCAGAGAGGCCGAGCAAAGTCCAACAAAAATTCAAAATAAATAGCAACACAATGGGAAAAAACTTAATGCAGGTAGGTATTTCAAGAACTTAGTGTAGCTAATGTAATAGGTAGATATCTGTTAATTGAATATAAAAACAAATTATTATCCCCCCGCCAAAGGTGAAAGGGATATTAGAAATGCCCTTCGTGCGTCCATCCATCCGAAACAATTTTGTCTGGAGCATAACTCCAAAACTACTTGAGGGATTTTATTCAAACTTCATACACTTACAGAGCACATTGGTAGATAGTGCAGTGTGCAAGTCCAATAACTCTACCTTGCCTATTTTTAGAGTTATTCCCCTTTATCAGAATTACTTGATAAATTTTGTCCGGAACATTACTCCAAAACTACTTGAGGGATTTTATTCAAACTTCATACACTGACAGAGCACATTGGTAAGTAGTGCAGTGTGCAAGAACAATAACTGTACCTTGCTTATTTTAGAGTTATTCCCCTTTATCAGAATTACACAGAAAAGTCCACCAGAATTGATAAATACATAGCGACACAGTGAATAAAAGGGAAAACTGTAGCCAGGTAGATATTTCAATTAGTTTAATAGCTAATGTAATAGGTAGATCTTTGTAAAACACATGTTTTAAGACAGTCTCATTGATAGAAGAAATGTACTTGATCAATTCAGCTAAAATTTATGTCATCATGGGAATAATGATAGATACATGGCCACATTGAAAAATTAAGTTAATAATATTAATAATATTAATAAGATATTCAATGTATTCTTTAAAAAGCTTATGGAAACCATACATTTCTGTTAAGTAAATGTTTAAGATAATTTGAATATTAAGGGAAATTACAGAAACATGAAATAAAATTATGTTTTCAGGGCAACAGATTTTCTCAATAGCTACTTTTGCTGAAAAGATTTTCTCATCTCTGTGTTCAAAACAGTTCCACCAAAAATGCCGAAAAAAAGTGATGCTAGAAAAACAGTGGATAACTATAACCAGGTAGATTTTTTTTTAAATAATGCTCTGGTAACTAATATTAAAACTATGTTTCTCTTGATTAATGACTGATTTCAGCTATTGAATATAAATTTCTCTTGATTAATGACTGATTTCAGCTATTGAATATAAAAACAAATTATTTCTAAAAAAAATTGGCCAAAGCTTGTGTCATTAGGTAGAAATTTCCAGTTTGAAAATAAAAGATTAATTTAAATATTAAAACACATAAAACAAGTATTCAGTATTACCGTGTTGTTGTGCAACTGTAGTTTGTCTGTGTGATATGGTGTAAATTATTATTAGAAATGTCAAAATTCCTTGCACAGGTGTAGAGATGTACATGTAGTAACAAGAAACTCCCAACAGAAGAGGAGGAGGCATGGCATTCACTGTTGGACATTCAGAATGATTCATCATCATCTGCAATACCTCCAATCCAACTACATTCAGAATGATTCATCGACATCAGCAACACCTCCATCCTACTACGTTCAGAAAGATTCATCGTCATCAGCAATACCTCCATCCTTCTACGTTCAGAATGACTCATCATCATCTGCAATACCTCCATCCTACCTCATTCAGAATGATTCATCGTCATCAGCAACACCTCCATCCTACTACATTCAGAATGATTCATCGTCATCAGCAATACCTCCATCCTACTACATTCAGAATGATTCATCGTCATCAGCAATACCTACGTTCAGAATGATTCATCGTCATCAGCAATACCTCCATCCAACTACATTCAGAATGATTAATCGTCATCAGCAATACCTCCATCTTCCTACGTTCAGAATAATTCATCGTCATCAGCAATACCTCCATCCTACTACGTTCAGAATGATTCATCGTCATCAGCAATACCTCCATCCTACTACATTCAGAATGATTCATCGTCATCAGCAACACCTCCATCCTACTACGTTCAGAATGATTCATCGTCATCAGCAACACCTCCATCCTACTACGTTCAGAATAATTCATCGTCATCAGCAACGCCTCCATCCTATTACGTTCAGAATGATTCATCGTCATCAGCAACACCTCCATCTTACTACGTTCAGAATGATTCATCGTCATCTGCAATACCTCCAGTCCAACTACATTCAGAATGATTCATCGTCATCAGCAACACCTCCATCCTGCTACATTCAGAATGATTCATCGTCATCAGCAACACCTCCATCCTGCTACATTCAGAATGATTCATCGTCATCAGCAACACCTCCATCCTGCTACATTCAGAATGATTCATCGTCATCAGCAACACCTCCATCCTGCTACATTCAGAATGATTCATCGTCATCAGCAACACCTCCATCCTACTACATTCAGAATGATTCATCGTCATCAGCAACACCTCCATCCTACTACATTCAGAATGATTCATCGTCATCAGCAACACCTCCATCCTGCTACATTCAGAATGATTCATCTTCATCAGCAACACCTCCATCCTGCTACATTCAGAATGATTCATCATCATCAGCAACACCTCCATCCTGCTACATTCAGAATGATTCATCGTCATCAGCAACACCTCCATCCTGCTACATTCAGAATGACTCATCATCATCTGCAATACCTCCAGTCCAACTACATTCAGAATGATTCATCGTCATCAGCAACACCTCCATCCTACTACATTCAGAATGATTCATCGTCATCAGCAACACCTCCATCCTACTACATTCAGAATGATTCATCGTCATCAGCAACACCTCCATCCTACTACATTTAGAATGATTCATCATCATCTGCAATACCTCCATCCTACTACACAAGAAAACAAGAAACTCCCAACAGAAGAGGAGGAGGCATGGCATTCACGGTTAGACATTTAGAATGATTCATCATCATCAGCAATACCTCCATCCTACTACATTCAGAATGATTCATCGACATCAGCAACACCTTCATCCAACTATGTTCAGAATGATTCATTGTCATCAGCAACACCTCCATCCTACTACGTTCAGAATGATTCATCGTCATCAGCAACACCTCCATCCTACTACATTCAGAATGATTCATCATCATCAGCAACACCTCCATCCAGCTACATTCAGAATGATTCATCATCATCAGCAACAACTCCATCCTACTACATTCAGAATGATTCATCGTCATCAGCAACACCTCCATCCTGCTACATTCAGAATGACTCATCATCATCTGCAATACCTCCAGTCCAACTACATTCAGAATGATTCATCGTCATCAGCAACACCTCCATCCTACTACATTCAGAATGATTCATTGTCATCAGCAACACCTCCATCCTACTACATTCAGAATGACTCATCATCATCAGCAACAACTCCATCCTACTACATTCAGAATGATTCATCGTCATCAGCAACACCTCCATCCTGCTACATTCAAAATGATTCATCGTCATCAGCAACACCTCCATCCTACTACGTTCAGAATGATTCATCATCATCAGCAACACCTCCATCCTGCTACATTCAGAATGATTCATCGTCATCAGCAACACCTCCATCCTACTACATTCAGAATGATTCATCGTCATCAGCAACACCTCCATCCTACTACATTCAGAATGATTCATCGTCATCAGCAACACCTCCATCCGGCTACATTCAGAATGATTCATCATCGTCAGCAATACCTCCAGTCCAACTACATTCAGAATGATTCATCGTCATCAGCAACACCTCCATCCTACTACATTCAGAATGATTCATCATCATCAGCAACACCTCCATCCTGCTACATTCAGAATGATTCATCGTCATCAGCAACAACTCCATCCTACTACATTCAGAATGATTCATCGTCATCAGCAACACCTCCATCCTGCTACATTCAGAATGACTCATCATCATCTGCAATACCTCCAGTCCAACTACATTCAGAATGATTCATCGTCATCAGCAACACCTCCATCCTACTACATTCAGAATGATTCATCGTCATCAGCAACACCTCCATCCTACTACATTCAGAATGACTCATCATCATCTGCAATACCTCCTATCCAACTACATTCAGAATGATTCATCGTCATCAGCAACACCTCCATCCTATTACATTCAGAATGATTCATCATCATCTGCAATACCTCCATCCTACTACACAAGAAAACAAGAAACTCCCAACAGAAGAGGAGGAGGCATGGCATTCACGGTTAGACATTTAGAATGATTCATCATCATCAGCAATACCTCTATCCTACTACATTCAGAATGATTCATCGACATCAGCAAAACCTTCATCCAACTATGTTCAGAATGATTCATTGTCATCAGCAACACCTCCATCCTACTACGTTCAGAATGATTCATTGTCATCAGCAACATCTCCATCCTACTACGTTCAGAATGATTTATTGTCATCAGCAACACCTCCATCCTACTACACAAGAAAACAAGAAACTCCCAACAGAAGAGGAGGAGGCATGGCATTCACTGTTAGACATTCAGAATGATTCATCATCATCAGCAATACCTCCATCCTACAATGTTCAGAATGATTCATCGACATCAGCAACACATCCATCCTACTATGTTCAGAATGATTCATTGTCATCAGCAACACCTCCATCCTACTACGTTCAGAAAGATTCATCGTCATCAGCAACACCTCCATCCTACTACGTTTAGAATGATTCATCGTCATCAGCAACACCTCCATCCTTCTACGTTCAGAATGATTCATCGTCATCAGCAACACCTCCATCCTGCTACGTTCAGAATGATTCATCTTCATCAGCAACACCTCCATCCTGCTATGTTCAGAATGATTCATCGTCATCAGCAAAACCTCCATCCTGCTACGTTCAGATTGATTCATCGTCATCATCAACACCTCCATAATACTACGTTCAGATGGATTCATTGTCATCAGCAACACCTCCATAATACTACATTCAGAATGATTCGTCATCATCAACACCTCCATCCTACTACATTCAGAATGATTCATCGTCATCAGCAACACTTCCATAATACTACGTTGAGAATGATTCATCGTCATCAGCAACAACTCCATAATACTAAGTTCAGAATGATTCATCATCATCAGCAACACCTCCATCCTACTACGTTCAGAATGATTCATCTTCTTCAGCAACAAAACCATCCTACTACGTTCAGAATGATTCATGGTCATAAGCAACACATCCATCCTACTACTTTCAGAATGATTCATCGTCATCAGCAACACCTCCATCCTACTACCTTCAGAATGGTTCAACATCGTCACCAACACCTCCATCCTGTTATGTTCAGAATGATTCATCATCATCACCAACACCTCCATCCTGCTACGTTCAGAATGATTCATCATCATCAGCAACACCTCCATCCTGCTACGTTCAGAATGATTCATCGTCATCAGCACCACCTCCATCCTGCCATGTTCAGAATGATTCATCGTCATCATCAACACCTCCATCCTGCTACATCAACACCTCCATCCTACTACGTTCAGAATGATTCATCATCATCAGCACCACCTCCATCCTGCTACGTTCAGAATGATTCATCGTCATCAGCAACACCTCCATCCTGCTATGTTCAGAATGATTCATCGTCATTAGCAACACCTCCATCCTACTACGTTCAGAATAATTCATTGTCATCAGCAACACCTCCATCCTACTACGTTCAGAATGATTTATTGTCATCATCAACACCTCCATCCTACTACATTCAGAATGATTCATCGTCATCAGCAACACTTCCATAATACTACGTTGAGAATGATTCATCGTCATCAGCAACAACTCCATAATACTAAGTTCAGAATGATTCATCATCATCAGCAACACCTCCATCCTACTACGTTCAGAATGATTCATCTTCTTCCGCAACAAAACCATCCTACTACCTTCAGAATGATTCATCGTCATCAGCAACACATCCATCCTACTACTTTCAGAATGATTCATCGTCATCAGCAACACCTCCGTCCTACTACCTTCAGAATGATTCAACATCGTCACCAACACCTCCATCCTTGTTCAGAATGATTCATCATCATCACCAACACCTCCATCCAGCTACGTTCAGAATGATTCATCATCATCAGCAACACCTCCATCCTGCTACGTTCAGATTGATTCATCGTCATCAGCACCACCTCCATCCTGCCATGTTCAGAATGATTCATCGTCATCATCAACACCTCCATCCTGCTACATCAACACCTCCATCCTACTACGTTCAGAATGATTCATCATCATCAGCACCACCTCCATCCTGCTACGTTCAGAATAATTCATCGTCATCAGCAACACCTCCATCCTGCTATGTTCAGAATGATTCATCGTCATCATCAACACCTCCATCCTGCTACATCAACACCTCCATCCTACTACGTTCAGAATGATTAATCATCATCAGCACCACCTCCATCCTGCTACGTTCAGAATGATTCATCGTCATCAGCAACACCTCCATCCTACTACGTTCAGAATGATTCATCATCATCATCAACACCTCCATCCTGCTACTTTCAGAACGATTCATCGTCATCATCAACACCTCCATCCTGCTACATTCAGAATGATTCATCATCATCATCAACACCTCCATCCAACTATGTTCAGAATGATTCATTGTCATCAGCACCACCTCCATCCTGCTACGTTCAGAATGATTCATTATCATCATCAACACATCCATCCTGTTAGGTTCAGAAAGATTCATCGTCATCAGCAACACGTCCATCCTACTACGTTCAGAATGATTCATCGTCATCATCAACACCTCCATCCTGCTACATTCAGAATGATTCATCGTCATCAGCAACACCTCCATCCTGCTACATTCAGAATGATTCATCATCATCATCAACACCTCCATCCTGCTACGTTCAGAATGATTCATCGTCATCATCAACACCTCCATCCTGCTACCTTCAGAAAGATTCATGGTCATCACCAACACCTCCATCCTGCTACGTTCAGAATGATTCATCGTCATCAGCAACACCTCCATCCTACTACGTTCAGAATGATTCATCGTCATCAGCAACACCTCCATCCTGCTACATTCCTGCTACATTCAGAATGATTCATCATCATCATCAACACCTCCATCCTGCTACTTTCAGAATGATTCATGGTCATCATCAACACCTCCATCCTACTACATTCAGAATGATTCATCATCATCACCAACACCTCCATCCTGCTACGTTCAGAATGATTCATCGTCATCAGCAACACCTGCATCCTACTACGTTCAGAATGATTCATCGTCATCAGCAACACCTCCATCCTACTACGTTCAGAATGATTCATCGTCATCAGCAACACCTCCATCCTACTACGTTCAGAATGATTCATCATCATCAGCAACACCTCCATCCTGCTACATTCCTGCTAAATTCAGAATGATTCATCGTCATCAGCAACACCTCCATCCTGCTACATTCCTGCTACATTCAGAATGATTCATCGTCATCAGCAACACCTCCATCCTACTACATTCCTGCTACATTCAGAATGATTCATCGTCATCAGCAACACCTCCATCCTACTACATTCCTGCTACATTCAGAATGATTCATCGTCATCAGCAACACCTCCATCCTGCTACATTCCTGCTACATTCAGAATGATTCATCGTCATCAGCAACACCTCCATCCTGCTACATTCAGAATGATTCATCGTCATCATCAACAGCTCCTTCCAAATATGTTGAGAATGATTCATTGTCATCAGCAACACCTCCATCATACTATGTTCAGAATGGTTCATCGTCATCAGCAACACCTCCATCCTACTATGTTCAGAATGATTCATCGTCATCATCAACACCTCCATCCTACTACGTTCAGAATGATTCATCGTCATCATCAACACCTCCATCCTGCTACTTTCAGAAAGATTCATCTTCATCATCAACACCTCCATCCTGCTATGTTCAGAATGATTCATCGTCATCATCAACACCTCCATCCTGCTACATTCAGAATGATTCATTGTCATCATCAACACCTCCATCCTGCTATGTTCAGAAAGATTCATCGTCATCAGCAACACCTCCTTAATACTACGTTCAGAATGATTCATCGTCATCAGCAACACGTCCATGATACTACGTTCAGAAAGATTCATCGTTATCAGCAACACCTCCATCCTACTACGTTCAGAATTATTCATCGTCATCAGCAACAAGTCCATCCTACTACATTCAGAATGATTCATCGTCATCAGCAACACCTCCATCCTGCTACATTCAGAATGATTCATCGTTATCAGCAACACCTCCATCCTCCTACGTTCAGAATGATTCATCGTCATCAGCAACACCTCCATCGAACTACGTTCAGAATGTTTCATCATCATCAGCAACATCTACATCATGCTTGGTTCAGTGAGATTCATCGTCATCATCAACACCTCCATCCTGCTACGTTCAGAAAGATTCATCGTCATCATCAGCACCTCTATCCTGCTATGTTCAGAATGGTTCATAGTCATCAGCAACACCTTCATAATACTACATTCAGAATGATTTGTCATCCGCAACACCTCCATAATACTAAGTTCAAAATGATTCATCGTCATCAGCAACACCTACATCCTACTACGTTCTGAATGATTCAACATCATCAGTTACACCACCATCCTACTTCGTTCAGAATGATTCATCGTCATCAGCAACATGTTCATCTTACTACATTCAGAATGATTCATCGCCATTAGTAACACCTACATCCTCCTACGTTCAGAATGATTCATCGTCATCAGCAACACCTCCATAATACTACGTTCAGAATGCTTCATCGTCATCAGCAACACCTCCATAATACTACGTTCAGAATGATTCATCGTCATCAGCAACACCTCCATAATACTACGTTCAGATTGATTCATCGTCATCATCAACACCTCCATCCTACTACGTTCAGAATGATTCGTCATCATCAGCAACAGCTCCATCCTACTATGTTCAGAATGATTCGTCGTCATCAGCAAAACCTCCATCCTACTACGTTTAGAATGATTCATCATCATCAGCAACATCTCCATCATGCTACGTTCAGAGAGATTCATCGTCATCATCAACACCTCCATCCTGCTACGTTCAGAAAGATTCGTCATCATCAGCAACACCTCCATCCTACTACGTTCAGAATGAATTATCTTCATCAGCAACACCTCCATCCTGCTACGTTCAGAAAGATTCGTCGTCATCATCAACACCTCCACCCTGCTACGTTCAAAAAGATTCGTTGTCATCATCAACACCTCCATCCTGCTACGTTCAGAATGATTCATCGTCATCATCAACACGTCGATCCTGCTACGTTCAGAATGATTCATCGTCATCATCAACACCTCCAACCTACTACGTTCAGAATGATTCGTCATCATCAGCAACAGCTCCATGCTACTTTGTTCAGAATGATTCGTCATCATCAGCAAAACCTCCATCCTACTACGTTTAGAATGATTCATCATCATCAGCAACATCTCGATCATGCTACGTTCAGAGAGATTCATCGTCATCATCAACACCTCCATCCTGCTACGTTCAGAAAGATTCGTCATCATCAGCAACACCTCAATCCTTCTACGTTCAGAATGAATTATCTTCATCAGCAACACCTCCATCCTGCTACGTTCAGAAAGATTCGTGGTCATCATCAACACTTCCACCCTGCTACGTTCAAAAAGATTCGTTGTCATCATCAACACCTCCATCCTGCTACGTTTAGAATGATTCATCGTCATCCTCAACACCTCCATCCTGCTACATTCAGAAAGATTCGTCGTCATCCTCAACACCTCCATCCTGCTACATTCAGAAAGATTCGTCGTCATCATCAACACCTCCATCCTGCTACGTTCAGAAAGATTCGTCGTCATCATCAACACCTCCATCCTGCTACGTTCAGAAATATTCGTCGTCATCATCAACACCTCCATCCTACTACGTTCAGAATGATTCATTGTCATCAGCAACACCTCTATCCTACTACGTTCAGAATGATTCATCGTCATCAGCAACACCTCCATCCTACTACGTTCAGAATGATTCATCGTCATCAACAACACTTCCATCCTTCTACATTCAGAAAGATTCATGGTCATCACCAACACCTCCATCCTACTTCGTTCAGAATTATTCATCGTCATCAGCAACACCTCCATCCTACTACGTTCAGAATGATTCATCGTCATCACCAACACCTCAATCCTTCTACGTTCAGAATGATTCATCGTCATCAGCAACACCTCCATCGTACTACGTTCAGAATGATTCTTCGTCATCAGCAACACCTCCATCCTACTACGTTCAGAATGATTCATCGTCATCAGCAACACCTCCATCCTACTAAGTTCGGAATGATTCATCGTCATCAGCAACACCTCCATCCTACTACGTTCGGAATGATTCATCGTCATCAGCAACACCTCCATCCTGCTACGTTCAGAATTATTCATTGTCATCAGCAACACCTCCATCCTGCTACGTTCAGAATGATTCATCGTCATCAGCAACACCTCCATCCTACTACGTTCAGAATGATTCATCGTCATCAGCAACACCTCCATCCTACTACGTTCAGAATGATTCATCGTCATCAGCAACACCTCCATCCTACTACGTTCAGAATGATTCATCGTCATCAGCAACACCTCCATCCTGCTACATTCAGAATGATTCATCGTCATCAGCAACACCTCCATCCTACTACGTTCGGAATGATTCATCGTCATCAGCAATACCTCCATCCTGCTACATTCAGAATGATTCATGGTCATCAGCAACACCTCCATCCTGCTACGTTCAGAATGATTCATCGTCATCAGCAATACCTCCATCCTGCTACATTCAGAATGATTCATCGTCATCAGCAACACCTCCATCCTACTACGTTCAGAATGATTCATCATCATCAGCAACACCTCCATCCTACTACACAAGAAAACTAAGCAGTTAACAAAAATACTTTTAAAAAAAAAGAAAAAAAGATGAAAGAATAATAAAAGAAAAAAAATGAAAAAGAAAAAAGAGAAAAAAATGAAAAGAAAAAAAATGAAAATGAAAGAAAATGGAAAAGAAAAAAAAGAAAACAAAAAAATCAAAAGAAATGAAAGAGAAAAAAGGAAAGAAAGATTAAAATAAGGGGGAAAAAAAGACTGATGTGTATAGAAACTGTTTTTCCTATAAATTCTACAGTTCTGAAGTGTACATAATGTTCAAAAAATACTGTTAATATGTTGCCTAAATACCTGTGTAATATGTAGGATATACATATAATAATAATACAGATATGCTACTTTTGAGGGAGAGTCTGTTGATCAATTGTGTAAGTACTGGGTCTTAACTTTGGAATGATTTGTCTGCTTTATTTTGGGCTGTTTTTTTTTTCTTACTATTCAATAAAAGTTTCAGACCTGTAACTTTCAAATGGTAAAGTCTTTCATTCCGCCCCCCCCCCCCCCCCCCCCCCCACCCACAGCACCCCCTGCACTGCACTGCACATGCACTAAGGGTTTGCCAGATGAAAATGTTCAAGTCAGGAGCTTTTTATATTAAATAAGGAAACTTTTCTGCCTTTTCTTTATTTCTGTATGATGCAGAAAGTCTGACCAAGTAAAAGATCCAGGAAAACGTATATTGCATTTGCAGATTTGACTGATGAAGTGTATAGATGTATTTTGCATCAGTCTGGTTACAATAGAATTGTTAACCTGTACAACAGATTTTGTTGATGTTTGTGCTTAGTATTAGAATAGTTGATAGTTGAATACTAGAATTAGTGTTTTAAACATGGTTTTGATGTTATAGAAAGCTATATACACAATGATGTACTGTATATAAATATAAAATGCTGAAATCAAACAAATTAAGCACACATTTTGTAAGATACAGGAATTCAGTTCAGTTATCGACAGTATTGATGGAATTGAAAAAATGTTCTTGTAATTTATTGACAATTGATGATCATTTCATGTCTTGATTTGAATGCTGTTATTATGTTTTTACTGTCATATACAAAGATTGTTAATAATAATTGACTGTTGTTCAGTAGTGTTGTAGATCATGACTGTATCCAAAAAATTCAAAGGTCAGAAATTGCCTAGGGACTAAATCAGATACACTGTAAAGTTAAAAAGTTACTGAACTCTTGTTGCTAAGTTGGGAACTGATTAGTGTTAGTATTTTGTTATTAGTGATAAGTTTTGTTTGTTATTTACTTCATCACTTATTCTGTTGTGAAGGAGAGAAGACAGATTTGAAGTCACCTTTTAGTTAATGTACTGTATCATCTTCAACCCCATCAGAGTAATATGTTTACAATGGTATGTAGTGATAAGTTTTGTTAGTTATTCACTTTATCGCTTATTCTGTTGTGAAACATAAGAGACAGATTTGAAGTCACCTTTAAGTTAATTTATTGTATTTATCATTGTCAACCCCCATCTGAGTAATATGTTTACAATTGTATGTAGTGATAAGTTTTGGTAGTTATTCACTTTATCAGTTATTCTGTTGTGAAATTTAAGAGAAAGATTTGAAGTGCCCTTTTAGGTAATTTACTGTATGTATCATTGTCAACCCCCATCAGAGTAATATGTTTACAATTGTATGTAGTGATAAGTTTTGTTAGTTATTTATTGTGTAACTTATTCTGTTGTGAAACATAAGAGACAGATTTGAAGTCACCTTTTAGTTAATTTACTGTATGTATCAACCCCCATCAGAGTAATATGTTTACAATTGTATGTAGTGATAAGTTTTGTTAGTTATTCACTTTATCACTTATTCTGTTGTGAAACATAAGAGACAGATTTGAAGTGCCCTTTTAGGTAATTTACTGTATGTATCATTGCCAACCCCCATCTGAGTAATATGTTTACAATTGTATGTAGTGATAAGTTTTGTTAGTTATTTATTGTGTAACTTATTCTGTTGTGAAACATAAGAGACAGATTTGAAGTCACCTTTTAGTTAATTTACTGTATGTATCAACCCCCATCAGAGTAATATGTTTACAATTGTATGTAGTGATAAGTTTTGTTAGTTATTCACTTTATCACTTATTCTGTTGTGAAACATAAGAGACAGATTTGAAGTGCCCTTTTAGGTAATTTACTGTATGTATCATTGCCAACCCCCATCTGAGTAATATGTTTACAATTGTATGTAGTGATAAGTTTTGTTAGTTATTTATTGTGTAACTTATTCTGTTGTGAAAGATAAGAGACAGATTTGAAGTCACCTTATAGTTAATTTATTGTATTTATCATTGTCAACCCCATGTAAGTAATATGTTTACAATTGTATGTAGTGATAAGTTTTGTTAGTTATTTATTGTGTAACTTATTCTGTTGTGAAATTTAACAGAATGATTTGAAGTGCCCTTTTAGTTAATGTCATCTTCAACCCCATCTGAGTAATATTTATACAATTGTATGTTGTACAATATATCTCTTACTCAAACTGTTATTTAATGAACAGTGAAGATTTCTGTCAAAGCTAAGTTTCTACACATGTTATGATGTTTTTTTTCTGAGAATAAGTTTATTTACCCTTTCTGCCTGATATGTGTAAAATGTTTATTTCGTGTTGTATAAAATCTCTTTCGCCTTTACTGACCACCAAAACTTTATTAAACAGAAGTAATTGAACATATTGATTTGGATTAGTCTTGTGTAACATATATGCATGTATGTATGTGATATAAATTCTACAAAAGTGTTATACTGAATGCTGTTAATTTATGTATTAAGTGTTGATGAAGATTATAAGATTTAAAGTCTTAATTTTACATTTGGAAAAGGCCAGTGAGGCTTTCTTTATAAAGGTGGATATTGTATGTTTCCTGCAGTTGTTAAAGATTCAAAATCACTATCAAGGTTATTGAAGACAGTTTTTACAAATGCTACAATATGTCAGACTGTCTTGGTGGACATTGTAAGGTGCCTTGAGAGTTATGATGTGTAAGTTGGAGGGAAGGCCTGCTTAGAAATTTGGTAGAAGCAAAGGAGTGTAAACCGTCACTACTTTCAGTGGCAGAGGAGTGATTGGCCATCTCTGGTGGGCGTACTAATATATTGTCATAACTCAACAACAGCTACACGAAAGGGTCATACTCTGCACAGTTCAGGCTAAAATCCTGTTTACCATTATCCATTGATTGAGACTGCAATCGATGCATCGAGGAATCCAGTGCCTATATGTCCGTAAGATGCATCGTGAAGAGGGGCTTGTCTGATTGCCTGGGCTGGCGGGTTAGTAGATAAGAGTCTCTCTGGGTATGTCTACAGAAGTGGAGTAGGTGTCAACAGGATAGGTAAGCAAACAGTATCACTCTGCCAGAGTTGGTCTGTTTGGTAGGTTTTATTGTGGCAGCAGACTGTCAGGTCAAGTTAGGTCAGTAGCAGTGTCAAGTCCAATTGCTGCTATCCATTGATTGAGACTGCAATCAATGCCATCGAGGATTCCAGTGCTTACATATCCGCAAGATGGTTTTTTGGTAAGGGTAGTCTACCTTCTACCCAGAGCTGGCGGGGTAGGGGTTATGTAGGCTGGTCTTGGCATGTCAAAAGAAGTGGAGGCACAAACAGGCTTGGTAAGCAAGTGTCCTAACTCTGCAGTTAAGGTTTGCCCTTGTAGATGTTGTTTAGCTACTACAAGACTTAGTACTTGAAGTTAGCTTTTTGTGATCTATCTTTGTCCTAGCATTATTCATAACTGCTGGTCCTTGCATATTGCTTTGGTTAGAACATCACTTCTCAGGTTTATACAAGTTTGTTGAAGCCAAATGGAAAAGTAGGTCAACCTCTGCTTGCACTGATTACTTGATGGGTGCACCACCAAAAATGGATGTCGGAAATTTTTGAAATGAGAAACACACCCAGTAAGCACTGTAGTTATCTGAGGCGTGTGTATAGTTTAAATTTTGCTCAGATTGTAAATCATAATTGTTATAGATACATATGTATTCCATAAGAAAACAAGTAACTATTGCATTTGTTAGTTGGCTAAATTTTGGTAAAAAGTACTTTGTCATACAAATTGTATTTTCTTTTATGCTTGTCTAAAACAAGTGTAATAATTGTTATGGACTATATTTAATAGTCAGAATTCTGCAGTACAGATTCTGTCTGTTTTGGTTGCTATAGAAACTGTATACATGCGTTACTTCTGTAAAAAAACTGTTATCTCTCTTCTCTTAATTAACAGTTAAATTTTTGAAATATGAGAACCATGTAAGTGGGTTCGATTCCCACCCTGGGCTAAATTACTAGCTGGTGAAAAAGGGACAGATTGCCTGGTGGTCCCACATGGTTTCTCAGTCTTTCTTCATAATAAAGTGATGTGGACCTGAAATGGTCAAGAATTTTTGTGAAAAGTGAAAGAAAAACATGAGAGACAGGAATTACCTCTGTTTGTTTAACTGTGTAAAAATCTTGCCGACACAACTAAGATCATGCAGATATTTTCTTCTGTTTTATTTTCAGTGGTAACAACAAGCATAGATTTTGTAGTCTGAGGCCATTACTCGCAGGCCGGGTTCGCACAGACCTTGAAAGGTCTTGGAAAACATGGGGAATTTTGAAAATTGGCAATTTATGATGGAATTTTCAAAAATCACCAATGAAACTTGAAAAATAGCCTGGAAAATATAAAAACACCTTGTACTCACACAGAGTGTTTTGATTATTTTAATAATTACTTTGTAATCAATACCCCCTGGCTAAAGAAGATAAGGTAGCCTTGCAGTTACTTTAATTATTTATTAAAATATAAGAGACACGTATTAAATAGAGTAATTAAAGATGAATGTTGGGTACGTTAAAAGTTAAACCTGCAGATATAACAAATGATTAAAATAAAATGTCCTTATAAAAGAATACAAATATACTTTGGATGTAAATCAGTGAAGGGAAAATCCCGGGATCCGGTATCTTATTAAACAAATAGGGAAACCAATAAACTGTTTTGGTTCTGATATATCATAATTTGTGGCAATAAAAAGTTATATTTATTAATTATATCATATATATTGACCATTATGTTGATTTAAAATTAAGATTAAATTATCATTAGAGATATACCAGTTTGCATTTTAACTAACTTGAAATGCAGAAATCACAATTAAGATTATTCAGAGTTAGACAATGATATTAATTGAGCATGCAAAACGGTAATGTAGTTTGAAAACTCAGCACCTTAATAAAATAGTATCTTAATTGTATTTATGTATAACTGTAAAAGATGTCGATAATCACAGTTATTTCAATGTGTCACACGGCAAATTAATTTAAGTTTTAATGACGAAGTGCCGCTTCTGAAGGTGTTGATGTTGATCATTTCAGTACCAATATAAGTACGACATTAAAATGAAAATAATAATAATAAAAAGAATGTCGCATCTATCTCCAATATAAAAAAACTTAAAATCCATCAACGATAAAATTAATTTACTGGAAAAAAAAAGATTGTCACGCTTATACTATACATGAATATCTATAACAAAAGGCATGTGCTAATCGATAATTTATCGATGACACATATGACAGGTGGTATATTCTGGGATTACTTAATAATACGATCCCGGATCCCGACTTTTCTAAAGGCGATCCCGGGATTTTCCCCCAACCATGTAAATCCTGTATACACTTTTAAAGTTCTATATAAATGAATATTTATAGTTCATTTATTTGATTAATTGAAATGGGGTAACATACTAGTTGCCCGAATTTTAATTTATCATATAAGTTATCCCATACACAATGTTAAAAATAAATATTGTAAGTCATAATAATAATACATCTTGCTCGGTCATATGGTCTAGGCCGGTACCGAGGGTAAACAACCCCACATTTCATTAATATATGTGTTGATTGGGCATTGTTTATTAAATGTGTCATGCAACAGTAGCAGCGCCCAGTGTGTTTAATCCACAACATAAGATCAAAGTGAATAATTATATTTAATTGATAATGATTTATTATTGTCTTGATAATGAACAAAAATTGCTAATAGCCAGTGATTGGGCAAAGATAATGTAAGCCTTACAACACCTAAGTCTATATCAAAAACTCCAAATGCTTCAATAGGAAAAGAAAGTTAACATTTGGTGATAATCTTAAGACAAAAATTCCAAAAGTAGAAGACAATGTTTTCGATAATTGTGGAGACGATGATTTTTGTGGAAGCGCAAACTATCTGCAATGACTCACTGGCTGAGCAGCCGAAACTTTAGGTACAAGAAATGTGGGTGGAAAGTTTATCTTTTATTGTCATTGACAAAAAAGACTTGATCAATTTTCAAAATTTAAATTTGAATCATATGGAAGGTGCCACTATGCTTTTAGGAAAACTGGTTAGAACCTCAGTTGGTAGGCTTCAACTGACCAAAAAAGTCCCAGTTTATGATATAGACGAAACGCTGACATTATACAATAAAGGAAAAAAGCTGACGATATAAAATATATAGGGAAAACGCTGACGCTTTGTATTTGCACATACACTTTAAGTATGAAATAAAGTTGATAATTGCATTATAATGAATTTTTCTTTAAATAAATGAGTAAATGGTATATTCATAATTCTTGAACTACTAATGGATTTAATTGACTGATGGGAGCTGATGACTAGTTGATTCAGATACAGCCAGTGGGGATGAAATAAAAGAGAGAACTGATTTTGGCATAATATTATATTTACATAACACAAACATGTATCATAATACAAAAGTGTATGGTAAAGAATTATTCATCAATGCTGTGAATGATAAAAAAGAAAGAAAGATCACCGATTTTTTGGCTATTATATACAAACAAGTACCATCAAAAAAGTAAGTTAATTGTTCATTAATTTGACATTTAATTTGACATTTGTTATACAATATATGGTTGCATATCAGTTTATCATACACATATTACATAATATGATAATTAACATACTAAGAATTCCCAGTCCAATGAACGTATGTCACCAATTCATATTTTGATGTATTCATATGTGAGAGGGGAAAAGATACATAAATATTTATGATAAATATGCAACTTACATTTACAAAAACAAAGACATAAGTGGTACAGCTTCAATTTTCTAAGATAATTAAAATTAAGTTTGGTTAGAAAAAGTGTGTTTCGTCTTTAAAAATATGCTTGAATGAGCTATTACATGCATTTAGTACATGTATTTTACACTGATTTGTCACAACAGCTGGATTTAGTGCAACTTTTTTTCTGTAAAGCTGTGATGGCTGAATTTTCAATCCATCTGTTGGTAATGTGTAATTTGGTCTATAATTTCCTAAACTGTCAAATAAATTAATTTTTAGCTCACCTGAGCTGGCTCAGGGTGAGCTTTTAGGATCGATGAATGTCCGTCGTCCGTTTACACTTAGTTCGTTAACACTCTACTGGTCACATTTTTGCTCCCAGTAATTACTCAGACGAGTTTGAATATGGGTCATCTGGGGTCAAAAACTAGGTCACGTAACCTAAAAATAGAAAAATCTTGTTAAGGCTCTAGAGGCTACTGTTTCAGTCCAAATGTCCTGGCAATTTGTCAGAAAGGTTGTTTCCATGATTTCTAGCTCAGTTTCGAATATGGGTCATCTGGGGTCAAAAACTAAGTAAAACACATCCCAAATATGGAAAAACCTTGTTAACACCCTAGAGGTAAGATTTTCAGCCCGAATATCCTGGAAATTTGTCAGAAAGGTTGTTTTCATGATTTCTAGCTCAAGTTCGAATATGGGTCATCTGAGGTCAAAAACTAGGTCACAGAGCCCAAATATGGAAAAACCTTGTTAACACTTTAGAGGTCACATTTTCAGTTAAAATTTCCTTGTAATACGTCAGAAAGGTTATTTGGGTGATTTCTAGCCCAAGTTCGAATATGGGTCATCTGAGGTCAAAAACTAGGTCAAAGAGCCCAAATATGGAAAAACCTTGTTAACATTTTAGAGGTAACATTTTCAGCCCAAATATCCTTGTAATATGTCAGAAAGGTTATTTGGATGATTTCTAGCCCAGGTTCGAATATGGGTCATCTGGGGTCAAAAACTCGGTCACAGAGCTTAAATTTGGAAAAACCTATTTTACACTCTACAGGTAACATTTTCAGCCCAAATATTCTGGGAAATATGTCAGAAAGGTTATTTCGATGGTTTCTAAGTCAAGTTCGAATATGGGTCATCTGGGGTCAAAAACTAGGTCACAGAGCCCAAAAATAGAAATATCTTGTTAATGCTCTAGAGGCTACTGTTTTAGACCAAATATCCTGGCAGTTTGTCAGAAAGGTTATTTGGTTGTTCAAATTATTAGATTAGGTTAAAGGTCACGGAGGTTGAAAATATATTTATCTACTGTACCTCATAAATCCTTCATTTATAGACCAATATCTTTGATATTCAATATATAAGTTCCTTGCATGGGTAGGGTTTGAGGTCACTGGGTCAAGGTCAAGGTCACCAGGTCAAGGTCACCATAGCTTATAATAGATATTTCTACTTTCTGTCATAGAGCCTTTATTTATTGACTGATATTTTACATATTTGGTTTGTAGGCACTTAAATATTTTCAATTAAAAAATGAAATACTGCTTAACAGTGTTATTTAATGAAAATTTCGTAACCCTGCTAGGTTCTTTTGTATGGGACTGGAAACTGGGACTTTTTTTAAACAAATATCTATAATTTTATCATAGATGAATACCAAAGAAGATGATTTAGTCCATAACAATATTTCAGTTATGAATTTATTTCAAAACAATTATCGGTTTACAATGACAAATAAGAACAGCCAAAAGTAGTTTGCAGTGACATCAGCAGGCACGGGCTTGTATTCAGCATGCTATAATTTATTAGCCTGGATTACCTGCCCCTAACTGCTACTGAGTACTATTCCCCGAAAACCAGGCTAATGATATGTCATGCTCAATTCCTTTGATAATTGTCGGGAATTGCAGATAGTGTTAGGATTTTTGCTTTGTTCATTTTTTTCTGATTTTCAGTGATTTCGCCGTCAGACTGCAGTCTTATGTTAGTATGTGTGTATAACTACCAGGTACAGGAAACGGTATTTTCACAAAGTTAAAAATATGTTCAAGTGAGGAATTAAACAACACAATTAAATGACGTTATTTCTGAAACAAAATTTGGGCAATTTGTAACCTTGAAATGTGCTAACTATGGAATTTAAGCATCCTAGAGAGGTTTAGCAGACCTTTAATTGCAGATGAGTCATGTGACCTTCATAATGGCGGCAGTCAATTTATCAATTATGGATCACAATATTTGCAGATGACATTGTACCCCTTGCAGAAAATGAAGAAGACTTGCAGTTTATGTTAGATATCTTGAATAATAGGTGTAATTTAAAAACCATGATTGTAAATCCTATTAAGAGCAATTCTGTTCATTTTAGACCTTGTTCTTTTTCCCCGGAACTTCACTTAGTTTCACATGTGTGGTCCATAATCTGGAAGTTGTTGCTGCTTATACTTACCTGCGTTTGTTATTAAATGAATTACTTGATATCAATGCTATGGCAAAGTCTGTTGCCCAGAGTGTGGGTAGACTGCTAGGACTTCACATACCTTCAGCTTATACTTACCTGCATTTGCTATTAAATGAATTACTTGATATCAATGCTATGGCAAAGTCTGTTGCCCAGAGTGTGGGTAGACTGCTAGGACTTCACATACCTTCAGCTTATACTTACCTGCGTTTGCTATTAAATGAATTACTTGATATCAATGCTATGGCAAAGTCTGTTGCCGACATCATGGGTAGAGCCCTAAGATTTCCCATAGCTAGGATCAAGACCTATGGTGGCATGCCATACAAAGCATTTAAAAAGCTATGTGATAGCACAGTTTAGCCTGTTACAGCCTGTGGCACTTCTGTCATGGAACAGAATCTTTTTAATGTGTTACCCAGGTTTAACTCATTATAATTCCTTATGTTTTAAGTGTTTTGTACGTGCCTTCAGTGCTGTGATTTATATACTTGTGTGTGCAGTCTTGTGTAACATTGTGTCCAGTCATTGTCCAGTTATTGTCCACTGCATACTTGTTTGTTTAGTGTAAGAGAGTTCTGGTATGAAAATGTAAAACTGGTTTGGTTGTGTCTATTTTTAAATAACTAATCAACTGTATCATTTCCCGCATTTTCTTAACTTCAGCTCACTCTAAATTTACTCTGGGTTTTGAAGTCATTCTGTGCACATCACAGTGCAGACTTAATTTAATATTAAATTTTTGTGAAGCTCCACCCGGTATGATATTTATCTAAATTTATCTCCTGAAAGTGTTCTGTGTTCAATTTATTGTATTTCTGAAATGTCTGGAATATTCATATTTCTTATTTGAAACTGATAAAATATTAATTTTGTAAATCTTTAAAATGTGTTATTTCTTTTATAGGATTTTGCTATACAACCTATAAACTATATTGAACCTGCACTGGCTAAGTTGTCTTGAACTCCGTAAAGATATATGACCCCGGTAACAAATGTATCAGTGCTGTTCATAGTCAAGCCATGAGATCTTTATTGGGTTTAGGTAAATATGCTAAAAATGATGCTATCAGTAGTGAGTTGGGTTGGTGACCTCTTCATGTAAAAACAGTGGAGATTTCTGTCTCATCATTGGCATAGAATAAAAAAAAATGGATAGTGGTAGGGAGAACTATAAGATGTCAGATTTTGTGATAATAAAGAGTGCTAATAGTAGCAAACATTGGCAAATTTTACTGTAAGAAACATTTATTGTGTATGAATTTGATGAATATGTCAGATGATTCTATAAATTGGTCTCCCAAACATTTTTGTGACAGTGTAGTTGATAAAACTATGGAAAGTTTTATACATGAGTGGAGAACTGAGGTCTTGCTGGTACAGGTAGAAACAAACTGCAACATACACACAATTTAATTCTGTTTATGAAACTGAAGTCAATGTTGAATGTACGTCTTTACCAAGAAAATATGAATTGGCTTTGGCTAAATTTAGATGCGGAGTTGCTCCTTTCCATTTGAAAATATGTATGAAAATATTCCAGGAAAACACCTATGTCCTATTTGTAAACATGCTAAAGAAAATGAGATACATGTATTAATGTTTCATTGCCCATTGTATCCAATTAAAGTTTCAGAAAAACTATTTTTGAAAAAGCAGATGAGATTAATGCCTCATCTATTAGCTCCACTTTACGAAGAAAAAAAGTGGGGCTACTGTCATGACCTCCCGTCGCCGTCAGCTTTGGTTAACCTTTTTATTAAGGTCCATTTCTCAGAAACTATCAAAGCTGTTTACTTCAAATTAAGAATACCTGTTCACTATCAAAATGTGACACCATTTCTCAAGGGCAGATAACCCTCAAATTTATTTTTGCAAAGTTATGCCCCTTTTTCAACTTAAAATTTCTTGGTTAACCTGTTTTTTAATGTTCGTTTCTCAAAAAATGTCAAAGATATTCCATTCACTTGGAATACTTGATCACCAGCAAGGCCCCTATACAAAGATTGTTGGTACCCATGTCCCTGGGTTCACTTGATTTTGCTTATACTTTTATATAGGAAAAAATTCTTAAGCCTAGAAATAAACTATTAATATACATGGGATGAGTAAGTAGTTCCCCTGCCTCCCACCCCTTTTGCATGGGGGCCCCTTAACCCCCCCCCCCCTCCCCCCCCGCTCTCCTGTATTACCCCCCATAATTTTTTTTTCATTATAATTAAATTTTTTAAATGTGTAAGTACTTGACTCCTGCCCCCTGCATGGAGACACCCCCATTTACCCCCCCCCCCCCCCCCCCCCCCCTCCAAAAAAAAAAAAAATTCTTTTTTTCTCCTATATTGGAAAAGAACTTTGAAATAAACTTTTAACTTACATGGGATGGGTACCTCCCATCTGCATGGGTCCACCCACCAATTTTTTTTTCATTATTTTTTTAGCTCACCTGAGCACAACATGCTCAAGGTGAGTTATTGTGATCCCCCTGTGTCCGGCGTCCATCGTTGTGTGTCTGTGCGTCGTCAACAATTACATAAAAAAAACATCTCCTCTGAAATTACTGATTGCACATTAACCAAACTACACAGGAATGATCCTTATGTGGTCCCCTGTTCAAAGTGGTTCCGGTCTGTTGCATAAGTAGATCACAGGGCCAAAAAAGGAGTTTCAAAAATGGAAATTAAAAAAATCTTCTTGTCAGAAAGTACAAGGCCAAGAGCTTTGATATTTAGTATATGATATCATCTATAGGTCCTCTACCAAAGCTGTTCAAATTATGCCCCTACTGCCAAAGTTGGCTCTGCCTCAGGGGGTCATAAGTTTTCCTTATATGTATAAAGTAAAAACTTAAAAAATCTTCTCTTCTGAAATGACAAAGGCTAGAGCTTTGGTTTTTGGTATATGACATCATCCATAGGTCCTCTACCAAAGTTGTTCAAATTATGCCCCTAGTGCCAAAATTGGCCCCGCCCCAGTCATAGGTATTCCTGAAATGTATATAGTAAAAATTTAAAAAATCTTCTTCTCTGAAATGACAGAGGCTAGAGATTTGATATTTGGTATATGATATCATCTACAGGTCCTCTACTAAAGTTGTTCAAATTATGCCCCTAGTGCTTAAACTGGTCCCGCCCCAGGGGGGCAGGTTTTCCTTATATGTATATAATAAAAAATTAAAAAATCTTCTCCTCTGAAATGACAGAGGGTAGAGATTTGATATTTGGTATATGACATCATCTACAGGTCCTCTACCAAAGTTGTTCAAATTATGCCCCTAGTGCCAAAAGTGGCCCCGCCCCAGGGGGGCAGGTTTTCCTTATATTATGTATATAGTAAAAACTTAAAAAATCTTCTCCTCTGAAATGACAAAGGCTAGAGATTTGATATTTGGTATATGTTATCATCTATAGGTCCTCTACCAGAGTTGTTCAAATTATGCCCCTAGTGCCAAAATTGGCCCCGCCTCCGGTGGGTCAAAGCTTTACCTTATATGTATATAGTAAAAAATTAAAAACTCTTCTCCTCTGAAATGACAAAGGCTAGAGATTTGATATTTGGTATATGATATCATCTACAGGTCCTCTACCAAAGTTGTTCAAATTATGCCCCTAGCCTTAAAATTGACCCCGCCCCAGGGGTCATAGGTTTTTCATATATGTATATAGTAAAAACTTAAAAATCTTCTCCTTTGCAATGACAAAACCTAAAGCTTAGATATTTGGCATGAAATATTGTCTAGTGAACCTGTTCCAAGTTTGTTCAAATTATATCCCTGGGGTTAAAATTGGGCCTGCCCGGGGGTCATAGATATTCTATTTGTGCATATAGTAAAAACATATGAAAATTATCCTCTGAAGCTTCAAAGGCTAGAGCTTAGATATTTGGCATGAAACATTGTGGACCTCTACAAACATAGTTCAAATTATTGCCCTAGGGTCAAAATTGGCCCTGCCCTTGTGGTCATGGGTTTTCTTTATATACATATAAAAAAAGTGATCTTTGAAACCGACAAAGCTAGAGCTTAGATATTTAACATGAGACATTGTCTGCTGGAACTATATCAAGATTGTTTAAATTAAAGCTTTGGGTCACATTTGGCCCTGCCCTAGGGGACTTAGTGACCTACTTTTTTGTAATTTGATATACAGTTATGAAATTTGGACCATGTGCACAGTTTCAGATGAAGACTTGAACTTTGATGTTAAATGACCTAAATTTTGACCTAGTGACCTATTTTCTTGTATTTTGATGTACAGCTATGAAATTTTGACCATTTGCAGTTTCAGATGTAGCATTGAACTTGGATGTTAGATGACCTAGATTCTCACCTAGTGACCTACTTTCTTGCTTTTTTATCTACAGCTATGAAATTCGAACCCTGTGCACAGTTTCAGGTGTCGAAATTGAACTCTGACATTAGATGACATTTTGACCTAGTGACCTCCTTTTTTGTTGTTTGATGTACAGGTTTGAAATTTGGACCATATATATAGTAAAAATTGTTCAAATTCTTGTAATAAACACTAGCCTTGTCCGTTTTCACACAAATGACAGTCTTTCCTCAGGTGAGCCCTTGGTGCCAATGGCCCTCTTGCTTTTTAAATACATAGGTACTTGACTCTCTGCACTCCCCCCCACATGGGGACACCCTCTTACCTCCCCCCTTGTTACCCCCCCCCCCCCCCCACACACACACACCCAAAATTTTTTTTTCCATTACTTGTTTAAATATGTAGGTATGTCAGTACTTGACCTGCCAAAATTTCTTTTTTCTCACACAAGTAACCCACACCCACCCCTTTAGCCCAGAACTAAACTATTTATTTACATTGGATGGGTACATACTTTCTGAGCCCCCTGCATTGGACCCTCCCCCCGCCTACCCACCCCAATTTTTTTTTGTGTCGAGCCCGCTTGCGGTGAGCTCAACTTAGTTGCCACTTTTGGCGTATACTTCATTGTATGTGCGTCCGTCCGGATTTGTCTGGTCTATATCTTGCTCATTCTTTGAAGGATTACAAAATAATTTGGTACAAATATTCACCATGATGGGGTTGTGTGTCGCACACAAAACCCAGGTCCGCCGCTCAAAGGTCAAGGTCACACTTGGGGGTCAGCACAAAACCCTTGTCTGGAGCATAACTTCTACATGCATGGAGGGATTTTAATATTACTTGGGACAAATGTTCTCCATAGTGAGGCGGAGTGTCGCGCAAAAAATTTCAGTGTCTGTGGTAAAGGTCAAGGTCTTACTTCAGGGTCAAAGGTCAAATAACAAATTAAAACATTCATTTGTGAGTATATTTCTTTATACATGGATGGATTTTTATATAAGTTATAACAAATGTTCTCCATAGTGAGTTGAGTTGTCTTGCGCAAAATGAAGGTCAAGGTCACAAGAGATCAAAGATCAAATTAAAATATCAAAATGTTCAAATAACATGAATTGAGTTTATTAGGCACAAATGTCCATCATGAGACTTTGTTTCATGCACATGAACGAGGTCACCAGGTCAGAGGCAAGGTCACCTAAGATGATGCAATGTCAGGATTTTGCCTTGGGTATGTATACATCTTTCTCCTTGATCTGAAGCTTATAGGTTCAGGTTTGAATTAAGACGAGCGGGCTCGATATTCTGCCCATGGGCATGTCTTGTTTTAATATGTAGGTACTTGATTCCCTATCCACCCTCAAACCCCTCGTCCCACAGTCACCCTCCCCCCCACACACACACACGCGCACAAATGTTTATTCGTCTTATATGACTGGGTACTTGCTCTCCCCCACTCAAATTTTTTTCATTTAGGCCTCTTGTTTGACTTGGCTTATAATTTATTATCCGCAGCACTAAGAAAAGTGGAGCGTGTTGTCCACAGACAGGTCTTGTTTTTGTTAAACATGTATCAGTTATATCAGGTTTGTTATTTGTATTTCACAGTAATTGGCAGCTTGACATATTAATCCTAGAGCAAGCAGTTCTCTGAGGTTTGCTTTTCTGCATTGTGACAGTTCAAAATCTGGTAATGTAGAATTTCTTCCCATTCAGTTCTTTCAATGCTTTGATCAGTTTCAGGAAGCATTTTCAAGCATGCTGTTTTCAAGAAGTCGGATAGGTTAGTCTATATTCTAAAACATTTTAGACAAATGAATTGCATCGTTAACATTTTGTAGTAAAAAGCTCTGTTGAGCTTTTCTCCAGATTGGAACTGCATCTTTTCTTTTCCATTTCGCTATTAAGATTAAAGAAAGAAAGAATGTTGGTTTTACATTGTGAACGTCTTTACCTTAGATACCAAGTGTGAAACGGAACAACAAAATTTGTAAAACTGTCATAGTTATATATGTTTCAATCATATGAAAATTCCAAGGTCAACAATTTGTGTTACATGACCTTTAAGCATTTTAGATATTCATTAGTACTGGGAAAAGATGAAAACAAGAAATTGGTGAAACTAAATAATGCTCCCCAAAGTATTTTTTTGCTCAGAATGGCAGAAAAGTAAGAAATGTACTATCAATGTTATTTCAATGACATGTGAAATTAAATACTTTTTAAGTTAGTAAATTAATGAAATTAATCTTTAGAATGTATAGAATAACAGTATATTTTTATATTTCACATTTTAGGAAAATTCAGATGCACAGATCACCTTGACTTCAGGGAACTATTTCTTGGCACTGAGAGGTAACATGTTAATTATAAAAATAGCATCAAAAAACTTATCCAGTTATCTTGTGATTGATGCAGGATTCATTCCAGTCCCTCAAGTGGATATATGTAGATCTGGAAAAAGTGAGATCCCTCAAATGCAAGTTGTGAGAGATAATACAAGAAAAACCACAATAACGTTTACATTCACAAGCTGTGATAAATTAATTAAGCAGCAAGCTTTAAAAATACTGATTTTATTTTATTTATAGCTCGCACTGAAATAAAACAAAATTTACACAATTTTAAAGTGAATTTCATATACTATCATTTGATGTAAAATTTTAAAAATCTTTCAGATAATGTTTTCATGTTAAATGGAGCAGGGATAGGCAGTGGAAATCTCCAGGATTCCAGCTGATAAGCCATTGATTTTTTAGCTCATCTGAGCACAGAGTGCTCAGGGTGAGCTTTTCTGATCAGTCTTTGTCCGTCATCAATCTGTCCGTCCGTCGTCAACTTTTCATTCAAATGACATCTCCTTTGAAACCAAAGGGCCAAATTGAATGAAACTTGCCTGGGATGTTCCTTGCATGAAGCTCAACCAAGATTTTTCAAATGGTTCTGGTCCGTTGCATTTCTGGTTCACTGGAGCTAAAATTAGATTTTAAAAGTTGGATCTTTAAAAATCTTCTTCTCCGAAACCTCAAGGCCTGGAGCTTAGATATTTGGTATGAAGCATCGATCATCTAGTGGACCTCTACCAAGTTTTTTTCAAATTATGACTGTGGGGTCAAAACTGACCCCACCCCAGGGGTCAGTTGATTTTACATAGATTTATATAGGAAAAACTCAAAAATCTTCTTGTCAGAAACCACAAGGCCTAGAGTTTATATATTTGTTGTGCAGCATTGTCCAATGGACCTTTTCCAAGTTTGTTCAAATCATGGCCCCTGGGTCAAAAATGGCCCAGCCCCGGGGGTCACATGTTTATCATAGAGTTATATGGGAAAAACTTTAAAAATATTCTTGTCAGAAACTGCAAGGCCTAGAGTTTAGATATTTGGTGTGCAGCATTGTCCAGTGGACCTTTACCAAGTTTGTTCTAATCATGGCTCCTGGGCCAAAAATGGCCCCGCCCCAGGGGTCACATGTTTTGTATAGTGTTATATAGGAAAAACTTGAGTACAAAAAAAATCCCTTTTGTGTTTTGGATCAGTAGGTCAAAGGTCAAGGTAAGAGGGACCTCAAGAGTGAAAACCATTTCCACTCAATAACAGGATTACCATTTCGCCCAGAGCCTCCAAACTTCATAGAATTATTGCTTTTACTAAATAGAAGAATCATGTTGTTTTTGGGGCTAGTATGTCAAAGGTCAGGGTCACAGGGACCTGTAATGTGAAAACTATTTCTGCAGAGTAACTGTAGTACCATTACACCCAAAGCCTTCAAACTTTATAGGATAATTGTATTAGAAGAACCCTATTGTTTTTAGGGTCCATAGGTCAAAGGTTAAGTTCACAGGGACCTGTAGAGTGAAAACTGTTTCTGCTCAGTAACTGGAGTACCATTTTACCAAAAAGTGAAAGAACCCAATCATTTTTGGGGTCAGTAAGTGAAAGTCAAGGTCACAGGGACCTGTAGAGTGAAAACTATTTCTTCTCAGTAACTGGGGTATCATTACACCCAGAACCTTCAGACTTTATAGGGTAACTATATTAGGACCATCATGGCCCTCTTGTTTAATGATAGGGGTTGATATATTAAGTATATGAAAAGTGAGATAATTAAAAAACTGATGTAAAATGATGAAGTGACACTGCATTTCCTCTCATTGGTCTTTATAACTTCAATTATTTTCTAGTTATTTTCATAAGCATTATGAGGTATTATAAAGGGAGATAATTAAAAAACTAAGTAATATAGAATGATGGTTGTTTAACATTGCTCTTCCTCTCACTAGTCTCTGTAACTGTGTGAAGATATAATAAGATATCATTGGTACTTTAAAAGTTATACTCCAGAAGCATTATTCAATGTACCATTAAGGGAGAGAATTCAAAAATTAAGCAAGGTAGAATTAAGCTTCTGTTATTCTTTAGATATTTGTATTGAAGCCATTTAATTTTGCCATGTATACTAGTATTCTGAGTTTTAAAAGTGTCGAAATGGCATCTTAGTTGTTTAAAACACTATTTTTATCATACTTACTGTATTTGATAGACACTGCTTCCATCATTAGCCGAGAATTTTTTTGAATTTGTTTGTCTGTGAGGTTTCACATAGAACTTGATAAAATGGCTCAGCTCATGATGGAGTTCCTATATTCCAAGGAAAGCTTATAGTTTTAGCTTACCTGAGCCATAGGCTTATGGTGAGCTATTAGGATCGATCAATGTCAGTCGTCCCTCGTCTATCGTCTATCCACACTTAATTTGTTAACGCTCTAGTGGTCACATTTTTGCCTCAATTTTCTTGAAACTTGGTCAGGATGTTTGTCCCAATGATTTCTCAAACAAGTTCGAACATGGGTCATCTGGGGTTAAAAACTAGGGCACAATGTCTAAATATGGAAAAACCTTTTTAACACTCTAGAGGCTACATTTACAGTCAGAATATCCTGGAAATTTGTCTGAAAGTTTGATTTGATGATTTTTAGGTCAAGTTGGAATATGGATCATCCGGGGTAAAAACTAGGTCACAGAGCCTAAATATGGAAAAACCTTGTGAACACTCTAGAGGTAACATTTTCAGTGGAAATAACCTGGAAATTTGTCAGAAAAGTTGCTTTAATGATTTCTAGCTCAAATCCGAATATGGGTCATCTTGAGTCAAAAACTAAGTCACAGACACCAAATATGGAAAAACCTTGTGAACACTCTAGAATTAATATTTTCAGTCCAAAAAACATGGAAATTTGTGAGAAAGATTGTTTGAATAATTTCTAACTCATATGGGTTATCTGGGTTCAAAAACTAGGTCACAGAGCCCAAATATGGAAAAGTCTTGTTAACACTCTAGAGGTAACATTTTCAGTCCAAATATCCTTGAAATTTGTCGGGAAAGATGTTTTAATGATTTCTAGCTCAAATTTGGATATGGGTCATCTGGGTTCAAAAACTAGGTCACAGAGCCCAAATATGAAAAAAACTTTTAACACTCTAGAGGCTACATTTTCAGTCCAAATGTCCAGGAAATTTGTCAGAAAGGTTGTTTTGATGATTTATAAATCTATTTTGGATATTGGTCATCTGGGCTCAAAAACTAGGTCACAGAGCCCAAATATTGAAAAACTTTGTTAACACTCTAGAGGTAACTTTTTCAGTCCAGACATCCTGCAAATTTGTCAGAAAGGTTGTTTTGATTATTTCTAGCTAAAGTTCGAATATGGGTCATCTAGGTTCAAATACTAGGTCACAGAGCCTACATATGGAAAAACCTTGTTAACACTCTAGAGGTAACATTTTCAGTCCAAATAACCTTGAAATTTGTCAGAAAGATTGTTTCAATAATTTCTAGGTCAAGTTCGAATATGGGTCATCTAGGGTCAATTAACCAGGTCCATAGCAACTTTGTTAAAAGCAGTCATACTCAGGTGAGCAATACAGGACCATCATGGCCCTTTTGTTCTCATTAGACTGACACGTGTCTCATAAAAATCGAATAAGAAATGAAATAGTAATTTTCTATTTTCAAGCGGAGCCAATGTTAACAGTTTTGTCTTGGTTTTGATGCCTTTAGTGACGTCACAGTCACATGGTATTGCTACACTGTATTTGTCATTTTGCTTTGCTGCAAAATTATCCTGTTCTGTACATTAGTCTTAATGCTCTGCAGTAAAATCATCTTGTTCTGTGCTTTTGTCATGATGTTCAGTAGTAACATCATTTTGTTCTGTGCATTCATCATTGTGTTCTACAGTCAAGTCATTTTTGTGTTGCCTGCTACAAAATAGCTGTGACATATAGGGATCACTTCTCCGTCGTCTGTCTGTCTTTTCGTCTGTGTGTCACAAAACTTGTCCTGACTACTCCTCAAAAACAACTGGTGCAATATCATCCAAACTTTACAGGTATGATCAGTCTAGTTGTGCATATCATCGGCATTTTCCAGTTCAATGATTTTATCAGAGTTATGGCCCTTAAATGTTTTTTTTCTTTTAAAGTTTGTCTGGAATACTTCTCTTACACTACTTATGTAATTTGAATAAAAATGTTACATGATTGATCTGTTGAATGATTTTTGGCTGAGTTATGGCCCTTGAATACAAAAAGATGTTTTGGCCCGTTAATGATTTTTGTGTCACCTGCTACACAGTAGCTGCAACATGCTACAAAGTAGCCACCAAATATAGGGATTACTTCTCTGTCTGTCTGTCCATCAATCAAAAAGCTTGTCCGGACTACTCCTCAAAAACTCCTGGTGCAATTTCATCCAAACTTTACAGGAATGATCAGTACCAAGTCTAGTTGTGCATATCATCAGCATTTTCCAGTTCAATGATTTTAGTCAGAGTTATGGCCCTTTAATTATTTTTATTGTCGAGCCTGCTTGCGGTGAGCTCGACTTAGTTGCCACTTTTGGCATCTAGGTCGGTGTATGTGCCTCAGTAGTGTGCGTCCGTCTGGATTTGCCCACTCTATATCTTGCTTATTCTTTGAAGGACTACAAAATAATTTGGTACAAATGTTCACCATGATGGGGTTGTGTGTTGCACACAAAACCCAGTCCGCTGCTCAAAGGTCAAGGTCACACTTGGGGGTCAGCGCAAAACCCGTGTCCGGAGCATAACTTCTACATGCATGGAGGGATTTTATATTCTCCATAGTGAGGCGGGTGTTGCGCGAAAAATTCAGGTGTCTGTGGCAAAGGTCAGGGTCACACTTAGGGGTCAAAAGTCAAATAACAGAATAAAACATTCATTTGTGATTTTAACTTATATATACATGGATGGATTTTAATATAACTCATTTAGGTGTCAAAGATAAAAAAACAAAATAAAACTTCATTTGAGAGTATATCTTATATATACATGGATTGATTTTAATATAACTTATTACAAATGTTCTCCATGTTGAGTTGAGTTGTCTCATGCAAAATGAAGGTCAAGGTCACAAGAGGTCAAAGGTCAAACAAAAATATTAAATTTGTTTGTTGGTGCTGTATCTTGCTTATGCTTTAAAGTATTATGCTAAGTGATCAAAGGATTTTGAAATTGTTTAGCCTTCTTGTGGTGAGGTCGACTATGCCGCTGCTTTTCACTTTTTGTGGTCTGGTGTATGTGCGTCCGTCAGTCCGTGTGTCTGATTAGATTTGTCCGGTCTATATCTTGCTCATTCTTTGAAGGATTACAAAATAGTTTGATACAAATGTTCACCATGATGGGATGGTGTGTCACACACTAAACCCAGGTGCTCCTCTCAAAGGTCAATGTCACATTTAGAGGGTCAGCTCAAAACCCGTGTCTGGAGCATAACTGCTACACGCGTGGCGGGATTTTAATATATCTTGGAACAAATGTTCTCCATAGTGAGGCAAAGTGTTGCGTGAAAAATTCAGTGTCTGTGGTAAAGGTCGAGGTCTTACTTCAGGGTTAAAGGTCAAATAACAAATTAAAACATTCATTTGTGAGTATATTTTTTTATACATGGATGGATTTTTATGTAAGTTATAACAAAATTTAATGTTCTCCATAGTGAGTTGAGTTGTCTTGCGCAAAATGAAGGTCAAGGTCACAAGAGGTCAAAGATCAAATAAAAATATCACAATGTTCAAATAACATGAATTGAGTTTTTTAGGCACAAATGTTAACCATGAAACTTTGTGTCATGCACATGAACCAGGTCACCAGGTCAGAGGTCAAGATCACCTAAGATGATGCAATGTCAAGATTTTGCCTTTGGTATAAAGAGGATGTGCTGTGCACATCTCACCTATGTATACATCTTTCTCCTTGATCTGAAGCTAATAAGTTCAGGTTTGAATAAAGACAAGCGTGCTCGACATTCTTCCCATGGGCATGTCTTGTTTTTTTAAGTTTGTCCAGACTACTTCTCTTATACTACTAATGCAATTTGAATAAAATGTTAAAAGATTGATCGGTACCTAAAGTATTTGCACATGTTTAACGGGTTTTTCAGTTGAATGATTTTTGGCTGAGTTATGGCCCTTGAATAAAAAAAGGCATTTTGTCCGACAAACTGTCCAGTCATCCCTCAATACAACTGGTTAATTGGCTACCATCAGGCGACACGTGATCACTGATTACTCTTGTCATTTTGATGCTGCTGATATTTTCACTAGCTAAAATTTTAAGTGGGGACGAGTTACTTCCTTAACCTGTCAGGGGAAACTACTCCTCACTTCCTATTTAGCTTGGAAGAGGTACCCTTACTTATCTGGGGCCAGAATGAGTTATTTCCTTTATCAGGGATTGTACTCTTACTCTTCAGGGGGAACTACTAACCTTTCAGACTGGGATTAATTACTTACCGTAAGTATCGGGGGATACTACTTTTACCTTATTTATTTTAGTCAGGATGTGTTACCTCCCTTAAATATTTGAGCGATACTTTTCTAGGTCAAGACAAGCAACTTTTATCATCTGGGCTGGGTTCAGTTTTCCAGTGCTACACGCTGGACTTTTAGTCCAGGGGTCACAAGGTCAATTGATCTTAAGACTAGGTCTTGCAGAATCATAAATTTGCTTTTTACTGGAATGAGATTGACCTGTTAGTTTATCAAGCCTAAATCTAACATTTGTTGCATTTGGTCCCACTGCTATGGTAATAAATGCTTGATTTTGTATTTAGTTTGAATTTTCAAGGTCTGGAAATAAACTACTTTTTAGCTCACCTAAGCTGTAGGTTCATGGTGAGCTATTAGGATCGCTCAATTTCCATCGTTCATCGTCAGTCCACACTTAATTCGTTAAGCTCTAGCGTTCACATTTTTGCCTCAATGGTCTTGAAACTTTGTCAGGATGTTTGTCCCAATGATTTCTTGGACGAGTTCAAACATGGGTTATCTGGGTTGAAAAACTAGGTCACAGAGCCCAAATATAGAAAAACCTTGTTAACATTCTAGAGGCTACAATTTCAGTCCAAATATCCTGGAAATTTGTCAGAAAGATTGTATCAATGATTTCTAGCTCAAGTTCGAATATGGGTCATCTAGGGTCAAAAACTAGGTCACAGAGCCAAAATATTGAAAACCTTGTTAACACTCTAGAGGTAACGTTTTCAGTCCAAATAATCTGAAAATTTGTCAGGAAGGTTGTTTCGATTATTTCTAGCTCAAGTTCAAATATGGGTCATTGGGTTCAAAAACTAGGTCACAGAGCCCATAAATAGAAAAATCTTATTAACACTCTAGAGGATACATTTTCAGTCCAAATGTCCTGGAAATTTGTCAGAAAAGTTGTTTTAATGATTTGTAGCTCAAGTTTAGATATGTGTCATCTGGGTTCAAAAACTAGGTCACAAAGCCCAAATATGGAAAAAGCTTGTTAACACTCTAGAGGTTACATTTTCAGTCCAAATAATCTGAAAATTTGTCAGAAAAATTGTTTCAATGATTTCTAGCTCAATTTTGAATATAGGTTATCTGGGTTCAAAAACTAGGTCACAGAGCCCAAATATGGAAAAACCTTGTTAACACTCTAGAGGATACATTTTCAGTCCAAATGTCCTGGAAATTTGTCAGTAAAGTCGTTTTGATAATTTGTAGCTCAAGTTTGGATATCGGTAATCTGGGTTCAAAAACAAGGTCAGCCCAAATATCAAAAAACCTTTTTAACATTCTAGAGGCTACTTTTTCAGTCCAAATATCCTTGAAATTTGTCAGAAAGATTGTTTCGATAATTTCTAGCTCAAGTCCAAATATGGGACATCTAGGTTCAAAAACTAGGTCATAGAGCCCAAATATGGAAAAACTTTGTTAACACTTGTAAGTGGTAACATTTTCAGTCCAAACAACCTGGAAATTTGTCAGAAAGATTGTTTCAATAATTTCTAGGTCAAGTTCGTAAATGGGTCATCTGGGTCAGTTAACCAGGCCCATAGCCACTTTTGTAAAAAGCAGTCATACTCAGGTGAGCGATACAGGGCCATCATGGCCCTCTTGTTTTCATTTATGTTATTCCTTCTTGATTGATTCTGTGTTTTACAGAACAAACACATTCGTCCTTGTGCACAGTTTATTGTTTCTTTTGAAGGATTCTTTCGGCACCTTTTGCTTGAATTTACTGATTTCTTCCCGTCACTGTTGCATAGCTGTTGTGTAGCAACTGAACCTGTGGTCAATAGGTCTATGACTCGATAGTGTTGTACTTACCTTACTGCATTATCATCTTTTCTAGATTATTGCATCGTTTGCACTGTGTTTGGCTTAGTTTGACTGCTCTAGCAATCCAAAGTTTTCTATAAAGTTAAATCTGAATCTTCATCGATAAATTTCTCTCTTTATCTACATTTTGTATAGTCACTCAAGTCTAAATACTATCTGATCTTGGATTAAGTGCACAACCTGAGATTTCCTATCATCTTCAGATAAGTTTTAGGTTGATTGGTTGATTCAGGTTGGTTCAACTTTCCTGACATTGTACCCTGTCCATAGCGTAAGAGAGTTGAACTTCTTGGTTTCCTACTTTTTAAGTGGACCACAAAACATAAATAGTGGATTAGTTTTTAATGCTATAAATGCACGGTCTGTTCTAGGAGTTTTGACTATCACCATTTTCATGAAGCTAATTGACAAATATCCCAACAAAATGAAAATAATTGCACACAGAAAATAATTGTCCTATCTATATAAATCTATGATCTTGTTCAAATTTTCTGACATGCTATTTTTCTTGTTATATGGATATCAGAGCATCAAAATACATATGCAATAAAATGTCAGATATGTCTTTTAACACAAGTTTATTCATCAAAGCCTACCATTACCCTGCTATTGGATGAAGAGACAAGGAATTGACGTAAAGTATGCCATATATGGTATGCTAGAGTTGTGTGCTTGATTGGATGTAAGAAAGTAATAAAAATATATGTCTCTTCAAAGGAATATTTTAAAGACTGATTTAACGTACAATATAGATACATAGCTAATCCATTTTGGCATTTTCAATCTCTCTGTACCAATGCCAAAAATTATCTCTATTTTTCCAGTTTGGTTATCTTTTGAATTATCTGTGCTAGTAAATGAATAGTGATCAATGCCATGCTAAAGTGGAGGACTTTAGAACACTGGCTTACTGTATTCAGCTTTTGTAAGAAAAGAAGTCTTGTCACATACATCTGGCCATTTAAAAACTGTAATACTTAATTTTTGATGGATTCGAATATGTTTCAAAACAAAACAAGAGCCACCGCAAATGGGGGCCATGCTCGACCTATTTCCAAAGGCAAACACATCAGAGGAAGGAAACTTTGGTGAAGGGTTTGCAAAGGCAACATCATTTGGAAATATAATTATCAAATCCATCTATAAATGACAAAGTTATGGCAAATTTCAGCAATATTCAATAATTCATAAAGATATAGCAAATTTTAGCAATGTCAAGGTCATTTAAAGGTCAATGTAATTATTCAACATGTTAGTTTTGTTCTCAGTGTTGTTTTGTCCCATCATGAATCAAATTCATGCATATATAACAAACTTGGCTATTTTAGCAAAATTCAATAATTTGACCTCGACTCTCAAGGTCATTTATGGACAAAGGTCAAGTTCAGTCTGGTCTACTTGAAGGTCTTGTCCAGAGTTGTTGTATCCAAGTATGGAGAAAATTCCATTTAGAAACAAGAGGGCCATGATGGCCTTGGATCGCTCACCTGAGTACTTTGGCTGTAAGTTGACCCATATTTGAACTTGGGCTAGAAATCACCCAAATAACCTTTCTGACATATTACAAGGACATTTGGACTGAAAATGTGACCTCTAAAGTGTTAACAAGGTTTTTCCATATTTGGGCTCTGTGACCTAGTTTTTGACCCCAGATGACCCATATTCGAACTTGGGCTTGAAATCACCCAAATAACCTTTCTGACGTATTACAAGGAAATTTGGACTGAAAATGTGACCTCTAAAGTGTTAACAAGGTTTTTCCATATCTTGGCTCTGTGACCTAGTTTTTTACCCCACATGACCCATATTCGAACTTGTTCGAGTAATTACTGGGACAAACATCCTGACCAATTAGTGACAATTGGAGCAAAAGGTGACCAGTAGAGTGTTACAAACTAAGTGAGAACGGACGACGGATGACATTCATCAATCCTAATAGCTCACCCTGAGCCAGCTCAGGTGAGCTAATAAAAAAAGTTTGGGGGTGGGGGTTGGTGGGGGGGAAAGGTAAGAGTGCATGGACTAACACCTCAGTATTACCAAACTGGAAATGCTGCATGCCAATGACTGGTACAATTAACACTGTCATTGCCGAGTTATAGCCGTTTGTTTTACAAATTGTTAGCAGTAGGCCCATCTACAGTCATTACTCTGTAGTTCTCTGATACAGTGGATTGAAACTTTGTATTCTTTTCTGAAACAATGGGAAAAACACTAATCACAAGGACTTCCAAAATTACAGCCAGCATGATAAGTACAGATTCCTCAACTCTTTCAGTTATCTTGAGAAATATGTTTGTCTTTTGTACTTGCACAAAAAATGAACTTACAAATACGTTCAATAATTCTGTTGATCTATACAGCTTTTTCTTTTCATCTGTCATCTCTGTATGACAACTCCCCCATGCAACTTACCTTCTGGCGGTGGATACAAATTTTCTTAAAATCTGCTTGTCTTCTCTTTGTCACTACTAGAATGCCTTTTTTTATTGTATAAAATACTCAAAAGTAAAAGAAAAGGAGAGAGTTCAATTAGAATATTTAATGTATTCTTCATATAAAACAGTGTATATACAAAATAACAAGTAACAATCATGTATAAAAATCAACAATATTTAACTGAATCGCTCGTGGGAAGACATAAAACAATTAAAATATTGTGTTTCTTTGATAAAACTTTCAAAAAGATATGATATTCAAAAAATTTACTTCTTGAAAAGCTGTCATGAAATTTTCAAGAAGCAAAAACAGATATGGAAGACATTTTGTGAAACACATCTTGCTGACTCCCTCAAATACCTAAGAAATTATTACTAATACAACAGATATTTATCAATTTATAAAAAGTCTAATTTGCTATTTTTTGCATTGGCTCTATTAAATGCACAAGGTTAATTTATTGCAAACAGCTTTAAATAAGTATAATTATTAATTAACTTAAGTATAATTCAGTTTACATGACTGGTTCTAAGCAAATGCATGCAAACTGGAAGCTTTAGGAAAATTTCATATTGTGGCACAGTCAATTTTTTTTAAACTTTGCAACTGAAAAGTCCTGTCTGATTTTACACCAAATAATAAAATATGTATTACATAATTCTGTTTTATATCCTCAGTAAAATTTCAAATATTTTCTGGATCCTACTTACTTACTGATAAATGATCACAAACATGGAATAAAATGGAATGTTCTTATGTAGACTGTGTCATGCTTATATCAAAATTTACTGACTAGAAGATAAAAGACAGAAAAACCTATCTATCTAAGACTGTGACAGACTCCTTAAATTATCAACATGGACATAAACATGTCACACTATTTTATCAAGTAATGAAAACATTTGACATTCATGGTTAACTACAGGAAAAGGAGCAAAAGGAGAAATATGTTAAATAAAGACTTGAAATAAACAAGAAAAAGATAAAGAAATGAAGACAAGAACGTTACAGACAAATAGAGAAGAAAAATGATACAAACAAAACAGAAAAAGGAGAACATAGAACTATACAAAGGAAAACACTGAAATGAAAACGAAACGAGAAGAAAATACAATGACAGAAAGACTAGAAATTTTAGAAAATAAGTTACTAAGGAAATGATAAGGAACAGAACACAGAGGGGAAATTAAACACTAAAGTAGACATGGAACATCACAAATGTGTAACACAAAACGGACCACAATGAAAACAATTGACATTTCAGGGCAACAGAACACAAATCCTGACTACACATTGGCAGAAAAGTCTGACACTGAAAAAAGTTTTTCTTGTAAAATTTCTAAAAATAATATTTATGAACTTGGTCCTGCAATTATGGAATGCATTTTTTCTTGAGTACTGATACGACAATATCTGAAAATATGTGACGAATTTGAAAAAAAAGGTAAAACTAGTATAGAGAGGTTGCACCATGAGACCATTGTGGCTTTTGCATAGGTACACTGTATAGCACATCATTACGGGAATCGGCTTCGAATTTCACACATCACTCTCCAACATTTGCTTTTTTCTCGTTCCACCGGAAGTCACATTCTGAAGTAGAAGTTCCATCTTGAGTCGCCGTATTTCATTGTCTCTCGCCTGCAGTTGCAGCTGTAACATTTTGGCATTCTGCATTGTTGACAGTTCACCTTTGACCTCTGACAGCAAACTTTTCTTCAACTGTAAGTACAGCAGCAGAATTTCTTAGGCTAGAAGGTAAAAATTTTGAAAATTGAGCATTATAGTATGAAAAAATTGACAATATATGATGATCCTTTGAAGTCAGCTATTTGCCTTCATTTACATTATGTTTTATTTATACAATTCAAGAATAAACAGGGACATGCAACAAACAATATCTTTTTCCTAAGAAATCTCCCCGACAGGTTATCATTTTCGTCAACACTTTTTTGAAGTTTGAATGAGCTTACTTGCCACCATCATGTAAAATTATCATACCCTGAAATAGGTCACATGTAATTTTAATTCCACATAATCACCAATATTTATGCAAAGAGTTTTTATACCTCACAATATCAAATATCATTTCCCAATGTACATCACATATATTTCATAGCAAGAAAGTGTCACTATTTTAACTTGCTTTATTTTAAACTCTTTCATGAACATTTCATCATTTACATATAAATGTATAATTTTGGTTTTAATTTCATTTTGTAACCTATTATATTTGTAATTACCTCAGAAATTCTTTCATGTAATTCTTGTTTCTGTTTTTGTTCAGCTGACGCAAGCGAAGATCGTATATCTGACATCTGACTTGAGATATCGGACATCCATGCCTCACTGATGGATGATGATGCTGATACAGCAGATGGACATCTGGATGACTCAAATTCTTCAATGTCTTCCTCGGTAAAACTGATGTCACGACCGATACACATCTGTTGCTGGTAAAGCTGCTCTCGTAAAAGCTCTATCATCTGTAAGACAAGGGTGACAATGCAACTGTCATTAATCTAAAGATATGACTTCAGTGACAGATTTTAAGAAGCCTATCAGTTTCTTTAAAATCTTGTAAATGTGAAAGATATTGAATCAGTTATTACCAGATGTCGGTCAAAATTCCTAGTTCAACAGGAAAACTTAGAGGTAATATTAGTCTTGAGAGAGTTGTTATTGTAACATTCATTTTGTGGACAGACAAATTCTACATATTTTCACCAAATATTTCATCAAGTTATTCTTATCAGGATCAGAAACAAATAGAGTTTGCTAAGTCACTTTCACTAATTAATTTACCTGTCACTTTGAAATTACCAATCTATGCAAAAAATGTATATTTAAATTAACTTAAGAAAAACAATTTGTAAAGAAACTATATTCCGTTTCAGCTCTATTGCCGTAACTAAAATTACACTCTAATATATTTCCATGAAAAAATCCAGAAAGAAATGAACAAGTTCACTTACAGACTGAACAATTTCTAGAGCATCCAGTGGATTGTAGGTGTCATTTCCTGCCATGATTGCTTTCAGACGTTGAGCCAAAAGTTCCTCCATCTTTATAACCTCTTTCCTGACCTCGCACCAGAGATGTTGTAGCTCTTCAACATCGGCTCTGAAAAATTGGTAAAAATACTTATACTAACACTGCTTTTCTTTTACTGGATTGTAGCGGTTTTTTTTACTGAGTGGGGATTTGAGGCTTGGAACCAGCTGCATGGCTGTATATATGAAATTTCAATCTGGTACCAAGCTGCTTGGAATAAATTTGCCATTGCAATTTGAAGCAATAGAATGCTTGCACTCATCATTGTGACATCCACCAGAAAAGCCGGCTGGTTATAACAATTACAAACTCAATACCTGAATGGATCTAGACTGTTTGAAGGAGCCAGAATATACATAATGATAACAAGGAGTTGTCCTTATAAAGTCATTACTCCCTTTTCTAATGTAATGATCAATTAAAAAAACAAAAAAACAATACATTTTAGCATATTCTTTTGTTAGGTCTCTGAATGTACACAAGAGCAGTAAACATAATACAAAAAGTGAGATTGTACAGAACATTCATTAGAAAAGGTGAGTCATGTATCAATATTAACGTACCTGTCTTCTGGTTCAAGTTCTTCCTGGGCTGTGCGGTACAGTGCAAATAGCATATTCTCCATGAGACACAGCTCCGTCTTGTATCTCTGGACAGCATGTTGCATCAACATTGTCTCCTCCTCCAAATGCTGCAAAAATACACAAAACTATTAAACATCACACATATAACCTACAGGATTTTTTTTATCTAAGCTTGAAATACTTAAAAAAAAAGATTTTTAATACCCTTTAAAAGTACATTTGGAAAATCTGTCAATTTATTATACAATTTGTATTACATATTTATTTATCTTGCAAAAGATGCATCCTTTGATCGCCATCATCATCATCATCATCATTCTCAACACCATTATCCATAATCATAAACACAATCACTATTATCACTACATCATAATCATCATTTTCATCAAGTATCATAATGATCAAGTGCACATAATCAGGTTATCTTTAAATCTGAAGTCTCACCTTTCGTTTTGGAAGTTGTGTCCAATTCTTCATGTGATGACTTGGCATAAATTTTGAGTTTGGCATCTTGGCAACGTCCTGTAAAGAAAGAACAAGTTTGTTTATAACTTTAAATGTAAACAATATAGAACTTTCAATGCAGAACTTCTATTTCTTTAAATGTGTTACCTAATTTTATGTGTTTGCCAGAAAAATGCAGAAAAAAAATTACAGGAGTATTTTTTTTTAAACTTGATTTCAAATATAAATATTTCCCCCCTAATTCTAACACAGGTTGTTCAGTATAAAACCAACTGCCAACAAACTGTTTTGATTCCTTTGCATAAAATCTGTAAAGAATTCTCACCTATTAAGTAAATTTACTATCCAGTACTGCTAATTATGATCAAATTTACTTCAGCAATTCTGTGTATGTTTATTTAATTATTTTTACAACTTCTATGATCTTCAAACTTTCAATGGTACAAAACTACAATTTACTGGGTTTAAGTATAAAATTCAGAAATCATGGCTTGGCTCTCTAGAAAAGCCAAGAATCTAGGGCATTTTCTCTTCAACCAATCAGAATTGAGGATTGCATACACACCTCCTGAACTTAGCCAATCAAACTCCTTTAGCTGAATTTTCACAGTTTGGGTGGAATGAAATGGTTGATTCAATAAGCCATTCAGCTTTTCACACATTCCCTCTGATCAAAAGTTTGCCATCCCAAACACAGTTTGTGTGAAAGAGTGGACAAACAATTCAACATTATATCTATGATTGGTCAATCAATTGAACAAATTTATGTCTCTTTAGACAATCAATGACTTCTTTGATTCAACATTTCTGACTGATTGGTGACAAGTTTCAATGACTTGAAAGTTTGCAAATTGTTTTCTATTGAATTTGACATATGTCTTCAAAGTGTTTGCTCACTGAATTCAACCTTGGCAAGTGATTTCATTTCTAGTGACAACAAAGCTTTGAAATTTCAATGTTACAAATTAGTGCTCGGGTATAAATTATTTTTATTTTTTTAAACATATTTTGTAATCCATATAACTTTTTAAAAATTAAGATATAAAGAAATAGGTAAATCACCACAACACTTTTTTCATTGAAACATCCAGACTTATACATACAATCAATGCCTAAACCTGTGTTAATTTCAACACATGAACAAGAAATAAGAAGCAAAGTTATGTATATGTAAGCCTTACCAATTTGTTTTTTTTTCAATTCAAATTTTTTTGCTACTGAAAGGACACAATTGTGCCAAAAATATTTTCTGAAAGAGTTTTTGAAGATTAATTTTGATTCTTCTTATCCAAGTCTAACTTTATGAATATTTTTTTAACATCCATTTCACTTGTTTTCTTCAAACACTATAGTTAAAATAAATTAAAAAGGAGAATTTTATCCTTATGTACTGAAATGCAGGAAATGGGCCACACTTTCTGGAGAATTAATGTTGAAAGAGACAGACATATATAATGAATCAATTAAATTAAGTGCAAGTTAAAGAACCACTTATTTAATGTTAATTTCCTACCTTTTAAAATACAGTGAAAATAAAATTACTTGCTGGTTTCAGCCATTTAAATATATCTAGAACAATGGCTATAAGTGATTCAGAGATAATTAATTATTAACAAATTAATATCCTCATTTAATTTAAACTGTGGAAATTAATTAATGACTAAAATAATTAATTACAAAATTAGTGCTTAACCTTTAATTGTAGAAGCACTTTCATGCTTAAGAATCAAATTAAGAGATGAAGAATTATCAATTAATTACCATACAATTTTATAAACCAAATCATAGGAAAACATTTCACATATTTCCTATTTAGGAAAACAATTTGGAAATCATCAGTAACTGGCTCACCTAATTAATTATCAATAAATCACTATACAATTTTATGCACTAAATCCAAGGCAAACCTATTCACATATTAATTTATTTCTCAAATCCATAAAATATTCTAGAAATCTTTATTAATTGACTTAACTTGTTTAAAAAATGACCCATTATGATAACACACAAATTAAATACATACTTTAAAATAATCACAGGTAAGAATACACTTTATCATCAAAAAAAATTAAATTCAGAAACATCTTATCATTGAATCTTTTTTTATTCTAACATAAAACAGATGATAATAACTCAATTACCAAGATTAACATTTAGATAAAATTCCTTAAGTACTTACACACTTTATTGCATCATCCATTAAACTTGTCCGTTTATCTCTCTTTGAAAACTGACAAATAATTTTAGACTCTTTGTAAAAGATATGTTTTGTTTAAAATTCTACCTCAGATTTTTACACATTTTTCACTCCCTCTCTCTGTACCCCCAGCTCAGTAAACTGTAAATTTTAGTGTTTTATGGGTCTTTTTGATACATAATCTTTAAGAAATGTACATTTTCGGAAATTCTTATAAAACTACAATGCACAGTGGTTTTAATCTAGATTAATCTTCAAAACAAATATTGGTGAATAAACATATACAACTGAAATGTTTCACTTCTATTCAGCAAAAAGAAAGTTACACACTTGGCAAAAATAACATAGTTTGGTTAAGTGTATGAAAAGAATTTAGAAAAACATGGATGACCACACTAGGTCACACAGAAACTTAAAGACGCATACCCTAAAATCTAGACTATTCTTTTTTTTTTTTTTTATTGAAAAAATATGAGTAATATGGAATGCATTATTATTCAATGTCAACAATGGTCAAAAATTCTAAGTAGATCTGATAACCTTAATGTATTAATACTGGTCTTTATACAGAGAGTTGTTGTTCAATTATTGGGTGATAGCAGCCATTTATTTCAAATTAACACTTTCTAAAAAAAATTAATAAATGCTATTCTTTTATTATCAATTTTTTTTTTCATTTTCTAGTAATTTTGAGCCAACAAAATGGATGGTTAATTGTAGAGTTTGTTCCTTTATAACTATAAGATCAAAGAGGTTATGCTCTATATAAAATACTTGATGTATCCATTACAGGTTTTGTCTGGCCACACCCCTCATATTCTAAATTGGTAATGGCAAATTCATTACTGGGTTTGAGACGATATGGCAGATCCTAAAATTTATCCTTAAATCTGTCCTAAATGTGACCAGATGGTATTTTGGAATGGTTCCCAGACTTTATCCTTAACTTGCCGCAAAATGGACTTTATCACTTTTTATTGGTTGTTATATTCATGTGTTGATTTAGAGGTTTTTGACTGGATAATCAGGGTGAATTTTGCTCATGGTTGGAGCATAGGAATAACAATAACTTTGAGAGGGCAGTTCAAGTTCTGTCACTGAAGGCTTTGCAAGCCATACTTTTCATACTGTTTTCTAGTTGGTACGTACTTCAGACTGTATGCTTTCATCACTTTACACACTTTACACAGATTTACTTTTTCTGGGATGGTTGTACAAGTATGAAGAATACCAGTGAATATATTATCAAACAAACACCCGGCATTTGGTTCTTTCTTCAACCCTATTTAATTCAAGTAAAGGCCCAAATGTTATATAAATTATCACAGGTAGGCATTTTCCTTTGCCTGTGCAGTTGTTTTGGAAATAGCAAAAGCCCATTGTATTTCATTTATACTTTGCATAATAGTCCTATTCAACTTACCTCTACCTTATTCATAAAATACTCTCTTTGAGAATGAGGAGATGGTTCCTTTTCCTGACAAACATGGTTCTCAGCTGGAAGAGCTACTGAGTATTTCCTTTTAAAACCTAGCATATACGCTATTTAACTGGAACAGTGCCCTCCTAAGGTTAAAGGTCACTGTTCTATCCATAAAAAGACAATTCTGTTACACATAAACATTACTACAAGGATGTTCTGATATAAGATATTCTCTTGAAATTAGTTCCACTATCTCCAGAAAGTAGTTCTAGCATTTCCAAAAAGAAGTTCCAAAATTTCCAGAAAGTAGTTCCACAATTTCCCGCAAGTAATTCTACCATTTCCAGAAAATTACTCCTAAAACTCCAGAAAATAATTCTGTAGAAACTAGTTTCAACATAAATAAAATTTTTAAGGCACACATTTTCTCATGGCGTCCTGCATGCATTTCTAAAACTTTACAAACAGGCATATTTGAGTCACTTCATTTCTTGCTTCAGAAAAGTTGGTTTGTTCCAAAAGAAGGTAACTTGGAGTATAGAGTAAGTCATCAATTTTACTTAGTAATTAATGCATAATAAAAGTGACATCACTAAAGACAGACGACACTTTGCCAGTCACTGTGCAAGAGTTTTCCAAGTTTTGGAACAGACTGAGCATGTCCAAGATTGTTAAGAAAAGTTTATCCTTACAAAATTCTTTGAATACAAACATATCCAGTTCATTAGTTATTTATAACTTCACTGGACAAATTTTGAATTGTCAGCCAACTCGAAAAATACTGACACATGAAAATTAATCTATCACCATATGTATATAATTTCCATCATTTCAAACACTCCATAGAAATGACAGAACATAACAACAACATCAAATCCTTTAGTAAACTGCTTTACCTGCAGACAGGTTCAATAAAAGAACAAAATAGCAATCATATGTTACCAGGTGTTGTAACAAATGTATCAGTTTTTGTCATTGTTAGCAAAGTAATTAAGCATGTATTCCAATAAAAACATCTCATTAAGAAATGCAGTCAGACTATGAACCAAAAGGTGTGGCATGTTGTATGTCCACGTTAAGAAATAAAACTAAGTTGCTGTAAAATTTTCTATTTTATCAAAAACAAATTATAATATAATACCAGTGAAAAATTGTGAAAATAGTCACTTTAAACGATTTCAGAAATTTTAATAGCCATTGGTTATTCTGGCTTCACTAATGCTAAGTGAGTCACCAACAAAGAACATAGCAAACATTTGCAGATTTGTGAGTAGAAGAGAACTAAACAGGCAGACTATGTACCTTCACTGTCTCTCAATATCTTTAACGCAGCATCCTCACTGTTCAATACCTGGTAGAGTTGAATATGAATCACTATGTCTAATGTCAAAAGAACTATTAAAGGCCGACACTAAAACTATGTGATCATAATACAGTCAAATCCTGGTAAAAAGACTCTTCTAAAGTGGTTTTATTGTCAGGTCTCATTTTGTTCTATACTTTAGAAAATTAAAAATAAAATAAAATTTATGACTTTTGTTCTTTGAAAATACTAATTTTTGCACCATTTTTGAAAAAAGTAGTCCTACTACAGAGCCTTTGCTGTCCTTATGCAGAATTTTTGCATTAGAAAGAAGCTTTTTAATACTACTATGATTGCTGATTGACCATTAAAATTTAAAACGCGTTGCATGTAGGAAGTGATGTTAGAAAGAAATTGACTAGATGAAGCAAAAAATTGTAATATTCAGAGAAACATTATCAGGAATAAGACCTGGAAAAAAGTTGACTGTTAGACTTCATATGAAAATGTTTCAAGGAATAACAGGTAAAAATATCTTACTGTAATAAGGCTTGGTCCATTTACTAGACGAGCCAGTCTCAAGTAGTTTAAATGGTCTTCTGGCATGCTGTATGAATTTCCAATAAGAGACGGTCTGGAAATATCTATGCTCTCATCCATGGAGGAACATGCTGAATCACCACGGAGATCAGACAGGTGTAGTTTGCCATCAAAACCTGCCAAATGTGGCCTGCTATCTAATTCATCTACAGAATGACCTGGGACGAACTGGGTTCCAGTATAGCTTTGTTCATTGTTGGTTCCCTGGTCCTCTTGCAGCAGAAGATCAAAGGAATGGTTCCCTTCTTTCTTTATTCGTCTGCTATCATTTTCATATTGCGAAGCATTCTTTTTAATTTTCAAATTAGGAGTTGATGCCCAGACTGGGCGTCCCATTCTAAAAGGTGCATCTGAAGAATTTCTGGTACCAGTCTGTAAATGCTTATGACTGTTTAGTAACCAGTCTGCGGTATGGCTTTTAGCAGCTATCAGAGCTTCTTTTGCACGTCTCTTCTCCAAAACTTCTTCTTTCATCCTGTATGGTGAAACAATTCCTGTACTGTGCTGTCCCGTAGAATAATTCTGATTCAAGTCTACACTGTTATCATTCAAGTCAAGATTGTCATTTCTTTGCACATTCTTTCTGTGACCTTCAAAGTAATTTGTGTTGTCTGAAGGAGCAATGTCAAGGTCAAATTTTTCATTTACAGAAAGGAATTTTGTTTGACCTACTTGTACGACCTTTGAACTTTTGATACTGCTATGGTCTTCACTATCAATGGATTTCCCCTCAACATTTAATGAAACTGATGAAATATATCTTGATGGCTTTGCATCCTTGGCCTTCACTGTTTCTATGGGAACAGAGAGAGTGTAAACTAATGACTTGTCTTGAATTTGTCCATCTGCAGCGTAACTAATGGATGACAGAGCAGGCTTATTTTCCTTGTCACTGTCAATATCAACATCTTTCTTACATACAAAAAAGTGCCTTGGCTGATTCATATATGTAACATGTGCATTTCCTTTTTCATAAGTTTCTGAGATTTCTTCCAGTAGACTTGTGTGTCTTTTCTGCTGACCTTCAGAAAGTAACTGTGGTGCATTGTGGGTAAGGTTTTGGTCATGTGATGTAGCTACGCTTGGTTTAAAGTCTGTTTTATTTGTGATATCTGTTCCTCTAGTCTGCATCAGCAAATTTTCCTGAAACAGAGAAAATGGAATTCCAGCAATGGAAAATTCGAATGTATATACAGAAATGTAAAAATGCCAAATCCTGGAGTTTGATTCCAATGTACTGAAGTCTGTTGAAATAGCATGACTATTCTTTCCTTAATACATGACAGTACATTTCATAGTATGAATTCATAAAATGCTGAAATATTAATTACCAAAATATTTTAACAGCTTAAAAACAACAACAACAACATTTTTTCTAGCTTCCTCACAAAACTGGTAGTTTGTTAAAAAAATGGTTACAAATGTAAGAAATGATTATACCTTATAGTCATGGAGTGAAAGCTCTAATTTCATTTTAGTAGAAAGAGTGACGTGTGAAACTGTGAAACTAAAGAAAATGGAAAATTGTTTTTCAGTTTTCAGATTTGATTACTGATGGAAAATGAAAATCATTTAGTTTTTAAGTCATGCGACTCAGTAACTGCTGCCTGGGTTCAAACCAGTACCTGTGTCAAGCACTTAGAAAGTAGGACTCTACAGACTCTCATTCCTAGTGAGATTCTAACCAGGGACCTAAAAATTATGAGTCTGATACTATTAACACACAATTAGACTGAATTATGACGACTAGTGGTGTTCAGGGAAAGACTTTGACTCCTAGCCCTGATGTTTTCAATTCATCAGCAGTAATGACTATAACTCCTTTTGCTTTCTCTGTTAGAGTTGTAAACTAATTTTAGATTTACAGGAGATTAAGATAGGTGCTAATTAGGTGGCAGTCATGAAAAGTAAGTTTTTTTCTCCACAACTGATTAAAACTTATTATGAAATTATAAGAGATTAATATAGGAGACCTATTTCAGTAGCAGAAGATTGTTTTAAGTTAGTACAATTAATGGCAACAATGATATAAAAATCTTGAAAATGTCATCTTTTACTGATTATACCCTACCAAACTAAAGCCATCCAATACTATCTTCTATATGAAAAACAGTCCACTTTTATTATTAATGCTTAGCTCATACTCCGTCTGTCCTAGAATTCCTGGAGTCAGAGTACTATCTGAACTTTGTGTTAACTAAGCTCAGATTTTCTGACAAGTACCTGCCAGTTATAATTATTATTGATCTTTTGGCAGTATTAAGTTAAAGCTGAAACTGTAGTTGATTCAGGTTTGGTTAGATTTGGTTTTTATTGAGTTTTCTTATTGGGCAGGCAGTTTACCTAAATATTGTTATTAGAAAGGACCAGTAAATCATATGGTCAGTTGCAGGGCTTCAACCCACGACCATCAATCGTGAAGGTAAAATCTTGAACCATTCAACCATGTTTACAGGTCTGAAAATAATACTGTTAATACTGAAAACTATGGTGAGTCCAAATACTGCAGTGAAAATACAATGGTTAATCCAAATTCTGCAGTCAAAATACAATGGTAAATCAAAATACTGTGGTCTGTCAAAATACTTTGGTCAAAATAAAAATTGGTCAATTAAAATACTGTGGCCAAAATACGATGATCAGCTATGTCCTCTCATTTGCCCACAGTGTCCAATAAAAATATGAAAGTTATCAAAGTAATCTTAAGCAAGAATTTCAGAGCTGAATCTTTTCAAGGGATTGAAAAAAGGGTATACAACTTTGTTACCTCCCATCTAACTATAAGTCATTTTAAATCTATAGATAATATTTTTAATATTGCTGCAGTAGAAAAAATCATTTCTGCAGACCCATGTCGTTTTTCAAGGTGTTTTCCTGCCTTACTTATGAATGTCCTTGAAACTATTATGGCTAGTTAGTTCCTATCTCTATATCTAACAGTACTTTTTTTACATCTTGTTTCCAAGAACCTATTTAGTCTCACACCCATAAAATCAACACTTCATGTCAATCAGGGCACCCCTAAGTGTCACACAGCCAAGATGCATAATTTCTACACCAAGCAAGACAAGAAATTGTCATACAGTTTGCCAAATTTTTTCAAGACTGTTATAACAAATAGATTATCATTTAATACATGAATGTCACCTTGACCTTTGTAACTTTGTTAATGCATTAGTACTAACAAGCAAAATTTGTGTGATGCTACAGCTATTTTAGTAAAAAAAATAAAAAAATCATCATTATTTAAAACCTACCAAATCATAAAACTGGATGCTAAAAGCATTTCTGTAAAAATATTATAAGTAAGTAAACACTCAAAACAATGATTAAATTTTACATTCACACTTTCAATTCTCTGTAAACATTCTACTTACAAATATAATAATAGATCTACATGTATCTAAAATGATAAAAACACACACTTCATTATCATCATTCTGGTTACTTAACTAGAATAAGGACTGCCTTAATAAATGGTACAGAAACAATCTTCTATTGAAATTTCAAGTGTAATATTCACTTATGGATAAATAAAGATAGGTAATGTTTTTAAGATACACAGAGGCCAATTTTCAAAACACTTTTCAAGAAAATAAATCATGATACACACTGAGAGAAAAGAAACTCTGGTAAAAAAAAGAAGAGAATATGAGGTAACTTTTCACCTAACTAGAAAGAAAAAGTATTTTAAAACAAGTGCTATGTTTGAATGAATGGCCTGTCCCAAGGGGGGCCTTAACCTTTGACCCCGTGACCTCTAAGTGCATCATCAAGGTGCATGCACCCTTGACATATGAAGGCTGTAGGTGGAAGGACTTCCCTGTTATGGTCAAGGTTGAAGTTTTGTGACAAACAGACAGACAGACCAAAAGACAATATGCATGCTCTGGGGGCATAAAAAGAGCTGACTCTTTAAAAGGTAACTCCTGCATATTCAGTAAGAAAGTAAGGTAACTCTTGACTGAATGACTGAAAAAATAACTTCTGATAATTATGTGTATTTCAATAAAAGTAACACTGTAAAACATTCATAATTATAGGAAGAACAGTTGAACTTAATATTCAGAATGTAAAAAAGTTAACTCTTTGATACATCTTGAAAAAGGGTGACTCTTGATACATATACAGGAAGGAATTTAACTCCTGGATGCATCAGGAAAAGAGAGATTACTTTTGGATACACCCACAGGAAGAAATGCTACAAAGGAAAAAAGTAACTTTTGATAAGCACATTGGAAGAATGGTAACTTTTGATAAACACATTGGAAGAAAGGTAACTTTTGATAAACACTTTGGAAGAAAGGTAACTTTTGACAAGCATACTGGAAGAAAGGTAACTTTTAAAAACACACAGGAAGAAAGGTAACTTTTGATAAACACATTGGAAGAAAGGTAACTTTTGATAAACACATTTTAAGAAAGGTAACTTTTAAAAACACACAGGAAGAAAGGTAACTTTTGATAAACAAATTGGAAGAAAGGTAACTTTTGATAAACACATTGGAAGAAAGGTAACTTTTGATAAACACATTTGAAGAAAGGTAACTTTTTATAAACACGCAGGAAGGAAGGTACCTCTTGATAAACACACACGAAGAAGGGAACTTTTGATACATATATAGGAAGGACGGTAACTCTTGATGTACAGAATGCATAATTATTACACATGCATAGAAGTCTGATACAAGCATTATGGCAGAAAAATAACTCAACTAAACAAACATTCAAACTTGACAAAGAAAGAGAACTCTTACCTTTGAGAAATCCTGACTGGACTGAGTTGTCTCCCATACAGTATCTAGATCAGCAAAACCAGAGCTGTCTGAATGTGTGCTGGCTGATTTTTCCATCAGACCTGTGATGAAGTTTAACAATATTTATTTACAATAAAACACTGCAAATCTTAAACACAGACAAACCCAGGTGAGGCATTTTGCATGCAAATTTCAACTCAAATTTCAATTTGCCAGGATCATCTGGATACTAAAGTTTTTTCTGTTAACACTGTGAAGGAATTCAGTGTCTTAAAATTACACAAAACAAATAAAATTATCTTTATCACTTTCTTCTTGTTTTAAAGCAAATAACTCACAGAACTTAGCTTTTTTTCTTCAAAATTAAAGACAAGCTAATGTACATTGGTAAAAGAATGACATAATTTTATGTTCCTATACACCATGAACAGTATTGAAGAAAAAATAATTTTATCAGGACTCGAACCCATACCTTTCTGGTCAGTAAAATTTTAAATAACAATCTGTACCAGTGAGCCACAGAGACTAAATATTATCGTGTTTAAAAATAAACGATGTAAATGAAGTCTTATACCCTCTGACTAATGGGTAACTTTCTACAGATAAAAATGTGTAAAACTTTATATTATGATGTGTTTCTGTAACAAAAATTGAGACAATTACAACAAAAATTTTTAATGTATAAACATTTTTCTTTTTTATGTATCGTCAACTAATCTGTGAGACAGATGCTTTAAGATGTCTTGATGCTATATAATGAAGAATTAAAAGGTTAACTTGAAACAAGTATATATTTTGCAATTCCTTTACTTGCAATCATCATCGTGTAACATGCTTTATGGCAATGCTGCCTGTACTTGCAAGGGAAGTAACTGCTGCATGGAGTTTGCCTAGTACCAGGTAGTCATGACTTACCTCTCCTGGCAGTTTTGCTAATATTTCCATTCCAGTCTTCAAATGCATTCTCAGCACTGGATATCTGTAACATACCAAATCAATAAATATAACAATAATCTTAACCCTTAACCTGCTGGAACCGAAAGTGATTAGCCTTTGCCACCAGTATAGAGCCAGGCCAGCCTGCACATCCGTGCAGTCTGACCAGGCTCTATACTGTTGGTAGCTCCATTTTTGAATTTTGATATTGAAATTCCTTAAACTTGAATGGACTGTTCCAAATTCAAAGCTGGGCAAATCCATTACAAAATTTCAGCATGTTCAGGGTTAAAATTTATGCAGTGTTACAAAGCTGTTTTTATCTTACTCTTTAGAGTCTGTTACTGTACATTATTACCAAACAGAATTTCAACTTTAGAAACCTTGTTGGTTTTTTTTTGGTTTGGTTTTTTCAGGATGTCATTTTTTAGACTATAAACATTCTAAAGTTTGAATATTTGGTTAACAAAAAAAGACCTGTATGACTTTTGTGCATGAATTCAATCTAATTTTACACAAAATAGTTTAAGACAGAAACATTAATGCAAGCCTATTTCTATAGTAATTTAAAAAAAAACCACTTTAAACCAATCGAAAGCTAAGAAGTTTAAAAATGGTTGCCCCACAAAATTTTAGGTTTGATAAACAGGTAAATTTTTTTTGTAAATTTCATGATTACCTCTTCCAGCTCAAAAGATTCCTGTGGTGGGTATGGTAAAGGTTTCAGGTTATTTTTGGCATTTAATGACCTTGACCTCATGATATCAGCCTCTAAGTTTCCTTCCTGTGTACTTGAAATTGCATCTTGATCAAGTAAGTCAGCATCTAAGTGATCATGAATAACAGTGCTCAGAGTTGCTGAGGAGCTTGCAGATTCCGATAAAGCATCCCCGACCCGCGGGATCAAGTCATCGACAATCTCTGAGTCAATATTACTATCCTGTGGCACTAATGTATTACAAGAATCAGACCTAAAACATAGTGGAAGGGAAGTTAACTCATTGGAATTTTGTTTCTGATTTACCTCCCCTGTTTTAGTACTCTCTTGTGGGCTGTTTTCTTCCTCAACAATTATACTAACAGAAGGTATATTCTGCTCAGAAAGTTTTCCATGTCTCTCTGGGGAGGTAAAGTTAAACTCGCCTTCTCCGTCATTCAAACCCTTCTCAAAAGAGAAGTTCATTTCGTTTGGAGTTACCGGTGAGCCTACAAGAGTAGATTGTGTAGAATTCTGAGCAAGAACAAGTGCTGATCGTGGATCAAGCTCTCGTAAAGGTGGCATTCTAGCCTGAGCAGTATAATCACCATCATCATCATAATTAGACATAAGTCTTTCCACTTGCATTTTGCGTTTATCACTTAGTGACATTTTCCCACCATTTTCTGAACTGTCAAAACTCTCGTCATTTTCAAGAAAGACTGGGTATTCCCCATCCATACTTTTCATTATTGTCTCCTCATACTGTTTTCTAAGTTCGCTTATTGAATTTTGTTTCTTAAGCTGTCGGCGCTCTTCAGAAAATGAATCTGTGCTTTCCACTGAAGATTCTGAACTAAATCTATCACTGAAACTTTTGAGAACAAGTCCACGACTCCAACTATCCATAGATGTGGTTGTATCCAATCTTCCAGTGGAGTTGCTGTCTTCTGATTCATCTGTAAGTGACCAGTTACTGCGACTTTTACCACTATGGTGAAACTTTTTACGTTTCTCATCTGCCGACATGGCTTTTTTCGTAGACTTAAAATCTGCCTGTTCTCTTATTTCCTTGGCAGCATACTCATTTCCATAGAAACCTTGACGTGCCAATGCCTTTCTGTTTGGAAAATCCAGCACACTTGGTATTGACCTGATCATCTTTGTTTCTTCATCTGAAATTGAATCCTAACCTTTCTAAATTTCAAAAATAGAAAAGTCAATCATTATAGCACATAGCAATCAAAACAGTCCATTTCATAATCAAGAAATGAGTTTTCCTTTTCATGGTTTTATTTGGAGAAACCTTATCATCAACTTATCTGACTAAAACACTTTAGATGGATCCTAAACTACCCTGTACTGACACCTAGGATCTAGATATTTATCTACATAAGACTTTGGGTTGTTACATTCCTTCAACAGTATCACAGTTTTGTAGGTAAGCAGTTCAATTCACCATTGCAGGGGAGTATGAATACTAAATACAAATCCAAACTATTCCATCATCATGAGCCACGACATTTGTGGGATTCAAACCAACGACCATCAAATTTTGAAAGACTACATAAGGTTTTCCAAGTATGCAACCATTACCACTTGAAATTAAGTCTGCTTAGCGAGATAATCACTGTATGTAAATAATTATGGACTGCTGTCAAAGATATATAAAGAGATGCATCATACTCATTCAACCAAGGCTGAGGGTTCAGTTCCCCTCCACTGATTTTTATCAGTGTTACAAATCCTTTATTCAGTGCAAAGATTGGATGGGAATCTACGAAGCAGTCACTAAATGTAGTTCACCTTAGCTGATATAAGTTCTTTTCCCCTTTAATTTAAACTTCTAAAACTCTTGATAATTATCAATAATCTATACTTTACCTGGGGATGGGGGTGACTGCATGGACGCTCCCCGGATAAACTTCATCCCTTGGGCCACAGAACTGAAAGTTGGCCGATGCAAGGATCCTAGAATAAACAATCAAATAACAATTAATTGTAAAAAATTTACCTTAATAAATACAGGCAAAAGACACCAGTGTCCTTTTTCAACCTCAACATTCTTTAAACTGTCATTTATTTTTAATGAATTACATCTACTTTGATGAAAAACTTCCAATTTCTTAACCAGACATAAACACCCCCCACCCTCGTTTTACTGTTGAAAATGTTGCTCATATATAAAATCCAATTCCTACACCAAAGTTCCCCCCTCCCCCCCCCTCCCACAAACACACACACAAACACCATTCATTCCCCAGGTACTGGGTCCAGGCCTCTTTATTTTCAGAGCTACAATTATAGTATTTAACTCAGATTAGAATTTCAATCTGTTCAATTCTACATTTAAACATTGATCAACTCACATTGCTTGTGAAAATATCTTCAGATATTAAACTTCCTTTGTTAAAGTTTTCAAAGTTCATGTCACAAACATGTTCTTTAACAATTCATGTGCTATCAATCAAAACATGCAATACATGTGACAAGATAAAATATTTCAAAATATATTTTTATAATCACATTACAACAACATAAAACAGAACTCCACCATGTATATGTGCAACCATGCCTTGAAAGAGTAACTTTGCTATCAACATAATTTATACTTTGTACATATACAAAAGATGTTCCTAAAACTAAGTAACTGAAATTTATTCACATTTTTACTAAAACCAGCAAAACAAAATGGAACAAAAATTGTGCAAAAAAAAATGTTCTAATGTTGTTATTTCTCCATGAGTGCAAAAAGGTTACACAATTTTAATGGAGGATAAACTATGCCTCTGTTATCATCATCATCATCATCATCATCATCATCATCATTTTCATGATGCTCATCAACATTTGATCTATATCATCATAAATGGATCATTGTCGTTACGATCAACATCATCATTACCACCAAATTTTCATCATCATAATCATCATCACTGCCTTACATTACATGAGCATTATTATGTAAAACAAGCAACATTTAAAGATAAGAGAATGTCACAATTTATCACGGAAGTCACTACGACAAAAAGTTGCACCTTGTCTTGCCTGATAAGCTTTCCTAGCAGGGGGCACCTGTCATATCTTGGCAAAATAACTTTCTTGCTGACAAGGAAGCAATAAAGTTCAATACATTTTTAAAACTCCTTAATATTAACAGTGAAACAGGCATTCCTGCAAAAATGATTGGACAAACAAAAAATTATCAACTTATGTTTTACAATCTTGAAATATCAAAAATGGCAAATGCATGACAGGTTAACTGATAGGTTTGACAAAATGGTACACTAACTCACTTATGAATTTAAACAAATTTTTTGGTCATTATCCAAAATATTGAAGCAAAATATTAAGCATACCAGACACAAGAAAAATGATTTCCACAGTAAAATAATTCATGGATGTTGATTTGAACAGAACAGAACTTTTGTTTTATCAACCTTTATCCTCCTGGCAGAAACTGTTTGTTCTAGTGACCAGTGCACATCTGTGTAGTCTAATCATGGTCTGCACTGTTCACTATTCAGTCAGTATTTTTACAACTATTACCCCTATAATGGTAAAAGGTACTGCCAAAATTAAAAGACGGACAAGTCCATTTAAAAAATTCAGCAGGCTAAGAGATATTTCGAAGTAACACTCAGCAAAGTTCTCAAGCTGTAATATTTTGAAATAATACTCTACAAAATGCACAAAAACAGTGCAACATACAATACTCAATACTAAAAAACTGTGCTAATAACAAAGGTATGCTAATAACAAAGGTATGCTAATAACAAAGGTATGCTAATATAATTAAAAGTGGATATATTCCAAAGTGCAAATTATCAAAGACCTAAACTACTCTGGTATTTCAGGTTTGGAAATTATACATATAAAAACTTAGCCAAGCATAGAACAGCAGAACAAAAACAACAGAAAACAACAAGCAGCATCATTTTGAATTAACAGAATTTAAAGAGAAAAAATAGAAATTATAGCTCTAATATATAGCTTAAATGACAACAACAGTGCATGAAGAAAACTGAAAATTATAATACGGCAAAAATTATAAACAAACTTTAAAAAAAAAAAAAAAAAACTAAAAAGAAAAAACTAATTCTTTAAACACAAAATGACAACAGTTATGAAAACCAACAACAACAACATAATTACCCTAGTGATAGAACAAAATAGTTATTTACCTGGAATCCTCCAATCAAATTCTGCCATGTCGTCATAATACAGCATAGGGGGAAATGAATAGACCCTTCTTGGAAACTCCATTTTTTTAAAAAGCTAGATCTGTTCACAGACTAGTTAGAAAAATTGCTTTTCCTTTATTTAGTACCAGTCCACTTCACTTCTGTTCTCGATGTCGATTTAACACTTAATAATTGTTTCATTTCGAAAAAGTGTTAACATGTACTCAATAACTTAAAGCGAGATAAATATTCTAACCTGATAAGGATTAGAACACTTAAAGTCCTTTTAAATACTCTGAATTGTTACATTGTATGTCCTTTTCATAAACAGAAGAAGAAAAAATCTCACACCAAATAACCGAAGCATTTGTAATTACTTTCATTTTACTTCTGGTTTTAAAAGTTACTCCATTAAAACCTGAAAAAAAAAATTTGACACTGCCTATAAATGTCCAGAAATGCTTTTTAAAACTCCATTTTACTTTTGCCATCTCATTCTACATGAAACTTTGTTCTATAAATAGCCAATAAGATGCATCCTTGTCCACAATGAAGTCGTTAACTACTGTCAATTTCTGCACGTAATTACCTGCGTAACTTCTGATATTAAAACTTAACATTAACGAATGAACAACCACAACAATGAGTGTTATTTTAATTAATCATTATTAGCAATTTAGTATAATTTTTTTACTTTCAGTATTTAATTATCTTTTTATACATACAATACCTTTATTGCATAAAACATAACATTATACAAATATGTTTATAGCAATACAATTTCTATACACACTAGACAAGAAACAGAGATAAGCATAAGAGCATAAATAAACCATTGTAACTAAACAGAGACTAGACTACTTTATATTTTCAAAAAATTAGAGAAACTTTTCAAAACTGGCTTTTGGTTTGATGTAAATAAATTTGTGATTTTTTGTACGGTTGGCAAGGTGAAATGATATTTGTAGCAATTTTTCTCAATTCAGTGTACGTATTAGAAGGAAATTATATTCAATTTCAATTAATCAAAAATTGCATTTCTTACACATTCTTTATCATTTCTACACTGTCTTAAATGGCACCCTTGTTAAGCAGTTGAATGGTAAACTGTCACTGTAACATTTTGTTTCAGGAGTTCGATACTACAGTCAAACCTGTGCTAAAGACACCCTCTGAATATAGACCGACTGAGAATAAAGACCACTTTTATTTTTACCATCACCATATTAAATGAAGAAATTGTCCTCTGAACAAAGACCACCTGGTCATAAATACCACTTGTTGGCCTTCCCCAGGGTGGCCTCTGTTCACAGGTTTGACTGTATATGAGCTAGGTTCTCCCTTAAATTTCTATATTCCCCATCTATGACTCTACTGTTATGTCATTCTGCTTTATGTCAAAAGTTTTTCACTGAAACCTATAGGGCTTCACATTACTTTTATAATTAGTTTAGTTGCTTATTTTCTGCTTTAAGTTCACTTGACTGTTCATCATAGTTGAACCCCAATAAAGTTGTCTACTTCTTCAAACTAGTACCTCAACCTCCAAGACTTTTTTTTCTCTACTGAGCCTTCTCTGCTTAATTCTAGGCTTAATATGTTTACAGTTTTTTTCTATATTTTCAATTTTTGTAACAGAGACAGTCTGTAATAATACTAGCTGCCCAAGGAGCTGGTTGGATTCCTGCTGTTGAGGACATAGTGTGTATGAACTATGAGTATTGTCATGGGGGAGATTGCCTAAAATTCAGCTGACCCAGAAAAGGTTGCGGGAAATATTCACTCCTAGCCAGCTATATATTGAAACAAATGTGATTACTTCTGGCAATTTTCTTTTTCTGTTTTCTGTAATTACCCCTACCCACTTTACTTTGCCTTCATGTCTCTATACTGTACTGTATGTGTTTGTTTAATAAATCAGTTATCATTTAAATTAAAGCATGCACTAAGATCAGAGTGAAAATCATTGTAATCTTAATTAACAAATCAAGATGTGCATGATTAATTAGAATGATCAATTAACATAATGTAGCTATGTTAATGAGATGGTTTTTCTTCAAATATTTCACACGCCACCAGTGTTTAATTTTCAAGAATTAGTAAACAAGCCTGAATGAACTTTGCAGATGGTTACTGAAATACATGAAATCAATAATCTCAGCATCTTAGTTTATACCAAATATGTTTAAGTTCCGATTGTGTACCAAGCAATGAATGTAAAAGTTTCTTGCTCAAGGAAACAACGGCATGCCCCTCACTGGGTTTGAACCCATGCGGCTAGCAATCCTTTGACTAATAGTTTGACGTGTCAACCACTCGGCCATGCCACCTCAGTGTCTTTTCTTTGTTTACTCATTGTATTTTTTAATTTCTTGCCATATACAATAGTAAATATTTTCTGAACCCTTTTCTATATTTCTACTTAGTATGTCTAAAGAGTTACTGTAATTTTACTTACAACCTCCCATTTTTACACAAAAAACAAAACTTGTTTCTGTTAAATTTGAACTTAATTTTTGAACACAGAATATTGAATATTAACAAAAGAAGTTCTTGCAAAATAATTCTACTTTCAATTATTGACTGCTTCCTGGTGTTGTGAAAAGTCCTTATGTCAAAACAAGGGTGTTTAAGACAAATTCTACTGGTAGAGTTCGAAACCTGCAACCTTTAATACAGGTGTTTGCTGCTGCACTGTGTGTTTCAATTTTAAATAAAGATATTGCTAAACATGAAACTGCAACTTGTACTGCCTCACATTATATATCCATATTTTTGTGATAATAAGAATTTGATGATACATTTGAGACAAAAAGTGTTGTCCTTAGCATTTTCAGTGCTTTGATTTTCATGTGGTCAATGTCAACACCTTTTCTTAAAATATATATCTGAAACTTCACTTCAAACAGGTCCTAAATAAATCATATGAATAAGTTTTAGAGAAAAAAACTTTAGAAAGGTTTTTATAGTGATAGAAATTAAGGTAGTGTAAATTTCAATCACTTGAAAAAAGTAGAAGCAATATTTTTTGTCACAGACTGAAAAATATCACCATTTATAATAACTACTCGCTATTCAGTGTGCTTCCCGATTCAAGTTTGCACAAATTCGACAAAGAGCACATTTAAAGATAACTTATCTCGCAGCAAATACGGAAGTTTTTATATCTTGTTAAGATATTGCAGAAGATCAAATAACTGAATAAGCTGATAGTCTAAAGAACACTGACTTACTCTAAAATTTTAGATAAACATATATCAAAGGATCTGGGTATTGGTAAGGCCATCATGACAGCGACATAATACAATTTCCAGGGGCATTCCAGTCAAAAATTTAAAAAAGTGAAAGTCAGACTTGCATTACAAAGTAGGGAACCAAAACATTACAAGAAAGTCAATAGACATCAGTATAACTGTCAGTCATGCATTGTGTTATGGTCTAGTGCATACCTTCCAATAATTGTATACAACCTCTGACAACTGTGTCTGGGAATCTTTGGCTCAGTGTTTAGAGTGTTGGTCTTCGATGTGCTCAGATTAGAGTTTAAATCCTGCTCTGGGTTGTGTATTCAAAGATGCATTGCAAGAATTACAAGACAGTCGGTCATGCATTTGCTATAGGCAGTCACAGAACCCCAGTCCATGCATTATAAGAAAGTCAGTCAAAGCATTATAACTGTCAGTAAACCAATCAAGCTAGTAAATCAAAGCATTATAAGTCAGTTTTGCATAACATAATATGAAGATAGTCAGTCAGATATAACCTGATTGTCAGTCATGCATTACAAGAGTGTCAGTCATGCATTACAAGAGTGTCAGTCATGTATTACAAGAGTGTCAGTCATGCATTCCAAGAGTGTCAGTCGTGTATTTCAAGAGTGTCAGTCATGCATTCCAAGAGTGTCAGTCGTGTATTTCAAGAGTGTCAGTCATGCATTACAAGAGTGTCAGTCATGCATTACAAGAGTGTCAGTCATGTATTACAAGAGTGTCAGTCATGCATTCCAAGAGTGTCAGTCGTGTATTTCAAGAGTGTCAGTCGTGTATTTCAAGAGTGTCAGTCATGCATTACAAGAGTGTCAGTCATGCATTCCAAGAGTGTCAGTCATGTATTACAAGAGTGTCAGTCTTGCATTTACAAAAGACAATCAAAGCATTATTGATAATCAATCAATGCATTATGAGATACCGGTACACCTTGACTTATGAGGGAAGTCAACTTATGGCCAGAAATTAGGGATGCAAACGGTAACTTTTCAATTTACCGGTTAACCTGACGCTGTTACCGGTAAATTTACCGGTTAACCGATAAACAATAAAATATTTTCGTGCCGACTAGTCAAAGTTTATGGTATGTACACTATTAAAGTGAAACCGGAAGTTGACGGGATAGTGTTTACTATTCGGATCTTTATTCGGGCCGAAAGAGTATTGTGATCGCTTAATAGATACATATGCATTCCCCTCGTATGTAATTTCTTACTGCTTTAAATTAATTTTATAAATGTATGCGATCCTTGTTGGTAATATTAACGTTTTCAGTCTGTTTTTGTTTTTATCTTTCATTTCGTATAATTACGTACATAGAATAAATAAAAAAAACACTGAAGAGTTTTGTCTTTTATTTAATTACACAGGCAAGTCTTACTGTTGAAAATCAAATTAAGACATTACATAAATTGCCACTGCTTCGAAAAACAAACTTGATTTGACGTGTTAATTATTAAGAAATCATCAATGGCGATTATCCTTTAATCTCAAGTTAAGTTTTTATTTAGCGAGTAGAAAACAAACAATAGTGTCAGTTAAACTCTTAATTGGCAGCCGCAAACAGGAGGCGCAATGTTTATATAATTGTTAATCATTACAATGGCAAAAGTGACAAATAAACGAGAGTCATCCTGTGTATAAGTGTGACACGTGTATTTCTCTATGCGCACCCGGGGTTTATCACCACGACGATCGATAAATACCGTTGTCAGTGCGGCGCACTTGTTTGGTAGTTTTTACTTTTTAATGTTTATATTTTTAACATTCTCTCTTCCTTTTGTTTCGGTTAACCTCACCGGAAAATTGTTACCGGTTAACCGATTATTAGGTAGGTTAACCGGTTAACCTCTTGCATCCCTACCAGAAATATATGGTAGTCAGTCAAAGCATTTTAACAAGAGTCAGTGAACCAAATAAGGGAATTCAAGAATTAAAAGCTAGTCAGTAAAACCATTATAGGATAATAAACCAAACAATATATTTAGTCAAGCATATATAAGAAAATCAATCATACATTACAAGACTGTCTGTCAAAGCATTTCAAGATAGTCAGAAAACCATTGAAGATTGCCAGTCAAAACATTACAAGATAACCAGTCAAGCATAACCAGTCACAGCATTATAAGTCTAAACTTGAAAGCAGACTTTTCATATGAGTCAGTGTTAAATTTCTTAAGGACTTCAGAGACTGCTGGAAAGAAGTACAAAGGTAAAGTAAGTCACAAAATGTGCATTTTCACGTAGCATTTGTTTCTTTGATTCTAAGAAGGATTCAAGAGAAAATTTCAATTACGTCAATAATAACTGAAAACTTGGCATTCTACAATTCAGTAAACAATAACAGATTTAATATATTTTTGATGTTGTGAATTACAATTTTACAGTATCTTATGCATTCTTCTTGCAAATGTTTTTTTTTTCCTAGCAAATGTTAACAAAAATTTATAAATGTTTTGTTTTGAAGAACTGCACAAAAAAGCAAACATTTAATAATCTTTAATATTTTGCTACCATAACTGCATTACATTTAAGTTTCAATTAAACTAGTTCATGAGTGATAAGCACAAAATTTATTGCTAAAAGTGCACAAGTTTATCTTGTTTTTTTTTTAATTTCCTTTTTTAATGAAACTGTTTATCATTGTGGTATCAAAATTGACCTGTGAAAAGAAACTTTAAACTCTTGTTTCAAAACTGTAGGTGACCTATAATTTTCATGCTAGTAAAAACAAATTTTGTTTAAGATTCCAAATCAAAAGCAAAGAAATTTTAGATTTTTTAAATTTTTTACTTACAAAGAAGACAAAAAATTAAACACTTTTACACCAGACTGGTTTTCCAGTAGTATAGCAATATAGCTACTTTTTAAAGAAAATAATTTTATTATTTACAGCAGTTTTAACTATTTTCATCCATTGCAATTCTTCCTTGCAACCCTGATTATCCTATCTAAAAAATTTCATGTATAACAGCAACTGTTGGCTAGCTGTATTCGTAACTTAAAAGATATAAAACTTCAATGAATCAAAGTACTTTGTAAAGAAATTAAAATTTGACATCAACAAATTCTGTACATACTCAATCTGTAAGACATATCCAAAAACGCATTGTTTTCCCACGCCGACATTATCTTTATGAATTCTATATCATATTTATGTAATCTATGCTTTGTGATAGCGTGTGTGGGTTTGCACATGATTGGCTGAACTAAATTTGCACCTATCTTTTCTCTTTCTTTTTTTTTTTATTTTTACAATAAATCCCCAAAGCCTTCTTCTACTCTTAAATCACATTTACTGAAATAAATATATCATTTAAAGAGCAGTCATTTGATGTGTTTTATTTATTTATTTTTTTATTTATTTATTTTTTTTTTTTTTTTTTTGTAATGTTTGTTTTGATAGTGTCTGAATTAGAAAAGAGCTTCTAGTACTATTCATTTTGCTAAAATTGAAGAAATGTTCAGTTCAGTGGTTTTGCTTGTAGTTGATTTATTATTATAGTTTATCATCATTTATTATTATAGTTTACCATCATTTATTATTATAGTTTACCATCATTTATTATTATAGTTTACCATCATTTATTATTATAGTTTACCATCATTTATTATTATAGTTTACCATCATTTATTATTATAGTTTACCATCATTTATTATTATAGTTTACCATCATTTATTATTATAGTTTATCATCATTTATTATTATAGTTTATCATCATTTATTATTATAGTTTACCATCATTTATTATTATATTTTACTTATATAAAAATACAAGATATATTTTACCTAGCTCAAAATATAACAATATATTCAGTAAATATACTTTGAAACTGTAAAATTTTAAGTAATTATCTTTAATTATTTTTTCAAATATATGTTTATTTTAGCCAAATTACATTTTTTTAAACACATGTTCTGATACATTTAATTATATTTTTACACAGTAGAAGCTTTGTAATGTTTTACATAAAACTAATTTATAAATAATTATTAAGAACACACATAAAAATTGATATCTTTAAGAGTTAAAATGTTTATATATTCTATCCTTTATTTTTTCTATTCATTTCATTTTTTTTTTTTTTTTGCATATCTTTGAAAATTTACAAATTCAGAAATATGTAAAGATAAAACCTTTCACCTCCAGAAACATGGTGTGAGAAAGTCATATAACATTAAAGTTTAATTCCATTTTCAAAAAGCTTACATCTGAATTTGATCAATAAAGAACTAAAAAAAAAAACTTGTTGCAACTTTAAAATCAACAAGAATATTATTTGAGTCCAAGTAAAAGATCATGTCCAACCTGCATTATCAATCATTCTTGCTATTTTTGTCAAAAGCGCAAAGGTTAGGTGTCAGCCTCTGTCCCATTTAGCAAGCCAGGTGCTATAACTAGGATCATAACAGGGTCATAAAAGTCATTTTTAAACTCTACTTACAGTACCACAATTAATTATAACTCATCCGAAGATGAACGAAAGTGATGCTGTGGTATTAACGTGTGCATAACTGTTTGTCAAACTGAAATACCTGTATAAATGTTTTACAATCTGTATTTACCTTTGATTTAACTCAAAGAAACCTGTAATTAAGCCCGAAAATAAAGTACTGATTTATCCCTTCTTTTCCTTCCCTTCTGCTCTATTCAGATCTATCATTCAGTAAGCAGTGGTATAATGGGCTAGCAAAACCAACCAACCATTCCTGCTCAATTCCCAGGCCCTATGCCAACTCCCTGGACTCGACTTCCTCTATAGAAAAGACTTGTGTTAAAAGCAGGCTTTGGCTCTTGACCTCAGTATAATACAGGAACCAATGATTCGTACCGTTAGGCCATTACAGCAGACATTGAAAATAGGACAATTTAAAAATTAATTCTATCTCTTAACTAAATTTCATGTCAAAATTCTTATCAAACTAACTTTATCAAAACAAGTCCTAATCATGTAAATGATATTTGAGTAGTGATATTACTTTTTGAACAAACATTATCATAACCTGTAATCAGTATGCTGAAATAAAGCTAACTATAAATTCAGTAAATAGTTCTAGATACAATGTATAAAGTAATGATTATTTTTTATCTTATTTTACCAACAAGTCTGTAGTACAAATTTATAACTTAAAATTTTTAAGCGACTTTACAGAAAAGCCTTAAAGTTTCGTCACATGACAAACATTATTTGTAATGCAATATAACCATTATATACTTTTCTGTGTTACATATGTGTAATATAATGTCTAACAAAACATTACAGATTTACTTTTTGCTTCAAATTAATTATTCTTATTTACTGTGAGTTATAAATTTCTATTTCAAAGAGGTCTTCTACGTTCAGTATTTCAAAATATTTTGACTTTTTATTTGGAACTATTTTGCTTGGAGGATGTTTCATAACAGCTTTTTTTAGTGTAGTTCCTTTTTATAAATAGAGGTGACTTCATCGGACAGACTGCTATCCTAAGCTATGACACATCATAATGAAACTATGGATTTTTTATATTCATGCGCTGCATGAGTAGTGGATAAATAGTTCTGTAAATTAATTGAGGAGTGCCGAGTAAATCTTGGTTTATATGCGTTACTTTAGTTCAGAAGTATAAATAATGGAACTGAATTTGGTAATTTAATCATGAGCATTTGTATAATCAATTAAATTTGAAGTGCCATGTATAATACACAGAAAAGATTCATCATTTTGAAAATAGTTCCAATTCCAGTTAACTTTGGGTGAAAGTACTCGGGTTCATATGGAGGTCATGTAACCGGTGAGGATACAAAGGTACAGTTCAAATAAATACAGCCACAGTAAGACCTATTTATGGTGGTTTTGGTCATGCGTGTGAGCTTTGTAACATGAACCTAGCTTAATATTATTTTCCTAAACTCGTTAAATAGAAGTGTAAACAGAATGAAAACTCCTGTCAATCATATTTAAATAATATAGTTTGTTTCAACTGCAAAAATTATACAAATAAGGTCATTTTACATGTATCAACAATGTAAAGAGAACACTTCCTTGGGAATACAAATTTTTATCTATTCAGAAACTTAAGTCGTAACAGAAAAAAAAAACTAAACAAGAAAAGAAATACTTAAGGATTACAATATCATGAAACACATTTTTTGCACTGAATGGTTAAGAACATGAAAACCAGGCCCCATTTTCACGAAAATACTTATTTACTCAAGTGAATTTACTTCTTTAAAAGCAAATTACTCATTCACTCAGACTAGAAACATGATTTATTTCCTTTTATTTGCACAGGAAATCTTCAGGATTAAACATACCAAAGTAATAAAATGTGTCTAAACAATTTTTAGCTGCCTTAGCAGAAACATGAATTTGGGAAACAGTTTATGTATCTGAGTAAGAACTAAAATTATTCCATGCAATAAATAAATTAGTTCTTTATACAGAGAATGAAAGGGTGGTGTCATGGATGGAGAAAGTTTATCTGGCAAGGCATAGAAATTTATCTGGTCACATTCTTTCTTTCCCTTTCAAAATTTTGCTATTCAAATTTCCTTGAACCATATCTGCCAAAAGAAGTAGCAAAATCATTTGACTAAATTACCTTGTACACTTACTTAAGTAAAACTGAGCTCTGTTACTCAAGTGTCAAAACAAATACCACTGCTGTTGACTTTTAATTTTGTTTTTCAAAATTGGACCCTGTTACTCAAGTGTATTTGTGAAACTGGGCCCTAGCTGTACAAGTGTTTTTGTAAAAACTGGGCCCTGTTACTCAAGTGTATTTGTGAAACTGGGCCCTAGCTGTACAAGTGTTTTTGTAAAAACTGGGCCCTGTAACTCAAGAACCCTAACCAACACCACTGCTGCTGGATTTTAAACTGTATTTTTTTTCTGATAAAAAAGAACAGAACCAGTCTAAATCCAAACTAAGAGAGAAATGACCAACATTAACACAGTCTAATTTTCATCACTATACTGACATGTTGATGTGGTAAAAAAAATTGTTTCGACATTAACCAGAACAGCTGACAAAAATGATGAATAAATTAGTTGACTAGATTATGATTAAATACTAGAAATATTGATCTGTATAATATAATGTAAACAGTGAGTTAACAATAGTTGAAACACAAGTGTAAACATATCATTGCAATTCATTCATATATACATTCAATAATTTTGCAAAAAGCTTTATCTAATCATGAACACCATCTTAAATTGCTGTATAATATCTAATGATATGAACACAACAAAAAGTGATGATTTTGATGATGATGGTGATAAGAATATTTTACAGTAATTATAATACTAATAATAATAATAATAATAATAATAAAAGTACAATACAGCATTCTCCTGTTACGTCCTTTAATATTTTTAAGGTATTAGATCCATAATGCCTTATCTGCAATATGAAGAGTACTCAACGCCATCAACTGAAGGTTTGAGAACTTTTCTCAGCAGCTCAAGGGGTTAAACACCATTGAATCATATGGTTTTTTTTTTAGGTTTTGGCTTTTTTTTTAATTTTTACTTTAAAACATTAGTTTTTATTAGAATTAAACTGAATTTCTTTCATTTAAAAACAGTTCAATTTCTATAATACCTTTAATCTAGTTATTACAGTGAAATTTGGTTATCAGTGATTTCATCTGTTAATTTTTCTTAAGCCTACATGGTAAACCTCTTTCATATTTTGCCTAATTGTTCAAAACAGTATTTGAACAAAAATAATTAGTTCAATAACATTCCCTCATTACAAAGTGGGTGGGGTAAAGTGCTGTGTTTATTATAACATGTTAGTTATTAATACTGGCTATGATTTATATGGCTTTTTTCATCAGCAGTCATTAGGTCTGCATACAGTGTATATAATTACATTCTGTACTGTATGTGTTTTAATGGTTAACTAAGAAAAAAGTGTTCCCTCTATGTTACAGACCCATTAAGTCTTCCGTGATTTTAAGTTATTACTAGTAAAATCTTGAAAAGCTCAAGGTAAAAGTGTTTTATACTGTCTTTTTTTTTTGTTATTTGATAAGATATTTCTTAATAAAGCTAATTTACTGAGTTCCGATATTTAAAAAATATATTTTAATCTTAACCTAACTTATATTAATGCTTTATTTCCACTTAATATTGACAATTTATAATAACTTGATAAAAATATACATCTTCTGTTTCAAAAAATGTAACATCGACAAAAAATTTATAAAAATACCTGAGAAAAACAGAACGTAAACCAATCTATAATTTCAGAATGACCTGACCTTAATAAATATAATCATATGGCAACACAACCATATAGATGGTTTCATTTTATGCTGGACAGCAGTTTTCACAGAAATCTAGTAAGAGTAAGACTTCCAAAAATTGCACACACAAAATAAATGCTAGATATTAGCTGAAAAATATATACCGCTCAATGAAAATAATGACAGTGTGTATTTTACTAAATATTTTGGCAAGTTGAAAACAATTATTTTTTTACGTGTCATACAGTGCTATTCTTGGGACAAGTACTGAATGTGTTTGTCCCATGTCTTTAGGTAAATGCTTACTTAAAATCAAAAAATAAATGTCAAGGTTTATGTTATATGTTATTTTAAACATTGTTTTCCTTATAAACAGAATGTGAACACCTAAAATTAATCAATGTCACTATTCCATGAAAAACTGCTAAAAAATCTTAAAACTGAACCATTGTGACACAACTTGATTTTAACTATACTAGTGCAGTAAACCAGTATCTTCTTCAATAATTAACCAGGCTTAAAATAACTGTACAATGCTATGTGTTATTGACACTAATAATAAAACCTTAATTACCCAAAATATTCTAATACTAATAAATAGTGAGAAAAAAAACCCAATGAAAGACAAGATTATATCAAGATATCACTGAAGATGTACAATAACTACAATTACAACAACAATATGGCAGCATAGATAATCTCAACCGATAACTAAAACAAAAGAGATAGATTCTCAATGGCAAAGCTCTGTCAAATCACAGTGAAGTGCTTTTAACAGTATCCTTCAGCAAACACATTCTCTAGTAACACACAGACTTAAAAACTTTTCATATTATTCTAAGACTGCACAAACCACAGTAATATCACAAGTCACTGAATATATTTTCATGTGCATAAAATAAGCATCAGTCAATAAATATATCCTCAAACTTCTGTACTTGAAAAACAAATACACTGATCCTTGACAAAAATTGCAAAATTGAATTATGCTAAAAGTATGGGGTTTCAATTAGTCTCCCTGCAGTATCCCATCGTTTAACAGAAAGACTGAATGAGAGTCTTGCCACTAACACTTCATTTATAATTTATAAAACAATTTTTTGCAGTCTGAAAATTCAAACTACCTCTACACACTTAGAAGTTCTATTCTGACTTAACCCTGAACCTGCTGATTTTTTGTAATGGATTTGCCCAGCTTTGAATTTGGAAAAGTCCATTCTAAATTGAAGGGATTTCAATATCAAAATACAAAAATTGAGCTAACAACAGTATAGAGCCTGGTCAGACTGCACGGATGTGCAGGCTGGCGTGGCTCTATACTGGTGGCAAAGGCTAATCAGTTTCGATCCCAGCAGATTAAGGGTTAAAGCAAAATGGTTGTAATTTTTTAATTGGAATATAAATAGTATATTGTAAAAACAACAATCACAGACTAAAGACATTAGATAATTAAAAAAAAAACCAAAATGAATCATGACTAGAGCATTCAGTATGTATTATGCATAAAAAGTAAAAGGTCACAAGTGATTTGTGTCAGTAACCCTCAAATTATACGTACCGGTAATTAAAGTATAACTACAACATCATCATTATTAAAAATTTTCATTAAAAGCAGAACAAGATTATTAAGATACCTGTCAAAACCTTGATTTTGAAGACCTTTTAATCAGACCCCAGATACAATTTCAAACCCAATTCCTTCTTAAAAGATTAATCTTGCTCAAGTTGATTAAAATAATCTTGAATAAAATCCCATTCTTAAAAAATACAAATTAAGTCTGCTTTTTTTTAATTTCTTTTTTGTTTTTGTTTTGTAAAGTCTTACATTTGTTGTTTTTTTCCTTAGTCTGAATTTCTGAAATTATTCATCAGAAATCCATGAACTTTAACTCAGTACAAAAAACAAGTTCTAAATTTCAAAACTCAATCTCGCCAACACTATGTGGGCCAGAAGCCAAGGAGATTTTTGAATTTTGAACCTATAGCTACAACAGTGTCAATTATCATCAAGATGCAACTCATTGTCAGGATCATCAAGAGAGTCTGATGAGGTAGACGACCAACTTTTTAGACCTTCAACTTCAGCAGGATCATCCTCTTTATGCTCCAGATGATCACTGCCACCATCAGGTCCACCAACACTCTTAATGTCCGTGTCTTTGTCAGCAGTTTTGTTCTCTAATTCTCGTCTGTTATTTATCCTTTCTATATGATCACAATTCTGTTCAGATATATCATCCAATGGTAATCTTCCAGTGGATTGATCATGTACCTCAACTTCTACCACTAACTTTTTACTACTTACCTTGTCTTTTTCACTGGATTTTGACTCACTATATCTACCCTGTGAATCATTTTCATTTAAGTTCTTATGTCTATTTCTTGTTGCACTGTCTGTATTATTGCTTGCTGCATCGCTGTCTCTTTTCAGTTCTTTAAATTGTTCATTTGAAGGGGTCTCAACCTCTTGGTTTCCATTCAAAACTTTTCCTTTTGAACTTTTAATCAAATATCTCTCTGGAACTATTCCACATAGTTCAAGAATTCTGCTACTGTTCGGAATCTCTTCATCATTGTCTTTAATTTTCATAAATCGTTTTGGAATATCTGTATTTATACTTTCACAATCATGATCTGTATCAATATCATTTTCTACAAAATTATCTAAACTGGTTAACTGACCTTTCTTTGGTTCTTTGTTCCCATCTGCACTGTCAACATCATCTTGATGCCTATCTGAAGATACGTGACTGGTTTCTGGAGTGGTATGATTGGCTCCCTGCATCAATTGACTGGTTCCCATTACAGGAAGTAGATGATGAAGTTCTGGATGATTCATAACTAGCTGGTATTGGTCAACACCAGGAGCTGCTGACTGGTTGAGAAGAAAACGGTCTGGTATCCGACTCAACGTGTCATCCACTTGCAGCTCACCACCAAAGCCAAGACTTGTCAGTAAGAGCTCTGGGTCCATCTCTCGCTGGTAAAGAAGTTGGTCAACACTGGAAACAAATAAGCCAAATGTTATATTACACTGGAAACAAATAAGCCAAATGTTATATTACACTGCAAACAAATAAGCCAAATGTTATATTACACTGGAAACAAATAAGCCAAATGTTATATTACACTGGAAACAAATAAGTCAAATGTTATATTACACTGGAAACAAATAAGCCAAATGTTATATTACACTGGAAACAAATAAGCCAGATGTTATATTACACTTGAAACAAATAAGCCAAATGTTATATTACACTGGAAATAAATTAGTCAAATGTTATATTACACTGGAAATAAATTAGTCAGATGTTAAGTCATAACTTCCCGTAGTATTACCATTAAACCAGAAAACTTCATGTTTTTTTTCTTTTTTTCTTTTTTTTTCTATTATCTGATAAAAGATGATGAATTACACAATAACCTAAAATGAACTGAAATCTTACACAATGGAATAATAAAGCCAAAATCTCTTCACTGCTACTTCAACATGCTGTATTACAGTATTTGTTCACAACCAACCTAGCAAACAACTATAGTTTTTTTTTTCTATTTGAGAAAGGCTTTACTGTTCTTTACTGCCTTTACTTCATTTTTTAAATTTTCTTGTAACATACTACTAAAAGGTACTTTAAAAACTTATTTATTACTTGAATTATTTTGAAAGTTAAGAAAAGCACTATAAAATAAAGAAATATGATGGTTCAAATGGTGCAACAAGAGGCCACTGCAGCTGGGTAAAGGAACAATGCCATCACAAGTGTAGACATTAGAATCATTGTGGTATTTGTATTTATACTCTCCAAAAAATATACAATACACTCCAGGAGCGGATGTGGTCCAGTGGTAACTTGCTGGACTGGTAAACCAGGGGTCCCGAGTTCGATACCCCGCTCCTCCACTAACATTACTAATAGTCTTTCGGATGAGATGTTAAACCGAGGTCCCATGTATCAGTGCTATACACTGAGCATGCAAAAGAACCAGGTGGGATGCTTTCTGAATCTTGCACTACCCCACAACATAAAATAACTAATCTCTTCAGGGGGTGTAGGTCATATAGGCAACTGGTACCGACGATGAATAAGCCCAAATAGATACAGACAGATACAATACACTCCATTTGGATCAAGTGCTAAATGATTGATAATAAAATTATTATATTTAGCAATAAACAGTATGCTATAAAGCTTATGCATGATACTGCAATAAAACTTCCAATAAAACCTTAAATACAGAGAGATGTACCCATTTATCCCTAATGGACCATGCCATCATTGTTAGTTGGACAAATCCATTTTCAATAAAAAGGGTTTCTGGTATAAATTTTCAATTTCAATCTATTTAGGGAAGAAACTCCTTTATGCAAACACTAGGCATTAATGGGTTAAGGGTAAGATAGGTAAAGCCAGGGGTGGGAAGTTTAAATCTGGCAAACTTCAACAGTTTGAGTCAAATAAAGAAAGGGACTCCTAAACTTAAATACAGCACTGAAGGTTCAAAGAAGGTAAAAAAGGGTTTTGAACCATTTCAAAAGTTCAGGACAGGTAAAGGTTATGCATAGGCTTATTATGCTTAAGTGTTGTAAAGCAAGGGGAAATCTCTGGTCTATGACAGGTAAAGTAAAATGCATCTAAGAATCAAATATGGTAAAGCAAAGGCTTGTAAAGATCAAGTCTGGTATAGTGGGTTCCAAGACTTATGATAGGTAATGATCAAGTCTGGTAAAGTGGGTTCCAAGACTTATGATAGGTAATGATCAAGTCTGGTAAAGTGGGTTCCAAGACTTATGATAGGTAATGATCAAGTCTAGTAAAGTGGGTTCCAAGACTTATGATAGGTAATGATCAAGTCTGGTAAAGTGGGTTCCAAGACTTATGATAGGTAATGATCAAGTCTGGTAAAGTGGGTTCCAAGACTTATGATAGGTAATGATCAAGTCTGGTAAAGTGGGTTCCAAGACTTATGATAGGTAATGATCAAGTCTGGTAAAGTGGGTTCCAAGACTTATGATAGGTAATGAACAAGTCTGGTAAAGTGGGTTCTAAGACTTATGAATGGTAATGATCAAGTCTAGTAAAGTGGGTTATAAGACTTATGTAAGATAATGATCAAGTCTGGTGTAGTGGCTTCTAAGACTTTTATGTCAGGTTATGATCAAGTCTGGTATAGTGGCTTCTATGGCTTATGTATGGAAATGATCATGTCTTGTATAGTGGCTTCTATGGCTTATGTAAGATATTGATCAAGTCTAGTATATAAAAGCTTCTAAAATTTATGTTAGGTAAATAAAAAACCTACAAAATTTAAGTAAAAGTAAGTAAGAATGGTATAAAGTTTCAGTTCAGGAAATGTACTGTAATGATCTTGTTAAATACAAAGTAAGGGGTAGCAAGGCTACCCTTCGTTAAGTTTGGGAGGAAGCAAAAGCATACAACTGAAGTCAAATGAAAATTGAAGTGTCTAAAGTTCAGTATGGCTGAATGCAATGGGTTCATTTGAACTTAACAGAAACCCCTAAAATACAAATTACAATGTATGTAATGCAAACAGCCCTTAAAAATGGTTCAATTCAGCATAGATGCATTCAGCTACAAATAATGAACATGTGCACAAAATGCAATTATACTAACCCTTTAAGCAGGGCACTGTGCTCTTTTACAGCTGTAAAACAGTTTATGAATTAATTTGTCCAAATTATTGTTCATGCTCTATTTATGAATAGTTCATGAACTGAGTTCATGAATAGTTCATGGATTATTCATCAAATCCTCGACAGGGAAGTTTGCCAAACATTCACGAACACATATGAATCAATTACACAACATGCATACATACAAATGCACATTCAGTCAATTGTGTCATTAACCCCATCGCCCTTGTGAAACAATTAAATGTTCTATTAACTACTTCCTTTTAATAACTGATTTTAATTTTATAAAAGTTAATATCACTGCTTTATTTTTGTTGTACATGACTGAATATGGTTCATTCCCTTATCATATGCCTAAAGTTTGTAATATATCTGTCCTGACACCTGGAAATCATAATATTTTTTAATGACATACTCACATGACATCATAATCATGATCTCATAGTATTTCCCTAACCAGATACCCTTAAACCAGTTAAATTCACTAAACTAAAATCAGGTTTTTGGTTTGTCTACAGGAACTATAATGCAGGTGAAAACTTACCATTCCCACAGCTTCTGCTGAACTCTAGACAAAGCAAGAAAAGGTATACAAGCATTAGAGATCACACAATCTACATGGTTTCTTATAAGGGATAGCCTGGCATTTCAAAAATATTTAGTATGGAATTACATCTTTCTAAAAGGTTTAGCATTTTTGAATTTGTTTACAATACCCCCATTATTTTTTTATCTTGGTCTTACTGCACAAAATGCCTAAGAACAGCAAAAGAATGTCTAATTTTCTATTTCTTCACTACATTTGATATCCCCCAAAACTATTTCAAAAGAAATATTACATAGAATGTAAAACTATCCCATTCAGTGTAGAAACAGAATAATAGGCTGGTTAGGCACACTCATTTATTATATATACATGTAGCTTTTCACCCAATTTGGGTAGGTAATGAAAATAATCATTGCATGCACCAAATCCTTTTAATCCCTACCTCTGAAATCAGATCTGGTTTAAAACTCAAAAGGTCTTAGATGAAGCATGCAGGGAGAGGAAAGGGTGTAGTGTTGTATCAAGACCAAAATATATATAACAGTGGTTCAGGGAGAAAGGGACAAGGGATTTTTCATGCATCTATTACATGTATTCACACAAATTTTTCACAGGTGTAAAAGTAAAAGGTCTTAAGTGGTACTGAATTAAGAATCAGATGAAACCATTTGGCTTCCTTTTTAACCCCTATCATGCAAAATATCTAATATGGACTTGTCCATCTTTCAATTTGGACAGATCCATTTATTGTTTATGGTGGTGGTTATTGAAAATTTACTGAATGAATAGAGCAGACCATGATCAGACTGCATGGATGTGGTATGGAGTAATTTAGCTTAACCCCCTATAACACTTGAAACAAGAGGGCCATGATGGCCCTGGATCGCTCACCTGAGTACTTTGGCTGTAGGTTTGCTGTGAAGCAGTATTTCATTTTTTAATTGAAAATATGTAAGTGCCTACAAACCAAATATGTAAACAAGAAACATGGCAATGCCACGAAACCAGGTTTTCAAAAATGTTGTTCTGATTCTATACTATAGTATGAATTTTGGAATGAAGATTGCTATGAATATTCAAAAGATTATAACATGACATGAAGGAAAAGATAATATTCATGAGAATACATGATAATGAGTAGGATGTAAATTTCGGCTAACAATACTGTCTGCAAGGAGTATACTTAATAATGAGACAACAATTTCTGCACGTCATCTTGATGTGGTAAACATTTGTCTGAAGTTTCATCAAAATTCTTCAAAGGGTTGAAGAGTTACAGAGCGGACAGGATTTTCAATGTTAATGTCACTGTGACCTTGACCTCTGAGCCATCAAAATTCTTCAAAGGGTTGAAGAGTTACAGAGCGGACAGGATTTTCAATGTTAATGTCACTGTGACCTTGACCTTGGAGCCAGCCATGCGGAACATGCGTTCTGCACGTCATCTTGATGTGGTAAACATTTGTCTGAAGTTTCATCAAAATTCTTCAAAGGGTTGAAGAGTTACAGAGCGGACAGGATTTTCAATGTTAATGTCACTGTGACCTTGACCTTGGAGCCAGCCATGCGGAACATGCGTTCTGCACGTCATCTTGATGTGGTAAACATTTGTCTGAAGTTTCATCAAAATTCTTCAAAGGGTTGAAGAGTTACAGAGCGGACAGGATTTTCAATGTTAATGTCACTGTGACCTTGACCTTGGAGCCAGCCATGCGGAACATGCGTTCTGCACGTCATCTTGATGTGGTAAACATTTGTCTGAAGTTTCATCAAAATTCTTCAAAGGGTTGAAGAGTTACAGAGCGGACAGGATTTTCAATGTTAATGTCACTGTGACCTTGACCTTGGAGCCAGCCATGCGGAACATGCGTTCTGCACGTCATCTTGATGTGGTAAACATTTGTCTGAAGTTTCATCAAAATTCTTCAAAGGGTTGAAGAGTTACAGAGCGGACACAATTTCGTTTGACGCCCGCCCATCCGCCCATCCGCCCGCCATACCCCAATCTAATAACCAGGATTTTCAAAATTGAAAACCTGGTTAAATATCAGTCAATAAATAAAGGCTCTATGACAGAAAGTAGAAATATCTATTATAAGCTATGGTGACCTTGACCTTGACCCAGTGACCTCAAACCCTACCCATGGGTAGAGGTCCATGCAAGGAACCTCTATACTGAATATCAAAGATAGTGGTCTATATAAATGAAGGCTCTATGAGGTACAGTAGATAAATCTACTTTTAGCCTCCGTGACCTTTAACCTAATCCAATAATTTGAAAAAGCTTGATAAAGCTTGCTTCATGCCAAATTTTGAAATTCTAGGTCTTGTGGTTTCAGACAAAAAGATTTTTAAAGATTTTCTTCTATATTGTTATTTAAAACTTGTGACCCCTCGGGCGGGGCCAATAGTGACCCCAGGGACATTTTTCTAACAAACTTGGTAGAGGTCCACTAGACAATGCTACATACCAAATATCTTAACTGTAGGCCTTCTTGTTTCTGACAAGAAGATTTTTTAGTTTTTCCTATATAACTCTATGTAAAACTAGTGGCCCCTGGGGCGGGGTCATTTTTGACCCAGAGGCCAGGATTTGAACAAACTTGGTAGAGGTCCACTAGACAATGCTACACACCAAATATCTAAGCTCTATAACTTATGGTTTCTGACAAGAAGATTTTTTAAGATTTTCCTATATAATTCTATGTAAAACTAGTGGCCCCTGGGGCGGGGTCATTTTTCACCCAGAGGACAGGATTTGAACAAACTTGGTAGAGGTCCACTAGACAATGCTACATACCAAATATCTTAACTGTAGGCCTTCTTGTTTCTGACAAGAAGATTTTTTAGATTTTCTTATATAACTCTATGTAAAACTAGTGGCCCCTGGGGCGGGGCCATTTTTGACCCAGAGGACAGGATTTGAACAAACTTGGTAGAGGTCCACAAGACAATGCTACACACCAAATATCTAAGCTCTATAACTTACGGTTTCTGACGAGAAGATTTTTTTAGATTTTCCTATATAACTCTATGTAAAACTAGTGGCCCCTGGGACGGGGCCATTTTTGACTCAGAAGCCAGGATTTGAACAAACTTGGTAGAGGTCCACTAGACAATGCTACACACCAAATATCTAAGCTCTAAAACTTACGGTTTCTGATAAGAAGATTTTTTAAAGATTTTCCTATATAACTCTAGGTAAAACAAGTGACCCCCGGGGCCAGGCCATTTTTGACCCAGAGGCCTGGATTTGAACAAACTTGGTAGAGGTCCACTAGACAATGCTACATACCAAATATCTTAACTGTAGGCCTTCTTGTTTCTGACAAGAAGATTTTTTAAGATTTTTCTATATAACCCTATGTAAAACTAGTGGCCCCTGGGGCGGGGCCATTTTTGACCCAGAGGACAGGATTTGAACAAACTTGGTAGAGGTCCACTAGACAATGCTACACACCAAATATCTAAGCTCTATAACTTACGGTTTCTGACAAGAAGATTTTTTAAGATTTTCCTATATAACTCTATGTAAAACTAGTGGCCCCTGGGGCGGGGTCATTTTTCACCCAGAGGACAGGATTTGAACAAACTTGGTAGAGGTCCACTAGACAATGCTACACACCAAATATCTAAGCTCTATAACTTACGGTTTCTGACAAGAAGATTTTTTTAGATTTTCTTATATAACTCTATGTAAAACTAGTGGCCCCTGGGGCGGGGCCATTTTTGACCCAGAGGACAGGATTTGAACAAACTTGGTAGAGGTCCACAAGACAATGCTACACACCAAATATCTAAGCTCTATAACTTACGGTTTCTGACAAGAAGATTTTTTTAAGATTTTCCTATATAACTCTATGTAAAACAAGTGACCCCCGGGGCGGGGCCATTTTTGATCCAGAGGCCATGATTTGAACAAACTTGGTAGAGGTCCACTAGACAATGCTACATACCAAATATCTTAACTCTAGGCCTTGTGGTTTCTGACAAGAAGATTTTCAAGTTTTCCCTATATAACTCTATGTAAAATCAACTGACCCCTGGGGTGGGGTCAGTTTTGTCCCCAGGGACATAATTTGAACAAACTTGGTAGAGGTCCACTAGATGATGCTTCATACAAAATATCAAAGCTCCAGGCCTTGTGGTTTCGGAGAAGAAGATTTTTAAAGATCCAACTTATAAAATCTATTTTTAGCTCCAGTGAACCAGAAATGCAATGGACCAGAACCATTTGAACAATCTTGGTAGAGCTTCATGCAAGGAACATCCCAGGCATTAAATTTGCCCCATTGGTTTCAGAGGAGATGTCGTTTGAATGAAAAGTTGACGACGGACGGACGGACGGACTGACGGACGACGGACAAAGACCGATCAGAAAAGCTCACCCTGAGCACTTTGTGCTCAGGTGAGCTAAAAATGTTTGGTAGATAGTTACCTAACTATCATTCCTGAAAAAGACTTAAACTAGACTTTTAATTGGTAGAAACTGCCATGCCAAGATACTCTAGTTACAACACTACAATCATACATCTGAGTACTGGAGATTTCAATAGTCTGAAGCAAGTCAGTTATGTGTCCTGTAGTTAATGACAGCAATTATATCCACACTCTATTTCACAAAGTATAAAGAACTAGCTAAAATATATATCTACCAACATCTATCAAATATTACAGAATGATAACAGCAATGGGGAGAAAAGATATTTACCTACTTCAGTAACCTTACAGTGTCCCTGTGGCCAAGGATATCAGGGTAAAAGCAACTTATTTCACACTTTGGCAAAAAAGGACCTAAAAGTTCATGCTGAATAAAAGTGACCACAACGATATTTACCTGCTATTAGTTGTCAGGCTAGATGTTAGACTGGTCCCTTGTGTTTTCTCTATAGCAGACACCCATCTCAATCTCTTCTTTGCTCTTGATTCTTCTGCTGCACTGAAAACAGAGAAGTGGAAATCAACAAATTTTACTACATTACTACTAAGAACTATACTGTGTTTTAATTATCCTAGTATGTGGAAAGTAAAGGAACTTAAAGGCTGAAGTATCCTTGGTAATTATTTGATTACATGAATGCCGAGTAGAAAGTATACACAAACTTTACATATTAAGATCTACGAACAAAATGCAATATTCCCAACCTTTTTCTGTAACGCAAAGACATTTCAGTTACAGAAAGTTATTGAAAATGTGAATACGAGAATCTAGTATCATTATATTATCTAATGGGTAAAACTGACAAGGTTGCAGCTCAAGTAAATATGATAATTTGCCTTACATACCAAGTTGTAATGATAAAAGCATTTTCTAATGTGTTATCATTTTTCAGAAATGTATTTATATTTAGCATCCTAGGAAAGATAAAATCATACTGCAATGAAACATGACTGTTATCTGAGAGATGGTAGGTATCCCAAATTAATTTAAGCTTTTTATTTTCTTAATTCTATCAAACTAACTTTTTAAACCAGACTTGCCCTCCATACAATATGTGAAGGACCATTTGCATTATAACAAAAGCTATCACCGAATGTGACTGATATACCCCTGCAACTGTCAGAGGAAAATGGGAAATAAGAACATGTCACAAATATCTACACTTATTGGTGATCTTACACATCAAGTTTCAAATTGATAGTCCAAAGATTTCTGCAACCAACTGACTGCCTGGCTTACCAACACACCTAACAACCAACTATAAGATGACTCCTATATACCCCTGCAAACAAAGATTGGTGTGTGTGTGGGGGGGGGGGGGACTGAAGAAAAAAGAATTTCAAATGGATTCAAACCCATACCCTTCCAGTCAGTAAAATGTAGAGCTGTGAGCTAAGCCACTGAGCCACAGACACCTGTTACTTTCAAAATGTAAAATTAACAATATAAACTAAGCAGGGATGCAGAAATGTTTGAAGATCAAATATCAAATGGTCCAATCGTCCGACAATTTAACGTTCCCCTCCACCACCTCCCTGAAGTCAATTCTCAATGCCTTTTGTGGAACAATAATTGTTATTAGACATCATGATAACTTACACTAAAAGCATAGCAAATCTGTGGTTTGATATGTATAAAAGACTTGCAAACTGTAAAATATAATTACCAATAGTGCCACTGTTGTTTATTAATTTCACGATGCAAATTTTTTCAACACCTTGCGGTCACATTGGCCATTTTCAGTGGGGACTATAGACAAGTCTATAGTGATGTAATATTCTAAACAAGAACTGTCATTGTAAGATGACAATGCCCACGAAGTGGTACTTTGACTTTGAGCTGAGGACCAGTCATTCTGGGGTCAAGGTCAAATAAATATAGGTCAGTGGGAAGGTCTTCTCCAAAGGGGTGTTGTGTCCAAGTATGAAGTAAATCGACTTTCTAATAAGGAAGTTATGGCCAATGTTAAAGCTTTTGGACAACTGGATCTTCAAGGTAAATGTCATTCAGGGGTCAATGTCAAATAAATATAGGTCAGTGGGAAGGTCTTGTCAAAAGGGGTACTGTGTGAAGTAAATCCACTTACTAATGAAGAAGTTATGGTCAATGTTAAAGTGACGGATTGATGGATTGACGTACAGTTAAAAAACTATATGCCTTCCTCGGGGGCATAAAAACATTGACCAGTGAACATCCACAACCGTGTATCGAAATGAACCAGATGCTGTCCCACAGATCGAAATACTTCGACAAACATAGCCGACTTCATGTTTTACAATGTGTCGCATCGCCATCAGCGTAACTATAAATAACAAAGTTATGGCCAAGTTTAGCAAAATCCAATAATTTTACCAAGAATGTCAAGGTCCTTTAAAGGTCAAGGTCATACCTGAATAATTCGATGTGTCAGTTTTATCAAAAGAGTTGTTTTGTCTAAGTATGAATCAAATCCAACCATAAATTACAAAGTTATGGCTATTTTAGCAAAATTCAATGATTTAACCTTGACGTTCAAGGTCATTTTAAAGTCATGGTCATACTTGAATAAATTTAAATGTCAAAATTGTCATAAGAGTTGTTTTGTCCAAACATGAATCAAATCCATAAAAGAATGAGAAAGTTATGACAATTTAAGCAAAATGTAATCATTTGACCTTGATGGTAAAGGTCATTTAAAGGTAAAGCTCATATTTTAATTATTTAACATGTTGGTTTTGTCATATGTGTTGTTTTGTCCAAGTATGAATCAAATCCAACCATAAAAACAAAGTTATGGTAAATTTTAGCAAAATTCAATAATTTGACCTTGACTGTCAAGGTCATTTTTAAGGTCAAGGTTAAACTTGAAACAATCAAATTGTTGAGTTTTCATAAGTAATGTTTTGTCCAAGTAAGAATCAAATCAGTAAATAAATGAGAAAGTTATGACAATTTAAGCAAAATTCAGTAATTTGACCTTGATGGTCAAGGTTATTTTAAGGTTAAGGTCAAACTTGAGTGTGTCAGTTTTGTCGAAAGTGTTGTTTTGTGCATGTGTAAAGCAAATCCATAAATAAATGACAGTTATTACAATTTAAGCTAAATCAACATTTTGACCTTGACAGTCATGGTCATTTTAAGGTCAAAGTCATACTTGAATAATTTAACATGTAGGTTTTGTCATAATTGTTGTTTTGTTCAAGTGTGAATCAAATCAAAATATAAGTAATAAAGTTATGGCCAAGTTTAGCAAAATTCAATAATTTTACCTTGAAGGTGAAGGTCATTTATGAGCCAAGGTCAAGTTCAGACCAGTCTACTTGAAGGTCTTTTTGAAAGCGTTGTTGTGTCCAACTATGAAGACATTCCATTTAGGAATATAAAAAGTTATGATCAATGTTAAAGTTTTTGGACGGGAATGGCAACGGACACCAGACAAAGACACCATGACTGTAGCAATAGCGCGATTATTTTCTTTGAAAAAGTCAAGCTTAAAATGAGACAGTAACTTAGTTTCTTAGCTCTTCACAATTAAAACTAAATTTTCTATTTTGCAGAAACATTTCTTTTTCTTTTATGCACTGTCGACCCGTCTGTGGGTCAGTCGCTTTGAATATTGTATGAATTTGGTTTAGATGTGCATCAAAGGCTTCAAAATTTAAATGTTTAAATACCAGTATATATAACATTTAAAACATTACTTTTAGCTGTTTGTTTTAAATTACATACAAGCAATTAAAATATTCTATGTCTGCAGTATTTTTTGTTAAAAAATATAAAACAAGCAATTTAGATAATTTATCAAATTTGTGAGATATTTTCCACTAGTTTATGATTCAAATATAACTTGATTACTTCACAACTCAATCTTCTGCCTCTAAAAATTTGAATGGACATTTTATCACAAAAACCTTGACACAGTGCATTTATTGAGGGGATTCAATTAAACTTTTTTTTAATAGACAAGTTGTTGCAACTTGAGTACCACTTACGACTACTTCTTGAATTTTAAACTGCACTCAATACAAACCTTGTTTACTGGAATATAAAGGCCTATTATATCCTGATAAGCTCACTGAATGCAGTGATACAACTAGGACATTAACTGTTTTACTATGCTTGAATCAGGCTGAATATCTCCTGTATAACTACATGTTCACTGTCCCTGATTCAGAATGTCTCTGACATCATCAAAATCATTAGGTCATTTCATATGTCACACATACCATCCCATGTAATTTTTTTTAATGTTACATAAAGACAAAGAAGTGCTTTCCTGGCATGAAAGAAACAGAACAATTGTTGTATCTAGTGGAAGTTGTACATTTCATACATGAACACCTACAGCAATCATTTCATATCTGATCCTCACTCAGTGAAATGTATTATGCTGTTTTACCATAACAAATAATTATTGTCTATCTTGTTTAAAATTTAAGCAAATCTATAATGATGTACAAGTATTGTTAGAAAAACAGAAAAACAACAAGTAACTGAAAGACAGAGAAACAAGAGGGCCATGATGGCCCTGGATCGCTCACCTGAGTACTTTGGCTGTAGGTTTGCTGTTAAGCAGTATTTCATTTTTTAATTGAAAATATGTAAGTGCCTACAAACCAAATATGTAAAATATCAGTCAATAAATAAAGGCTCTATGACAGAAAGTAGTAGAAATATCTATCATAAGCTATGGTGACCTTGACCTTGACCCAGTGACCTCAAACCCTACACATAGGTAGACGTCCATGCAAGGAACCTATATACTAAATATCAAAGATATTGGTCTATTAATGAAGGCTCTATGAGGTACAGTAGATAAATCTATTTTCAGCCTCCATGACCTTTAACCTAATCTAATAATTTCAAAAAGCTTGATAAAGCTTGCTTCATGCCAAATTATAAAATTCTAGGCCTTGTGGTTTTAGACAAGAAGATTTTTAAAGATTTTCTTCTATACTGCTATTCAAAACTTGTGACCCCTCGGGCAGGGCCAATAGTGACCCCGGGGACATTTTTCAAAAAAACTAGGTAGAGGTTCACTAGACAATGCTGCATACCAAATATCTAAGCTGTAGGCATTGAGGTTTCCAGTAAGAAGATTTTTAAAGATTGCCTTTTTTACATATTAAGGGCCCCCGGGGCAGGGCCAATTTTGACCCCGGGGCCAACATATAAACAATACTGGTAAAGGTTCTCAACACAATACTCCAGACTAAATATCTAAGGTCTAGTCCTATTAGTTTGGAAGAAAAATGATTTTTCATGTTTTTCCTATATATCTATAGGTAAACCAAGAGAACCCTGGGGCGTGGCTAATTTTGACCCAGGGGACATAATTTGAACAAACTTGGTAGACATCCACTAGACAATGCTGCATACCAAATATCTAAGCTGTAAGCATTGAGGTTTCCAGTAAGAAGATTTTTAAATATTGCCTTTTTTACATATTAAGGGCCCCCGGGGTGGGGCCAATTTTGACCCCGGGGACAACATATAAACAAGAAACATGGCAATGCCACGAAACCAGGTTTTCAAAAATGTTGTTCTGATTCTATACTATAGTATGAATTTTGGAATGAAGATTGCTATGAATATTCAAAAGATTATAACATGACATGAAGGAAAAGATAATATTCATGAGAATACATGATAATGAGTAGGATGTAAATTTCGGCTAACAATACTGTCTGCAAGGAGTATACTTAATAATGAGACAACAATTTCTGCACGTCATCTTGATGTGGTAAACATTTGTCTGAAGTTTCATCAAAATTCTTCAAAGGGTTGAAGAGTTACAGAGCGGACAGGATTTTCAATGTTAATGTCACTGTGACCTTGACCTTGGAGCCATCAAAATTCTTCAAAGGGTTGAAGAGTTACAGAGCGGACAGGATTTTCAATGTTAATGTCACTGTGACCTTGACCTTGGAGCCAGCCATGCGGAACATGCGTTCTGCACGTCATCTTGATGTGGTAAACATTTGTCTGAAGTTTCATCAAAATTCTTCAAAGGGTTGAAGAGTTACAGAGCGGACAGGATTTTCAATGTTAATGTCACTGTGACCTTGACCTTGGAGCCAGCCATGCGGAACATGCGTTCTGCACGTCATCTTGATGTGGTAAACATTTGTCTGAAGTTTCATCAAAATTCTTCAAAGGGTTGAAGAGTTACAGAGCGGACAGGATTTTCAATGTTAATGTCACTGTGACCTTGACCTTGGAGCCAGCCATGCGGAACATGCGTTCTGCACGTCATCTTGATGTGGTAAACATTTGTCTGAAGTTTCATCAAAATTCTTCAAAGGGTTGAAGAGTTACAGAGCGGACAGGATTTTCAATGTTAATGTCACTGTGACCTTGACCTTGGAGCCAGCCATGCGGAACATGCGTTCTGCACGTCATCTTGATGTGGTAAACATTTGTCTGAAGTTTCATCAAAATTCTTCAAAGGGTTGAAGAGTTACAGAGCGGACACAATTTCGTTTGACGCCCGCCCATCCGCCCATCCGCCCGCCATACCCCAATCTAATAACCAGGATTTTCAAAATTGAAAACCTGGTTAACAATACTGGTAAAGGTTCTCAACACAATACTCCAGACCAAATATCTAAGGTCTAGTCCTATTAGTTTCGGAGAAAAATGATTTTTCATGTTTTTCCTATATAACTATATGTAAATCCAGAGAACCCTGGGGCGTGGCCAATTTGAACCACGGGACATAATTTGAACAAACTTGATAGAGGTCTACTAGACAATGCTGCATACCAAATATCTAAGCTGTAGGCATTGTGGTTTCTGAGAAGAAGACTTTTAAAGATTTCCTTTATAAGCCTATGTAAAATCAATTGACCCCCAGGGTGGGGCCTATTTTGACCCAGTGGCTTTGATTTGAAGAAACTTAGTAGAGGTCCACTGGACAATGCTGCACACCAAATATCTAAACTCTAGGCCTTGCTGTTTCTGACAAGAAGATTTTTTAAAGTTTTTCCTATATAACTCTATATAAAACAAGTGACCCCGGGGGCGGGGCCATTTTTGACACAGGAGCCATGATTTGAACAAACTTGGTAGAGGTCTACTAGACAACGCTGCACACCAAATATCTAAACTCTAGGCCTTGCAGTTTCTGATGAGAAGATTTTTTAAAGTTTTTCCTATATAACTCTTTATAAAACATGTGACCCCCGGGGCCGGGCCATTTTTTACCCAGGGGCCATGATTTGAAAAAACTTGGTAGAGGTCTACTGGACAATGCTGCACACCAAATATCTAAACTCTAGGCCTTGTGGTTTCAGACAAGAAGATTTTTAAAGTTTTTCCTATATAATTCTATGTAAAACTAGTGACCCCTGGGGCAGGGCCATTTTTGACCCAGGGGTCATGATTTGTACAAACGTGGTAAAGGTCCACCTGATGATGCTTCATACCAAATATCTAAGCTCCAGGCTTTGTAGTTCTGGAGAAGAAGATTTTTAAAGTTCCAACTTTGAAAATCTATTTTTAGCTCCTGTGGCCTAGAAATGCAATGGACCTGAACCATTTGAACAATTTTGGTAAAACTTCATGCAAGTAACATTCCTGTCAAGTTTCAGGAAGATTGGCCCAGCAGTTCAGGAGAAGAAGTTGTTTGAAGAAAAAGTTGACGTCGCACGCACGCACGCACGGACGGACGACGGACGCCGGACATCAGGTGATCACAAAAGCTCACCTTGAGCACTTTGTGCTCAGGTGAGCTTAAAACTGATCCATGGTTTCTTAGTTGCAAGACTTGTAATGCAGGGCTTATGAGTTTAATTCCCCCCTCCTCCACCAACCTTATATGTATTGTCTTTCAAAGGAGATACTAAACTGAGGTCTCATGTTAAACCAGGAGCATCTCTGGAACTGAGAAGAAATCTAGAACAAGTGCTATGTTCGAATGAACACCATGCCCCCGAGCTCATCAAGATGCATGCACCTGTGAAGTTTGGAGGATGTAGGTCAAGGTTAAGGCTTTGAGATAAACAAACAAACAGACAGACATCTCAAAAATAATATGCCCTCCCTCTGGGGGGCTTAAAACTTAGAACCTTCAGGGAAGTCAGTTATATGGGCAACCAGAAATGATGATAAATGAATACAAAAGACTAAAATACTATAATACAATTAAAATTATCCCAGATTTTACTGACAAACTGGCTCTATGTACCTTGCATTTCTGGAAGATCTCTGCTGGTTGATGGTTGTAGCTGAAAAAAGATAGAGAATAAGTCATTAACTTAAATGCTTGAGCTATGGGTATGAGTATGCTATGGGCTACGGGTATGAGAACAGAAGAGATAAGGTAAGGTGAAGCCATGTTAACCATTCAAATTACAAAATATATAACAGCAATACAATACATTACTGTAATGTTTTCGAAGAATAAACACTCAATTGTCTAAAGTACTCATTAAGTACAAACACAGGGATATACTGATAAAGGGAAGTAACCTACCTTCAGTACCAATGGGCAAATCATCTTCAGTTTCTTCAGTGGTCTCCCTTGATAAACTCTCCATTCTTCCGTGTCTGAAAACAGTATAGTTAGACTGAATACAGCATAAATTTTTGATCGCTTATCAGAAATTTTGTTTAGGAATTAATATATAAGCTCATTTCCCAGCAATGAAAGGTTGCTATTTAATACTCTGAAAACAGTACAATCTCTCTACTTGTTTGTATTTAATGGCTTTAATGCCATTGGTCATATCCCGTCAAAATACCAATCAACTATTCCACCCTTATATGTACTTATCTCTATCTGAAAAGAGAACATCAGATATGCAAAGGTCCCAGAGAACAGAGTATTCTCAATTAGCTTGTCTGAAAGTGAAATACCTTAAAAGAAAATGAAAAATATTTTTTAATTTCAAAGGGAACTATTTCATTAAATTGTATTGAAAAGAACAACTTAAAATGCTCTGTAAGGGACCTTAAAGCCCATCAAATCTGTTCCACCCACACAATTTGTTTATCAAGCAATAAAATTCAATAACTTGTATTTTATTCAATAAAAGAATTAATATCAAGGAGTGAGCTCAATAAAAGTATGAGAGTTCACTTCAAAATATGATTAAATCCTTTTTGCCAGTAAGACTACTGCGAATGGTACTTTGACATTGTGCAAACATACTACATACGCTTTTAGATATTCATTTACACAAGTGGTCCGTTCACTGAGTTTGAATGAAAACAAAAATTTCTGAACTCCATCACTGTGACAATGAGATTTATAATGTTATATTATTAAAGGGATATACAGGCAAAACATTTATGCTTTCTTTTTCATTTCTGCAATCAATATACTATAAATGTGATCGAAATAAATACAATGATTAGTCCCAGTAACAAAGATTTCCTCTTTTTAAATTAAAAACTGGGTGGTTTCCTAATTAGACCCACGTGGGTCTAGATAAAAAATTTAGATTTTGCGCTAAATTACACAATGAATGATTGGACAGTTGAAATACCTGTCACGTGATCTATAACAAAAAGCAACCCATCTAAGCAAAAAGACAACTGGCTGTTTTTGTCACATGAGCTATTTAAAAATAACTCGGTGATCCCGTTCACGTTTTACTTTCTGTTAAAGAACATTCAAATATTTACGTTCAAGCCCGCATTTCACTTTATTTATATGGACAAACATACTGGGAATTTAAAGTTCTTCATATTGTACCTGATTTGAGCAAATAATATCAGTTTTAATTTTTAGGGCATTCACTTTAAATGAAAAGCTTTTTTTCCTACAGCTTCAACTTATTGCCACACATGTATATAATTTTGACCTAAATGCTTCCTTGTGGCTCAAAACTTTTAGACTTTGCAAAGAAGCATAACTCTTAAGATTGTGTTTGTTAAGTTTTGAACCTTAACTAGAGCTATCACTGAATGTGACAAATACCCCAACAATACCGCCTTGTCAGAGGCATAAGGGGGAAAAATTGCAAGTTAGAACTACATGATGGATCACTAAAATGTCAGTAAAACAAACTGAAATACATTTAAGATTTTCAACTCAGTGAAATCTCTTCTATATACTACTGTTGAGAAATATTTATTCTGTTGTTATCGTTAATCCACAATTTATTGTTTGTTGGGAGTTTGGTAATAAAAGATTGTAAATATTGATATATCACATCTTCTGGCTTATTGGCTATGATGAGGTTAACATTTGTGCCAACTTTTTTTTTAAAAACCCGTCATGCATGACAAACTTATATCCCAGACATGAAAATATGGACGACCTTTCTGTGTGACGTTGTCCTGACACCTGATAGTAATACTGGACACATTGTCTCTATTTTGTGCCAAGTTATTTTGAGTATCCCACAATCCATGGTGAAGGTCAAGCCTTGACAAACAAAGCAGCACTCTGTTCTACCTTTGACATGTAAGTATGACCTTGACCTTTTGAATAGCAGTATGGTTCTGGTACTCTACATACTGTCTCATCAAGGCATATATATATATGTGCCATCTTATTTGAAAATCCTGCAATCCATAGACAAGTTAGAGTCAGGTCAAATTTCAGGACAGACTTACTGACCAACCAACTGTCTGCCTGACTGACAGATTGATGGACAAAATGATTCCAGTGTAGCCCCACTACCAGTTAAGTGGGGTTAAACAACATGTTAATTTCAATTTTTGTAGAGGTAATGACAGGAGTGTGAACCATAGCCATGGTTCTGAGCATTTGCTCAGGTGAGTTAAATGAGCAGGGCAATGTTTGTTTTTTTCAATTTGTTGTCATCAGACTGAAGGGCTCATGCTCTGGATCCAATAAGATTTACCAGTTCAGATCATAAGACTGCACATATATATGTGGTATTATTCTCTGCACTGGTTAAAAAACAGTTGCCAGCAACATGGTCTGCAGTAGTTGTATAAAGTGTTGCAAACAACAAAGTCTGCACTGGCTGTACTGACAGTTGCAAAAGACATGGTCAGCACTGGTTGTATTGACTGTGCAAACAACATGGCTTGCATTGGTTGTATAAACGGTTGCCAGCAACAAGGTCTTAACTGGTTGTACTGACAATTGCCAACAACATGGTCTACACCAGTTGTATTGAAAGTAGCAAACACATGGCCTGCACTGATTGTATAAACAGTTGTAAACAACATGTTCCTCACTGCTTGTTTTAACAGTTGCCAGCAAAATAGCCTGCATTAGTTGTCTTATCAATTGCAAACAATATGGTCTGCACTTGTATAAACAGTTTCCAATAACATTGCCTGCACTGGTTGCATAAACAGTGGCAAACAACATGGTCTGCACTGGTTGTATTGACAGTTGCAAACAAAGTGGTCTGCATCGGTTGTATAAACAGTTGCAAACAACATGGTCTGCACTGGGTGTATTGACAGATGCAAACAACATGGTCAGCAGTGATGGTAAGGACAGCTGCAAGGATGTATTTATTTATTAAAAATTGGACTGGTAATTGTCCTAAAAAATCTGTAAATTACTGCTATGATGGATAGAAGCTATTCACTGAAAGTTGTTAAACCATTAACTTCCTTTCTAGAAAAAGAAGTCTCCAGCAATGGCAGATTTGGGAAATTTGCCTTCCAAGCCATACTGATGCAATTTCTTTTGCTTATAAAAGCACTGCTTTTCATTTTGAATGAAAATAGAGATGATAAAAGTAAAGTTTGTCAAAAAAAACATAAGTAAATTTCATAAAAATCCATCTATAAAAAAATAATTAAATCCGTTTCAGTGAAATAAAGTATCTTACTTGATAAATACATCCTGAATCTGTAAAAATTTGTTTTCTACAAATCCTCATAAAAACTTTGCTACTAATTTCAGCAAAAAGAAATTTAAACTGGTTGATGGTATCAGATTTTAATGCTAAAATGGACAGATACAGTGCCCTTAAAGATATATAAACTGTCCTGATGGATTCAGTAAATTGCCCTAAAGGATTGGTAAACTTCACTCAAGTATAAGTTAACTGCCCTAAAGAATCAATAAACTATCGTTAAGAACTGATTAACTTCACTCAAGTATCAGGAAACTGCTCTAAATTATCAATAAACTGCCCTAAAGGATTGGTAAACTGCCCTTAAGGATTGGTAAATAGCCCTGAAGGATTGGTAAATTGCCCTTAAGGATTGGTAAACTTCACTAAAGTATCAGTAAACAGCTCTACAGGAATGGAAATTCAAGTATTTGCAAACCACCCTTCAGGACTGGTAAACTGCCCTAAAGGATCAATAAACTGCCCTAAAGAATAAGTAAACTTAAGTATCAGTAAACTGCCAAAATGGATTAATAAACTTCACTCAAGTGTCAGAACACTGCCGTAATGGATTAATAAACTGCGCTAAAGGACTGGGAAACTTCACTCAAGTTTCAGTAAACTGCCCTCAAGGATTGGGAAACTTCACTCAAGTATCAATAAACTGCAATAAAGGTTCAGTACACTGCCCTAAAGGATTGGGAAACTTCACACAAGAATCAGTAAACTGCCCTAAAGGATTGGTAAACTACAAAGGATTGGTAAACTGCACTTAAGGATTGGAAAACTGCCCTAAGGATCAGCAAACTGCCTTTAAGAATTGGTAATAGACTGCCCTTAAGGATCAGTAAACTGCCAATTAAAACAGATAAAATGTCACTAATGAATCAGTATACTGCACTAATGGATCAGTAAACTGCCACTGAGGAACACTAAATCACACTCAAGGATCAGTAAACTGCCCAAAAGAATTAGTATAATACCTTAAAGGCTCAGTAAACTGCCCAAAAGAATTAGTATAATACCTTAAAGGATCAGTTAACTGCCCCAATTCAGTAAGCTGCCTAAAGGTTTTGGTGGCTGCAATTAATGATCAGTGAACTGCCCTTACGGACAGTATAATACCTTAAAGGATGAGTCAACTGCTGTAAAGGATAGGTAAGGTGCTTAAAGGATCAGTAAGCTGCATTAAAGGATCAGTAAACTACTCTAAAAGTTTTATGAAATACTTTAAAAGGGTCAGTCAAATACCATTTATGATAAGTTAGCTGCACTAAAGTTAGTACACTGCCCTAAACCTTAAAGGATCATTCAACTGCCATAAAGGATCAGTCAGCTGTTTAAAGGATCAGTTAGCTGCACTACAGGATCAGCAAACTGCCCTTCAGATCTGTCAATTTCCCTAAAAAGATCAGTTAGCTGCACCAAAGAATCAGTAAACTGCCCTAAAGGTTCAGTAAGCTGTCTTAAAAGATAAGTTAACAGCACTAAAGGATCATTAATCTGCTCAAAGGATCAGTAAGCTGCACTTTAGGATCAGTTAACTGCACTTAAGGATAGGAAGCTGCCCTGAAAGATTGATATGCTACTTAAAGGATGGTTAAGCTGCATTAAAGGATCAGTAAAGCAGGGTTCCCGCTGTCGCTCGCCAATTGAGCCAAATGCGCCAAAATACTTATTCTGGCCCATAAAATCTTCCATTGGCGAATTTTACTGGCGCCAACGTAAAAAAAAAGCATCCGACAACTAGTACGAATAAAAAATCAATAAGCGGCCAACAAAATTACATAAGCAGCCCAGATGTTCACGCGTGACTAGTTTGTTTATCAAACTTTATAACACTTTGAGAACTTGTTGAGATGCAACTGACAATCGGTTAATTGGAATAATTTGCCATTTTTAATCATCCGAAAATAAGATAATGAACCACATGTGGTCAGTTACATGTAGTGTCTGTAGCAAATTAGTGATGAAAAGAAAAATCGTCGGTGTTTGCAGGTGTCCTTTTCGTGTATGGAAGATTAAATAAGTGTAAAAATAAATGGTTCATGCTTAATCTTATAAAGATATTGTTCATATTTTCATGTTATGTATCTTTTAAAAATGATATGCAAATGTGCTTATTTTTTGTTAATAAACAGTTGTAATAAATATATAAATAGTGTTTGTTGTCACAATGATACTACTTCTGTAATATCTTAACAGAGATTTCAAGGCATGTCTCCTTACAAAATCACTGGCTCCAACTTTTGAGCCATTGGCACCAACTTTTTCTGAGTGGCGAATTTGCTGGCGCAAACTAAAATTGACCCAGAGGAAACCCTGGTAAAGTATCCTTTATGATCAGTGAACTGCACTAAAGGATCAGTCAAACGACCAAAAGGATCAGTACACTGCCTCTGCAAGATCAGTAAACTCAGGCAAAAGAATGAGAATTGATTAAAAAGGACAAATTGCCAGTGAGGGGTCTTAGAGGCTCCTTCAAGCCTCCTGGTGGGTCCAAGGTGAAGCCCTTGTTGGGGGACCGTGAGGGCAAAGCCCAAAAGAAGCTCCTTAGATATGAAAATTTTAGCAACTTTAATCAGCCTTAAAAAAGTGTAATAATAGAAAAATACTTGCCTTTTTGGCAATGTTCACATAGTGACAATATCACCATTTATTTGATAAATGTAGGTCTAACTGGATTTCATGTTCCAAACATGTATATTTAAAAATTTATTTTTTTACAGAAGAATTAGTTTCTTTGACCTTTGAAGTGTTTTTCAATCAATTTTTTTTCAGTTTCAAAATATATTTTTTTTGCACAAATTTGGTAGCCATTTTGAAAAGTATGGCAAGACAGTTTTGGTATGCTTATTAAAATTCATTGGCAGTTGCCGATATCATCCATTTAACCCTGAACATGCTGAAATTTTTAAATGGATTAGCCCAGCTTTGAATTTGGAACAGTCCATTCAAAGTTTAAGGGATTTCAATATCAAAATACAAAATGAAGCTACCAACAGTATAGAGCCTGGTCAGACTGCATGGATGTGCAGGCTGGCCTGGCTCTATACTGGTAGCAAAGGCTAATCACTTTCGGTTCCAGCAGGTTAAGGGTTAATGACTGGTTCAAATCAAAATCATGCACAGACGATAAATGAGGTGATTCTGACAGCAAAGGTTTTATCAAACTTTTACAAAAACTACACTGCTGAATGGGTTGGACTGGCATATGATGGCTATACCCTGCCCCTCAAATTTTCTCACTGAACTTACATCAATCTCAAAAATAGTCTGGGAGAACACAGAAAAGGTGGAACTTCCGCTGTTTAGTGGAAAATTCTCATGTCTGGTCAAGATCAGTAAACTGCTGTAAAAGATCAGTAAACTGCTGTAAAAGATCAGTAAACTGCTGTAAAAAATCATGCTGTAAAAGATCAGTAAACTGTTATACAGGATTGGAAAACTTCTCTAATATGTAAATGAAAAGACATGTACATTGCAAGGGAGTCTACAGACCAAAAAGTAAAGTAAAGACTGGAAACAGTAACTCACAAATGTGGACTTCAAACATGTAGGACAAGTCAACTTTTCTTTAGAAAAAAAACAAATAACAACAACAAAAAAACTCCAGGTATATGAGAAAACTTTCCTTCATGACATAAGGTTTGGTTTGAATTGTTTAACCCTTAACATGCTGGAACCGAAAGTGATTAGCCTTTGCCACCAGTAAAGAGCCAGGTCAGCCTGCACATCTGTGCAGGTTGACCAGGCTCTATACTGTTGGTAGCTCCATTTTTGTATTTTGATATTGAAATCCCTTAAACTTGAATGGACTGTTCCAAATTCAAAGCTGGGCAAATCCATTACAAAATTTCAGCATGTTCAGGGTTAAGTACATGACCCCTGATGACACCTTTTACTCCTAGTCTTCACCAAAACTTAAGACTTGTAGATGAGTTTGACTGGCTGTTTGTGACAAAATGTTGTGTTTAGAGGAAGACTGTGCTGTTCAAATCTTTTCCCTATAAAATCAATTTCACATCCTGATTTTATCAAGTATTATCTAAATATAAATTAAGGTATAAAACAATATTTATGAAAATATTTAAACAAAATTACATTGGAATGAAATAAAACCTCATAAACCATAATTATGGTATGTAAACAGTAAATACTACCTTCCTTCTCTTTATCCTTGTTATTATAAAATCACACTTGATGATATTAATACTTTTCAGGTTTATTAGTTTCAAAAATGAAGAGTAATCCCCTGTAACTGATCACAAAATCACGAAAATTGAACACAAAGTGCAGAATGTTCCCTCACTAGCAGTTTTAATTAGAATCACTTTAACATCTCCAGGTTATGAAACATTTAAAACTTGCAAAGAAGATCTGCCGAATATTTATAAACATTAAAAAACCTCATTCTGTTGCCAAAGCAGATAGGCCATCATCAAAATATGTAAGGTAACCTCAAACCACCCACAATATTTTTATATACTTTTAGTACAAAAAGCTACATTCAAATATCCTGAATTTATAACCATGTGTAAATTTTTGGGCTACGCCCACATACAAAATAAAGTACTGTTAAATCACCCTAGATATCTCTAGCATATAATGTCAATTTTTGGTGGAGTTCTTAAAGTTTATTGGTGGTTAAATCATTTTATATCATCTTATTCTATGGCACTTAATATAAAGTACTTGCCTATGAGGTTTCAAAATGAGAAGTCCTTACAAGGTTGAGGGCAGTGGACAGGGTGGACAGACAGAAAAAATTCAGTGCAAGAAGATGGACTCTTGTGACCGCCCCTCTCAGATGTGTAGCTTTACTTGAGCATATCCGTGACAGCTAGGAAGTGTTTCAAGGTTGAACAATTTTGAAAGAATTTTAATTGGCCAAGTACTTCTACAATTTCACCAAAAATGAATTACAAAATGTAAGCAATGCAGCAATACAATCAGAAAGCTTTACCCTGATAAATTTTCTTAACTGGCCTATTCTTTCATATACTGAGAGACATATTAATTTGTCATAACTGGAAATTATTAGTCTAAATAATGTACAATGATGATTATGACATATATTGGTAGGAGGTACAGGCTTATTACAGACTACCCTAATTGCAAAAAGAGTAAGCTGATTATTAAATAAAGAGAGAAAAACAGACAAGTGTTGATTTGTTTCTTTTTATAAAAGAACTTAATGACTTGGTGAGTTTACATTGTGACACAAACTTCCAGCTTTATTGACCACTCAAATGATACCATCAGCTGAGGGGTAGAAAGCAGAACTTCTGGTCTAGCCATTGTTGGTTTCAAATCCCACCAGAAATGAGAGCCTCAAGAGACTAATTTCATTACACATACTTTTGGCACAATAACTGGTTCGAACCCATGAAGCAGTCGCCAAGTGGGATCAACCTAAGTTACAACAATTTCTTTCAAAATCAATGTAAAATAAATAAGTCTGAACCTTAACTTAAGCAGGGCAACTTGAAGACCAATCATTAAGATTTGCATATTTCTCTTCCAAATTTTATAAATACAGTTTTTACAAAATGTAGATCATAAAACAGACTTATCTCATTTGAAAGAATTTTCAAGTACACATATATTTTATTATAGGTGGTCAGAAAATTAATAAGTGTCAAATTTATAGACTTTACCTGGTCAATTTTTACAACAGATAATGATTACAAATAAATGTCAACAGGTTTTATCCCACCCCTCTGTAGAAATAACATTTACAGCTCCTAATCTATCTCATAACATTTACACTGCCTAGATAGTTATTGTCTGTGCAAATATGGTAAGTTTGCATATTATGGTTTATCAGATTATAACATTCTTTCACTTATTTACACTGTCAGACAGTTTATCAATCTATCATTTATGGGAATTAACCTGCCTTTCCTCCATTAGCAACTGTACACTTAATTTTCACAAGAGTAGCTGGGCTCAAGCCCATGGCCTATCAGTAATACTCTGATATAACATTTGCAACATTTTTTTCCAGTAGTTTTCATTTAAACCAAACTTTGAAAAAGAGTCTGTGATAAGCTGACATGTAAATATGATCTAAAAGTAAAATTATCAAAAAGTTTTACTGTTTCTTCAAACAGTCAAATGCCAAATTCACAAGAATTAGATTTATCTTGATACAAATGCAAATTATCTTGATATGGAAAAAATCACCAAAAAAGTTTTATACACACCGCAAAAACTCTCAATATACAAATATTCACACACAAAAAGATAGATGTATCTGCAAAAAAAATCTTAATATGCAGATATTCACATACACAAAGATTTATGTATCTGGCAAAAAAAATTTAATATGCAAAAATTAATAATCACACACACAAAAAGATTTATTAAACTGCAAAAAAAATCTTAATATGCAAATATTCACACACACAAAAAGATTTGTGTATATGCAAAAAATCTTAATATGCAAATATTCACACACGTACACAAAAAGATTTGTGTATATGCAAAAAATCTTAATATGCAAATATTCATACACACAAAAAGATTTATGTGTTGTGCAAAAAAATCTAAAGAATTAGATTTTTGGAGACTGCAAATAATCTTAAAATAACAAGACTATATGAGATTAATATAATGAGAAAAATATATTTACCAGTGAAAAAATCCATTAGTCCATATTATCTAACGCCAAAATTCATCAACAACATATTATCTTATGCCCACATTTACAAGAATGAGACACAGGTAGACTGCAAGCAAGCTGAACATAATAAAACATTGCTCTAATTCTCTGTATAACAAGAACTGTCACTGACAGATAACATTTTATGCCCCCAAACTCAGGTGCTTTGAACTTTGAGGTGATTATCATATGAACATAAATTTATTGTAGATCCTTCAAGAGAAGAGTCTTCTTTTGACAATTTGACCTAGGCCAAGGTCATTAAGGGTCAGGGTAAAAAAATATATGTCGTTTGGAAGATCTTTCCCAAAGGATTGTTGTCTGCAAACAAAGAACTAAATCTGATTGTGACAATTTGACCTTCGAGGTCAAGGTCATTCTGGGGTCAAGGTCACATAAATATATGTCAATATTTTGACAATTTTATTCTTATATGTCTCTCAAGAACATCTTGCAATCCATGAAAAAATTATCAAGTAGATAAGGTGCTGATAATGTTTTTAAACATACTAGAGTTTTTATAAGATTTATTTTCATTATGATTAAAGGTTTGAGCATTAAATCTTAAAAAAAATATACATCACAAAACTTAATAATACCAGTACTTAAATAATACATTACAAATACAGATTATAATTTGTTTTCTTTGTATATAATGTTACTATTCTATATTCCACAGGCATCATCTACATTTATATGCAAACATATTTAAATTAAGCAGATTTTAACGAGCACAACGTATCACTGAAAACAAAGTACCTCTATACATCAATGAATCACCATGAAAATTCCTCTGCATTAGCATGAAAATCCATCATTCACTGAACTTTGAGAAATCAATGTTAAAGTTAGGAGCATGTATGCATGTTATATTACCACTAATTAATCATATTTCCTGTCAGCATGAAATAAACACTGAGCTATACTCACATAGTATTTGTAAGTAGTTTTCCAAATATTTTTTCTTTGTTCAAAACTTGATTACAAAAGAAAAAACAACAACAAATATATTTTCATGATTATGTATATACATGTACTCTTCTACAAGTCTGCATTGAATTTCTATAAAAGTTAAGTTAAATGATTATATTCTTTTCTTCCTTTCTTTCCTTCCTTTTTTATTTAACTTTTCTTTACTTCTTCTTTCTTTCTAAATTTCTTTCCCTGTTTTTTATAAAGACTGTTTACAAGGAAGATATTTATCTCAATATTTTTCTGAAATGTGTTTATTAGAAAAAAAAACTGAACCTGTTTCTGGCTTGACTAGTTTTCATCTGATTCTGACCAAAACAAAGGGTTTCTGCATGAAAGTACAGAAAAAAACAGCAGAATTAAAAACAACAGGTTTGTGAAACATGTATGCCCCCTTACGGCAACCAATTAGATATGTTACATGGACTTCTAAATGTGGCCATGACCTTTAACCTACTGACCTCAAAATCAATATGGATCATCTACAGGTCATGACCAATCACACTATCAAATCCGAAGACTGTAGACCAATTTTGTGGTCAAAATCAATGGGACCTTGACCTTTGACCCCAGAGTCAAATGGGGTCATCTACTTGTTATGACCAACCTCCATACACAATTTGATGACTGTAGGCCAAAGTGTTCTCTAATTATTGATTGGACAAGCTTTTTTTTTATTTAGGTCACCATGACCTTGACCTTCTGATATCAAAATCAAAAGGGGTCATCTACTAGTCATGACAAACTTCCCCACCTATCTGAGGACTGTAGGTCAGAGCATTCTCTTGCTGTTACTCGGACAAGATCTGGTGTACGGACGGACAGACCAACTGACATGTGCAAAGCAATATACCCCACTTTTTCAAAGGTGGGCATAATAGAATTATGCAAACCAATTAACTTAAACACAACACTGAATTAGGAACAGTTTATACCAGATCAGTGATACTGACCACCTGAGGATGGATACAGACTATATTTTAAGACTCTGCAGAACCAATCAAATATAAACTATTACATCTTTCAGTCAGTTATAAAAAATGGAATAATGCTAGTTACTCTAGTTCAACAATCTTTTATTTGAAGCACTAGGTATCAATGCTAAGACTTACACAGTCTTCTGTAAAATTTTATTCCAGAAAATCTCATGCAAAATCCACTAATACAACAAGCTGTATAAACACCATGAAAAGTTTGGAAAATCTGGGTTTTCATGTATAAATATAAACTATTACATCTTTCAGTCAGTTAAAAGAATGGAATAATGCTAGTTAACTTAAGTTCAACAATCTTTTATCTAAAGCACTACGTATCAGTGCTGTGACTTACACATTCTTCTGAAAAATTTTATTCCAGAAAATCCCATGCAAAATAGTAATTGTTTGTCCACTAATACAACAAGCTGTATAAACACCATGAAAAGTTTGGAAATCTGGGCTTCCGTGTATAAATATAAACTAAATATATATAAACTCAAAGTGCTGCTCAGTGAAGCAGAAATTAAATATATAACTTAACCTTTTTGAAATTAATTTCATGTGATTTGCTGCAAATTATTCATGATCCTAATCAAAACAAGAAGTCATTAAACAGAAACCTTTTTCATTTCAATATGCAAGGTTAAAATAGGGGATGAAACTACCTTTAAGCCAAGGCTTCATTAAATAAAGGCTTGATATAACAGCATAGACTGTAAATGATTTGAGCCGTACAATATATGGAACTAAATGAATTAATATTCAAGATTATGTTCTTAGAGAGATTCCAATCATTAGCTTGCTAACTTAAGACAGAAAGTTATTAACTTACAAATCAGATGCCTCTTAATGAGTTTAGGTTAAAGTTCATGATGAGATTGATTGACTGAAATGCAAACAGTTCATATACTAGTAAATGAGTGAAGATGCAAGCTATTTACCTTAACTTAAAATGTAAAATCAGATACTAAATGGGTTAAGATGCAAGCTCATAAATTTAATGTGTAAAGATAAACAGTCTATGATCTTAATGAGTAAAGAATGTTCTAGGAATTCATGCCATTTTGCAAAATCAAAGAAAATTTCCACAAATTGTTTATCAATAAGAATTGAGCATACTATAAGAAAGTGTTCATGAAACCAAAACAATTTATAGTGGCAACAAATATTTACAGAAGTTACTGATTATTTTGTGCTAGTTTTCATTGTTTCGCTACAGAAAATTATTACTTATATGTCACTGGTAGCTAATTAACAGTCTGTGTTCTTTACTTATTTATTTGTTTTCGTACCCAAGACAGTCTGTTTCTATAATATCCTAAGTAAGACGTGACTGCTTTTATGACGTCGTCCTGGAACAATAGTTATAATAACCGTCTATATGTTAGAGTTTAGAAATAATGACATCAGTCAGAAAAATATCTTCTAGGACTGTGTCTGTGATATATCTCAGATACAATTATTAAGAATAACACCAGCCAAAGAAATACCATCTGTGACTGTCTATATATATATCTCAGATACAATTATTAAGAATGACACCAGCCAAAGAAATACCATCTGTGACTGTCTATATATATCTCAGATACAATTATTAAGAATGACACCAGTGAAAGAAATACCATCTGTGACTGTCTATATATATCTCAGATACAATTATTAAGAATGACACCAGTGAAAGAAATACCATCTGTGACTGTCTATATATATCTCAGATACAATTATTAAGAATGACACCAGTGAAAGAAATACCATCTGTGACTGTCTATATACATCTCAGATACAATTATTAAGAATAACACCAGCCAAAGAAATACCATCTGTGACTGTCTACATATATCTCAGATACAATTATTAAGAATAACAACAGCCAAAGAAATACCATCTGTGACTGTCTATATATATCTCAGATACAATTATTAAAAATAACACCAGCCAAAGAAATGCCATCTATGACTGTCTAGATATATCTCAGATACAATTATTAAGAATAACACCAGCCAAAGAAATACCATCTATGACTGTCTAGATATATCTCAGATACAATTATTAAGAATAACACCAGCCAAAGAAATACCATCTGTGACTGTCTATATACATCTCAGATACAATTATTAAGAATAACACCAGCCAAAGAAATACCATCTGTGACTGTCTATATATATCTCAGATACAATTATTAAAAATAACACCAGCCAAAGAAATACCATCTGTGACTGTCTAGATATATCTCAGATACAATTATTAAAAATAACACCAGCCAAAGAAATACCATCTGTGACTGTCTAGATATATCTCAGATACAATTATTAAGAATAACACCAGCCAAAGAAATACCATCTGTGACTGTCTATATACATCTCAGATACAATTATTAAGAATAACACCAGCCAAAGAAATACCATCTGTGACTGTCTATATATATCTCAGATACAATAATTAAGAATAACACCAGCCAAAGAAATACCATCTGTGACTGTCTAGATATATCTCAGATACAATTATTAAGAATAACACCAGCCAAAGAAATACCATCTGTGACTGTCTATATACATCTCAGATACAATAATTAAGAATAACACCAGCCAAAGAAATACCATCTATGACTGTCTATATATATCTCAGATACAATAATTAAGAATAACACCAGCCAAAGAAATACCATCTGTGACTGTCTATATACATCTCAGATACAATTATTAAGAATAACACCAGCCAAAGAAATACCATCTGTGACTGTCTATATATATCTCAGATACAATTATTAAAAATAACACCAGCCAAAGAAATACCATCTGTGACTGTCTAGATATATCTCAGATACAATTATTAAAAATAACACCAGCCAAAGAAATACCATCTGTGACTGTCTAGATATATCTCAGATACAATTATTAAGAATAACACCAGCCAAAGAAATACCATCTGTGACTGTCTATATACATCTCAGATACAATTATTAAGAATAACACCAGCCAAAGAAATACCATCTGTGACTGTCTATATATATCTCAGATACAATAATTAAGAATAACACCAGCCAAAGAAATACCATCTGTGACTGTCTAGATATATCTCAGATACAATTATTAAGAATAACACCAGCCAAAGAAATACCATCTGTGACTGTCTATATACATCTCAGATACAATAATTAAGAATAACACCAGCCAAAGAAATACCATCTATGACTGTCTATATATATCTCAGATACAATAATTAAGAATAACACCAGCCAAAGAAATACCATCTGTGACTGTCTAGATATATGTCAGATACAATTATTAAGAATAACACCAGCCAAAGAAATACCATCTGTGACTGTCTATATATACATCTCAGATACAATTATTAAGAATAACACCAGCCAAAGAAATACCATCTGTGACTGTCTATATATATATCTCAGATACAATAATTAAGAATAACACCAGCCAAAGAAATGCCATCTATGACTGTCTAGATATATCTCAGATACAATAATTAAGAATAACACCAACCAAAGAAATACCATCTATGACTGTCTAGATATATCTCAGATACAATTATTAAGAATAACACGAGCTACAGAAATACCATCTGTGACAGTCTATTTATATCTCAGATATTGTTTTAAGGAATGACAACAGCTTGGATTGTTTCTACATCTTGGATAAAGATTTAAGAATGACATCAGCCAAAGAAATCCCATTTTGGACTGTCACTTCTGACAATTACCAGCACAAGACATCTAAGCTGCACTGTAGATGACACACTGTAGATATAGGGCTTTTTTTTTTTTCAGACTAATAACTGAGTAGCACTTGTTTCTAGTCTGCAGACAGTGTAAATAAACCCATGAACAGCATTAAAACTGCCGCTTAGCAGAACACTGCAAAACAGCTGTTGATTAAGCACATGTTAGCATACAATTTTCTGTCAGACTGTTTAAGTAATTATGTAGTGTTATTATGATTTTTTTGTCATTTTCTAACAGTGATTTCTACAGTAGGCACAAAATAAATGAAGTTGATGTTCCCTTCTTCCACTTAAATCTTTCCAAAATTACATAACTAAAGTATTTGTTGAAGGTAATAACATTCTGAACCAGACATATTGCTTTAAGCAGAGCAAATCAATATATAAGCATTTAATGCACTAACAAAGAGCCTTTTGTAAAAAAAAAAAAAAAGGCTGTGTACATAACTCAAGTGAGGTAAAGAAAAACAAGTGCCAGTCATTAACTGCTTATCCCAAGGGTCTGTGTATATTACTCAAGTGAGGTAAAGAAACCAAAGTGCCAGTCATTAACTGCTTATCCCAAGGGTCTGTGTATATTACTCAAGTGAGGTAAAGAAACCAAAGTGCCAGTCATTAACTGCTTATCACAAGGGTCTGTGTATATTATTATTCAAGAGAAGTAAAGAAACCAAAGTGCCAGTCATTAACTGCTTATCCCAAGGGTCTGTGTACAATACTCAAGTGAGGTTAAGAAACCAAAGTGCCAGTCATTAACTGCTTATCCCAAGGGTATGTGTACATCACTCAAGAGAGGGAAAGAAACTAAAGTGCCACACATTAACAGCTTATCACATGAGTTGAATGAGCTCGAATATAATACGCACTTTTTTTCAAGAATTTTCAGTTTCCACAAAGGGGTGCGTATTATACATGACGGTGGGCCTTCAGACAATTTTTTCCAGCTTGAAAACCCGTAAAATATCAGCAAAAGGTCAATAATTTCTGTCCAAATGATCATGTTTTCTTTCTTGGTGCACTTTCTTTTTGGAGAGCGTAGTTCAGGGGAGAAAACCAGCATCATAAGTAATGAAAGTACGGTATCGTAAAAGCCGTAATAATGCTGTTTTTTTTTTCTTCTTTTTTTTTTCTAAATGTAGAACTGCTAAAGTGTCAGTCATGTAGCCAATGTTTCCCAGTATTTTGCCAGTCAATATTCACACTCGCACAATTATCAACTAATTAATTGGATAAAGGAGTCGTCCGTATATTGTTAAACAAACACAACAGTAAGTGTTGTTTGATGTCGCCATAATTATGAGATGATTGTTTACACATCCAAAAGGTGTTGAGAAGGTGTTGACACTCTGAGATAATGCCATGTTTATTTGATATTTCCGAAAGAAATAGTCTCCAGGGTTAATTGTCCTTAATGAAGTTAATACTTAAATGCAACCGTAGCAATATTCACGCTATGTAATTGTTACGCGCACCGACAATGGCCGCTTCCTGAACGAAAAAACATCGCTAAATGGTAACTCTATTTCCAGACAAAATTTGTGTGTATTATATTCCAATGCAAGCATTTTTCCCTAGACTTTGAGGCCAGACCAGGGGTGCCTTTTATACACTCTAGCGTATTATATTCAAGCATTTACGGTACTCAAGTGAGGTAAAGAAACCTAAGTGGCAATCACTAACTGCTTATCCCAAGGGTCTGCATATATTACTCAAGTGAGGTAAAGAAACCAAAGTGCCAGTCATTTACTGCTTATCCCACGGGTCTGTGTGTATTACTCAAGTGAGGTAAAGAAACCAAAGTGCCAGTCATTCACTGCTTATCCAAACAGTCTGTGAACATGAGCTATAGAATCTAAACAAAGGGAAGGTAATTCAAAAATTTATGTGACTGAATGATAACTATCAAATATGTTGACCATGCTTTCTCTACATCTGCATGATTATTCTAAGTGGTTAAATCAAAACAAATTAGGTTAATAAAGGGAGGTAAGTCAGACAAACAAGAGGAAGGTTAACACTAATAATTTGTCATCTACTGTTTTTATACATTAGAAAAGTAACCAGCTGTGAAAGTTCATTTATGTAAACATTACATGCACTTCATGATCTTAATATAGTCAATTGTATGTAGAACATGTGTTGAACATATTTTACTCCAACCAGCTTGACACAGTTTCATCTGTCATGTATAAAGAGAGTTCCTCTTAATTACTTTTTACAAGCATTTTTCAGTTCCTCTTTGTTTGCTTTTATAAATCAAAATCGATTGGCTGAATGCTGACACCAACTTTTATTTCCTATAACTATGCACAATAAAATAAAAATATTATTTCCCTTTTTTACATGTATCATTTTGCTAAAAACTCCCTGGTAATTACATGCCAAAAAACCTTTAAATTTTCTGTAAGTTTCTATAAAACCATTATCTTTAATCCAATTCATCTTTCTCTAAAACCATCATCTCTCAGCAAATTTTAAGCTTTCTCTAAAACCATCATCTCTCAGCCAACTTTGAGCTTTCTCTATAACCATAATCTCTGTCAAATTCTCTAAGCCAATTCTTAAGCTTTCTCTAAAGTCATTCTCTAAAATAACAATTCTGAAGCTTTCTCTAAAACAATCCTCTTTAACTGAATTCTTGAACTTTATTTAAAGCCATTCTCTCTAAGCCAATTCTTTAGTTTTTTCTAAAACCATCATCTCTAACCAAAAATGAAGACAACAACATTTACACAAACATTAGCCCTTGTGACTCTTTCTATAAATTTGTACTGTTACAGATAGCAGAAGTATGACATCTAAAATTTGAATTTACTGTTTAAATTTGTTGCTTTGAAATTCCACTAAATCCAATTTAACTAACTCTCACAGACCAGCCCAGTGTCTAGTGACACCCCAGAGGCATAAAAAAATCTATCAATACAGAATTTAGTAGTCTACATACCCATTCTGTATTAAAGCTTTATATCTTCCATTTTCTTCGCCAGAACAGTTGCCTCTCTCTACTGAAACAAACAAAGCTTGTATAAATATGTTGAAGCTCTTGGAAAACACTGAACAAACAACTACAGAATAACATATGGAAAGTAAGTCATTCCTCGAAGGCTCGAAATCGTTTCGCTCGACCATTTCCTCGATGGCTCGAGTTGACGTTCAAGCTGATTTTTTATCCTTTTTTTTCTATACTGAAATAATACACTTGGCTTGAAGTCACAATGCTCAAATAATTCTGTGGCTAGAGGTTATTTCTATGGTCCCAATGTGTTAATTTACACCTTTGTTTGCCAGGGTCGAACTTCTAATGGGGTATTGAATTGTCAGTCTAGTGTTGTATCTAGCACGAAATAGTGGGGCGGCTTTTTATCTTTCTCACACCGCCCCAGTCAGCGCCAGTAATTACTTTGATATTAGGGCAGTGTGGCGCTGACTGAGGCAGTGTGGAGGAGGAGTTATTAATAACTCCTCCTACTGTACTTTTGTTTATCTGATAATCCAGTGTCAAACTCTTGATCAATAAATTTTCGTATCGACTGCATTTGGAATATACACTGCCATAGGTGAGATTGTTTTGCTGTGACTGTGTGACTTCACGCCATGTGCTAACAAGACCGATCGCTATAATTAAGTTCCCTATTCAAGACTATATCATGTGATGTTGCCGCCTTTTGCCGGTGTGATTTTGAAGTTCAGAGTAATTGTTTGCTGTTCACGATTCGTATGGATGAAAACCTTTAAACAATCACAACAGGATTTTAATAATTTTGCCCTGTTAGAATTAGTAGACATAATAGGCTCAGTGATCTAAAACTCTGAAAATCATTTACTTGTTGCTTCCTTACGTGTTTCTGGGAATTCTGGACAATGGTAGAAACAATGTAGAATTTTCTTACTTACAAACTATAATTTATGTTAGCGATGTTTTCAGACTTGGAAAAGGTGTTCTTTTTCAATATAACCTATATAAAGAAACTCCAACAAGACTGAGGAATAACTTACCTGTTTCGTCAAAATGCCTATTCCTTTTATCAAATTCATTGTCGGTGTAAGCCTGACCTCCATTTTCACCTTGGTGACCTTTAATATCTTCCTGAACTTTTCTAACAGTCATACTGCTTCCTGAGTTAGTACTCATCCCTGCATTACACACACTCTCCCTATCAAAAGCATTATGAATAGAACTGCCTATCTTATTACCTCCCTTTAATTCAATATCATTACCTCCCTTAACATTTGTTTGAGTATCTGGAATACTGTACAAAGAGATCTCTTTCCCAACTTGTACACATGAAAATCCACAAGATTTATGACATAAAATCCTAGACTTAATATTTGTATTACTTTTAGCTAAATTTGGTAATCTTTTTCTGTAACAGTCAATTTTAGACTTCACAAAGTCCCTCCCTTTCACTAGGACATTTTTTGCTTTGCTTAGTTTTGATTTTGGCTCTTCAGGAAATTCTAATTTTTGAAAATCTTCACAGGTAACAAAATTATCACAGCTATCAAGCTGAAATGAACGCGCTGAGAAAAATGTGCCACTAGTTTCTGCCGTATAAAAACTTGCTGCGTCAGATGACAGAGTTGTACTCCTACTGCTGGAGAACCGTTCCTCTGACACAATCCTTGGTGTCCAAGTTAACGTTTTCTTTAATCTTTTAATCACAGGTGTCCCTGCAGAATTTCCTATACCAGAATTATCCAAGGAATAGAACGATTCAAATCCAGAGAAATCACTTTCAGTTCTATCTTTCACCAATGACCCTGTCTGAAAACTTTTTAGAATCCTTAACTCATTTGCATATGGTTCACATTTACCATCTTTCAAATCATTTACATCTTTTTCTTCAAAAGCCTCTAGATTTGTATTGCTATTACTGGCTGTATCAGTTTCTTCAACAATTCTTGTTAACTCCTCTACAGACACAAACTTTTCCTCGACTGTTTCTGAACACTCATTTGTATTGCGATTAAACTCTTTCACATCACTTTCATTTCCATCTAGCAAATTTGATTCAGAATACTGTGTACAAAGGTAATCCTCGTCTTCATCAGAAATTGTATTCACTGAACCAGAGTCAAAATTAACATCTAAGCTATCACCATAAAAAGTGTCATCTCCATCAGTTTTTTCACCCCCATTAAACGTATTATCAGAAACACTTACAGAGTCATTTGTTTCAGCCTCGTCTTCATTTATTGTGGAAAACGTTTCACTGCTAGTGTTTAAATAAAACAGCACTGCATGTCTTTTACCATCTTTACTATGTGGTAACTCTATTGCATTTTGTCCACTTTTCTCACTTCCCTTTTTACTCGGTCTACTTACGCCTTCAGTTAGTTCATAGATATCATTTGCTGTTTTTATTCCAATATCAGCAGTTTTATTGGAATTGCTATCTTTTGCATAATCTGATGTAACCTTTTCTTCAAGCTTAACGCTTTCAGAAGCTTTAGTGTTCTCTACAACAGTATATGAATTTGTGGCTTTTTTATTCAATATTTTTTCAGGATTGTTGCATTTTGTTTCACAATTATTACTGCTACTGGCTATAAAACTTGATTCAGTCACTTCAGATTTGACTGCTTCACTACAGGAAGTTGGTGGGGAAAGTTCTTGGGGATTATGGGTAAAAGGTGAAGGGGGGCTAACTCTGTTTTCTTCCTTTACATGTTTTTTGTGAGTTTGGGACTTGTTATCTATTTTTTCTTCTTCCACAGATTTTTCAGGCAGATCTTTGACAGTCTCACATTCTGTTGTTTTCGTGTCTGTTTTTAGCTCCAAATTCCCCTTCTGCTTCTCATCTGTAAGGCAGAAAAATTAAACAATGGTATTTATTAAATACGGTATAATATTGATAACACAATAGCGTATAAATATCATTGTTTGATCACTGACTGCAATAACATGCTGTATTAGAGGATTATTCCTAAAGAGCAGACTATTCTATTTTCTTCAAAATTATACAGTTGTGAATGATATTTAATGAATCATAACCTGTTGTCAAGGCATATGAACAAAAATCTTAGTACAACAGGTAAACTGGATGCGATAATTTAAGATTCCTTATAAAGAGCTGTAACTTGTACATTTTTTCCCATTTATTTACAAATGAAAGCTTTCTCAGTGTCTTCATAATCTTAGGTAGAATTTTTGGACATATGTTATTTCTTACATTACAACTAATATGGTATTTCAGTCCAATCAATACACATATATCATCATTTAATTTTAGGGCATGTCCCTTAAAGGAGAAAAATCTTTAAATAAAATTATCTTATCTATGACGAAATTACCGGTAGTTCTTTCATACTCAAGAGTATACTATCTAGTAAGTTTCATTGAAAGCATATTTGGGAAAAGGCTTTTAGCATCAACACTTACACTTTAAAAAGCTTATATAAACTTAAAATAATAGACAAGAGCACCGCTGGGCGTAGCATTATACGCCCGAAGGGCATTTTTTTTTAAGTATGATGCATTTGTTATAAAAGAGAGGAAATCTTAGGATTTAAAATTAAATGATTTGCTTAAAATTTTTATTTTTTTTACCTTTGATATACTGACCCCTAAATCAATAGAGGTCATTTACTCAATGTGTGCAACCATTATATAAATTTTGAAGACTCTATGAAAAATGGTTGTCGAGTTATAGAGTGTAAATGATTCTAAACATTTAGGTCACTATAACCTTGACCTTTGACACACTGACCCCAAAATGTATAGGGGTCATCCACTCAATGTGTGCCACCATTACATGTATTTTGAACTCTCTAAGACAAATGGTTGTCAAGTAACAGTGTAAATGATTCTAAACATTAAGGTCACTATGACCTTGACCTTTGACACACTGACCCCAAAATGTATAGGGGTCATCCACTCAATGTGTGCAATCAAGATATAAAGTTTTAAGTGTCTATACCAAATGATTGTCAAGTTACATGTTGGTTTTCAAGGTTAAGGTCTATTCCGTGTGTGCAATTATAATATGAAGTTTGAAGACTGTACAACAAATGATTGTCAAGTTACATAAAAGAAATGGTTTTTAATGTTAAGGTCTATGCGACCTTGACCTTTTACCTACTGACCCCAAAATGTTTTATTTCATTATTTAGTAAGAATGTACAGGCACTGAAGATCTGCCAAAAAAATAATTACTGTAGCCTTAACATACATATTCAATTCTTAGATAATAGGAAACTTTTCCAATGAAAAACTGGCACTTATAGTAAAATCATGACCACTTATCTAAATCAATTAATTGAATGTTGTAAGTTTGCCATATAAAGAGTCTCCAAAACACGTTTTCTATTAATATTAAAATACGACGGGGTCGCGGAAATACAGAATTTATCCGTGATTTTCTCTCGCTGCAAAATTAGGGCAGGGTGCTATAATGAACTAAATATTTGCTGAAATTGGTTTCCTTCAATTTGCTAAATCTACTTGACTTTTCTTACAAATTAATCCGAGAATTGAAACAAATAAAGGTGAAGTCAGGGAGTTTTTGTGACGATTTCGCCCAGGTCACCTGCTCGTGAGAGTCCTGCTCTGATCATGATATGGGCGGTACTGACAACTTACTGAAGATGTTTTAGCACCTGTCCCATTCAATCTTCACAACTACTATAATTTTAGGTATCGCAGTTTGCTTAAAATCTGTACATCACACGGTGTTAATTGGTTGACTGGTGTCAACTAAATAAACAAACAATCAATTGACGCACATGATTAGGTGTGTGCAGATCAATCATACATCGATCAATTTGACAAATAATAAACAGTGGGTGGGACATAATTAAACTAGGCCAATGCAAAAGGCGAATGGGCTGTCCTTAAAGGACATAAGAGCACTGGAGGAGAGGCAGCGTGGTGCTCAACATCGGGCAAAGGGGCGCCGGCAAAAAGGGGCGTGGCGCCGCGCCCCGCTAACACGCTCTAGATTATTCCCTACTATAATATGGTGCTATTATGACAATACATAATATGAGTGGCATTGTGATTTCTGACAAGTTTTGACCACAACTAACCCAAAATCATGACAGCACCAGTATGACTACCCTCCTTTGCACATAACATAAACAAGAAAAACGTAATGCAGATTTTATTTGCAACATACTGATATCTATGATTAACTATTTGGAAAGAATACAATTTCTCTTACCAAACACACAAAGCGACTTCACAAAATCCTTTTACATCAAATTACACTAAACATAAGATCTTGTCATACATTATGCAGTTCAGATTTATTGCTTCATGTAACGCAAGTATCAAAGCAATGTATAATTTATTTCAATGAAAGCCGACTAGTTTCCCATTCAACCATACACATCTATTGGTGCTGTGCATATTTGTACTGAAAGGAAAGCAAATATTTGATTAATCTAATATGAAATTTCCCCCACTTTCTTTTCTTTCTTTAATAAATCAATTTTTAAGACTAAAAGATGAATACAGATTGCTTTGTGCTGATAGTTTGTCGAAAAAATTATGAAATTCAACTTGTGGTGAATTATAAAATGTGTACATCAAATTATATACATTACAAGTATAAATTGTTTGTGTGAACCTTGGTACAGTATAAGATATAACCTCCTGAGCTCAAAATATTATACTGAACCAGGTGAACATTTCCATGCAAACAAACTGACCAAACGAAAGTGTAAACACTTAATTAATATATGAACTGTTGAACTTAACGAGTACCTATTTACCGCCATTTCCATTTTTTCTCTCAAACATTAGACTGGTCATGGTTCTTAGATGAACACTAAATGATGTCAGTCATTTTATTGACCTATGAAACCAGTCTGGTAAGTAAAAATAAATATTTACAGTAAAGGTACAAATGTTTTGGGACTTTCATGAAATTTAACTACTGGGAAGGGCATTATGGGTTTACATGGTAGGATAAAGTTGCAATACAAATCTGTGTAAATAGAACTGTAACTACCTTAAGCAAAGAACCATGTCAATTATGAAATTCCATCCATAATACAACAATGCACTATGCATCAGAAAAAAGTCCCAGTTCCAATGTGCATGGACTCAAAATGATGTTGCTTGTGCACTCATGCATGAAAGACCAATGATTTTAGTTCAGGCTTGATTCCATGATGAAGATTTCAAAGGCTAGAAAGAGCCCTTGAGTTGAAGATAAAAAAGCAGCAATCATGCCTGATGCAAAAAAAAACAAGAGGGCCATGATGGCCCTATATCGCTCACCTGAATATTACTGCTTTTAACAAAGTTGCTATGGACCTGGTTAATTGACCCCACATGACCCATATTCAAACTTGACCTAGAAATTATTGAAACAATCTTTCTGACAAATTTCAAGGTTGTTTGAACTGAAAATGTTACCTCAAAAACAAGGTTTTTCCATTTTTGGGTCTGTGACCTAGTTTTTGACCCCAGATGACCTTTATTCGAATCTTAGCTAGAAATCACTTAAACATCCTTTCTGACAAATTTCGAGAATATTTGGACTGAAAAGTAGCTTTTAGAGTGTTCTATTTTTGGGCTCTGTGACCTAGTTTTTGATTTCAGATGACCCAATTTCAAATTTAACCTAGAAATCATTGAAATAACCTTTCTGACAGATTCCAGGTTATTTGAATTGAAAATGTTACCTCTAGAGTGTTAACAAGGTTTTTCCATATTTCGGCTCTGTGACCTAGTTTTCGACCCCAGATGACCTAATTTTGAGCTTGAGCTAAAAATCATCAAAAAAACCTTTCTGACAAATTTCTGGGATATTTTGACTGAAAATGTAACCTCTAGAGTGTTAACAAGGTTTTTCTATTTCGGGCTCTGTGACCTAGTTTTTGAACCAAGATGACCCATATTCGAACTTGAGCTAGAAATCATAGAAACAACCTGTCTAACAAATTTCCAGATTATTTGGACTGAAAATGTTACTTCTCCTTCTACAAGAAGATTTTCAAAGTTTTCACTATATAAGCCTATGTAAAACCAATGACCCTGGGGTGGGGCCAAATTTGACCCCAGGGGTATAATTTGAACAAACTTGGTAGAGGTTCACTAGACAATGCTACATACCAAATCTTAAGGCTCAGGGCCTTGTGGTTTCTGACAAGAAGATTTTTGAAGTTTTTCCTATATACATGTAAGTCTATGTAAAACCAATGACCCCAGGGTGGGGCCAAATTTGACCCCAGAGTTATAATTTGAACAAACTTGGTAGAGGTCCACTAGACAATGCTACATCCCAAATATCTAAGCTCTATGCCTTACGGTTTCTGACAAGAAGATTTTTTAAGTTTTTCCTATATAACTCTATGTAAAACAAGTTACCCGTGGGGCGGGGCCATTTTTGACCCAGAGGCCATGATTTGAACAAACTTGGTAGAGGTCCACTAGACAATGCTGCACACCAAATATCTTAGCTCTATGCCTTACGGTTTCTGACAAGAAGATTTTTAAAGTTTTTTCCTATATAACTCTATGTAAAACAAGTTACCCCTGGGGCGGGGCCATTTTTGACCCCAGGATCATAATTTGAACAAACTTGGTAGAGGTCCACTAGATGATGCTTTATACCAAATATCAAAGCGCCAGGCCTTGTGGTTTCTGACAAGAAGATTTTTAAAGATCCAACTTTTAAAATCTGTTTTTAGCTCCTGTGACCCAGAAATGCAATGAACCAGAACCATTTGAACAAACTTGGTAGAGCTTCATGCAAAGAACATTTTAGGCAAGTTTCATTAAATTTTGCCCAGTGGTTTCAGAGGAGATGTCGTTTGAATGAATTGTGGACGACGGACGGACGCCGGACAATCAAGGATCCTAAAAGCTCACATGAGCATGCTCAGGTGAGCTAATAAAAATGAGGTAACAGGTTTAAATCCTATCTACAGAATTCATTTTCCGCATGTTTCGAAACTGAAATAAGTAAAAGTCTAAACAGGTTATATATGTTTCAAGAACTTTCTAAACAATATTGAAAATAATTTTAGTAAGTTTTAACTATGGTATTTTACATGTCTCAAAAATGGCCCACTTTCAGAAAGGCATGAATTTTTACCTGCAAAACAAGGCTTTCTAACAAACAGTTACAGCAACAATGAGCTTCTTAAATGAATAGTTTTGTATGTTTTTATTCAACTTTAATGCCCTTTAACAGTCAAAAGTGGAAGGGGGGGGAATGGTTGGTGGTGATGATTGAACGCGTTAACAACCAGCAATCAGTGACAGGCTAATTTATCTGAAGTCAGCAACTTATTACGACTAGAGCACAGAGACATGTTTCTAAGAGACTATGGTAACCTCTGAGCAAATTAATGTCAAACATAGAAGTCATCATAATTCACTTTCATGTTTGGTAGTTAACTGATATTTGAAACAGCTGCATCCTAATTACATTTAATCGTTTTGCATACATGTGTAAATTAAGACTTGACAAGATTTGGTGAATACATGACAAGTTAAATGTTTGACATATGTTTTATATATCTGCCCCACCTCTCATTCTTTTACATAATTACACAGGTTATTTTTTGTTTTCATGGGTATTCAAATTAATGCTATTGTTCTGAAATATCAGAACCAAGTTAAAATATAATTCAACTTTATCAATTTTCCAAACTGAGGACCGAAAAGCCACAGCATTTTTCCTAATCGAGCCTACTGCAAAAGCTAACAGCTTGGAACGTGGTGTAGTGAGACAAATAGCATAACACTGTCTGATGGCTGCCCTATCTAACAATCATTATCATACTTTATTCATCAGAGAGAGATCATTACTTCTTGAATAGCTATAACAATGATATCTCTATCAAATAAATGGCCACCCTATATAAGCAACCACAATCACAAAATGGCCACCAGGGACAAATGATCTTATGTCTAGTGGTAAAATGCACTGGATTTTTATACAGGGTCTGAGAGTTTGATTCCCGACTTCTAATTGTCTTTCAGATAAGGCATAACACCTGGGTCAGATGTATCAGTGCTATATACTGAGCATAAAAGAACCAAGGGAATATCTGGAAAAGAACACATTCTGTATCTTGCATCATCCCTCCAAAACCTAAAATAACTAAACCCTGCAAGGGGTTTTGGTCATAGGCAATGGGTTTAATGACAAATAACAATGATAAATAGAAAGAAATGGCCACATGATATCACCACAGACCACATATCTTCTAAAAGAGCACTTAGCTCTAGCATTTGCAACTTCAAGGTCAAAATACATGACCTCTATACAAGTTCTGATTTTATCCACTACATAAATGGCTAGTCTACCAGATAGGACCATAGCCAATCTACAAACCAAACCAAACAACAGTCAGAACCTTGGTAACTATACCAGAAAAACTAAACCTGAAACCAATACTATGAGTAATTATCCATCGCACAAAACTAATAAGTACCTACACCAGTGACAACAATGGCCAATCTGACAAACATACAGGACAACTGCTACTGTACAAACATTCATTTCCTCAAGACTCCACAAACTATATGAACAAAGTCAATTATGCTCCTTAACTATAATTTAAAATGAAACCATGACATTTCTAGTGACACAATTGTAGAGAGTTTACAAGTAGACCCTGCATTGTCACTTTCCCCAGAAACACTAACATTGCTTACTATAATGACCATGACCTCTTTAAGGGTTAAAGATACTACCACTCTATCAGCCCTAACCATGATAATTTACCAACAATATTCATAACCACTAATTCACTTATGTAAGACCTCTGCCATTATTCAAGTCCTAACTGTGTCATAAAAATACACTGTTTCTAACCTTTTTATCGTAACTTTCTTTAAGATAGTGTTCAATCAGAAATTAGTAAACTAATAAAATTTGGTAACAAAGAACAGTTTACATACCATTTCCAGTTCAGTATATTCCTACATAAACAATAAAGCTGTGAATCATGACCCGAAAGAGCTCTGGTGATGGGGAAATCGTACATACCGTGTATAGAAAAACACACGACAAGTATGATTCACAAATATTTACTTCACAGGAAGAACATCACAAAAACACTTTCACTAAACGCATATGTAAAAAAAACGCAACAAATTATTTACACTGGCATAATAAACAATTAAATTCAAGAAAAACCACATTTACCAGTCAAGTAAATGAAACAGTGGTCATGTAGAAACAATACTATGTTTTAATATGCCTCCAGGCAATTTGTAATTCTGAAGTGGGAAGCTTTTATTACGAAATAATTCTGTAATTAGTATTGTTGACCTTATAACTGTCAAAGTATCATATGTAGATGTAGTAAATTGTTATTGACAGTTGACTTAACAAGTTTATACATGATGTCTCACTTATCTGTTTCAGACAAGTCAGTCAGAAAACAGTAGTGTTGTGAGACCACTATTTTTTTAAACCAAATTTATTTACATAGTTACATGAACTATTTTTCATATGATGTTTGTATAAAACTAGAACTGCCACTGTCATGGCGTGAATACCCCCGCATAGCGCTTTGTCAGAATCAACAGGGGTCATTAAGAGGTCATGGACAACCTCCCTGCCAAATCTGAGGGTAGTCTGTACATTGCTTAGTTATGTATTCTACATGTTTTTTAGTGGCAAAGATCAAAGTAACCATTACCTTTGACCTACAACCTCTAAAACTGAAACTGCCACTGCATGACTTGAACCCCCCTGTGGGCCAAAGGATTGTTAAGATATTGGGCGGACAAGGAAAATCTGACGGACGGATGGACAGATGGAAGGACGGACAAGTTGATTCCAGTCAACTGGAACTTTGACCCAGTGACCTCAAAATCAGTAGGGGGCATGTACTAGTCATGACCAACCTCCACACCAAATCATGAAGACTGTGGGTGAAAGGATTCTTAAGTTATTGGGCTGACAAGCTTTTTTTAGTCAAAGCTCCTGTGAACTTGACTTATTACCTAGTGACCTCAAAATAAATAGGGGTCATCTACTGGTCATGACCAACCTCCAGACCAAATATGAAGACTGTGGGTTAAAGGAGTCTTAAGTTATTGAGTGGACAAGCTTTTGTAGTCAACGCCCCTGTGACCTTGACCTTTGACCCAGTGACCTCAAAATCAGTAGGGGTCATGTTCTAGTCATGACCAACCCCCATACCAAATATGAAGACTGAGGGTCAAAGGATTCTTAAATTATTGGGCAGACGAGCTTTTTTTAGTCAAAGCTCCTGTGATCATGACCTTTGACCCAGTGACCTCAAAATAAATAGGGGTCATCTACTGGTCATGACCAACCTGCACACCAAATATGAAGACTTTGGGTCAAAGATTCTTAAGTTATTGTGCGGACAAACTTTTTTTATTCAAGGCTCCTGTGACCTTCACCTTTGACCCAGTGACCTCAAAATAAATAGGGGTCATCTACTGGTCATAACCAACCTCCACACCAAATATATTGGGTGGACAAGCTTTTTTTATTCAAAGCCCCTGTGACCTTTGAACAAGTGACCTCAAAATCAATAGGGGTCATCTACTGGCCATGACCAATCTCCAGACCAAATATGAAGACTGTGGGTCAAAGGATTCTTAAGTTATTAGGCGGACAAGGAAAAACTGACAGACGGCCGGACAGACAGCCGGCCGGACAAGCTGATTCCAGTATACCTCCCACAACTTTGTTGTGCAGGGGTATAATAAGATTGTTGAAAATGACATTAGATACCACACCAACAGAACCAAACACTTCTGCAGTAATTGTATTTTAACTCAAGGTTGTATCTGACTGCTTAGAGTTTACATTTTTGACTTCTGCATCTTTTTGTTTAAAAAGATTTTAAGTTTAATAATCCCCCCACTGGGAAGAAGCTACCTGAAGGTTGTACTTTCAAACACTCAATGTAATAATGTTTGAAGAAAATCCCACAAAAAATAGGCAAGGTATATTTATTGTTCTTGCAAACTGCACTTCCTACCAATGTGCTATGTCAGGGTATTAAGTTTGAAGAAAATCGCACAAGCACTTTTGGAGTTATGCTTCAGACAAAGTTTTTCAATTAAATCTGATAAAGGAGAATAATTCTAAAAGTAGGCAAGAAAGAGTTATTATTCTTACACACTGCACCTCCTCCAAATGTGCTCTTTCAGTATATGAAGTTTGAAGAAAATCACTCAAGTACTTTTGGAGTTATGCCCCGGACAAAACTAGAATGGACGCACGCACGAACGGACAGAGACCATTTCTAATATTCCCTCCGTCTTTGGCGATGGGATAATAAGTTCAATAATACAAGAATTAGATATACATGTATATGCTGGTATTTTTAAAATGTAAACAAGTAAATCTGATAAAGGGGAATAACTCTTAAAAATAGGCAAGGTAGAGTTATTGGACTTGCACATTGCACTACCTACCAATGTGCTCTGTCAGTGTATCAAGTTTGAATAAAATCCCTCAAGTAGTTTTGGAGTTATGCTCCGGACAAAATTTATCAAGTAATTCTGATAAAGGGGAATAACTCTAAAAATAGGCAAGGTAGAGTTATTGGACTTGCACATTGCACTACCTACCAATGTGCTCTGTCAGTGTATGAAGTTTGAATAAAATCCCTCTAGCAGTTTTGGAGTTATGCTCCGGACAAAATTTATCAAGTAATTCTGATAAAGGGGAATAACTCTAAAAATAGGCAAGGTAGAGTTATTGCATTTGCACACTGCACTACCTACCAATGTGCTCTGTCAGTGTATGAAGTTTGAATATAATCCCTCAAGTAGTTTTGGAGTTATGCTCCGGACAAAATTGTTTCGGACGAACGGACGCACGGATGCACGGATGGACGAAGGGCATTTCTAATATCCCCTCCGCCTTTGGCGGGGGGATAATAAGTTTTGATATTACAACTGATAGTGTCACCTATATGGTTTTGAAATGTTATATAAAGTCTTTTCACTAACCTTTTAACAAAACAAGGGAAAATTTTGGCAGGCTCTCCAAAAAAAAATGGAAGGATTCTAAAAGTATAAGGAAGTTACGCCTAGAGCTGTCATCAGTAGAAATGATATCATTGTATCATCGATATTTTTCTGTCGATCGATTATTGATACGGATTTTAAAAAAATAATTGAATGTCTAGAAATGACGAAAAATCACCTGAAACATGAACAGAAGCAGGTGCCCTGGTGTCAAAAGGTCATGTCTAAAACTGCTGTTGTTACTTAATGGATGACTTCACTATGGCGGCTGCATTTGAAATTCAGAAGGCAACTTTAAAAACAAATTCCTTTGGGTTAAACATGAAATTTCAATAAAAACAAAAAAATCTAATTTTGAAAACTATTTAATTAATTGTAAATAACAAATAATTCTGATAGAGCTAAATCCTTACAACTATCTGGGGATCATCAAGAATGTGTATAATTTAGTATGTGCCCGTATGTAAGTTTATCCACATTTTTGTATTTATTTTTATAATTGACATATTTCATGTAGCAGTGATGACAAATATGATCAGAACAAAGCATGCAGAGGGCATTTTCAAACAAAACACATCATAATATTATGTACAGAAGGTGTATTTTACTGAAATCATAAATACATGTATGAAAGTGAAATATAGATAATTTTAAATAATACATCGATATATCATCGATAACTGTCATCCGATATCGATATATCAAATATGATATGCGTTTGACTGAGTCAATAACAGCTCTAGTTATGCCCAATTATTTTTGTACCCAATTCATATGGAATGTTGGCTTTATAGTTTGTTCACACAATTTGAATTTAAGTAAGCTCAGTCAAGGTCAGACCAACACTTTGTTGCCATATGTTATAGAACTGAATATCTAAAGCTCTATAAAGCCTTCAGTTTTATCAAATGTATTTATCTCTTGGCTAACGAGTAACTGTAAGCTAAGGTTTCTTGACAACATCTCACAAATTTCTGACCAGGCAGTAGGTGGAAATAGACTTGTCTTATATATCTTGAATGCAGCTGCAATATATCTTCAAAATACATGCATACTATTAATAAGCTTCAAATTTCACTTAAAGATCCTGTACACCAAGTCTTGCAAAGATAAATATGCTATACAAAAACATTTACATAATCTGTTACTACTGTTCCTCCGATGAGCTTGTAAATTAAAACAGAAATTTGTTATCTTTGAAATAAATATATATCTGCTTAGGGTCTTGTGAGTACCCAGTGACCCGGTCCTTGTGACTACCCAGTGACCCGGTCCTTGTGACTACCCAGTGACCCGGTCCTTGTGACTACCCAGTCACCCGGGTCTTGTGAGTACCCAGTGACCTTAGCTTTTTTGCATTTAGCTGATGTATCATCAAGTTAATAGTGAAACCTGTGTTTCCTTTGAATTTATATTTATAGGCTTAAATTTAGCTGTCTGAATAACAGGAATATTTGTTACAAGCATTATCCAGTTATTTAAGTATATTTTTCTTTGTTTTTAAAGTTGAACTGGGCCGTTAAGTATTGGTCTTCTAAAAACTGAGGATGCAAAAACACAAAACTGAAATTATATCTTCAGAAAAGGTTACTGGTTTACGGCACTGTACTCACATGAGACTTTTCCCTCTACAAATCAATTAACACTAACTCTCATAACCTGTCCCAAGAGGTTTATTATTTTCAGAAGTCAAATGTTCTCCATATGCCTTTCATTTCAATATAATATTCCGATCCATTTTCTTCCATCCTTACAAAAAAGGCCATGAAACAATGCTCAAGAGAAATATTCCATTTTAAATAGGATTGAACTTAAGGAAAAATGCCATTAATCAACAGGTTAAGTCTGACATAGCCTTTTGCTTAATATAAACCTTGTTGCCTGTAATTCTTTTGGCTTTAGAGTTAGTGCATGACCACAATAAGCCTTCAAATCTATGCATTCCAATCAAGATCATGCAAATATGAAATGCACTGAAAACAGATTTTTTTAGATATTTTTGCAAACTGTTGATGCAAACTAAAACAAGTGAAAGGAAAGCTACAGTGATCCTGATCTCTAACCGTGTGATTTCAAAAATAATCCAAAGCTTTATTTCGGAGAAAGATACTACCATAGCAAGTTTCATTCCTATGTAAGCTCAAGTTACCGCCTGCAGTTTTAATTTGCCTATATGACTGGCAGGTAGAGCTGCAACAAGCATCACTTCATCTTTTCTTTGATGTCGCTGAATATATGTATTTCAGTACTCGTTTAAGTGATGCACTTAAATTTTGCAAGGCGTAATATAACAAGGTGTCATTGAAAACCTGGTTCACAATGATCATGCTACATCTTTTTATGAATGACTCAGGCTCTATACAATACAATATGCCACTTTAAATAAAATCTGCTTTGATGTGTCATATGGAAAACAAGAAAATAAAAGCTTTTTGTCTCTGGAGAACTCTTAATATCTAGAATCAACACATACTGTACAGAAAATGGGAAGTCAGTTTATGTGATCTATGGTATTTGCGGCTTCACACTGTCTGTGATTAATCACCCGAAAAACTGTATTTTCACAAAAACTGACTAGATACAGTGACTGCATCCTGAATCAAAATCTTTACTGAATTAGTTCAGACCTACTTTTAACACTGATACAGACATATGTTTTTTTGCATCTTATTTGTATCTCACTTGATAACTGCTCCCTGGGTACAAACCAGTATTAATGTTATAGGTCTTGCCCATTGTGTGGATTTCTACTCCTTAAACATTACTACTACACATAATTAATTAAAGACATTTCCCTTTACCAAAACAATATCTGGGTTATATCTAAGCATGTCACACATATAGGTTTTGGTGTACATTTGCTCCAAGTCCATTTTAACAAGAACTGTCACTGTAAGATGACAATGCCCCCGAAAGTGGCGCTTTGACCTTTGAGCTGGAATCAGTCATTCAGGGGTCAAGGTCAAACAAATAAAGGTCAGTGGGAAGGTCTTATCCAAAGGGGGTTGTGTCCAAGTATGAAGTAATTCCACTTACTAATAAGGAAGTTATGGGCAATGTTCAGTTTTTGAACATTTGGATCTTCAAGGTGAAGGTCAATCAGGGGTCAAGGTCAAATAAATATAGGTCAGTGGAAAGGTCTTGTCAAAGGGGTGTTATGTCCAAGTATGAAGTGAATCCACTTACTAATAAGGAAGTTATGGGCAATGTTAAAGTTTTCAGATGGACTGATGGATGGACGGACTGACAGACGGACAGTTCAAAAACTATATGCCTCCCTTCTGGGGCATAAAAATGACTCCACTCATTACAAAATTTAGGTGCAGACATAAAAACAGACAATTCAAAGTGACAGTGTGACCCTGACCCAAAAAAAATTGACAGTGTAAATGAAAGATTATTGGGATATGGTAAACATTAATTTTGTACGAATTGACTTCAATATCTCTATCAAATCACAAATCAGACCAAACAATCAAAAGGAATAAACCTATGTAAAAGTGACCAGTAAATGATAAACATGCATTTCAGGATTGAAAGTTATTATCAAGACAGAAAAATGATGTCAAAGTGTGACCATGACCTTGACCACAAACACCTTCTGTGAAATACACAATGAACTGACATCCTATGATAAACATTTGTTCAAAGTTATCAGGACACCTATCAACCACTACAAATATTATAGACAGGACACAGACAAAAAAAACAACAAACAAACAAACAAACAAACAAAAAACTCCTAACAGATTGGACAGACTAATAAACATTCTCCTGTGATCAAACCTCTCTCAAATTATACTATATGGTGAATAAAGAGCAAAGGAATTCTCATTGTCTCCACAAACATATTATGCAGCATTCATACTGAGCCATACATAACACAGGGAAATTTCACCTATTCTCCAAAGACATATCTTGCGTTTCTAATTCACAGATAACCCTAATGTTATTGATTCATAAAACAGTCTGTCACAGGCTGATTGTGCCACGAACATAAAATCTTTTACTTCCTACTGACTTGCCTGTATTTTTTCTGTGGAGAAGTGGGTGTTGGTAATAATTAGAAATCTTAGCAGAAAAAAGGAATGGATGATTATAAGTTATGAGATATTTGTAATCTTGCACTGAAACGCATGTGTTTCATAACTCAACATTTCAATAAAATAAATTTCTTCACCAAAATACACACAAAAATGTGTCCATCAAATAAGCTAATATTGCCAAACCATTGTCCTGAATTTATATTTCAATCTCCTTGGGCCTTTTCAATATTCTGGAATTCTGTGATACAAAATGCACTTTTTTATAGCAGCTGGTCGATAGAGATATTACCAAACCATCATTTCTGTCAAGAACAAGCCTTGAACCATGAGTCACCCATAACATTGAACCACTAACTTTCTCATGTTATATTATGATGACCTCAAATAGTTGGACTCAATCCACTAGCCCTGAATCAGGGAAAAGTTACACAACAGCACAAACAAGTTAATTCTGCATTATTAGTATACTAAGATGATCAAAATATATGCTACTTAATTTGAAAAAAAGCTAGACACTAATTTTGGAATATTAGAATTTGATTTTCAGATTCTAGTATTTGGTCGATTTCCAAATATTCAAATATCTGTTCCCATCCCTACTTATAAGTAACAAACAGACTGCAATTCTACCTTAGACAAACAAAACAAATTATCTAAGAAAAGAAAACAAATATACAAAGGTTACCTCTATGTGGTCACATTGTGCATAATTATGGGAGAAGACATTACAGCCTAGACATAATTTTCTAACTGAAAAACTTCTGTTTCAGCTAGGAGAAGAAATCATGGACAGTTTGGACCAGACTACTCTTATCTCAGTTATCTGCATATATCAAAATCATTTTGCCATTATAAATAATTTACTGGATAGTTCACAGAACACACTTATGAACAGCAGCCACTCTTGTGGATACATTTCTGTCATGGATCAAGACCATTTTTTTTAAGATATATTTTTTTTAAAGGATATGAAAAGGTAACTGAAAGACAGCCCTACTATAGATCTGACCCAAAGGAATCGTAAATTATAGCAAAGCAAAAATTGTCAAAAACAAACAAACTTTTATGAATACTGTACTTTTCATATGATTATCAGGACACAAATGACTGGAATATTCATCTGCCCAACAGCACAATGTAATCATCATCATCTCTGAAGACTGTTTTAGCTTTCCATACTTTTTAGGACTCACTTGAACAGTATTGTCATCAAGCTACATTAATATAACTTGCAAGAACCTGTTTTCCAATCCAAGTAAAACGAAGTAAGATTTAAATAAAGATAAGGATTAAAATAATTAAGATCAAGACTTACACTTTGATCACCTTTCATGAATTACAAGATAAAAAACAACATAAAGGCTTACAGTGATAACAAGCAACAAAAATTTGAACAATGTCACAGTAGAAACGGAAACATGCAATTAAATCAATCATGTAGAAAATTACTGAAGTGAAGAATAACCAAAACAGTTTAGAAAAGAAGATTCTCCGAAGGTTGTGATAATAACATAATTGTATTAACACATCCTGGAAGACAATAAACCTATTTTTCACTTAAATCACTGCATTCAAGCAATAAACCCAATATCTGCATTTGCTCTAGTGCAAAAAATAAAGAAACAAAACTCGGTCACAGATAATATATCTGTGCTTGTTTGAAGAAAGGGTAAAGTCAGAATTTGCATATAAAGAAAATGGGAAAAAATCAGTAATAGGTTTTCAAAGAATAACTTTGTGGTTATCATCTTAATCAAAGAGCAATAACTCCTTCAGAAATTGTGCAATGATATGCACTGCAATTCATGTTGATAAACATTCTGTAAAAGTTTGGTGGAAATCGCATACAAAATGTAGGAGGAGTTGCGCACATAAACATTAATATAATAATTATAACAAGAGCAACACTGGGCGGAGCATTAAATGCCCAAAGGGTGTTTGTTGATACATTTGTTATATAAGGGAAGAAACCTTAAAGGCTTTGTAATTAAATGATTTGCTTTATATTTTGAATTTTTGGTTTTTGATTTATAATATTTTGATTTGTAACATTTTATTATTTAAATTTTAGAGTTTTATAGATCTTTATCATATCTGAATTTAAAGTTTTAAAATTTGTATAAATGTCAGTCTTTCAGAAGTTATGATGTTCATGCTGTGATGCATGGTTTTTAAGTTATAGTGCAGAATATTTATTGTTTAGCTAATTGTCACCTTGACCTTTTATGTACTTATCCCAAACAGCATAGAGGTCATGTATTCAATGATGGCACAATCATCCTAAGAAGTTTGAAGTCTGTAAGGGAAGTAGTTTTCAAGTTATACAACAGAAATGCTTTTCTGTGTTTAGGTCATTGTGACCTTGACATCCTTCCTACTGATCCTACATGTAAGATGTATGGGGTCATTTTCTCAATGTAGTCAATCATTGTATGAAGTTTGAAGACTGTATGACAAATTGTTACAAAGTTTTACAGGAGAAATAGTTTTCAGTGCTTATGTCACTGTGACCTTGACCTTTGACCTACTGACCCAAAAGTCAATAGGGGTCATTCACTCAATGCCCGCAACCATTATACGAATTTTGAAGTCTCTATGACAAATGGTTGTCGAGTTACGGAGTGAAATGATTCAAAACATTTAGGTCACTGTGACCTTGACCTTTGACATACTGACCCCAAAACATGAAGGGGTCATTCACTCAATGTGTGGAACCATTATATGAATTTTGAAGTCTCTAAGACAAATGGTTGTCGAGTTACTGAGTGTAAATGATTCTAAACTTTTAGGTCACTGTGACCTTGATCTTTGACCTACTGACCCCAAAATTTATAGGGGTCATTCACTCAATGTGTGCAAACATTAAATAAATTTTTTGTAGTTTCTATAACAAATGGCAGAAATGGTTTTCAATTGCAAGGTCACTGTGACCTTGACCTTTGAGCTACTGACTCCAAAATCAAAAGGGTCATCCACTCAATTTAGGCAATAATGAAATGAAGTTAAAAGACTGAAGGCTACAGAATTACTCAAGTTATCCTCTGGAAACCAAATTGCTAACAGACGGACAGACTCCCAGGACTGTAACATATGGCCCCTTCGAGCATATAAAAATCATCAGAAGGGCAATAACTCCTTCATAGTTATACAGGGGCCATAACTCTGTGTTAAATGATCCAACTGGGCTATTCCAATGATATGCTCGTTTCCTTTTGGTAGTGATGGTTCCCATGCAGTTTTGTTGAAATCCAGTAAGCAGTTGCCGAGAAATAGTGCAGAAACAAATGTTACTCTGATAATATGCTGAATAATTAACCAAGGACCACAACTCTGTGTTAAAGTGTTAAATCCGAACAAGCAAAAGATATGCGCATCTCCGTTTGGTATTGAAAGTTCCCACAGTTTCCTTGAAATTCTTTCAGTATTTGCAGAGAAATAGCGTGGAAACGAAATACTATTCAGAGGCTATAATTCTGTGTTAAAAGGTCAGACTAAGACAAACCAATGACATGCGCATCTCCTTTTGGTATTGATGCTTCCCATAAAGTTTCGTTGAAATCCAGTTAGAAGTTGCCGAGAAATAGTATGGAAATGAATGTTACTCTGTATACATACTGCATAACAAATCAATGACCATAAATCTGTGTTGAAAGATCCAACTGGAACATGCCAAGGATATGCGCATCTCCTTTTGATATTGAAAGTTCCCACAAGATTTCATTGAAATTCAGTCAGCAGTTGCCAAGAAATAGAGCGGAAACAAATTTCGGACGGATGGATGGACGGACAAGACCAAAACAATATCCCCCTGCCAATTCCATCAGCAAGGGATAACAAAAAGTGAAATTTAAAAAAAAAAAAAAAAGCGAAATTAAAAAAAAACAAGAGTTTTCAAGCTACAAACAATCTAATCTAACAATAATCTGGAATCAAAGACGACTTAAAATGAAAACCATCAACAATATCCACAGCCTTACCTATCCCATGCCTATTTGCCATAAATTTCTTCCTCTTCAAAGCTTACACAGTAATGCTGGGTCTCATTTCTTTAAACTGATTAGACATATTGTTTCAAATTTGTTTTACTTTTTTTCCAATTAAACACACTTAAAAATTTGTCATCTAGATGTTTCGAAATTTCGTTTTTTTTCTCAGTTATAGACCAACAAACTCTGAAATTCATCTTCTGAATATTTCAAGTTTGAAACAGGACAATCAGTCTTTGTTGTGTAAACTATGGTTAACAGGCGTATTCTTCTGAGAAGCATGTTAAGGGAAAAAACATATTATTATTTTATATGTAATAAGATTTCAAAATATGAATTCACAATTTAACAAGTAAAGACTCAATAACATACAATGTAAGTAATATACAAGTAGAAACAAGAACAAACAAAAAACAAATAAAAAATTTATGGTCAATCTCAGTTAAAACAGTATTTGTGTTTGTTAAAAGCATAAAGTATTCGATCTTTATTTACACTTTGACCTCATCAACAAACCATGAATTAAGTTAATCTCTCACAACAATAAAGTAAATAAACCATGAAATAACAAGTTCATATTTAGAAAAGTTTCACTATTTTTCTTTTATTTATCTAACTACTTGCAAACTTACTTATAGAAAACTAGAGATGTGTCCATAGGACACAGATGCCCCCACATTCCTCTATATTGTCACAAAAAAAATCCTGTACAGTCATATGTGCATATTAACATTGTCTTTAACATTAAGGAGCCTAAATATTCTATTTTTGCTTAATAAGGGGTCTTAACTCTGTCAATCTCTAAAAAATTTGTGTCAAAATACCCTGGTGGATAAGTTCACATGCGAACAACTATTCTTAGAAAGTTTCATGGCTCTAGCAGTTATACGTTTGGTCTGAAAATGCTATTTTACTTAATGAGGGGCATAACTCTGTAGATCTCCAAATAATTTGCATCAAAATACCCAGGTGTGTAAGTTCACATGCTTAAAACAATTCTTAGAAAGTTCCATCGCTCTAGCAGTTATACATTTTGAGTTACATGTGAAACAAGTCTAAAAATGCTATTTTTTGCTTAATCAGGGGGCATAAGTCTGGAAAATCTCCAATTAATATATGCAAAATACCCAAGTGCATAAGTTCACATGCTGACAACTATTTTTAAAAAGTTTCATGGCCCTAGCAGTTACACGTTTGTAGTTACATGCGACACAAGTCTGAAAATGATATTTTTTGCTTAATCAGGAGGCATAACTCTGCTGAGTGAACTCCAATAAATTTGCATCAAAATACCCAGGTGCAGAAGTTCACATGCTGACAACTATTTTTAGAAAGTTTCATGGCTCTAGCCTTTACAGGTCAAACCAACGTGACAGCGGGACAGTGTGACATTGGACGGACGGATGGACAAGGGCAAATCTATAAGCTTCTCCCCACCAAACTGGTGAGGGCATAAAATTCACAAAATAACCAAGATTTTTTTTCTTAACTGAAACATAGCATTTGAATGGATTTTCTTATGCAGGCAAAATCAGTTAAAATTCAAAATGTTTAGTAAGAATTCTACGTGTATGTTATTTATTTCTCAATACACAGGGTGTGAATGTGCATGTACACTACTTGACAAGGTTTCAATTACAGGGAAATACAGTATCTACAATATATAAAAAAGACTGTCACAATTTCTGAAGAAAACTTCTTCCTCCTTTGGTCCATGCAAGATTTGTCAAGTTTAGTTTGGTATAGTGACAAGATTGTCAAATAAACATATAATTTATACAAAGACAAGACTTTGTCAAGATCATTCCTGATCTATTTTGGCCTTTCAAAAGTTTGAGGCTATTAAGATAATGAAAAAACAGTAAACTAAACATTTCTTAAGACTGCTCAACTATAAATATGTTTATTGGATGAATTAACCTAGAATCTGACTTTGAATACCTTGATATGAATACATACACTTGAATACAAGCATACCAGTTTGCCCGAAAACGGCACTGAAATATTGTAGCTAATGGCTAAATCAGCTATTTCTGTCAAAAAGGATTATTCAACTTACTGCATTATGCTATTAAAATCCTTTAAATAAGCCACCACATTAGTATTTTATTTTTTCTGATATTCTATGTTATTTATTTTACATGTAAAATTACATGTGATGTCTTAAATAAGAGTCCCAATACACTTTCATTTAGCAAAACTGAAATGTAAGAACACATTTGCATTTGTAAATCTAATGGAAATGCTGTAACTAAAAAATAATTGTGAATAAATATTGATAAAAAGTGATTGCTACACCTTAATTCAGCTGGAAACCCCCTGGATATCAAGCATCATTCAATACAGACAGATAAGGCAACTAATATGCGCAGGGCACGTGGGGAATTAGCACTCGTTACTTGATGTTGTGGGGAACTAGCTTGGCACCGTGTCTTTGTTGTAGAATTGAAGTCCACACTGTAGAAGTCACTTATAATTTCTTTATTTAATAACAACTTGTATTTAAAATAATGTTTCACAAAGAAGATGTCACAAAGTTTTTGAACACAAAGATAATTATTAGCTCAACTGTCACATAGTGACAGGGTGAGCTTTTGTGATCGCCTTTCGTCCGTCGTCCGTCGTCTGTCCGTCCGTCCGTCGTCCGTTCACAATTGTTGTCCGCACTCTAGCAGTCTTAATTTTGGTGCGATCTTCTTTAAACATGGTCAGAATGTTAATCTCAATGATATCTAGGTCAAGTTCATAACTGGGTCATTTCACCCTTAAAACTAGGTCACTTGGTCAAATTATAGAAAAAGCTTGTCCGCACTCTAACGGTCTTAATTTTGGTCCGATCTTCTTCAAACTTGGTCAGAATGTTTATCTCAATGATATCTAGGTCAAGTTCATAACTGGGTCATCTCACCCTTAAAACTAGGTCACAAGGTCAAATTATAGAAAAAGCTTGTCCGCGCTCTAGCAGTCTTAATTTTGGTGCGATCTTCTTCAAACTTGGTCAGAATATTTATCTAAATGATATCTAGGTCAAGTTCATAACTGGGTCATCTCACTCTTAAAACTAGGTCACTTGGTCAAATTATAGAAAAAGCTTGTCCGCACTCTAGTAGTCTTAATTTTGGTCCGAGCTTCTTCAAACTTGGTAAAAATGTTAATCTCAATGATATCTAGATCAAGTTCGAAACTGGGTCATGTGACCTTCAAAACTAGGTCACAAAGTCATATTATAGGAAAAGCTTGTCTTCACTCTAGCAGTCTTAATTTTGGTCCAAGCTTCTACAAACTTGGTCAGAATGTTTATCTCAATGATATCTAGGTCAAGTTTATAACTGGGTAATCTAACCCTTGAAACTAGGTCACTAGGCCAAATTATAGAAAAAGCTTCGCTGCACTCTAGCAGTCTTAATTTTGGTCCGATCTTCTTCAGACTTGGTCAAAATGTTAATCCCAATGATATCTAGATTAAGTTTGAAACTTGGTCATGTCACCTTCAAAACTAGGTCACAAGGTCAAATTATAGAAAAAGCTTGTCCGCACTCTAGTAGTCTTAATTTTGGTCCGAGCTTCTTCAAACTTGGTCAGATTGTGTATCTCAATGATATCTAGGTCAAGTTCGTAACTGGGTCATGTGACCTTGAAAACAAGGTAACTAGTCCAATTTTAGAAAAAGCTTGTCCGCACTCTAGCGGTCTTAATTTTGGTCCCATCTTCTTCAAACTTGGTCAGAATGTGTATCTCAATGATATTTAGATCAGGTTCGAAACTGGGTTATGTGACCTTGAAAACTGGGTCACTAGGTCAAAGGTCAGGGAATTGTCAGGTAATTTTGAAAATTGGTCAGTGGAAAATAAAAATCCAGAAAAGTTAGTGAAAAGTCAGGGAAAAATAGTTTTGAAGGGCTAATATTGTTCTATTTTATTAAAGATTGCATTTACACATTTTTTCTGTTATGAATCTTTTTCTTTATAATTTTGTACATTGTATTTAATAAAAGTTCTAGTATTATAAATAACATTACCTTAAGACCGAAAGTCTCTGCAACCCTTACAACCAAAAATTAAAATAAGTATGTGTTACACTCAAAACCCATGTTCCTCCCTCCAAGATCCATGTCACAGCAACCCTCTGAACTTAGTAAGTTCTGCTATATAGGCCTTACTGCTGATAGTATGTGTCTTGCCCATATATTTTTTGCATCTATGGTTGGATTTTAAAATGATTAGTAGAATTGGCAATAGAGTGAACATGCGTCATGTACATAATCCCTGTTTGGAACGGTGTTCCAACATTCAGTTCACAGCAACCTAGTTTTTTGTATAAAGGCAGGATTTTTTAAAAAATACTGTGGCACAAACTTCTACATTTTTCAAGATACTGCTTTGAAACTTTAAACATGTTAGGTATCATGTGTATATGTGCCTGATATATTTTTTATGAGGCTCAGTCCATTATAGTCCACGTTGTGCTTTAACAATCCTGATGATGCATGACATCTAGTGAAACTCTACCAAAGATGACCCCATGGTCATAATTGCCTGCACCCTTTTAGTCAATTGGCAATTGTATTTGCATCCACTGACTCTTGCAACCATTGAGCAGTTGTTGGCAGGTGAGCGACCCAGGGTCCCATGGACCCTCTTGTAAGTTATTTTTAAAAGTCCACAAGTTTCACAAAGATTTTACTTAGAATTAATTTAAAGTCACAAAGAGTCTCTAATAATCACAAAGATATCACGTAGTTAGTCACATCAAGAAGGTTCTATATATTATTATATTAAGTCAAGAAAACAAACTGTTTATATACAAGAAGAAACAAAGCCAAAGGAATTTGAAATACTGAGAAGTGTAACTTAACATAAGAATTTTGGCAACAGGTAATCAGTAAATAAAAACAGTCAATCACACTTTTCCTTTGAACTTTGAAATACTAATTTCTAGGTGATTGTTTAAGAAAACACTGAAAGGTAACAATTAAGTTTTTGAGACATGGAGGTGCTGCTAAGTAATAACTGACAATTGAGGTGACATAATTTTCTCACCAAGCCATCTGCTTATGATTTAAATTCTTAACAAATTCTGATTTAAAGTGTAAGATTTTAACATGTTTGAAAAAAACAGATTTATATGTCAAAAATGCAAAAATAACAAAAGAAGTAAAAGATTACTCATTTACCATTCTCAGGTTTAAGCAAAGTGAGTATTTCTACAAATCTACTTTTGTGATGTCTGTGAGGAAAACTAAAATACTGAAAAAACTGCTGCATAATACAACCATGTTACCTGTAATATGTTGCACAATATTTTTAATTGGAACTAGTTTAGATGATATTTATTTCCTATGTTTACTTTTCCAAGAATAATTTTGGTAAATGTTTAAAAGAATAATTTTGTGTGTTGCCTTATGATTAAAGTAAATATAACATTATCACCAGTTTATGCAAATATTCACACCAATGCAAAGACAACCTTTTAAAAAGAAAATTTGCTGTTTATTTTCACTTATAGCTTAACTAAGTTTGTGGATGTCAGCGGATATAAAAACACTTACTTTCATTTCCTGAAACCTCTCATTGCTGGATTTAGTTGGAAGATGCTAATATGCATCCATAAGTTATTTTTAGAAACAACACCTATTTACAGTACCTGACAAATTTAGTGCCAATAAGTATTCTCAAAAGATCGTACTTCATCCTCTGTAATTTTTACAGCTTTAAATTCCCCAGTACTGAAAAGGTTTTGATGACAACACTTCCAAATACGCTGTGGTTTATCTAACTTTCTGAATGAATATACATTTTGAATGATCCACTTTTGTTGTCTACATCACATATTCAAAATTGAACATATGACACTGAGGACTCATTTCACGGATATTGTCATATTTATGAATGGGGGTTCATAAGACATTTTTTATAATTTAATCCTGATATATCTCAAGCACATCTTGCCATTCACGAAAAATAACCATGCAGATAGGGTGCTGCTAATATTTTTTTAGCATTCTAATAAGTAATATTTCTTGAATTTTTTATTTGCATTTTTTAGTCTTAAACGTCTTGTGCAGAGAATGTGATGAAAATCTGAAAATGAAGAGGTAACCGTATTTACCATTGCCTTTTCATCAACAGTCCCAATCTCAAGCTTGCATGTATCAACACCTGACAATTTTGTTTTGATGTGTGCCAATATATAGTCTTTTGTGGTCTTTCCGGTAATTCTAATCTTTCTGGTAAATATAAGTCCTGATTATATTTGATATTGATGGTTTCTTACAGTGTAAATCTGGCTGAAATTTAGCTCCTAGATATCTGACAGGGTGTCTGCTAAATATAAGTGTATTGGGAGCCATTAGACATCAGGTTACATGAAAAATTAAAAACATAATATGTCATGAAAAACTTATGTTAGAAGTGCAGTACCGTGATGGCTTATTTACTGTAGTACAGGATTGGGATGATTCAAGCAAACATTTGTCAAAGATTCATATACAGAATAAATGTTCTATAAATTGAACAATGTCAAATGGGCACTTCTGGTTTTATCATATAACTCTACCTTTTCTTCCTGTGTAAATACCGTATTCATAAAATTAATACATACCACAGTTGACAGCTTTTCGCTTCCTGATTTCAACCAACTTTGTCTCCAGGTGAAGAGCTCTGATCATGATAAAATCCGTATAAACCCGTTCTATACCGACAAACATCACAGACTTGGTTATCTACCGCTCGTTCACACTTTCCGTGTTTATCATGTAAGTGAAAAACAAAATTGTGAATGGAGTAAAACAGGAACTTATCTTATGCTATCGACTTTTAACTGGAGAGTATTGAACTTTTAAAGAGAGAAAAACTAAGACCACTGTGCCGCAGACCTTTAAATGGTTTAAGAATGGACAAGCTACAAATATGTTTGGATCAATTAAATCTGAAAGTTCTATTTCGCATTTTCAAAGAATTCACATTTTGATAGATTACTGTTCTTCATTTCTTGCTTATCTATTTATTCCCAGTATTTTTCTGTGTATTACATTTCATGACAGCAGTACAGCAAGTTAATGAACTCTTAAGCATTAGAATTGTCCTTTTTTTATCGATTGTCTCCCTTCCATTTGAGAGCGCACTTGTGTATTTTAGTTTTACATCGATAGGGAAGCAAGCTGTTCCAACTTTGATTAATCCCTCTCGGTGATATCGTGTATATTAACGTATCGGTCTGTATTCTATGGTACTGACCGAGCACTTTATTAGTATCATATCTAATATATTAGATATGGGAATTTATTTATTATGTGATACATCTAGGAAATGAAGAAGTAATACCAAAACTGCTAAAAACTGAACTATCTAAGAGGAAGACAGGGGGAAAATGTGTTAAGAAAATATTTGTACGAGAATCTCCAGACCGATAGCCTTACTTCATCTCTTATCTTATCTCATGTATCTGTATTCTATTTTGAACACGAGAAAAAAATGACATCCCATTCCTAGAGCGTCGCTTCCCAAAGCGATTGCATTGCCTGTCTTTGAATATTGATTTAAGTTTTTCACTGGCAGTATTTTATAATGTGGGTAGTTATATGTACGTTTAGTTTCGCTTGTGATGTTCCAAAGTCTCTTTGAAACTTACTTTCTACTGAATTTCATTTTTATCTCGTCTGTTTCGAATTCTTGTCAAAATTGCTTGTTAAGTTGAATGATCAAAGGTATCAATATGAACAATATCAGCATCTTGACATGAAACGTCAGAGGTATATAGTGCACAAGAACCATAACTATGGGCCCCATTGTCGACATGTAAAACAGACGAGCGTTGTCGCCGCTCCGCGGAGCTCTTTTTTTTTGCAAGATCAAACAAGTCTTGCGATTACAAAATGTTATATCAAATACACACGTTCAACTCTATAAATGCCCGGAGATCTTTCTTAGTTTTGTACTTGGTATGTTGGCTTTACAGTTTATAACTATACGCTAAAAATTATATGTTAACAATATGTTTCATTATATATGAAGTGTTTTAATTTCAATTTTGCTACTAGAATTGAACAGAAAAATATAACCATTATTTATTGTTCTTTTGCCAATGAAAAATTTTTCTATACTCAACCGTTGTTGCCCGCAAAGTACATCCTAAAAATACGAACTTAAACACAAACAGTACATGTTTTTCTTTTTTTTTTTCTTTTTTCCTATTTTTAATCGAACGGTACTGCTCGCAAATACCCTTTGATAAAACAAATAAAATAGCTAGAAATTGCAGACTTTAAAGCAAAGTCTTTTTACCTTTTAGAATGTTGTTAGTTACAAGAACCTTAGCATGATGATGCCTTGACTTTAATTATTGGTAGTACAGGCTGACTTTATAACTGAAGCTCCCTCAAGACGTTTGTCGTTTTAGGGCTTTGAAAGAAATGCAACTAAGTAAAAGTAGCGTCATATGGGAAAGATTTTATGTTTTACAATTGCTCTTTTAATGCTTGGGAAAACGGGGCTTGTATCTGCGATCTTTACTTCTCAGCATAGTGTGTTCGCTCCCTTCTTTATAAAGTTGAAAAGAATAGGACTTCCTTACTCCTTGACATGGTAAAAAGACTCACTTCTACTGAAATGAGCGAAAAGACATTCTGATACGGAAAGAGAGAATGCTGGCTTGAAATAAAAGAGAATAAGATTGGCTTACATTGCAAAGAGACTATGGCTTAGTTTATGCTACGAGAAAAAAGTGAGAAAATTGCAGATCCATAAGACTTGCTTCAAATGCAAGTAGAAAATGGGTGACTTGAAACGAAAAGAAATAAAAACTGTCTTGAACTTCAGAGAGACTGGCGCTGATCTGAAGTGAAAAGAAAATTAGATTGGTTTGAAAGATAAAGAAATAAAGACAGCTTTGAATTGCTCATACAATATGACTGGCTTGGATTGCAGAAAGAATTATACTGATCTGAAAGACAAAGAAATTAAGACGGCTTTGAATTGCTCACACAATATGACTGGCTTGGATAGCAAAGAGAATCATATTGGTTTGAAAAACAAAGAAATTAAGACTGCCTTGAATTTCTCATACACGGTGACTGGTCTTGGATCGCAGAGAAAATTAGACTGGTTTGAACTCTATAAAATATATATTATATTCTAACACTATCCGCAATTCGCCGACAATAAACAAAGAAGGAATTGAGCGTTATATATCATAGGCAGTATAGCACGCTGAACACCAGCGCGCGCCCGCTGACGTCACTGCGAACGTTACTGTTAAATAGTCCAAATACTTGCGCAACTTATAAATATACCTACGTGTTAGAATGGAAATAGATTTTAACATTTTCGTGATCTACCGTCGTATATATCACGGTATCTCGTTCATATGCGTAATTATTTAATCACTCAGGCCTACGGCCTTCGTGATTAAATTACTACGCATCTGAACTCGACACCGTGATATATCAGACGGTATATCACTCAAACTTAAAATCTATTTCCTAAGTTAATAAACTAGCTAAACTTGTTCTATGATTTACTGCATAGGTATGTTATTGGTTCATTCTCTGTAAAACTTAACTTAATTGATAATGTGAAGAAGAACATACGTTAAAAATCTATTTCTTCATATAGATACGAATAAACTGTTCATTTGTAATAAATCGTCATCATTTAAAAAATGTACATCAACAACTAGTTATCTAAAGATTCAGATTACCTGTGGAATTCATTATTTTTACTAACACCTTGACCTTGGGTATTCGTGCTTCACGATAAATTTTAGAATATGCCTCCTGAAACTGCGAAGAGAAACAGGCTGCATGAAATTGTAAAAAAAAAAAAACGGGTACGGGTCCTTCATTTACTTTATTTATATCAAATTAATAGAGAGTTATTAGAGAATTATGAAATAGGTCAGACACTGACCTAGTACAGGTTCTTCATTTACTCTTGATATCAAATGAATAGAGAGTTATTAGAGAATTACGAAATAGGTCAGACACTGATATCAGACGAATGGTTTTTGAAAATACAGAGAACAGTGTACTCATGCATTGTGCAAAATTGCACTGTCTCGTTTGCAAAGGCATGTTACATGGTTTACTATTCATCTTAATTCAATAGATAAACAAGTTGGCCGCTTAAAAAGCATCCTATGGGTAATGTCCCAGAACAAAATGTGCGAGTGATCAAAACCTATGTTGACAGTACCAGTACTCAGAACAGCAAATGGCTTCTATTCGAAAAAAAATCACAATTCTTGGTAAAATTCATTATATATCATACAAGGTTGTTACTCCATGAGGTTTGGACACTTGGCACGAGTTGTTCACAAGAAAACAAAAAGTTGAAGAACACGTAATTTCGAATAAATATTGCATTTTACGTTATATCGTTTAGTGAAACTCATTTATTCAAATGCTACTTATAATGCTCTCACTTTTAAGTTTAATGTGATTAGTGATATATTTCAGACTGACATCTTAAGGGAGGTTTTTATGAGTGAACAGTTTATACGCGTACAAGCAGATTGGGCCTGGTCTCTTTCCAAGTTCATTTGCCATTGTTGTACAAGTACTTTCGCAGAAAAAAAATGTAGCATATATGTGGATGATTATGTCAACATATTCATGTCATTTATAACACGACATAAAGTGCTCTCCTCCGCAAATAATTATTACATGTACTGAATGTTTGTACAGACCATAAGTGAAGATAATATATACTGAGAAAGCTCTTGAAGTTTTATTGTTTTCTTAATTGGTTATACGTATGTCGATACTCTTCAATTTACCGAATTTGTGCGTTAAAATAAACTCAATTACATATAGCAATTACATATAGCAACAGATGTTTCAAAACAGTGTACTGGAAATATTATTGTAAAAAAAATCAAAAGAAATAAGACTAATAGTAAAACTGAGGTTAAAGGAATATAATTGTGTTTCTATAAATTATTTAATATATAAACAGAGTGATACATTTAAACTGAGAAGCAGACATATATAGTAGTGGCTGGTCCAATCACTGCTGGAACATAGAATAATACAGTACTGCATGGTTTCGGTATTATAAAAGTGTGTCCGTCAGTCGCGCTGGTCAGAGTGATACATTTAAACTGAAAAGCAGATATATATGTAGTGGCTGGTCCAATCACTGCTGGAACATAGAATAATACAGTACTGCATGGTTTCGGTATTATAAAAGTGTGTCCGTCAGTCGCGCTGATCAGTGGTCTAGTGGTAAGCAAGGGGTCGCAAGCTCGATCCCACGCTCCTCCACTAACACATTTAATCATCTTTAAGTGAGGTAACTACCTTCGTCTTGTACTTTCTATTCAGTGTGAAAAGCAATGAAGGCAGCGATCGAAGGTCACAAACTAAGTGCAACAAATTGGCAAATAGCCAATTGTCCTAATCCTCTAAATATAGTAAAAATACTGGTACATCTAAATTTCTTGCGTTATACATAAACGCTATACGTTGCTTCAATCTGTAAAGATAACAAATTATAAAGAAAAATATCGTTTCTTTCAGTGAGTCGTTTTAGAAAGCAATTCATTTCAATGCTCTGTAAAATGTAGTTCACCTTTCTCTTTATCATTTTTCCCCACTAAACTACGACATACTTCTAATACATAAAGAATTTCCTATATAACACATGAGTGGCTGTGTGCGTTAAAATTACCTGTTTTCCAGTCTATGTCAAAAGCTTGGGTCGTCTGTCTGTTTTCCAAACACTTGGGTCGTTGTGTGCGTAAAGACGACCTTTCTTCCAACCAATATAAAACACTTGGGTCGTTGTGTGCTTAAAGACGACCTTTCTTCCAACTATATCAAACACTTGTGTTGATGTGTGTTAAGACTACGTTTCTTCCAACCTATATCAAACATTTGGTTCATTGTGTGCGTAAAGACTACCTTTCTTCCAACTCTATCAAACACTTGAGTTGATGTGTGTTAAGGCTACCTTTCTTCCAACCTATATCAAACATTTGGTTCGTTGTGTGCGTAAAGACTACCTTTCTTCCAACCCATATCAAACACTTGGGTCGTTGTGTGCGTTAAGAGTACCTTTCTTCCAACCTATATCAAACACTTGTGTTGATGTGCGTTAAGACAACCTTTCTTCCAACCAATATCAAACACTTCGGTCGCTGCGTGCGTTAAGACTGCCTCTCTTCCAACCTATATCAAACACTTGTGTTGATGTGCGTTAAGACTACCTTTCTTCAAACCAATATCAAACATTTGTTTTGCTGCGTGCATTAAAACTAGGCTTTCTTCGAACCTATATATGTCAAACATTTGTTTTGCTGCGTGCATTAAAACAAGGCTTTCTTCCAACCTATATATGTCAAACACTTGGGTCGTTTTGTGTGTTACGATTACCTTTCTTCCAACCTATATCAAACACTTGTGTTGATGTGCGTTAAGACTATCTTTCTTCAAACCAGTATCAAACATTTGGGTCGCTGTGTGCGTTAAGACTCCCTGTTTTCAAATCTGTATCAAACACTTCGGTCGCTTTTTTGCGTTAAGACTATCTGTTTTCCAACCTTTGTCGGACACTTGGCTCAAACACTTGAGTCGCTCTGTGCGTTACGAATACTTTTCTTCCAACCTATATCAGACTGGGTTACTTTTTCTACTCAAACTTATTTGAAACGGTGGAAAAGGTCTGAGTTCTTATATCTGCGCTGCAATTAAAAAAATATAAATTGAAATTATGCCCGATCTAAAAGGTAGAGTAAATAGATTGTTCTAATTGTTCATAAGTTTTAGATGAAATTATATTTTATCATATTGACATTGTTACAACAGTGACATATGTGCCCTTTAGCCATACAGTTTACCAGTGAATTAACATGTACTATGTAGCCAGATAAAGACGGCGCGTACTATTAGTTACCATGACAAATTTAGCGGCGTGTGAACGAACTTAAACACTGATCTGTATATACACAAACCATCGCCAAGCTTACAGAAAGTCTGAAAGGCGAGTACATGATCCTGCGAAATACGATCGTCAACTGGTCCATAATCATTCGATTTTCATTGGTTTAGTCCTTTAACAATCATCGTTCTTGGATACTAGACTACCATTTTCTGTAAGCAACTCGTATAAACGGTCGTGATCGGCAACAGGTCTTGAAGCCAGTTCCTTCCTTCAGTGTTTACTCTACACAGAATGGAACTGGTTGGGGTTCAAATTGCGGAAGGGAAATACTATGGTGATGGCTTAAATATTTACTGCAGGGGAAGCGAATACTTGCAGTTCTTTAATACACAGAAATGAGAATATTGGATTCGTCTGCCTTTCGTTTGGGCTTACCATTAGATGTGCACCTGAAGCGCTCTGTATGAGACGAGGTATTGATCAGCGGCATTTGGTCAGCAAGTCGTAGGGTTCGGTCGGAAAATACCTCCGCGTACTTTTACCTGCAGTATATGCCAATCGAAGCAAATTTCCAGTTTTGTATAGAATTTAAGTGTACCTAAGTTCAACCAGCTATGATTGGGTTCTAGTAACGAATGTTACTGAGGTTGGTCGCATCTGGCGTGGTGTCTCAAAGGCGATTGAAATAAGCTGAATTAGCTTTTATCGCGATTGTATAAAAAAAAATATTACGTTTGCAAACGGTAGGCCTAGTGTTAGTTCATACGGGAAGTGCAACTGATTTGAACCCCGACCTACATTTTGCCACGTCCATCTGACTATTTTAAGTTCGACACCCAGATATTGGTGTCAATTGATACGCCAGTCATTTCCGGCTAAAGTGTAACTGAGTTTACTGAAGCGTGTGTTACCGGTCCGGTCAAACATGAGATTTGATGATTGTTGAAATGGGGCCAGAAAGTGGACTATTCCATCTTCCACCTTGCAGGTGATATTGAACTGTTAAGATAAATGAATATATTGAAACCCAGACAGTGTTGAGTTTGTATTTAAGAATTTTATTTGATGAAGCCGTCAACCCTTATTTTCAAGAACTCTCATCATTCCGAGTCAGAGTGGCTAAAAAATAGGACAGTTGTTGAAACGAATATTTTCATGGACCCTCGAGGAAAAATACACACGGTCTAATGATCTCGATGGATTACAGTGTCTCCAATTTCCTCCCGCGTAGAAACTTCAATTATTTTATTAAGTTATATTTATTCACCTGCAGTCGAATACTATATATTTATAATAGTGTTCATAAGATTACACATTAAACTTTATACTGGTTGTATCATAATCTAAAACAAAGGCTTTGCTGCTATTATTTCTACGTTTTATAATTACGTGTTGCTTTGTGGGAGTAAATTTCAACAGCCATCAAGAAAAAGTGCACGTCTTCGGTGCAAATTGGAAATTTGCGTTATATTTAAGAGAGTATTTGAGTGTCAGGCTAAAGTGTTTTGTTTGGATTTTTACAGATTCTGGAAGGTAAATCTATGTTCCACAACCAAGCTAGACATTTTCTGTCGTTTCGATCTAGATTTTTCATGATGATCCATTTTCTGACAAACGTCTTTGTTAATCACGGCTTATTTCTCAGTTCCGAATACTGTTATCACTGTAATCTTTATGCATCTCACAATTGAATGAATAATAACAAAGTAATTATCAGTGTCATTGTTTACTCTATTTCTCAGATCCATGTTTTAAAAGTTTATATTTTAATAAAACGTTTCATTGTAGAGAAATATTTTGAAATTGTTAAAATAATTAAATGTTTAAAAGGACAGGAAAAGATAAGTGTTGAATTAATAATCTGAGAAAAGTAGAAAATATTTTTTATTATTTTTCATTTTCATATATGTTTTTACAGTTCGCAAGTTGTAAAATGTCAGCCAGCAATTCTGGTCGGGGGAAGAAAAGGTCTAGGGCACAAGCCAATGGAAATGAAGAGGGTGCTGGCCCCTCAAGCTCAGCAGCCCCTAAATCAGCAAAGTCAGCTGCAAACAACAAACTTATGAGTACCAGTTTGAAAAGGTTAGTCATTAATCCCTTTTTCATACATTTTTGATCATATTTTCCTGAGTTTATGTCACTGTGTAACTTTTTTTCTAGGCTGGTTTCCACTAGTTTTGCAAAATGTTGGTATATACAGCAGGTTTAGCTAATTTGCATATAAGCTTTAACAAGCCCCTGTTCTTTTGTTTCTTTGGAAACAATGTTATTTTTTATTGATTCTTATAGTATTTTATGTATACTTTATGGTGACATAAGTTTCTTCAATATCTTTAGAAGGAATGTTTAGAAAACTGCAAACCAAATCATTTGAGAAGACAAAACGCATGGGCCGTTTAAAAAGTTACCAACAAATGCATTTATAGTATTAAGTTTCAAGTAGCTATGTCTGAATAGTAAAAATCATACAAAATTGTGTAGACATAAGGAAAAAAAATCATTTTAAGAGGAAATATAATTAATCTATAATTTATTGCTAGTCAAGAACATGATTTTTTAAGCACAATCCGTTTTAATTCAAGTTTCATTGAGTGTCTGAGGAAGCATTTCTTGAATGGTCAATAGAATTTACTATAATATCAGTTTAAAATGTATCTTTGTATTTGTTAGACTAGTTTCGTCTCCCTTGCTCATAGAGAAACATACCAGAAAAAGGCAAGAATGACCAATATAAAAAATATTGAATAATTTAATGGACAGACAAGACTGGTGCATGGTAAAATAATATTAGTTACTTTTTATACCAGCAAAGAGTTGCACAACATAATCAAACCATCTGTTTGTTTCTCACACAATTTCTGTCCACCACCCATCTTTTGAACACCTTAAATTATTTTCAAATCTCATGGTACAGTTATTAAATACAGCCTCATGTTGGAAAGAGAGTAATTATGATTTTTGTTCGGCTCCATCCAGTGTCAAGGTGACTGGTCACACATGAGGACAAAAGTTGTAAATGTCCGCCATTTTGTGTCCGCTCCATATATCTGTTGAACACTTTGAAGTATTTTGAAATTACTTGTTAGTAGGTAGAAATGTTAAGGATATCAACAAGATGGACAGAGGCTATCAAATGAAGGATTTTCAGGATCGTGTTTGAACCTTGTTTACACCACAAAACTATGACATGCAAAATATTGATACGTAAATATGATAACGAGGGCTCACTTGCTCTGTTTTACCATGATATGAATATTGATGTAACCAGTATATCTTATACATTTGATTTACCCATCTATTTATCCACAGCTACATTTGTTGACAGATATAAGTACTTGTTTTTTGTGACTTAATACAGATAGGCTTTCATGTAAATTTGTAAGATAAACCACGCACCTGCACCATTTTTTTTTTTTACTTATACCAAAAATGTTATATTGATTGATTAACTCTATATCTGCTTAAAATACCAAAGAAATAGGCTCACTCATGTTCTACATGTTCTTCTGTCTGATACATGGGGACGGGGGTATTGGTCACATGGTGTTGTTCTTAATATAGAACATTTGATTGTTTCAGGATTCAGAAGGAGTTGGCAGAGATAACACTTGATCCCCCACCAAACTGCAGGTAGGTTAAGTTAATTAATTTTCAGTGTTAATTGCAGAAGTTCACCTGTGGTAGCTTTAGGAGTTGCACAAATGTCAGTCAGGCTGAATTCTCTGAATATTCTTACTCCAACACAGAAGCTGAGTTAGTTTCAGTTTTTTTTACGTATCAGATGTGCATAAGATTTACTGGCTATTTTTAGATCTTCTATTCAGTTATGATGTGCAGTAGGCATGTACAAGTTACAAGTAGTTTCTTTGAACCAAGTTTCAACGAACAATGGAGGGTGAAGTAAGCTTCCTTGGCAAGAGAAATTACCATTTTGGATTATATTCTAAAAATGCAGTAGGTCAAAGGTCAGAGTTAGCTGGTTGTTTTCATGAGAATGGTTGTTGAGTTATTTTCTAAGTAAATGTTTCGTTACTGGTAGCCTGTTCATTTAGTGTATAGATGTTAGGATAAGAGTTCAGGGAGTAATTGTGTTTATGTATAGGTGTCTGATAAGCCAGAAAGGCTGGCCCTTTTATAATGATGACACAGATGCCTTTAGAAAGAAAAACAAGGTCTTTTACTAAAGCCTTACCATGCCAGGTTAATTCAAGATTGAAGAATTTTTGAAGTCTTCGTTATGACTACAAGATTGTAGAGGTGGCTCAGGCACATCCTATCAAAAGTTGAAAAGGATAATACTTTAGCTTGTATCTATACATAAGTGTTCTATTTTTGTCAGTTATGAGCAGGGGTGTAGCTTGGCTTGTATGGAAGTGATGCCCAAATCTGACTTAAGTTCATGATGTCCCTACGGTTAGATCTGAAGACGACCCCTTCATTTCTATCTTCTCCATATCCTGGAATTTTCACTATTGTTATTTATGTCTCCCCCCAAAAATGGGGGAGACATATTGTTTTTCCCCCGGTTGTCCGTCCGTCCGTCCGGCCGTCCGTCCGTCCGTCCGTCCGTCTGTCCGTCACAAAATCGTGTCCGCTCTGTATCTTCCAAAGCCCTTGAAGGATTTTTATGAAACCTGGGTCAGATGTTCACCTCATCAAGATGACGTGCAGAACCCACGTTGCGGGTGTGGTGTCTCAAGGTCAAGGTCACACTTGGAGGTTTAATGTTAAATGCCACAAAATCGTGTCCGCTCTGTATCTTCCAAAGCCTTTGAAGGATTTTCATGAAATTTGGGTCAGATGTTCACCTCATCAAGTTGACGTGCAGAACCCACTTTGCGGGTGTGGTGTCTCAAGGTCAAGGTCACACTTGGAGGTTAAATGTCAAATGCCACAAAATCGTGTCCGCTTTGTATCTTCAAAAGCCCTTGAAGGATTTTTATGAAACTTGGGTCAGATGTTTACCTCATCAAGGCGACATGCAGAACCCACCTTGCGGGTGTGGTGTCTCAAGGTCAAGGTCACACTTGGAGGTTAAATGTCAAATGCCACAAAATCGTGTTTGCTCTGTATCTTCCAAAGCCCTTGAAGGATTTTTATGAAACTTGGGTCACATGTTCACCTCATCAAGGCGACGTGCAGAACCCACTTTGCGGTTGTGGTGTCTCAAGGTCAAGGTCACATTTGGAGGTTAAATGTCAAATTTTACAATCGTCTGACTCAATACTACCTGCAGCATCTGGCTGGGGGGAGACATATGTTTTTGTTCAATCAAAAACCCATTTCTAGTTATATCAGGGTTTCCCCCAGGATTTCAGGAAGGGTCGTCGCAGGAAAGACTGATTTTATCTGTTTTGTCACTCACCGCTGCAACACACTGATATATACATGTAATTTACAATGGTGTATATCTGTATATTACATACATTTATCAATTTTGATTCTCTCTTAAATAAATATATCAACAAATGTAATTGCTCTCCATTCTTTAATGTCTTTCTTCTTTTAAAACCTTGGTAATGAACAGGAGTATAGTCTCAGGGATGTACATGGGAGGGAGGTCAACCCAGACAGCAAAAATGTTCAAGTCTGAGAGAAAAGGAAACCTTTTCACTGTTTTCTATAAATATAAGACGGGGTCGCGGAAATATATGACAATTGAAATTTATACGGTATTTTCACTCGCTGCTTCTTGTTTAATGAACTAAATATTTGCTGAAATCGGTTTCCTTCAATTTGTTAAGCTTGTCTTAAATCTACTTGACCTTTTCTTATAAATACATCCGAGAATTTAAACAAAAGTACCAAAAGTATTTCAGCCATTTTGTGTGAAATATGCAGTTGCACTTTTATAAACTCGATGACAAAACATTGCTCAAACTGCACGCTTTTTTCGTGGAGCTTGTGAATACTTCCTTCGTGGGTGGTAAATAAAGAAACTTTGCACAAACTGCACATTTTTTACGTGGGGAAAATAGAAATATCTGCATCAATTGAACGTTTTCTGCGAGCATCTTCACATACGGCGAACCATTATTCAATTTAAATAAATTAACGCCGATCTGATTTTGATCTCGGTGTCATCAGTCAGTCATTTGTCGCTCCCTATTTGCCTAGAACCCGCTTGTTTAAACAGTTAAATTCAATTTTTTATCCAAATGAATGGTTTCAGTAAAATATCAGTGTTGCTAAAAATTACCTGCAGACGTTTATTATATTATATGCATTGAAAGGCCGTAAAATCATCATACCATGCAATGTGACCATGCATTAAATATTCGTACAGACGAGCAATTAAACGATTATTTATAATAGATTTACTAATTATACTTACCGTGTGAAAAAAATGATGCGCCATGCCTTCTCAATAAAAGAACAAACGGATCGCGAATAACACCTTGTGCTTTTGATTGCAATTACAAGTTGTAAATAAAACGTTTTTGTTTCCTAATCAACAACTAAGATATTAAAATTTCACACGCGGTCATTATCAAAAGTCGCCAACATGTAGGCGTAGCCGACGCACTTTAGACATCAGTTCTTGTTGCAGATTGGTTAACATGCAAAGCTGTTGACGCTGTCAATTATCGGAGCAATTAGCTGTCTCTTGTTTATTCGGAATAGGGGTTTTTCATACAGATAAGGCTGTCATTAGGTACACAAGTCGCTGCGAGAGATAAGGCATGTCGGGCAAATTATAGCATGTCGCAAATTTGGTCCTGAAATTATGGCATGTCGCATGCGACTAGCGATAATGGCCTGGGGGAAACCCTGTATATCCCAGCCAATGACACTGCAGTTTATGATGCGTCTTGATAGTTGACCTGTACACACGGCATGTTCACACAGCGTGTAAACTTCTCTAGCAGAACAATATTTATTATCGGAAACAGAAAATGCTTAAATATTTTGAAAAAAATAATTTTCCGCACACACATTAATCTCATTATTTTGGAAGATTTTGACAAAGAAAATAACTAAGAGTTGCTCTAATTGGCTGATGGATAGGTCATGAGAAGGTGACCTCCTGTTGGTGGTCCTCAGATCCTAATAGCGTAGCAATTTTTAGGATATGATCTTAATCAGATTAGTGATGCGCTACCTTCTAGTGGAGTACCGGCATGCTTCTTGGAAAAATGTTTATATTAAAAATATAGAATGGTTTGATTTTGTATAATTATTGGAGCATACATATTCACTGAATAATTGAGTCCCAATCTCCCCCCTGTTTGTATAGTTTTTATTGCAGATTTAGCCGTTTTCATTTCTGGAAATGAATGCCAAACCCAGGACTGCCATGTTCTGTAGGAGCTATGCTTGTGATGTGAACTGTTAAGTTATTCTCTGGCTGCAGCATACCCACTAATGATACACAACATTCAACTCTATTGTCTCTTAAATACGTCATTAGAAAATAATTTTTAGTAGACTGCAACTCTTTCATAATGCTGGTAACAGGCTTGCAGAAATCTGACAAATTGTCCGTTTTGACCAATTCAGAGTCGCTGGGACCGATTCCAATCTCCAAAAATAACATTTCATCAGTCCAGAAATTTACCATTTTCCAGCCAGTATAAAAATCATAAAATCTGCCAAAAATGAATACACAACATAAGTCTCGGATTGTCTGTGTAAATCACACCTTGGTAATCCGTTCCAGTTACACCCTAATAAACTTGTCAAAGAGCAAATGACTGGAAAAACATGTCTGATAATTTATTCCTATTGGAGCCTTCAAATCAATGAATGAAAGCCGTTAGTGTAATGCGTTTGCAGCTGTCCTACGTCAGCCCACGTGTTCGTAGAAGTCGGCACCTTTGAAGTAGCTTGAAAGTAAAAAGCCCTTTACACAGTTACTTTTGAGCTAAATTAGCAGTGTTTCTTGTGCTCCATACTGTTTGAGGTTAGAAAGGAAGTAGCGAAGCGAATTTTCTTGAAATACATCAATTAATAGCTTTGATTTTATAATTATTCACGTACACACAACATCAATTTAAGAACTAAAATGTGTATGTTCTTGATCAAACTGAAGGCAATAGGCAATTATTTTTACTCAAATATTTTGGGCTATAAAAAGCTAACTTTTCTTGCATATATGTAGTGGTTAGCTGCCGCACAAAGCACATTTTTTCTTGTCTCTATATCAACAGGTTATCAGTTTAAGTTGGTCCAATGTTTGGAACATGTATAACATGTGAGAGCCTCGATATCAATAATTATACCTGTGAAAATGTTCACAGAACCATTTAGCGGACGTCCGCTGCGATATTTGGTGACGATGTCCGTGGTGGGCGTCCTCGAAATGCTGCAGATTTGGTCGCGTTTTACAGAATGGGTAGTCCGCGACGACCTCGAGGAAAATGAGAGTTCCTCGTGGCACGTACTGTAAATGAATAATACCTGTTCAGTGATTATCCTTTGTAAGGCCCCTTTGAAATACTGGACTCGAAATAATCATACAAGGATAGTCTTAAGTAAATATAGTATTTCTCATGATAGTTGTTTTCCAAAACATCTCATATGTATATATAACAGTTGATTTAAAGAGTCAACTTGTTTTAAATTATGGTTAAACTTGGCTTCAGACTTCATTTGCTTGAATAGACCATTTCTTCAAACACTGTCAACAGTGCTATATAATTCATATGTTCCACCTTCCGGAACATTGAAACGCAATTTCTCAAGATGCAGTTACTTCAGATCAATTTGCATTGTTTGCCTTGATCAATAAAAAGTGTGGTGCATGTTTTTAACACCTTATAATTATGTAAAGCAAGATTACCAAATGTTTTTAGGTTCAGTTGTCTAAATAAGGTTCTACTTTCTAAATGTTGTAAAATGTTGTCTGGATTTGATGTTTAGTGTGTTACTCTTCCTGAATTTGATAAATTTATTGCTAATTCATGATGATAAACAGGTTTTATTTTGTTCATTTATTTACAGAAGTACTTAACAGATAAATAAAACAAAATACTGTTGCTTGTTACTCAGTCTGAAATTTCTTCAAGGTTGCCCTCCCTTAAATACTTATATCCAGTTAGTAAAATATGCCCTTGCTTTGTAATTAAGAGAATTATCACTGATGAAATTATAGTAATTGTGTATGATTTTCATGTGGTCTGAGTGTTTCCTGATAGCCCTAACAAAATTCTGTGACCCTTTTGAGTTTACGCAAACAAGGTCTAAGTTCTAACTCTGACTCTGTTATCATAGTTGTTAATCTGCAGTCTGAGTGTATTATTGTCAGTGTATTATACTGTATATCACTCCTGGTTCAGTTTAGACAAGGTTATCTAAAAGTCACTGACTCTCTTAAAAGGGAACAGTTCAGACCATGATCAGACTATATGGGAATGTTCAAGCCAATCATGGTCTGCACTGGTAACATGTCTGCCAACATAGTAAAAGTGATACAGGTCTACTTGTTTCTATGTCTGCCAACATGGTAAAAGTGATATAGGTCTACTTGTTTCTATGTCTGCCAACATGGTAAAAGTGATATAGGTCTACTTGTTTCTAGTTGATGTTTATCTGTTTGGTCACTTTTGATGTGTAATTATGCCTTGGCTTAAGACATACACAATTAGATTTCACCATGTTAAGCATTGATCGTTCTCCATCTGGTAAAAAAATACTTCAAAATAGTAGGGTGCAGCATCCTGCCCCTTTTATTATGCACCCTGTCATTTTCTGTAGCATCCTGATGTGCCCTTTAAGACAGGACATTGTAGTTGTCATATTTTTGTGGCTTTTACGAGTTAATTTGTCTTGAACTTTTACAAGTTTAGAATTTGGCAAATATTGGCACTCCCCTTTTTGCAAGTGACTTTTTGGTGGGCTTGCAAAATAAAAAAATGTACTCTCAGAAAAACGAATATAACTTCTTTATTTCTTTGGTGATTTTCAGTGATAAAATGATAAATATTATATGATATTTCATCTACCATGGGGATGTTGTAATAGTTATCCCTTTCTAAACCATCCAGTAATTAAATAGTTGAGCGTGCTGTCTCCACTGACAGCTCTTGTTGTGCTTCCAAGTGCTCTTTTTGCAGCAGCAACCTGTTCTTTTTAATTTTTTTCTAGCCAACCTGGCTTGCTCAGTTGGACGAGCATCCGATTGTCAATCCAAGGGTTCTCTATTCAAACCCAACCAGAGCTGGCTAAATATCTCTGTGATGCATGCAGTGTGTCCAGAGGTCATTTATACCTCACCTCTGACTCAAGATACTGGTTAGTAAACTGGTTGGATACCAGGAGCATTAATGTTAGGTGAACTAACAGCAGGGATATGAGTGAATAGAGGTCAAAACTGGCTTTGATTCTCAATAAAAACGCTAAAAAGGAAAGGTTTCCTACCCAGAGCACTAACATAATCACCTAACAACTAGTCAGTGTTTCTTGTGTGTCTATATAACCTGTCTCTGAGAGCCTCTGCTACAATAAAGCTGAATTATTAAATGCTTGTTATTAGAGAACCATAGACATATCTGTGTTTGTTTATAGCATGCTAAGGTAACCTTCCAGTTCAGAGATAATTTGTTAAAGAATGGGCAAATCTGATGCTTGTATGCTGCCGGCAATATTTTCTGCCAGACAGGCACTGGAAATGTCAAAATGTTCAGATTTTTTATGGTTTTAGTTGCGACCTTTTTCAAGGTCGTCAGGAAATAGTTATTGTAGTTTCTGTCCATGTTATGTTCAGTCACTGTGTAAACATTATAGAAAATACTGATTCAGATGATTAAGAGAGAGAGGTTTATACATTTAAATTAAAATATTCAAAAAACAGTAGAAAACAAAAATGTTTAAAATTCTAAACATTCTTGAGACCTTCATCTTAGTTTCGGTTGATCAATATTTGCTGTAGTTGCCTTTTTACACCTGTCTTTAGTCTCTTTGATATGACCTTTGACCACCTTGAAGATCACTTTACCTTAGATATAGTAGACTTGAATATAGTGATCGAGTGAGTGAGTGATTGAGTGAATGGGTGCAAGTGACTGAATGTGAATGAGTCAATCAGTCAGTCTGTCTTGGTAGGATATTCAGTTTATCCAATGCTCCCATCTCATAAGGTATGTTGTCAATAATCTCTTAAGAAAGGTAAACATTCTGTAAAGGACATTAATTTGTAAAGTGCATAGTTTCCTCATTGATAAAACCAATGCAGGAACATATTTAAGTTAACTGTTTGTTCAATATAATTGACCAAACTTCTTAACTTGCTGAATTTTTTTGTAGGCACTTTTAAGCTGGTGTTTGTAATTTGAATCCCTATCACAATTGATTATTGGAAACTATTGGTTGAATGTTAACCAGCTTTTGAAGTTTACTTATATATAAAGTATGGTTGTTGGTATATGTATAGTTTACCTATATGACCTAATCAAGTTGGTTCCTTGCTCTTGTTGAAACAAATTTGTCCTTGACATTCAGTGTATTCCCATTTGTGGTCAAGGTGACTATGCGTGACAAGGGTTAATGTTGCTATAGATCTTTTAAGGGAGTAATGGGGAAAGTGCTATAACATGATGAAGGAGATAAGCATTTTTTTCATGTTCATCTTTTCTTTTTGCTCAATTCCTCATGGTGTTTCTATAGTGTGTTTGGTTCATCTCTGCTTTATTATATAAAAAATGCTGTTAACCCTGAACATGCTGAAATTTTGTAATGGATTTGACCAGCTTTGAATTTGGAACAGTCCATTCAAAGTTTAAGGGATTTCAATATCAAAATACAAAAATGGAGCTACCAACAGTATAGAGCCTGGTCAGACTGCACAGATGTGCAGGCTGGCCTGGCTCTATACTGGTGGCAAAGGCTAATCACTTTCAGTTCCAGCAGGTTAAGGGTTAAAGTTTATGTATTTAAAACAGAAGGAAACTAAAAGTCAGTAATATATAAAGAAGCTTTGCATGGATTTAGACCTTCCTTTGTGGGAGACTGCATGGATCTCTGAAAATATTCAGTATATAAATAACAGCTTAAGGAAAAAAAATCCTCAAAATATGCAACAGGCCCTGGAAGAAGAAGCGGAAAAAAAAGAATCCTAACAAATACCATAGATATTTTCAGGCAACTGAAACTCATCATAATGAAACAGGCATATTGTAATTTTTGTGCCCCAATTTACATGCAGTCGGTAACATATGTTGAGTATGTCTGCCAGGTTACTTGCCTTAGTTTTATTCAAGATGGCCACATCTGGTGTGGTATATAAAGGCGTATATTCCAAGAATAATGGGAGATTATCAATATTAGTTAAATTTTTTTGTCAGTAAATTGAACAGATGACAAGAATTTTGCTGACAAGGTCAGCTTCATAAGCAAATTTAAATGCTGCAATAGCCATGACATCGAAGCATCTGGTGTTTTCATTAGGGCATGCAGAAGGCAGTTACATTTTTTAAATGTTTTACCAAATAATTTGCTGCTATGTTGCGTCATCAATAGTGCGCCTATCAATGTTTAGCCCCTTAGAGGGGGCAGTGGGCAGACCCAGAGGGATTTGACATTTTTCCTCTTACAGAGTCTAAATCCTCATCCTAGAGCAATGGCAGTTTGTCAAATTCATATAGTGGGAGATGCTTTACATATCGAATGATCTAGGATCTAAAATTCAGCCAGTCTGTTTCCAGGGATGTGGAACCATTCTGTCTGTCAATTTCCCACCTGTCTGAAATGGTCTTCTTTTCAAAGTCCAGTCTATGCCTGCCACTCCGTCCAGGGGCGAAACATTTATAGGTGCATAGCTTTAGCTGAATCGTTAAGATTTCAGCCATATACAGACTGCTGATTGAACATAATACAAAATGTCGGCAACATCACAATTCTAGCTGAAATTATGGTAAAAAGTGGCAGCTTTTTTGACAGATTACAGAGGTCTAGAATTGGTAAAATGCTGATGTTAATTAATTCATAACCTGCTGTTTTAAGTCTTGTCTTGAAAATTTAGACACTAATTTCCTGCATGCTTTGTTATTGAATTATTATTAATTTTACATAACAATTACTTCAGGACAGTGTCCTTTTTCTACATGAAGGATAAAATTTCTTTAGTCAATATACTTATGATCTGGTTGATGTAAGATGTTGGTAATTATTTTAAGACAGGTACTCTTTTCTGTGTTAACCAAATGGCAAAAACTGTTAGAAGAATTGTAATTAGTATAAACTTATGGGCTGTGCTACTAAGTTTCTCAAAAGTAAAAGACTGGATCCAGGAGAAAAAGTATTTGCTTCAAGATGACTTATCATTTTTGGTAACCTTCCCCAAATTGGTGAGGTTACAAATAGCTGATTAAAATCTCAAGTCAATATATATTTATATACATTAACAAAATTTTTCTGACTTTTAAAAAAATGTTCATTTTCATATATAATCATACAGTCATTTAAAAGGATATTTTTCACGCTACCAAATATTACTATTTTTTAGGAGCAACCTAAAGTTTACAGAGTTTTAAAAGAAAACCGGATGTAAAGACTGTTCACAATTACATGGATTATTGAGAAATTCAATAACAGTACAGCTTGCTTTAATAACCATGGTGTAAGCAGACACTGATATTGTCATGACTTTCACATAGTAATGACATAAGCATGTGGAATTGTATTTATGTCATAATCAGCTGTACCAAACACACGGATGTAGTCATGACATACGTGTTGGTCATTAAACAAAGGATACTATTTCTAACAGTCACAGATATTGTTTTAATACCTCCATAGGAAGAAGAGGGTGTATATTGTTTTGCAGATGTTAAAGTTGATGAACCACTTTGTTTCTGATCAGCTTGAGAATGCATGGGCACAATTACGTGTAGGTAGGTTCGGCATGATCAGATGATGACCCCTAGTTTTTAGCTCACCTGTCACGCAGTGACAGAGTGAGCTATTAGGATACCCTTGTGTCCGGTGTCCGTCGTCCGTCCGTCGTCCGTCGTCAACATTTTCTTTAAATGACATCTCCTCCTAAACCCCTGGCCCAATTTTAAAATAACTTCATACTAATGGTCCTTAGATGTCCCTTTACCAAGTTTGCTCAAATGGTTCCGGTCCAATGCACAATATGGCTGTGAGGCCCTAAAAGGTGTTTTTAAAATGGAAATTTCAAAAATCTTCTTGTCTGAAATAACAAGGCCCAGAGCTTTCATATTTGGTATGAAGCATCATCTAGGGGACCTCTGTCAAGTTTGCTCAAATCATGACTTCCGGGGTCAAACTGGTTCAGCCCCGGGGGTAAATAGATTTTACTTAGAATTTATATAGGAAAAACTTCAAAAATCTTCTTCTCCAGAACCACAAAGCCTGGCGCTTAGATATTTTGCATGTAGCATTAACTAGTAGACTTCTACCAAGTTTGCTCAAATCATGATCCCCGGGGTCAAGTTGATCCCGCCCGGGGGTCAGTTAATTTTATATAGAGTTTATATAGGAAAAACTTCAAAAATCTTCTTCTCCAGAACCACAAAGGCTAGAGCTTAGATATTTTGCATGTAGCATAACCAAGTAGACCTTAACCAAGTTTGCTCAAATCATGATCCCCGGGGTCAGATTGACCCCGCCCCGGGGGTCAATTGATTTTATATAGAGTTTATATAGGAAAAACTTCAAAAATCTTCTTCTCCAGAACCACAAAGCCTGGAGCTTAGATATTTTGCATGTAGCATTACCTAGTAGACTTCTACCAAGTTTGCTCAAATCATGATCCCCGGGGTCAAGTTGACCCCGCCCGTGGGTCAATTGATTTTATATAGAGTTTATATAGGAAAAACTTCAAAAATCTTCTTCTCCAGAACCACAAAGCCTGGAGCTTAGATATTTTGCATGTAGCATTACCTAGTAGACCTTTACCAAGTTTGCTTAAATCATGATCCCCGGGGTCAAATTGACCCCGCCCCATAGTCAATTCATTTTATATATAGTTTATATAGGAAAAACTTCAAAAATCTTCTTCTCCAGAACTGCAGGCCTGGAGCTTAGATATTTTGCATGTAGCATTAACTAGTAGACTTCTACCAAGTTTGCTCAAATCATGATCCCCGGGGTCAAATTGACCCCGCCTGGGGGTCAGTTGATTTTATATAGAGTTTATATAGGAAAAACTTCAAAAAATCTTCTACTCCAGAACCAGAAAGCCTAGAGCTTAGAAATTTTGCATGTAGCATGACCTAGTAGACCTTAACCAAGTTTGCTCAAATCATGATCCCCGGGGTCAAATTGACCCCGCCCCATAGTCAATTCATTTTATATATAGTTTATATAGCCATCTGATCTTAGTCTGCAAAGTTTGCTTCGGTCTTCCCAACTGCTGAGTTCAGTACGTACAGTCCATGGTCTGTGGATCACCTATCTTGTGTGTCATAACGTGCTCTCAAATTCTGTACTGGTACAGAATTTACCAACACAGGTTAACTGCATACCATTATGTAACTTAAATACTGTCTCAAAATAGCATATACCCTAACACAAAAGTCACTTCTAGACTGTACATTTCTGAAGGAAACTACCTTCAGCCAAAATGAAAACATTACACCTGTTTCAGATATCCATATTTCAATTTGTACTTCATACAATAGTTTCATGTTAACTTACAAAGAAAAAAAAAATGTATCGAAAGTCTAATGACTTTGAAATGTTAACATTTTCCATGTATTTATCATCTAGACGAAATGAGGTAAACTGGAAATTATTAAAACAGTTCATGTAAAGTTAAAACTTCACCAATCAGCAAGTGTGGACACATGCCCTTCTTTCACCAATTCTCTCCTCATTATGTCTACAATATCGTTTCATGGTCTATCAGGTGAGCGATTCAGGGCCATCATGGCCCTCTTGTTTTGGCTTACAGGGTTAAGGGTCATTCTCACACATTAGGGGCCTGAACTTTGAAAATGGTTTCTGATTCAGTAACTCTAAAACAACGGCTCCCAGGACCTTTAAACTTTATAGTATGGTTTTGCATTATGAGAACATGACCTTTTTGAATTTTTTTTGCCCACTCAAAACACTTTGACACTTAATATAATCATGGAATGAACAAGTTCTTATGGTACTGTTGAACAAAAAAATTATATTGTAACCAACACTTTGACTCAAAAATTTCATGGCACAGAGTCAGTGAAAAGAAATATTAAAAAAAAACAGAATTTCAGCTCAGTGCACAATCATTTTACTTTGTTTCTGGAATATACTTGCTACTGTGAAATACCTGTAAAATTATGTTTTCAAGAACTATATGCAGTCAAACTTGTCTATATAGAAAGTTGCATCACAGTTTCATATTTAAACAATTCTGTTCTCAAATAATGTTCATTTGATTGTCACATTTTTCAGCAAATTTATGAAAATAATTGACTTAAGTACATCATGTCTGACAAAAAACTTGTTTGTCAGGGCAACATAAGTTAATTGAACTCCAGTTGTAAGGTTTAGATTAAATTTCGTAGTTTTAAGCAAGAAACGTTATGTACATTATGACAAAAATATCTTTTTCATAGTACTGTCTGTGAAAGAAAATAGGCAGGTTGGTTGCCATAATATTTCTTTTACTTAATAGTACCTTGCAAATTTATAGTTTATCACTTAAGTTTCTGAAATATACATAATCTGCTAATCGAAGGTAAGACTACATGATGCTCATTGACACAGCTCTACCAGTCAGTCAAAAGTCTAACTGCACAGCTCTCATTGCCAGCGATTTCAGCCTACAGTGTCTACATAACACATTTGGGTAGTCTTTGAAGTAAAATAATAGTTGCATCATTAAGTTTGATTTAGTATTAAATGAAAGTACCCACTGACTTCTTAACCGATTCACTCTGAACTTGCACAAAAATAGGCGGGGACAAATGGCAAATGAAATGTGGGTATAAGTACTGTTAATCGGCTGTTTTGTTTAATGTGTTTTATCCTTGTATTTGAATATTTTTATTTATCTTTTCTTTTTACCAAGTTGTTTTCAAAGTCTGAAAAACTGCAAAAAAAATTTCAGAGTTGTTTGGGTAAATACTGGAAACTTGCGACATCTGTTATTACTATAGCTATTTTTGTCTTTTAATAGACTTCCGACATTTTACTTTATACTCCAACATCTTTGTCAGATTGTGTAAGAGTAACATTTACACAACTATTCAACAGGGAAGACCTATATGACTGTGTTCAAATAACATTTATACATGCTTTAAGTTGTGCAGACCTGGAGCAGTATTTAATTTATACTGGTAAACAAGTGCCTGAAAGGTGTACTTACCAGAAATGTAGTTAGCAAGAAAGTTGCATTTGACATACATTAAATGTACTTATTGAGAGATACTGAAATGCCATGTCAAAGTCATTACACTTTCGGTTTACAGTATCCTTTTTCTCTCTATCAATTGATTGTGTTCCTTTTGTCAGAACGTGGGCAAATATACCATCCAATAAGACGACCCTATAAGCAAAAACCAGCTATCTGTGAAATAGTTTATTTTGTAGTTGCAAGCAGTGGTTATCTGTTGATGTAGGATTTTGCTTCTAATAAAATTCAATGTATTCGTTTTTGTGAAACATTGGTTGTGAAAAATTTTTATGCTACCAGAGGGAGCATATTGTTTTTGGTCTGTTTGTTTGTTTGTCACAAAACTTTAACCTTGACCATAACATGGAAGTCCTTCCCCCTGCAGCCTTCAAACTTCAAAGGTGCATGCACCTTGATGAGTTCTACCAGTCAGACCCACTTAGAGGTCACAGGGTCAAAGGTCAATTCCCACCCACATCCCCTGGGGATATGGGGTTCATGCGAATGTAGTGCTTGTTCTAAAATGTTACTAATAGTCTATTTTGTTACTGTGATGAATTCATGCTCATGATCATTTAACACATTTTGCTTCATGATTGTAAATATTCATTCTTTAAATTAGAATGAAAAAAACAGAAGTGTGTTTAAAAAAATGTCAAGCGCGCTGAAAAATATCTCTTAAAAAGTTGTGAAAGGCTTTCTACTAAGTACAAAGTTTAATACCATTATTACATGGAGACTGAAAAGATTTTGTGATGTGTTTGGCAGGTGTTAAAAGACCACAGTCAATAAAAATTTTAATTGGACTTACCTTAACGTTTATTAGTATTTTACTTACCTAAATGGACTTGTATTCATATTGTTCAATTAACCTTAACTTGCATGAAGTTTCAAGTACCACTGAAACATTTGTTATTCATTTTTACATTTACTGCTGTAGTTTTTTCGTAGTTGGTTGGTTCAAAACAGGTCTTTTTTTTGTTCTTTTTAAATGTAGACCTGTTCTTTTTAAATTTAGACCTGTTCTGAGAATTGTTTTGGTAAAAAGGAATCTTGAATCCTTGACATACATGACTGCCGGCCTGGAAAACATGCATTATATTTTCTTGAAACTAGGATTATTTACAAAATAGCAGAATATAATCTGCAGTTCAAGAAAATTATTCCGAAAGAATTCCATGAGCCAATATTAAGTGCAGAATAAGAAACTTTTCCGGCATTTCTAATGCTTCATGTTCGCAGTCATGTAAATTTCTTTGCTTGAAATAGTAATGGTTATTTCTGGTCTTTCAAGGCTAGAATAAATGTGCAAGAAAACAAAGGTTGTATCGTAAAGTTGAATATATTTGGCTTTCTTTTGCTGAACTACCTTAGGTAGAATTAAACTTTGAAGTAACAAGATTTAATTTTTTAAAGGACATCTGGCAGTTTGGCCACCTGTGGCAATTTTCCCCCTTTGCTATGGTATTATATGATGATGTTAGATTCCGGAATATAGTATCAGGTTAATGTTTAACTGATTTGAAATATTTATGACCATTAATGATTACATTGTAAATCTCCATCATTAGATTACAAATTTTGATATTTAATTAAAACCACATTTCTGTGAATATTTCAAATTCACATATTCATCTCCAAAATGTTGCATTAATATAGCACATTGTTATTGTTTGTTAACCTTTTCATAATTAACACCTTTAAATCATCCATACCTGCATAATTAAGGTCACCTTTATAGGATTTATATCACCTGTTTGCCAAAGGTCATAGGTCACACTGGCAAAAACAACTATGACTTCATTTTATTGCCGGTTCAGTGCATGATGTTGTATCAAAATATGTTACAGAAGATTTTCATTAGATTCCAAAAAAGTGTGTCAGATCATAGATATATATTTATGTATACTTCTCATCACTTGGACATTAAATGCTTCAAGCCTGAAAAAGATTTGGACCTAATTATTAAAGTGTGGTCTCTGAATATCTAAACTGCCTACCTAATGTATTAGTAGATGTAGGTCACAACAGTGTCAGTTGACCTGCTAAAATTTACTTTACTATAACTGTAGTATACTCTGGAAGAGCTGATTAACATATACCCTTGTCAGCTGGATTTGTCAAGAAGCACTTGCTTAATTGCGAATTCATATCAACAAAAACACAAATTTCATACACATAATTATAATCAGCTGGCAGATGTTAATTGGTTAGATAATTTAGATTATAACTGGAGAAGCACAGTCAATCAAGTGATACAGATCATGAAATGATTCAATGTCCTTGATATATAATAGCAAAGGAGTGTGACTTGTGCAAACCTACCTTAGTAACACCTTGATCTGTATAAATTCATGTAATATTTTTTTGAACAAGTGATATTGACACACACTGATTTTATCAGAGTGAAAGAAAGCAAAAAGTAAAGGAAAAATCTTGAGCTGAAATATTCTGCAATGCTGTATGTGAGAGGGAAGCAAGCCAGGCACATATTGCATTGATTTCATCAAGATGGCAGAAAATATCAGAATATGACTCTCTTAGCTATCTTCACAGATCCTGCTTCCAATCAATATCAAGGAAGGCCTCGAGAAGCCTTGCAAAATTCCTCAGTCTTTCCACAGGCTTTCCGCTGTGCTAAACTGTATTCACACTTCATTTCTTTTTTTCTAAACACCTATTATGTGATAAATAGATATATTTTTAGGAAGGAACTGTTTAGTCAGTTAGTAGAGTTACATGTTTATTGACAAGCATTTTTGTTGTGCTTCTCTTATAATCATATTTTGTGTTAAATACCATTTAAAATTTAAAAAAAGTATGTATGCCTTCATTACAAACTAATTAATAATTTATATTCCAGTCCTTAGTATTGTAAGTAAAAATGAAGAATAAAAGTGAATTAGAATTTCTGCTGTATATATACTGTTGATAATAAGTTTCTCTGAGTTGTGACCTTGTATACAATGTAGATAGTTTCTCTGAGTTGTGACCTTGTATACAATGTAGATAGTTTCTCTGAGTTGTGACCTTGTATACAATGTAGATAGTTTCTCTGAGTTGTGACCCTGTATACAATGTAGATAGTTTCTCTGAGTTGTGACCCTGTATACACTGTAGGTAGTTTCTCTGAGTTGTGACCCTGTATACACTGTAGATAGTTTCTCTGAGTGGTGACCCTATATAAAGTGTTGATAGTTTCTCTTAGTTGTGACCCTATATAAAGTGTTGATAGTTTCTCTGAGTTGTGACCCTATATAAAGTGTTGATAGTTTCTCTGAGTTGTGGCCCTATATACACTCTAGATAGTTTCTTTGAGTTGTGACCCTATATAAAGTGTTGATAATTTCTCTTATTTGTGACCCTATATAAAGTGTTAATATTTTCTCTGAGTTGTTGATAGTTTCTCTGAGTTGTGATCTTGTATACACTGTAGATAGTTACTCTGAGTTGACCCTGTATACACTGTTGATAGTTTCTCTGAGTTGTGACCCTGTATACACTGTTGATAGTTTCTCTGAGTTGTGACCCTGTATACACTGTAGATAGTTACTCTGAGTTGTGACCCTGTATACACTGTAGATAGTTACTCTGAGTTGTGACCCTGTATACACTGTTGATAGTTACTCTGAGTTGTGACCCTGTATACACTGTTGATAGTTACTCTGAGTTGTGACCCTGTATACACTGTTGATAGTTACTCTGAGTTGTGACCCTGTATACACTGTTGATAGTTACTCTGAGTTGTGACCCTGTATACACTGTAGATACTTACTCTGAGTTGTGGCCCTGTATACACTGTAAATAGTTACTCTGAGTTGTGACCCTGTATACACTGTAGATAGTTACTCTGAGTTGTGACCCTGTATACACTGTAGATAGTTACTCTGAGTTGTGGCCCTGTATACACTGTTGATAGTTACTCTGAGTTGTGACCCTGTATACACTGTAGATAGTTACTCTGAATTGTGGCCCTGTATACACTGTAGACAGTTACTCTGAGTTGTGACCCTGTATACACTGTTGATAGTTTCTCTGAGTTGTGGCCCTGTATACACTGTAGATAGTTACTCTGAGTTGTGGCCCTGTATACACTGTAGATAGTTACTCTGAGTTGTGGCCCTGTATACACTGTAGATAGTTACTCTGAGTTGTGACCCTGTATACACTGTAGATAGTTACTCTGAGTTGTGGCCCTGTATACACTGTTGATAGTTTCTCTGAGTTGTGACCCTGTATACACTGTAGATAGTTTCTCTGAGTTGTGGCCCTGTATACACTGTAGATAGTTACTCTGAGTTGTGACCCTGTATACACTGTTGATAGTTACTCTGAGTTGTGACCCTGTATACACTGTAGATAGTTACTATGAGTTGTGACCCTGTATACACTGTTGATAGTTTCTCTGAGTTGTGACCCTGTATACACTGTAGGTAGTTACTCTGAGTTGTGACCCTGTATACACTGTAAATAGTTTCTCTGAGTTGTGACCCTGTATACACTGTAAATAGTTTCTCTGAGTTGTGACCCTGTATACACTGTAAATAGTTTCTCTGAGTTGTGACCCTGTATACACTGTAGGTAGTTACTCTGAGTTGTGGCCCTGTATACACTGTTGATAGTTTTTCTGAGTTGTGACCCTGTATACACTGTAGATAGTTTCTCTGAGTTGTGGCCCTGTATACACTGTAGATAGTTACTCTGAGTTGTGACCCTGTATACACTGTAGATAGTTTCTCTGAGTTGTGACCCTGTATACACTGTAAATAGTTTCTCTGAGTTGTGACCCTGTATACACTGTAGATAGTTTCTCTGAGTTGTGACCCTGTATACACTGTAGATAGTTTCTCTGAGTTGTGACCCTGTATACACTGTAAATAGTTTTTCTGAGTTGTGACCCTGTATACACTGTAAATAGTTTCTCTGAGTTGTGGCCCTGTATACACTGTAAATAGTTTTTCTGAGTTGTGACCCCGTATACAATGTAGATAGTTACTCTGAGTTGTGGCCCTGTATACAATATAGATAGTTTCTCTGAGTTGTGGCCCTATATACACTGTAAATAGTTTCTCTGAGTTGTGACCCTGTATACACTGTAAATAGTTTTTCTGAGTTGTGGCCCTGTATACACTGTAAATAGTTTTTCTGAGTTGTGACCCCGTATACAATGTAGATAGTTACTCTGAGTTGTGGCCCTGTATACAATATAGATAGTTTCTCTGAGTTGTGGCCCTATATACACTGTAAATAGTTTCTCTGAGTTGTGACCCTGTATACACTGTAAATAGTTTTTCTGAGTTGTGGCCCTGTATACACTGTAGATAGTTACTCTGAGTTGTGACCCTGTATACACTGTAAATAGTTTCTCTGAGTTGTTGCCCTGTATACACTGTAGGTAGTTACTCTGAGTTGTGACCTGTATACAATGTAGATAGTTTCTCTCAGTTGTGACCCTGTATACACTGTAGATATTTACTCTGAGAAGTGGCCCTGTATACAATGTAGATAGTTTCTCTGAGTTGTGACCCTGTGTACACTGTTAATAGTTTCTCTGAGTTGTGGCCCTGTATACACTGTAGGTAGTTACTCTGAGTTGTGACCTGTATACAATGTAGATAGTTTCTCTCAGTTGTGACCCTGTATACACTGTAGATATTTACTCTGAGAAGTGGCCCTATATACGCTGTTGATAGTTTCTCTGCACTGTAGCTGATAATTCTCTGAGTTATTGCTCTGTATATGACTGAACATAGTTTCTCTGAGTGTAGCTGATAGTTTCTCAGAGTTGTAGCTGATAGTTTCTCTGAGTTATGGCTGTATATCATTGTACATGGTTTCTCCGCATTGTAGCCCTGTATACTCTGTTGATAGTTTCTCTGAGAAGTAGCCCTTGTAGTTTCTCTGAGTTATGGCTCTGTATATGACTGTACGTAGTTTTTTAGCTCACCTGTCACGTAGTGACAGAGTGAGCTTTTCTGATCACCTTTTGTCCGTCCGTCCACAATTAGTTCGTTAACACTCTAGTGGTCACATTTTTGCCTCAATTGTCATGAAACTTGGTCAGGATGTTTGTCTCATTGATATCTCGGACGAGTTCGAACATGGGTTATCAGGGTTGGAAAAGTAGGTCACAGAGCCCAAATATAGAAAAATCTTGTTAACACTCTAGAGGCTACTTTTTCAGTCCAAATATCCTGGAAATTTGTCAGAAAGGTTCTATTGATGATTTCTAGCTCAAGTTCAAATATGGGTCATCTGGGTTCAAAAACTAGGTCACAGAGCCCAAAAATAGAAAAAACTTGTTAACACTCTAGAGGTTACATTTTTAGCCAAAATAATCTGGAAATTTGTCAGAAAGGTTGCTTTGACGATTTCTAGGTCAAGTTCAAATATGGGTCATCTGGGGTCAAAAACTAGGTTACAGAGCCCAAATATTAAAAAACCTTGTTAACACTCTAGAGGTAACATTTTTAGACCAATTAATCTGGAAATTTGTCAGGAAGGTTGCTTCTATGATTTCTAGCTCAAGTTTAAATATGGGTCATCTGGGTTCAAAAACTAGGTCACAGAGCCCAAAAATAGAAACATCTTGTTAACACTCTAGAGGTTACATTTTCAGCCCAAATAATCTGGAAATTTGTCAGAAAGGTTGTTTTAAAGATACCTAGCACAAGTTCAAATATGGGTCATCTGGGTTCAAAAACTAGGTCACAGAGCCCAAAAATAGAAAAATCTTGTTAACACTCTTGAGGTTGCATTTTCAGCCCAAATAATATGGAAATGTGTTAGAAAGGTTGCCTTGAAGATTTCTAGATCAAGTTCGAATACGGGTCATCTGGGGTCACAAACAAGGTCACAGAGTCCAGATATGGAAAAAACCTTGTTAACATTCTAAAGGCTACAATTTCAGTCCAAATAACCTGGAAATTTGTCAGAAAGGTTCTATCAATGAGTTCTAGCTCAGTTTTGAATATAGGTTTTCTGGGGTCAAAAACTAGGTCACAGAGCCCAAAAGTAGAAAAACCTTGTTAATGCTCTAGAGGTTACATTTGTAGTCCAAATGTCCTTGAAATTTGTCAGAAAGGTTGTTTCAATGATTTCTAGCTCAAATTTGGATATGGGTCATCTGTGATCAAAAACTAGGTCACAGAGCCCAAAAATAGAAAAAATCTTGTTAACATTCTAGAGGTTACATTTTCAGCCCAAATAATCTGAAAAATTGTCAGAAAGGTTGCTTTGACAATTTCTAGCTCAAATTGAAGTATGGGTCAACTTGGGTCAAAAACTAGGTCACAGAGCCCTAATATGGAAAAACCTTGTTAACACTCTAGAGGTAACATTATAATTCCAAACAACCTGGAAATTTGTCAGAAAGCTTTATTCTATGGTTTCTAGCTCATGTTAGAATATGGGACATCTAGGTTAAAAAGCTAGGTTATAGAGCCCAAATATGGAAAAACCTTGTTAACACTCTAGAGGTAACATTTTCAGTACAAATTACCTTGAAATTTGTCAAAGAGATTGTTTCAATAATTTCTAGGTCAAGTTTAAATATGGGTCATCTGGGGTTAATTAACCAGGTCCATAGCAACTTTGTTAAAAGCAGTCATTCTCAGGTGAGCGATACAGGGCCATCATGGCCCTCTTGTCTTAGTTGTGGCCCTGTATACACTGTTCTTTTGGCCCTGAATACTCTGTAGTTAGTTTTCTGTCATAGTGTATATACACTGAAGATAGTTCCCTGAGTTGTGGCTTTATATACACTGTAGATAGTTGAGTTGTGGTCCTTTGTAGAACCAAATAGTTTGCAGCATTGTCCAGATAAATCTTAATTGCTTGCCATCACAGCATAAAATCATGATTTTCATCCTTAAAGTATTCTCATCAGGTGATTTTTTTATATATATAAACTCTGATTCTTTGAATGCCCATTTTCTACTTTCAGTGCTGGACCAAAGGGAGATAACCTGTTTGAATGGGTATCTACAATCCTAGGACCACCAGGCACAGTGTATGAGGGTGGAGTGTTCTTTTTAGATATACATTTCTCATCAGAATATCCCTTCAAACCACCAAAGGTAATGTAACTGCAATGACCAGGTCTAGTTTTATATTGAGACATTTTAAATTGGGTCTTATATTTGTGTTATTATACTCTAGACCACAGAGCTGGTTGGACCAATACTGTGTCCATGGCCAGTTGCAGAACTGTTGTAGAATAATTTTATTGTGCTTTGGTTTTGAGCTTGTTGTCCATTTGCCCCCTGTGGTGTCTAGTGGTTGAATTTGCTGATTTGTTGTTATGAAACCTCTTAGTGAAAGCCATGTTGGTTTAAGCCAAACTTGTTAACTATCAGACATGACTGAAAGACAGTTGGAAGGTTTTTTTTGGGTGTGTGGGGGGGGGGTGTATATAAGTCACCCGGTGGTTGGGCGATCAGTTGGCTGGGCTGGCAGCGGTCCGTCAGGTGGTCTATTGAAATTTCCTTGTCTGGAGCAGAACTTGAAAACTAATTGTTGGAATTCATTGCAATTTCATACAATGGTCAAGCACAATGGCAGGAAGTGCATTATACAAGAGTCATAACTCTATCTTCAGTATTTGCAGAGTTGTTGCCATTTGTTGGTTTTCCTTGTCCTGAGCATAATTTAAAAACTACTGGTTGGAATTGAGCGCAACTTCATACAGTGGTCAATCACAATGACAGGAAGTGCATTGTACAAGAGCCATAACTCCGTCTTCAGTATTTTCAGAGTTGTTGCCCTTTGTTGGTTTTCTTTGTCTGGAGCATTACTTGAAAAATAATGGTTTGAATTCAATTGCAACTTTATACAATGGTCAATCACAATGACAGTAAGTGCGGTGTTCATGAATCATAACTTCATCTTCCCTTTTTGAACAAATATTGCCCTGTATTGGTTTTCCTTGTCCAGAGCATAACTTGAAAACTAGTGGTTGGAATTCAGTGCGACTTTATACAATGGTCAAGCACAATGACAGGAAGTGCATTGTACAAGAGCTATAACTCCATCTTCACTATTTGCAGAGTTATTGCCCGTTGTTGGTTTTCCTTGTCTGGAGATTAACTTGAAAACTACTGGTTGGAATTCAGTGCAACTTCATACAGTTGTCAAGCACAGTGAGAGAAAGTTCACTGTACAATAACTATAACTCTATCTTCATTATTTGCACAATTATTACCCTTTGTTGGTTTTCCATGTTTGAGCATAACTTGAAAACTAGTGGTTGGAATTCAATGTAACTTCATACAATTGTCAAGCACAATTACATGAAGTGCACTGTATAAGAGTCATAACTCTATCTTCAGTGTTTGCAGAGTTGTTGCCCTTCGTTGGTTTTCCTTGTCCGGAGCATATCTTGAAAACTACTGGTTGGAAATCAGTGCAACTTCATACAATGGTCAACCACAGTGTAAAGAAATGCAGTGTGCAGGAAATACAACTATCTTTAATTGCCCACAACCTGAACTCTTTTTCAATTCTTTTACAAAGTATTCTGTTACTAATAACTTCCTCAGTTCTGAAGCAGTCTTTTGGGGGTATCAATCACATTTAGTGATAGCTCTAGTTAATGAAGGGCTGGGTTTTTTGTACATCTAGTTCCCAAGAATGATGGTTAGATAAACTGTGTGCTTGATATAACACTTTCCAGAAAGAGGACACAAAACTTGTAACTAAACCAAACCAAAATCAGTTGTTTATTTTAAAAAGCAAAAAGTTTCTTTCTGTTTCTTTTTATACTTTCAGTTAAAAACACTTTTAGCCTTTAGTAACTCTGTAAAGTATTGAGAGAGTGGTGTTTCACTTCACATCAGAAAAATCAATGGTATTTATAAAGCAGTAGAGAGGGTTTGAAAATGAAAAGAGAGCAAGATTACAAATGTGTTATTGTTACATAAGTTTTTACAACTGAGATATAACTTGATAAGTGAATTTGTACATTGTAAGGTAATGAAATACCTTAGAAATATTATTGAAAATTTTTAAAGACAGTTTTAAGTTATAAAGTGAAATTATATTCTAAAAGTACTCACATTTTATCAAAGTTTGATTGCTTTATAGGTAACTCTTACGAACATGAAAGTTCTTAATAGTAACATGCTTTGCATCTGAACAAAGTCCACCCAGAACGGGGTTTGAACTCAGGGTCTTCCCGCATCAAAGACCAACAGTCTAAGCACTGAGATAAAGAATCGAATCCCTGAGCTGTTGTCAGGGGTTGTATTTTTACAGTAACTGTTGTAGGCCAGTGTGCTCTGTACCATAACAGTAACTGTTGTCTATTTAGGGTTTATCGACTGTATGAATGCCTTCACTCTCCCATTGGATTCTTTCTTGTATTGTTGATAATGAACTGTTATGATCTAAAATATTTATTAGGTAAACATTGGAATCTGATAAGTTTCATTTAAGTGTTCACATAGTCTTGATTTATTTTGGGCTACTTGCTATATATATTAAAGTCATTTAAGGTAGTGGGTGTGTAATGGACATTTTTCAGCCTTTGTAATGATTCACTGAAAGACTGTTGATAAGAAAACATAAAAAGTAAATAAAACAGTAAGAATCACAGACTTGGTACCAGTTTACCCCACCTACTTAATGATGTGGGTAAGTTATGTACGTAAATTTTATCAATCTGGCTTCAAATTCTTCTTATAGTTTTCTGAACATTTATTTGCAAATTTAATAGCCTTGAAATAGCCGTCTTCTTGAAAACTTGAATTTTTTTTTACCTATTTTCTTTTACCTACAGCAGAAAATGACCTTCTCAAATCGGTTTACAGTATGTAAAGGCAATTTTCAAAATACATTGAGAAATAAAAGTTCAGTTTTATTAAACTAAATCTAAATGAAAAAAAGCAAAAAAATGGTTCAAGTTATAATGACCAAAATTTTGGAAGTTGTATTTCATGCAGATTGCCCACTGACACAAAAATATAAAAAACTGTATAAAGCATAAACTCAGATGATCACTAAGATGCACATTGTGAGTATTCTGCCAGGTGCTTGGTAAGAAGGTCAACGAATCTTAGCACCGTATGGTATTTGAAATTAGCAGCTTTTTTCATACTCCGGATGGCGTGAAGTTGGTGCCATAAACTAAAATCATACCAGTCCTGCACTGAAAAACATTTAAGATTCTTGACAAAAACATTTAAGATTCTTGACACAAACATTTAAGATTCTTGACAAAACCCATTTAAGATTCTTGACACAAACATTTAAGAATCTTCTTGACAAAACCATTTAAGATTCTTGACATAAACATTTTAGAATCTTCTTGACAAAAACATTTAAGATTCTTGACACAAACATTTAAGATTCTTGACACAAACACTTAAGATTCTTGACAAAAACCATTTAAGATTCTTGACACAAACATTTTAGAATCTGCTTGACACAGACATTTAAGATTCTTGACAAAAACCATTTAAGATTCTTGACACAAACATTTAAGAATCTTCTTGACAAAAACATTTTAAGATTCTTTACATAAACATTTAAGATTTTTCTTGACAAAAACATTTAAGATAATTGGCAAAAACATTCATTCTCTCATTCAGAGAAACCATTTTCAGGATATGACTTTTACCTTCTTTATTAAATTTTGTATTAAGAAATTGGATCTGTTATGCTGTAAAAAATACATCATTTCTGTAAACTAACCAAAAGTAACACACTTCTTAGTAGAAAACTCCATTTATACATGTATGTCTAAAAGTAGGTTCATGCTGGTGATTAAATAATTGGGGGTGGGGGATGGGGGACGGGGGGAGTCGATGGAAGAAAGTAAGTAATCAGGTTAGGCTAAGAGTTTAGATTAATTTCAAGATGTCTTAAATTCTAAAGTTTTAATATTTCATTATATTTCTTTTCAATTACATTGTATTTAATACAATTCTAATATCAGGTTGTTAGAAAAATGTATTCCTTTAGTGTTTATTTTCTGATAGTAAAGCATTTATAAAAAAATAAATCATATGAAATGTTCAACAGTTGTATCAATTTTTATGCCCCCACCACCTCTCCCTATCAAAGATGAGGGGGTATATTGTTTTGCAAATGTCTGTTGGTCGGTCAGTAGACACTTTGTTTCCAATGAATATCTAGAGAACCCTTGCATCCTCCTCCTTAAATGGTTTCCAATCAATAACTATAGAATGCTTGGGCCCAGGCTCCCCAAAACTTACAGGCAGGTTTGTCATTAGATCAAACGCCAATATCACAGTGACCCCGAAAAGTGTTACCTTTTCCGATTAATATCTAGAGAACCTTGGACCCACCTTCCTCAAACTTGGTATGTAAGATGATCATGACCAGTAGATGACCTCTCTAGTTTTTTGGGTCATTAGGTCAAAGGCCAAGGTCACAGTTACCTTAAAAATCAAAACCCTTTCCGATAGAAATCTAGAGAATTCTTGAATCCAGGTTCTTCAAACTTGGTATGTAAGTTGACCATTACCAGTAGATGGCCCCTATAGTTTTTAGAGAACTAGGTCAAAAACAAAGATCACAGTGACCTTGAAAGCAAAACAGATTTCGATCAATAACTATAGAATGGTTGGACCAGGCTCCCCAAAACTTCATAGGCAGGTTGGCCATGGCCAGTAGATGACCCCATAGTTTTTCAGGTCATTAGGTTAAAGGCCAATGTCACAGTGACCTTTAAAAGCAAAACCTTTTTAGATAAATGACTAGAGAATCCTTGGGCCCAGGTTCTTGTTATGTAGGTTGTTCATGACCAGTAGATGACCCCTATAGCTTTTCAGATCACTTAGTCAAAGGTCAAGGTCACAGTGACCTTGAAAAGCAAAATAGTTTCCAGTCAATAACTATAGAACATTTGGGCCGAGGCTCCCCAAAACTTCAGAGGCAAGCTGGTCGTGGTCAGTAGATAAACCCTTTAGGTTAGGGTCACTAGATCAAATGTCAAGGTCATATTGATCATTAACTGAAAAATGGATTCTGATGAATTACTAGAGAATGCATGGGCATAGGGTCCTTAACTTGCAGTGCAGGTTGGTCTGTTCAGGAGATGACCCCTATTGTCTTTAAGGTCACTAGGTTAAAGCTCAAGGTCAAAGTGGCCATATACAATAATGAGGAAAACAGATTCTGATTGATAACTAGAACCCTTGGGCCTTGCTGCCTCAAAACTTCCTACCTACCCACCCTCCCACCTACCTACCTGCCCATGCAGTTCCTGTACTCTTTCTTGTTCTCCAGTAATTGAACTTTATACATTTTATAACCAAAGTGTCATTGACATAATATGCAGTTCCTCTCATTCATCTGCTTGTCATAGCCAAAAGCTTTTGATATCAGAAGCCCATGGCATCCTTTACTTAATGTACTGACACAAGTCTATGTCGTTCTACCTTTCTACACTTCTATGGCTGCTTCTAGTGATAAGGCGCTAGAGGGGCATGTTTGTTTTTCAAACATCTCTTGTTCACTTAGTTATTGCAAAAAAAAAAAAACATATCCATCTTGTTTCAGCATGGTACAGGAAACCTGTATCATATAACATATTGTAATATAAAATTAAGTGTTTACTTTCTGTATATATATTGCAGTGGTCATTTAAGTGTTACTTGTTATGTATTGCAGTTGCATTTTAAGTGTTTACTTTCTGTATAGTGTCTGATATTTAAGAGTCATTATCTGATCAAATAGCATGACTAAGGTCTAGGTTTGTCATTAAACATTTTCATCTCCAAAATATGGCTTTTTCCTAATCTTCTATGGGGGCAAAACTAACATCTCTGTTACGCATAAAATTCACTAATTCATTCACATTTCTGCAAGTATAGATTTATAAATTGCAATCGATATATACTCAAAATACAAAAATTTCAGATCAATATTTACTTAAATAATCTGGTATCATTTCTTAATGTTAAAAACAGATATGTTCCCTCCTTGCTTACTTTTATAGCTAGTAATGTTAGCAAATATTTTATACCATTGAAGCTGAAGTTGTTATGGTAATATTATAAGAATTTCAGCTTCCATTGATTAAACCAGTGACTGTTACAAATTGGAATTTGCAGTATTGTCATAGGGGATTTTATGGCACATAAAATACATCAGATTATTACAACAGATGTGTTACCCCTGGAATAAATACACTGTTTAGTAATCAACAGTGAGGGATTGAAAATCTTCATTGAGCCTTGAATTATGTGAGAGTAGTCAATGGGTATCTCTTTGTTATATAAGCCCACCTGAGCACACAGTAACAGTATTTGATGACATCTTTATACTGACAAGCTTCATTGATTACCTAGCCTAAACAAGTGGTGGAGATTCAAATTGTTTTGCATTTGAGCTATACAGGCCATCTCTGGTTTGTTTTGGGAGGACATAAGATATTGAGCTGATGTTTATAAATAAGTTTAAAAAAACAACAACAACTAGAAATAGCTACAATCTGTAGGACTTTTTGTAATACAGTCTTTGTATGTTTAATCTATTCAACACTTTATTTAAGACTGGTTTTTAAAATGTCTTTACTGCCATGTATTTCACTGTATGGTCTGCTTTCAAAAGCTGTCAGACTTCAGGATCATCACTTTGATTGTGTTCATGAACTTCAGGATCATCCCTTTGATTGTGTTCATGTCAGGATCTGCCCTTTGATTGTGTTCATGAACTTCAGGATCTGCCCTTTGTGTTCATGAACTTCAGGATCACCCTTTGATTGTGTTCATGAACTTCAGGATCTGCCCTTTGATTGTGTTCATGAACTTTAGGATCAGCCCTTTGATTCTGTTCATAAACTTCTTATATCACCTCTTCTTCCAAGGTTTTGTTTGACTGTGCTTTGAATGAATGCAGTAACTTCTTGATCACCCCTCATATTCAGCTATGCTTTACTTAGTCAACTTTTTGATTACACCTTTATAATAAATGCACAGTCATGATCTTACTTGACTCAGTTCATGAACTTCTTGAATATATACTCTTTCAATATATACTAGTTTCTTTTCTGTTAATAAATCTCTTTTATCATACCTTTGGTACATATATGTTGTACTTGATCTATTAATAGATATATTTCATAAATGAACTTAATGATCACCCCTTTAAATATAAATATCAAATATTTGATCATGACTTGGCTTGTTTTTAAATACATGTTATAATTTTGATAAGCCCTTAATGATTAGTTCTGTATCTTATACATGACATTCCTCAGCATCATTCTCTTGAAAATAATCACCATGATCCTTTATTTTGGTTGATGATATGCAGCTTAAACTTGTTGATCACCCCTTTGTACATGCATTTTTTTTCTCTATCTGACCTTACTTGCTCTCAGAATAGTACTTGAACCTTTTTTCACTTTCGTATATTACTTACCTGGCTTACTTAAAAATCAGTTTCTTATTTTTGTCATCTTATTTTTACTTGCTTTATAATATATATAAATAAAGGTAATGGATTTTGGTAATCTCCTATAATATTTGTGCCAACAGCTGGGACCTGTTCCCAAGTGTCAGAATTTCAGGAGAATATCTTAGCTATTACCAGTGTAAGCAAAGTGAAGCATTTCAGTTTAAAGGTTGGAAAATTTTGAGTGAAAAGGTACAACCAATGTTTACTTCAGTAGGTTGTTCACCACAAGGTAATGTATGTTGACAATAAACACAGGACTATCCTTGTATGTCATTTAGTAACATTCAGGGGAGGCAACTGCAAAAGTTTATTACATGGTAAAGCTTGAGTTTGATTCCTTCCCACAGGTAAACTGAATGCTTTTGTTACATTTTTTACACAACTTGGGTTGCAAATGACAAATTCTTTGTTTCTATTTCTGAAGTAATTCTGCAGTATGTTGATACCTGTGATGTGATATATTTGCCCCAAAAAGTGTTAAGGTTGTTTTGATAAAGCTGAACATGTTTTAACAGTTTTAAGACACAACATTGACAGTGGCTTGATGGTGACATCTTGAAACCTGACAAGAAATGATGTCATCATTGACATCAACCCCAAGTTTGTATATAACATAAATTTATGTATTCTTTACTAAGATGCACACTTGGTTTCAGTATCATAAAAATGGCAAATCCATCAGAAAGACTATGTATTTTGAAACATCCTTTATTTAACTTTTATTGTATTAATATATTTTCAGGTGACATTCAGAACTCGTATCTATCACTGTAATATCAACAGCCAAGGAAATATTTGCTTAGACATTCTAAAAGACAATTGGTCGCCAGCTTTGACCATATCTAAAGTGCTTCTATCAATTTGTTCCCTTTTGACAGACTGTAACCCTGGTGACCCACTTGTAGGTAGCATTGCTACATTGTACTTACAAAATCGTCAGGAGCATGATCGGGTCGCACGGCAATGGACCAAAAGATTTGCAACAGGACTGCAATCTAGCACAAGTATTAATGGTAAAGAAAAAGAATCAAATTCACAAAATGGAGACGCAAATGTCCCAGACAATAATACACCTAGTCCAGCCTCAGTTTCATAATGATCAGTGTCAGTGAATTGCTTGGATGGAGAATGATTTTAATCTGGATCATTTGGATGAATGGATTCAGTAGCCAAGTGTTTAAAACAAAGGTTAATGAAGGAATTAATTGTGTGATTTCTCCACAGAAGAGAGAATATGTGTGAGGAAATTAAAATGTGTATAGATATATTACTGTTTTTGAACTGCATTTTGTCATTTTTTCATGTAGACAGCATTCAAAGTTCATTTTTGGTAACCCTCCCATTGAAGCAAGTTATTTTTGTTGAACCCACCTTGACACTGGATAGCTAACATGAAGACGTATCGCTAGTAAGTCATTCATTATAGGGTACTTCTTGGAATAGTGATTTGTTTATGTGATTAAAACACCAAGGATACGTGCCTCCTAAATCTTGCTATTTGGATGTGAAGTTTGAGTTCTGTGTGATTTATAATTGAGCTGTTTCAGCGAAAGAAATTTACTTATACTTCATCTTTCCACAGTGGTTCGAGTGACAGAGGTGCTGATTTCAAAACATAGATGGACTAATTTACATAGGAACATAATATCTATAGATATGAAAGGGGGTTGTTTTTCTTTTAAAGTGACTTCCGTTCTGTAACATTTTCAGTTAAAAGAAAGTTTTAAATGTTTTAGTGCGGCTAGTTTCAGCTAACTAGTTGTTGTTGTTGTAAACATGCTACTTTGTTCAGGAATAAAAGCTCGAGGTTCAAATTTAAGACTTAAAATGGTGAAGTTTAGAACAGTATTGTGAGGCTGAAATGTTTCGACATTGATTTCCCATCATGCGAAAAATCCCTGTCTCTGGAGCGAGCTTTTTGGTCCCAAGTAATTTAAAAATATGTTTTTTGTAAAATCTTTTTGTTTTCCTGATAGAAAATAAATTATTATAAAGCTTTTTGATACAACTAAACCAAACCCGCAAAATGTCAGGGTCAAATAATTACCCCCCCCCATGAAAAATGCAAAGAATTTAAAGATTTTGTAATGATAATGACCTTGAATGTGTTGAACAACTAGAGAAGAATGTTTTTGTGTTTGCATAGGGTAATGTTTTCACAGATGTTTTGCCAAGTCTGTATGTTATGCATTTATGATTTGTACAGTTGATATTTCAGCAAAACATTTATGTAAATGTTCCCTTTTTTTGACAATTGCTTACACTTGGACATTATAGATAAAAAAATAATTGGCATAAATGGCATAAATATTTGATACAAAAAGATTTTTTGTTGTTTACCTGTTTCTGTAATATTTGCACAATGTTGTTTGCAGGGGATTCCCATTTAAAAGGTGTGCCACCCTGTTGTTTTTTTTCCCAGATGAATCCCCTGTGCATTAATAAAATTCCATGACACTTTTGTAGTGTATAACAAAGGGCAGTCACTCTTGGCCACATATTGATATTAGAATTTGCAGTGAGTCTGTGGTAACTGATTTTTCCTTTTGTTGTAATTTCTTTTAAATATGCATGAAAATTGAGGCATCCAAAAAATGAGACAGAGTCTCAAATTTTCTTTTTTAAGTTTTGGTAGGAAAAATGATAATTCTTAAGAAATATCCAAAATACTAGGTGCTAATCAGATTGTTACAGGAATAACAGCTCTAGATTTTCTTAACTTAGGCTATAAACTTTGCATTATGTTTAATGCCAATTAAAATTTTCATTGTCATAAAAACTAAAGTGCTTTATAACTTTTTCATTTTGAGTCAAATCCCTTGAGTTAGAGACAGCATTGCAAGTTGCATTGATTAAGTTAGATGGAATTATTTGGTAGATGAACATTGCGATTTTTGTTTTGTTATATTGCATATCTTACCTCAAAAACAACAATATACCCTGTAAATATGATTTTTATTTTGCATTTTAGAGCAGATACGAAGAACTAATTCAGAATTATAGATACCTTTTAGAAGTGTATGATTGTTCACAAAATATTTAGTTTACTGGTCTTTTACTTGTTTCTTACATATGAAATTTCGACAGTAGTAGTCTTAGCAAGATAAAACTGTGTCATCTGGGTTCAAGGTCAGGTTGTGAGGTCAAAAAGATATGCTAGACTCTCACAAAAGCTTTTGTTGTATAACTGAAAGAAAATGATCAAGTCATAAGTCAAAAATGAAACGTTTATTGCTGTCGACATTTCCTTTGATATTTGTTGTATTTTTTTTTGTAATCAGTTGGAAATCGTGAGTACAGGGTATATTGTGTTTCACTATTGATTTATTGTAGATGTTTTAAAAATTTGAATCATTATCTAAGATATATATTGAACACTTGCAGTACTTTCTGTTTTAGTAAGTACTTCCTGTTTCATCTTGCCATTGTAAGTATGACATTGAAAGACTTTGTTAGTAGAAATAGTCACTTTAAAAATTTCTATGACAATTACCCTTATTTTCTTAAATTTGCGGTTTTTTTTGGTGTGAAATGACTGGACTGGTATTTATTTCAAAATGGAAAGTTTGAGTCCTTGGCTGAAAGGTTGTTAAGGTCCTCTTGTTATCATAGTTCTACATTATTATTCATCTCAGACAATATGATTCATTGCTACATGCATAAAGATATGTCCCCAGTTATTAATACCTTTTTAAATTGTTGATATTTCATATATTCTTAATCATGCCCTTTTTGAACCACAAACCAAAATATTTGATCTTAAGTGTATCTGATGTAGAAGAAGTAATAGAAATACTACTAAAATTTAATGCTTATTAAAGAATCTTTGAAAAGTATGTGTGGATGGTCCTCATAAAAATATCATTTAAAGAATGACATTTGATTGTTAGTGGCCGAAAAGGCAGTATTCCTTTATATCCCCTATTTAAATGCTCTGATTCCAATAAATATTTGATAAAAAGATTTTTAAGAATACAACACACTATTTCTCCATGAATCCAATTTATTTTAATGGTTTTTACACACTATTTCTGGGTCAGTACTGTGCAAATTGATGGGGAGCATTAAAAAAGTTCTAAAAAAGGGTAATTAGAGGCCAAATGTACTGCCCTCCAGAGGCAGTCTACTGGAAGTATATAGTATGTAACATTGAAAACACAGGTATTTATTTTATACTTATAAATGAAATATTGAGAAATATTGATGAAATAAAATGCGTATTTTCATTTTCCGTATTTTCACTGTAAAAATTTATTTTTCATTGCAGTGAAACATTTTTTCCGTATTTTCACTGGTGTTTTGCCGGACTACTTTCTTCTAAATTCAGCCAATACACAAAATTAAAGGGGAATTCTTTCGAATTGTAAGGTTAGAAAGGAGAGAAAGTATATAATAAACAGAAAATTCAAGTTTTTTCTATAAATATGTGATTTATTTTCATCTTGTGGTATGAAAATTATCATATTTCACTTGTGGCTATTGCCACTCAGGAAATATTTATTTTCATACCACTTGATGAAAATAAATCCCGTATTTATAGAAAACTTGAATATCCTCTATATATTTATCTTTAAATTTTCTGCAGTGATCTTCTGTGCTTCATAGGTGTCTCTACATTCTGGTACCCATTTAGTATTAGTGCTGAAGCCGGGCATCATAAAGTCATTCAGTACAGTTTCACTTGGTCATCTAGACCAAGTGATGATTTATGATAGTACTTACTGTGGCATGGTTATTGCATGGTGAACTTAATGTTTGCTGCTGTTAACGTTATTGTAAGATTTAGCATTATATCTGAAGACATGAATTTTAAAAAGTCGTGGTGATTTAAACTATGCCTAACTAGTGTAATAACAATAATCTAAAAAATGAAATTGTTATATTATGACAAGTGATTCAGTCTTTCTCAGCACTTTGCAGTTTAAAGTTTTGTATTCAAATTCAACTTTTTATCCTACTTTTTATTATTTAGTATTTTTGCTGATGTCATGTTTAATAAAGAAAAAAAAAGGTCACATAGAAAGTGGGTCATAGTGTTGATATAATGTTTATATATTTTTTTGACACTGATGTAACAGGTTGACTTACTGTATTTTGTGGTATGTAGTTTATTTCTGCTACCACCTTGTGTATCTTTTAATGCTTTTTAGATTTTTAAGCAAAATGCCTTGTACATAAATTGCAGTATAAATGAAGTTGTTTTGTTTCTGTAAATGATCAGATGGTTTCCATGGTTACATTTCTGTACAAGTCCTTGTATGATGAATATTACGATATTGTTTAAATTCTTGTAAAATTGAACTACAGTCAAAAATAAATTGTTACGTGAATGAAAATAGTCTTATTTCGATTCCTGTAAGAATATCAAGGGAGATAATCTATGCAAGAATAATTACACGAATAAAGCAATAGCCTCCCTTGGTTTGGTAGTGTTACAGATTGGATTATAATATAATTACATTGTAAATGGCACCTGAAAATCCATTTAGAGGGGACACTGTCAGTGGTGTTCAGATCCTGTCACCTTTTGTTGTGTATTTATTTGAAACTAGATGTTTAGAACTTCCCCAAATATGTCGAACTGTGTCCTTGTACCTACTAAAATTGTACTAACATGATTTAGCTGGAGTGAAAGGAAACTTATCCACTGTTAAAGCACCAAACCAGATGAAACCAGGTGCTTGAGAGAAAAGCCAGAATCATTCATTATTGGTACCCATTTACAGCATGTGTGGCTTAAATATCTTTGCCCAGTGATATAACTTGTGCTTAAGTTAGGATTCAAACTAGTTTTCCTAACCAGAGGCAAGCACTATTAAGGATCTATAGTTAGTACCACACTTACCTAGGCTACTACATAGTGGTGAATATGCCACATTGATAATCCAGGGACAGCATGTTTGGTCCACGGCTGCACAACTTGAATCAGTAACAGACTTTCTTGTTTGAAAAATTCAGAAGGCAGAAATCTTACTGGTATAGTCCTCAACAACCTCTTGGACAATATGAGGCAAAGCCAGAGATAAAAACAACTAAAAATCTATTGCACTGTAAAAATGTCCAGGTCGTAGTAGGGATGAGCTTGTAATACAAAGCATCTTAAATATTAGTCAGGAAGTAGTCAGTGCCGAGAAATTGATTAGAAAACTGGTTGGATACCCAGGAACACTGGTAAGGTGGACTGACAGCCAGGATATGACCTTAGCTGGTATTAAACTAGTATTAAACCCGAATAAAACCAAACCAAAACTGGTATTAAACCCCAATAAAACCAAACTAAATTCCAGTCATTTTCATCATGTTCTCTTTTCTCAGTATTGTAAATTGTGAGAATGACCGGTTTTATGCCTGGTTTAAAAAGGTTCCACATTTCTCGTAAAACCTCAGTGGACTTGAGATTAATGTCTTTGACAATGACTCAGGAGATTGTGGTTTGATCCTCTTTTGGCCATGTCCTCATAAAACCTGAAGTTGAACCAGAGTTCACTCAATTAATTAATTTCTTGTAAAAAGTTTAAACTATTAGCATTAAGAAAGTTTTTGTTTTTTTCCCCCAAACATCAGACAATGATAGAGCAAAAAATATATCTTCTGCCCTTCTATCAGGAGAAAATATGTTGTGTGTGTACGGGGTGGGGTGGGGGCGGGGAAAAATGTCTCTATAACTTATGAAGCATGAAATCATTTGAATAAATTTAACAGTAGACACATCAAGTTATGATTAATAAATGACAGAAGATGACATTTAAAGATCAAATCAATAATTCAAATTGTATGCAAATGTCTAAGATTTCAATAAAATATGAAATTTTACTCTACAAAGGTATAATGAACCTATGCAAATTGAATGACAAAAAATCATAGGCATTATATACTTGTACATATGTATGAATCAAATTACTAAAAATTAAATCTCAATAGAGATTGGATGATCCATTATCATCCATTAAAATAAAGTTGGATTAGCTTAGTAATTGACTTATTTACTTAAATGTTTGAATAATGGCTACCTGTGTAGGAATATAAAAGGGTTCTTGTATATCTTCAACAGAAAGTCTAAAACTGGCCATTCCCATGTCTGAAAAAAAAATCTGAAACAGTTTTTAGACCACCCTTTATGTATTAAATTTTTAAGTTTTGAAGCCCTAAAACTACCTTTGTTTGTTAGGGGACTGGTCTATTTTCAGTATTATTAGAAACAGAACAGAACAGGTTTTTTTCCCTTTTTTTTAAATATTATAAGGGCACATATATCTCTGAAACAAGTCACAAAGACTATAGTTATTAAGACTACCTATATGGTAACCGAATTGTAATGTTCCTTTTAATGAGAACAACTCAGTTAAGAGACCATTTACAAAGCTTCATTAAAGGTGGTTTCATATGTTTTATTCCAGCAGATTATTAACACTCTTTTCTAGATATTCGCACTGACATTAAAGTGTTGCAACATTTTAACTGTAGGCACATCAAGTTACAGTTTCTTCCACACCACTCACTGGATTGGAAAAATTTAATTTCATTCCATCACTATCATTGTTAACCAATGAAACCTCAGCCAGATTTGTTTGGTATCACTTGTTAAATCTACAATTCTGTTTCTTTAACCCATTAATGCCTAGTTCCTACAAAAGCAGACTTAGGCAAACAGTGTAGACTCTGCAATATGCAGCAACTGATCAGGGGTCTACACTGTTTGCATATAGGACTTTCTTACTTAAACAGAATAAAACTGAATATTTATACCAGAAACCCTTTTAATTCAAATGGGCTCATCCAAATGATAAGGATAGCATAATCCACCAGGCATAAATGGGTTAATTAAAGTAGAATAGTGGATACAGCACTTCCAAGGAATCCAGTATAAAGACAGAAATTGAACCCAACACAATGCCACCAAAATTTTACCACTGGAACAATACTGTTTAGTTACAGACTAGTTCTCTTACCAGCCCTTGCGGGGTTTGGGTGAAAAAAGTAACAAATAATATACTGTTCGTCCTCTTCAAAAGATACCTCTGCAGAACAAACACCTCTCTTTCCTATCACAAAAGACTAATTTTTTATCAAATCGTCACAGCTAAAACTATCACTCAACAGAAGACAATTTTGGTGTTCCATATGAAATTTTTTTACAGAGTACAGACAATTCGCTGTAAGGTCTGATTTAGTTGTTTGTCAGTAACCATACTTACATTACAATCATTAAAGTATGAATTTCTGTACAAAGGTCAACTGGTGTTGTTACTGTGGTACTTGAAGTAAATCACATGATAATATGTATAATGACTGCCATTTTGTGTACTTTACCCTTTCCATTCATGAGATACATATATGATATGAAAGTGAAATAACACTTGATCTTTTTTTTTCTCACACTGATGTCATAGAGAAAGTCTTCATCAGTGAAGATCTGTCTGAGGTTTCAAAGATGAACTGATTTGAAGTCATCTGACTTGAGGGAGCATTTACTCATGGGATTTGAAATCACGCGCGAGTTTAGGGAGAATTTACTCAAGAAATTTGACACCATACGAGTTTAGGGAGCATTTACTCATGAGATTTGACACCATATGAGTTAAGGGAGCATTTACTCATGAGATTTGAAGGAGCATTTTTAGAGCATTTTAAGTCATATGACTTAAGGTAGCATTTTTAGGAGTATTTAGGGAGCATTTTGAGTCATATGACTTAAGGAAACATTTCAAGGGAGTATCTTAGGGAGCATTTAAAGTCATATGACTTAAGGAGCATTTACTCGTAGGATCAAATTTATAAAATCACAACTCCTATTTTTTACCATTTAACTATCTAATATCAGCTTTATCAGAAAACCAGTCTGTCATCAAACTCCTGTCCAAAACTAGCTACACATTACAACCAAGTACCTATTTAAAGCATTTCTTTTCTGAAATTCCGTTCTTTTTTTCAACCTGCTCATAATTGCATAAGACTATTTTCTGAAAACCAGCTCCCTTTTGAGACCTGTTTCTTTTCTGACAATTGACTACCCTTTTTTCCCCTTGTGAGGAACCCTCTTATTCAACTGATTTCTTTATTTTTAGGGAATGGAATCTTTTATATTATCATTCAAAGTTAAGTGTACAACTTCAAACATGGTCTTATTAAATAGCCTCCTTTTTCACCTTCTCAGAGCAACTGACTCACAAATGGATCGGCAATGCATAAAAAAGAAAATGTTTATATATGTAAAAACTCTGGTTGTCTCAGTTTTTGTTACAGATACACATCATAATATAAAGTCTTTCACTTTTATCAGTAAAAAATTTACCCAGTAAGTCACAGGGTAGGAACTTTGTTTGTATTATTAATTTTGACAAATGTCAAGGACATTCCACAGTGGCACAGTGGTCTAGCTCAATGCTTTATATTTTACTGACCTGAAGGACATGGGTTCGAATCCTGTTAAAATCAAATTCTTTTTTCTTCAGTTTTCATAATGTATAGAAGCATAAAATTATGTTTTCGTCAAAGTGTATTTACTTCTCTTTAATTTTAAAGAAAACAATTTTTAAGCTAAATTCCTTGAGTCAGTTGCTTTAAAATTAGCTCTTGCTTATAACCAGTTCCTGAAAAAATAACCTGTTTTGAAAGATTGGTTTCGAATGAAAATATTCATTTCACAGGAAAAGGTTCCTAGTATAGCTGTAAATTCTAATATGTTTGTTAAAGGGTATGTTTAAACTTACTAGTGACACATTCTTTTATTACTAAGTTAACTTTATTAAGTTAAATTACTTCAGTTAAATCTGTTGTTAAAAGCAGAGAACTTAGATTGTAATCTATATAGTCTCTGTTAAAAGTTAAACTTGAAAATCCTGAAGAATTTTAGTAATTACCAAAGTGGTCTTCACAATTATCTTTGGATTAGAATTGTAGAAATTCCAAAAATTGTCTCATGAAATTTTTGAAATTATGCTGTGTTATTTGTAAATGCCATAAATATTAAGCAAGGAAGGTAGCAGAAATATATAAGTAATTGAAAGTTTGTGATGATAACAAATGTTGCTGTTATGACAAACAAACACCATAAGTAGCTTACAGAGAAACATACATTTTGCTGAATATAATTTGCACTGGGGCTGATATTCTATATATCAGAGAGTGAATGTGAAAAATTGCTGCCTAAACTGTAGCTTCTTGATTTTATAGCACTTGGAACATTTTTCACATTCATCCCTGATATAAAAAGTTAGATGTTACCCCATAGTTTGTTCCATGCTGATATAAAAAGTTAGATGTTACCCCATAGTTTGTTCCATGCTGATATGAAAAGTTAGATGTTACCCCATAGTTAGTTCCATGCTGATATAAAAAGTTAGATGTTACCCCATAGTGTTTCATGCTGATATGAAAAGTTAGATGTTACCCCATAGTTTGTTCCATGCTGATATGAAAAGTTAGATGTTACCCCATAGTGTGTTCCATGCTGATATGAAAAGTTAGATGTTACCCCATAGTTTGTTCCATGCTGATATGAAAAGTTAGATGTTACCCCATAGTTTGTTCCATGCTGATATGAAAAGTTAGATGTTACCCCATAGTGTGTTCCATGCTGATATAAGAAGTTAGATGTTACCCAATAGTTTGTTCCATGCTGATATGAAAAGTTAGATGTTACCCCATAGTTTGTTCCATGCTGATATGAAAAGTTAGATGTTACCCCATAGGCCATAGTTTGTTCCATGCTGATATGAAAAGTTAGATGTTACCCAATAGTTTGTTCCATGCTGATATGAAAAGTTAGATGTTACCCCATAGTGTGTTCCATGTTTATATGAAAAGTAAGATGTTACCCAATAGTTTGTTCTATGCTGATATGAAAAGTAAGATGTTACCCCATAGTTTGTTCCATGCTGATATGAACAGTTAGATGTTACCCAATAGTTTGTTCCATGCTGATATGGACAGTTAGACATTACCCCATAGTTTTTCCCATGCTGATATGAACTGAAAGACATTACCCACATAGTTTGTTCCATGCCTATGTAGCCGGGTAAAGGTATATGGTGATAAATCGATAAGGCAGAACCGTGTGGCTTGGTAGCTCAGTTGGTAGAGTGTCCGCCCTGTAAGCGGAAGGCCCTGGGTTCGAGTCCCGGTCGAGCCACGATTTTTCACCACCTGTTACATTTGGCGCCCAACGTGGTCTGTGACTGTTACATTGCTACGCATGTGCTTTTATTATAAGTCTTTATGTCTGTGAATTCGAGGACGAATTCTTATAGAGCAGGGGAGAATGTCACAGGACTGATATAGGTGATATGGTTACTAACGTACTATCACCAGCCCGGGTAGCTCAGTCGGTAGAGCACCTGACTTGCAAGCGGGGGGTCGCGGGTTCGAGTCCCGCCCTGGGTAAATGATTTTTCTGACCCCGCGACATTTGGCGCCCAACGTGAATATCCTACTTTATAATTTGGCTACTGCTTCGGCACCTCGGGAATGTGTTTACAATATTCTCTGTGACTCTGAGAATTCGGGACGAATTCTAAATTTGGAGGGGGTATATGTAGCCGGGTAAAGGTATATGGTGATAAATCGATAAGGCAGAACCGTGTGGCTTGGTAGCTCAGTTGGTAGAGTGTCCGCCCTGTAAGCAGAAGGCCCTGGGTTCGAGTCCCGGTCGAGCCACGATTTTTCACCACCTGATACGGACCATTAGACATAATACCCCATAGTTTGTTCAATGCTGATAAAACAAATTATAAAGACTTGTCAACATCATCGTATGACTAAACATCTTTTCAAAATAACAAATAACATGTGCTTTCAAACTCTGATTTATTTCAATGGATCAGTTTTATGCAGTAACAAATTAATGCACAGGTTTAGGTACGGGCTTTTTGAAATTCTTATGTAAACAATTAAAAAAAGCTTTAGAATTAATTCATTTGCGTAAAAAAAACCCAAAGCCAATATCTTTTGTTATCATATTTTAACACTTTCCGATTAACTGAAGAGGGTTGTAATTTAAAGGGAAATTTAATGCACCGAGGATGAATGCCATGAAAAAATATATTGTACACCGGGCCAAGCTTACTTCATTGAATTGAAAGATATACAGATAATAATTATAAATTGTGAAAGCATTTCTTTTCACATTTTCTTTCAAATGAATTAAAGTTGAAAAGAAAATGGAAAAGAATGATCAAAATAATATTTAACTAACAACTGACACATATTCTTATAATTTTCTATACAAAAGCTTTATAACCTTTCAGCCAGGTTACCTGTATAAATTGGAGTGTTTCTGAGAGCCGGGGGCTTTCTATTATCTGATCACACTCGGGCGAAACCTCGCCGTATTGTTGTTTATCTGAGAAATTAAATTAAAAATGTAGTTTTAGAAAAACTCTGGTGTTAGTTCTTATTTGAGCTGGTGTAATGTCGTAAAGTGCTACATAGGGTAAATTATTTGGTGCCGTGACCAGGATGATTTTGGATTAAATCTCCTTTGTCGTGCGAACCTGGACTGATGTGGACAAACAAAGGACACAATTTTAATAAGAACAACAACGGAACAAGGTGTTAAAAAAAAAAAAAAAAAATCAGCAACTCAGCAACTATAAAAATTCAGTGCAAATAGCATAAAATAACTTGTGGATTAAGCATGACGGAACAGACCGTGCCAGATTTCCGGAGCTGGGAGGACGTGTTTCATAAAGTCTGGCGGGAGGTATATTATACTTCCGAATCATCACTCCGGAAAAACAGTGTGGCGATCACCCAGGAACAATTAATATTGCTTTCTGTAGAAGTGGCTTTAGAGGTGTCATCTGTGTTGTCAGGGCTGGTGGCTCCTAAGCCCACCGACAGACCCCGTCCCACACCACCGATAATCGTGTGGGATGCCAAATCATCGTTGGTAGTCGACAAGGCGACTAACACCGAGGAGCCGTCGAGGGCAGTGGCTCGTGTCTCTCCGTTTCTGAGGGTCGAAGGGCCGGTAGGACGTGGCCAAGGGGCGGCGCGGATAATGGCTCGTTTACTAGAGCAGCAGGCGGAGGGAACCACTCCAATCCCGGGCACACTTAAAACGTAGAATGGAAACTGATGGTGTTCGTTCAGTGTAATTTGGGGATTCTAGTTAATTTGGCTGACAGTTATATATGAAAATTAATGACCCTGTGACTGTGGATATATATATACATATATATATATGCGTAGAGAACATTAAGTAGCGGTGTGTACAGGCTGGATTTATAAAGGACTTTGTAAATAATGAGAAATAATGAGAAACGTAGCAATAAATTTTGCTTAATAGCCCTTTTGGCTTGTGAACCAGGGGTAGTGCTTTTGATATATGTTAAGAGCGAATTGCTCAAGAAATCTACCCTTGGTATATTTCTTTTTACAAGGGGACGGATGTAGCACGATAGGCTTTAGCCTGCATCCATCACGTGGTATAATGCTGTTGATCATGACCAACTCTTATGATCCGTGTGTGATAGAACCACGTGGTATTAATGCTAGCCAGGTTACCTGTATAAATTGGAGTGTTTCTGAGAGCCGGGGGGCTTTCTATTATCTGATCACACTCGGGCGAAACCTCCGTATTGTTGTTAATCTGAGAAATTAAATTAAAAATGTAGTTTTAGAAAAACTCTAGTGTTAGTTCTTATTTGAGCAGGTGTAATGTCGTAAAGTGCTACATTCCCTTCCTGTTCTAAGAGTTGACACAGAAAATTTTACAAAACTTGATAACATCTGAATTCTTGAGAAAATACAAGAAGGTGGATTGCTCTGAAAACATTTCACTAAAATCCTTGTGTATAAAAAATGCTGTTTACCACTTCAGGCACATGTGTTTCTCATTTAAACATAAATCAAGCAGACCCCTAGCAATAAATTCAGTCAGACAGAATGTTAAATTTCTTCAAACATACATGATATCCTGGCAGGAGTTTTGATGAATTCATTGCTAAGATAGATTAGTAGCCCCTTGCTTTATATATAAAACTAACCATGTATTTTAGGTTTACAGATTATTTTTTATCGGCTATTGCTAAATTTGTAGCCCTTCCTCATAGGCTTAAAGTCCCTATATATTAACCCCACTTAAAATAACATTTGTAAACAATGTCTTTTGTATAATACCAGTTAGAATTATAATGACCACACTATGATTTTTTTGTTCACTGTCAACAATATTTTATATTCTTGTTCACAAAATGTCACATATAAATTACAAATAAGTTTTCATTTACAAAGATAATAAAACTGTTTCATTAATTTGACTATACCCTGACAATTATGACAAGTTTTCAGAACCCTTTTGGAAAAGTAAATTTCTTTGACCACTTGAAACAGATAGACAGAAGTCCAGTAAACAGCCATTTATATTAGACAGATGCAGGTGGTTTCAATCAAGCTGGTCATTAAAATGCAATTTAATGCTACCAGAGTTAACCTTTATATACACAAAAACCAGTCTTAGATTTCACCTACTGCAGTAGGAGTGAATGACTCCTAATTCCTAATAAAATCTCCATGTGCATAGAGAGCCTCTGTGACTAGGCAGCATGTTAGTTAAATATTATTTTGATCATCAGACTATGGTCTGGTACCTGTTGTACTATCCAGTACAAAAGTTATGTAGTGTTATGGGAAGGAACTCCAGATTATGGTAACTAGAACAGACCATGTAGCCTCGTCATGTTCTACACTGTTGCCATATCCGTAGGTAAGTTTTCAATTAATTTACCATGTAAATGATGAAATGGGTCCATTCAAAATGAATAAAAAGACAAGTTCATGGCCGGCATTTAAGGTATTTATCAGGGTTAGCTCAGTCAAGTCATTTACACATAATGTACATTAAAACATATTGGTCCCTGTGAATATTTCTACATAGTAAACTACATGACTATGCAATAAATTTGTAGAATTGAAGTTTAAATAACAAAAGAAAGAAAAAAAGATAAATTTCTCTTGGCCTGAACAAGTATTTTTCCCCAATACAACAATGACCTAGATAGTCTAATGTCTATTTGCTACATTACACACCCCTGTCCACCCCACACCAACTCTAAAAAAAAAAAAAAAAAAAAACGGAAATAAAACATAACTTTAGTCATAACCTTTAGTCAAGATAGCTAAAGACAGTTTCATCTTACCCATATTTAATAATATAAATTTATTTCATAACCATATCAATTACATAACCTAACAATCTTTAATACATATTTGTAACTTATATACAACTTTGAGTTAATTCAATATAGTAGTGTTACACCTACTGTTACAATTCTTTGTAACTTGAGCTTTCATTTACACATACATTAGTATGAATTTCATATCTTAGTCATTGTACAAATTATAAATCAATTACCATAAGTGAGTTTCCAATTTCACAGCTGGTAGGAACTGTTGTAAAAGGAATAAAGATTGTTTAATGAAGTCATTCAAAAGGATTTATACGACTAAATCTTTTACAAACGTACAATGAGCAACTGAACAAATATCTCTGTTAAAATGTGCACATAAGTCTCGAGAATTTAAGTTTGTGACAAGATTTTTGCATAATGGATGACTACACATTTATATTTATGTATCTAGTAACACAAAATTTGGCACTTTTATATAGCAGTGGGTGTTATGACCCAAAAGTTTTATATGTTTAATAACTTCATGTTCACAAAAGAGTCACTGTTAAAATTTCTGCTGTAATGATTTAGAAACTCTGGGTATATAATTAAGATCAATAAAGAACGTAAGAATAAATGTACATAGGTAGAAGTAGATAGTACTTTATAAAGAGTTTCTCAACTTTATTATGTTGTTTTATTAAAGCCCTTTTCAAAAGTGCTGGAGATTTGGCAAAATAAATGTGTCAGTATGGACAGATCTCTAAGTTCAAAAGGATTTAACATTTTTTTAATTTGGTAATTTAGTACCCTATTTTTCAGAACTCCACTCTGAAAAGTTAATATTTTCACTTGACTGTGTTTTCCATTCATATTAAGACCTGTTTGACTACACCCTGAAATTTATGACAAGATTGGCAGTTTTCTTCTGTAAACACCATTCAGCAGGGATCAGTTCTGCAGGCAGGCAATATACTTAACCACTTCTGGGAAATTCTCTCTGAAATACTCTCTGCTATCTTTCTCAAATAAAGATTTAACCCTTAACCTGCTGGAACCGAAATGATTAGCCTTTGCCACCAGTATAGAGCCAGGCCAGCCTGCACATCCATGCAGTCTGGCCAGGCTCTATACTGTTGGTAGCTCCAGTTTTGTATTTTGATATTGAAATCCCTTAAACTTTGAATGGACTGTTCCAAATTCAAAGCTGGGCAAATCCATTACAAAATTTCAGCATGTTCAGGGTTAAACACTAGAAGCTGAATACACAAACTTTCAACAAGCTGGTGCATAACTGTGTTAAATCAAAATGAATAAAGGAAATTTTACCAGTTTTAAAATGTGTCATCAGAATATGCACATATGCAAGATTGGTTTTTCAAGACCCAAGAATTATTATAAAAGTTTACAATTTCTAGTATTCTATGCGAATGATAAAAAACTATGCCTTGCTTTAATACAATCCAAAAGATTAAAAATAGAGATAAATTACCATACAATTATGCTTCATTAAATCTATAACTAAGGAGAGATTATTTCCAGACATTGTCCAGTGTGCATTCAAGAGTTGCCATAGCAACTAGTAATTCCAGTCTGCACTACATGTACATTTTTCATCAAGTGCACAATGCTTTCAAACATTGTTAATTTGTATGGGAGACAGGGGTCAGCTAATTGGTCAAAGTGAATATCATGGTAATTTCTCTGGAATGGATTCAGTACAGGCATGCTTTAGAGTTATTAAATTCATTATGAAAGGGAATTGTAATTCTAATGTGGTTGTTATATGTAGTTAATAAAACAAAGACAAGTGCTCTGATGTTATTTTTATCTTCAAAGGGTTCACATGGCAACATGGACCAAACATTCCCAGAAATTACTTAAAATTATCATATGAAAATAACATAAAAGGACATATTTGCTGATTGCAATATGACAATTTCATTGATTGAACATGGTCAACCAGTGGTCATGTGACTGTCCATTTTGTGTATTCAAATGACTCGTCATTAGATTGCTCACATGACTATCCATTTGACATTTTCAAGTGACCACTTTATTGCAAGACCTTAGCGAGACAAAGGCATCAAATTTAATTGCACCATCTGTTCAAAATTCCTAACCTGCAGGCCTGGGACCTATCTTATCAATGGCCCTACAATTTCCCCTGGAGTTTCTGTCTTCAATTATAAACAAATACATCTTATTCTACTGTATGAATCCCCTGTTCTCAGTGATATCCCCACATGTAACTAATGGTAAAACGGAACTTAAGTTATGGTGAATAAGGACACAGTAATATCGAGTTATACTGTTCAGATATACCAAGCCCTACTACAACTGCAGGATTCACCAGTACATGTATTGCACACCATGCTTCCTGGTCAACCTTTATGCAAGAGAAATTGAAGTTGCTTGGTAGGACATAAAACTTACCATTATTCCTTAGGACATACAACTAACTATCATTTCTTGAAAGTACTTATAACCTACCAGCATTCCTTAAGAGGACAAATAACTAACCATCATTCCTTGAGAGGACATATAACTAACCATCATTCTTTAGGACATATAACTAACCATCATTCTTTAGGACATACAACTGTCATTCCTTGAGAGGACATATAACCTACCAACATTCCTTTGGTGGACATATAACTAACCATCATTCTTTAGGGCATACAACTGTCATTCCTTGAGAGGACATATAACCTACCAACATTCCTTTGGTGGACATATAACTAACCATCATTCTTAAGGACATATAACTAACCATCATTCTTTAGGACATACAACTGTCATTCCTTGAGAGGACATATAACCTACCAACATTCCTATGGTGGACATATAACTAACCATCATTCTTTAGGACATATAACTAACCACCATTCTTTAGGACATATAACTAACCATCATTCTTTAGGACATACAACTAACCATCATTCTTTAGGACATACAACTGTCATTCCTTGAGAGGACATATAACCTACCAACATTCCTTTGGTGGACATATAACTAACCATCATTCTTTAGGGCATACAACTGTCATTCCTTGAGAGGACATATAACCTACCAACATTCCTATGGTGGACATATAACTAACCATCATTCTTTAGGACATATAACTAACCACCATTCTTTAGGACATACAACTGTCATTCCTTGAGAGGACATATAACCTACCAACATTCCTATGGTGGACATATAACTAACCATCATTCTTTAGGACATATAACTAACCACCATTCTTTAGGACATACAACTGTCATTCCTTGAGAGGACATATAACCTACCAACATTCCTATGGTGGACATATAACTAACCATCATTCTTTAGGACATATAACTAACCACCATTCTTTAGGACATACAACTGTCATTCCTTGAGAGGACATATAACCTACCAACATTCCTTTGGTGGACATATAACTAACCATCATTCTTTAGGACATATAACTAACCATCATTCTTAAGGACATACAACTGTCATTCCTTGAGAGGACATATAACCTACCAACATTCCTTTGGTGGACATATAAATAACCATCATTCTTTAGGACATATAACTAACCATCATTCTTTAGGACATACAACTGTCATTCCTTGAGAGGACATATAACCTACCAACATTCCTTTGGTGGACATTTAACTAACCATCATTCCTTAGGACATATAACTAACCATCATTCTTTAGGACATACAACTGTCATTCCTTGAGAGGACATATAACCTACCAACATTCCTTTGGTGGACATTTAACTAACCATCATTCCTTAGTACATATAACTAACCATCATTCTTTAGGACATACAACTAACTATCATTCCTTGAGAGGACATATAACCTACCAACTTTCCTTTGGTGGACATATAACTAACCATCATTCTTTAGGACATATAACTAACCATCATTCTTTAGGACATACAACTAACTATCATTCCTTGAGAGGACATATAACCTACCAACATTCCTTTGGTGGACATATAACTAACCATCATTCTTTAGGACATATAACTAACCATCATTCTTTAGGACATACAACTGTCATTCCTTGAGAGGACATATAACCTACCAACATTCCTTTGGTGGACATATAACTAACCATCATTCCTTAGTACATATAACTAACCATCATTCTTTAGGACATACAACTATCATTCCTTGAGAGGACATATAACCTACCAACATTCCTTTGGTGGACATATAACTAACCATCATTCTTTAGGACATATAACTAACCATCATTCTTTAGGACATACAACTAACTATCATTCCTTGAGAGGACATATAACCTACCAACATTCCTTTGGTGGACATATAACTAACCATCATTCTTTAGGACATATAACTAACCATCATTCTTTAGGACATACAACTGTCATTCCTTGAGAGGACATATAACCTACCAACATTCCTTTGGTGGACATATAACTAACCATCATTCCTTAGGACATATAACTAACCATCATTCTTTAGGACATACAACTGTCATTCCTTGAGAGGACATATAACCTACCAACATTCCTTTGGTGGACATATAACTAACCATCATTCCTTAGGACATATAACTAACCATCATTCTTTAGGACATACAACTAACTATCATTCCTTGAGAGGACATATAACCTACCAACATCCCTTTGGTGGACATATAACTAACCATCATTCCTTAGGACATATAACTAACCATCATTCTTTAGGACATACAACTAACTATCATTCCTTGAGAGGACATATAACCTACCAGCATTTCTTAGGAGGACATATAACCTACCAGCATTCCTTAGGACATATAACTATCATTCCTTGAGAGGACATATAACCTACCAGCCTTTCTTAGGAGGACATAAAACTTACCATTATTTCAAAGGACATACAACTAACTATCATTCCTTGAGAGGACATATAACCTACCAGCATTCCTTAAGAGGACAAATAACTAACCATCAGTCTTTGGGAGGACATATAACTTACCATCATTCCTTAGGACATACAACTTACCATCGTTCCTTGAGAGGATATTTAACTCACCAGCATCCCTTAACAGGACATATAACTAACCATCTTTCCTTTGGAGGACATACCTTACGACCATTCCTTGTAAGGGCATTCCTTACAATCATTCCTTGTGTGGGCATACCTTACCATTATTCCTTGGGAGGGCATACCTTACCATCATTCCCTGGGAGGACATACCTTACCATCATTCCTTGGGAGGGCATACTTTACCATCATTCCTTGGGAGGGCATATAACAAACCATCATTCCTTGGGAGGGCATACCTTACCATCATTCCTCGGGAGGGCATACCTAACCATCATTCCTCGGGAGGGCATACCTTACCATCATTCCTCAGGAAGGCATACCTTACCATCATTCCTCGGGAGGGCATACCTTACCATCATTCCTTGGGAGGGCATATAACAAACCATCATTCCTCGGGAGGGCATATCTTACCATCATTCCTTGGGAGGGCATACCTTACCATCATTCCTCGGGAGGGCATACCTTACCATCATTCCTCGGGAGGGCATACCTTACCATCATTTCTTGGGAGGGCATACCTTACAAAAAAAAAGTTACAATCATTCCTTGGGAGGGCATAATACAAACCATCATTCCTTGGGAGGGCATACCTTACCATTATTCCTTGGGAGAACATACCTTACCATTATTCCTTGGGAGAGCATACCTTACCATTATTCCTTGGGAGAGCATACCTTACCATTATTCCTTGGGAGAACATACCTTACCATTATTCCTTGGGAGAACATACCTTACCATTATTCCTTGGGAGAAAATACCTTACCATTATTCCTTGGGAGAACATACCTTACCATTATTCCTTGGGAGAACATACCTTACCATTATTCCTTGGGAGAGCATACCTTACCATTATTCCTTGGGAGAACATACCTTACCATTATTCCTTGGGAGAGCATACCTTACCATTATTCCTTGGGAGAGCATACCTTACCATCATTCCTTTGTAAGGCTTTGGAGGACTTTATTACAAACCATCTTTCTTTGCGACGACATTATAACAAACCATTGTTTTCTGGGAGGACATATAACTTACCAGTGTTCTTTTAAAGGATATAAAACTAACCATCATTCTTTGGAAGAACATAAAACTGACCATTGTTTCTTGGGAGGTCATGTTACTAAACATTGTTCCTTAATAGCACATATTACTAACCATAGTTCCTTGGGAGGACATATAACATACAATCATTTCTTTGGAGGACATATAACTTACCATCAATCCTTGGGAGGACATTTAACTAACCATTAATCCTTGGGAGGACATATAACTTACCATCAATCCTTGGGAGGACATATAACATACAATCATTTCTTCGGAGGACATTTAACTTACCATTATTCCTTGGGACCACATATAACTAACCATCATTCCTTGAGATGAAATGTAACTTAACTAACTTAGCAAAGTTCCTTGGAGTGATATACAACAAAGCATCTTCATTATAATGACTTAAAACTAACAATCATTCCTTGGAAGGACTAGTACGACACACCCACTCTCTGTATGAAAACTGCCTTCTTTCTCACACAGTTGACCATAGTAAGTCAAAAGTCTTTTTGATAACAGGACAAAACAAGAGGGAGATTCTATGTTTTTATATAAGACTAATAAGTAAAGACATGCATAATTTAGTAAATTTTTATTTTTTGGCATGTTCCATCATGCATTTTAACTAAATATAACTCTAACAAAATACAAACACAAAAATGTAAATGCATACATAAATGTCCATAGACAGAAAATGTGTAAATTCTTACCAAACATTACCTACTATATACACAAACTTACAGAAGACAGAACTTGTTCTTCACAACTAACAGCTTTACTTAAGCTTGTACAGATAAAAATAATGTGTATCAAATAGACAATAAACATTTTATCAAGAAAAAACAACTATGTTTATCAACTAGTTCAAGCCTATCTAACTGGATCAAAACCAGTGTTAGATAATAGGACAATCTTGTACCTTTTATCAAATTTCAGTGAAATCTGCAACACAACAAAAACTGTATTCTCATGTATGGGTCATATACAATAACTTTTAAAATCATGATCTTTTTGCAATGTACATTTTCATTTTCTAGACTTTTGCCCTTTCTAACAATCGAGTCGCAGAATAAATTTCAGTTTGAAAAAAGTCTCACACCATGTTATGTTGGCATAATCCATTTTGTTTTGAAACACCTTAAGATCAAAAGCTCACTTCAGCTTAAACCCTACCCATTTAGAAAATCACCTTAAACATTATCAAATATAAATAAATAATAAGTCACAAAAGGTAAGTCTGAAATCATTAATGTAATCCTGTTAAGCACACTTGACTTGACAACATAGTTTAACAAGGTGCTCTAATCCCAGAAATCTTCAGGCAGTCATTACCTTGGATATATTTATCGCTAGTCAGCTAAACTGCTTAAATGGACTTGCTTACCATTCAATACAGGCATACAGATTTGTCTTTTAAAAGGATCTTGGCTATATACTTTCTGATGGTGTATTGAACAGTGCAGACCATGTTCAGACTGCACAGATATATTGGCTGGTATCGGTCTGCTTTGTCACAAATCCAGAAACAATTAAGACAATATGGTCAAAGTTAACAATCTGGTTAGTTCTCACTTAGTATTGATACATTAGCATTGTGAGTTTCTGCTGTATAAACAATCAACTAGTTCTAGAAACAAGATTTTTTTAAAGCTGGAATTTGTTTGAAAAAAAAAATGTTACAGTTTGTACTACTTAAACAAAATACAACACTGTAAAGCATAACACAGAGAGAGTTGGTCCTTCGGTTTACAAAATATCATGGTCCCCTGACTAATAAACAACCTAGGTTTAAACCTTCAAAAGTAAAATATAACAGCACATACCAAAAGCAACAATAATTATATTTTGATTTCACAATTTGGCACAAAAAATATAATAACTTCTACAATCATTGTGAAACAACATGTAATGATTTATCAAAAACACCTTCAAACAAGACTGATAAATCTTTCTACAGAAACTTTTTACATCTTTTCTGTTCAAACTTGGGTTTCCCTAATGTCTTCAAAAGAAACAACTTAGCTATCATTACAAATAGGATTTACTCAATAGCATTGAATAGAAATACAATATACACAAAGTTACACATTTAATACATTATTTTGCATAAAGGCCCCTGAACTTTGCAAACTTTGTAATAAAATCTAAATACTGTTTTAGTTTGGGACAAAAACATAGAAATACCTAAAGAGCTGACAGAAAAACTTAAACAGTACAACACCAGAAATCATGTAACAACATACACCAAAACTGTTATCTTTTCAACAAATATTACAAAATAAAAATAAATTGAAAACTGAAAAATAAACGTAATACTGGCCTGTACCTGGACAGAGGGGCTGACTTTTAAAACATGCTGAGGTTAATTTCAGAAATTGAGTATTTTTTTACAGAAGTTAAAATTTCAAGGGCTTGTGTGTTCAGTCACGCCAAAAGTTTACAGACAGAGATGATACAAAAGATTATGAAAATTTAAAGTTTATACTGAACTAGAACTGTGTCCATAGGACACGGATGCCCCCACTATGCATAAGTGCTCATAAACAAGAGCATGTATATCCTATATGTAAGATTTTTTCTGTACAAATACCTAAAATGATCTACAGGTAACCTTATGTACATGTTAAATTAAATTACAAATGTAAAATTTATATGTTCAATTATTTATATGATATATAGTGAAAAAATCAACAAAGGGCCATAATTCTGTTAAATATGGTCACAGCAAAAATTCCTTCCTTTACTACCATCTACACATTAAAGCTGTTCATCCCTGGAAGTTTAAGCAAAATCTGCCATCCGGTTTAAGAGGAGTTGGGTTCACAAAATTTCTATATGGTATATAGTGAAAAAATCAACAAAGGGCCATAATTCTGTTAAATTTGGTCGCAGCAAAAATTCCTTCCTTAACTTCCATCTACACATTAAGGTTGTTCATCCCTGAAAGTTTAAGCAAAATTTGCCATCCGGTTTAAGAGGAGTTGCGTTCACAAAATTTCTAGTGAAAAAATCAACAAAGGGCCATAATTCTGTTAAATTTGGTCGCAGCGAAAAATCCTTCCTTTACTACCATCTACACATTAAGGTTGTTCATTCCTGAAAGTTAAAGCAAAATTTGCCATCCGGTTTAAGAGGAGTTGCGTTCACAAAATTTCTAGTGAAAAAATCAACAAAGGGCCATAATTCTGTTAAATTTGGTCGCAGCGAAAAATCCTTCCTTTACTACCATCTACACATTAAGGTTGTTCATTCCTGAAAGTTTAAGCAAAATTTGCCATCCAGTTTAAGAGGAGTTGTGTTCACAAGATTTCGGGACGTACGGACGGACGTACGTACGGTCGGACGGACGGAAAAGTGCAACGCTATATGCACCCCACTATGTGGGGGCATAAAAATTACTTTTTTTCATAAACACCTCTTTCAAATAAAACTGCATCACCAGCTTGCATGACTGTGAACATTCTAGTTCTACTTCCATCTGTTCTGCATCATAAAATCTCCCATGTGTAGAAAATTGCATCATAAATTGCATCATTTAATGCCACTAACAGCAGACTTTCTCACAGGGAGCTACAAAGAATTTGTTGCAGACAGAAAAAAGTCAATATTAGCACTGACTCAACTGCCCTGACTTCAGTGTAATGATAATTGTACAATTCATGACACTGCTACTGATTATTGCAACCTGCACAAAACATTACAAAGGAAAAGGAAAAAATAAATTACACAGCTAGTGACTAAATGCTACTCCTAAACTAAAGAGCTTTGATTTTAAGCCTTTCCTCCATATATACACCTTTATGGCTTGGTCGAACAGTGTAGATCCAGATCAGCCGGCACATCCATGCCATCTGATCAGGATCTACACTGTTTACCTTTTGATACATTAGGTTATTTCTGACCAAAAAGCGACCAGTGCAGATCCTGATCAGACGGCACAGATGTGCCGGCTGATCTGGATCTACACTGGTGGTACATGCGTAAAAAAGCGCATATATGGAGTAAAGGGTTAATCAAACAAACATGAAGACTACAGAATACAATCTTTACAATTCCATGAAAAGTTTTTGGTACAAGTACAAAGAAAGGTAATTAGTTTCCTACATACAAACAAGTTTTATTTTATAATATTCTTATCTATGTACATGTTTAAGTTTGAGAAAAAGTTTGAAAGAGGGTGATAATGTTAATATTATGATCCTTACAAAGTTATGACAGCTGAATTAGAACTAGAAATTCTGTTTGAATGAATCCATTGAACTTTTGATTACAAAAAATGCACTGTTTCAATTTCGAAAGCTTTAAAATCAATATCTACTTTTACTTATGTGAATGTGAACTTTTGATTGAATTCATTTTGCAGTGATCTCTTACATTAAAAATGAGCCACCAGAATAAATATACACAAAATTATATACTTAAGAATTCTTCAAACCTAAATTACATATCTTGTTATATACTACTGGAACCCCAGTGCAGTGAGTGGTCAAGTCAGTGTTAAATAGCCACTTGCCAAATAAAGGGATTTAAATGGATTACCTTTTATGTACACAGCATTTAAACAAACCAGTCACGGATATTAACACAAGTCTGTTAGCAAAACGGCTGCTTATTAAATCCATGTATAGGATAGTTTTATGAAGTAATTTTGGCATTTTAATGACAATTTATACTTAAAATTGATTTTTTTTTGCAAACGTTTGGACCAATTTTTTTTAAGGAGTTTTGGACATAAAAATCATTCCAGAAACAGAAATTCCGATTAAAAAAAAAAAAAAAAATCAGTCCTGATACAGCACAATTGCAGGGGTTTCATTAAGTTTTTGAGTTGGAGGGAAAACATGTAAAGTAGGTGGGGATTTGGTGCCAGTTTGTTATAAAATAAGCCTGATTTTAAGAAAAGTAGCCGGTAGAAGATCCCAAAACAGAAGGGGGAAATCCCCACCTCCTGCCTCTTAATGATACCCCTGAATTGTATCAAACTACATGCACATTAAGCATAAATTTACATACATGTACTATGTACTGTTCATAAAAAATATGGAGTAATACTGAACACAATATGGAATCTGGAATGAAAATGAATTTTCACGAGTATTTTTGAGCAAAGTCTTTTTTTCATTTCACTCTGTAACACTTTGACAACTTCAGATATTTATGGCTTCGTTTGGTCTGGCTAGCTTTCGTGAAAGTAATTGGCACAGATAAATTTTTGGCCAATGGCATTTCTTCACCGTTTACATCAAATTCCTCCATTTTTTTATGACTCAGAAACAAAATCCACAGAAGCCTCATTAAATCAGAAAGGATTATGTCTGTTGAATTTTTACCCACAATTCTCAGTAGAAAGCACCCGTCTTCACGCAAATACTCATTTGCAAATTGTTTTGTTAGTTTCTTGTCCAGTCCTGAATGAATTTCATTACAAGCACGGAGGTACTTTCGCACAAATGTGTTCTTATTGTGTTGAAACAAAAGGTAAAACAGCCAAGAAGATAGATTACAAAATGTAAGGATAGCCAAAAAGAAAATCCAAAACCATACAACAGAGAATATTTTTTCATTGAACAAATTGATAGGCAAAACACACTGTATTGTAAAGGTCTGTACACTACCTAACTGCCGAATTTTAAAATCACATAATGTAACGCGTGGAAATCTTGGTGTTTCTTTCCATTCACCATGTTCTCGGAAGTGCGATAGAATTTCAAAACCATAGCCTCCAAAATCCAAAGCAAGAAATGAATCGAGTAGAAAGAACTGACAAACACAATTTGCACAATAAAGCATTTTGGTAAACAAGTAAAATCCTGTTAAAAAATATCCATCTCTTCTCCCAAAACAGAAAATAAAAACATTCGACATTTTTTGCCGTACTTTCAAAAAAGCATTCCGATGGTAATTCCTGTTTTGTCTTAACCAGCGATCAATGTACTTTGCAACATCTTTCAAACTTTCTTCACGATCTTCCGGTTTACCTACATGTACTGTATCTGTTAACTCATTTATTTTACTCAAATTGATTCCTGACTTTGTATTGAGAAGATGCCAGGTTATATTTGGAATTTTGAACAAGAATGCCATGAATACTAAAATTAGCGGTACCCATTGGTAGTAATTCAGTTCTGCCTTCTGTCTCACTGTGATATCTCTAGGAATTTCTTGGTCCAGCGGAATGTAATATGTGTTTGAAATCCAGCAATAGTTCTGCGTGTATGACACAAAAGTTCCTTGACAAGAAAAAGAATGTTTAAGTAATACATCAAAATGTCGCCTGATAAACTGAAACCTACTGAATATTACAGTCAGAACTCTATTCTTCAGATAATTTTTTAACAAAAGTTAAAAAGTTTTCGTTCCTTGCAAAACGTACTAAAGGAGCCGTTAATTTCATGATACACCAAATTAACTTTGCTCAATCAGTATTGTGATTCACTTGACTGAGATTCGACTGTACTGAACGACAACAAACAAAAAAAGAATATATCAAATATGGTAATTTTTTAACAAGTCACCATACAATCTAAATCTGAGTATTCTGTGTTGCATTATAAAAAACCTTCATTCTCCAAACGTATCAGCAAAGAATAAGCCTCAGACATAAGATGTTCTTAAAAACTCTTTACTAAAAAGCAAATTATTACGAGTGTTAATCAAATATAAGCACCTGTAAATTCAGCTGGGCACCAGCAATGTATTGGTTCCCCAACATATTGTCCAGAACTGACCACCACAGCGAAAAACAAAAGGAGACAAACTGTCCACAAATGATTGGCTCTATCTATCCAGTCATCATCCGTAGATCCTGTAAATCGCTTCCAACCAATGCCGCCAAGTATTGAAATCCTAATACAGTATGTTTTTATAATTCTTATACAGATGGTTACAGGTTGTGATAAACATTACAATATGATATGAAATGATATGCCTGTTATTTTGTTTTTCGCCAAAATCGTTCAGGTTTTAATACTTCTTGTTTGACTTAATCTCAAAGCTTTTAAACACATAATTATTAACAGTTTGCTGTAAAAGTGAACAATTCTAAAGAATCTTAACTGAAGTAACATCATTCTACTGAATACTTGAATACTGAATACAAACTTCTTAAGAACTACACTAACTACATTATACAAAGCAAACATACACAATGTTATACAATATAAACACTGAAAAGATTCATAACCTAACGGAATCTGTTGGAATAAAAAATAAATACCTACATGTTACTTTGGTATGGGCCCTTTTTTGGTGCTGTACAGTTTGTAAAAAGTGTATTTTTCACAAGACCTTAGTAGTCTGATATTGTGTGTTGAAATGCCATTGTTTTTTAACGTCATGCACAATTTTATAGAAACAGAAACGGTTACTCCAAAAGGCATAAGTAGTCATGAATCCATTTTCCATTTGTGTCTATTTCTAAATATAAATATGTGAACAGCTTTTTCTATGCATACATGCCACCGAAAACAATTATTTGTATCCGTTTGATAGTTAAGCTAAGCACATTTTAATATATAAAATCTGGTCCCAGACTTATATAGAATATATATATCTAGAATGTAGCCCTGAGCTCATAAACAGATTTTCAAGGATTATCACTGGATTAGAACAATCCAAAATAACTTGGATTTTTTCAAGTTCATGTCATTGCCAGTTCAACAAATGAATAGTCAATGGTCAATACATCAAGATATTTTTACCATTTTACACTAAAGAAAACTTAAATAAATCAAGTATGTTTTCCCACTGTAAAAGCAAGTATTTATATGCATGACATGTACTTAGAAACTGGTATTCTCGGTAAAATAAAAACAGTGAAAATAACCCCCTTGTGGCTATCCTTTCATTACAATTTTTTCTAGGAAAAAGAGAACTATACTGACACATTCGGCACACAGCCAACTCAGCTGAAAAATTCCTTAAGCCTGTTTTCATTCTGTCAGTAAAAATCTGTCACACCTGTGACAATACTTCTGTAACTAATTATTATTGTACATGTTAGATAAAGTTTGAGATCATTCTGTAATACATGACTTAGTTAGTACAACATACAGTAATAATGACTCATTGTTACTGTTCACCACGTGACACTTTAACATTCCGATACAGTTTAACTTAAGTAAAAGCTTACACAAGCAAAGATTCACAGCATCTACTTCAGTTCATACTATCAATGGACTGGTTGCTTACTTTCCGTAATCCCAACCCCACACCACAGCGGACAAAACATTTTTTAATGATGTTTTAGCTGGGGACTAACCCTATGCAATTAATAAAATATTTGTCTCCAAAATTAATGTCATAACATTTAAGAGAGTATATTTTAATAAACATGGAAATTATCATTAAAGTACACAGTCATGTTCACTAAAATTAATACAACATAAAGTTTGTTCACTTGTTCCTTTCGTCAAATGACTTGAGCTTGCGTGTAAATATACCTAAGGCACTAGTGAACACAATGGTGGCTTTTCCAAATGCATGAATATGAAGTTATGACTTCCAGCAGGTGACTTGGTGATGAAACCTCATTTATTTAGATGTATGAAGTTACAGATTTCAGACATCACTCATGATTTTTTCTGATTTTCGACTGGTAACTGGCGATGACATATCATTTGACAAAGGCATGTCATCATCATCATATTCACGCATGTTCCTACGACTTTGAAACGGCTTGTTTTTAAACAGAACCCAAAGTAATCGCATCAAGTCTGACAGAATTATGTCTGTTGAGTTTTTACCGACAATTCTCAGGAGAAAGCACCCATCTTCTCGTAAATAGTCATTTGCAAATCGTCTTGATAATTTCTTATCAAAACCTGACTGGATTTCATTACATGCACGTAAGTATTTTCGAACAAACAATTCCTTATTGTGTCGGAATAACAGATAGAACAACCAGGAAGCAAGGTTATAGAATGTTAAGATAGACAGGAAAAAAATCCAAAACCAAACGATGGCAAATATTTTTTCATTAAACAAATTTATAGGCAAAACACACTGTACGGTGAAGGTTTGTATATTCTCTAACTGTCGAATCTTAAAATCACAAAGTGTTACTCGTGGAAATCTTGTTGTTTCCTTCCATTCACCATGCTCTCGGAAGTGTTTCAGAATCTCAAAGCCGTAACCTCCAAAATCCATAGCCATAAATGAATCAAGAAGATAAAACTGACCAACACAATTTATACAGTACATGACCTTTACAAATAGGTAAAATCCAGTCAGGAAATACCCATCTCTTCTACCAAAACAGAAAATAAACACGCTTGATATTCTCTGCCGCATTTTTACTATTATATTTAAATGATAATTCCTATTCTGTCGTAGCCAGCGATCTATGTACCTTGCAATATGCTTCAAATTTTCTTCACGATCTTCTGGTTTACCGATATGCACACCGTCTGTTAGCTCATTAATTCTACTTAAACTGATTCCTGCTTTTGTATGCAGCAAATGCCACATTATATTTGGTGCCTTGAAAAGGAATGCCATGAAAACAAGTATGAGAGGTACCCATTGGTAATAGTTCAGTTCTGCCTTCTGACGCGTATGTATATCTGTCGGAATTCCACTTTCCATGGGGATGTAGTAGGTGTTAGAGATCCAGCAGTAATTCTTTGTGTAGGAAACAAATGCTCCTATAACAGAAATATTTTTTCATCAGATTTAACTAATATATTGCATCTTGATTTCAAAGATGATTTCATTCGGTTATTTCCGTTACTCTTAAAACAGCGCTTAAAATCAAGACAGTAATCTAATATTGCCAACCAAGTTCATGTTTTAGAAAAAACAATTCCAGTTCTAAACGGGCTAAAAGAAATATGAGTGTTTCTTTTGATCTAGGTACATGTAGGTCAACTTCTTTAGAATTTACTTACCATCCAGAAAAACAACAGATTTAACTGGAGAAAGAATAAAATTGCCTCCACAATCTATGCAACATCTGATAAAGTCTCACCTGTAAACTCTGCTGGGCACCAACAATGAATCGGGTCTCCGACATATTGTCCAGAACTGACTACTACTGCAAACAACAACAACAGACAGACTGTCCACAGATGATTGGCTCTGTCTATCCAGTCATCATCTGTTGATCCTGTTAAACTTTTCCAGCTGATCCCACCAAGAATAGATATCCTAGTAAATGTAGAAAATATGTCAAATGAAATCGCAGTAAAACAGGTTGAGAGCCAGTGTATTTCATTGCAAAACCTTGCAATTAAGATGTAAACACAAGAAAAGAAATAATTTTTAAAAAACCGAATAATGAGAATTAAGGGGTTCCTGTGCTTGGAATCATCTGTGCACTGTGCCATACTCTCTGCATATGACTTGAATTAATAGCAAAAGCAAAACCTTGTACCTACAGGCCTGCCATATTTCTATGGTGGCCAAACTCATTTACTGAAAACTTAGCGATTAAAGAGTAAACAGTTCAGATCATGATCAGACTGAAAGTGCAGACTGGTGATGGTATGCATTGGGCACAACTGAAAAAAGGCGGTCCCAAGCACTGCTCTATCCCCCACCGCCTATAGTAAAGTTTAAAGTAGTCTGAGAAACATGGCATTCATGGTGGTATATTGGACTGTGGGAAAGCTTCAAGTACTGCAATGACAATAAGGTTACATAGGTTTGGTTTTACAGTGTATTTTAAATATCACCTTAACAGTAAACTGCACATTAAAAATTGGATAATACATGATAAATCTGCTGTTGACATTCGGTTCTGCATCTTGGAGAATGAATCTATGAATATTCTTAGTAAGTAAATAACCTTATAATTTTGATGAACTTCAAAATAAAGAAAAAATATGTTCAGATTAACAAAGTATATTTTAATTGTCTTTACCTATTTGAATAAGTTCATTATTTAAACCAATCAAGGTCAAACTAGAACTGTGTCCATAGGACACGGATGCCCACAATATGCATAAGTGCTCATAAACAAGAGCATGTACATGTATATCCTGTATGTAAGATTTTTTCTGTACATATACCTAAAATGATCTACAGGTAACCTTATGTACATGTTAAATTAAATTACAAATGTAAAATTTATATGTTCAATTTTTATATGGTATATAGTGAAAAAATCAACAAAGGGCCATAATTCTGTTAAATATGGTCACAGCAAAAATTCCTTACTTTACTACCATCTACACATTAAGGTTGTTCATCCCTGGAAGTTTAAGCAAAATCTGCCATCCGGTTTAAGAGGAGTTGCGTTCACAAAATTTCTACATAGTATATAGTGAAAAAATCAACAAAGGGCCATAATTCTGTTAAATTTGATCGCAGCGAAAATTCCTTCCTTTACTACCATCTACACATTAAGGTTGTTCATCCCTGGAAGTTTAAGCAAAATCTGCCATCCGGTTAAAGAGGAGTTGCGTTCACAAGATTTTGGGACGTATGGACAGACGTACGGACGGACAAGTGCAACGCTATATGCTCCCCACTTTGTGGGAGCATAAAAATGGTCTGTGTAAGTCAACTGTGTGTTGAATTTAGAATACACATTTGTCTATCATGCCTCCCTTTATTTGAGCGTGCTGACAAATAAGTTGCTGGAAACCATTACTGCATAGAACAAGGTTAGTGCTCAGCTGGTGTTGCAATCACCTCCAATCACCAGCTCACTGGTGCTAAAATCAAAGTTTTGAAACAAATGACCTTCAAGTGTGACCTTGACCTGACATGGTCTTGCCATGCCTTCTGCACATTTTCTCTATTAGTTATAAATTTGACCAGTTTCAAGAAAATTAGTTCGAGGGTACAGGAGATACAAATATGAAATGAAAATGTTACAAACAGACAGACAGACAAAGAAGTCTTCTGCACATCCTCTCAATGAGAAATACATTTGACCTAAGTTTCAAGAAAATATGTTCAAACATACAGGAGATATCGACTGGAAACAAAACTGAAGGCTAAAACAAATGACCTTAAAGTGTGACCTTTACCATGAACTAACATGGCTAGACTAAAACAAATGTCCTTAAAGTGTGACCTTTACCATGAACTAACATTGCTAGACTAAAACAAATGACCTTAAAGTGTGACCTTGACCTTGAACTAACATGGCTAGACTAAAACAAATGACCTTAAAGTGTGACCTTTACCATGAACTAACATGGCTAGACTAAAACAAATGACCTTAAAGTGTGACCTTGACCATGAACTAACATGGCTAGACTAAAACAAATGACCTTAAAGTGTGACCTTGAACTAACATGGCTAGACTAAAACAAATGACCTTAAAGTGTGACCTTGACCTTGAACTAACATGGCTAGACTAAGTGTTCTGCACATCGTCATAATTAGTTAAAACATTTGACCCCAGTTTGAAGAAGTATAGGAAATATGGAGTGGAAACAAAACTATGTTACAGACAGACAGACAGATGAAGGCCATTCCTGTAACCCCTCTGCTTCACAGCGGGGTATTAAAAACAGGTCTCGAGGGTATAGGTTAAGTGGGTCCTTTAAAGGTATAATTATGACTAAGTTATGACAAGCAGGAAGCTGTAAGGGTCAAGTAGGAATTATCCTTCATTACAAAATACAAGATACTTTTTGTACATTTACATATATTTATATGATCTGATCTAAGGAAAGTTTGGGCTATTTTTTTTGATTGCCATAACTCCCTTTACCCATAATCAAAACTATCCAAAACTAATGTACATTGGCATATTACAACTATATTACAAGTACAATCTATTGTCACAGAGTCGGTTTATACTGGTAAATACCAGGGCTTTCCCCTACTCTTGTTTTTTTTTACTAGTTCCTTTTCCTTAAATATCTTATTCATTTGTTTGTTTCTTAAGATAGGTTTCTTTTAAAAAAACATCAATTCAATGGCATTTAAAGGGTATTAACCAGTTTCTACATGATATTTTAGGCTAAATTGTGTGTTGTTATTAAAGACACTTAGGGCAAGCTACAACATTATAAACATACATGATATAATGACCTAATGTATGCTTTTACAAGGTTTTAAAATACTAGTGGTACAGTAGGAAAATATTTTTCTAAAATTCTGTAGCAATTAGTGACTAAAAAGTCAAAGGCTTTCATAACTGAAACTTTTCCCTTCACGATGTTGTTTCTAAAATCACTTACTAAAGTTACTGAGCCATTACTGTCAATTTGTAATACTTTTTAGATTTTAAAACTTTCATAAATAACATTTATCTTGGACATATAGATGTATAAATATTGCAGAAGAATAAACCTGCTGAAATTTTAGAGTTAAAACACTACACTGTACTATAACTAAAACTATAAGCAGTGTTAAGCCAAAAAGTTAAAAAAAAAGAGTTAATTTACAATTATTTCGTTAACTTGTGAAAAAAACAACAACAACACATCAACTTGTAATTCATTATCGCTTGATAATGAAAACATGAAAAAGAAATGTACACTAGCCAAAATACTGAACTGAATTACTTTGAATATTTTAAAGAAATTCACTGATAACGTAGATCTAGTAGGGGAAAAAACTGACCTTAAATTTTTTTTTAATAAACTGAACACAAACGGATTTCAATTTTATGCTGAATTTGTTTTCCATAGAATACATGCATGTTTCCTAGCTGTAAACATTCAGGACTCAGATTATTTCATGACAAAAAACACTCACATGTTTGTCTAGTTTTCTCTTCCAAACTGTAACTTCCGTTCTTACTGTCATAAAACCATGTCCACTGGATTTCACAATATTTACACGGGAGTTTTCAGCTTTCCGTGTGAAGTGTCTCGCGCCACGACGGAAATGTTCTAAAAATAGGATTTCCTTTGTGTACATTGCAAAGCACCATGCTCGCCGTGTAATTGGATAGCAATTGGTTCCGCTTGATTGGGGCGGACACAAAAGAGGGGCCAAAGGAGTGCCCATTGATACTTGGGCTTGTAGATGGTAAAGAAACAAACCAAGGACCTAAAATACCTTTTAAGAAACAAAGCAAATTGCATAAGAATTGAAAAAACACTTTGTAAAATAGGCTATTCAAAATTATTTCAGTTTTAAATGTATTTGTCATCAGCGCTGTATTGCTGTATAGCAAACGTTTCTTTCTTTCTTTCCTTCCATTTGTTTGCTTTGTTTATTTGATTTCTTTGTTTGTTTGTTTTGTTTGTTTGTTTGTTTCTTTTTTCCCGGATTTGTTTGCTTTGTTGACTTGAGTTAATTCTTTCTTTCTATCTTTTTTTCCTCCTTTCTTTCTTTCTGAAGAAGAAGAAGACAAGGGCGATCAGTGATCACATGTGTCGCCTGATGATAGCCAATTAAACAGTAGTATTGGGAGGTGATTAGACAGTTTGTAGGCTAAAACGAATTTTTTTATTCAAAGGCCATAACTCAGCCAAAAATCATTCAACCGAAAAACTGTTAGATATGCGCAAGCCTACTTGAGGTACTGATCAATCCTGTAACATTTTATTCAAATTGCATTAGTAGTATAAGAGAAGTAGTCCGAACAAACTTTAAAAATAAAAATCATAAAAGGGCCATAACTCTGACAAAAATCATTGTACTGGAAAATGCCGACGATCTGCACAACTAAACTTGGTACTGATCATTCCTGAAAAGTTTGGATGAAATCGCACCAGTAGTTTCTGAGGAGTAGTCCGGACAGACGGACAGACAGGCGACGGAGAAGTGACCCCTATATGTCGCCGCTACTTTGTAGCAGGCGACACAAAAAAGAAGATGAAGATTCTCACCTTATAAAAGGCTCCTGGCTATTTTCTTTTTTTTCAACCTTACAAAACAAAAGACCTTGGGTACGAGCCTGGTGTTCTTTGCTTAATACCCAAAACCAGTGCCTAGATATTTTCTCTACTTCTTTTCTTTTTTTCTTTTTTTTGAACTTTTTTGATAATCTCTTCTTATATCATCTTTCTTACCTGTGATGTTTACGATTTAACAGAACAGAACAGAACAGAACGAAACAGATATTTTATTTACAATATACTGTCAGAACATTTTCCAAATACTTATTCAACATACTCCCAAAAAGAGCCAAGGAGAACTGACATTCAACTGATGTCATCGGCAATGACTAGAACGCGAAGTTTTTAAAATAAGAATGAAATAAGAGATTGGAAAACAATCATGAAAGTAATTATAATAGAAAATGACAGATAATAAAGATGGTCAAAGGGAAGTAATTATTACCTTTTGCAGACAAGCTAAGGTACACAACTTATCAGCGCACGGTTGATAGGAATTTGAGTTACATCCCTTAGACTAAAAATGAATTTATTGCATATCATGAGCAATGATGGTGTTATAAATCAGAGCCCTTTAACCTTCATGATAGTTTTATCCTACAGACATTGGAATCAACAGTCTCAATATGGAAACCGATATTTTGTTATCGAAGGCGTTACCGTGATGAATGAACCTTCTATGTATCAGAAATTTTAGAATAAGGGGAATCAACAACGTGAAGAAATTTGCTAGAGATAACGTTTCTGGAAGTAGAAGGGTTTCGTGCTAATGTTTGGCGCTAGGAAAAAGAAATAACAACACCAACAGCAACTAGACAGTAAGTGAATGTGATAACAGTGACTGCATTGACTGCAAGTCATAGAGAAAGTTGATAAAGAAATGGTTTGACTTCTTGTCACACACGCGGACGAACGTGCAACTGGCTGGGTACAGTCACTTATATCACATTGTCATACCGCCTCGATTTAATGACAAAGGCTAAAATGTATGTCATAGACATTGACGACACTGGTTTGACCCCATGTATCCAACAAGTAGTGACGCCTATGTCATTGTACTGTATAAACCAATTTCAATAACCTGACTGACCAAATAAGACTGACAGGAACAGGATATTAGTGCACTAGACTGATAACATGTCACAGACACAACCGTCACTGTACCAACCAATTATTGTAACAAACAAAAACGTCTGTGTACTAGACTGGCTACATGTCGCCTACAATACGTCAATGTACTAGACTGACTACATGTCACAGACAAAGACGTCGCTGTACTAGACTGCCTATATAATTTTTTTAACAAACAAAAACGTCTGTGTACTAGACTGACTACATGTCGCCTACAAAGACGTCACTGTACTAAACTGGCTACTTGTTGCCGACAAAACGTCACTGTTAGAGATCAACTACATGTCACAGACAAAGATGTCAGTGTACTAGACGGGCTCATGTGGCCTACAAAACGTCACTGTTAGAGATCGACTACATGTCACAGACAAAGATGTCAGTGTACTAGACGGGCTCATGTGGCCTACAAAACGTCACTGTTAGAGATCGACTACATGTCACAGACAAAAATGTCAGTGTACTAGACGGGCTCATGTGGCCTGCAAAACGTCACTGTTAGAGATTGACTACATGTCACAGACAAAGACGTTAGTGTTTTAGACTGACTACATGTCGCCCACAAAAAGTCACTGTAAAATATTGACTCTATATCAGAGACAAAAGTGTTTCTGTACTAGACTGGCTACGTGTCGCCTACAAAGACGGCACTTTACTAGACTGACTACATGTCGCCCACAAAAAGTCACTGTTAAATATTGACTCTATATCAAAGACAAAAGTGTTTCTGTACAAGACTGGCTGCATGTCGCCAAAAAAACTTCACTGTAATAGACTGACTATATATCACAGACAAAAGCGTCACTGTACTAGACTGGCTACATGTCACTGACAAAAATGATACTTTACTTTACTGACTACATGTAACAAACAAAGGCGTCTCTATATAAGACTGACTAGAATGCATATCATAGACATTGACGAGATGCACTGGTTTGACCCCACATATCAAACAAGTCACGAGTGAAGCCTATGTATTTAAACTGTATAAATCTATTTCAATAACCTGATTGACGAAATATGATGGACAGGAACAGAATAATAGTGCACTACAGTGATATCATGTCACAGACACAAACATCACTGTAGCAGCCAATTATTGTAACAAACAAAAACGTCTATGTACTGACTACATGTCACAGACATAGACGTCACTGTACTAGACTGCCTATATAATTTTTATAACAATCAAAAACGTCTGTTTACTAGACTGGCTACATGTCGCCTACAAAGACGTCACTGTACTAGACTGGCTACTTGTTGCCAACAAAACGTCACAGTTATAGATCGACTACATGTCACAGACAAAGATGTCAGTGTACTGGACTGGCTACATGTGGCCGACAAAACGTCACTGTAATAGATTAACAACATGTCACAGACAAAGACGTCAGTGTTCTAGACTGACTACTTGTCGCTAACAAAAAATTACTGTAAGATATTGATTCTATATCAGAGACAAAAGTGTTTCTGTACTAGACTGGCTTCTTGTTGCCTACAAAGACGTCATTGTACTAGACTGGCTACTTGTTGCCGACAAAACGTCACAGTTATAGATCGACTACATGTCACAGACAAAGATGTCAGTGTACTAGACGGGCTCATGTCGCCGACAAAACGTCACTTTAATAGATTAACAACACGTCACAGACAAAAATGTCAGTGTTCTAGACTGACTACATGTCGCTCACAAAAAGTTAATGTAAAATATTGACTCTGTATCACAGACAAAAGCGTCACTGTATTAGACTGGCTATATGTCACAAACGAAAACGTCAGTGTGCTTACTACCGGTCACAACCAAAACGTCACTTCACTAGACTGACTACCTGTCACAATCAAAAACGTCTGTGTACTAGATTGACTAAAGGTCACTGACAAAAAACTAGACTGACTACAAATCACAGACAAAAGCGTCACTGTACTGACTGTGGCCGGCAAAAACCTCACTCTACCAGATTGACTTTAATTACAAAACTGTCTGTGTACTGAGTTGAGTACATATCATTAAATGTCACAAAAATGTTCTGAATTGTCTACAGAACAAAGATACTGATTTATATCATGTTATAGACAAAGATGTCATTGTGCTGGCTTGGCTACTGAATTTGCTAAAAATACTTGTTTTATCTCATTGACAAATACTGGACTTGATACAATGCATACGCAATGATGTCAGAATGGAACTTTCTCGACATTAAATGTCATTGACATAACTGTCACTGTATTTAAATAATTACACAGATGACGATACAGTTGCTCTTTATTTACTATAGATAAGAGTCGCAGCTACCGCCTATATTCAAGCATTTTTATCTAATTTGACAACGATTCTATTCACAAATTAAAACGTAAAGTATGAGTCAAAAGCGAAGATTTTATAAGGGATGATTAAAAGTACAAAAAAGGGTCTACTTAAAAACAAAACGCCAGAAGAAAGTTGCAATTTTGGTTTGACCGTTTGATACAGGTTTCCTGTAATCTAAATTCGGGCCGAGTAGACGCCGTGCAATGTTTTCTTATAATTTGACAGTTGGTCACAGGTTTGATGGTCGACCTGTTACTGGAAATCTTTTATGGATTGCATTGCAGAAGATTTAGGTTTTAATAAACCTATTCAAACGTTACTGCTTATTGTTTTTGGATTCTGTTCCATAAGCCAGAAATCTCTAGGCTTGGTGTTAAGACAATCAGGAAACTGGCGCAAGAAGTTAACAGGAAACTGGCGTAAGAAGTTAACAGGAAACTGGCGTAAGAAGAAGGGTTAACTGTAGGAAGACACCAATTTAATTTCAGCGGCCCTGTTTCAACAACCAAATCGTTTGAAAAAAACAAACCAATAAAACAAATCTATATTTTTACATAACTCTTTTATTTGTTAACAACTTTTTGCATAGACAATACAATACTCGAATGAACAAAACATGAATTTGAAAACTTTAATCATTTTCCTTTTTGTTTCGTAAATATTACAAATATGCCAAAAAAAAACATATACATATATATGAAAATATATCTTTGCATGCAAATGAACATACATTTTACAAGTCTGTAAGGTTTGGCTAGAAAAGGAATTATTTTACTAAAGGGAAAACATTAATATCTTTACACTTGGCCCTGACAGGAATATAGTGTTACAAACATATTTTCTTCTTCCTCGTATGGAATTAAAAAGTCACTTTAAAAAACATCTGAATGTTGAAAATTCAGTATGGCTTATAATTAATTCATATAAACTGCAGTTAAATGAATATTAATTCAAACTTTAAATGCCTTAAGAATAGATGTATTATTATTCATACATTCGCCTCGGTAGCTAGTTGATATGTTACAACATTAGTTACTTTAACCTCTGCTGAACATAAAACGCATTTAACGTTTTAATTTCCATCTTAATGTTAAATGTATGTATTAATAATTCAGGCAAGATTGACTTGAGTGAGTTTTGCAGCTAAATTGACCTACGTGTACTTTAGACCCTTTTCAATTAAGGGAGGAGTACTATATTTAGCTCACAAATGCTTTAACAGATGCCTCTGCCCCTTTGCTACGGCCTCCAGACATTGGTTTAATCCCCTGTCCCAAACTTTACCTGTGTTGGACAGTAAAATTATGAGTTTCTGAATGTATACCCACAGATCCATGCTTAAAACTCGGTACTGTTCACACAAGTGCTCCTATTTTGACAGGCAATGGGAAATTCAAAAAACATTAGCCGGTCTGGCGCAATCAGACTAAACCACTAACCCGTTCTCTCATTTAAGAAAATCGTGGATAACACTAGTTGCAGAGACAGAATTATCTAGTTCCAGCACGTAAGCCGTAAAAATGAGATCAAAATGAAAGTTCTACTGACTAAAAATGAAAATTCTACTCTAATAAAACAAAATCTCAAGACAAAATCTTGTAACTATCATGGGTCACCTCCGAAGATGTACAACTGGCAAACAGCTCCGAATAGATAGCATTACATCAACTTAACGGAAATGTACAATGTAGCAATCAAAAGTTCCCTATTCATTTTTCCTTAATTCGAAAAAAGGACTAAGTGTATTAGTACTGTAAGAACTTATTAGTATTATCTTAGATATTGACTGTTTAGTATAACCTTTAAAATCTTAGGAAAGAGATTTCGTATCCCGACATTCTTCAGAAAAAAAATCGAGGCTTTCCGGATATATAAACCAGACACGGTGGTAATTCGGAAAAAATGGCGTATTTCGGTGAAAAAAAATCATGTTTTTTACAATACTGTCTACATATACTGCTAAAGTAGATATAACGTCTCATGGCCGTGAACTAAACGGCTAAAGAAATAAACAAAAAAATATGCTTTACATATCCAAATATATTGCTACATCTAATACCTTCGCAACTCTAAGTAAAACAAAAAATAAAGTTTAAAAAGGCACAAGAAAATTATGAGGTTATGAAGAAACTATTTACATAAATGAATATATATGAGGTTAAACTATGCAGCCACATGTCTTTTGTTCACAAGGCTGTGAATACCATTATTTGTGATGAAACAAAGCATGAACACGGAGGCATTCCGAATGTTACTTATTGGCAGTAATAATGACTTTCAGAAGTTTAAGCGAAAGTAAAAAATGTATTTATAATTAAGATGAAAAATGAAAGAAAATTATTTCTCTTTAAAACAAGCAATAAATATAATGCCAAGCTGAAAACTGAGCCACAAAATCATTCGTCACAACTCGGTTGATTCCGTACCTTCATCAAAGGACAGACGGAGAGTAGCGGAGTCACCCGAGGTAAGGTGAATGCTACAAAAATTTAGTGCAATTTGCACACGTGAAAAAATGCATATGAGAAAAAATGCACGTGACTAGGATAAAAGATCAGAAGCATGCGGAAACTTCAACTTTGAAACGAACACTAAAATGAGTGATAAAAACTATAAAATGTAATAATATAACCTTTAAACAAGAACATGCCTACTGAGGGACAGGTAACCAACTTCTGTTTAAAAATTATAAAAAATGCAATAGAAAATTATTGTTAAAAAAAAAACACTTAAGTTATAGACAGTAAATATTCTATATAAACTGACTAAAACTGGCAAGGTAAATTGAATACAAAAAATGAGAAAACAGTTTAATACTTAAATCACTTTGATTTTTTCGAATGTTTTGATAAGTGGACGCATTCACACAACTTACACGCACCTGTTATAACAATTCTACATGTGTACATTACACTTATCCCAGGTACTATGATATGTTACAAACAATCTCATGATACCTCTTACTATATAATGTCCTAAATACCTATTATACCATGCGACCATATCACCTCAGTACAAAGCTGATACATGTATTTAAGATGTCATAAATTTCATGTATATTTTGTAAATGAATTCTGAACATTGTCATGTAAATATATCATTGACCTTAAAATGACCTTAAATGCATACACCGTACTATTTAGATCTAATCCTTAAAATATCTTTCTGTTTTTTGTAGAAATAAGAACTAGATTTAGAACGTAATTTTGACCGAATTAATGCACGTATCTGCCTTACTTTGAAGTGAAAACAATCCCCATCTGTTAGACGTTTATACTACTCTTATTTCATAAATATGTGCATATTAAAAGTCAGTTATTCATCTTTTAACATAAACCTTTCATGTATATGTAGTTTCCGCTGTAAAACACAGTTAAAACATATATTTTTTCTATGTTTTCAATGTTCTTAAAGACATGTTTTATGTTTAGAGATTGAAATCATAAAATTATCTACATCAATACAATCTACATGTATTCATTGTTGTACGTATTCAGAGCTATAGTTTTCAATGCCCGTGTAAAAATGCATAAAATAACAAATCTATCACTAACAATAAGCAGAGACACTATTATTAAAGAAAGACAATTACAAAAACATTGTCAAAACTGGCTAAATCTTGACTTAACTCAACCCTTTTTTGTGGAACTTACAAACTATGTGAGCTAAAACTTAATCCGTCGAAATCGTATTTTTCACGTAATATTTATACAATATACTGTAGAAATTAGCAAGCTTAAATTTAGGTGCTGCAATGCTGTAGATTTCATGAAAAGATAATTTTACTTTCAATTTTTCATTCCAAAAAATAATCTAATAATGGGTGGTTCTTTTACACAAGTGTGTCTCCCACATAAGTGATTACAGGAATGAATTATTACGCTGTAATTTATTACTTAGATACTTACTGTAACGACTTGGCTATTGACATAAGGAGACAAGTCTACGTGCTTTATTAATAAAAAAAGATTTATAGCAGTTATCTGGTCCCTGTGACAAACATAATTTGGTCCACAAAATTATCAAAGATATGCTCTTTGACAAAGATATCAAAATTTACTAAAGGTGTTATGTACCTAATAGTAATATATTGTATCTTTAATCATATTTAAACATGCGCTAATTCAACACTAGGCACAATTTTCAGCAACGGTATACAAAATTTTCTCAATCCGAGTGAAAGAACCAGACCTATGGGTTGTTTGCAAATTGAATATTTCAGACATAACCTTCACAGGAATTCAATGTGCATATTCAACAAATAATAAATGTACTGAACACAGCTGAACTAGAGTAAAATGATACAGTAAAATGAACAAACAAGGTAAAATGATAAAAATGAATAAAAGTGACTAAAAGACTAGCTAATTTGCCCGTTTCCTGTTTAACAAAGACTGACATTTGTAAAATACAGAGATTTTAACCCCTAGCCAATGGGAGTGAAGGAGCAAATCTTTCAACCAATAGGAATGCCGATTTTAAAAGCTTGGCTGATTTATACCAAAGACTTGCATTTCTTTTCTCAACCAATGTGATTGATGCTTACATATGCACGAATGGATCAAGTGTGAGTCCGAATTATTCAACTCAGAGCCAATCAAAATTCTTCTTTTAAAAGCAACAGCCAATGAGCGAAAAAAACATATAAAGAGTTGTCTCATACCAAACATATACACTTTATATGGGTGTAAATCTGATGCGAGTGTAATAGAATTGTATTTAAAGCTCCGTTCAAGCTAAAACCATGAAACAAATCAGAGAATGACATGCCTGTAGGTGTCTGCATTATATGCAGCGTAGAATTCTTTTGCAACTAAACTTTGCTGTATTAAATGGCTGTGATTCACAGAAGAAGTTCATGTTTATGTGTATGTATCTCCATTCTGTTCTCCTTCCTTCTCTTTTTTGATCATTGGCTTGTTCTGATAGATCTCCCACATTTTGGTCACTAAATCCGACATGAGAATGTCATTGGAGTTCTTTTCTACTATTCTCAGCAACAAAATGCCATCGTCACGCAAGTGCTGGTCAGCAAACCTCTTGCATAGTTTCTTATCACCCGGATGCTGAAGATGGTCAGTAATTTTGAGATATTTCTTGACAATCGTGACCCGATTTCTACGAAATACTAACCTCCAGATCCACATTAGGAAGCTGGCACAGGTTACTATGGCAACGAGAACGAACCAGAACCAGAGGAATGTGAAAATCTTTTCGTTGAAGAGATTGATGGGTAGAACACACTGCACTGTGTAGTCCTTTAAAATAAATGAAATAAACAGATATTTTATAATTCTATTCAGTGTTTCATGATCACCTTTCTTCACCTCTGAGTTAAAAAGAACGACTGTTTCGAAGTCAGTGACATGAAAAGCAGTTCACTATATGGTACCAGCTACCTTTGACATCGATCAAATTTCTGAGCATTTTTTTCCTCTCAATGTTTTATAAAAAACAGAAGAAACATTTAAACAGAAGTGATAATATGATTTGCTAAAGGAGCGTTGTAAAGGTGTTGCATTTTACAAATTTTAGAGTGTAAATGAAGTGACCAAACCAGTTTTTTTAACTTTCTGCAGAATCGTCATTGTTTTCAAAATCAATTAATTTTATCACAGTTTTGACCCTTTGTTTTATTTTTGAAGAAAATATTACAAAACATTGATAATGTTTTACCTGTATATTCTGAAGCTGTCGAATTTTGAAGTCACAAAGTGTTACCCTTGGGAACCGTCTTGATTCCTTGGTGACAGCTTCCTGCGCCAAGCTGTTGACTGCTTCTATTCCCCACATCTCGAAAAATCCTCCAAGGAAGGAGTTCAATATAAAGAAATGACAAATGACGTTGACAACGTATAGAAGCTTGACAAATAGGTACAGTCCTGTTAGAAAGGTGCCTTCTCTCTTGTTGCACATGAACAGGAACTTGGAAGCGCGTTGACGCATGCGCACTAAGACGTTCCAATGGTACTGCCTGTTGGCTTCCAACCATCTGTCGAGGTACATAGCAATCTGCTCTACAGTCTGGTCCCTCTTCTTATGGTCCCCGACCTGGGTTGAGGCTGTCATATCGACGACTTTGTTCAGGTTTATTCCGGACATTCCCGACAACATTCGCCAGATGAAACTCGGAAATTTGAACAGGAACGCCATGAAGAGAAGAATCAGCGGTATCCATTGGTAATACGTGAGTTCCTTCTCATGATGGCTGTCGTTGTCTGTCGAGATCGTGTCATGCATGGGTAGGTAGTAAGTATTTTTAATCCAGCAGTAGGACTTCGTATACGCCACGTACGACCCTGTAACAGACGACAACGACTGTAGTGCTTAACAAAACGTCTTTACATAACGTAGGTATATAGCAGACTTAAAAATGAAGAAAAGTTTAATATATCACAACTTTATAAAACACCTTCTTCAAAATGCATCTGTTTAGTATGCTAGAACAATCAGTAATCAGAGTAAACACCTTAATTCACTGTTTAAGAAAGAAATGAGGAACTATTAAGAAAATAAGAATTTTTTCCCAACAATTACCTGTAAAGTGGGCCGGGCACCAGCATTGAATGGGATCACCGGCATACTGTCCACTGCCGGTAAACAGCGCAAAAATGATCAGGATGACAACGGTATATATATGATTGAGACGATCTACCCAGTCATCATCGTCATTACCTCGAAGCTTGTTCCACGTCGTCCAGCCGCCTACAATTGATCCGACCCTGAAATGAACAAAATCTTTCATATATTTTTGGACAATTGATCTGTAAAGTCATTTATGATCTCAGGTAAGACTTAATTCTTCTTTCGTCAGTTGCAGACAGAAGATCTGACTATTCAACTATCAACTCCGTCTTCCGGTAGTTCTGACCATTACGAGCTTTTAAAATAAAGGAAGGGGGTTGCGTGTTTAAATCTGAGCTCTGAAGTCTGGACTGAAATCGGCTACTTCCGGTCCGGCACGTTTTCTCGACAATATGGCGTCTCCTAAAACTTTACTTTTCCCTCATGTTTTCTTTGAACCCAGCGACATTCAGAAAGTTAAAACAGATTTACCATTCGATTCTGTTTTAGGTATATCAAAGTAGAAGAATCATCATTTCTAACTACTGGACCATACCAGCGATAACCCCTGCCCAATCTGTTTGTTAGGAGTGTTCGAATGTATGCGGTGTAGGTAACCTAAATAGCACACGATTTTTCATGCATCTCACATCTTTACAAAGATTCCCTAACTTTCTTTTCATCATCTTTCTTCGTTACAAACTCCCTCCGTTTTATCTATAAAAGGTGTGTAGCGCTAATTAAAACGTGACTCCAACCTCCATTTAAGGAAAAACAAGGATCGTCACTTGCTTACGTGTCTTGATAACTTTCTTAGCGAGTTTATTATGTGACCAAGGAAACCAGTTACATGGTAATGAAACAAACTATAATGTGGTTATATTGATGCATTTATTTCGCATAAACAAGCAAAAATGCATTGTGGACGCATGATATACCTAAGAAGTCAATGGGTACAACTGAGAAAAAAAGTTTTAAAAAGGAAGATTTTAGAAATTTAAATAACACAGCAGGTGTATGAATGATTTACGAGTACTTTACGTTCGATCCTCAGACAATAAAAAATGACTGATATCCAAAACAGAACGATGACAGTGGCTGTTTTTGTTTTATTGAAAAGTTAAGAATTTTTATTCAAGTCGAAGAGTTAATAATGATCGAAATGTCGTATTTTTTCGCCACAAGATTACAAAATCATCAGTGAATTACCTCCCTTAGACCGTATTGATTTTTTGGCAATATTTCATCAATTTGTCATTCGTTATTTCATTACTTAACATTATGCCCGTGGTATGACATTTCAATATTTTGAATCTCAACACCGATTTAATCCGAAATAAATCTATTAGATTGACACCGGCTTAAAGCGATTGTATTTGTGTCAACTAATCAGTGTGACAAATTGCGTTCAATGACCAACTATATAGTAAACTGACAATTTTAATATTTATTATAAGTAAAAATTTGGCTATAGAATACAGAGGCCATGTGGGAAACATGCCATAGCTTAAATTGTTCGTAAACGATATAGTACAAATGACGCATTAGTATATTGACTTGTAAACAATTTCATTCGGAAATAACTTAGACTATGCCTTCCCTTTCGTATATATGTTCCTTTGAGATAATTAACATAATGAAATTAAGCTATAAACATAAACGTTCAGAAATTTGCTATTACATTTCTAATGATGAAATTCTAGTTTGAAAACGATGTTTTGTTACATTTTTTCAATGATATTTCTTTCATTATATATTGTAGGATATAAATTGTATGTATGACGCAATTTCTTTTCGACAACCTTACAAATTCATTCAAATATGTTTTGTCTGTCATATTCTAGGGTGGACATAATATGGGGTAAACTGCTATGTAGCGGAAATCTTCGTCCCTAATTCTGACAACAAAGAATGACGATACAATATTTCCAATGTCTTATTTCAACATCCATTGACTACATGGATGAAATTCGGGTATAATCCGATACTGTCGCCAAACCCTGTCTTCCTCTCTTCTGACACAATGTCGAAATAATATGCATTTTAAACAAAATTAATGCTTTGGTTACAATTACCCCTTTGAATTGTTGAAGGGAACAAAAAAGGAGTAGAGAAAATGATGAAATACAAAACAGTTTTGCTGATGCAATATTTGCGGTCAGTGACCTATGATGTTCACACACTGAAAGAATGTCTGGCCCCTTTCTTCACTGATGTACACGTATTTAATTACACGCGGGCATACCAAAAGGGCATGAGTGATCGATTGGGGTTCAGATTTCAATAGAAAGCTCTTTGTTCGAACTCAAAATGAAATGTATGCCCGAACTGTTTAAGAAAACTCATGAAATACAGTGCACTCAATGAACTGCACCCCCCTTTTTGCATGCTTTCATTATAAGTGCGGCGTCTATGCAAGACAATTGATGATTATTGCAACAATATTGTTTACACAGCGAGACTTGAAAAAAGTAATAGTATGTTTTCTTTAAAAAAATGTTAACCATACAAAACAAAATTGTCAGTATACAATTGTCCCAGATTTCATAAAATGCGTTTTTGTCTTCAAGTAGACGACATCGCGGATGCAGACGACACTTCTCTTTCAAAACTACAAAGTCAAAGACGCGTCCCTTTTCAGATTTTTAACGCTGAAAGTTTTTGACCTGCCTACAAGGTGTCACATGCTTGTCAAATTTAAGAGTTATCGAGTTTTTGAAAAATGAAAAGGTCATTTGACATGTCCCCTACTACACATTATAAACATCTTATGACCTTGAATCATTCACAAAAGAGACAGAAAATTATTTATTCACTCGCTTCAGTGTGACATGCTAACATGGACTTTAATCAGATGCATAAAAAAATCTACATAAAGACCCAGGCCACTGCATCTATTAAAATATGGTCCATTTATTTAAAAAATAAATATTTCAAACAGGTGGATTTAAGTTCTGCAAAATCTGTTTGCAAAGAAGAGAAAAGATACATGGCTGTAATAAATGTAAAATATATAATCAGGTTTATACAAAGACATTTATGTTTAAAGTCATTAAATGATACTAAAGAAGAAGATAATAAAAACTTGGGAGCTTAAATTGGTTCCGCTTGTCCCATGAAATAAAAAAAAAATGTAGGTAAAATGTGTCCGAAGCAAAGATATAAGTACAACGTGATTTATGGTTTAAGTATGAAAGTCTAAATGTTGTGTGAAGTTGTAAAATTGTTTTGAGAAAAATCTGCTTACAAAATTGTAATACACTGTTGGTATTTAAAAAAGATGCGCGATTAAATGTTATCTTTGTGTATTCATCTCATGCAAATAAATAAATAATTTATAAACTGGTGATTAATGAAAGGGCAGTAGAAACGTCCTTCAATCCGAGGTGTAAACGTGCCGGCTGCTATCATTTTTGCCGATGTTAATTTCGAAATGGTGATCAGTTAGTGGCTTGAATTTTCCTAACTAATTTCAATATGTTTCATATAAAATAAGGACGTTTCCTGCAAAGGTGGGGTAAGAGAAGTAAGTGATCCTTTGACGATTGTTAGCGACTAATCGATTTAGCCGTTTGCCTCAATTCTTTGCTTAACTGTATATGGTAGTAGACAGACAGTAAAAGACGAAATTAAAACAATAACTGACAAAATTCAAACAGTGATTTCATGGCTATGCACTGGAAAGAATAGTAACAACATTAGGCCTCTGAAGACATGTATAATAGCTTTAGCACAAGTGGTATCGTCTCTAGAGACCCTGTCACAACATTGTACACTTCAAAGTTGTCTCGCGACGTACTGGCGTAGTAAATACTGGAGATAAGAGGTTACAGCCCTTTGCAATCATCTCAACTCATCAGATCGTCTGAGCCCAGGACTTAGTAACGCAAATACTAACAGATAAAGCCAGATAACAACATGCTATTCCATACTCAACAAAAGACACTAATTATAGTAATAAAACGGACCACTTCATTAAGCACATGAACTAAGCATCATCTTAATACAGTTAATTTGAGACATTACTTCATAGCATTTGCAAAAATTCAGACTACGTGTAAATAGCCGAAAACATTTTTGAGTGAAATTATTTTATTAGTAAAGCCTTTTAGAATGTACTTCAAGAAAATATTTTCAGACTACGTGTAAATAGCCAATCACATTTTTGAGTGAAATTATTTTATAAGTAAAGCCTATTAGAATGTACTTTATGAAAATATTCAAGCAAACTTGTTCTAAGAGTCAGTCTCAACAGAGACTTCATGCAGTCTGCAACATTGTACGTGAAAATAGCCTTAGTGATCTACTATCACGCAATGTGTACACCGGTCAGTAAGACCTGGTCGATTTGAAAGAGAGACCGGTGTATATACATTAACTATCACGTTATTGCTTATATTTAACCGTACTTGGAGAATTAAGCCGATGCCCCTGAGGAATGTCAAAGCCACTGAAAACCAAAAGAAATTCATAGAGTGATAGATTTATCACTTTATTGCTTATATTATTTATATTTGAATATTTTATGGTGATAGATTAAACTGGAGTCAAAGGTTAAGATATATTTTGGTGAAATATTTACAAATATACTAAGAAATTTTACTTCATATGTAAGTAATCAAAACTCTATAAGCAGATTTTCTAACTGACTACCAAGTTGTTTTGATATTCTGTTTTTCCACAAAAAGGTCTTTCACAACAAGAATAACAAAGATGGCGGTGACCACGACCAGTTACGAATTCAGTTTAAGTTGGGCAAATGTTTGAGTGTTTGTCAGTCAGCCAAGTCGTCGGACTTTTTTCTCCTCTGAGTCAATATTATGGCGGGAGGGGAAGGGATTGGGGGAAGAAGGGTTCCTGGACTGCTTTACACAACTCTACTTATCATCATTAAATTACTGGGACCTAATCATATCAGTACACGTTTTGATTTATCTACCAAACCGGTCTGACAGTCAATGACACTAATTTCTTATGTATCAAATAATTACAACAACAGACAGCCGGTTATAAAATGTCTTAACGACATCTGGTTATTATATAAACTATGTTCACACAGGTCTTGCATAGCAGTAAATTATCATTGTGCAATTTATACATGCAAAAAGTGGCAAAAACATCCAAATGCTTGGGGCAAACGCCTCGGGTTGGGGGGCAACGGTGAATCATAAAGCAATCCGTTTAGGCCATACAAAAATCTTAACTAATGGGACTATTATATACATAAATGCTCTAACGCGAGTACAGTACCATTCTTACATATCAAGATTTCACTGTTTACTGCATCTTCATAATTTATCAGCGTAAGATCTTAATTAAAAGTCCACAAATTAACAAAGAGCCACGCTGTAATACAACCCTTCATATTACGGTTGTAAACAACTAATAGATAGTTTCTGTAAACAGACACAGACTTGTTGCTGATATCTCTGGGCTATAATTCTGTCAAGTGACGTAACGTGACATGAAATGATGTAACCTTGCCGATGACCATTTTGTCCGTCTGGCACGTCATCAAAGGAAGATTTAATACATTTGTACCTAGGTGTTAAAAATCTTATCAGAAAATTACCTATATATTCCGTTGTAAAGTCAATTTATACAGTTAAATTACATAATGTTATGTTATAGAACAATTACACAGACTGTATATGGCCGAAGCATTTAAATGTTTGCAACAGGAATTGCAATGGACGAGGGAAATCAAGACGCATTTTGTCATAAAACAAAACGTTGTGAAGTAAGAAGTGATGGCTTTTTAATACAATGCATCGATTTTATAAACTTTTGATGAAAATACTTGTATTACCTCCCTTTATATGTTTAACTCCCTCGAAAACGTGCTTGCAATGTACTGAAAATTTGTGAATAAAGTTGCACGGTTCAGACAATACTGCATGGTCGGTCTGTTGGAAAACATTTTATCACACCAGATCTATCGATAATTACTTTGTTTTTCAAATCTTAAAATCTCAACTGGTTAAAGAACAAGAGGCTATTAAAATGATCAGATTATGAAAGGAAGTTGTCCTCCTTCACAACAATTCTTCTGCCCAAGATTTTGTAATAGGATTTTAATTAATTCCACTCTTAAAGAAAAGATACGTTATCAGGGGGTATTTTCATAGGTCTTCCCTCTTTGCCATAACAAAAAGATAATGTTTATTTTTCACCCATTTCGTCAAATTTTTGAAGACAGACGCTGACTGCAAAACGGCTTTGATAAAGTCCGTCAGGTCCAGACTGCTTCCAGGCGACTCTTTATATAGAAATGGTCATATTATTTTAACACAGACTTGCTGCTTTTAAACCCATTTACCCTGGTGTAATACATCTTAGCAGCGGCCATTTTAATAGTGATGTTAGATAATATCATCTAACCTATGACATGTTTATTCTGTGGCTTCAAATTTCAATTGCGGTCCGAACTGGACAAAGACACTGCCACTCATCAAAACTGGTACACCGACACCCTTTGACCTAGACTATATAGATAATTAGGTGCCTTAAGGTATCGAATGATGAAGTGTTTGTCTATCTAACACTCGAAAATAAACTCAGTCTTATCGAGTATTTCCGTATGACTTCATTGCCAAAGGGACAATTTAATATCAAAGTTCAAAAAGCCGTCACTAATAACACAAATGACCGAAATATATCAAAGTTCAAAAAGCCGTCACTAATAACACAAATGACCGAAATATAAAGATCTACATATGCGTTACTTGAGCGTTAATAACTATGACCGGAAGCTAGGTCGATAAACCGCTTCCAAAGTTCATCTGAAATCCTTTTGGTTCAATCATTTTTGACGCCTAAGACTTTAACGCTTTGAACAGAATATTTTACAAGCGCGAATTAAGAAAAAATACAAAGCTACCGCGGATATGGTTTAATTATAGATCTGGGTCCCGCTTTTGTTCGCAAACGGTAGTGCATGTGCATGACGTCATTTTCGCTCATTTGTTTGATTGTAGTCAGAAATGTCATGCATATCAGATAATGTGATTTTGTTCTGATTTCTTTGTCCAGATGCATGGAGAGATAGAGGTTATTCATGGAGAGATAGAGGTTATTCATGGAGAGATAGAGGTAATTCATGGAGAGATAGAGGTTATTCATGGAGAGATAGAGGTAATTCATGGAGAGATAGAGGTAATTCATGGAGAGATAGAGGTAATTCATGGAGAGATAGAGGTTATTCATGGAGAGATAGAGGTTATTCATGGAGAGATAGAGGTAATTCACTTGAGCACAGCGTTACAAGGAAGCACAGGGTTGCCTACAAATAGTCTGTACATGAACTTGATAAGACAAATGACGTCATGAATGCTCGAGATTTGTCATCAATTAATTAGTACTGGATTAATTTATTTTCTCGCTACTTTCCCTCACATAACATCAGTTATGTTTTTATATACCGTTTGATATGTTGTTATGTACAGGTTTGCCTCAAACAAGACGAACATTTTTGTTCCTATGTTTTGTTTTTTATTATATGTTGTTATTCCTGTTTCATAGCTTCCGGTATTGTTTCGACATGTACGTACCGGAAGTTACGGATAACAAGTTTGCCTAAGACGAACTATGCGTGTTCTTTATGAGTACATAATAATTTGCTTATGTTTTTGATGTGCTGTTTGCTATTAAGAACAAAACAGAACAGAACATTTATTAAGGATTTGTTGTTTAAACGGCTTTGTATGCGTGTGACATTATGAAAAGAAATTCGGCTGAAAATATCCTAAACTGTTTGTGAAATATTTCTTAAAATCAAGAACAGAACAGAAGAGAAGATTTATTAAGGATTTGTTGTTTAAACGGCTTTGTATGCGTGTGACATTATGAAAAGAAATTCGGCTGAGAATATCCTATACTGTTTGTGAAATATTTCTTAAAATCAAGAACAGAACAGAACAGAAGATTTATTAAGGATTTGTTGTTTAAACGGCTTTGTATGCGTGTGACATTATGAAAAGAAATTCGGCTGAAAATATCCTAAACTGTTTGTGAAATATTTCTTAAAATCTGAACTATTTATGTTCTTTTTATCCACTCTGTATCATCAAGTTCTGAACTTAAGTAACCATACTTAAAAAGGGGGTTAATATAAACTCTTTAAGCATGTGCAAAATGTACGATTATTGTATGATGTATTCATAATATACTATCCTTCGTAGCTTATTTTGGTGTTGTAGCTTTTTAGGTACAAATAAAGGGCACTTGATCATTCAGATACTAATTCATAACGAGAGAAATTAATTACTCATAAAACAAGTTTACCTTTCTTAAAACACAAGCAACCATGCAAAACATGCTGAATAAAAAATTAAACTGCCAGTTTTTTGGTGATTATTAATTTTCGCGAAGAAAAAGTATAAATTGTGTCAGAATGAGTGATGGATTGATGAGATGAAAATGTTAGAAATTCCCGAAAAAACTGAGATATAATAGGGCTGTTTTATCAGTCTTCAAAGATAAAATGCAAAATACAAAGTCTCATTTCTAGGGTTAGAAAAACTCTTACAAAGCAGATGCAATCAAACACTGTTAAATTCTGGCGAAAAATGTCCAAAAAAAAAAAAAAGAAAAAAAAAAGAAACTTCAACTCTTTATTTGAAGTGTTCTGTCCATACTTGTTTTCCAATTTGTTTGAACGTACTTTGACCATCCACTGTGATTAAGGTACTTAGATTTATATTGACAAATCATTACAGTTTTAGATACCCCCTTATTATTATCGTTTTTTACCCTAGCTGGCATAGAGCATGTTTGCCTGGGACTTTCAGCAGGACCAATGTTGATGTAATAGGTTGCGCAAAGGATCGAGTAAGCGACCCTCGAGAATACCGATCTTGCATGTCGCAAAAAAAGTTCACTGATTAGCCAAAGAATGTTCAGATTATTTTGGGCTTTCATAATAAATCGCGAAAATTTAATTATTAGCTAAACAAGGTTAGGACACACGTGATCTTGTATATAGGACGGAATTATAACACCAGATAGTTTTCATGTATTATCTTGTCTGTGAATGACAAATTTATCTTCAAAGTCTGGACTAGATAAGTACAGAATGATGCAATACTTTGTTTATATTCTGTTAAAATGTGTACAAAACTTGTCTGTCATCTTGGACATAATATTATACACTGCACGGCGTTATTCATCTGGTTATCTGTTGCAAAAACCTTCAAGTCTTTTAAACTACCAACATCAACCTACACAAGTTTCCTCAACCCCACTATCAAATTCAAGGACAATATTCCTTTAAAAAATGTCGCTGTTATAGGCTAGGATTACCCTTTCTTGACCCTTTACGCAACATTTTCGCCAAATGAAAAAGCTTTCGCCACTAACCTGTCTTTATAGCCAAATGTTCTTCTATCATTTCTTTCAGTCATATATGATTTATGTGCATTGAAATTATTAAAAGCCAAAGCTTGAGTTATATGCTGAAAAAAACAAAATTTAGTTTCAATTCTGATCAAGAAGGAAACATCAGGTCGTTAAGAAGCGCATTCTGTGCATGATTTCCTTAATTAAAATGAATTAACTTTTGTATTTAAATTGTCTAAAGTGAGATACCGTATGCATAAATAAATGTAGCTTTGATATTACTCACACGAATAGGTACATACATAGACTGTGTTTAAACGGAAATGCAAAAAATGCATAATTTATCATTCCCCGTTTGTATGAATCTATGTTTCCGTGTGTCAAAAATTGACAAACTTTCAATTTATTATATATCTCGGACGAAGATTTCATATTTCATAGATCTATCATTACATAATAACCGATTTATTTTCTAACCATTCACTCGTTAAAAATTTTGTTAATACGTGTGCCCTTGTAAATTCCGGTGCACGTGCATCGGTCGTAAATAGTAAGGACTGAATTGATGTGGTGCAAATAAAATCTGAAGGTGTCCGACTATGCTTCCGGGTTTCTATATTTAGTTTAACGAGTAGAACAAAGTAACCTATATCGTTGCTTTAAATGCAACTGGAGCCCCTCTGTTACAAAATCGTATAAAATATCTGGAAGGCCGCGAGTTGGTCCTCTCAGTCCTTTGAATCAACTATATCTGTTCGCGGTATGACCAATCGGAACACCTCGGGCAATTTCAATACGAAGTTGTCGGAAAAGGCCGAGTTGTTACGATTGGCGGTATGAAAACAGAATCAGCACTAACACAGTGTTTTGCACATTGTTCATTGTAATATCTTTATCCAAATGTATCATAAACTTACAAAAATTTCGGTTTTTTTCGCATCCATACTCCAATATTTCTAACTAACAATGCTTAATTCTAGGAACTGCTATTGTTTCCTGAATAACGTAAGATTTTGAAACGTGACAGCAATCGAATATTCATTTCCAGAAAAATCCATTTCAGCACGTGATATCATTATGTGCACGTCATGTTTCAGTGATTGTAATACACAATAAATGGGTCGAAAGGTCAAAGTCCGGAGTAGACGGTATATATTCCCCCCACCTGCCTGTAAAATAACGTTTCAAAGCCTTGGTAAACATTTTGTCCGCTTTTACAGGCTGATGACATGCATTTCTTTTCGAAAATAGACCACCAAGCAGCTGTTCAGACGAGCAGGGTCCGAGCAGATCAAAGTAGATGTTCTTCTGACTGATATAGAAATGACAAGATCCTCGTAAGATGGTCCTTAAAATAGGACATAACTTATTTCAATCATTTTATATCATTTAATGACCTATTAACATGCACCAGATTTTGGCGTACGGCAAAATTATCAACCACTGATTACATTTAAGACAGAAAATCGATATTGCGGGAAAAAGAAAAGTGTAAGCTTCAGTTAGCTATATATTAGCCAACCACTGAATTTGTTTCGAAATTATTTTGGGTTCGGAAATGTTTTTTACTGAAAACTGTTTTGACAAAAGTACGATTCTTCGCGTTTGTTCGTTCCTGAATGCATTCAGTTACTCATCGAATATTTAATGAGGCTCGTGATGAAAAAAAAAAACTCAAAATAGGGCGGAGGAGGGGAGGGGAGGTGAGGTGAGGGTTGCTGGGAAAATGTTATTGTACATTATTCGAGAAATTAGAATGGTGCAATGACAAAGGTTGAACTAATTTATTGCACTGTTTGATAATACCTAAATACTTAAAAAAAAATAGAAAATTGAGGGTTGTATAAATGTTAAACCGACAAAGTGTTATTTTTCGCACTCATCATAATGACAGCCTATCAATCATTCAGTTTGGCTACTATTTTATTTTTATTTCACTTCTATTCTGACAGGAGAGGTGACTTTTATTGCATTATTAGTCCAATCGATGAGGCCCAATCGGCGGATATTTTTCGTAACATTTCCATTTTTGTCTGCATAGCTGAGCCTGGACCTGAAGGAGCGTTGTCATCCTAAAACTGAGGTGACATTTTTGAATTTATTGGTTCTGTCAGTGAGGCCCGATGGGGATATAAATAAAGCGTATGTTTTGTTGTCTGTCATGCTGAGTTAGGGCCTCCATGGGTCCTGCAGTCACACCAAGCTATCTGCTCTTTCTGCTGGATTTTTACCCAGAACATTCAGGTTCGAAACTTGCAATAAGATTCTGCAATCTTCCAAAATCGTTCATTCTTAGAAAACAACTGTCAAACTTGTCGAGTGTAGCTACAGGTAGCGAGGCTACAGGTGGAGAGAAACGGATTTGGTCCAACTGGTTATGTAAATTAATTGAAACTGTTAAGTAAGTCGTTCAGACACTTAAAATATAGTATAATAGATATGTTTTCTTTACTCTTACAAGGTTGTTAATTGTTACTGTATAGTATGCCAACATAATAATTGTATTTTCAACAAGGGGGGAGACTGACTGTTGGAGTTATTTACCCTCGGTACAGGCTTTGGCCATACGATCAAGCACGATACGGGGCGAACAATCAACTATCACAGATAAGCACACACTTAAAAAGCAGACTGTAACTGTTTTTGAAACGTTCATTACACTGAGATTTTATTTCACATTGAAAGCATATCCTTATAGCGGTCCTAAACATGTAGAACGAATTATGCATGGAGAAACCAAGTATTGTGTAAAACAGAAAGGGTTCGAGTTGTAACGTTTATACATTGTGTAGAACAAAAAGGGGCTTCATGCCGACTCTAAACATGTTAAACGCATTAAACGCATTTTGTATTGATTAACCCAGCTTTGTGTATAACACAAAGGGTTCGAGTTTAGGTCAACACATTTTGCAGAATAAAAAGGGGCTACCAAAACCATTACATTCCTGCATGTGTTATTGATTTGAACTTCAAAGGATATGGCGGTATGACCGTGTGTGATAGTGTTAAAATAACAATGCGTGTTTTGAGAAAACAGAAAAACGTGCGAGGTTCTTTTATTACCATTTCAACGGACAATAAATAACATTTAAATGAAACATTTCCCCTTTTCAATTCCTGAGCCAACTCGGTCAAAAATCTTTTAAAGCTTAATAAATCCAAATCTTAATCTTATTGAAAAGTGTACTTTGTTATTTTATCGATAGGGACGGACTTTTAATTGAAAAGAAAAACTCTGGAAAATCAAATGTTTATGAGACGAAAAGGGTGGCTTATCAAGATAATATTGACTCTTAAAGGGCTTCTGCGAGACAACTATATATTTATCTGTATATAGGGTATAACATAACAGTTTCGACAGCACGAAGTGGAAACAACTTTTAAACATGTATTCTCATTTTAACAGTTTAACATAAATTATTATAACAACGAAGAAAGTATTTAATAACCAAACCTATTGATAACACTATCGCCGCGGGCTCAATGTAAAACAGACTGATTGACAACAGTTAAAAGTATTTTTTACTTACGACATCTCTGTTTACTACTGTTGACCACTCGAAAATAAATTGTATTCCTCTAACTTCAGAAAATCCTACTCAAACACAGTTTATGCAATATCTGTCATTCTATTGAATACACTCTCCTTTGTGAATTAAAATGTCAATTTCTTCTTCCCTCGGAAAAAAGTTGCGAAAAAATTCTTTAAGATCTCTTATCACTCTTTGTAGATGTGCGACATACACTAAAAGTATACCTAATGTACATGAATCCATACACTATATCATCAACCAATCAAAATTCGTTTAAAGTCACGTGATATTTTGTACTGTATCACAAGGGGAGTAACTCTAGAGCCTTTAGCTTTCACCGATTACTTTCACTTTCCACTAATTTTAGAAAAGCAAATGTCTTGAGTATATTTAATACGGCCGTTTAATAATCGCTTGTTAGTGAATTGGTAAAAAGTTTTCAAATAAGGAATTATTCATGGGGGCCGGTCCTTACAATGACGAATTGCGTAACCACAGTAAAAGTACAAGTGAAGCTGTCACAAGCTTTAAGAGATTGAGTTTAATAATCAGAACGATACATTTCTATAAACCTCACCAATGATGAAACATTTGTTGTTGATTTCGTTTAAGGATAGTGAAATAAGTAAAATACTTTAACCAATAAATAAATAAATAAATAAATAAATAAATAAATAAATAAAATAAGATAAGATAAGATAAGATAAGATAAGATAGGATAAGATAAGATAAAATAAAATAAAATAAAATAAAATAAATGGATGGATGGATGGATGGATGGATGGATGGATAGATAGATAAATGCAGACAGTCAGGCATACCTACCTACCGAACTACCTACCTACCTATACCCACCCACATACATACATACATACATACAGACATACACGCTCATCTGTGTTATGTTTTTGATCTCAGTCAAGCTTTCAATTTTAAACGAAATTTCTGATTCAGTCGGAGTTATTATACATCACGGACTATATATATATCAATTCCGTTTGGTGCATAAGTTTCGTTTGAAATCGAAAGCTAGAAGATCCAAAACATACTGGAAACTGCGCCAAACAATAGCGATCAGGCGATTTGTGGAAAGAAACCTGCTTGTCCGTGAAGGGGACCTTTGTAAAATTTTGTCGAAGGTAAAAATTCAAAGGATTACCTCGAAAACTACGCAATTCTGTGGGGCATGAATGGTACCGACGTACGCGGATTTTTAGTCCGCATATGATAGGCTATGTCTCCAGAAGCAGGAAGCAGCATGCTTAAAACCATTCTTTATAAACTTGACTTTACAGAGGACTTAAATTTCAGCTGCCATTATCCGTGCATCGAACCTAAACAAAGTCACGTGATTCCCCACCGTGGCATAACAGAAAAATCAGACAGGCTGACGAACCTCTGGCATGATCGGTATGATTTCATGATTTAATTTTGTATTTTATGTTTAAAACTGCGTATTTAATTAAAGTAGACATCATATCAGGCATTTGACTCGAGATCAACTTTACTAAGAAATACTAGACAAGCACTACGCTCATCCTGATTTAACGGACTGATTAACTGGTGGATGAACAAATAATCGGATTTCGGGTCATTTTAGTGGCTCCTGAGGATAATCATATTTGCTGGGAAAGAGTAAAATAGATAAGAGTGAAAAAAGGATAAAAATAATAACAAAATCACACCGCGCTACAGTAAAACGCCTGAGAGTTACTCCCCCTCTCGGAAATCGATAGAGATAAATAAACAATATGGCTACCTCAGGCAGTCGAGAAGATAATGAAACCGAAATACCGATTGATGTCAGTGGATTTATCCGAGCATTTACCCCCGACGATAACGAAGATGAAGAATCAGGCGGGAATAACGAAGGAGCAAAAACAGGGGACATCTCAATGTTCTGTAAGGCGTGTTTACATCCATATTGTGGTGAACAGAAGGCAGGAACGATCGTGCTGAGGTGCGAACGATGTGGTCAGACGGATACTGTCTTAGAAGAGAGGATCGAAAGCATAAATCCACAAGAATGGATCGGAAATCTTATGATGAACAGGTTCATGCAGGTATAAACAAGTAGAAATACACCAGACTCTAATTTTCAGTACTCTAAGGATAGGGGTACATTTGCTCTTGAATGCGGAAGTAAAATATATTTTATATCTATTGTTTTAAGTATATACATTTACAGGTGCATGTGAACAAGTGGAAAACGAGTTACTAAGGTTATGTTATTGTAAACCTGTACTAAAAGTTGCAGTCTTCCACAAATGCTGTACAGGTTAAGTATCAGCTATCATATTGGAAATCGACGAAGCACCATGTACTTTCTTATTTTAACTAGGCCTAGAGATCAGTACTTATTACTATGTATGTTTTATTTATAGAAAGTGGTTTAGCCTGTGTTCTATGCTTGATGAATTTCACTTCGCACGGTCTGTAATAAATTAAAAGTGGGCAAATAGCATGTCATAAATTAGGACGGCTGTTAACTTGCGGAGTACAATAGCGTGTGCTCTAGTTATCAAACTGGGTCACTCAAGACGAAACCTTACGAAATATCAGATTACAATTATGTACATAAATGCACAGATGTAGTTTGGCTTATTTGTGATATTGTAAGTATACTGAAGTAGTAAAATATTTGCTTGAATTTGAAGTACTTGCTGTGGTCAGCTGTCGTCCCTCATTGCATCTGTGCTGTTAAAGACTTTGCCTTATCAAAACACTTCTAAAGTGATACTAAGTACTCTTAAATACCATATGAAGAGTACTTTTGGAAGATAAGATCCCTGTACAAGACGAGACGTATTTTATTTATAAAAATGATATTTATTTAACATGTTGACAGCAGTTAAAAATTCAAGATAGTAGAACTAGGTTAGTGCTTTAAGATACCAAAATGGCCGGATAATATACATGGTTATGACGAGGCCTTATAATAGACGTACAAATGGATAGCTCTTAGCTGACAGATTAGTTCAAGGTTATCTTTTTGGCTGTATCATGCTAGCCCCAGGACTGAATCTTTATAAGCAATGTTGGGAACTTTTTACTCAACAAGAGGGATGGAGAGACATATCTCAGTGAATGAAAATAAATAAAATTGCACCAAACTGTAACACTTCTGAAAACGTAGATATAACTGACCCCATTTTGACTGATTTTTTCCTTTTTTCAGGCAGTAAAAGAGCAAACAAATCTGAGTGCAAATTTAATGGATCCTCATTTTGCCGACGACGACTACCAGAGCATATCTTTGACACTATCAGAGTATACATTCAACATAGAGAAAATAACAGCCCAAATGTTTGATATCGCAAAAAGGACTAACGTGGCCACAGATGAGGACATGGCCAGGATTGAAGCATGTAATGAAAACGACCCTTCCTTGGTCTGCTTAGAGGAAGTCAGGGCCATGAATGCAACAAAAACTTTGATAGAGATTCATAAAATATTGGTTATTAGCGAACCTAATCAAGATACTAATGACAGTGCCCTGGATAACAATGCCGAGGAAGGGTCAGTTTGCAAAATAAATCACATAGAACAGATGAAAGGCGGCGACACAGAAGAAGACCTTACAGGGGTTGTAAAAGATCATGGAATTGTTGATACTGAACAAGATTTGTCTTGTAATACAAATACAGGTGCAGACAGTACTCACCGTGACCTGACCAAGGCAGATGTAACTACAAGTGCTGACGTGATGGGTGAAGAAGCAAAGTTATTACAGTTAATACGAGAGCGTCTGAATCACCTAGGTCCGACCATAATGGGTTTGATTGAAACCCTTATTGTGAAGTATAATCTGCCTGGCGATATTATGGAAGCTATTGAGGAAAGATTAAAACTTGACAAAAAGACAGAAAATGCGAAATGTTTTGAGGCAAGATCAGGAGGAGAACTCGAAGGTAAAGCAGCATGTACCGAGCAGGAAAACGACCAGGAAAATGGAGAAGAATTAGGAAACGAGGATAACAGTGTCAACGGTGAGACTGAAACTGTTGACGAAAACAACAGTGATGACAACGAATCACGCGTAATTTTCAATATTCCAACACAAACTATAAAAAATGAAGTATTTTCGACACTTGGACACAAATTGAAACTAAGGTTTGTTGAAGCAGAAAATGCCCCAGTGACATTTAGTCAGGATCATACCATCGCATTTTGTTCAGACTTGACGGGTTTACAAATCATCCAACCTGAAAATAAAAAGGACGACGATGTTAATAAGGAAACTTCAACCGGACTTGAAGTACAAACTGAAGAGACTACTAACAGTAATGAAACACACAAAGCTAAAGAAGGTGTTGAAGTTGGAAATGATGGAGGTGAAACTAACAAAACGAGTTTAATGGTCAATTTTTATTCGTTATCTTCAGAATTCATAAGGGAACTACAGAGGCGAAAAAGCAAGGCTCTGGGCGAAAGGAAAGACAAGGCTTTAGCAAACATTCATGACAAAATCCAAAGACTTAAGAAAGAAATGGAGAGAGTTGAGGAAGCGGTGACTGAGGAATTAGCCCTGGCTTACGAAAGGAAAATGAAGAAAGTTGAAAGGCAGAGAAAACAGCTGGATGAAACACGTGGCCAGGTTAAAGAAGTTGAGAGATTGCTAGAATACTATGCTAGGACAGGACAACATGAAAAGGTGCAAGAACTTATTGAGAAATTCAACATCCACTATGAAAACTAAATGGCGTGATTTGCTTTTACAAGGGCTCTGGTGCATTTCTTAACATAGTGTTTAAACTTACCCATTGTATTTCGACATGGAAGCAAGTTCTTGCAACTTATATTAACTCCTTTTGACAACTGCTTCCTGGGTTTTAACCAGTACTCGCACCGAAAGTTAGATGCGCGGAGAGTCACTGGAGACTCTCACCCCCGGTGGGATTCGAGCAAGCAACCTCCGTATCGGGAGTCCAGCGCTCTAACCCAACGACCACTGCTTCTCTATTTCTTTAAATAAACTTCTCATTATAGTTTAATGACTGAACAGATTTAACATATCGCATAAGACTTTTTATGTTTAATTAAGGCCTAAGTGAACACCTGTTATCTTGCTTAAATTCACTTGCACCTTGTACTTTATAATATATAGGGAGTTGTCCTTAGTTATGAGATATGGAGCTGTATATGATCACTGCACAGGTTTGAGGGAGAGGGAACCGTTTGCAAATGGTGGATGATTGAAAAAAAGTCATAGCATACTGGCGAGTTTAAATTCATAGAATTTGTTGTTTTAACTCAGTACATTTTACCGTGTTTTTTGGTTAAGTATGTAAGTGGTACACAATGGAATGCAACGTTTAAATTTTATGTTGTTTTTTTTTGTGATTTATTAACGGTCTTTATAAAATTCTATCTTTTAACAATTTCTCACTTGTTTTCTATGAAAGAGTGCTTTTTATTTGATATTTCCCTACACTAAGTTGTCTTTTATCAATTATGCTTTTGTGTATTTCTGTGATCTTTTACTTTTAACGAAATGTTTAATAAATGTTATCTTAACCAGATCTTTCAACCTTTTTGAGACACGCTGTATGCTTGTATATGTAGTAGTGAACAAGCTATTTGAATGTTCAAAGAGGTGATTGTTGACAGAAACGGAATAACCTTCGTGGTTTTAACGGCCCGAATAATGTATACAGGCAAATATGTTTCAGAACGTACTTATATTTTAAAGGCTGTCGCTTCTAATGGTGTTTTGTCTGATTACACAATCAATTGTAATTTTTTCCATATTATTGCTGGCTGCTTAATACATTCACTTCAATTGTATTCTACGGTCGATTTGTTTGGAGATTGTCTGCATGTACTCTTAGAAGTATAATTCGATGAGCCATTTTTACACGTTGTATCTGTCACAGGACTAATATAGGTGATATTAATAGTTACGCACTATCACCAGCCCGGGTAGCTCAGTTGGTAGAGCACCTGTCTTGCAAACGGCGGGTCGCGGGTTCGAGTCCCGCCCTGGGTAAATGATTTTTCTGACCCCGCGACATTGGCGCCCAACGTGGTCTGTGGCTGTTACATTGCTACGCGTGTGCTCCCTTAATAAGTCTCTATGTCTGTGTACTCGAGGACGAATTCTTATAGATCAGGGGAGAATATCACAGGACTAATATAGGTGATATGGTTACTTACGTACCATCACCATCCGGGGTATCTCAGTTGGTAGAGTACCTGATTTGCAAGCAAACAATTTATCGATGTGTTTATAGCCCACCCTGTCCACTGAAAATATACAATACTGTCATTTAAACAGAGACTCCTTGTTGAGATAAACATTCTCAGTTTAAAATTTCAAATATTAACAATAATTGTACTATTCGAGTAACCGGCAAGGTTAGCTAAATATAGTAACATATGCAAATTACTTAACCGAACCAGCTTCATTGGTTTTTGTTGTTGGCATTTAAGAAACATAGGTAATTAGGGCAGCGCGTGATACAATTTGTGTCCTCTTAATAGCAAAATCAACAGAATGACATTAATTGGATATAAACCCGATAAAGTCGTTTGTTAAAAAGTAGTTTTTGACATATATTAACGCATTTCTTCCAGACACGTAGGCAAAAAAATAAGAAGTTTTTTGTAACTTAGTGATTACGAAGGTTGCAAAATTTTGTAACAATGTTTGGCGTCTTCTGATACTGTTTTCCTCCGAGAGATGCCCGCTCTCTTTTTTGCAACAGTTGCATAGCATTGCAGGAATTCATTGTCCTCGAAGCGTCTTTGGCCCGCATTTGTTTCCACGAGTAAGCTTTTGAAAACCACGCTACTATGATTTCAAACTACTTGACTTGTTTTGATTTGCTTACTTGAGATAATGACGTCTTAGTCATGTGTGGACTCTATTGACCTCCCGAGCTGAAGAGCTCACTACAGGTGCTTTATCGTTTTGTGAGAGATTAGCCTCTGTTTGACTGTTTGTAGGTTTCTGAAGTGGACAATGTATCAGATATGAAAAGATTTTTCGTCTGCTTAACGGTAAAGTTTGACAGGATAACTGTCATTAACTGATGCTTTTGATAGCATAGATTGTTTTTCAAATGGAGTGTTTTGCAATATGAGAATTGTTTTGAGTCCAAGGGTGAATTTACCAAAACATGCCCTTATCCTCAAGATAGCATATATGCGGTGAATCCAGCTTTTTCAGTTCTGTCCCCTTGTTGACTTTTCAGTATTGAAGAACTCGAAGGGTATGTATGGCAGCAGAATAAAACGAAACAGATCTTGTGATCCAGGGGTTGTGAGTTCGATCCTTCGTTGTTCCACTAACACCATTAGTTGTGCTTCGGACGAGACGTTAAACCGAGATTCCATGTATCGGTCCCTTACACTGAGGATGTAAAAGAACTAGATGTGTCCTTGGAATGGGATGCTTTCTGTATCTTGCACTACCACCCCCCCCCCCCCCTCCGCCGGCCCCTAAACTCTTCTTGGGGCGTCGGTCATATAGGAAACCGTCAACGACGATAAATATACAATACAGACTTTATTTCAACTTTTGGTATGTACTAGCTACCACCAGAAGTCTGTATACCTATGAAATTATCTGTGCAAGATAATTTGCCAGTGCAAACACACTCTATCATTAGAAACAATATTGAAGTAGACAGGTCTAGCTTTGACAGAAGTCCTCGGCAAAAAATTGAAACAATAAGTACTCCCTTAGCTGTTATTTACTTGACGCCAATTTCTTTTTCAAGACTGATATCTGGGCACCTGTGTTTTTGAACTGTTGCACGCACAACTTGGATTTCAAACTAATGCAGCACCCAAATAACAAGGTCGCAGCTCTTATGGTTTGTCATGGAGTAGCCAAATAACCTACAGAGAAGAACAGGAATGAATGTTTTGTGAAATTAATGGTTTAAATGAAGCAAACAGCCCGGTGTGTGGCTACGATAAAGGAACTATTTGTTATTGCGCATGTCTTAATCGGCCAATAAGTGTCAATCTAGAGATACAAATATTTGCATTGTATATAGCGGTACCAAAGTCCATGTTTGCAGAAGACGGATGTGGGCCTTTTATAAAAGAATACAACTGATAACGGTAAAAGTTTTAAGTGGTGTATGTAAAAAAGATACTTTTGAAAATGTCTATGTTTGACCCGTGGTAAAAGAGAAATGTTCAAATCAGCATTTGTGGTTCTTTAAACTGACAGTGAAGTTTGAAACAGTGCCAGCAGACCACCAAGACAGGGACATTCTGAACAACCTTGGCCCACAGTCTGAATGTGAAAGCCCATTTCCCCACGTACACAATCAACTTGATCAGTAGTTTGACGCAGAACTGTCGTATGTTCTTCTTATTCAACATGCAGTTACACTCGTGTTGCTCATAGCCAAAACAATATACATCCACACTGGATCAAAATCGGACTTAATTTTATCAACCTAGTATAAGGACAGGTCAGATAGGTATTCAGACGAGCCGAGCTGATGTTGTCCGTTTTTCTTTTCCTGTGGCATGTATGAAGTTTATGAAATACTAATTTAGTTTAAACCTATTTTTTAAATGGATTGGAAAACTTGCTATGTGACTAATAGATTTATTCCGCCCAGTGACTGCTGGCTAGATTCAGACCAATGCTCGCACCTTATTTGTGGATTACGGAATGTCACCAGAGACTCTCAGCCCTGGTGGGATTCGAACCAGCGACTTCCGGATATGGAGTACGGCGTTCTACACCTTCGATCAATATTTTTCTACAGGCATACAGTTTTGGAAAAGGCGGTTTTGGGGGAGGAAGGCTTGGGTTGGGGTTTGGGAGTGAGGCGAAGAGTAGATAGAGGAAAGCATGGGTTGTGGGCAGAAGGGCGGGGTTGGGGAAACAAAGTCAACTTTAATGTTGCACTGTGAGAACTGTATTTAAAGTACCTCCGTCTTGACCTGTATGTCACATGAAAAGCGATGTGCAATAAAACAATCTTTGAATTATTATCTTGACACAGTGATCTCCCACATTTCATATATCGTAGATATACAATGAGACTATTGAATAATTACACAGTACACATAGAGTTTAGACAGATTTACCACACGGGGACCAAAAAAGCAAACACTGTGGTAAGTAGTAAGTTAAAATGAACGCTATAAACCCGGACGTTCGTCTTCCATTGGTGGACTGTGCACGTGCTTTTTCTCACACGGTAAACTTGGACGAACACTGTTCATTGTGAATTTAGATAACTTACCTGTCATTTTGTTCAGTAAAAAGAATAAAACATACTTGCTTCTTCCACAGTCACTTGAAGTTTGGACCTGCCCCCTCCCCTGAACTGCCCCTGGAATGGAGTTTTGTAGCATAAAAATTACGGTAACACCTACATTCAACTGTTTTCCCCCTGATATCCATTACAGGGGAGGGGGCTGGGTCCAACCTTCAAGTGACTGTGGCTACTTCAATCCACAATGCTTAATTGTTTCAAGTTCATCTTTTTATAAGTATTGAGCTGCCTCAGAAATTACAATTGATAAATGCAGGTTGAGTCCTTTCTTACTGTTTTCGTTAATTTACTTTTCTTTCAGTGTCTTTGGGTCCGAGCCAAAACTTAAAGTCTTACAGTTTTTTTCAGGACCACAGTAAGGGTTCTTTGGCGTGCCATAAATTAACGCTTAGTGTGCTATAATTCGTTTGGCTTGCCATGATTTAACATTTACCGTGCCATAATTTAGCGTTTGACATTCTATAATTCTAACGTTCCAAGATTATGCATTAAGCGTGCAATAATTAAACATATGGAGATAACGTTTGGCGCTCCATAACGAAGTGTTTGGCGTGCCATAATTTAGCATTTGGCGTGTCATAATTCAAAGTATAACGTTTCGTAATCGAGCTTTGGCGTTTCTTAATTTAGCATTTGGCGTTGCATTATTTAATGTTTAGCGTGCCATAATATCGCGTTTAGCGTTCCATACTCCAGTGTCTTGTGAGCAATAATTTAGTGTTTAACGTTCCATAATTTAGCGTTTGGCGTTTTGTAATTAAGCGTTTGGCGTTAATAATTTAACGTTTGGCGTTCATTAATTTAGTTTTTTGCGTGCCATAATTAAGCGTTTGGAGTTCCATAATTAAGCGTTTGATGTGCCATAATATAGCGTGTGGCGTGACATAATTAGGGTTTGGCGTGCCATAACTTAGCGTTTGGTGTGCTATAATTTAGTGTTTTAGTTGGTTAACTTTAGTTGGAGATTTAATAGACACAAAATTCTGTCCTATTACTAACATGCATTTCAGACTTAGACTTGTGTTGGAATGTAGTGTTAATTTTTTATAGTGATTGTTTTGTAAGGCATTCCAGTGAAGTTATAATTATCATAGACAATGACCAAAAAAAGTCAAAATGAAAACATGTACAGTTGTACATATTTATATCTAACTCTTGTTCCAGATTTGAGACTGTTTTCGCTGCAGTTATGTTTTAGATCGTTTGTTCGTACAATAAAATGGGCATATGTCCGCACATATACATAAATTATACTTTTAAAAATTATGGTCGTTTGAGATTGAAGTTATACCTAGGACTTTGACCTAAAAACAAGATACTGACTAGACTCGATACATTTACACAGATTAAACAAAAGCTGTTTAATCTAGGGGTATCTTATTTGAGAATTTGACATGGGCAAAATAAGGCAATGGCAAACTTCTCTTTTGGTATTACGGCTTATGAAAAGGCGAAGACAGACGGAAACATATTCTGTGCAGTTGAGTTTGTAAATGTTACTCCATCACCCATCATTTGTTGCAGGAAAAAAGATCCAGTCATTTCCAACACAACAGGAGCTGCAGCCTAATATTTTCCACAGGAGCTAGAACGCTTCTTACGGATAGTTTCAACTTGGAACTTCCATCAACATTTATATGAACATGAAAATCATCGAACGATCGACCTTCAGTGTTTTTGGACTAATAGGAAGTTGGCAGTAGCAGTACGCAGTAGCAGTTGGCAGTAGAAATTAAATCAAACGTGAAGTTGGCAGTAGCATTAACAGCAGTAGCAGTAGTAAAATGTGAAGTTGGCAGTAGCAGTAAGAGCAGTAGCAGTAGGCAAAACGTGAAGTTGGCATATAAGTAACAGCAGTAGCAGTAAGCAAAACGTTAAGTTGGCAGTAGCAGTAACAGCAGTAGCAGTAAGCAAAACGTGAAGTTGGCAGAAGCAGTAACAGCAGTAGCAGTAAGCAAAACGTGAAGTTGGCAGTAGCAGTAACAGCAGTAGCAGTAAGCAAAACGCGAAGTTGGCAGTAGCAGTAACAATAGTAGCAGTAAGCAAAACGTGAAGTTGGCATAGCAGTAACAGCAGTAGCAGTAAGCAAAACGTGAAGTTGGCAGTAGCAGTAAGAGCAGTAGCAGTAGGCAAAACGTGAAGTTGGCATAGCAGTTACAGCAGTAGCAGTAAGCAAAACGTGAAGTTGGCAGTAGCAGTAACAATAGTAGCAGTAAGCAAAACGTGAAGTTGGCAGTAGCAGTAACAATAGTAGCAGTAAGCAAAACGTGAAGTTGGCAGTAGCAGTAACAATAGTAGCAGTAAGCAAAACGCGAAGTTGGCATAGCAGTAACAGCAGTAGCAGTAAGCAAAACGTGAAGTTGGCATAGCAGTAACAGCAGTAGCAGTAGGCAAAACGTGAAGTTGGCATAGCAGTAACAGCAGTAGCAGTAAGCAAAACGTTAAGTTGGCATAGCAGTAACAGCAGTAGCAGTAAGCAAAACGTGAAGTTGGCATAGCAGTAACAGCAGTAGCAGTAAGCAAAACGTGAAGTTGGCATAGCAGTAACAGCAGTAGCAGTAAGCAAAACGTGAAGTTGGCAGTAGCAGTAAGAGCAGTAGCAGTAGGCAAAACGTGAAGTTGGCATAGCAGTAACAGCAGTAGCAGTAAGCAAAACGTTAAGTTGGCAATAGCAGTAACAGCAATAGCAGTAAGCAAAACGTGAAGTTGGCAGTAGCAGTAACAATAGTAGCAGTAAGCAAAACGTGAAGTTGGCAGTAGCAGTAACAATAGTAGCAGTAAGCAAAACGTGAAGTTGGCAGTAGCAGTAACAACAGTAGCAGTAAGCAAAACGTGAAGTTGGCAGTAGCAGTAACAGCAGTAGCAGTAGGCAAAACGTGAAGTTGGCATAGCAGTAACAGCAGTAGCAGTAGGCAAAACGTGAAGTTGGCATAGCAGTAACAGCAGTAGCAGTAAGCAAAACGTTAAGTTGGCAGTAGCAGTAACAGCAGTAGCAGTAAGCAAAACGTTAAGTTGGCAGTAGCAGTAACAGCAGTAGCAGTAAGCAAAACGTGAAGTTGGCATAGCAGTAACAGCAGTAGCAGTAGGCAAAATGTGAAGTTGGCAGTAGCAGTAACAGCAGTAGCAGTAGGCAAAACTACTGGGAGTCGGTCATATGGGCGACCGGTACCAACGATAAATGAATTCAAATAGATTACTGAAGCCAAGCACTCGAATTCTTGTTGGGCATTTAATACATACATTGTATCTTTTAAAATATCAATGTGTTGGTAATTTCATTTTTTATTTGACAAAAAAATGATTTTTTTCCCAAATGTTAGACTCGATAGATACCTTAGATTAAAGTTTAAATAAATTAACCAGGTAATTTAGCACGTTTCTTTTATCCCGCAGTTTTATCTGATACCCGATAAATAATACCCGTAATTTTATGCCCATTAACTATGTCGTCTGCTTACCTTTTAGTCACTGTAATTGACACCTTGTTGTTACTTGTCGAAAATGCAGTTGGCCTTGTGTTGACCTTTTCGCCCTGAGATAAAACAAATAAAACTTTTACAACAACAAACAACAACAACAACAACAACAAAAACAGGTATTTCTTCATTTTGCCACAGGCTTAGACCAGTCTGAAAGTACAGAGCGTGTATGTTTCCTAAAAGGTCTGTAAGGACAACCCTTAACTTTATAACCCTGTTTTCCACTCTCCTTTTGCTTGTCATAAGTTCGCGTTCTGCTACAGACTTGAGTCTTCATGCGGAACTCTTCTATTCTTTATTCTCTCTCTTCTTTCGCTTGTTCTTTCCATTTCTGTGTCGCTATCTGTAAAATGTCGCTCTCTGTAAAATTAATTTAATTATATTTTTGAAAATTTACGATATTTCTCTTGAAATGTGAAGGAGTTAATACCTTTTTTTTTTAAATGGAATACTCTGAGGAAATCGGTGACGTCATTGTTAATGATCTTTACATAATATTGCAAGTAAAATATCCACGTGTAAACAACTATTCTTGCTTTGAAGAAATTGGTTACATAATAGCTTTACGAAGAAAAAAAAAACGTGTTATCGTGATAACTGTATGCGTTGATTTATTGACTGTGAAATGATCTCCGGGAGTGTAAGAAAATGAACAGTTATATAAGCCTTGTAAAATAAAAGAACAAACAAACACTTTTATTGTTAAGCAGAATATTGCATCCAGTAAAAATGGTATAAAAAAACGTCTTCAGTTTGATTACCGACACACACTAGTTGTTAACCCTTATGCTGGTGGAAATTGCTTTTTTTCTTTGCGACCAGTGCAGACCAAGATTAGCCTGCACATCCGTGCAGTCTGATCATGATCTGCACTATTCGCCATTCAGTCGGCATTTTTTTAGTAAGCACCCCCATAAACAATTAATGGATTTGTCCAAATTGAAAGATGGACAAGTCCATTTAAGATCTTTAGAAATCTAAGGGTTAAATAAACTCTACATACTTCCTATCTTGTGTCATTTTTCCAGCTCTCTTGCAAAACAGGATCTTAAAACAATTGTAAGCGATGTGACGAAACTTATTGTTTCGTGAGTGAAAGAGTCTGGGGACTCCTCTGTCGTTTTAATCGAACCCGGTACCGTCATTAAACAGGTTCCTTTTCTCTATAAATTAAGTCCTGAAGACTTAGATAACGGTTTAATATATAAGCACCATTTTCGTTGGAAGAACTCTGACGTCATCAGATTCTCTTAATTTCTCTTTGAAAACCGCCTCTGCAGTAATATGAAATGACTTTACTTGGACGAATTTAACCTTGTTACCAATGAAGTAACATTAAAGAAAATTTCCGAAAATAGCCGAGTTGGCACGAAAGGGTTACAGTAGAAGCTCTTGATTTAACCAAGAATGGAGGTGTATTTCAATGCAATAGGCAGACAATAGGTCAGTTTGTCACCTGGATTTTACTGTGCTCTCTCGATCAAAAATCTCAAGTTATAATTCTGGTTATAGATTTTGTTACCAAAATGTAGAAAAGTTATTTCAGCTGGTGTGAATTTATACCCTTTTCTTTTAAACTTTTTCTTCTCATATAAAGAAAATAATTAACTAACAGAAAAAACAACGAGCAGCAGCAACAGTAGCAGCAGCATAAGCAGCAAAAACAGCACCAGCATGAGCAGCATCATCATAAGCAGCAAGAGCAGCAGCATCATAAGCAGCAAGAGCAGCATCATCATAAGCAGCAAGAGCAGCATCATCATAAGCAGCAAGAGCATCATCATCATAAGCAGCAAGAGCAGCATCATCATAAGCAGCAAGAGCAGCATCATCATAAGCAGCATGAGCAGCATCATCATAAGCAGCATGAGCAGCATCATCATAAGCAGCAAGAGCAGAACCATCATAAGCAGCAAGAGCAGCATCATCATAAGCAGCAAGAGCAGCATCATCATAAGCAGCAAGAGCAGCATCATCATAAGCAGCAAGAGCAGAACCATCATAAGCAGCAAGAGCAGCATCATCATAAGCAGCAAGAGCAGCATCATCATAAGCAGCAAGAGCAGCATCATCATAAGCAGCAAGAGCAGAACCATCATAAGCAGCAAGAGCAGCAGCATCATAAGCAGCAAGAGCAGAACCATCATAAGCAGCATGAGCAGCATCATCATAAGCAGCAAGAGCAGAACCATCATAAGCAGCAAGAGCAGCATCATCATAAGCAGCAATAGCAGCATCATCATAAGCAGCATGAGCAGCATCATCATAAGCAGCAAGAGCAGCATCATCATAAGCAGCAAGAGCAGAACCATCATAAGCAGCAAGAGCAGCATCATCATAAGCAGCAAGAGCAGTACATCATAAGCAGCAAGAGCAGAACCATCATAAGCAGCAAGAGCAGAACCATCATAAGCAGCAAGAGCATCATCATCATAAGCAGCAAGAGCAGTACATCATAAGCAGCAAGAGCAGAACCATCATAAGCAGCAAGAGCAGCATCATCATAAGCAGCAAGAGCAGCATCATCATAAGCAGCAAGAGCAGCATCATCATAAGCAGCAATAGCAGCACCATCATAGGCAGCAATAGCAGCACCAGCATGAGCAGCAATAGCATCACCATCATAGGCAGCAAGAGCAGAACCATCATAAGCAGCAATAGCAGAACCATCATAAGCAGCAATAGCAGCACCATCATAGGCAGCAAGAACAGCACCAGCATAGGCAGCAAGAACAGCACCAGCATGAGCAGCAATAGCAGCACCATCATAAGCAGCAATAGCAGCATCAGCATGAGCAGCAATAGCATCACCAGCATAAACAGCAAGAGCAACACCAGCATGAGCAGTAAGAGCAGCACCATCATAAGCAGCAATAGCAGCTGCAGCATGAGCAGCAATAGCAGCACCAGCATGAGCAGCAAGAGCAGCACCATCATAAGCAGCAAGAGCAGAACCATCATAAGCAGCAATAGCAGCACCATCATAAGCAGCAAGAACAGTACCAGCATAGGCAGCAAGAACAGCACCAGCATGAGCAGCAAGAGCAGCACCATCATAAGCAGCAATAGCAGCACCAGCATGAGAAGCAAGAGCAGCACCGGCATAAGCAGCAATAGCAGCACCAGCATGAGCAGCAAGAGCAGAACCATCATAAGCAGCAATAGCAGCACCATCATAAGCAGCAAGAACAGTACCAGTATAGGCAGCAAGAACCGCACCAGCATGAGCAGCAAGAGCAGCACCATCATAACCAGCAATAGCAGCACCAGCATGAGCAGCAAGAGCAGCACCGGCATAAGCAGCAAGAGCAGCACCAGCATGAGCAGCAAGTGCAGCACCAGCATAGCAGCAAGAGCAGCACCATCATAAGCAGCAAGAGCAGCACCAGCAAGAGCAGCACCATCATAAGCAGCAAGAGCCGAACCATCATAAGCAGCAATAGCAGCACCAGCATGAGCAGCAAGAGCAGAACCATCATAAGCAGCAATAGTAGCACTAGCATAAGCAGCAAGAGCAGCACCGGCATAAGAAGCAAGAGCAGCACCAGCATAAGAAGCAAGAGCAGAACCAGCAAAAACAGCAAGAACAGAACCAGCTTAAGAAGCAAGAACAGAACCAGCATAAGCAGCAAGAACATAACCAGCATAAACGGAAAGAGTAGCACCGGTATAAGTAGAAATGGCAGCAGCATTATCAGAAAAAAGCAGCAGCAGCATAAGCAGCAAGAGCAGCAGCAGCATAAGCAGCAAGAGCAGCAGCAGCATAGGTAGAAATGGCAGCAGCATAATCAGAAAAAGCAGCAGCAGCACAAGCAGCAAGAGCAGCAGCAACATAAGTAGAAATGGCAGCAGCATTATAAGAAAAAGCAGCAGCAGCATAAGCAGCAAGAGCAGCAGCAGCAGCATAAGCAGCAAGAGCAGCAACAGCATAAGTAGAAATGGCAGCAGCATAATCAGAAAAAGCAGCAGCAGCACAAGCAACAAGAGCAGCAGCAGCATAAGTAGAAATGGCAGCAGCAGAATCAGATAAAGCAGCAGCAGCATAGCCAGCAAGAGCAGCAGCAGCATAAGTAGAAATGGCAGCAGCATAATCAGAAAAAGCAGCAGCAGCATAAGCAGCAAGAGCAGCAGCAACACAAACAGTAATACCATGAGCAGGAAAAGCGGTAGAAGCATAAACAGCAATAACATTTGCAGGAATAGCAACAAGAGCAGCAGCAAGACCATAAGCAGCAAGAGCAGCAGCAACATAAGTAGAAATGGCAGCAGTAGAATCAGTAGAAATGGCAGCAGTAGAATCAGAAAAAGCAGCAGCAGCACAAGCAGCAAGAGCAGCAGCAGCATAATCAGCAAGAGCAGCAGCAACACAAACAGTAATACCATGAGCAGGAAAAGCGGTAGAAACATAAGCAGCAATAACATTTGCAGCAATAGCAACAAGAGCAGCAGCAGGACCATATGCAGCAAGTGCGGCAGCAGCAATAGCAACAAGAGCAGCAGCAAGACCATATGCAGCAAGTGCGGCAGCAGCAATAGCAACAAGAGCAGCAGCAAGACCATATGCAGCAAGCGCGGCAGCAGCAATAGCAACATCGGTATAATACATAGCAGAATAAGCACGAAGAGTAACAGCAGCTAAGAATCACAGTTTCTTTGTACTGCATGTGCTGAAACTTTTTACACTGTATTTTTCTCAGAATGTGTCGCCTTCTTGAGAGAGATCTTTTTAAGAATTCAAGATGAAATTTATGTTATTGTGACAGTCTGAAAGTGATAATTTTTTGTAGGTTTGCGCAAAGTATTTGCCACTACATGGCACAGCTTAAAGGGTATAAAACAGTTTTGTATCTTTACAGCAGTTTTACTTCTGGCCTCTTGTGATCAGATTTCGTCCTTAAGGGAAAAAGGACATATGAAACCATTGAGACAATTAACATTGTCAAGACTAACTTGAAATTCGAACGTTCAAGTTGTAAGAATGTAATCTACTTTGTTGCCATTAGCCTTTCAATGGGGTTCTTAAATTCGTCATGAAACTGCATTGCCAATGATTTGTTTCTAAAATTGATACTGTAATAACTGGTTTTGTTGGTTTAAGAAGGTATGTTTGACAGTTTCTCTCAGAATTTAGCGATCCAATCTTTATGTTGAAACCTTTTCAAGCAGCAGACGATAGGGACATAAGAAATACAACATCTGTTCATGTCTTCCTTGTCAGAAGAGAATAAGTGTTAACGTATTTTGTTATATAGCAGTGTATTGTTATCTGCAACTTTTAAGGCTGTGTGTTTCATTTGAGGCACATTTCTCATAAAAGCCTTTTATTTAAGAAAACGACATTTTTGCCCGTTCCGAGCCGTCTTCCAAAATGATTTGCTGCTGTTTGTAAACGTTTTCTGAAAAGTCTGTGAATTGCTTTTCAAATATTAAACGTGCAAAATGATGGCATAATAATTTCATCTCATTATAACATTGTTTCAGAATACAAAATAACTTCCCTTGGTGTAACCTCTTATAACATTGACCGGTCTAAAGTGGCTTACGCCCTTTTCTTTTGCCTTCTCACAGTAATCACCTCTATAGAGATTAAATTATATTCTTCAACAAAAGAAAAGGGTTATTACGTCATGAATAAGCCTTTCGGAAAAAAAAACGACAAAACATCAGCAACAAGGATAGCGTGTCCTTTAAAATGTGTTTCAAAGGTATTCGCTATATACAGTTTGGTATGTACAACACATTAGGAACAAGGATAGCGTGTTTTTTAAAATGTGTTTCAAAGGTATTCGCTATATACAGGTTGGTATGTACGTTTTTTCACCTCTCATTTTCCTTGAGTGCTAGATATAAAACCAGTGTACGGAGACCATCATGGCTGTACTGAAATCCCATAACATTTCTTCTGTTCTTTTTTCTGTACTGAAAGGTCTGTATTGTTTTACAACCCACCTGCACAGTATTATGGGCATTTTTTTGTTAGGCATATAAACATGCTGATCACCATATAAATTATGCTTCGACAGCCTTGACCAATGACTAAATACCAAACAGCGGCCGCTGACCGGTAGATATGACATTTACAGTACGATTTGTCATTTATCCGCCGTCGGGCAAATGTTTTGGCTTATTTTGGACCATTTATACCGATAATTATCTGTAATTTATGCCGCATTCAGGGAAATTAAATATTTATCAAGACCATTCGTTTGCGAAAAGCCTTGGAGGGTTATAATATTCGCCAAAACATATTTACCAACGACAATAATCTTGGTTTTAGGCAGATTTCAAACTTTTTCTTTAGAAAGTTTAAATCTATAAAAGGGAGGTAATATGAAATGCTTCCCTGAGGCAGGACTTTACACACCATTAAGTTATGAATTCAAATCAATCTTAAAATGACCAAATATAAGTGCAAATCCCTTGTTGACTTTCACACAGTATATTTTATATGTTTTGCTGATTGTTTATATTATCTGTATTATCCACAGCATGAGAAATCTTATATCAATAGGTTTTACCCACAAACATTACCACGTGCTCTTTTGTTATATACTTGTTTATGGTGAAAATATAACTGCACTTCTTTGTCAAGTCATGCAAATGTGAAGGGGTCAGGGATCAATCAAATACAACTATAATTGTGAAAAATGATACAAAAAGAGCTGTCTGTTTTACACAAAATGTTATTCTTTACAAAGGGGTGATCTTTCACACTTCCTGCTGGCCATTTACGACAGAATGTTGAAACAGCATTAGGTTTATGAACAAATATTAACACCATGCATGTTCTTGTAGAGGAAATCAGCTTAGTGTTTTGCATTAAAGTGCTGGGTTCAATTCCCAATCCATACACTGGATTTAGAGATGTCTTCTAATGATTATCACAAAAAAACATAGGCTTAGGAATTTCCTTCTCAGAAAAATTGAATTGGTATTTATCGATTTTCTTTACTAGAAACTTAAACAATTAAAAAAGAAAATTTAGCCTGACAAAAAGCGGCAAAAGTTGGTAAACACAGCAAAGAAGGCATGAATATTGTATCCAATGTCCTTTTTACAACCTAGGAAACTTTGTATTAAATTATCACTGAATATATAAACAAATGTCAACTGTAAAATGTCAGGTTTACCCTTTTCAATTTCTTTTCATATTGTAAATTCATTTGTCAGCAGTGCTTTGAGTTTAATAAAGACATGTTCTGTTCTGTTCTGTACGCCAAAACTGTGCTCAAATGCAAATGAACAGTTTGAACAGTTCGTGTCTATCGTTATATGCTTACAAACCTGTTTGGTACCATTCATGACTAGCTGAATGTAAGAATATTACTCTAAAATATATTACTCAATTTAGCGTCTGTACTTTCAACTTCAAGTCTCGTGATCATAGATTTGGGCTATTAACTTTAAATTGAGCAGAAAATTAACACCACCAGATAAATATCTATTGCCAAATTAAAATATCCGATTGAATAAAAACTGTATTCATTTCTGCTTTAAAACAACTTTTATTCTAAAGCATAACTTCTCAACAAGGTTATAAATTTCGTAACAATTAAAGAGACAAATAATTTTCCTTATTGCTTACTTTTTATTTGTATTTTTACAGATGCATACACATTATCTAAGTTTATGGGGTGTTGTTCAAATGTCTGAAATTTTAAACCTGCAACCATAAAAGTTGTATAAGCGCAATAAGAAAATATTACGAAACGCGCTTTATGAAAAAAAAGAAAAAAAAAAGAAGAAAGACATTCCAAACTTAATTGTACTTATATTTTGCGTGAAGATATATACGATTTCTTTGTAAAGACTAAAACATGTGACATATTTTATGTTTTGATATAAGCAAATATAATGTCTATCGCGACTTTGCAGTCATCATTCAAAACGTATGTTTCAGGACGCAGCTTGTATATTTCGTAGTAATCATTCTTTAATGCCTGTTTTGCATTTTTATGTTATAATAGGGTCTTGTGTTTGGTCTGCACTTTATGCCGCTTCACTTGTATTTTCTGTTCTTATTTTTCGTCCGATCTAAATGTAAAAGCCATAGCCCCTAGAGTGCATTATTTTGTATTTCTAAGAAGGTTAACCCACATTCATTATAATTCTTCGAACCCCTCACCGCAGTTTGCTATACAAACACATTGTCCAAGCCTTAAACAGATGGCATCGGTTTGATAGACCATACTATCTTATTTATCACACTCATTAAGGAGATGTCATAAGAACTTGCTGACTAATGGAAAATGCAACACTTTGGAATGATTTAATGTGACCAGTACACTATATCACTGATCACTGGACAGCCAGAGGTCAGTTTTTATGCATAACCTGTCATTAAATGTCATATTCATGGTCGCCAGATGCTTGATTTTAGGTTAGATATGCAATATTTCATCTCTGACCCACTGTTCTGGTAAAGCAGTCCTCAGTGCTCACGGCAAAGAGCGGTAGCTTTCATCATGCGCATATGATTTCGCTATTTTTACCTATATTATCCTTTTTTATGTGTTTGTCTCACGGTAATTTATGAAACGGAAATGTCACAATAAGAAAGAAAAGTCATCCGACCTGACTGAAACCTACATATAACAGGTTTTTTTTTTCTTTGACATAGGTGGTCAGGACATTTGTTTTATAAACGAGTAGTGTCATTCACTTTTTACGAACCGTCGGCCATGAAAACATAAATGTTACATTTAGTCTTCCGTTCTTTTAGAAGTTTGCCCAGTGCAGTGCGTCAAAAAATGGCGTACCTGTACCTTTCCGCTGATATGAAGTACTGCTAATTTGATGTTGCTCAGCCAGAGGAAAGAATTTTAAAAAATAATCAAGAAACGGCTTTAAAAGCTTATTTTTACAACACAATATTTTGACAGCAAGTTACAGCATAATTGTATTTGCATTTTGCAATTTCACAAACAGACGGACGGACGTAAAGATCTGTAATTTCAGTAATTAAATAACCAAAAGTAAAAGAAAATGCTTATCATGTATACATGTGACTTTAAATTCACAGACATGTCAATTTTATTTTACACACAAAGGGGAATAAATTTGGACAGCCAGGATAATTTATTTCCTCATTTTTTGTTACATAATAAATAAATATATGTAATTTTTATGACATCCTTGTTACGAACAGGTATATTTGACAGCGTTAATGATTTTAAAATCTGTTCAGATAATGTAATCACATATTACTGACGTCATCTTCGTCTGATCTTTGACACACGTTGCCATGGTAATATCAACGCTTGTCAAACGACAGCCGTTAACGACACTATGTATATATTTCTCATATGTTCATACCTGCGGGCCAAATTTGTATATACAATTAACGCCGATCATTAATTAAGGTAATTAATGGCCATTGGTCATAGACATTGAAGCAAACAGAGCTGCAAAAATGTTACATTTGGTTACTAAAAATAGAATGTAAGTTGACACAAGTATCACTACCAGGTAAAATTTAATTTCTCGTCAATTAACAATACACCAGTAGCAACAAAAACGCTATCGGAAACAACAACGACAACACCAATAGCATAAAACTACAACAACAGAAGTGAAAGAACTATTTTGTGTATTTGCCAAACTCTGGCCAAAAATGTCATGAGTATGCAAATTGTTCGGAAGTCCTAGCTGCAAACTTTATGAAAGTTGTCTGTTGACTATTTGTACTGATTCTATCAGTTTTGTTACATTTATTTCAATTTTCTACACTGGTCTGGTCTGAACTGTAACTTACGAATGAGTCGTTTATTTACCCTTTTTTTAGAGAGAGAGAGAGAGAGAGAGAGAGAGTTGTTTCAGAAAGATTTCGTAAACCTTAACAGTCATGCGCATAGTTTTGTAATAAAAAGTTTTCTTACGTCAGTTACATCTTCATATTACAATGCACCAAAGGAGCCACCAAACAAACAATAGCTTTCTATCTTGTCACGTTAATATTACAAGAAAGAAAAGCCGGATTTTTTTTCCCTCTAAAATTTCAATTTCTTAGTTGCAGGGTAAAACCTTGTTGGACATCCGGTTAACTAAGAAAAAGTTTAATGACTCATTAAACAAAAAACCTGTTATGTTTGAGAATACCTTAAAGAGGAGACAACATTCACACATTGTCATACATTCATACATTGTCCACGAATTTAAGAGACTGTGGAGTGAATGGGAATAAATGCAAGTAATACTGATCATTGCTTACGAATGGAATGGCCAATGAAGAACGAAACGGCGTCAGTTCCCCAGTTTTCTCAAATGAATATACATTTAACATTAGGATTTTACACGACCAGACTCCGCGATAAAACACATGCATTTTTTTTTGTTTCTAGATATGTTGTTGAAAGTGTTTTAATTTAAGAGACAACCCCTTGCGTCTTTAACATGTCTGCTGTATGGGCATCACCTAAAAAGTCTTCTCTGAGAGACAAAATTTTTACTGATCGAAGGGTCAGTTGATCAGTCAAGGACCATAGGAAAATAATCCCAAATAATTCGGGGGCTAAACTGTTTTTTTCTCTCGATACTTCGGATACTTCAGACGTGAAAATATCCACGTTCAGGGTTTCACACACAAATATTACAAGCACGGAAGAATTTTAAGTATTTCTTATAACAGGTTGTTATGAATCAGCCAGGATATATTTGGTAGGTGTAAAGTACACTTTTAAGATAAAGAATAAATGGAAACACGCAATCTCATTTTGAAGATCAGCAAAGGGCATGAAATTGCGTGTACTGAAACATGTTCTCAATAGTGATGCAACATTTAAGGGAAAGTGATTTGACCTAAAGCATGTACTAAACAAAGTTTGAGATTTAGACATGTGTAACCTATCACATGGCCCATTAAACAACTTTACGTAATGTTTTTTTCACGGATGTCTGTTTTCATACGCACAGGTGTTTAACTTGAACTATTAAACTTAAGGAACATACCAGACTTAATATAAATCAACATTCCGTGGGTCTTCTGAGCTAAAGTTTCATTGCTTAGAGCGGCCAAGTTGTTCTTGTAACGTGCGCCACAGTGTGCAAAATTGTTCCAATTCCCTACAAAATTGTTGTTGTTTTTGTACATTTAAAGTTCTTAATCTTTACGCACAGACGAAAGCCCTAAATACCCAAGCCAATGTGACCACGGTTTTTGGCAATATCCGACACACTATCAAAATATAATGCACTTTGATGAAACATGTTTTTGTCGGACCTACGACTCTTAGATTTCCATTTTATTCCGTTGTTACCACTCAGCCAAATAAATATTCATTATACGTACAGCCGTGTATGTTCCAATTAAACAAGTCGTAATGTAGAGGCATAAATACAATTTTTCTTCTATTTTTTCTAAATTATATCTTATGCAGACGGCCGTATGCTAGAGATATGTATCTGGGTGTTTTACTTATTTTGAAAAACATGATAAGAAAATCCGGGTACGTTAACATTTACACAAACTAAGATTAACGATGTTAGTAGCAACATCCGCCAATGTCATGTGATATAGCACTAGCACACTTTTCTTAGAAGAGTTTAAGCCCCCCTACTGTACATGAATTTACTAATTATATACTTCTCCATGCATGTACACGACTTGGTCTGAACATTATTTTTTCCGCCTTTTTTCTTAGAAAAAAAGTTGTCACTTCAGCGTGAGCATTTGTTGATATTTTTGGAACAAACCAGAAGTGATTAAATTTTCCTGATTTCTCGTTTTTTTTTCTTCTGCAGTTTTCTCCATTTATTTTTTTTTGTCTTTCTTACGATCTCCAGAAATGTTGTTGTTGTTATGTTTGGACAATGCCGGGGAGTGTCATGAGGTTTAAAACCTGTTTTTTTTATTGAAGCACAAACATACAATGTTTTTGTGTCGTGATTATTCATACATTTGTTACTTCCGAAAGTGGGAAAAAGAATCATGGTTGGTTATTCAAAAACATCTTTAAGTGTACTCGGAAATAAGCAACTTGATGATGTAATGATATAATGTTGTTTTGCACTTTTAAAGTATTAATTACAGCCGTAGTTTTTTTTATTACTTCCCTTGGTTTGTACCGACTCAAATTTTGAAACAGCATTTTAAGTGACGCGGAAGGCGAGAGATGAAAATCTTAAACTGTGAAAGGTCAGTTTTTGATCATACAATGGTGTCAAAATATCAGTCTCAGGGCAGTGGTACATTTGTTTGTCAAAAGTCAGGAAATTATACATTTGAACTTAAGAACGTAATTACAAGTATATGGCATTTTTTAGGCTCATTTAGCCGGTGAAACTATGTACCATATAATTTTCTAAAGGTCGCTGACCATGTGAATTGACAATAAATATTTTAGTTTAAATCACTTAGGCAAATGTTTGTATTTCTGTTTACAATAGATGCTTTGTGTCCATCTCGGTGTAAGATTTATCATTTTCATTAGTTTTATGCAATGAAAAGAATTTTACTTCGCCCTTAACTTCACAGCCAAAATGGATGACTTTGAAATTATTATGAATATTATTAACATGCATTTTCACAGGCAAGTTCGTTTTGTCTTAAATATGCGCCACGTGCTATGGTTAAAATGACTGCACCAGTATGAACCAATATCTTTATTATCAGAACTTCGTGTAGGTAAATTCAGTGAAATCAAAAGGTCAATTTAATAAATTTTACTCGATAAGCAAGTTAAATAAAGAATTTTTGATACATAAAAATGATAAAACGTGTGTGCAAAATAAGGACGCATGTGAACCTAGGACTCAAGCGTTGTGAAAAGAACACTTGTAAATATTTGATATTTACATTTTACTTATATCAATCTATATTTACTGTATGTTTACAGGATTGATAGTAACGGCACACCCTTTTACTGCAAACCCTTAAGTATTCGAACTGTATTGAAAAAATGGATAGCAAACCCTTACGTAATATGCTTGTATGGATAATCAATTTATTACAGAACGTGTATTGTATGTGAAACCTTGCAATATTCACATTTAATATTGTTTCATCTGTATTATAAGTCAAATCAACTTGTATTGTATACCGTTTATTAGTATTTAATAAAGCCTTTAGCTGCATTCCATATTTTTATATGTACGTCTATTCAGTAACGTCAATTTGTATTATATAAATCATATTTGTATTCCATTATATCTGTTTGTACTGTACTGTATAGGCCAAATCCTTATTGTAATTACGCAGAATACAAATGTAAACAGTGAATATTGCAACTTTTCACATGCCATACATGTTTCTTCTTGGTTGTTAATGTTCAAAACAAGGAATTGGAGTATATACGAGCCCGCCCACAGCTGTCCGAACCATTTTATTTGACGAAGTATAAAGCTTTCGTGACCTTTAGTTTTTTTTTAAAATCCCTTTTCAGACATAAATGTCTTGAAATATATAAAACAACAACAACAACAAAAATCAATAAATAATGATAAAAAAAAAAAAATATTGTACTCTCCACGAACAGTCGTTGGAGGTTTCGGACCAGCATTCATTTATATATTTTAGAAGTTGCAGTCATGTTTCGTTAACGCCTATTCTAATCTTTAGCATTCGGGTCAGTTTGACACGCTGATCATTTGGCAAGGAAACGTCTTGCGCATGTAAAAGTAGAATTTTGCTCTAAGTCTGTAGGATTTCAGACATGCATTCGATAACTAAACATGTTATTCAAAGTTTTGTTTTTACAACTTATTATGGAAATCAGAGTTTTTGTTCCTGCAAATGTTTTCTTTTTGTTCAAATCGCCCCGAAACTCAAGTGGTATGTACCGAATGCTTTACAACATATCTATAAAAACCTACCTTTATTTACCTTGTAGGATAGATGCACCTCGGTGCAAGGGTTTAAGTGAGATAGTCGCGAGATTTGTTTATGTAGATCAATGTGCTCAAAAGCCCTTTATTTGAAGAAAAGATAGATAAATGATTAGTCAAGCTATTTAGACGTGGTGATGGTGGGTGAGGGGGTTTTATAGTGAATAACAGTGCATAATGAATAAATGTGGGATTTAAATCGACCAGTACAAATTGGCTTAGTTTGAGCCAATTTATTCAAATCAGACCTGACGACAGATCTTAGTTTATTGAGTCATTTTGTCCGCTTTTATGTAGACGAACTAGTCTTTGTGTCTTTTTGAACGGTCAAGCCATGAAGAGGCTTCCGTGTTTCGCTTCGTTTTCGATTCGTTAGTATGCGATCCTTACATATTGTAAGGCAACGTCAGTGACAAAATATTTGTTTAAATAAAGGTAATATAAAACTTTAAAATCATCATCACCACCGTCATCACCACAGTCATCACCACAGTCATCACCACAGTCATTACCACCGCCATCATAATAAGCATCATGATCATCACTACAGTTATGTCCATTCTCCTCGTCCTTATCACTGTGGTCATCATTGAATACTACTACCACTACTACTACTACTTATAAAAATAGTCATCATCATCGCCGTCGCCTTCATCATCATCATCATCCTCAGCATTATCATTATCATTGTAATTTTCACCATTTTCTGCCAGCCCATCATCACTGCGATCATCATTATCTCATCAGCATCTACATATCATCATCATCATCATCATCATAATTCTCACCATTTTCTTCCTGCCAATCATCACTGCGATCATCATTATCTCATCAGCATCTACATATCATCATCATCATCATCAATGTATTTTTCACCATTTTCTTCCTGCCCATCATCACTGCGATCATCATTATGTTATCAGCATCTGCATATCGTCATCATCATCATCATCGTAATTTTCACCATTTTCTTCCTGCCAATCATCACTGCGATCATCATTATGTCATCAGCATCTGCATATCGTCATCATCATCATCATCATCAGCAGCAGCATTTTATAAAAGTTAGATAATGTTGATGGTTTGCAAACTAGCAATTGATCTGAATTTGAAAACAATCTTGCCTTTTTTAGAATAATTTAGACAATGATCAGGAATGATATTAATCTGCGTTTTACAATTATTAAGCGTGTTCTGAAAATTGAACCGGAGTGAAAATAAAGGAGAGCATCATGCAATTATGTGTTTTACAACTATCATAAGTCTTAAAAATTTTGTTTTCGCAACTCGGCGATCCTGTTTGGCGTCCTTTTCAAATATCATTTAATAGGACGGGTAGCACAGTATATAATGACTTTGCACACTGTCGAGTCATCTGTTTGTTTGTGGTTGAATGTCGTAATGAAATCTGATATATGTCGTAAAATCTGGTTTGGAGTATATACCTGCATATCCCATCAATGAAGTCTAGCGACTGTGAAATTAGGCGGAACGTAATCAAATGTCTGCTTTTTTCAACGAGCTTTTGCGCTTACGAAACTGTTATGTTTTCTAAAGGTTTGACTGAAAACGCGTCCACACACTTGCATTTAATTTGCCCAAACTCAATTTCGACCCACTTAACCATAGACTTTAAGCTAGGCCTAACAAATGAGAGAAGTTATAAAGTTTCTTTGATCATCTTACGTTCATACAAAATTCAGTATTTAGAAAGTACCAAACTCGAAAACTTAGAATGACTTAGTCCCCATGTTAAGACCGGTTAGTTAATAGAACCCAGTTAGCACTTATGCGTTTACGAGCACTTGTTATTAGAAAAAATCAGTCAGTACAGTCATGCAGTATTTTGCCACATTACTTTGGGATTTAGCAGAAACAATTTCTAAAAACATTGTTACAAATAGTAATGACTTTGTTGTTTTTTTCTAGTCTCAAAAAGTTATCACACTTGATCCTGAATTATTTTTTTAAAGCGTAAACTTGATTTTCAGAATGCTGCAAAGTTGATTCTCCAGATGCCACAAAATTGATTTTCAGAATGCCGCAAAATAGATTCTCTGAATGCCACAAAATTGATTATCTGAATGCCGAAAAATTAATTTTCAGAATGCCGCAAAAGCCAGGCACGGAATACCGTAAATTGTCTGTTTTTTAAAAACGATATCGACATTGGTTCACCAATAACCAAGAATCAAACCATTGAAATTTTGAAATTTACTACTCTGTAAAAAGCTGAGGAATTATTTAAACCAGGCAAAATTTTGACGTAAACACTATGGAAACATTTTTATGTAAAAATTAGTACATAACAGGTTGTATATTTTCATACGTCGACTTTTATTTGACAACAGCCATTGTATTATTTTTTTTAATTTACGAAACGAACTTTGAAAAACCTCATAAAATATCTACATTTAATAAACTAAGACATATAACAATGCAAAGACATGATTTTGAAAGTCAGTTACTTTAATGGAAATCTACGTAAGTAAATTTAATAACAGTCTTTGTGTGTGGCCATTATTATCACAAGGTTATGACTGGCTTACTCTTCTGCGCGTTTGTACCAGCGGATAGGACTGCACGTGTTTCTCGCGTATACATGAGTTGAGTAGCTCTGGGCATGTAGCAACAACATCTTTCCATGTACAGCAACTGTATTTTTTTAGCTTGAAATGTTTGTGTAAACATATAATATTAGAATATGATAAACAATGTCTAGGCATAAAATTGATATCTAAAGAAATTTTGCGATGCATTTCAGTAATAAAGTCGCCAAAATTAATTTAGATACTATATTTCTTAACAAAAGTGCAACGAACCCACATTTGATTAAAAATCATTCAATTTGGCGTATTTCAAAGTCGATTGAAGTAAAAAAGTAAAGAAACGTATGATAAGATAATTTTTTTCACGTTCTGACACAGGAAAACCTTTTAACTCTGGTAAATAAAATGTTTTATTGAAAACAAACACTTGTTTTGAAAATGATTTATCAATGTTTTATCAATAGTAATTTTAGTTCAACGTTATAAATTTTCTACGGTTAAAACTGTCCAAAAGACTTCATTTATTTAATGTTAATACATATATCTTTCTAAATTACCACTGCTGTTTTAGCGTATGTAACACAGTTAATACACGTGCAATTCGCAGAAATAAACAATAGTACGTAACTGATTTCAAATAGCATGCAAAAATAAAACAACAAAACAAATGCACTCGAATTAATAAAATAAAACAGGAAAGTTTATGAGACAAACAACCTTTGTCATACAGAGCATCCTCACATAAAATGGAGGACGAAATGGCTTTTTAAACCACAAAAAAAACCGACAAAATATTAACAAAACAAATAAACAATAAAAAAACTGAAATGATAAATAAGAAAAGCAACAATACAGTTTTTTTTTTGAAAACATGTTACATATAAGACGGTTCGAGAGGGGGCAGTTCAAAACTATTTTTACTATATAAGATAAGAAGGAAATACAATAATTTTGATATGTCCCCTCGAAATTATTTGAACAGTCTGCTTTTTTGTTCACGTTCTTTATAAGAATTCACATACACGACAAAAAGGTACTCGATACAAGTTACTCCTAAATAATACTTTTTTAATGGAAAATATCACATATGGTTTGGCCTGCTGTGGTCAAAGTCAGGGTTGTTTTTTTAAATCATCTACCTTTGAAGCCATGGTATTGCGTTCAAGATTTTAATTCGAATTGTCGAACAGTTTTCGGAAGTTCTGATTTAAATATGAAAACATAAGGACAAATTGATTTATTATGATAATGAACTTTGCCTGTTTTTACGTTTTTGACACGGAAGTGAAATATTAAAAGCTGCCCAAATTTTTGTGTGCACATATACATAGTCTGGTTTAAACAGTCAAAATGGCAGACACATTTGCATATATAGTTTATCACAGATTTAAGTATTTTGGCACATGATCGATTTCAACCAATCACTAATAAGTTCGTCAACTTGAATTTTAATGCATCATTGATCAACCACCTCCGCTTCCTCCTCCCCCTCTTCGTCTATATATGGTATGTCGGAATACTCTTTCAGCTCAACAAGGTTCGTTCTTGTCCGTAAAGCCCGTTCCTTATCCTCTTTGAACATTTCCCATAATTCTGTGACTACGTCAAGGACGATGACGTCAGAAGAATTCATGGAGAGTATTCGCAACACAAAGCAACCATCATCTCTGAAGTAAAGAATATGTTGGAAGTAGCTGGTAATGTAAACCAAGATAATTAACTGAATCCCTTTATGCAAACATGGTGAGTAGATCTAACATTTATGCCTTATCGTTACAAATAGTCATTGCAAAGCTAGGCATAGGAGCTATGAAGAGTGCTTGGTCAAAGAACCATTACATGCTCTAGCCAAGTTCCAAGCCCATAATCCGCCAAAACATGGCCAAGCGGCTCTTAAGTCTGAAAAATCGAGGCGCACTATGACATTTTTCATTTTATATATAACTGAATTATTGTAACAGAGGCATTTAATCGTATTTTTGATTCATAATGGTGTAATACAACTTATCTCGTTTTTTTTTGGCTAACATTAAGTGTGAGTCGTATATAGGTGAGATGTAGATATTCAAAATTATAAGACTGAAGTTAAGCATTTTAATTGAATATCTAGTTGCGTGCAAACATATACATCAAGTTAAACTGAAATGATATTCAGTAAATTTACATAATTCATAATGAAACACTGAGCCTATAAAGTGCAGTCGTGTGGTATATTAATTTTAATATTTTAATTTACGTCAACATATATAAACTGACGAGGTTGTTATAACTAATACATCATTGTAGCATTGAATTGATCAATGCAATGAGATTTAATGTATGCAAATGCATGACAAATGTACTTTAGAAAGGTTTAAGATAAAGATTTTTTGTCATTCAAACACTGTAAAGATTTTAAGTCAGTCACTGACAGAAGACACTGTCTTTTAAAGGGTAATTCACAGTTTCATATATATATGTGTAGATCTTCGTTCAGATGCCATATCATATGTATTGTTTTCTGACAAAAATGTCTTTTATAACGCAGCTTTTTATCCATAGTATCCTAATATCCGATTTCTAGCACTGAATGTCCTGAGACAATGCTTATCAACGTAACTATTTTAAACATCTTGCATTGAATCCAGTTTATGTAACGGGATACTTTATCATAAGTTATTTAAAAAATCTTTGTTCTATTCTGTTCACATTAAATTTGAAACTTGAGTGAACCTTTAAATTACTGTCGACGTCAACTTTAATTCCACTTGAAACAGCAAAGCTTTAGCCTTTTTCAAAATGTTAAGTTTAAATAAACAAAATGTTTTGACTTTTTGCATGGATTTAAAGCTACAAGTATATTTCCGTTGCATTCTACAAATCTGATTGCTAGCTTAGCATCACAGAATCTACAGAGTTTGTTTTCATTTTAAAACGTTTAGGAGTAAGCCTTAAGCTATTTTTTCTTTTTTCTCTCTTTTTTACTTTTTGAGAAACTATTCACTGCTACCTTAGATAGTGTTCAGCAAAGCGACGACACAGCTTCTTTTCCCCGACTGTAAATTTCCTTTCCACGGCTGTGTTAGCTATTTCGGAGAGCTTCAGATATTTTCTGATGAACATGTAGTTATTCTTTCTCATTACCAGAAGCAGAAACCACTGAAATATACATTTAAATATATTTTGAATCTATAACAAGAAACTTTTCGCTGAACCAGATGCCCACTTGTAACATGTCGAGCTCGCCGGTTGTCAAAATGACAAAAGGATAAAAAATGTGGAACATCCTTGCAGAGTTATGCCCCTTTGTATAGTGCACTTCTGATTCATGTTCTTTATCAATGCGTAAAAATTCAATAAGGTCCTTCTAAAAAAAAAGAAGATAAATACGCTAAAAAAGTAAAAAAAGAACAAAGGGAATTAATTCATAATCTAAGCAAGGCAGAGTTATGTGTTTTGTACTCTGTACTTCCTCTAATTGGCCTCTTTCTCTGTGTGAAGTTTCAACAAAGTCCATGTTATTGATGTTCTATTGACAAAGTTTCAAGTCTATGGCTTTTATCGTCCAGATAAGATTTATATATAAACATGTTACTGTGACCTTGGCGTTCAAGCTAAAGATGCAGGTCTTTGGCCTGACACACCGTTTCATCTAGATGAACAAAGGTTAGGTGTTTAAAAATTGTTCTAGGCATGGATAATTTTGGCCCGGGCAAGCAACTCTTTCCATATTTTTACCTGTAAGCTGAAACAGTGGGATTTACCTTTGAGCTATAAACCTGGATCTTGAACACAACACGCCACCTCATTATGGTTAACAGAAGTGACAAGGTATTTAAAAATTATTTCATGCATGGCAAAGTTTGAAATGCAAATCTGTCCATGTTTTTTTAACTTTAAGCTGTCGTCTGACCTTGATCTTTAAGTTAAAAACCTGGGGTCTTGCACGCGACATGTCGTCTTACCAAAGTTATCAGAAGTGACAAGGTATTTAAATATTCTTTTATTCATAGAAAAGTTATCGTCCGGGAAAGGAGATTTGTCTATATTTTTTGCCTTTATGCTGCCATCTGACCTTGATCTTTAAGCTAAGAACCTGTGTCTTACACGCGACACACCCTCTTATCAAGGTGAACAAATGTGCCAAGGTATTATTAAAATTGAAATATTTAAATTATTCCATGCACGTAGAAGATATGACACGCACAAGCAATTCCAGACAGACGCACTCACGCACGCACATACATCGAACTGCCATTGTGACAATAATGTCGAGCTCGCCGCAAGCGAGCTTGACAAAAGTGAACAAACTGTGCCTAGATTTACAAACTTGTAACTGCGATATTTTTTTTAAATTTGGCAAGAAAATGTATATTGCTAGACCATACAAAACAAGAACTGTCACTGTAAGATGACAATGCCCCCAAAAGTGGTGCTTTGGCCTTTGATCTGAATACCAGTCATTCAGGGGTCAAGGTCAAATAAATATAGGACAGTGAGATGGTCTTGTCCAAAGTGGTGTTGTGTTTAAGTATGAAGTATATCCACTTACTGTTTGGAAATTATGGTCAAATAATAGTTTCTAGGCGATTGGATATTCAGGGGTCAAGGTCAAATAATTACAGGTCAGCGGGAAGGTCTTGTCCAAATGGGTGTTAAGTCCAAGTATGAAGCTAATCCACTAACTATTAAGGAAGTTATGGCCAATGTTAAAGTTTTTGGACAATTGGATCTTCAAGATGAAGGTCATTCAGGGGTCAAGGTCAAACAAATATAGGTCAATGAAAAGGCCTTGTCCAAAGGGGTGTTGTGTCAAAGTATGAAGTAAATCCACTAACTAATAAAGAAGTTATTGCCAATGTTAAAGTTTTTGAACAATTGGATCTTCAAGGTGAAGGTCAATCAGGGGTCAAGGTCAAATAATTATAGGTCATTGTAAAGGTCTTGTCCAAAGGGGTGTTGTTTCCAATTATGAAGTAAATCCACTTACTAATAAGAAAGTTATTGCCAATGTTAAAGTTTTCGGACGGACTGACGGACGGGCAATTAAAAACAATATGCCTCCATTCGGGGGCATAACTATGCAAGAGCAACCAGTTAATGTACTTTTTTACATAGGAAACTATGTCACAAAGTTGAATGAACTTGTTACTGCAATCTACCATGTGCATTGCAAGCAAATATGCACTGGAATGCACTGCCAAGTATGAAGAGAAACACGTTGTATATGGTAAAGACAACTTTTAAATGAAAACATATGGGAAAAACTTGAATCAGAGGTGAGGAACAAATGACCTTTAGACGTGCTGTGCGAGATCAATTGTCACGGAAAAATTATAACCGAGAATTCCTGGACTGACAATCTGATGTTATATCAATCAAGCTTGCCGGGTCGGCGGCAAAATAAAGAGAATGATAGTAATGATTAAATGGTTTACCTTGAAGAGGTTGACGCAGGAGACAACAGCGAGGAAGAAGAACCAAAACCATAAGAAGATAAAAACCTTCTCGTTAAACAGGTTAATGGGAAGAACACACTGCACAGTGTACCTGTAAGGAAAAGAAGAACAGAAGAAGAATAAAAAGAAGTGGAAAAAGGAGAAGAAGAAGAAAAAGAAGGAAAGAAAAAGAAGTGGAAAAAGTAGAAGAAAAAGAAGGAAAGAAAAAGAAGTGGAAAAAGTAGAAGAAAAAGAAGGAAAGAAAAAGAAGAGGAAAAAGTAGAAGGAAAAGAAGGAAAGAAAAAGAAGAGTAAAAAGTAGAAGGAAAAGAAGGAAAGAATAGATGTGGAAAAGTAGAAGGAAAAGAAGGAAAGAAAAGATGTGGAAAAAGTAGAAGGAAAAGAAGGAAAGAAAAAGATGTGGAAAAAGTAGAAGAAAAGAAGGAAAGAAAAGAAGAAGAAAAAGAAGAAGGAAAGAAGGAAAGAAAAAGAAGAGGAAAAAGGAGAAGGAAAAGAAGGAAAGAAAAAGATGTGGAAAAAGTAGAAAAAAAGAAGGAAAGAAAAAGATGTGGAAAAAGTAGAAGGAAAGAAGGAAAGAAAAAGAAGAGGAAAAAAGTAGAAGGAAAAGAAGGAAAGAAAAAGATGTGGAAAAAGTAGAAGGAAAAGAAGGAAAGAAAGAAGAGAGGAAATAGTTGAAGGAAAAAGAAGGAAAGAAAAAGATGTGGAAAAAGTAGAAGAAGAAAAAGAAGGAAAGAAAAAGATGTGGAAAAAGTAGAAGAAGAAAAAGAAGGAAAGAAAAAGAAAAGGAAAAAGTAGAAGAAGAGAAAAAAGAAGGAAAGAAAAAGAAAAGGAAAAAGTAGAAGGAAAAGAAGGGAAGAAAAAGAAGAGGAAAAGTAGAAGAAAAAGAAGGAAAGAAAAAGAAGAGGAAAAAGTAGAAGGAAAAGAAGGAAAGAAAAAGAAGAGGAAAAAGTAGAAGAGAAAGAAGGAAAGAAATAGATGTGGAAAAAGTAGAAGGAAAAGAAGGAAAGAAAAAGATGTGGAAAAAGTAGAAGGAAAAGAAGGAAATAAAAAGATGTGGAAAAAAGTAGGAGAAAAAGAATGAAAAAAAGAAGTGGAAAAGTAAAAGAAAAAAGAAGGAAAAAGAAGAGAAGGATATTAAAAAAGGAAGAGGAAGAAGAGAAGAAGTAGAAGAAGACAAAGAAGAAGAAAAAGAGGAAGAAGAAGATTCTGTTGACTTAAACTGATATTACTTCTCGTCATATGGTAATATACAAATATAGTAATTTTTCAACTTACGTTTCAATGTCATAGCAACACATAATAAATGAACTGAAATTTAATGTTTCTTGTAAAGCACGAGGATCTGTATATTATTACGTTCTTCTGTATATTATTACGTTCTTCTGTATATTATTACGTTCTTAACGAAATTGCTAATGCACAGTTATTGGTTACTTTTTTTTCACACACACCTTAAACAAACTTAAATTTACTGAATTTAATCAGTAAAGGAATAATCATTTTATCAAAATATAAGTAAAAAAACCATAGAAAAAGAGGACTTTAGTTAAAAAGCTACAAGATAAAAAGACACACTAGATACCGGTAATCCCCGTAATGATTACAATTTATGTTGAAACGAACCTCTGGATATTTTCCAGCTGACGAATTCTAAAGTCACACAACGTCACCCGAGGAAATCGAGGACTTTCTCGCCAATTCGTTGACTCCTGAAGACCTTCAAGAACATTGTATCCGTAAGAATTAAAGTCCATCCCAAGAAATGCATTTAGCAGATAAAACTGTCCAATAACATTGGTCACATACAGCGCTTTGATATTGAAATACAAGGCCGTCAAGAACTTCCCTTCTCTTTTATTGCAGACAAAGCACAGTACTCGAGATATTCGTGTTTTTGCGCGCGTGATAAAGTTGTGTTGGTAGTAATGATGCGAGTTTAGCCACATGTCCAGAAAGACTGCAATATCATTTATATTCTTTTTGCGGTCTTCTTTGTTCGCTAGCATGGCCTTTTCAGCAATGGAGACAACTCTTGACAAGTTAAAACCAGTGTGCGTGTGCAAAAGCTTCCAGAGAAGATGGGGAAATTTGAACATGAAAGCCATGAACATGAGTATTAGTGGAACCCATTGATAGTAGGTCAACTCTTGATTCTATAAAAGACAAGAATACCAAAATAAAGATTCTGAAAGAATAAGAATAAGATATCCGAATGCTGTTTTGGCTGCTGGTTCTTATATAATATTATATAAGCAGAAGCAACATAGCTTAGTTAGCAAAGGTTTGAAATCTTTAAAAAAACAATCATAAATATATTTGAAAATAGTTTTGGAAATACAAATCCAATCATTTCACGCAAAAACTTGCGGAAGTCGAGATAATATGAGTTGAAGTGGAGATACTTTTTGGCATTTACCGAGCAGAAAAATCAACTGGGTTTTAGTCGCCGTGGTACTGTTTCGGCTCAAGCTCCAATACGTGTATGCTTGATAACTCAATAACGTAGAAATGTCAGCAGACTGACTTACCGATCGTACGTTAACATCAACAGGTATTGTTTCACTAATAGGCACGAAATACGTGTTCTTTATCCAGCAATACCATTTGGTGTAAGCCTCATAAGCACTTGTAAACTCTGCAGGCATCCAGCAAAAGATCGGGTCTCCAACAAACTGGTTTGTGGTGATTAAAGTCGCCAGAACGATTAAAATGGTCACGGTGTATACATGGTTCATTTTGTCGACCCAATCATCTGTGGTACTACTGATCAACTTTTTGAAGGTCACAAGACCTGTTATCGCTCTGAAAAAGTAAGCAGACACTAGTTTGAACCATATCTGAGTGATTCCACTCTTTAAATCGAAAGTTTATATGGTTTCTGTGATTGACATTGGCTTCTTAAGCGTTTTCGAAGGAGGCATACTTATTTGAGTGATGGGAACAAAGTGTCATTGCCTTCAAACCATACCGAAAATGACATTTATTTCAAACATACCGAATATATTCTATCTCTTAAACTAAACAACAGCATATTATATGCCAGTACTGACAAAATTTGACACTACTATTACTTTTGAAAGCTTAAGTTACATTTTTTTTCTTATCTGAAGCTAAAATAATACATTGCTTTGTTTGTTGTTTAGACCGGAAATGAAAATGGCATTTCTGTTATTTTCTGTTTTTCTTAACATTTGAAAACCAGAATTTGAAATGTTGGTTTGGTTTTAAGACCACCAGGGTTATCACTTATTTTCCTTTTGAAGCAAAATTTAGAATGTTTGGATTGTTTTTTTTTAATGCCGAGGGTGGCATGGCTTTGACTGCCCGTTCAATCCGCAAGTGGCTTTGGTTTGATTGCCTGTAACCTGAAAAATAATATGCTATGTATGCAAGTGTATGGAAGATGTCTTTTCTTGACTGTTGTCGTAGACAGTGACACAGTGACATTGTATTACCAAAAGATAACATTCTATGACTTCCAGAATGTCAAGAAATATTGTTTTGGTTGACCTTAGAGGCCGAACATAATGTCGCTTTGTCCACCTACCGAGGCAGCAATGGGGCTGGTTTGCAGATTTGAAGACGCCACAGTGGCTTGGATTTCAATGCCCTTTAGAACCAAAATTTACTTACATTTGTCTGCCAGTATGGACCGAAAATAACATTATCAAAGCCAAAAGTGGCATTGCTTTATTCTAATGTAGAAGCCGAAACAATCATTGCTGAATGTGCCAGCAGGAGAAACGGTCTTTTTTTCTGAGATGGGCTAAAAGCTGTCATAAATGGACTGTATTTATTTTGCCAAAACATGGATTGTATGACTAGTATAGGCTTAAGGTGGCAGTTATGAAAGACCTGTAATAGCCTGGAAATATTTTGATTGGTATCAGGTAAAACTTTATCAATTGTGTAAATGTTAAATCACAAGAATTTTAGAATATAAACAGCAAAAATATGATAGACTTTATTGGTTAGATTAATACGTCATGTGTAAAATATATATCAAATAAAAGTTTGGATATGAATTTACAATATATAAATTGACAATATCATGATATTTGGGATATACAGAGTAATCAGTAATAAATAGTCGTTCATTAAGGATTGCAATAAAAAGATCAATATCACAGACAAACTTTTAATACAAGTTTTTTTTCTCATATTGTCGTCATGCATTATCAGGAAAACAGTTTACTGTTTGCACCCTGTTTGTTCTTCACAATATATCAGTCACAGATTTGACTGTTAATAAAATGGTGAAAACACTGGAAAGAAGCTATGATATACTCACATAATTGTCATTTTTTCATAAGTTTCACGTCCCTTCTCTCAGTAATAGGTATTACCGACAAACCATTTCCTTCTTTTAATTTAGTTGCTGCACATGTTTATAGTTCAATTAAACTTTTAAATATACATACACAAAAAGTCCTAGCACTTCCTATAAAGTCCTAGCACTTCCTATAAAGTCCTAGCACTTCCTATAAAGTCCTAGCATGCATTTCTTATAATCTTCTTCACTTTCTAAGCATAAGAAACAAAAAGGTCAAATATGCACCAAGACTGAAATTGTTGACATTCAAATTGATGAACATCTTCTGTGTCTTCGTTCAGATAAACCATTTTGACATTCCTGTCAGCAAAATGAATTTCATTATCTTAACGTCTTAATTAAAATATCCAATTCTGACAGATACCCTCATGTGTCCAAATTAATTCAGATTTAAGCTACAAGTTGTTTAATAGTATGTACACTTTTTTTAACACATCTCCAGTCAATTATGAAACAAATTTTACATGTACAATTGTCTTAGATAGCAAAATAATCCCACACTATACTAATTTTGACTCGTTATTTCTAAATGTTTGAACCCATGATATTTTAATAAATATGTATTGTTTTCAAGCAACCAAGAGATAAGTTGAACAAAATGTCAGACATAACTGTCTGATTATAACTCAGATAGAACACTAATTAAACTCCGAGCAAACAACTGAGTAACAGAAAAGCACTAAAAGATAACTCCAAAGAATGTGAAATGCTTCAGTTAAGTAACTATGTACAAAAATGCAAAACGTAATACAGAAAAAAAAAAAGAAAAAAACCCTGTTTCTAAATCTCAAACAGTTTTTTTTTTCAGTTTTGATTATATCTCCTAATATGAAACAATACAAGTAATATATATTTTTGAGTAATTTATACTTTGATAAGAATCATTCAGTATAATTCCGATGCAAGATACTCATTGTCTATATTCTTGTTATCAAGATCGGAGCCTAGCAGTATGTTTGTGGTTCAGTTCTTTCTAGATATAGATCTTACATTTAAATAAGATAATTATTAAGTAAGTTCATTAATAAATGATACTGTTAAATACAGAATACTCGACTATTAAATTACTCGAGGGTAATTTGATTCCCTGACATTAATACATGCGTTCAAAGAGTAGTGCACGTGATCATATTTAGATATGTAATATTAATTATTTTCTTATGTTTAAACATAAAATATTAACGAATACGGACTCTACTTATTAGTCTTTTACCTGTTCTTGTTTTTAATTGAATTTTAACGGATATTGATAAACGCATAGCTAGACTTCCATTTAGTTTTGTTAAAATATTAAATGAATACAGTAATTATTAAAGAAATAATGTTTTTTTTTTCATTTTTTTTTGGTCGGAACGTTTTTATGTGTCTTTTTATTGTAAGTAACCCATGTTGTTAACCTTATACCTGGATTAAATAAAAATTACAGTTTGTCTGTCGGTCATGTTTCATTCAGTTTTCAGTTTATTATGATTGTATATAATCCAAAAGCACATTTAAAAAGAATAAAAGACCAAATTAAACATATATCCTTCTTAAACTGCTCTGACCCTTTCCTAAAAACAGGCGTAAAATTACGTAAAGTAACAATAACTTGTAGAACAACAAAAAAAAACAACATTCATATGTTTGACAATTTCAGTATGAACTAAAACCATCTTAACAACAACAACAACAACAGATCAATAACCAAAAGGAGTAACAAGATATGTAACAACAACAATAAGAAGAATAAAACTTAATAACTGTCATCATTTTGACTGAAATACTTTTAAAACTGAATCAAAATTTTGAAATACGGTGTATGGGTTCATTGTTTTCCATTTTAGAGTACATGTAGCTATTTTTTTCTCTTATTTGACCTATTCATGCCTAGCATCTACAAAAGTAGATAAAGACAAACAGTCGGGAGACCCAGATCAGTCCCCGCAATATGCGGCATCCGATCAGGGTCTTCACTGTTTGCATAAAAAGCTTTCTTTCCTAAATAGAATCAAATTGAAAATTTATAACCAGAAACCCCTTTTATTAAAAATGTACTCGTCCAACTGACAAGGATGGCATAATCCATTGGGCATAAATGGGTCAACATGCAGTTCTGTTCCTAATTTCAGTGAGAGTCCCTCTCATATTACATCACTGTCTTTCATTCATTGCATCATCTATATATTTTTGTCACGTATCAAAATATGTTTTTACGTTCCTAGCACTCTCACAATGTTTTAGTTCTGTTCCCACTTGTCTTTTTCCATGAAAGACCCATCGTCCGTGTCATCATGTAGACCGGAATCATTATCTGCCTTTTCTCGCTTAACTTTGTGTTTGTAATTTTCAAACAGGCACTCAATAAGGTCAGCTGTGACTAAATCTGATGTATTCATTGCTATCATCCGGGCAACAAAGCAACCGTCATCTCTGAAAGAATCATATATAAATAAAAATACTGAAACTGAGATTTTCCCGGAAATAAATATGGGCACACCTGAGTAATTCAACATATCGGTAATGTCATAAATATTGTTTTGTCCAAGTATGAATGAAATCCGAGTATAAACAACAAAGTTATGACAATTTTAGCAAAATTCAATAATCTGACCTTGACGGTCATGGTCATTTTAAGGTTAAAGGTCACACTTGAATAATTTAACATGCCGGCTTTGTCAGAAGTGTTGTTTTGTCCAAGTTTGATTCTAATCTAACCACAAATAACAAAGTTATGGGCAGTTTTTGCAAAATTCAATAATTTGACATTGACCGTCAAGGTCATTTAAAGGTCAAGGTAAAAAGAGATAGAAAATTTATTATTTAATAAAAATGCATTATTTAAAAAGTGCTTAGCTAAAATTTAGATACGGTTCAATATCTGACCTTTTCATTGCATGCCTTTTCAAATATTTACATAGAGTTATCATTTATTTTTATACTGATACAATGAGATACCTTAAATACTTTTCAGCAAACTGCTTGCAAAGTGACTTGTCCTCTGGTCCTAACTTGCCCGTTATTTTCAGGTACTTTCTTACATACATATAATTATTTCTCTTCACAACGACCAGATACACCCACTGAAATATAGAAGATGTGATTATAACAGTCTGAATACAAGGCAAACATATGAAAGTCCTTAAGATGCTGCAAGCAATTAACATTGCAAACGAAAATCAAAATCGAGAGGAAGATCAAACAATATACATAGACTATGATACTAACATCATTAACTATACAGACAAACGATGAATAGATGATATAGAGACTAATTGAAGAAATAATGCAGACAGATGTTGAAACATAACATAGCAATCATTCGTATTTTTTTGTGTAAGGCTAGCTATCTGCACTATTGACCTTCAAAAACTTTTAAAGACACTCACCTTAAGGAGGCTGTAGGTGGCTATGACTGCCATGATCAAAAACCAAAACCATAAGATGATGAAAATTTTCTCGTTGAAAAGGTTAATCGGGAGTACACACTGCACTGTAAAACTAGAAAATATAAATTTTGATTCGAGTTATTGGTTATTTGGACATAGACGGTATTTCGTGATAAACATTTTCGCAATAGCACTTTACGCCTGACCTTATTTTCTAAGAGATGTTTTAGCATTACAAAGTTCTTTATAGAAAATATAAGCTTCTATAAAAGCAACATTAAACTAATTTTTACAGCTAAAGCGTTTTTTTCTGTCGTAACAAACTTTAATAAATTGTGTCTCTTTTTTTCGCCTTAGCTTATGTAAGGGTTTGAAACGTTTATTGCAAACAAAGTATTGTAATGTCATATTGTTTTCAAGAATCTTAAAATATTTATTACTCTTGAATATTTTGCAGGAGCCTTATCTTGAAGTCACACAATGTTACTTTTGGAAATCTTGGATTGTCTTTCATTGGTTGGTCACTTGACATCATGTTAAGCCAGTAGAAGCCATAGTTGTTGTAGTCCGTCGCCATAAAAGCACTCAACAAGAAAAACTGCCCAATGATATTCCCAAGGTACAGAACTTTTATACAAAGGTACAAGGCAGTCAGAAACGTCCCTTCTCGTTTATTACAGATGAAAAAACACACTCGAGACAGCCTTGATCTGCAGCGAACAATACAGTTATGCTCATACTGCTTTTCTGTATCCAGCCACTTATCAATCGAAAAGCAAAGGTTCTTGATTAACTCGCACCTGTCATCACGTGACTTGTAATGTGCCCAATCAGCATATCTGACGATCCTTCCAATTTGTATCCCGCTTCTGTCGTGCAACATTTCCCAGAAAACATTAGGAAACTTGAACAGGAGACATTGAAGAAGAAGTATGACGGGAACCCATTGGTAGTAAGTGATCTCTGCTTCCTATAAAGATATGCGTAGAATGAAAACATCGCGGAAACTGATGACAATTCCTTGAGAAACTTTTTTATTCTTCGTTTTCGATAAACTACATGGTTTAGATTGCATTTGGTGCACTTGTTATATAAAATCAACAGTTATATGTATTTGAAAACTATATATTTTAGACGTTTTTATTTGAGAAACATTATTTTTTGTTTAACAGTTACATTTAGCATTACGTAAGGTATAGTATTTTGTATCTTCGGAACACCTCGGGCGACTTCAATAAGTCCCCTCGGAAATAATGTTGTAGGCGCCATATTGGACTATTTTATAATAAAGGTGCTGTCTGCTAAATTGAAAACATTTCTTAAAGCCTCTACCTATTTATACTTTAAATCAACATTTATTTTCATTTTTTCTAATGCATAAGACAAACACTGCGTGAGTTTTGCCATATTTGTTTACATTTTTATTAAAGCCGGGGCGAATAACCATTTGGTGTATTCATACATTTACATACGAGGTCTTTATACGAAGTTGTCGGAAAAGGCCGAGTTGTTACGATTGGTATTGCGCCTAGTGAAATATATTGGGACTATTGAGGGAATCGATTTCGAAATAGCTGATTACCTGGTGAAGGCTTATGTCTTTAGGAATGTAATCATGTTGGGGAATAAAATACGTATTCTTTATCCAGCAGTAGTTGTGAACATAATCTTCGTAGCCCACTTCGAACTCCGCCGGTGTCCAACACCTTATTCTGTCTCCTATAAAGTGGGCAGTGGTCACCAGAACAGCCGCTGCAAGGAGCAAAAGCACTGTATACACATGACTCATTCGATCCGACCAGTCATCGCATCGCCCACGGATTAGTTTCTTCCAGTGAGGAAGTCCCACGAATGGTGTTAGTTCCACGGTTTCGTCTGGAAAATGTTTACCTCCAAACATTTTCGCCAACTGGAATAAACATTCGCTAGTTTAAGCTAATGGAGATTGCCAGGAGACATAACACTTATATACTTTTTTCAAATATATATTACCAACATAAACTCCTTTTTTAAAATCCTTTATTCATTGGAGCTTGAACAACCACGATGCCAGAATAGGAGACATTTATGTCGATATGCATACATGTACATATAGACTTTTACTTGGAGTTTTTGAGCATTTTATTTTTTTGCTATCAGTTTTTACTCAAATGAATTACAGAAGTAACTTATCAAGAAATCTAATGATTGGATTATTTGCAGAATAAATTAACCATTCTTTTATTTCTGAGATTTACTTATTTCATAGATGGTAACACACATGTTTGAGACTCTGTATTTAAGTTATTTTGATAAACCGGCACGTCCCTTTGAATGCCGGCACTTTCCTTTTCAAGTTTTCATGAGGTTTGAGCTTATTGTTTTACAACAATGTTGGACTCCTAAGTCTAAACCAATCAACAATTACTTTGTTCACGATAATTTCTCAAAATGTTTTATTAAATTTCTAAATAAAGCAACTTGTATTATTAAGCAGCCGATCATGCATAATTTCCACCTAATTCGTAAACTTCCGACAGCTTGCATCAATTACAAACCGCTCAGGATTTTCATAACTGGTGTAGTTTGGGTTTTTCTTTTCTTTCTAAATTTATTATGTCCAGAGAAAGCGAAACATTTTAATTAAAGTAGGTAAAGTCATGTGAACACTTTTGTATAAACACGGTACATACTAACAAGTTCATTCAACTATTTATATCACATCTTTATAGCGTCATTAATTATATCATTTTTATTTGGTCTTGGGAGACAGAAAAAACTTCACATTAAAAAAATGACCAAGAAAGTTTTAGACATATAAAGTGGAATATCTGTTTCAAGCAAAATCTATCTATTTCCAGTCTGAATTGTTCTATTGCATTTGAATTTTTAGAGCTTTTTATTAGGTGGGGGACCTAAGTAGTTATTACCAACCAAAATGAAAATTATTAAAATCGTTTTTCTACTCACATGTTTGTTTTGTTGTTGATTTTTGCTTTATTCCTTATTCAAAGACTGTAAAACTGTGTTTCCTCTGCCCTCACACCATTTTCATATTGCTATATTTTGAGGATGAAATGTTCCGTTTTTCTGAAGTGGGTCAATTTAAAAATGTGGATAATTGTTGATTTGTTTAGCCCTTTTCTTCGCCAGGTCTTTATTCATTGTATAAGCAGGGAGTATTGTTTTAGTAAGTTTTAACCTTAATTGGCTGTGTAACAGTATAAAAAATAATAGCTATTATAGGATTTGTCTGTTTTTTAAGAAAAAAATCTATTATCTATTCCAAAGTTGGGTATCTTTAAAATCTGCGGTGTTGACATCATACAGAAAAATAAATAATACTTAAAACTTCCAAAGACTTTGGTCTTAAAAAGAACAAAAGACAGGTATGCTTTCATCACAATTTTATTTGAAATCTACAGTTGTTTATATACAGTGACATAAGGTGCGTTTGCGTTAGCTGCAGAAACAAAATAGCTTAAACTATATAATAATACTGACCTTTGAACTGTGATAGTAATCTAAGATTTTCACTTCGATTACATAATAACCTCTATATATGTTGGCAATCCCATTGCACTCAGCACCTGTATTTTTTTTACACTGACCGAGTGCTGTCCGTTCCTCCCAGACAGAAAAAAGCATGACATAATTGTTAGGTTTTTTAGATTTTCTTCAAAAGGCAAGATTTGGCATCAAAACCTGAGACGACAATTTTTTACCAAAACCATATTGTTTTCTTTTGTTGGTGGAGAAGAAAATGCAATGCATGTCAAATACAATGTGTGTATAAACAGTTGTAAACAGGTATCAAAGTTTGATATACAGAACAAGAACTATTTTGGTAATAAGGATTCAAAAAAGAATTGCCATTGGCATATATTAGCATAGGTTGAGCACACAGAAAATGATAAAACAGTTTCGATTCCACCATTTACGTTTAATACAAACTTAAACAAATAATAAATACTGATTAAAATCAGAACTGAGCCAAGCAACTCATTTACCTCGACAGTCTAGACTGCTCTTTCAGTAGAGAGTCACAAAAAAACATAAAATGAAAAATCTTACTTTTTTACAAGGCTTTGTCAAGAAAAATAATCAGTCATGTCAGTATGGTATTTACCTTGAAGCCTTACCTCTCTGTATACAGACTGAATTTCAGTTTTATCAAAGTTAAACAAAAGCAGTTGTGTTAACAAAGTATACACATATCAGCTCCTTATGACTTTTCCAGACAGTACAAATGTAGGATTGGAGAACGTTCTTGCAACACATGCACAAGCAATTCGCAAATACATGAGCTTCAAGTTGGCAGATAGTTCCAGAAAGATAATCAATGCAGGTCTAAAAGAAATAATTTGAAAAAACATACACAATGACAATAGTAGTGAAAGTATTCGTTTTTGTAAGTATATACAAAAAAGACACTATCCGAATATGAGGAATCTTCCGAAAATATGTACATCTTTGATCAGTAAAAATACAGCAGCCTATTTACAGTGTTAGCACTCTATGAAATCTATAAGCCATAGCCACGAAAAACGTAACAAACAACATTACACAAACATAACAAACAACATTACACAGATGACATCAACATTGACATAAAACCGTTTTTTCAAAACATGATCATATGACATATCACATACATTTGTAATTACACAGTCTGGTTATTATGCGAAAGCACTTTGTTCAAGACTTGATTTCTTCTTCAAATGAATTATTTTCCTTGCGTTTCCGCTCATTCTTCTTTTGAAAGTCTTTCCACATATAGCGCAAAACGTCCATTACCACCATTTCGGTGGAATTCTTTCCAACAACCCTGGCAACGAAGCAACCGTCATTTCTAAAGAAGAAACAAAAACATAATTCATTAATAAATAAGTTTTACCACTATTTTGATTATCATCTTTATAATTACCGCTTCAAAATTTCTTATTTTTCCGAAACAAAGTCAGCATGGCAGGAATGGAAGAACTGGTACACGATCAACAGTCTGAAAGGCGGCTGTGTCGTGTCAGTAAGCATTGAGACATTGCACTGCTTTCGGAATCGGCTGGTACTGACATAATGACGTTTTTAAAAGTGATCTGCTTTATTATCTAAATGACATCTCGTAAGTAAATAAAATTTGATAGCTGTGGAACATTTTGTTATTACTATGAGAGAGGTGCTTTTATTGCTTTCGTTTACCATACAAAGTTAAGCTGAACTGTCGATGTTTACAATTACATCCAGTCTAACAATGTCATAATTTATGATATTCTGTTCTTATCTGACTTAAGGCATTCAAACCAGATTTACAAGTAAAACTATGATTTATATCTTAACGCCCCCTCCCTCCTTTACTATAACAGTATATCAAAATCCACTCATGTACGTTAACGACATGTACATTTCTGGCTGTGAAATTTGGGGATACAGATCACAACAACTTGCCTGAGATAATCTTCAGCAAACTGTCGGCATAGATTTTTATCTTCATCTCCATTCATTTTTTTCATCAGTGTCAGATATTTCTTCACATAATGGTAGTTATTTCGCTGGAGCACAATCAAGTAAAACCACTGAAAAAAAACCCAGCTCAAGTTCATTTATTGTATCACATAGAGAACGGTATCATACAAAATTTCGAAAGATATAGACCGATTTCGCAATCATAACTGATAAAAACAATCCTTTCTTATCAGAATATATTGTTAATCATTTTTATCTTCAAATTCAGGGAAAACCTTGTTAAACATTTTAACTTGAAAAATATCATACAGTGAAACTAATTCATCGGGAAATTACTAACCCTGTTTATCTTTGACATTAAGGAAATAACATTCGATAATTTTATATGACAAGATATAAATGTGCGAACATTTTTGTATGATACTTAAGTTGTGCCCGTTCAAACATTTTTATGACGACTAAATCTGTTAACAATGTTTTACACGTTCAAACATGTTTATATAACACATAGGTTATACACGTTCAAACACCTTTATACAACATATATGTTATACACGTTCAGACATCTTTATACAACAACTAGGCTATACACGTTCAAACATCCTTTTACAACACATAGGTTATACACGTTCAAAGATCCTTATACAACACATAGGTTATACACGTTCAAACATCTTTATACAACACATAGGTTATACACGTTCAAATATCTTTATATAACACATGAGTTATACACGTTCAAATATGTTTTTAAGACACATACGTTATACACGTTAAAACATCTTTATACAACGCATAGGTTATACACGTTCAAACATCCTTATACAACACATTGGAAATACACGTTCAAACATCTTTATACAACACATAGGTTATACACGTTCAAACACCTTTATACAACATATAGGTTACACAAGTTCCAACATATTTATATAACACATAGGTTATACACGTTCAAACATCCTTATACAACATATAGGTTATACACGTTTAAACATCTTAATACAACACATAGGTTAGACACGTTCAAACATTCTTATATAAAACATAGGGTATACACGTTCAAACATCTTAATACAACACATAGGTTATACACATTCAAACATCCTTATACAACACATAGGTTATACACGTTCAAACATACTTATACAACACATAGGTTATACACGTTCAAACATCTTAGGTTATACATGTTCGAACATGTTTTTAAGACACGTAGGTTATACACGTTCAAACATCTTTATATGAAACATAGGTTATACACGTTTAAACATCTTTATACAACACATAGGTTATACACGTTCAAACATCTTTATACAACACATAGGTTATACAAGTTCAAACATTTTTGGTTATACATGTTCAAACATGTTTTTAAGACAAATAGGTTATACACGTTCAAACATCTTTATACGAAACATAGGTTATACACGTTTAAACATCTTTTTATGTCACATAGGTTATACACGTTCACACATCTTTATACAACACATAGGTTGTACGCGTTCAAACATCTTTATATAACAAATAGTTTGTACGCGTTCAAACCTCGTTATATAAGAAATATGTTGTACGCGTTCACACATCTTTATATAACAAATAGGTTGTACGCGTTCAAACATCTTTATATAACAAATAGGTTGTACGCGTTCAAACATCTTTATATAACAAATAGGTTGTACGCGTTCAAACATCTTTATATAACAAACAGGTTGTACGCGTTCAAATATCTTTATATAGCAAATAGATTGTACGCTTTCAAACATCGTTAAATAAGAAATAGGTTGTACGCGTTCAAACATCTTTATATACGAAATAGGTTGTACGAGTTCAAACATCGATATATAAGAAATAGGTTGTACGCGTTCAAACATCTTTATATACGAAATAGGTTGTAGGCGTTCAAACATCGTTATATACGAAATAGTTTGTACGCGTTCAAACATCTTTATTTAAGAAATAGGTTGTACGCGTTCAAACATCTTTATATACGAAATAGGTTGTACGCTTTCAAACATCTTTATATACGAAATAGGTTGTACGCGTTCAAACATCGTTATATAAGAAATAGGTTGTACGCGTTCAAACATCTTTATATACGAAATAGGTTGTACGCGTTCAAACATCGTTATATACGAAATAGTTTGTACGCGTTCAAACATCTTTATATAAGAAATAGGTTGTACGCGTTTAAACATCTTTTTCTATACATAGGCTGTACGTGTTCAAACATAACGATGACAACCAAGTTGAATAGTGGTTATTTCTAAGAAAAGGCGACAGTGTTTAAAAAAATCACATACAAAAGAGGCGTGCATGAAATGTCTCAAAACTACCTCAGTTATTATTCATTTTGTACACAAAACAAGATACTGTTATTTAATAACTTACACTGATTAACGAACAACTGAGATTAAATGTTGCTTTCTGTGTGTACATGTACATAGGAACAATTTCAGTATCGAAGTTGTTTTTTCTTCAAATTTCGTCGTACATTTTTTGCATTATGTCAGCATATTAGTGAAAGCTTAAAATGGAATGTTATCATTTTGTAAAATTAGGAAAACACGTCTCGCAAGCGTTATGAAGTCATATTCTATTATTTATGTTTATGCGAAGTCAGACACGAAAAAAACGCATCTTCATTTAAACTTCAGAATAATAATAACAATAATAACAATAATTATGATGATGATAAAAATAATAATAAAACACCTTATTTCTGCAGTCAGAAACTCTTGTGTTTTTTCCTTCTACCATATAATACAGGGGTACTACACAATCAAAATGTATAAATGGAAGGGGTAAAGAACTATTCAACAGATAATCAATCATACATTGATGTATGTCCCAATGATCTTTTTATCAGTGGTAAGCAACTAACTGCAACACGCATTTTCTTGCATTTACGGTGCATTTAGTTTTTACAGATTATATACAAATCGATAAAATATAGATTCGCAGAACGACAGATATATTTACTCTGTAACAAGCATGGTAAAGTGCAGGCTATTAGATTAGATTTATCTGTTATTCTTACGTTTGCAGAATGCACTCCATGTTATACACAAAAAAATGTTTGTAGTCTTTGTACAATTCTTTCAATACTTCAAAAGAAAAATAGTTATATATTCCTACATGTGTACGGTAATTTTTCTGCACTGCATTTTAAGAAACTGTATATATTTCATCATTTATGGTAGAAATGTATCCCTACTAAAAACAAACAGATATAATATGTCTCGTCCAAAATGCTCTTATTCATAACACAAGCAAAAGTCAACACGAAGTCTCAATAGTCTTTAGAAAGACTACAAAACACTTTCCTGAACAGGCTTCGTTCAATTATGTGCTATTTGTAGTTGAAAAGCACACCCAACCTGCCTTTGTGGTCGAGTGACCAAAGACGCTCACCTCGAGGTATTATACTGACAAAAGGCCAGTGCGATGCAGCCACGCGACTGACTACGTCTATTTGTGTGGGAGAAGGTTGACGCTCTTTGATAGAAAAGTATTACAAACGACTGTTGAAACCCACCGTCGTACCCTTGCATATTTAACCAAAAAACCTCTCCCTGACACTAGTTAGAAACAATTTATTTTAATAAGAGAGCGCAACTTTGTTCAGTGTAAACTCCTGTCAGAATGAGAATTAATCCAGTTTGAATTCTGATCTGACTATTTAAGGAAAGGGTGACATATGCTTATGTTGAAAAGATGCCTGAAAGAAAGGTAGGTAAGTAACAATGTTATGGCAATTACTCACTCTAAGGAGACTTAAACCGGATACAATGGCGATGATGAAGAACCAGAACCACAGAAAGAGAAATATTTTCTCGTTGAAAAGATTGATAGGTAGCACGCACTGGACTGTCCATCTGAAATGACATACACACGGCTCTTTAATACCAAACAGTACATGTAAACTGGATTGTCCATCAGAAGAAGCATATAATAAAGTATCATACATGTTTCTCAAAACATTTAGAATGAGCAAATTGGACTTTCCACTGCAAAGAACAGAATTTACACTATCATACATGTTTCTTGAAAAATACAGCGTGACCAAATTAACTGTTTAATTGAAAGAGTCTTGGTTAATATAAGAACACAATTTATTCTAACGTTTAAATCACACTAGAAAAGACGTGTTATTGCAAGTTTGTGGAAAATCAGATTGTCTTAAGAAAAGAAACTGAATAGCGTGACTAAATACTTCTAGATTTCTAGACCAAATATTTTATGTAATAACAAAATACATTTCAAACAAAGAAATTGACAAAATAGCTACACGTTCGGATACTACTGTGTAAATTCGAAAGCAAATATTTGTAACTGATCGAAAACCTGTTTCCCACACATACCTTTGAATATTTTCGAGCTGACGAATATCCAAATCACAGAGAGTTATTCTTGGAAATCTCGGACTCTCCTTCATCTGCACCCCATCACGCATCATCCGTATGTATTCAAAACCATACATGCCATAATCCATGCTCATGAAGGAATTCAACAAGAAGAACTGACCGATGGCGTTTGCAAGGTACAAGATTTTTGTGCACAAGTAAAGACCGGTTAAAAAATTCCCTTCTCTTTTATTACAATATAAACAAAACATGTGGGAAAACTTCGCCTTGGCGCGTACTACGATGTTGTGTTTGTACTGACGATGCATCTCGACCCAGTGCTGTAAATGCTTTGCAATATTTTGAATGACTTTATCACGTTCCTTACGATCACTGCACTGAGTTTCATCCGCTAAGGCCCGAATCTTGCCCAAATTAAGTCCAGAATGAACATTTAAAAGATTCCAGATGAAATTTGGGAAATGAAACAGAAATGCTTGGAATGCAAGAATCAGTGGAACCCACTGGTAATATGATATCTCAGCCTCCTGAAAAAGAGAATTGGTAACAAAAATCATACAGAGATTTGGTAAAGAAAAATCACACAGATAACTGATAACGAAGATCATGCAAAGAATTTGTAAAAAAAAATCATAAAAAGATATGGTAAAGAAAATCATACAGAGAAATAGAAATGAAAATCATACAGAGATTTGGTAAAGAAACCCATACGGAGAATTAGTAATGAAAATTATACAGAGATTTGATAAAGAAAATCAAACTGAGATTTGGTAAAGAAAACACACTTGAGCTGTACAGAAGTATGATACAAAAAATGAAAAGGTTTCATATAAAGACTCTGCAGTTCATGTACGAGTACATGCATACCATGACAATTATTTTGTGGCCACAATTGCTTTTATCAAACCTTGAAAGCACGTAATGCCTTAAAATGATGTAAGATAATCTAGATACAAATTAAGTATTTTCTGTTTCCAAATTACAGTGTGTATATATTATAGGATTTTGAATTATTGAACAGGAAAATTTCCTGTTCGTTAATAAAAAAATATGGTTCTGTCCTGAATTTGCAAACCTGTCCCTAACTAGTTTGGTTCACAAACTTTATTTATTGTAAAGGCATAATTTTGCGAATGGTGTTTTTCGAGATCTTTGTTAATTGTAAAAAAGTGTGCTGTTCTAAAAGGTAGATCTGTTAAAATATGTAGTTTTCGGTTCATGCTTAAAGATGCTTACTCTTCATAGGTGATTTTGAAGTCTTGAAATATGCCAGAGCAACATTGTATTGTGAGAAAATCATTGAAAACTAACCTGACGTTTTGGAATATCCGTTGGAATGGATTCTAGCCACGGAATGTAATATGTGTTACTAATCCAGCAGTAATCATTTGTATATTTTTCATGAAATTCCTTCAGCTCTGCCGGAACCCAGCATTTGATTCTGTTTTCACCTACAAACTGTGCAGTGCTGACCAAAACCGCAAACACCAACAATATACATGCGGTATAAAGATGGTTCATTCTGTCTGACCAGTCGTCCGTACGACATGACTCCTTAAACTTCCCGTGCAGCGAAGAAAATGCACCAATATGTCTGAAAGAAAAAACCGGATTTGAGTCAATTTTCGTTTTTCTAATGCAACAAAGACATTGTTTACTTCAGGAAAAAAGGAAAACAATAAGCTTCTAATGCAATATGAAAAGAGTGATAAAAGAAAAATTACAATGAATTTGTGACAAAAGGCAAAAAAAAGATAGAAAATGTAACAACACTGTACTTACTTAAGAACCATATTTATTTTCGCCTTTCCGGTCCGCTTATATCTTAACTTTTATCAATTTTATTGTTATCTCCGCATAAGGCAACAGTCAAGACGTTTATCTTCTAATTTTAAGAGTTCGTAACAATCTTGAAAATACACGAAAAAAGATAACAGCCCCAAAGGATTAGGATCCCCGCCGGTCAGACAAAAAATACCGAAAGGCATGTTTCGTTGGTATACCGTTACTGACCGAAGTCGTGTGATTTTGTTACGGTGTACTTAATCTGACCTTATGGTACTTTGATACTTGTATGTTTTCTGAGGTCTTCAGTGTGTGTGCTTTTTCTTTGCCGAGTGAAGCCGTAAAATCTATTTACACTGTCTTTATTAAATATGTTTATACTATAACAATGTTTCATATGTCTCAAATGATTTAAAGTACTGTAACTGCTGTTGAGGAAAATCAATTAAGATGTCGGACCTTGTTCAAAGTTTAGCTAAAAATCTATCATACATATTAACTTATTGCTGTCTTTTTAAGCCAAAATGGGGGAAAAGTAAACATTGAAAGATCATCTCTCTTAATTTGTTCTACTATACTTTTGATATAAACTTATAGTATAAACCTATTTAGTTTACATCGATTGGGAAACAGCTTCTTGCAACTGATAACAATACCGATCGATGACTTCTTCCTGAATTCAAACCAGTACATGCCCCCAGAGTGTGAAAAATGACAAGTCGCCGGAGAATGAGTCTCATCCCTGGTGGGGTTCGAATGAAAGATCTCCAAATCGGGAGGTTGTTGCTCTACCACTCGACCACTGCTCCATTAAATGCAATATTGTATTTGTTCCAAACAAGAACAGCGCAGATGGTAAAGTCGAAATACGTGTTTTAAAATCTAGTAGTCAAACTTAGGTAAGATATAAACATGATAATTCACACCTGTAAGATAGATAATTACAATGTACCATTCTCATGTAATTGGTTTGAAAAATATTGAGAACCTAATTTTTCAGGCAAATTGTACTTTTTATGAGTAAGCGGTTTGGTTAGGCCTTGCTTCCAAAGAAAAAAGCTGTCCATCATTGCAAGCTAACGAAAGTCAAGGACACTAGATTTTGGAAGTATAGACAGCAACAGTTTTCAAGGGTTTAAAACAAGAGCTTTCTCTGATTGCAGATAAACTCATTTTTACAATAGAGTAGGTTGTACTTTTGTTAAATAAAGCTTTCACTGGTGGAATTGATGAAAAAAGCGAGAGAACAAAGCGTTACATTGAGGCATATTGTCGGTATCATTATACGTGTTTATGGTTGTTTAGCGAACTCATGATACTGGCACTTCGTTTTTTCTTTCTTTCTTTCTTTCTGTTTTTAAAAATCTGAATCGAAAGACAGTTAGAAGCGTTGGTGGAGGAGTGGGGAGTCGGACTTGCACTGACATAATCTTGAGTGTTTTCACTAAACTACTGATACGCTCTAAGTGTCGAAAGCTTGTCCCTACGAAAAAGAGAAGTACTATTTGCAAAATAAGGGAAGCATTTGGATGATGAGATGCAAGAGCATATAGCATCAGTCGTAGATGTACATACTTCAAAAGCTTTTGTTTGATACGAAGGTTATGTTTGTCAATTTATTTATGAATCATGTCCTTGGCCTAAACTCTGGCCGAAATACATGTACACCGGATACTACAAGTGCATATGTACGCCCAGAAGTTCCTGCTTTTTAAAAAGAAGTTCTATTAAAAATAGTTCTGCTAATCTAAGAGAGAATAACTTTAAACATAATCAAAGTTGGACTTGCATTTTATTGAATATGTCAGTGAAGGTTTTAACCTTTTTTTCAAGGTCGTTGTAAAACTGTTTGTCAAATTGCGAAATATATTATATGTAAGGTGTCAAGAGAATAGAAAACAATTCAATTTCTTTCAATTTCGATAACATTTTAACCGTAATAAATAATTGATTACTTGAATATGTTAAAAGGTTATCATTTGAATGTAGATAAAAATACACGTGCATGGTAAGACGTAAGTGTACGTATAATATATATGATGAATTGCAGTTTTATTCTTTCTAGATAAGACAGCGCTCAAAAAACGCTATTGTAAATCATTTAGAGATTCTTTAGGCCAATCCCTCTGTCACTATCTCATTTCTTTCAGTAAAGATAGCATAATACAGTTGAACCTGCCTTAAAACAATCACCCATTTCACACAATTACAGTTGTCGCGTAGAAAAGTGAGCATTCTAAGACATTGTGTAGGTTAATTTTGCATGTTTAAGATAGGTAGCTGCGACATTTAGACAGTCATTTTTGATGTAAGTTGTATATTGATTTATTAATGATATGCGCTTATTCTTGAGTATTTTTTTTATTTCTCGAATTCCTGAAAAGAGGGCCCGGCTTGGTTTATCAATGAACAAAATACGAACAAGCTAACTTTTACGGCCTTCTGTTGAAATATTTCTATCCAAGCTTCCTTGAATTACCACAAGAAAACATCCGTGTCCTCCGCATTTTTGAAATGCTTTTTACACACACGTTTGTAAAACTTTATGTATTGCAAATTTTCATGGGTCCATATTTACAGCGACGATGAGTAAACACTAAATGTTGTTATTCAAATATCAACCTTGATTTGAGAATAAGGAAAAAGCGGACACTTAAAAAGTATTAATATACATTCTTTGACAAAAAGAAGAAAAAAAAAGAAGCGAAGGCCACCGCACACCTGCTGTCTACTTCAGCTCCCCTTTGGGAACTTTCCCCAGATGTTTTGTTTATGGTTTTTGTTCTTTAAATTTGTTTTGTTTTAAATATTTTATGGTTATAATTCTGGCATCATAGAAACTGAATTTTAAGCATTTGAGTCAATCCATAAACTTGACAACTTAAAGAATGGAACATGGCTATGCATAATTCGTCTACCTAGTGGGTCCGGGAGCATAGCAGCCCCCAACCCCCGCCCCCAAAACACCCCCGGCAAATTTTCTTTTACTTCTCAATTTAAGATTGCGTTTATTCATGTATATCTAGAGCTGAAAATGACATTCAAATTCTACAAGTTTTTTATGCCTATAAATATGATTTTTCTTATATGATTGTCTAGTATAAGCGATAAATGTGCGCTCAGCTGTAAGTTCCATAGTGAAAACACTAACCAGTTGTTAGACCAATGAAATTAAGTGTGTATTATTTAAACTTTTTAAGTTGCGTTATATTTTCTGACTGAACCTGAAGAGGTTTTGTTACATGTTAGCTTCAGTTGACTGATTATTGAATTAATTGAATTAAATGTTGACAGTTTAATCTGTCATTGTATGATGTAGCGGTAACTAAATATATCGCTTGGGTTTGTATGGAATACTATATCCGCAATAAGTTGACAATAAGGAAAAGGTATTTCATGAGATTTTGCGAGAATAGACGATTTTGAATAAAAAAAATAAATTTAAAGGTGTTTTTCCTTCTCAACTTTCACGGTGTCTAGTACGGGGAATGGAAACAAGGAAAAGGTCTTCAAGAGTATAGGTAATATACAATTGAAAAAGTTTACTAAAATTTAATCTAATACTGCTGTATGATGGGGAATTCTCAAATAACGCTGTTACTTTAGTCCATTCATTGTAAGAGTCTTCACCCACAATCTAATACATAGCTTATTTTTACTCTGTATACATTAATAGGGATAAAACCGAGCAGGAAAGTATTGATTTCCGGATCAGATTTCTCATTTTTATCCCCCTTTCCCCGGATGTGTGACGGTGGTCTCCTTGCGTCCGTCCGTGCGTCCATTCGTGCGTCCATTCGTGCAAAACTTTTGTCTTGAGCATTACAAAAGTGTCAACTTGAAACTGAAGAATACTCTTTACGGGAAGTGTAAAGCCAAAGGACTATAATTCTACCATAGGGATACGCAGAGTGATCGCCCTTTGTTAAAGTTCCTATAAAATTTTGTCGGTAGCATAACTCAGCAACTACTGCTTCTTTTTTTTGACTTTAGACACTAAGACAGCACGGACTGGCGAGTTACTTTAGAACCCGTCGACGTATTGGCTTGAATCTTAAAGAATTTGAGACAACACTGAGAAGAAATGCAGAACACAAGAACAGTTACTTTTTCAATTCCTTTGGCAGTGTTATTGCCCTTTTTCCATTACCGTTTTGGTTCTTAGTGTAAATATTGTCGGAGCAACACACACTTAACTTTTATGATACTGTTTTAATCTTGAGGGATAGAAAAGTCCCGGTTAACCCTAATACAAATCATATCAAAATCGACAAAACCAGAAACATGCCCAAAATATAGCACTGATACATGGGACATCAGTTTAACTTCTCGTCCGAAACAAAATTACATGTAGTAATGTTAATGGAGGAGCGGGGAATCAAACTTGCGACTCATGCATTGCAACTTGCAAGTCCAACCTTGCCTTAGAATATGTAAAACTTTTTCTACCCTGTCTCGGATCAGTGTAAACGCGCTTTTTAATGGTCAGTATTATTTAATCGGTGGGAGTAAACATACTTCATAAAACAGCCATCAGACATGTGGATTCTAATTGGTCAATAATTTCTTTAACAGGTTGGAGTTAGCTAATTCATAGGACAGCTATCAGACCAATGAAAGCCGCCCTAACATAAACATTGGGTAGTTTCTCATACGGCAGGGCTAAGCAACAAACACGGCAGTTATTTAAATGTTTCTTTATTGAAAGTTTTATCTGTTTTCTCCAACAGTAACACAAACGCTATCAAAAATCCATGCTAACTATATACATCTTTATACATTAAACCCCATGTGATATGTGCTTCTTAACATGTACTGAACATAAAAACTTCCATTTTTGAAATCTATTTTCCAAAATTTTGTAATCTAATTATTAAAAATATAGCACATTAAAACTATATCTTGGTCTTGCCTTCATGGATTTGCCAGTCTTTGAATCGTTACTTGTGGCTTTTTTTTCTGTGGTATGATATTAAAAGTTAGATCAAGCAATATAACTAAAACTAAAAGCTAATTATAAAACTACTTATTCTAAATTAAGATGGTTAAATTGTTTTTAAAAAATAAGGCACTGGCGGTTTTGCCAATGGTATATGAAAACTTTGGACATGATACAGTAATAATATGAAAAAAGTTTGAAACGAAATGTACACCATTGAAAAAAATCTCTACATTGCGTCTACGTATTATTATATAAAAAACAAGCTAAAACTAAAATAATTATTACTGGCTGTAAATGTTTTCTCAATATCTGAATTTAAGCTGACATACCTTAAAAAAATAGGTTGTGAAATGTATATATCCTCACAGTAATGTTCTTTTTAAACAAAAACACTTTTAAAAAAGGCATCCGAGTAAAGAAAAAGCTGTAAAAAAATACTCGTTTAAATTTGTAATTGTAAACTGGTAGAATTTTAAAATCTTGTTTCCCATTAAAATGCTGAAATTCATCATTTTATCTTTAAATAAAAAGACTCTTCATCAGCTTACAACTACATGTCAAACACCTGAAGAAAATAATAATCAGAAAAAAAAACTAAAAAATTTTTAAAAACTAAAACGTTCGAATTAAAAATACAACCATAATGGCAAATTTTATTAGTAAATATGTTGTTTCTACAACAAAACATAGGCATATAGACAGTTCCGCTATCTTCAGAAGATAAAACACTCTTTAAATCTTCCTTTTGATCTGACGTCAACTTCACCACTTCGTTGCGAACAAAAACCGTTCAACGGATGTCGAAAATGTTTGCGGAAAGTTTACCAAAGGTTATGTAAATAAGGAAACTGCTTTACAATATCAAAATGAAAACTTATTACAAGTAACTTTATTTACTGATGTATGGTAAAAAAAACAATTGTAGAAATTTACGTGTATATACATAAGTCTTTGAAAATTTACATAAAACTGTTTACACATATTGCGTTTATGTGTGCCTCGACAATACACATACTAACACACACACACACGCGCGCGCAAAGGATTCCCATGCAGAATAAGATGCACGACTAGTCAATAAGTTGTCTTTATGTGTTTTACCACATTTACACGAACTGCGGCCATAGACGTCAATTTTGCACTAAATATAGACAAAGTTGACGTCACCTTTACAGATGATTCATCGGGTTTCATCGTGAGAAAAGATGCTAAAGACGAAATGTACACTAGATAAAGGTGATTTCACAAACAACGTGTTGTCATACAACCGATTTACTTAGGATAATATATTTCGTACATGAGTAGCTTTTTTACGGAGCACAAAGTTCTCGTGTGTATTTCAGCAACAAAGATGCTTCATACATTCCCATTCATGTGTTAGAGATCTGTTTTATAAATTTGTCTTTAACGGATCTTAACAATTTACACCCCAATTTGAATTTCGAGAAAGGTTGTAGAAAATGTGCAACGGCGTTGTTAAACAGCGGGTAGGTATTATAAAAAATTAACATCTGATTTACAACTTCTCTTACATGTCCTCAAGCACGCGATGTCTACAGTATATTTGTACATCAGTGATAAAGATAACTAAATGTAGATGACAAACGCAATATATAATAAACCTGAACACCTGTCCCAAATATTAAGCAGTAATGTACATAGATAGATAAACATCACTTCACATAACCTTTTACAGCTGAAAGTGAACTAGAAAAGCCCACTAGTTATTATAAACAATTGTAGTCAAGTTATTTAAACAACATATTATTCAAATCTGCTTAGCATGAAAACAAGCTATCTAACATTTAACTTTAATGAGAAATACGACATGCATGAATAAGACATAGAACTATATCTAATAATTTGAAATTACTGACGAATGAGGTAATGAAGAGCTATTTTACAACAAATTCTAATATCAACATATGGGTTCGTTGTACTAAATGGCTAAATGAAAACAAATTACCAAATTTTTACTACAAAACGGTTGAAAGTTTCTAATTTAACAACCAATCTGTAAACTGGAATGGAAAATAACTGGTCCCTCGTGTACAATTACTGGTCCCCTACCACAATGGAAATAAAATGTTTTACTGTATTCTCTTTTACAAAAAAAACATAAATTCACAATGGGGTGTAAAGATACAGCACCTTTTCAGCTTAGGAAGCTTTTTCTGAGCTCTAAATTACAACAAAATTTACAAAAAAACATGTAGAAGACTTTAAAAAAATGACCTGGTTTTTACATTTTAGCATATTCTAAAACTTCGACTGGTCCAAGATGCTAACGTTCACAATCAACATTTGAACTGGAAACGGCATCCATAAAACTTCTTTTTCTTTTATTTGCACAGCTTAAATCAATTTATGAGCACGTTAGAGGTTGACGCAATTCATGTTATTATAGCTGTGATTCTCAAGTTAATGCTGAATTCCAGGCCTAATTCTTCTTGTTCAACAGGAGACCAGACCAATTTTTAGTTTATGCTTATTATAATTAGTAACAATTGTGCAATTATCATCCATCATTTTCCTTGCATTCGCTAGAAATAATTACATCTAAAACAACATTTATACTGGCATTTATGTTTATCACAAAATAACAATGTAATACCAACGCTTTTTTAACCAATGGCAAGCTATCATGTATGGCCTTTCAGCAAATGCTTTTAAAACTGGCTTCCATTTTAGTCTTGTGCTGTAGTGTTATATACTGCTTTCTTCCATCGGTATTCCTATACCAACTCAACCCCTGTCTGTATATATCTTAGAAAATTCATAATTAAAAGTATCTGGTATAAAGGATCTGGCGAAAAACATGAATGAGACAAAAAGCAATATGGAAGTTTGACTTATAACGGTGATTTTATGATAACGTGTATGATATCGGTGAGTTTTGTTCTTTGCACGTGAACTTCATGACTATTGCGTTATGATGTCAGAACTTAATGCCAAATATATCCATGCTAAAATTAACATAATACACATAATACTACAGAGTGTCCGAAGTTATCCATATATTCAGCCAAAACTAATGACTTAAACGTTAAAATTACAAACCACTTAATTGATCAATTAAATTCCAGCTAAAAGTAATATGCTATGTTATCAGGTCATTCTAAAAACGTTTAAATTAAAACAACCATTTTTTTGTTTTATATCAGTTGATACTTGTCTAAATCTGAACATAACTTGCTTTTCTTGAAGTTTTGTGGACGAGAGTTAAATCAAGATCCGTCACTTAATGATTTATAATCCCCGCACACTGCTTATGCACAGATCAAATTTTACTAATTTCAAGGGCCATGCCTCTGCAGTCTACTTAAAAAAGGACCATAACTCTTTTGCTAAGTTTACGGACAATGCCTCTGTAGGGTCTACTTAAATAGGGACCATAACTCTTTTGGCTAAGTTTACGGACCAAGCCTCTGCTACTGTTTCGATTCTGGGTCCGCTTAGATAAGGACCATAACTCTTTTATCACACATGTTCTCAAATGAGAATGAATTATCATGAGGGGAACAAATTCGAACTGAGGTCCAAGTGTGCAAAGATGTTCTTACGAAGTATGCAACTGAAGTTCACCTTCAAATGAAAAGTAAACATTTCAAGTCATTTTACACTGGACCCAAACAAATAAAAACATATATACCAACAATATGATGACTTAAGTGCATCCTTGCAACTTATACTTAGCAAGAGCATTACAACGATGGCAGGGCCTCTGTACAATGACAGAACCTATTTAACATCAAATACCAACATCAAAACACTGTTATCACTGCATATTATTTCCTCTGAAGTCTAGAGGGGACGTGTCCTTTTCCTTGTCTAACAACTTAGATTCTTCATCCTCCGGATATTCTGGGGCTTTGGGCTCCTCCCGGAGTCGATAATTTCTCCACATGCAGTCAAGCAGGTCTGTGATCACCATGTCTGTGGAATTCATTCCGATCATTCTGGCTACAAAGCATCCGTCGTCTCTGTATAAACGGAAAAAATCAACTTTAATAAGAGATGATTAAAATTAAAGGATTTAAGGCGTTCAAAGGGATTTTAGAGTAAAAGGGTTAATCCAGAATAGATAAAATCAGACATAAATCCTGGAGAAATATCTTAAAAGTTTATCTGAACCATACTGAAGACGATAAAGCATTGCAATGAAGAAAGGAATTTACCTTAGAAATATTAAAATGTCTTTTTTTCAGGCCATTCTAAATGCCTGTAATGCTGGAATGTATCTATAACATCAACACTCATTTCGAACAAGAGAGCAATTGCAAACATAGGATTAAATTAATCAACATGTTATCTATTTGCCATAATACAATAGGCGTGTTTCCTTCTTTTCCTCAAAAATACCACAAGATTTTCATTAATAAACCCGACAGCTAAGCAGCAGATTCAAAACCTACCTTAGGTATTGTTCGGCAAATCGTCTGCACAGTTTCTTGTCTGATGCCGTCTGCATATGGTCAGTAATAATTAAGTATTTCTTCACGTACTGGTAGTTGTTTCTCTTCAAAACGATCAAGAACATCCACTGGAAGGATCAAAGGAATACTTTTTATTACAGATGAAGGTAATGAAACCGAAACTTTATTAGATAACGTTGTTGAAAAATAGCATATTCAAAGAAGAACAGCATCTAACGGCGTAAAATAGGTCAACAGAAACCGGTAACAAAATCAGCAGACATAATGATAAAACCAACATACACTAACAATAAAATCGACAGACGACAGTAATAAAACCAGCACATAGCACGATAAAATCGGTAGACATCAATGATAAAACCGACAGATATAAACGATAGATTGTCAGACATCAAAGTTTAACCAACAGACATTAACGTTAAACCAACGGACATTAACGTTAAACCAACAGACATCAACGTTAAACCGACAGACATCAACAATAAAACCGACAGACATTAACGATAGATTGTCAGACATCAACGTTTAACCAACAGACATCAACGTTTAACCAACAGACAACAACGTTAAACCAACAGACACCAACTTTAAAACAACAGACGGCAGGACTACAGCAATAAAACCGAGAGGCACTAGTGATAAAACTAAAGATAAGGGATGTGATAATGAAATTGGGGGAGGGGGGGGGATAAATTTGTCTTTTCAAATGAATAGAAATTGTCAAGATAATAGAAACAATAACCACATATAATGAATGCATCATAAAATTCACACAGATACTGCAAAGGAAGAAACAATTAAAATAAACTTTGAAAATGTTATTTATAACTATTTTTGATGAAGTACGCGTAACTGCCAATTTATGATGTCTTAACAGCAATATCACCAGCCTCAAAAAGTTGATGAATCAGGGCATGTTAATGTTGTGCTGATAAAGAACATAGTTAATTTCATATTATGAAACCTAAATTAAACCTTAATGGCAAAATCACATTAATGTTTCTAGATATTTCAAATACGTTTTACTAAATTAGCTTTCGAAAGAGGGGTTTTCCAAACAACCGTATTAAAACATATAAGGTATTTTAGAGGCCTTATGAGTTGTGATAAAAGGCCTACTACAAGTTGAAAACTTGGCTGAAAATCTATAAGGTGGTTAAGGAATCATGCAAGATCATTGTGTCTAAAGTCTGGGAAAGGAAAAGCTGAACACAAAATATGTCTTTATACAAAACAAGGACTGGAAACAGATAAAGCTTATAGACTAAAGGATAAAAGCAATGAACAGTTTCAAACTGATACAGACCAGACAGCAGGGCTGGTAACAGATAATGACACGGTGACATATTACTTCAACTTTTCTAGAGTAAGCACTTCTAGCTTCGAGATTAAATTGCTTCATTGTATGTGGGAAGGAAAGTTGAACCAAGTGAGTAAAACTAAAACAGATCTGCCAAGCATAAAAATCAGAAACACAAAGCAGGAGATGTCAGAGGAAGCTAAACAATGCCCTGGGGCAAGTTAACATAACTTCATTTATGGAGAAAGATGATGACAAGTACAGATATAACATAACAATTGCAAATAATGTATAAAAACCACAAAGCATGGCAAAGTTTAAGTAAGACAGCATTCCAGACTTGCCCAAAAAATGGTTCAGTGACATAGCTACACATGCGGAAAATGGCTCAGTGACATAGCTACACATGTGGAAACATGGCGACGACAATTTTAGATAGAACAACTAATGGAGTGTGAAGCCAGACACTACTATCAAAACTTACCTTCACGAGATTAAATCCAGACAGGAAAGCGATGAAGAAGAACCAGAACCATAGGAAAATGAAGATTTTCTCGTTAAATAGGTTGATAGGCAACACACACTGAACAGTCCATCTGAAATAAAAACGTATAAATTACGTGACTACATTGTTCTTTATGAGGTCTTAACTTCAGGTCGACATTTTGTAGGACCTTCTTTTCAAATAAAACATATCACCAACGCCTGATGCATTCAAGATTTTATTAAATGAAAGTGGCTATATATTTATGCGTAATGATTTCGCTTACAGTACCGTAAATAGAAATAATACTGAAAGTGGTAAGCTGTCTGGACGAGCTGCTATATAGATAGAAATGTTATTAATAGGGTTAAGCAGAGGCAACTTAAATATTATGCATTGAAAGTAAATGTATATTTTGCATTACTCTAAATAGGATTGAAATGCTGACTTTATAGTGAAGTAAAGAAATACAATACTTGTACTATTATGTTTGTTTTTTATATTGAATTCGCTTGGTTTTATTTCTTTTGTAAGTAGACAATATTCTTTATAAAGTGTAAGTCACCAAGTGTCACTTGTGTATTTATATCTTATTATCTGTTGTGACTTATTGGATTGCAGACGTCTTGACTGCATAATTTTTGGGTAAGTAACTTGAGAAATTTTGAAGGAATTAAGTTACGACACCATGTATGTAAAAAACTATACCGTACCTTTGTATATTTTGAAGCTGCCGGATACGGAAGTCGCAAAGGGTTACCCTGGGAAACCTTGGACTTTCTCTCATGCTCTCCCCTGAATTTAACATCTTAATGTATTCAAATCCATACATGTTATAGTCTGTTGCCATGAAAGCGTTCAGCAGGAAAAACTGACCAATCACGTTCGTCAGATAAAGTACTTTGATTGACAGATACAGGGCTGTAAGGAAGGTGCCTTCTCTCTTGTTGCACAGGAAACAGAAAATTCGGGACGCTTTTGCCTTGGCCCTTGAAATGAAATTGTGTTTGTACTGCCTGTGTGTTAACAACCAACGGTCCAAGAAGAAACTCATGTTTTCAATGGCACCCTTTCTGTCATCAGGGGATCCCCACTGGGTTTCGTCGGCAAGTTTGCATATTTTGTCAAGGTTGAGGCCAGAGCCTCCGTTAAGCATCTTCCACATTACATTAGGAAATTTGAATAAGAAGGCTTGGAAGAGAAGTATAAGAGGAACCCACTGATAGTAGGTGATCTCTGCTTCCTGAAAACATGAAATGTACATCAAGGTTAACTACTTTGTCAAAAGCTCTGTAAATGACAACAGAAGTACTTCAAAGTCAAACCGACAAAATATTAAAACCGACAAAAATGTTATGTCCGTTTAAAATTCTAGGGAAAGATTTCTTTGATATTTTATGACTCAGAAGTAACTAGGTATTTATCTTTGCAAAAAAGGGTTATTTCTAATGGTTAGGAGGCGACAAGTCTCGGATGTATGATTTAAGCCTTCATAAAACGCCTAGTTCCTTACGTATGGAGACCAAACTAATTATCTGCAACGTACGTTGGTTTTTGTTTTTACCTTCCACTAACTGCAAAGGAGAATTATTCTGATAAAAGCTAGGTCAAGTGGATTTCAAATGAAATCTACGAAGGTATGCAAAGTTAGCAAAGTAAAGTTATCAATGTAATTGAGGTTGTAAATCCAAATCGGGCTAATTTCTTTACCTAACATATTTCGTCTAAAATGTGTATTGACGATATACCCTGGACGAAATAAATCATGACCTATATATGCTAGACTTTGTACGCTGTAAATCGAATTTAAGATCAACTGTTAATATATTGGTACTTAAAAATGAAGGCAAAATGGGCAGTCAAGCTTACTATAGCTTTTAAGTTCGGCTCTACTAAAAACATTTGTATTATTTTTAGTTCTCAATGAAATTAAAATGCAGTTGCAGAAAAATATATGAATAACACACTTTTACAGAAAACACTTTCAAACTGTGTACTTTGAAAAATACTATTACAAATTACTTCTTGCTATAAAAATATTTTCTAAATAGTTTTTCTTTATTCTGAACAAAATAAAGGCACAATATAATAAGAAGTGCTTATCTAACTATCCCATGCCCATTTTAAAAGCAATTAAATATTTAACTATGTTACCTGATTATATAGAAAATACAAAAATAAGAAATAAGATAATATATTATAATATAACGTTAAAGTGTCACCTACAATTTCTGTCTACAGTGTAAGCTTATTAAACCTGAGTGGGCGTTATAGGCACAGAGTTTGATGAGATTTAAGCAAGTTTTCTTATGTATTTCGGGCGACTTCGATATTTGCTAACACTTCACTTTAAAAGATAAAAAATAACACATTTTTATATCACTTGCAGACAAAATTAATTACGGAAAAAACATCAAAGACATTTTTTGTAAGCGTATGCTTATAAGCGTATGCTAATAAAGCATCGTTTGAAGCCGCCCAAAAGACGAGAGAGAGAGAGAGTATTCAATAAAGAATTTATAACCACCACACATTGAGCAGCCAGAGGTGAAAGCATTACTCCGCCCACTAAGGTGTAAATAAATAAAAAAAAGAAAAGGTAAAGGGCGTAAGGGTTACCTGTCGTTTATGGATATCTATAGGTATTGTTTCCATCATCGGAATATAGTACGTGTTTTTTATCCAGCAGTAGTTTTTAGTGTATGCTTCAAATGCCCCCGTGAATTGAGCCGGACACCAGCAGTGAATTGGGTCGCCAACAAACTGACCCGTGCTGACAAGTACAGCGAAAATGACTAGCAAGAACACACTGTATATATGACTCATACGGTCAATCCAATCATCACTTCGGCTCGAACTGAGCTTCTTAAACGAGGGCACTGCCCCCAACAATCCCGCAACCCTAAAATAGAGAAAAGTGCATTGCTAGAAACTCTCGTGCAGGTTTCTCACCTGACGTTTATGTATATCAATTGGAATGCTTTCAAGCATAGGGACATAGTACGTGTTCTTAATCCAGCAGTAGTTTTTGGTGTAAGCTTCAAAAGCGCCTGTAAACTCGGCTGGGCACCAGCAATGAATTGGTTCCCCAACAAACTGACCTGTGCTAACCAGGACGCCACACATGATTAACAAGAGAACAGTGTACACGTGACTCATTCTGTCCGTCCAATCATCGCTTCGGCTCGCGTTCAGCTTGCCGAACGTCGGTGTTGCTGCTAAGAAAGCGGATACCCTAAGAAAACAAAGGGTGTGTGATTACATGGGAGCTCTAAACAAAATAGGGATCTCACCTGTAGAGCTGTGACGTGTTCCTTTGGCGTCAGTTGCGGCCGGTTAAATAACTTATCTGACAAATTTAAACGTGTAACGCCAAACTGCTTGGACAAGATTGGAAACGGAGATTAATACTCAAAGACAAAAATGAGCAGCATTTGATTTTATTGTGTATATGTAACATTATTTAGTCCTGGCTGGTATGTCCAGATTTACTTGTTTTCTATCAAAAAGTCTTAAAAAGAACAATTAACCGTTAAAGTATCATTTCCATTCTTATCCCTTAAAAGCAGTTTTTTCTATGTGCTGGATTAAAAGGGGTTACATATATTGAGGTGCAGGTTATGATACATGTATATGATTCTAGCGATATTTATTTGCGCTGTGTGCCCACCTGTCTGGTTGATATATCTATAGGTATCGAATCCATCATAGGGACAAAATAAGTGTTTTTTATCCAGCAATAACTGTGGGCATACGACTCAAATGCGCCCGAAAACTCGGCCGGGACCCAACAGTGTATGGGGTCCCCTACAAACTGCCCCGTGCTGATCAGTACACCAAAAATTATCAGCAGGAACACAGAATAAATATGGTTTAAACGATCTATCCAGTCGTCACTACGACTTGAGAGGAGTCGTTTGAACGAGGGCACAGCCCCCAAGAGATCAGCTACCCTATAAACAAGAAATGACGTCATATGAAAGAAAGCAACATACGAATTACACTAAATCATGTCTTAAACCGTTAAGATATTTTAACTGATAACTGAGCTAATTAAAGATGTTCTCTGCAAACAAAACAAGCAAATGTGACAGAATCAAAAATACAGGTTAACTTTTTAGAAAATGGTGACCATAGCTAACTTTTTATGTTAAATACAATGTAAAGTATTCTACAATATCTAGATAGAAGTATGTTTAGATGCTTTCAGATATGTAAATATACATATAACAAAAGTACCCGAATCTTCTTCAACCTGATAAAACACGTTTCTTATACATTTCGCATTACTGGGACACGAAATGATCTATAAACCGCTTTGATTTATTTGAAAATTAAAACTTTGCTCTGAAAATCGAGTATCTTATCACAATTTTGAAATGATAAACTCTGATATCTATTTGTTAACGCGACATTTTTTTTCATTTTTGACCCATGTATTTTTTGTACATTAAGAACAGGGCAGCCAGGTACATGATAATAAACTAACCAACCAATTCTAATTTTATTCTTGCGGACACATATTTTGTTTAAGTCTTAAAATATACATACATATAGTAGTAGAATTGATGTAACGTTTCACTATCGTGGTATAATGTAATGGTGGTAATTCTGTGGTTGAGTTTATATACAATATGACTCAACCCTATTGCTTAACTCGCCTCTCGGTTATTTCGAAATACATCGTTAAAAAGTGAAATGTCCCACATCTTGACACTCCCGGATACATGTATATCAAATTTCTTTTTTTTGAGGTTTTTTGTTTGTTTTACCTATCCTTTAACTGTTGTTTACAAACAAACAAACAATGATACGAATGTTATTAAATACCAAACACGTTTTTTTTTAAAATTTGTTTGATAATATTGATGAAATTTAATAGTTCCTCATGCTTTTAATAGAAACATTGATTTTTGAGTTGAAATAAAAAGACGATCGTACTTTTCCAACGGCTTATACCAAAATACTTGTTCCCCTCCCCCCCCCCCCCACCCCCAAGTAAACTATCGGAGATGCTGTTAGGAAGGAAAATGAAGTTTAAATTTTTCCCCATGTAAACTATCGGAGATGCTGTCAGAAAGGAAAATGAAGTTTTAATTTTTCATCATGTAAGCTATCGGAGATGCTGTCAGGAAGGAAAATGAAGTTTTAATTTTTCCCCATGTAAGCTATCGGAGATGCTGTCAGGAAGGAAAATGAAGTTTTAATTTTCGTTTATATTTAGTATTTACAGATCACTTTCATGAAGAAAACCAAAATGGGTTTTCCTTACTTAAAAAAGACATGTTTTTGCATTCACTCCTCGTTTTAAGAAATGCCTTTACTTAAAGTCCTGATAAAGTCGACAGACAGACAAAAAAAAAGACCCTGCAATTTCAAGTTGTTTTTCAGACCATATCTGCTAGGATACAACATACATCTGTAACAAGTAACTAACAACTTTATACATTTCGTGTTTTATCTTTTTATGAATTTATTATCGCTCTTATCGAACAATGCGACACAGCATTTTAAATTTTAAAGGTTTTCTTAAAAAAACAAACGTATCTGATTAGTTATGAATTTTAAAAAGACATGTTTAGCAATATTAAATATATAACGGTTCTGCCTTATCAAAATTGCTCTGCAAAATCCTTTGAACAAACTCCACTGCGTTCTTAGTCTATCTGATTTTACTTTTGTGTTTACCCACTAAAAACAATCGCTGTAATCTAAGAACATATAATTTAGATAAAATTCTTTTTGTGTTATAATATTCAATTTATGCAGACTTAAAAATTCCTTTAAAATGTGAACAATATGCTGGTTGCAAATTAATTCATTAAAATCCTGTTTAGTCGGATTTAAGTAAGGAGCTATATTTTCCAAACAGACCTCCCGTTGTTTTTTATGTCGGCGTGCATGCATGTGGCGCATGAAATAAAACAAGACGGTCTGACAGCGTTCAAGAAAATTAATTGGTGCATATGTTGATTAAAATCCAAATTTGTTCAATTAAAACAATGACTTTCTTGGCAGAATTACAATTTTGTTATCGTCTGCAGATAAGATTGCCAAGTGTCTAAAGAAAGGTTATGTGCAGCATTTCAATTTCATGCATTCACATTATTACGCAGCGCCGTGTGAGTTGTTCAAGAACGATAAGCCGGAACGCCTGACTAATCAGTCCAAATATTTCAAAACTGCCAGTTTCAGTGGAATGTAAGAAAAAAGAGTTTAAAGGAAGAATACGGCAAGACTCACGCCTGACGTTCGCAAACGTCTTGTCTGAGTTCGGAATTTGCTGCGCTCCACATTTTTTTAACTAAATTAGATAAAAACCTAACAAACCCATTATTATAGACAAAAATTAACCTTCATTAAATGCTGTATTGCTAACAAGCGTACTAATATAATTTGACCCTTACTGCAGACAATAGCAATGAAATAGACTATCAATGTGGGAACATGTCTTTACAACTAACTAATTATAACTACATCAAGAAAGAATTGGGTAATTGTTATAACTGGCGAAGGATTGTTGTTTGACATGTAAAGTTTTTTTATTCTTATAATGAGATTGTAATAAATGGCAGCCATGTAGCCTATATACGCATATAATACATTTATTGTCGTTCTATAACACTGATATATATATTTTGTAAAATGCGCTAACCGGCTTTTAGACAAATTAATTATTCAAATAGTGAGTTAGACAAATTAATTATTCAAATAGTGAGTTAGACAAATTAATTATTCAAATAGTGAGTTAGACAAATTAATTATTCAAATAGTGAGTTAGACAAATTAATTATTCAAATAGTGACTCTATCTTGAAACGTGCCCCCATGATTTATTTCCATTAAAGAACACAAGCTAACAACACGAATAACAATTATTTGCCCTGGCTGTTATATTAATAACCTCTGAACTTCCACGCAGATCGAAGGTCTAATATAAGTTAGTGATGGTCCTAAATATTCAACTAACTGAATTTCTCGAATTTTTCTATTTCGCCCTCTTATTGCATACCGTTTCTAAACATTTAATTAGCAATGTCTGTAAGAAGCATATCTGTTTTGTAATAGGAAGATTGACTTTGTACGTAAAAGTCAGTCCCCACAGTGATGGTGCATAAATGTATTCCAACTGTGATGTAACATAAATGAATTCTCACTGCCTTAATTTAACAGCTGATTACAGTAACACTGGTGCATGCTTACAGTCCTGGGGTACATTGCACTGTCAGCGATTCAATTTGTATGATACATAACTTTCTCGTCAATTCGCCACGTTTCAAATTAGACTTTTAACATTTATCTGATTGCGATGCGGCGCAAAACTGCTTACATTATGCAACTGTTCACACATTAGCCTCAACATTAAGAGCAAACATGCATAGATACTTGTTTAAGTAAGTAACAAGATATGTAGAAATATTGTATTTGTTAAAATCTCACGCTTTTGATAGTTCATAAGAATTTAAAAGGTCGAAAAAGATTCACGCACTGTCTTAACAAGCCGGACACATTTTTCCCGGGGTTAAGACTAGAATTTCGCTATAGTGGTACAGTTTTTACTGTCCCCTTTTTCAACATAGAGATTACGTCAATTTATTTAAACCACCGAGGTATTTCTTTATAAATGTTTAGCCTACACAAATCTCGAAACGGATGTTACGTCTGAAAAAAGAAGACAGAATAAGCGATATGTTTGCTTACAAACATTTTTAGATTTTACAATTTGCTTTAACTTTGAAAGTATGCCAGTTCATTCATTGTTAAAATGTACACATTGTGTACTTTGTATAACTTAAGTACAAAGACTTTCAAAATGTTTATAATCTCACGAAAAAGACCATTAACCATTACTTTACACGATATTCTCATGTTTCTAGTCAATGTAGGCTGGGTCGCAATGTACAAGCATGTGTTAAATAAATGTCGCTTTCTATTTGGTTTGACCTTTTTAATTGTAGTTTCAGACCTACTTGGACTACAATAAAATCAGGAATAACAAATATTTACAAGTAAAGATAGCTTTAGTATTTCGGACTAAAGTTCAGACGAAAATAATTATGTCATCAATTGGGCTTACGTCATGAAGTTATAACGAGCAGCTGTAACGAAATATTGATTTGAATGGAACGCACATAATCAAATGACAGATGTGCATAATAAAATCATAACATACTTATGATATGTTCATGTTTCATCTCAGCTGACAATTACAAAATATTATGCGAATTTATAAGATCACTTCAGAAGTTGACAGTTCACGTGATGGCAACACAGAAAACATGCATGACTGGCTTAAAATGATAAATCACCACACAAAAACAGAAAATTATAGCTATTACATTACGCCCACTAACGAGATATGCACATAAAATACCCCGAATGAAATGTGTTACATGAGCTTTGTAAACAAAAACTCGTCGCATCTACGTCAATTCAGGAGAAGCTAAAGGACCTTACTTAAATCATGACAAATGATAAAAGAATTTGCAAGTCTTAATAAATTTTGTGGTGAAATTTATCGTTCCTTTCAACTGGGTAGCACACTTTCTTTATCAAACAACTTCAGACGGAATGAATCTGTAACTATTTATTACACACAGAAGTTGCATCTTTTTAAGTATCATTATTATGAAAAAAATATTTTTAGGTTCAAAGATTTTCTAAGCCATACTTAATGCAATGCATATTTCATATCTACATTGAATGTGTCGTTTCTTTTGTATGAAAAGGATCTTTCAAAATTATTCATAAAATGTATGAATAAACCTTAAATCCACGTTTGAATGATAGAGTCAGTCCAAAGTTTAATGCGAACACCCCCGGTTTTCTGATCATATATTCACGAAGTGACTGAGACTGCTAATAGGAAGTCATTTGCTTTTAAAATGTGCATTATATCTTATAGACCATACTATTCAAACTATATACCTCGAAAAGGCATTTTTTTCTATACAGTACAGTTTTGAAACCGGTACTTATATATATATCTACATAATTTTAAATAAAGAAGTGATTTTTATTTGTATAAGGTACTTCGAAATCAATCTTGAATAATTTTAATTAAATTATATATGTCTAAATACCACAAACATCGTTTACTTTGTGATAAAATAATTATCCGTTAACATAAAACAAAAAGTGACAATGCGGCAATTTCCTCATAAATAACGTCATGTGACAGACCTATCAAGATTAGAATTTAATGTCGAACCAGAATATACAAAGCTTGTCCACATTAAAGTTTCAGCAAACACGTAACGTACAAAGACAATGCGTAACGGAGCAACAATAAAAAGTGACAACTTGTTTGAACGAACTCGTTAACTGTACATCATGAAAGTAGACATTTTCAGCACAAATATTTGCCAATCAGTATTTAGTATCGAACATTGATTACTACAAAGCGCCGCTTCAAAACGTTATCAGATCGGATAATGTATACGACGTCTGGTACCTTACATAACACTCTATAACTTACGTAACAATACGTTTCCGACTATTTGATCAGGTTTTCTCACACTAATGTTATGACTGTGACACGGTGTCATTTACGTGCAAACTTTCAACAACACCAATGTTAATTTACAGACCAGAAACACACTCTATATACCACATACGTAGCGAAATAAATTGACAATAATTTCTCCAGCACGACTTTATAACTGTACAATTATCAGGGAATTGATACGGTAATTTAACCAAAAGTCAAGAATAAACAAAGACCCAATCTCATTGAATGCCCATTCAGATCAAGTTTACCTTTCCCTTTCATGGGAAAATTGGGAAAACAAAAACTTTTATTATCAGATTTCGCGCAAACAAAGGCGGAGAGTTTAGTCGGCTATATACATGTAGATAAAGGAAGTTCTTGTTGAATGTTCGTTCTTGATATCAAACATTTCAAAGGGAGATTGCAATAAGGTTCTAACAGTTGCAAAATTATATAACAGGTAGAATTCTTTAGTTCTTACACTAACATTTAATTTTTAAAAAAGTGACCGAATGATACACATTTTCCGTCTGCTTGAAAAAAATGTATGTATGGTATATAAACGAAAATGCATGTAAATGCATGCGGTCTTACAACAATGCGCTTTGAACATCAAAGAAAACAAATATGAATCGTGCATGATATGGACATAAAACGTAGCATTTTGTGTTGTCATTAATGGAGAAATGGTCGCGTTAATTAATGACTATAGTAACTACAAAACATGGCCCGCAGCTATATACTGTATCCGGCCAGTCGTTCAACGCTAGGTCAAGCTTATGAGTTGACCCACGGCTGTTACACATGTACAAAATGAATAAATACACGGTACATATACGACTCAACTCTACTCATCATGCAATGACTAATTTGAGGATAATGCGCAGTTCTGAACAAATGATGAACCTGTGTTTGGATTTGTAGAAGATTTGGTAATATGTCACTTGTGCCTGACCTACAGTTATTTTCATAGCCTGTAGCAAGTTGATTTTACCATATAATGATACGTTCCTAGCCTGTAGCAAGCTATTTGTACCTTATAATGATGCCATTTCGCGAGATCATGCAGATAAAGGTCATGCACCCTGTCGTCTGGTTAATTCTTGTATTCGAATACTATCATAAACAGATATAGATCCTTACGTTTATGCAGAAGTTAATATCGCGGTTAAAACGTAGGCTGGTGTCTAAACAAAGGAATTCTGCCTAACTCTAGTTTGATTCTCTCATTTGTCAGAACAGTACAGGACTGCACGACATATTTCTTTAATAAGTGTTACAGTTTCTGCCATTTACGTCACTTCTTATAAACACCGAAACTATAAGGATTCAAGCTATTTCCAGACAAAATGAACATTATACGGTCCAAAAGATATTCATTTCATAGAACAAATAAAATGTTTCTGTCATGATCTTACCTTCTATAATTACAGAGAGGTGCACGTATTAAGTTTGCAAATTACTTTTTATCTGGAGAAGTATTTTCCTGATTAAAGGTTTAATGTTTCGAAGTAAACAAACTTATGCTTTAAGCTGTTATTACTTAACTTTTTTTCTACTTTACATCATGTTAAGGACATTGCCCTCGCACTGAATTTCTTTATTTCGTTTTCTAAGAGCTGGGACAAGCTACTTAAACGTCAAGTGTTTCGATACGTTTGATACTTTCTGTCATCATAAAGAAGCTATTGTCACGGGCGTAGGTTAAAGTCCTTTCATGATTTTACACATAAATGTCGTGTTCTTACTATCATTATAATTACATGTATATAAAGTATTGATATAAGAAACACCGAATTATACACGACACATATAGATGACTTGATCACCATTATATAGTGTGTACAAAGGAAACAAAACATGAAGAAACACAGAAATAAACTTACATGTTTTCTCAACTTCCTTTTTCTCTTTATAGTTGAAAAACACTCAGAAATCTGTAAAAAAAATAAAACACAAAAATGAAGATTTCAATCTCAAATACACCCCTGAAAAGAGAAAAGGTAAAATCCAAAAATAACTTTCAAATCTATTCAGTCAGGTCAGTGCATAATCTGTCGCTATAACACAAACTCAGGCATATGAATTTTGTATAAAATTTAAGGATTTTATCAGTTCGCTATTGATAAATTTCACTTACAGAGTGTTTACCGTTGTCCTGTTCTTAAACAATTTGAACTGGTCAAAATCAAATTTGTCAAATAGCTAAAATTCCACCACGATTTTACAGGCTTAACTGACGCGTACTTTTGTTACGATATATACAAGCCGTTAACTGTATACTGTGGCTTATCAGTAACTTCGATTAGACTCACTAACATGTGGAGTGTATGTGAGTAACATAGGCGAGAGACCCGGATGTGATGTATTTTCTTCATTTCCAAACGAGGATAATCCTACACTTAAGAATGGTCCTTGACAGGGGCCTAATGAAAACGATCAAATATGACCATATTTACACAATCAAGACGCTCCCTTTATCTTTAGCTTAGTTATTCTAAAACATATTTTCGAGAGTTTGATCCGTGAGCTTTATTTTTTACCTTTTCACAGATATCTCAGCAAACAAACAAACAAACAAACGCATAGACAAATATAAGGAGTATTTAGTGATCTCTTTTGACAAAGGTAACTTAGCGCAAAAAAAGTCTGAATTATCCCTTCACTTTCTGTTTTGTGAAAACCTATTTTAGGTTTATAAAACGGAATAAAAGACGACTCATACAATATCAACCCATCTAATGGTAGAAAATTGCTACATACACAATTCTAAATTATTAATATTCTTTTGTTGTTTTATCATTGTCATTATCATCATTGTTATTATCAGCATTATTATTATCAGCATTATTATTATCAGCATTATCATTGAACAACTCAGTAGCGAATGCAAATACATATATAGATAATCTTCTGAACTGAAGATGGACTGGGGTTCCATCCCTTATATTGAATAAACTATCTGTTCTGTTCTGTTCTCGTAAATAATAATAACAAACTATGTTGTCTACATTTATGTTTTACTTAGCCTGCATTTTGCCAATGTTCCCGATTTTTTAACCTTTACACTGTAACGTTATCGAAAAATATCACAGTGATCAATTCAATGATAAATAAACGTTTATAAACTTTTCAGTGATCCAAAATAGGCATTTATCAGATAAAAAAGTTACATTCTTTCGATACGTTAAAATCCAATTTGAATAATAATCGGCAGTAAAAATAATTCCTGTTAATGTCACGTTACCTGTTATTTTTTTTATCCGAAAGTGACAGTAAGAAAAAATCAAAAATGGCGTCTTCTGCACTAAACACGAAATCTCAAATAAACGCTTGGTTGCGCAAAGAATAACCATATATGTTTATGTATGTAAACATAAGGTGTATACATTTAAAGCACACCAATAAAACTCTACTTTTATCACGTAAAATTCAACGTTTAATCAAGCTTTAACCCAGAGATTACAGAAGTTTTAAGACGATTTTGATTTTAAATGTATACAATGATTACAAATTTATACCGAAAATAAACCACTAATCCATTTTGCAAACATCCAACTGATCAGTAACGAATTATGGCAATATTTTGAAATCTTTACTATATATACACAAAACAGTGTTATTGATATTTCTTTCAAACAAAAGAACTAAAAAATGGTTTACAATCAGAAGGATCAACTTTCGTATATAATCAGAGCATTATTCATTTTTTTGTAACGACTGAACACTTTAGAACAAAAAACTTCTTGTTTAAAATTTAACCCTTTATACATCAGAGAAATAAAACAATTCAACGAATACATGAATATGCTAATTTTCAAATTTGACTTCGTTCAATAGAACAAATATCGATTTGATTCTGTAACTGAAGAAATCTTAACATTATATTCAGGTCAAGTAACATGTTTCTTATAAGCAAAATGGCTACCTTATTACGAAATCCCTGATTTTTAAAGTAATTTGTAACAAATAAAACGTGATTGTTCTTGTCTTGATGAAATGAAACCAACTTGTTTGCTTATTTTCTTCTTTTTAAATTCTGTTCGAGGAAAAGTTAGCTCCCTTAACTAAATTTCGCCATTTGCACAACTGGTCGATTTTTTTTTCAGTGACCTCTCTTTTTCGCTAGCAGCTATTTGCAGGCTCTGGCCAGTAAGGTGAGTTTATATCTTTGCAATCAATGTTTTTTCTACATGATTTGTTGTAAACTTAATCAATTTTGACAAAAATATCACACGCAGCGCAATTTGAAAGTCATATTCATAAAGAAGATGGATACTAAAATGGTCTGAAATGGCGCAGATGAAATAGCATATGAAAACCGAGTATCATTAAAGGTACTTACTTACCTCAACTTTGATATCTTAGAAAATATCCATCTACATTTACATTCAGAATATGAAATACTGATGATTCTCTCTTTACACTTATGTTTATTAACTTGCAAAGCAGTTTCAAATTCTTACAGGTAAAAATATGTTTTATTCTTCGTCATGTCTAAGCTGTCAAGTCGATTTGAAAAAAATTCATTTACAACTTGGTCATACGACCTGGTGTAATAAATAGAAAGAAACGTACAAAACAGCGCTTGAAGTTGAGTAATAATTAATTTACCTACTGTAAAGCGCCTCATGGGTGACCTAGTTTTTTACATTTATACTACAAAGTATGCATCTTTTATGGCGAGTTAAATTCAGTTACACATTATTTCTTTCATAAACACCTGACCTGTAAAAACTATGTAAATGAAGTTGATTCGTTAAGGACAGTCTGCAAGGTTGCTGTGTGCACTGGCCTACCTATCCGACTGGGGAGGAGTTTTTCTTACGTGAACAAATGTATATTCATAATTTCTTACCATTGTATATAAATAATTTTGTCACGAATAATAAAACACAATGTATACTGTTTGTTCGGCCTTAAGATTAATCTACGTCACTATTAAAAAAAGAAAACAAGTTTACAGATTTGGCCTACGCCATAACAGATGCATGATACATCCGTAAAGTATGCTGACATTCATAAGAGCGTAGTATGTGTTTTACCCACTTGAATAATTTCACGTTTGCTGAAGAGTACATATTTCTTCTGAAATTGTGTGCATATCTATAGTTTATTCGGAGGTAAACTGTTTTGTCATTGATGCGTGGCTGTGCAAGTGGGTGTGGGTTTCAAAGCCAATCATTCGGTTATAATTACCCAGCTGTAACAGTACGGTGAATATTACGTCACAGAATGACGATATCTTGCCCCGGCAGCATAGCAATACAGCTACATGTACTACTAGTTACATGGTCTGGTAGCCTTGCTATAAGGGAGCAGAATTAACTGATGGGTCTGAAACCAGTTTAGTAGTCTGGCTACAGAAGAAATAATTAATAAGAGGGCCATGATGGCCGTAAGGCAGTCACCCCGAGTATAACTGCTATGAAACACAAGTGTAAAGTTGTAAAGTAACGGAAAAAAGAAATGCGGCATAATAGGATAACATTGAGATCCACTATACAATGCTTTAAATCAAATGCCAAACGTCTCAGCCTCATGCTTTCCTACAAGAAAATTCTATATAAGTTTTTTCTATATGTAAGACATCCTACAACATGAAGCAAAAACTAAATAAATAAAATATAAATGTAAAAAAAATTGAACAATGTTGGTAGAGGTCCACTGAACAATGCGTCATTCCAAATTTTAACGTCCGGATGAGACATTGAATAGATGCCCGATGTACACTGAGCATGCAAAAGAACCAGGGGTGTCTCTGGAATGGGGTGCTTTCTGTATCTTGTACTATCCCCCATAACATAACTGAATAACTTATCTCTTCAGGGGGCGTCAGTCATATGGGCAACGGGTACTGACGGTAAATAAACGCAAATAGATAGATCATACCACATTTGAGAAATATGGTACTTGCAATTTCATACAAAAATAATCCCGACATAAATGCACTTCCAAGTAAAACATGTGACCCTCGAGTGGGACTAATAGTGGCCCAAGAAACTTAATTTGAACAAACTTGGTAGAGGTCTGAACCTGGTGGTTTTAGAAAAAAAAGTTAAAATAGCAACCTCTGTTCTGCATGGAATGGTTTTCTTTGAAACACCTTAGCAAAGCTTCATGCAAGGAACATTCCTGCCAGTTTCATGAACCCTGACCAGGTGGTTTAGGAGGAGATGCTATTTAAAGTGAAAAGCTGAAGACGTACACAGTGCGATCACAAAAAGCTCACCCTGAGCACAAATGAGCTTAAAAATCTCCCAGAACTAACATATTCTATACTACTTATTTGATGTTCAGCTTGGAATGTTTTTACCCTCTCTGCTGTGAATTATCTCTAGCTCTTGTCCATGAAAGAACATGTAGCTGAGTTTCTTTTTTGAACATGCAAGAGTTACTGTTCCTTACTGATAAAAATAAATCTAAGGACACTGGCTGAAGCCAGTCAACTGGTTAGCCTACGTAATGAGTTTAGTATGACAACATGACGATTTAAGCATTATCTTACTTCATTAACTCTCGCAAAATAGTTGCGAAGTTACGTAGTACATAGTACTGTTGTTGGAACGCTCAGTGTGTAAGCCAGGGTCTTAAAACATCTGGACCTAAGCTTTTTGACATAGCAAACTTAGCAGGACCAACGGTTTTTGTCTATGTAACGTAAACAAATTACACATTATCTCAAAATACATCATCGTGTTTTAGACATGCTGGAATACCAACCGGCCGTGAACTGGGGTCATTCCTGGATTTCCTAGTGACCGTTTGAAACATTTTTCTATAACCGGGTTATGTCTCCAATGCAAGCTGTTCAAATTATTTACTCCGGGGCTATTTCCGTTGTGTTTATTGTGCGGAGATATTTTCCGACTACGATACACAGACATTCCATATGTTTTCAGTTACCAAAATACGTGTTGTTTAGAACGAAGTTTTCAGTGTCGATTTTAATGAATCTTCAGCAGTAAGCTGTACCTGTTTCTCCTTGAATCGAAATGTTTTTTGTTGTTTTTTTTTTGCGAAAATTGTTGCGTGTTGTTTGCAGCGTTTGACTACGGAAACTTTCTTGTCTGGGTTAAAGGATCATTTTAGCTACATAGAAATGCTAAGTGAGCACCGAAATGTTCTTGTCACTTCTAAAGCAAAAAAAAATGATAATTTACGTAAAAAAGTCTCATATATCAACCAACACATTTCACTGCATATATTAACAGGAAAATGTCTATACAAGTGACACATGCCTACAAAATTATCATGCTTTTTTCAGTTGTATGGCAGTTTGAAAGCGACATTAGATCGTAAACATGCCCGACACACATTTTTTTCTACGTGTTATTTTATAAAGGGGCCACGAGATTTTTTCAGCCTTACCTCATCATGGCTAAACTAGTTTGATAATCATACTAACGGACGTATTGTCCTTATTTTATCTGCAGATTTTAGTCTCAACCCCCGATCCCCCACACCTTGGAAATATTTTATTTTCTAATACACAGGAAAGTACAAAGATAGTTTGTGTACCTGTACCTAGGAGTAATCACTGTCTTTTTACTGACTGTCACTTTCTCGCTTGTGAGATATTTTTGAGAAACACAAAAATAAGCATAAAACTCTTGATTTTTTTATTTGAAAATATTCTGACAAACACTAACATTCAAAATTTTATAATGATTGATAAAGCAAAATTACTGTAGTCATTAACACTAGATACTTAGTATCAATGTAAAAAAATGTGAACAATGATAAAATGAAATGCGACTCTCCAAAAATACATTCGTTCATGTTCTAAAGTCTAACTTTATTCAAACAGATCGCCTTCAGTTCGACATTGCCATTAACAACCAAGTTGTTTGTATGACAACTAGACACATAGCACTATCAGTCGCCATTAGCCAGAATATCGAAAAATGACAACAATGTAGGATAAACATATTAACAAATTACATGTATATGCTGATAAAACTTATAGTTTGCCTCGAATCTAGGCATATCTAAGCTATTGCTGAACATTCAAATATACCAAATGTTCCTTTCAAGTAGCTCGTTTGTCCACCGACCAAGAACGAATGTATTTTTGGTCATAAATGCTAAAAAGTGCTGATAAATATTCTATCAATTTATCTTTCGGTCTAGTGGTCCCGTTTTCGTGTAATGTGCAAATCGTTGCTTCTACTTCTATAGAAAGTGAAAAAAGAACCGTTTTAAAAGGAAAAAAATAACATACAAAACAAAACAAAAGCTACGGTGATTCAATGATTCAATATATCCAGGGTAAACGCTACTGGTACATAATAAATGAACTAGAGCTACTCCTATCATCTAAATACACACATAAATAAACAAATGCTAGAATAACAAATACTTATCTTCTCTATTTGCTAAAAACCTATAAAAAAACTGACAACATATTCTGTAATTTACAGCACCATAGTTAGAACTGACAAACGCCACACGCTTTTCTTAACATCTGACAAACCACGCAATGACGTCTCACTTCTTACTTGACTGAAAAGACGTGGGATCTCACGGTTTACCGTATAAGACGGACTGGCATTGAAGATCTTACGAATTTTGTTGTAAAAAAAGGGATCAAATTTCACACTTTCAAAGGCAGAGTGAACACGCTTTACAGTCAACGTGAGACAGAACTTAGCGATTTCGTGAGATAGAACAAGTGCCTTAGCCTCATACTTATGTATTTCGTGAGACAGAACAAGTACCATGGTCTCATATTTATTTCGTGAGATAGAACAAAATACAAAGTCTCATACTTATCTAATCAGACATTTTTAACGTGAACACCTTATATCTTTTATCTAAATAAAAAACATGTTTTAAACTGCGTTTTTTATAAATAAACCAATCTTACGCCTTATGTAAAATCAGAAAAGACCAAGTGTCTCACGCCTTATCAGCCAGTGTCTCACGCCTTATCAGCCAGTGTCTCACGCCTTATCAGCCAATCAAACGAAGACATTGCAAATCCTATATCACAGGACAAACCAAAAGTACACTCTCTTTTCTTGTAACAGTCAGACACAAAAAAATACACACTCCGAAGGCATATTAAAAATTTGAACGAAAAAGCGGCCTTTGATAAAAGAAAGAAATAAAATCATACACATATATATGTTTAGCTACAGTCCCTTTTACCAAACAAATAAACACAATGCCTATATAAAGGCAACATAAAAAGGCATACATACACAACGTTTGTTCATTTGCTCCTTTCAAAAACAAAATTACATTAGTAATAACAAGAAAACACAAACTCATGTAAATAACATACTTCCGATTCTTCGTTTCTGAATTTTGCAGAAAAGGACAAAATACACATTTTAGAGCAGGCCGTTTTTGAAGAAAGGCATCACAGGGCATATCACTAATTTTGAATGAATTGAGGGTCTGAAAGTATTACTTCATACATGTGTGGTATGTCTTTTCCACTTACAGAACTAAATGAAAAACAAAATATGTATACATTAATATCGGATATACAAACGCTAAAAAAGTTAAAAATATACTTTCTGGTTGGTTACTGTAAAAAATAAATATTTCCATATCTTTAGTTTAATATCGTTTAAGAAATATGATATTTTTAAAGAAATAAATACATAATACTTGATCAGTAAAAAATATATAGTATCTATATCTAACTCAATATCAGAAATATCAAATTTTTCAGACTTCTTTTATTGTTTTTGCAACAAATATACTCTGGACAGACTGGCTTTAAGGTTATATCACAATCTTTTAAATCTCTCAAAAAACAATCACAATAAAGTTGTTTAGAAATGCAAAACATTATTTTCGTTACAACTACAGGAGCTGAAATATTACGTATTACGTACAAGTTTTGACATTAAACATCCCTTTAAATGCGAACAGATTTGTTTTGCGAAAAGAAGTTCTCATTTGTTTAAAAAGAATTACTTCATCTTACTGGTAACAACTGATAAATGTCATAACAGAATAATATCTACGAGAGAACAAGCAAGGTTAAATGCCTTTAAACCAAAAGCTTGAAAAATCTTAACATTTAAAAATACTGGCTTTGAAACAAAAATTGTCACAAAACATATCACATAGAAATATTGAAAAAATGTTTCATAAAATGCAACTTTAAATGCTCTGCAAAAGCGTCATACAATTTTTGAGCACATTGTATTACTATCGAGTGGCATACTTCGAATACTTTAATGAATCAATTTTAAAAGCTCCTTTAAGTATGAGTGGGACTTCTGATTATGAAATCAGTTTGATGTATTTGAATACCGTAGTCTCTATGAAACACAAATGATGAGAAAAAAAAAACAACAGAGTGACACAATTAACATCTTTTAAAATAACTCCTGAAGCATTTATGTATTCGTTAATACCAAAATTTGAAAGTAATCTGCATATTTCAAAATACACTACTCACATAAGATATATTAAGAGTGTTTGAGCCGAAATAAATGTGTTACATGAAACTGTCATTTGTGTGACATTTAAAGAAATGGTGAATGTAATATAAAGATAAATAGCGAGATCGAAAACTCATGTTGCAGAAAAGATCGTTTCCATGACGCTTTCCATGACGTCACACTATGGAATACCTCTTCAAGTACTTGTGTTACATAAAAAGAAACATCTCTGCTATCTGAAACAACTCCAAACTCTAGAAAGATCTCACTCAAAGACGATGTAGATCTGTATTTCCTTGAGAAACGACGTGAAACGGCATTCTAAGTCACAATTTGTGCAATGCGATGATTTCGAGCCTCGTTTTCATTAAATACGTTAACTGCAAGCCTCGTTTTCACTGTAATACAGTAACAGTTATTCTTGCTCATGAACTGTTCACTTAGCTGTCTTACATAGTTCTGGCAAGAAGAAAAAATAAAACCAACCACCTATGAAGAGTTAACAGATAACAATGGAGTGCGTATTCGTGTTTTTCAATCAACCGGAAGTGGCAACTTTTCGTCGCTTGGCGGCATTTCATTTGGTCTCAGTGTCGAGTCGTTGTTTGGCAAGCGTCGGTTCTGCTTCTCTTGGAAGTTTCTCCACATTTGCGTGACCAGGTCAGTGGTAACTAAGTCTGTAGAGTTTCTCGTAATGACTCTTAAAACAAAAACTCCGTCCTCTCTTAAATAATTGTCGGCAAAACGATGACACAATTTCTTGTCGAAGCCGTTCTGCAGCTGTTCAGTTATTTTTAGGTATTTCTTGACGTAACTTACGCGACTTCTTTTCATAATGAGAACATAGGCCCACTGAAGAACGTTGTAGACAGCGAGCGCGGCGATGAGGAAGAACCAAAACCAAAGGAAAATAAATATCTTCTCATTAAAAAGATTAATTGGAAGAACACACTGAATGGTAAAGCGTTGAATATTCTGCAGCTGACGGATCTGAAAGTCACAGAAAGTAACGCGAGGAAATCTTGGACTTTCTCGCCATGGTTGGTTTGTCTGAAGACCGTGAAGAACTTCGAAACCGTAGACATTGTAATCCGTCGCCATGAAAGCGTTGAGGAGATAGAACTGTCCAATTACGTTTGCAAGGTAGAGAAGCTTAATGAAAAGAAACAGCGCTGACATGTAGGTTCCACTTCGCTTGCTGCAGACGAGGCAACATACCTTGCTGACACGTTCACGCATTGCCGTGTAACGGTTCCAACTGTAGTTACGTTCAGTGTCGAGCCATTTGTCGATATGTTTGGCTAAATTTTCTATGAGCTCTTGTCTGGCCGCAGGGGAGGTAAGCTGGGTTTTCTCGGCCATGTCAACAATTTTGCTCAGGTTAATACCGGCATTTGGGTGAAGCATTTTCCAAATCACGTTCGGCGTTTTGAACAAAAGAGCTTGAAAGGCAAGAATAAGTGGGACCCACTGGTAGTATGTGATTTCTCTCTCTTTTCTCTCACCAATGTCAACGGGAAGTGTTTCGGAGAACGAGACAAAGTACGTGTTCGAAATCCAGCAGTAGTATTCGGCATACTTTTCATACCATCCTTTGAATTCCGCTGGATGCCAGCAATGGATCGGGTTGCCGACAAATTGTGATGTACTGACAACGACGGCGAATATAAGGAGGATTATAACGGTATAAACATGGCTCATTCGGTCAATCCAATCGTCATTTCTTGACCCTCTTAGCTTCTTAAAGCCGGGTATCGATCCCAAAATGGCACTCACCCTGTTCAGAAGAGAAAAGATAGACGAGCATTAGGGTGTTGTAAACGGAAATATTGTTCTAAAAATAAATACCTAAAAATAGAACAACGAGGCTGAACGGGTTAAATTCGTTTTCGTTTATCCAGGAAGAAATTAGAATCGTGTTTGTATAATCAGAAAGAAAATTCACAGGCAAATTTAAATTTGTCATCGCTTACAACACCCTAAAAAGGAGACAGAAGAAGAGAAAGAAAGCGAATTTTAACCCATCTGGCCTCTTCGAATGAAGTGCTTTCTCAATGTCATTTCGAAGAGTTCAGTAAAATACGTCGAAAAAAGGTTAGTACAATTTATCATGCAACGAGATATTCGTGACTGTACGGAAACATACGAAGATTCACGTTTTAAGATACAGATAAACAGGAATGGTGAACTAGCACACTAAATGACGTCATCGAATGCACTGTCAAAATACAAAAGACTGAACTTTAGCACATTTCAAATGACCTCAATATACATGTTTTTATTTTTTTAAATACTCCATCGAAAAGTTTACATTCATAAAACACACATTTAAAAGTCAGTGTACATACATACTTTAAAATTTATTATCTCTTGACGCAAACTTTTAAATTTAATTCATGCATCTATGTCTATCAAGCGTATTTGATCTGGCAAACAATTCAAGCGTTAATCCACAAAATCAATTTGAACTGCTTTTCGAAACAAACAGTGAAACCTACCACTCGACAAAATCCAATATATTTATAATAAACCGCTTTTTCGACTAATTTCATGTTGTATTATATTGAGACTTTAGATTCCTAGTTTTATTAGGATGTTCCAAACACTTTTCAAAGTTTTAGGCATGGCCTGAAACACATTTGGTCCGTAAGTACCAGATTTATATAGAGGTGTAGTAAACTACAGAAGTTACAAAATATTGGATGCCGATGAAACGACAGATTCAAATCGAGGTTAACCCTTGTTACATGTAACAAATACACTAGCAAATTCAAATTAATAGTGAGAGTTTGCCCATATGACGTACCACATGAAATCATTAGATGAACTGCACACAACATTGTATATGACATCAAATAGAACATGACATCAGACAGGACTTACTAATGAAATTTATACAATAAAATAATTCGTGCCAGATTTGGGCGAAATATTATGACCATGCAGAAAGCGTGTGTTGCTGGTGTCGGTATATCAATCATATCAACCTGAAAGACTGGACCTGTTCAGTAAGCAACTCGTCAACCATGAATAATTTATCAATGTAGTTGTTCATCTGTTTGGGTATTTCAAACTGCGAGAATTTCTTCATACTTAAGGGACTGTTTTAAAATGTCAAGGGTTAAAATCAATATATTGTGGACAACTGGGATAGATAAAATGTTATGGTCGCTATGTATATCTAACTTACAAGCTATGGACTTGGATGATAAATGTTTTATGTTTGCTTTAACTATATTTATTATTTATTCTGTAAATTCAGCGCTTTAAAACTTCTAATGCTAGGTCTTAGTGCTGGCGTGTTCATAGCTCTTATGGTCCGAACTATTTTCAAGGACCGAAGTTCCGAAAACAAGTTATCTTGTATCCTTGCGCGAAGTCAGAAATGCAATTTCGATTCAAATTTTAACTGACCTTCATTTCGGACCGGCGAAACCGTCGCATGATAAGCCGAGTGATGTATGGACAGTTTATTACGTGACTTTGCATGAACTGTAAAGTTCTTTGCTTACAGCTGTGTTTACCTTTATAATTACAAGATGCTGGTTTTTTTTTTTTGTTTCTATTTTTCTTTCGTCCGACATGAAAAGCAACTTTCAAGATGTAGTACTTTCGATAATTGCTCACTTTCAATTTTTTAAATGTACCATGAAAATTAACTATTTTATTTTTGCTTTTCAAAATGCTGAAATTCGTTTTTATATACGACAGTGCAATGTTTTGGACCTTCTAAAATAATTAAATCTCTTCTTAGGTGTTATGATTAGGTTATATTTTTTTCCTTTAGCGACAAAGTTATTAAATCCAAAAAGTATCATATATAATACCTTAAAATAACTTCACCATAAAATAGCTAGCTCTGTTTGGATCAAAACAAAACCTTATGTTCAGGCATGCGCAAATGGCCATTTTAAAAATATGAAACTCCGTTACTTTTTACACTGATAACATCTGTTTCGAATTACAAGTTCGTGTTTTCACCATATGCTTTGGCACCTACGTGCGTGTTAGATATAAATCTAGAAGTTGTAACCAGTAGATATTAATACTTTAATATCCGGTGTCACGTCTGCTTTTCAGCAAACAGGGAGGTAACTCTTAGGAGTTCCTGTAAAAATAAATTCCCTTTGCGTTTTGTTAAGAAGGTGGGGGTGGTAGAGGGGTTTGATCAAACTAAACCGTGGTTTAGAGACGCGTTAATATACATTGATAACAAAGAAAAGCTAGGCCAGGAGAAAAAATGGGATCTAAACCTATTTACACACTTCTGCCATGTTTCACAAAGTTTCACTTATTTTGTCTATTACGTAAGAAGCGTCTGTGTATCTACTTGACGCTGAACAACGCCATGTTGTATTATGCACTCATCAACCAGTACTGTATCAAAGTAAACCAACCTATCTCACTGGAGATGGTGTGAAATACTGTTTCAATTACATGAAATAATTTGCTCATAATGCGGGAAAAGTCCTGTCCTTTGATCTTCAGCAGAACAGAACACAATATTACATTCCAGATTTATAAACATAATCGAAGCGATTCTTCCATTTCGTGTTTGGCCGCAGTTATCTTAAAATTGTCAAAAGTCAAGCAGACGAAATGATCCGACATGCTAAACATAAGGTGGTATTAAAGGCCCATGTTGCAAAATGCTCATATTTCCTTTTACGACAACGTATCAATGGCTGCCAGTGTTTTATTGCAATTTATTGCTTTTAGCCTGGCTCGGGTTTCAGGAGAGGTCATTTGATTGAACAAAGGCTAAATACACTGACAGAGTTGAGCTCGTCAGCATCTTCGTTAAAAGGATCCAAAAAAAAAAACACCATAAAAATGGTTTGTAAAACAAAATATCATAAAATATTAGAAATGAAGAAATTCTTTATCAAGACTACAGAAGTATTCTAATGAAAATTAAATATCATAAGTTAAAGGCCGAAATAAGAATAAGGAAAATCAGACATAAACATCTTTGTAAATTAAAGATATTTTACAGCAGTCGTTGTAAGCAATAATTAACGTTCATTGTTTGCATTTACGACCATTCTTCTATAAATAGGAAACACTTCAATATATGTCATATTTTCGCCCATATTTCCTTATATGGATACAGTTTGATGGATAATACTATTAGCGAGTTGACATTTTATATTCATGTCGTCTGCTCACTTAAGATCTTTATTCCCACACTCTTATACTCGGCATATGTTCTCCTTTACACGTGTAATAGACCGTGATTATTCCACAAGTGTTTATCACGTTTGGTCTAAAAACGGTAGACTTTTATTTTCATGTCACTTGGCTTTCACAAACACGTCATTTGTACAGTTTCAAATTCGATTATGTGTTTTCCAAAAAGCGATTTTCTTAAAGCGACTGTCTCACAGAATGAGGGACATTAGTGGATTATCTTCCCTGAATACTCTCTGATATCAAATTGGTCCTTCCATTTGGATTCCTCTGCTTTTATCGCTATTTTCTCTTTTGGTATGGTGATAATTAAGCCTTATTATTTGCAACAGTGGTAGTCAGATAACACATTAAGTTTAGCAACATGTTTCGTTAACACCATTATCTTTGTTTTTCGATAATCCTAACTTTTTATTTAATATATATGTGACAATTTTCACAACTAAAAGTCAAGACCATCACAATAAGAAACAAGGATAAAATCAGAGGATTCCAAATGAAAGGACCAATGTGCTAATTGGTCTACCTTTGATGTTATCTGAGTAAGGGAGATAATTTGTTATCAGGAATGTCCCTCATTTAGCTGAATTTTTTTTTCTTTGAAATTTATAAGAAGTTAATATACTATTTTCTTTTTTTTATCATCGGTCCATCTGTGAGTCAGTCGCTTTAAGATATTTTGTCATACTTGTTTCACTTTCTGGCTTTAAAAAACAGCTTGATAAAGCAGCTTACTTTTAGTTAAATAAAGAAGACTTGTTTTAATTCCTTGAAAACACACCTGATATAAACGGAAAAAAGAATCCTTGTATGAATCAGTAATTCTGTTTTCCGTGTGTTTTGCGACATGGTAATACGAACTTGATAATTCTAAGACCCAAATATTTCAACAATTCTAGACAATGCTAAAACGTTTTAAGGTCTTATATTCCTTTATAACAAAAACATTTAACTTCCCGAACGTTTTTATTTTTTTCTATTTACGCATTAATTGAAAATGTGTTTACAACTGATAATTGTGCCGTTAAACGACAGAATAAAATGTACTTGAATACACTAACATCTGGAGAAAACACCAGTATTTCCTCAGTTGTGTCGACAGATACTTATGTTACACAATTAAATGACGAAATATTTCATGGATAAGATCATGTAAGATAAGAACCGGAAATGCTTTAATTTGCAGACGACATGACAGACAAGAGCAGAGTTCGGTCCATTAAACTTTTGCTACAATGTAGGCTAAGAGTTATCAAAGCCAGCAGGTATAATAAATATAGACAAAACGTTCGCGTCATATTTTCTATCTGGATCTTGTAACCTTCTGGCTTATAAGGGATCATTTAGGGACCGTCTCAACGTTGTTTTGATAGCGGAATACTTTTGGTATGGCAGGTAATTTTGTTGGCATAGATATGCAGATAACACCTGATGAAAGAACACGGGTGTTACAGCGTCCGATTTCACGCATAGTGGCTTCGGTAATTATCATTACGTCCATTGTGACGTAATCACGCGAAAGGTTCTAAAGAGCACCTGCCACTTTCCCCTAAGGGTCCCACATTTGTAAATAATGCTACGAAAATATTATGTAACAGAATCAAAAATATTGTGCAAACATGCGTTTTTTTCTAAGGTTGGGGGTAAGGTAAGGGAAGGGCGCCCGCAAGACATAAATAACACTGTTCGGAAATTCTTTTTTGTTTTTGGAAAACTGTAAAAAGATTGAAAATGAGAAGTCTAGCAACGCATGTCTTTACTCAATGTTGTTCAGTTTTTTTCCTCATCACTATGTTAATTTCTCCTCGGCATTCTATTAAACTGTCAACGACTTTTAATTCGCATTCTTTATATATGACAGGTTTGAATTAAATCATGTCTGTTTACAACGAAATCCATTTAAAAATTAAACCTTGCAATTTAAATGGAATTATTTACTGTACAAAACAGTCTTGTTATCTTCAGCGTACAAAAAATACGCATTCGATAATGAATACGGAAAACGCTCGTTCTAGTATATTAATAAACTTCGCTAGAAGACATCTGAAACTTTTCGCTGTCAGTTCCTTATAACATTTTAAAGAGGGAATGCAAAAAAAAAAACAAAAAAAAAACGCTTTTAGGTTTTTATTCTCGCTTCCTTATAAAGGGATATGCAGAGGGTAAACAGTTTACTTTTTAATATAGAAAGTCGTTTAATGCGCTTTGAACCCTTTTTCTAACCATTGTCGCCCCTACATTCAAACAGGAAGTTACACACATTATGCAAAAAAAACCCCAAAACTATCACGTGTTAAGTGCCTTTTAACAATGTGTTTAAAGTCAACTCGACATGAGTTTGTTTCGTCAGAAAAAACAGTCTTACAATGTCGTTCGATAGGGGTCAATGAGTTCATCTGAAAATTTACACACAAAGAAAATGCACCACGTGCATGATGCATGACTGACCCCTAAGATACACCAAGCGATTAGTCATTATCGCCAAGATAGGAAACGCGTTATCAAGAAGATAGGTATTTCCTCAACATTACCAAGTGTCAAACATTGGCTTCAGGCAAATGTCTGTATGAAATAATAAAATCAATTCATATTAAATCAAGACTGTAATTATTTTCCGATTTCTTTATTGCATTAACATCGGGTAGCTAAGTTATAAAATTGTCAATCACATCTTTCTTCGTGTGATCTATTGATTTCCCTTTAAAAAACACATTTAATTTAAATTTCAATTGTACGTTGATTTCCTGTAGGAGGGGAATAATTGAGAACAATTGAATAAGTTTTAAAATCGAGTATAATAGAGACAACTGAATTAAAAATCAATATCAAAATAAAAATGGCAGACATGTGAAAATCTCCTATGACTTGTGATAAACACAATAGTACTGACCATATTCCCACACAAAAGAAATCCCACAATATTTGGTAGTTTGTGATCAAAATTTAAAATAATGCTCTTGTATATTTTGTGTGAGCCAGCGCCTTTCATGTAATATATATTCATGGATGGAAAAAATTAGGACGTATTTGATCTCATTTCAATTTTTAAGGAGACACTTTAAAGGTCTCTCATATGGGGTAAAATACAACAATTAAAATTATGCCAAAGATAATTACGTTAATACTGTAATGATTTTTCATGTGTTAGCATTTCGGAAATTGGAAAAAAAGACACCTGTCCATTCACCTGTACTGCACCAGTTTAAGAAAATACATCATTATATTTAAGAAAATACATCATTATGTAGTAAAGTAATTGTACGCAAGCCGAGATACTGTGTAATTTTTTTTTTGTATGGGTCAATATGTTGCCTCCGTTATAGCGAGATTCTGACCCCAAACAAAAAATATTTTCCATCTTCGTGGTAATGTCAACTCTCTTGCGAGTTATATACTATGAAAAGCAGAATATGCTCAAGATTCACTAGATTATTTTGACTACATAATAAATAAACACGAGCTTGTAAATAAATCTGTGTAAAATATTACAAACAAAAACTTGAAAAGGTAAAGCAGAGACGAAGATAAATATTTAAGTGTTTAAACTTTCTTTTTTTTTACATTTTTCTTGAATAATGAAACACAGAAAAAACATAGTGTTAAGTAACACAAACTAACATATATAAACATAAAAGATCAACTTTGGATATAGAGAACTATAACTAAAAAGGAGGAAAAAACAAACAAACAAAACAAAACAACTTACATCTTTGAAATTTTATCCGCCCAGAGCGGTGTGTCTGTGTGTTGTGTATTTCTATAGCAATAAAAGTCTTTTCACACACTTGTAAACCACTATTGTGTTATCTTCGTGGGAATTTAGTAAAGTCTCGTGTGTTTTAAACCAAACTTTCAAAATGTTTTGAAAGTTTTACAATAAGTCCGAAATCAAGAACTTGCGAAATTTTTCTGATGTAAACGAACTTAGTCTTGCCGAAAAGTTATCAGTTATCGGCTCGCTGTGTAAACTGTCCCAATAGAGGCGTGTTAAAATATTAGCCAATCAAAAACCGTGCAGTCATGCCCTACAGGTTTTATTACGGCTTATCACATCAAGGACATACATAGACTTGCTTCGAGAATGGGATGTTAACTCTTATAGCGAAATGTATTGTAATATAAACATAAAATAAAGAATGATTATGAAACAGGAAATAAGAGTTTATAATAAAACACAGATAAAGTGAAGTAAAATGAGTGAGTGAATGCATGAATGAATGAATGTAGGAATTCTTTATTGAACGAAAAACATCAAAATATATGAGATTCAAAACGGCGTTATGAAAAATTTATCATCTTACCCGTGTGGCCATCGCAATATTTGTAGCTATTGTCGAAGTTATTTTTTTCTTATTTAAACTTTCAGAAACGAGGCGGTTTTTTTATCAGACTGAACACTGAAAAATCTTTCAGACTTAGTCTCTTAAATCTAGAGACTTGAGCATGTCTACACCACAAGCCCCTTTTCCGATGCAAGGGAAGTCACCTATTTCAAAGAAGTCTGACAAGAGATGCATTTACTACTTCCCTTTACTAAAGCACTATTTTAATACGTGGCAATGCAAGGGAAGTAATCCAATTTAAATCACAAACTGAGAGAGCCTCCGCGGGTTGGTCAGAGAGCGGAAAAAAGTACTTTTTGGGCTGTCGGAGTGATCAAGTGATGCTTTCTGCCGTTTGTGATATTTCCGGTCTTTTACTCAACGGTGCACGGAAATGGTACCGGGCATATTTCGAACATAAGAAATATGGCTGCCAGGATTGTTGACAGTTGGTTGTTGTTGTTCTAATCTCAACTACTTACAGAACGAATCTTTTTTTTTCGGACTTTGGAATAACTACTGAATGTTAGGATAAAAGAAATAAAAACCAGTTTGTACACAAATATAAATGAAGTTATTACATCACCAAAAATATATTTTCTCCATTCCGATGCGTTGGTCGGCTTTCTCAGTTATTTTTTTCGCGTGAACTCGCATGAGAAAAAATATTTTTTGAGGGGGGGGGGGAGTGACCCCCAGGGGAGGGGATGACCCCACTGTGGTCACAGTGCACACTACCAAATATCTAAGCTCCAGGCCTTGCAGTTTGTGACAAGAAGATTTTTAAAGAATTTACTATATAACTCTATGTTAAACATGTGACCCCTTGGGCGGTGCCATTTTTGACCCAGGGGCCATGATTTGAACAATCTTGGTAGAGGTCTACTAGACAATGCTCAACACCAAATATCTACGCTTCATGCCTTGCGGTTTCTGACAAGAAGAATTTTAAAATTTTCCCTATATAACTCTATGTAAATCAAAGGACCCCCGGGGCAGGGACAGTTCTGACATCAGGGTCATAATTTGAACAATCTTGGTAGAGGTCCACTAGATGATGATAATACCAAATATCTAAGCTCCAGGCCTTGCGGATTTTGAGAAGAAGATTTTTAAAGTTTTTCCTTTTGCTTGCCATGGCAACCAGAGTTCTGCATGGAATTGAATTCTTTGAACAACTTTGGTAGAGCTTCATGCAAGGAACATCCCTGGCAAGTTTCATTGAATTTGGCCCAGTGGTTTCAGAGGAGATGTCGTTTGAATGGAAATGTTGACGACGCACGACGCACGACGACGGACGCCGGACGGAGGGGTATCACAATAGCTCACCATGTCACTGCGTGCACCACTTTTCGACCCCTGGCCAAGGCAAATTCATTGAAACAGACAAGTCGCTTGATATTCAAAGGCACACGATAGAGTCACAACACTACATGCTAATTTAATTGTTCGTCTGTTATGGCACACCTTAATCAGCTAGTGCTAGATACCTGTCAACCCTACACTTTTTCAGTATCCAGCTCACACGGCATCCTATTGAACTTCTGCAGCCGAAACCACTGACATAACCTGCTCCTAATTTCAAGCTCCTACTTTACAGTGAGTGCATTTCAATACTGTTCAATAAGGAAAAACTTAGAGAACCTCATCCTGACCACTCTGAATACCCATAACCTCATGTATTAATTAATTTAGACTTTAGCAATACACATATTAATGCATCATACCCTATCATTAATAATTTCTACATGGCCAGTTCGAATGTGTGGCTGAAAAACTGGTATATGATTGGTTAACTAATCTGTACTAAAAGATGTACCCAATACTTGATATGTTTGAAATGAATGTTGTCCTCTGTGATCATGTGTAAATGTTTATATATGATTTGTTTGTTTTGGGGTTTAACGCCGATTTCAACATATAGGTTCAGGCCCGGATTTACCGGGGGCTTATGGGGCCCAAGCCCCCCCCCCCCCAGCTGGCCGTTTGTAAAAAAATAAAAGGGCTCATTTTTAAAGACTCTAAAACATTTTTTTTCAGCCTTTTTCACCTCGTAACAGAAACACAGTCAACCTTGCAATTTGCAATGGTCATGCAATATTACATAACAACTGATAACGAGTTCGCAACTTTATAGCCGTGTATATTACACAATGTACCGTATATTCGGTGGCACGGATTATCCGAGAGTTCTCCAGACTGATCATGATGTATAGTTTTCAAGCGTGTAGTAACCTTGACGTATTTGATAATGTTGTTAAATGAGCGTCTGCTGACCATGATCAGTTGCCTGATGATATTGTCCAAACTCCAGTCGTATCAACTCGGCCTTTTCCGACAACTTCGTATAAAGACTTATTGAAGTCGCCCGAGGTGTTCCGAATGGTGCAAACTCCACACAGCGGTTACTTCTCTTCCATTCTTTCAGTACAGTAATCACTGCCGACAGTCAATGTCACGTGATGATGGTCGAAAGTAAATAAACAAAATTTTAATTTTTTTTTCAAGTTACATTTTTTTTTAAATTTCATTACACCCAGACATGTTTAATCGATGCAATTCCAATTGTAACTAAACTAAACAGAGAAAAAAATAAATTCTTAAAAAGTTCATACATGTATATATAGCTGAAATCCAGCTAAGGTTAACCCGTGTCTGCAGAGATCTTTCCTAAGAATGAAGGGGAGATCACTGCGAGGAGATTGGATATTGTGATGACGTTATGCCAATTAATTTATTGATAAATTATTTGTTTCAGAGGACTTTATAAATATAAAATGAAAAAAGTTAAAACTTGTCATATGTTTATTGCTTTAGTTGAACATTTCAAAGAATACCAGTATATTTCTTTAAATTCTCACACAAATTTCATTATATTTTTATGCCTACAATGCAGCAAAATGAGCCATTTACTCCACCTTTTTAGAAAATTTTCTTGAGGGGGGGGGGTCTATATAAGGAACCTGTTATAAATGATGGTACCTCGAGGCATGCCATTAACCGGATTTATTTAATTTCTGTAAATATGTTTTGTTTGTATGTATATGAATGCTCGTGGACTGTATTGTCTTTTGCAAAATAAACTCTCTCTCTCTATGTAAAGTTATCAAACAAACATCACTGCACATAGCTTCATGTGAAATCCAGTGGACACCTTGAACCGCTGCTGTTATCGCATGTAGCATTTCTGTATTCCGTATACATCTAAAATCAAGACTCGGGTTCTTTTTATACCCCTTATCTTCGAAATATTGATAATGATAGGCTAGTTTATATATGCATTATGTAGAACTACATAATTTTGTTTCAGGGACTGATCACACTAAACAGGACAAACCCAAACAAACAAACAAACAACCAACATCCCGCCCCCTCAAAAAAGAAAGAAAGAAAAGGAAACAACACCCACCCCCAAAAAAACAACAACAATAAAACAGGAAAAAACCCTCTAGTCAATCTAATTATTTCATCTACAAATTTAGATTTTCTTGAAACAATGTAGTTTGATTAATCAGGGATACCTTCTGACACATACATGCATCTTATAAATTCTTAAACAGTGAGCCTAAGTCAAAGGGGGTGGGGAGGGGTACCAGACATTGAAGTATTACGGTTGTGTCCAAAGTCCCGCTGTCAATGTAATCGCAATCGAAGAAGTTATGATAGTCAATAGGTCAACAAGATTAATTTTGATGCAAAGCATCAAAGGCGGCGCACATGGTTTTGAAATAAGATAAATAATAAGTGTATAAATTAACCTAAACAATTGTACACGTGTGTAGTACATGTTTTACATTTCGATGATATAATCAAGTTATTTACAGATGGGATGTAAAAAGATTTTAAAGGGGGACATTTGAATTATATCCATGTTTTGATCACTTTTATTGAAGTTGTGAAATCATGTGAATTCACTTTTCTTCAACAAAATGACCAGATATGAATGACTATATTCTCATAAAAAATCATTTGATCTTTCACTTTTTATGAAAATTGCATATTGTCTCCCTTTAAAATTAAAAATTGGGATAATAATCAAGTGTTCTTCGTCTACGACACAGTTCAGCACTTGAATATTCCAAATGTCTACTTTTGCTTTATTTCAACAATCTATACTCTTTTAATTCTGTTTAAATCATACTGTTTTGTGTCTTTTTCTGTTCTATCCTGGTTGCGCAACCATGATAGACAGGATATAATGCAATTTTTACAAACTCAGATTTTCAATCTATTTCTTGAAGAAATGTTATGTTTTCATTGTTTATATTGTATGCATGAAGAAAATACCATCACACATGCACATGCAGTGGTCATAAGGCTTCAACGTACATTAAATACTATACTTTATATAGATTTGCTGCGATTGACCAAGGAACATTTTGGAACTATCGATAGCACATTAAGTAAATTGAAACAAGGATGACTTCAGTGATCGGAAAGTTTGAAAAGGGTTGCTAAGTTTACTGTTCAAAGTTTCTAGGCAGCCCAAGACATGTCAAAATTTCAATTTTAAACCTTGAATGACAATTCCAAGAATATGTTTTTCTTTCCACAGAGAATGAGAATTTGAGATCCATGGACGGTTATTTCTGTAGAAGAGAACTGTAGAAGAGAATGGTCATTATAAATTATTTAAAATCACCTCGTAATCTTGCTTTTCCCCCGGTCTGTGTTTAAGAGAAAATTATATCTAAGGAATTACCGTCTCTGGTAGGAAACCGGAAACGAATTTTTGTGTAGCAGTAGCAGTGTGAGTGTATTTCTGAAATTGGAACAAAGAGAGCTACCGACCTGACAGTGCTTCCGATAGGTAATCAACTATGAAGTACACATTCTCCTATAATAGATGAAGGGCTTACTACTAAATATTTTCTTGTACGCATAATATTCCCAGATCTGGTGAAAAATATACCAAGATACTTGTCTCTGAAGGTGTGTCCTCGATTTTGAAATAACAATTCCTATGTTATCGACATCCAAAAAATAAAACCTTACATGTAACATCTTTGTTCGAATTCCAAATTTCACAGTATGGTATTACATCATTTCAATTTTTTTGTAATTTGTCTGCACTAGATAACACCCGAAGAACAACTGGTACTCTATCATATTCATGGTTTAACGGTTTAGTGTCGTAGTGAATAGATATGTTTTTTGTAACTATAACGACTGAATTGACTCCAGAAAAGTAAGAGTGTTCTTCAAATTCATCCTTGTGTCTGTATTCACAAAGACAGACTAATTCTTTATTATTGCATTAAAACGACAGATCTTGTACAATTTCTATTTTCAAGTTAGTTTATACAAATCAATTTTATTTCGATTGTGACGAAAGCTTTTAGCTAATAGAATCATTCTCAAATCCATCCCTGGAACCAACCAGTACTAAGTAATGAGAATAAAGTTTCTTGCTGAAGGAAATAACCGATGCCGACACGGCCGCTGACGGGGTTCGAACTCGTGTCTTGACTAGCTATCCTTAGATTACAAGTCCGACCTTTTAACCACTCGGCTTCACCTTTCTTTATATAGCTATAGTTGAAAGAATTAACAAAGATTTGCATTTCAGATTAAGTAGCAACACACTGCTAGGTAAATGCAGTGAATACACAAGTACTTGCAGCGCTTTGATTTGTTTTGGGAAAAGTCATTAAATCTGTAATTTTTGCATCAAAAACTTTTAATTAAAAAAAACAAACTTACCTGATTTGGATCAATTTATTTTTAAAATTAATAAATACGATTTATGAAGTGACATATTTTAAGTGATGTACAGAATAATTGGATTTTTTACATTGATAATGTTACAAGATTCTCCCAAATTGATTACGTCAGCGCATGGTACAAAATGAAACACTATTCAAATATAGGCGTCGCCGCCAATAAATAGTTTGAAATAAGTAAACGTCATTAATTTATCTGGCATTCAAAATAAACCTGGATCTCTTGTATTATATTGGATATATAACAAGGTATTATGTTAATTTTTTACTTACATGTTTTTTAATTTTACACGCACAGGTTTTATATCGTGATGATGTAAAATAGTGACTTTTCTTATTTAATAATGTATCAAGTTTCAAACTGTTATGCTACGCACCACTGCACCTTTTGTACGTAATCGCACTGTTTACTATTGTGACAGCTACCACGTGTTAAAATGTCATATGTTATTTCATTTTTTTATTAGTTCCTATTATTATCGATTGTATAACTGTTTTTCAATAAAACTTCTCTTTTGATTACAGACATCACACCACCCACAAAGAGACCATTATCGTAGATCTTCATTGAACACTAGACATCTGATAAAATAGAGTTTGCCAAATATACCAATACCAAATATTTTGTTACATTAAGCATTATATACAATGGTTATAGCAATCTTACACAGTACAGGTATGTGCGAAAAACATGGAAATAAACAAAAACGTTTTCTGAAGGGTCATTTGAATTACAGAAAAAATCGATTGCGAAAAATTACATGTATGAATTTTACAAATAACTACATGTTATAAATTAACGGTATCAAGCTAGATGTATGCAAGTAGAACATTTTACACAATAACCCTGATTTTATCATCGAAATAAATGTATTTTGAATATTTCTTATTGTTGATTTTGAGGAAGAATTTAGAAAGGATGTAAATTTATTCAAATTCGGCCAAAGACAATAATATTCTTTAAAGTACTTTTTTCTCAAATCTCTATATCTGGGACAAACAAACAGGAAGTGATATTCCGATTCTATTTTGTTCATATTACAAGATTTACAGAGTCGTTGTTCCCGAGGTATATTGTTACATCTTCCTGTTTTTATAAGTAAATGATGGGCATACACCCGGAATCTAGAGAGGTCTAGTAACTATTTCCTATCATGTATACATTCAATATATTTCTCACGTTCAAACGTATGTTTAAAGATAGAGTATGACTGCAAACGCGGGGAATTATTAATGTCCGAATACCATGACTGATAGTTATTATCAAATATGTGTTGTTTAATTAATTCAAAAGTATATGTATCGAAAAATTGGTCTCTCCATACGTAGGTAAATCCGTGCTCTTCTAATATATGTTTCACATGAGAAGCCCAGTTTTTGTTACTATATGTAACACTATTATCAGCATCATTTCTCAGTAATGTATATATACTACTCAAAATTTGATAGGGATCACTTTTTCTTTCTTAAATATCTTTTCAATATAACCTCAAGATAACTGATTTTTTCTCATACATGTAGTTTATTCATATGGCAAAGCCGACCTGTCCAGCAGATTTTGATTGTTTACCTGTACATGGCTCGAGATGCACGGGAAAAGCGATACCCCTGGAAAAGTGGTGCACCGCGGGCATGTACCTTCATGTACACATCCGTTTTATTCAGACTTCGCTTGTGCATGGTAACGTCTATATCGAACCTAGCACTGGTCATGGCAAATATACGGCAAAGACGGCGTATTGACGATGAGGAGATGAATAGGGGGGTAGGGATGCTTGAGGCTGGGCGTTCCCAACGGCACATGGCAGGTGTCCTTGTGAGTTTTTTTTCTTTTCTCTGTAAAAGCTTTACATTCAAGTAAATAATTATTTTTTCTTTTCTCTGTAAAAGCTTTACATTCAAAGTTTTTTTGTTTCTTTTGTCTGTAACAGCTTTACATTCATGGTTTTATTGTTTTTTTTCTCTGTAAAAGCTTTACATTCAAGTAAATAATGAAAATCATCACCAATACTTGATTCAGTATTGCAAAAAGTACATTGACGCTGTTTAGTTCTATTCAGGGCCCTTGACTTGATTGTTTACAAATTTGAATTCATGTTTATAGAGGCGGTATTTTTTTCATTTGGAGGAGTTTTCTATTGATCTGTACCACTCATAAACAAAAATCAGAGAGCTTCTGTTTGACGTTTACAGCAAGCTAAATTGAATTACAGAATACATGTCCGTTCCATATATTTAGGCAATCGACCAATTTATCGGTATGGTACCGTTATACATTTTTCGTAAAATTAATCTTGAAATATTGGAGAAAATTGTTATCTCAATACCTTTAAAGTATACTACTCAAAATTTGATACGGATCACTTATAAGAATGTGTATATTTACTACATAAGGTTGAAAGGTTACATTTTTGTTGTGATTCTGAAAATATGTTCATTTAACAACAGTTTGGTACCAAAAAATGAGTAAGTCTGTAAACCGTTGAAGCGTGACAGAGGCTGAGCCGTAGGAGGGGCACGAATTTGGGATAACACAGACAGGAGATGAAATGGAACTTGTTGGAAAAATCAAGTCTATGGCCTGAATTCTGCTTTAATATCGCGTGTGGTGTCCGTTTGCTTGGATTACTGTTCTGCACCGCCTTCTTATGCTGCTAATGAGTCTCCGGATGCTTTGTTGTGGGAGTCGAGCCCACTCGTCCAGAAGGGCCTGCTGTAGCCCAGGGACCGTGGTTGGCTGGACTGGGCGAGCAGATATTGCAGTCTGCAGCATGTCCCAGGCGAACGTACACATCTAAGATCCCACTGACGTATCGTACAGCCATGAACGTGCCGTTTTGAACAATGTGCAGGTCCGTTCTTCCCTTCATGCTAATGCCCGCCCACACCATTTACTTACATGGGACGGGAAGGTACTTCCCTCCCCAACTTCTGTATGGACCCCCCCCCAATTTTATAATGCGTAAGCACATCCCCCTTCCTATCCCCACTCCAAGACCCATCCAACTTTTAAAACTTTTTTATACATAGGTACTTGCCTCCCCCAACCATTCAACCATCACCGTTCCCTGCCTCTCAACCCCCATTCCGCCCCACCCCCAGCATGTTTCTTTCAACCTTTTTTCATAACTACATATTTGCCCCCCCCACCTCCAATCTCCAGCCCCCCATCCCCCCTTCCAAAAAAATATTTTTTTACTTTTTTGCACACATACATTTCCCCCGCTCTCCCACCAACCTCTCCCCCACCCTTAGGCCCCACCAAATGATTTTTTAACGTTATTTTTCTAAACGCCCCAGATTCTGCCCCCTCCCCCAAAAAAGGTTTTCTTTCACATTTTTATTTTTATTCATTTTTTTTTATTATACGTAGGTACTTGGGCCCCCTAACCCGAACCCCCACCGTTTCTTGGCCCCCTCCCCAACCACCCACCCCCTCAAAAAACAAAAAAAAGACTTCAGACCTACTTACAGTAATTGAAGCTGTGTCCATGAAGTTTGGACCAGATGTACAATTTTGTGTCCATGAAGTTTGGACCAGATGTACAATTTTGCATACAAACGAAGTTGGGTGGGTATACAGGAGTCACTATGTGTCCACATATTGTTCAATATTGTCATGATTGAAGGGATTTTGAAATAAGTTGACACAAATGTTAAATACATTGAAACCATGTATCGCATACAACTCCCACCTGCCTAACTCAAAGGTTAAGGTCAGTCCTAGAGGTCATTTATATTTTGTGTCCAATCTGTAACTTTATCAAGTGATTTTTAAATGATATGGCACAAGTGACGCCTACATGATAGAGATGTGTCGATCTTAGTCATCTTAGTAGAAAACCTTGGTAGAAGATTTTGTGAGAAAGTGTGGTTCACAAAACCTATAACTCTACCTTTCTTATTTAGTTCTTTTTTATATTTATATTATATATATTATACCTCATTTATATAGCACCCTTTTCGTATGACAACATATGTTCAAAAAGGTGCTTTACAGTAAAAAAATTAGAATGAAGAATTTTGTAAAAAATATTTAAAACATTAATACAATATGATCATATTTTCAGTTACGAACTAATAACTATATAACACAGAGTCAATAAAATACAGCTTTTATACAGACCTTCATACTAGCCTAAAACAGAACAAAACATAAAATTAAAATAATTACACAAGTCTACTACTAAATATTCAGTAAAAGCACAAAACATAGATTATAATACTATAAAAAATGTCACAGGACTCACTAAAATAACAGTAAAACATCTAAGATAAAAAAACCTTAAACGATAACTGTCATCTGGCATCAAGACCCAAAGTCTTGTTGTGACATACTTTGATTTGTTTTAAAAATTTGAATAAACAGGTGAGTCTTAAGTGCCCTTTTGAATGAACTTAAAGTACTGGTGTTTCTGATTCCTACCACATAGCTCCCTCACCATACATTGCAGTCCGACTTTTAGGTACAACTAACCTACTGACATCATTTTGTGATCTCAGTTCTCTTCGAGGTTGATATACTTCTAAGAGATTCTTTATATAGATGGGTGCTTGATTATAAAGGGCTTTATAAGTAAGAAGCAATAGCTTGTACTGAATCCTAGATAGTATGAGAAGCCAGTGTAGCTCTCTCAACACAGAAGATATATGTTCATAACGAGATGTTTTTGAGATGATTCGCGCAGCCATGTTCTGAACATTTTGGCATTTATTTAGAATTGGTTTTGGAACCCCATGCAGCAAAATATTGCAATAATCCAATCTTGATGTTACAAGGGAATTGATCAGAGATTTGGTTGCATCTGTTGTCAGATATTTTCTAATGTGTCCAATCTGTCTTAACTGGCCGTAACATGACCTGCACACTGAATTTACATGTTGCTCCATGCACATCCTGGAATCCATCATAGCCCCAAGATTTCTAACACAAGATGAGGGTTTTATTACTGAGTCGCCAACAGTCACAACAATGTTTTCAACAAACCGGGCATTCCTATCTGATGCAAAGACAATGATTTCTGTCTTGTTCGTGTTTAATTTTAACATGCATCCGTGCATCCAGGAAACAATATCATTGAGACAGTTTTCCACATGATGTAATGCTTCTGTTTTGGATAACTTGTCCGTCGGTTTAAAAGACAAGTACAGCTGCGAGTCATCAGCATAGAAATGGTGTTCAAGTCCCTGTATCTTTCAAATATTACCTACTGGTTTGGTGTACATTGTATAGAACTTAGGACCAAGTACTGATCCCTGAGAAACACTGAAAAGCATGTGAACAGGTTGTGAAGTTTGCTACTATACATACTGTTTGGTATCGATCTGTTAAATACGACTTCATCCATGCAAGGGCTTTATTTGAGATTCCAAAATATAATGACGATGTAGCAATGTGGCATGGTCTATGGTATCAAAAGCAGCGGACAAATCAAGCATAACACGTATTTCCCTCTTAACCTCTTACAATGTGGTATTGTGGGGATATTCACATTCAGTGATAGCTTTATTTATATTTTATAGCAGTATTTTCACTCCAATCTATTCTTAGAAAAAATACTAAAAAGAATACACCTATTTTGAAACAGTATTACTATGGCGATCATCCATCGGTGCTACCGAATTTCTTGTTTTTTTTTCAAGTCATGAATTTCGAAATTAAACATTCAGCAAAATAGAGAAACCTTTGTTCTTTTGTAAAAGAAATAGATTCTATTGAATTATTAAATAATCTGTATTGAAACAACTTATTACAACTATGTATCAGGTGCCCCAGTTATCTCCACTCTACTTCTCCGCGCACTCTCTGTATATTTGTAAATGCTTTTTTGTTTTGTGCTGTATTGCCGTTCTTTGTTTGCCTTGTTTAATAAGAAAAGTTATAGATTTATATGTTTACTGATAAAGTCATGTATATACATGACGTGTGTAATGAAATAAACTGATACTGATACTTATAAATTCAAAGGGGAAGGGAAGGTACAATCCCCTTCACTTCATATGCACGCAAGATAAAAGGGTATGTGATACGGGCATCAAGGGCACCGCAAAATGCCTTTGAAGTATTTTTTTTCCAGGCGATAGAAATGATATAAATACCTTTAATTACAAATTTTTATTTGTCATAAATTTATCTGTTAAAATAAATAAAAGTTAACATAAATGTATCAGTAGTATTAAAAATTGTTTGCAGCCTACATTAGTACTCTGTTATGATTAAAAAATATATGCAAATAGTTATCTTCTAAGTGAATTTTTTTCCTCCGATACGGATAGTTTGAAGTTACGCGGCGTTTTTAATGAAATAAATATTTTGTTTGTCATTATTCATCATTTTAAAAGAGTCGATTTTATGTGCTTGAAGTAAATACGCTCCCGATATGGAAACTTATGATACGCTCCCGATATGGAAACTTATGATACGCTCCCGATATGGAAACTTATGATTTCAGTGCTACATTTATATGTCAAAGTAAAACATCGCTGGCGGCATGGAAGAAATGTCTTTCTTAGAAACACCTATGTCAAAGCGTCCTGAAAAAATTGGCTTGTTGTCCCTGTTTCAATACGAGCACATTCATTTTGAGTGTATTAAATGTTTAGCAAAATATTTAACAATTTCAATTCCAGTAAATGCAAACTGACAAAAAGTTATTTCAGTTAACCTACAATGTATCTGGTTTGGTTTATTGGGGTTTAACGCCAGTTTTAACAGCTGAGGTCATATACAGGCGGTCAGTCCACCTAACCGGTGTTCCTATGTATTCAACTAGTTTACTAACCAATTTCTCCGCAAGTGACTGACTACAAAAGACCTATTGACGCATTATCTGAGATCAATTATTACGGAGAAATTTCGCCAACACTGATGGGGATCGAACCGGGATCGTCAAGAGTGACAATCAGATGCTCTACAGATTGAGCTAACCGGTCCGGCAAACCAACAATGAAACTAGTTTTTTTGGTAATCTTGCTGGAGAAGGAATCCAGAAAATATTGTGTAGATAGAAGAATCTCCGTAGATCCCATCAATTCATTCATTTTGTACCGCCACGTCATCACCTTGTTGAAGGCGCACAATAATGGCTTGACTCCCTTGGTTATGGTGGCCATCGGTTCCTCGTGAGTACACATAACCTTTATTGATCCCATTTACGGCAAGCCGACACCAGACTTCACGACTGTACAGATACATGGAAGAACAATAGGTGCCGTAAAGACGCCATAATGACGACTGTAGCCATTACCGATGTTTGTTTCCATCTAGCCAAAACTGTTTTGGTCCCTGCTCATGTGTGTCACTCTGAGTAAGTCGGGAAGTGAATGCAACGGAAACTTGAACGCCGAATACTATTTCCTGAAATAAATTGAAGCGAATGACAATAAAATATCATGATGTGGTACATGTATCATATATTGCTTAAAAAAGTAAAGACTGTTGGAAGGAAATTTGTTAGGGTAAAGTGTCCACTTACATCACTCTTTACTGTTTAAAAGCGTCACAGATTAATTGGAAAAAAACCCCGTATTTATAGCATTATTGCAGCACAATAACAACATAATACTACATATACTTTTAAGTTTTTATGTAGCGTTCGCCTCAGATCCGGTATGATCATTAGGACCCGACTTAATTTCGTTACGGCTGAATAAGCGCTCTATAAGTCTCGAAATCAGTCGGTCTTGGTTTTCATTCTTCTTTCGAAGAAACGCAATCTCAGTCTTTTGTCTGGTGATGTACTGTTTTAATTCAGAAACTGCTTGTGCATGGTTCTTCTCACGTGCTTCTATAATTTCTGCACGCTGAATTAATTTGAGTATGATCGAAGTATCCGAAATAAGCTGAGTATTTACCGTTCCTTTAAAAAGATTGGATGTATCACTTGCCACAGGAGCAGACAAATATCATAGCAACTCTCATTTTGAAAATGTATAGCGGTTCTAATGTATGCATTTATATTATCTCACATAGTCTTACCGGAAAAGGTCTTTGCGAAGTCATAGGGACAGACAGGGTCATCAAAACAAGGTTTATTTTATAATCTGTCTCGTGTATTTATTGTTTTCGGACTTCGTTGACAATGTATATAATACATACATATTTTATGAATTTGAGAGGAATAAATTGTAAATTAATATGCTTATTTCACCTATTTTCATTGGCTACCATTCATTGATAAATAAAATAAAGGTCTACACACTTGTATTAGAATCCATAATGCTATTGAGAGGTCTAGGAAACTGTATGCGTTATAACTACAGAAGCCTCACAGAGATTTACGGGAGTTTTACGTATGACATTTGCGCGATTGAGTGCTGCTTTTTGTTCATTTTGTTTTGAAAATATCTGATATAAAAATCCTTAAATTAATCCTTAATTTACTTACAAAAATATGATTTCCACTAATCACATGTACACCCCTTTCGTCGTCTTATGGATAATGATACGATACGTGGTAAAGCCGGCATAAAAGAATTACAATTTCATTTCATTCGTTTTACTCACTTATTTTACTCTACTTGTAGGATTTTACTCTTTGTGTACGTTCAGACTCGCTCAGACGCTTTAAAAGTCACTCAAGCGTCTCCATGATTCGGATCATAACACGTGATCCGCCATCATGGCTTTAGTTTTTACTTTAGCGTTGAAACGTTCGGACGTGTTTTTTGTGTTAGTGACTGTTCGTTTGTTGACAGTCGGTTTTTTGCTAAGTTGTACAATTATGACAGAAGCTGCGGTGAAAGCTTCGAAGGACGATAATGTTTCTTCGCCGTTTTCTGTGCGCTCAGAACCTACCACGGCGGGTGGGGAAAGAAAATGACTCAAATGCAGTCGTCTACAGATGCGAAATTCGACGTCATTATGAAATTGTTGCAAGACCGGTCTTCGGGACAGGGTCAGTCAACAACATTAGCAGATAATGACTCGGAGTTTCGGACTCGTGAGTTGAATTCGTCTTCGAAAATTGTCAGCGTGCATGACAGTGATGAACTTTCTATTCAACCTGGTCAGGCAGAGTTGGGAAGGTTATTTGGGAGTGACACTTCTTCAGTGAACAGTGATCATTCTTTGTCAGTAAAGGAGAATGTAAAGCATGTCTCTTATAGTAAGTACATTGAAAATTCAGACAAGGCAGCCAATTTGGCCTGTATTTTTCAAACTGCTACTTTGAGACCTGATAGCAAGCAGGGTTTAGTTTTAGATACTTTGCAACAGGATATTTTGCAGAAATCTTGGCGTACTGATAACCCTAGTAGGTTGACGGCATACAAAGATGAATACCGATTGTCTTTTCCAGTAAGTGACAAATCGGAAGATTTCTTAACTGTGCCAGGTTTAGATGACCTAGTTGAACTCATGCTTAGAAAACGTCATGGTTCAAGGTCGTTGAAGTCTTGGGGTAAGGGAAAACAGTTATTTTCTCAGCCTCTCAAATCTATTGAATCTTTGGGATATCAAGGACAGATGGCTTCGCGCTATGGCATTTTGACATTAAGCTACCTTCAGCAAGGGCTTGGCTCCCTCATGAATTCATTGAAGGAAAAAGAACCAAATATTGATCGTACAGTCCAGACAGTAAGGGACTTGTTTGAAATGTCTTCAAAGGCACTGGATCAAGTCGGAAGGTCAGGAGCCTATCATCATCTCATAAGGAGAAAAGCCGCCATAGCAGACACAGGATACTTTGAAAGATATCCACGTTAAAGTTCTTGACTTACCTTTGAACAGTCAAGGGGTGTTTGGGAAAGGTCTTGAAGACAAGTTAAAGGACCGTAAAGAGAAGAAAGACCAATTAAATGACCTGGTACCAGCTCTCTGGGAAAGAAAAAGGACTTGGTCAGCTATTAGTACTAGCACCACTTATGAAAGACTTGAGAAAAGGCAGAAGACTTCTACCTATGTGCCAAAGTAATCAAATTTTCAGTCGTCAGCCCGATCAAATTTTAGCAAGGGGAACAATCCGAGTTTCTACGCAGACAAAGGCAAAGAGAAGGAGAAACCAGAGACTTCGGTTCCTCCTTTTCGCATTCCAAAGAGGAAATGACTTACAGGTAAGCAATGTTTCCAGTCAAACTTATGCAGCGCTCCCGCAAGTACCAGTTGGGGGTCGCTTGAGATTGTTTCAAAAAAATTGGGAAAAGATCACTTCAGATCAGTGGGTCCTGTCCACAATAAAAGAAGGGTACACACTGGAATTTCTGCAAATACCACAGGACACAGGGATACGTCCCACAGTTGTTCCTGTAAGAGACCAGGGTCTTATTTTGCAAGAAATAAATTCTTTAATTCTAAAAGACGCAATCGAAAAAGTCGATGCTCAAAATGCTCACAAAGGTTTTTACAGTACCTTATTTTTAGTCCCAAAAAAGAATGGGAAACTTCGTCCAGTTATCAATCTCAAGCCTCTCAACCGGTATCTTGCAAAGAAGCATTTCAAAATGGACACTTTAGCAAAGGTCATAAACTTAGTGAGACCTCAAGATTGGGCTCTGACAATCGATTTATCGGATGCCTATATGCACATACCAAATTTTGCAAAGCACCGACAGTTTCTAAGGTTTTGTTTCCTGGGTCAGTGCTACCAGTGGAAAGTTTTATGCTTCGGCCCAACATCAGCCCCTCGGGCCTTTACAAAGCTGGTTTCTGTGGTAGCAGCTTATCTAAGAACCCAGAACATTCGTCTCGCCGTTTATTTGGACGATTGGCTGGGGCTGAATCAAATCAGACATGCTTTGCTACAAGATCGGAAAATGTGTCTCAATCTTTTGGTCTCGTTAGGTTTCATGATCAATTTAGAGAAATCCAACCTAGAACCATCACAAAACTTAGTTTATCTGGGGGCACTTTTCAATCTCCGTTTGGGTCTGATCTTTCCAACGGAGGAGAGGTTTGCAAAAATTCAAATAGCCTTGAGTCTTTTCAACAGTTCACATGTAAAAGCTCACGATTTTCTACATCTCTTGGGGTTAATGGCCTCTTGCATAGAGATAGTTCCCAATGCCCGTCTATACATGCGCTCGATTCAGTTGCATCTTCTGTCCTTCTGGAAACCATCCAAGGACAATGTAGACAAACAAATTCCATGTACTCCACACCTACTATCTCATTTGGCGTGGTGGAGACAAAAACAAAACATTCTGAAGGGCAGATCCCTTCAGAATCAGTAAACGGAAGTAACTGTCACAACAGATGCATCCAGGACTATGTACGGGGGTCATATGGGGAATCAGATATTTCAGTATTATATTGGAGTACAGAGCAGAAAAATTGGCATATCAACCTATTAGAAATAGAAGCTATTCTGTTGGCTCTCAGACATTTCTTGAAAAATCTTGTACAGAAGTCAGTTCTGATCAAATCAGACAACACGACTTGTGTGCAATATATCAATCGCCAGGGGGGCACCCACTCCAGCCAGTTATGCTACAAAACCTGGAGGATTTGGAATTTAGCTATTCAGAATCAAATGACTCTGAAAGCTGTTCATATTTGTGGCAAAGAAAATGTCCTAGCGGACCAACTGAGTCGTCAAAAGATTTTGGCAACAGAATGGTCCTTGAAGACGGAAATAATGCAGAATATTTTTGCGATGTGGGGTCACCCATTGATGGATCTATTTTCATCGAATCTGAACCGCCAAACAGAAATATTCTGCACTTGGTTTCCGAGCCATCAAGCTTTTGCGACAGATGCTCTCTCAATTTCGTGGGAGAACATGTTTGCCTATGCTTTTCCTCCCCTGTGCTTAATACCCAAAGTTCTAATGCACATGTCTCGGTATCGATGCGAGCTCATTCTGATAGCCCCACGGTGGCCACGGAGACATTGGTACACAGATCTGTTAAGGTTTCTGATTGCAGCACCACTTCAGCTACCAGTAATACCAGATTTGCTGGTACAGCCGAAGTCTCAAATACACCATCCTCATCCAGAACTGTTTCTGTTGACGGCATGGCGACTGTCGACAGACAGTTCAAAGATAGAGGCTTTCCGGAAAGGCCTCGTAAGCTTATCCAGGCCTCATGGCGTCAGGGCACTAGAAAGGATTACAATGCCAAATTCAGAAAATTCTGTAGCTGGTGTCATAGAAGGGAAATTGATTCCAATAAAATATCTTTGACCTAGGTTTCAGAGTTTCCTGCTGATCTGTTTCATGAGGGCCTGCAGTATAGCACGTTAACAGGCTACAGGTCCATGTTGTCAGTTGTTCTCCCTCCAATAGATGGGTTTAAAGTGGGACAACATCCAGACATAGTCAGGTTAATCAAAGGGGTGTTTAATTCCAGACCTCAACAGAAAAGACTAGTCCCTGAATGGGATCTAGAGTCTGTCCTTTCCTCATTGCAAAAGAAACCTTTTGAGCCGATGAGGAAGGCATCATTGAAACTTGTTACTTACAAGACTTTATTTTTTATCTCAGTTGCATGTTTCAGGAGATGTAGCGACATACAGTCCCTGCAGCTAGGTGAGGTTTCGGTCAACATTCTGAAAACTGGTATCACCTTTTCTAGACATGGGTTATCAAAACAAGACCGGCAAGGTCACTACGGTACTAAAATGTTCATTCTTGCCTTCAACGGCAATAAAAAATTGGATCCGAAGCGATGTCTCTACTATTACTTGATAAAAACAGAACCTTTCCGGAAAGGGCCTGATGGGTCAGATGAGAAAAGACTGTTCTTAAGTCTAAATGAACCTCACAAACCTGTGTCGTCACAAACTATATCAAATTGGATTGTGCAAACTTTGAAATTGACTCTCAATGATAAGTCACTGAAAGTTAAAGGTCGTAGCACGAGAGCAATTGGGTCGTCGTATGCTTTATACAAAGGTGCATCACTTAGCTCAATCTTATCGGCAGCAGACTGCAGTCGAGAATCTACTTTTATTAAGTTTTACCTCAGAGATATGAGTTCTCAGCGCTAGATAAGCTCTGGATTTTAAACTTTAGCGAGTCTCAGTGAAGTTCTGTGTAATCACAAGAAGGTGAGGTGTATAAACTGTATTATATACAGGTACATATAGAGGGTATTGTTATTCTAATGGATCACATGAAAGAAATTCATGTATGTGACATTTGGTATGATCAAAAATCAACATAGTTTTTATGGTATTAGCCAAGAAATTCCCAAAACTACACCGCCAGGATAGTAAAAGGTATACATTGCTTTGAAAATTATCCTAAAAGTAGAGTAAAATAAGTAAGTAAAACGAATGAAATGAAATTATTAAATTTGTGATCAAATTTGAATTTTATGAAAGAGTTTTACTTACTTATTTTACTCGTTTCCCACCACCACCCCGTTTTGTGAGTTTTTGAGTTGGGAAACGTTTCAACTAAAGCAAAACTAAAGCCATGATGGCGGATCACGTGTTATGATCCGAATCATGGAGACGCTTGACTGATTTTTAAAGCGTCTGAGCGAGTCTGAACGTAAAAAAAGAGTAAAATCCTATAAGTAGAGTAAAATAAGTAAGTAAAACTCTTTCATAAAATTCAAATTTGATCACAAATTTAATAATTTGCTTTTATACAGTTTTGAATAAGATGGAGGTTGGATATTAAGTACATATCTTAGAGACAAGTGACCAAATACTAGAATTTCCAAAATGATTTTTGAGCAATTTTGTTGCATTAAGAAAATATTGATTTAGCTAAAGTTCAAATTCTTATTATAACAACACACAGTTTTAGTTAAATTAAAAAAAATATTACGCTAAATGAACACAGCTCCTTAAAGACAAAAAGCAATAACGGAATGCATATTTTTAAAGATAACCCTTTTATTGGAAACAAAAGACTTATGATTAAATTAATTGATACTATCATTCATTTGCTACAACTTTGTTTATGCAAAATTTCGTTAATTTTTTGTATGTTTAAAAGGAGAAAAAAATCGAAGCCAGGCTTCAAATTTCACTCTTTTAACGAAGTTAGATTTTCATGCGCATGGATTTGCTTTAATTTTAAATCAACATCTTGTATTTCAGTTTTATCTAAAGTAGTGCAGGTTTTTTAATCAAAGGTCAAAGTTTTCTTAATCATTCTTATGTGCACAGTATCCCCAGTTCTTTTCAACAGTAATCGGAAGAGCATCGGATTGTCAGTCTTGACGATCCCGGTTCAATCCCCATCAGGGCCGCCAAAATTTCTCCGTGATAATTGATCTATAGAACATTTGTCCCTCACCTCTGAAGCAGGTGAGGAAGTAGTCAGTCACTTGCGGAGAAATTGGTTAGTACACTGGTTAGATATCATAGAACACTGGTTAAGTGGACTGACCGCCGGAATATGACCTTAGCTGTTAAACTGGCGTTAAACCCCAATACAACCAACCAACAATCTTTTCAACAGTGCTCTTCTGTAACACTTTCTCTAGAAGAACTACATTTTAATGTTAAATATCGTTTCATATCGGTTAAGTCAAGACTGTTCAACTTTGAATAAAGGGCAATATTAGTGTATTTATTCCAAAAATAATGGAAAACTATGTTACAGAATGTGGAAAACATGTAGGGCTGAACGTTAGTAAATTTAAGATGTATTCAGTCAGTGTGTGTCAATACACCGAAATTAAAGTTGGGTGCAAAGTCTTTTTTATCTTTGCATTTGCAACAACACGTAATAGGTTATCTAATTTTGGTAACATTTACACAATGCAGTTGGTTAAACAGGTGACAGAGGATTCCAAATTACAGCTGATCATTTAATGAACTACACTTGTTTCGAAGGCGCGGGTGTAAACTATATTGTTGAGGACATTTTTCCAAACAGCAATATACAGTACCTGCCTTTATTGTCCATAGTGCATATCAAGTGTAAAGAAAAAAAATCCAGCGAAGTTATAGATTCTAAAAGGGAATTAAATTTTTAATGAGAAATGAATGCAGGATGTACTAAAAGTGCTTTAAAATGCTTAAACCCGTATAAGGGGTTTTTGTTCTAACTTTGTTTTAATGCTTTCATGAACACACGGGGCAACTTGTTAAAACATTTTAAAAATAATACTAAACTTCTCCGCTAATGAGAAAATGTTCTTTTAGCATGTTTGGTGTCACTAAAACAGACAGACTTTCATCATAGAGTTGATTTCCTTCAGTTGTCGTGGTTCCACTGTAGGCTAAAACATTTTCCTTAGTTTGTGACTAAACGTAGTGTAGGCATAACATTCTATGTATTCAGAAAGAGAAAAGTCTTCGCGTCTATGCCCAATTTCTTCTAGTAATTCAAATTCGTCGTCAGAAAGAATCTTTTCGATGCACTTTTTCGGCTCATCAGAATATGCAAGAGCTGATAACAGAGTTGCTAAATACGCATTCTTTGGTTTGTAGACGCAGTTTGAAACGGAAACTGAATGTCCTGGACACGAAAATGCTGAATCAATAGTTTGATGCTTGCTACATGAATTTTTGAGCGAACCAAGTGCGCGGCGTTCGCCATCTAGTGGGCTGCTCCTAGATTGAAAGAATCTAATCCATGAACTGTGAGTCGTGCATGTGTCGCAATCTTTGAAATCTTTTAATGAGTCATAATCAGGGCTCCCTTTGCAATTCATTGGAATTAAAAGCAATGCGACACGATGTCATATAAAACATCTGTTATGAAATGTGCCATCCGCTATAAAGATAAACTCCCATGAGAAATACGACAACTATCTACTTACATGATGTAAAGCCAGTAACTACAGCTCTTTACTGCTATGTCTGAATAAACAAATGTACATGTATAAAAGCCAAGTATAGGTCTATTTACTAACGACCGACAGTGTAATGTTATTCTATTTGGGTCGACCATAGAAGAAAAAAAAAATTTTAACCTCCCCCATCATTCCGTTAAATCAGTCAAAAAATCATTTTCATTTAAATGTATAGTGTATTATGTTCAAAACTTTCCCCTAGTTTTGATTCCAATCGATAGTTCATTTTTCGCATACTGCAGAAACGTTCTACGATGACATATTTTAAAGTAAAATGTATCTAAGGACATTTCAAAAAGGAAACGACAAAAAAATGTCATTGTTAAGTACATGTATTTTGAAAAAATGCAAACATTTTAATTACAATGTATAAACACTAGAGGTAATCAGATGGGTTTAGAGGCTTATTTGCTACTTAGTCTTCAACACAAAAAACAGTATGCTCTGACTGTAAAGATTATTTGCTACTTAGTCTTCAACACAAAGAACAGAATGCTCTGACTATTTGCTACTTAGTCTTCAACACAAAAAACAGTATGCTCTGACTGTAAAGATTATGAACCCCAGTTCTGAAATCGTGATGCAAATAAGCACCCATGTACACACCTTGGTCTAAAGAATCAACACTAAGTCGCTCGTTCACAGATGGTCATTGACTAAGAGTTTGATTTTACTATTTGTGTGTACTACGTCTATCATCTACAGACACGTTTTCATGTGCGTTAAGTAAGCTGTCAGTTGCCAGTTGCCAATTCAATTAGCAACTGGCAACTGGCAGCCAACTTCATAGTCAAGCTGCCAATTCAAACTTATTTGAAATCGTGGGCATCTGTCAGTTCTCAAAATTTGCGAATCGACAACCGTCAGTTGGTAGTCAGATGCCAATTCGATATGTTTCAAAAATTATTGATATAAGCCGAATCGGCAACTGGCAACTGGCAGCCAGATGACAATTCGACTTTTATCATAAATAATTTATATTAACCGAATAGGGAACTGGCAGCTTGATGCCAATTCGACATATATAATAAATTATTGATATTATCAGAATTAGCAACTTGCAACCAGATGCCAGTTTGTTAAAGATCGCGAATTGGCAACTGGCAGCCTGATGCCTGTCCGTCAAACTTGCGAATCGTCAACTGTTAGTTGGCAGCCAGATGCTAATTCGACATTTATCACAAATTATATATAGATATTTAAAGAATAAGCAAATAGCAACCTGCAGCCAGATGCCGCATCGTTAAATATCGCAAACTGGCAACTGGCAATTGGCAGCCAGATGCCAGTTCGACAAGAATCATAAGTAATGCACATTGAGTGAAATGGCAACTGGCAACTAGGAGCCAGATGCCAGTTGGTTAAAAATTACGAATCGTCAACTGTCAATTGGTAGCCAGATGCCAATTCCACATTTATCATATACTATTGATATTTGAAGAATTGGCAGCTGGGAACTTGGAGCTAGATGCCAATTCGACCTTTATCATATATTATTGACATTAACCAAATTGGCAACTGGCAGCCATATGCAAATGCGTTAAAGATCGCGAATTGGCAACTGGCAGCCAGATGCAAGTTCGACAAGTATCATGAATTATGAACTTAGAGTGAATTGGCAAATGGCAACAGGCAGACAGATGCCTGTTCGTCAAAATTTGCGAATCGTCAACTGCCAATTGGCAGCCAGATGCCAAATTGACATTTATCATAAATAATTCATATTTAACGAATCGGCAACTGGCACCTGGCAGCCAGATGCCATTTGGAGATGTATCATAAGTAATGCACATTGAGTGGATTGGCAACTGGCAACTAGCAGCCAGATGCCAGTTCGTCAAAAATTACGAATCGTCAAATGTCGATTGGTAGCCAGATGCCAATTCCGCATGTATCATAAACTATTGATATTAACAGAATTGGAAACTGGCAACAAGCAATCAGGTGCAAATTCGTTAAAGATTGCGAATTTGCAACTGGCAACTGGCAGCCAGATGCCAATTCGACAAGTATCATGAATTATAAACATTAAGTGAATTGGCAATTGGCAACTGGCAGCCAGATGCCAGTTCGTCAAAACTTGCGAATCGTTACCTGTCAATTGGTAGCCAGATGCCAATTCGCAATTTATCATAAATTATTAATATTAACTGAATAAGCAACTGGCAGCCAGTTGCCAGTTCGTTAAAGATCGGGAATTGGCAACTGGCATCCAGATGCAAGTTCGACCATCATCATAAGTTGTGAACATAGAGTGAATTGGTACTTGGCAACAGGCAGCCAGATGCCAGTTCGTCGAAACTTGGGAATAGTCAACTGTCAATTAGAAGCCAGATGCCAATTCGACAATTATCATAAATTATTGATATATACTTAATTGACAACTTGCAACTGGCAGCTAGATGCTAACTCGTTATAGATCGCAAACTGGCGACTGGGAACCGGCAGCTAGATGTCAACCGTACAAGCACTATGAATTTTTAACATTGAGTGAATTGGCAACTGGCAATTGGCAGCCAGATGCTAGTTCGTCAAAACTTGCGAATCGTCAACTGTCAATTGGTAGCCATATGCCAATTCACAATTTATCATAAATCATTGATATTAACCAAATTTGCAACTTGCAGCCAGTTGCAACTTCGTTAAAGATAGCGAATTGTCAAATGGCAACCAGATGCAAGTTCGACAATAATCATTAGTTATGAATATAGAGTGAATTGTCAACTGGTAACAGACAGCCAGATGCCAGTTCTTCGAAACTTGCGAATAGTCAACTGTCAAATTTGTAGCCAGATGCCAAATCGACAATTATAATAAATTATTGATTCTAACTGAATTGACAACTGGCAACTGGCAGTTAGATGCCAACCGAACAAGCATTATGAATTTCAGACATTTAGGGAATTAGCATCTGACTGCCAGTTGCCAATTCAGTTAATATCAATAATTCATGGTATTTGTCGAATTGGCATCTGGCTGCCAGTTGCCAGATGTCAGTTCGCGATCTTTAACGAATTAGCATGTCGTTGCTAGTTGCCAATTTAATAAATATCAATAATTCATGGTATTTGTCGAAAAGGCCTCGGACTGCCAGTTGCCAGATGCCAATTTGCGACCTTTAACGAACTGGCATCTGGCTGTCAGTTGCCAGTTGCCAATTGAGTTAATATCAATAATTCATGGTATTAGTCAAATTTGCATCTGGCTGCCAGTATCAAATTGAAACTTCGCGATCTTTGACGAATTGTCATCTGGCTGCCAGTAGCCAATTTAATAAATATCAATAATTGATGGTATATGTCGGATATGGCATCTGGCTGCCAGTTGCCAGATGCCAATTTGCTATCTTTAACGAATTGGTATCTGGCCGCCAGGTGCCAGTTGCCAATATTGTTTATATCAATAATTCATGGTATTTTCGAAATGGCATCTGGCTGCCTGTTGCTAGATGCCAATTCGCGATCTTTAACGAATTCGTATCTGGCTGCCATTTGCCAGTTGCCAATTTAGTTAATATCAATAATTCATGGTATTTGTCGAAAGGTCATCTGGTTTCAAGTTGCCAGATGCCAATTCGCAATCTTTAACAAATTGACATCTGGCTGTCAGTAGCCAGTTGCCAATTTAGTTAATATCAATAATTAATTGAACTAGTCGAATATGCACCTGGCTGCCAGTTTCCAATTTAGTTAATATCAGTAATTAATGGTATTTGTCGAAATGGCATCTAGCTACCAGTTGCCAATTTAATTCATATCAATAATTCAATGTACTAGTCGAATTGGCATCTGGCTGTAAGTTGCCAATTGACAATTCGTAATCTTTGACGAATTGGCATCTGGCTGCCAGTTGCCAATTCAGTTAATATCAATAATTCATGATATTTGTCGAATTGGCATCTGGCTGCCAGGTGCCAGTTGCCAACTGGCGATCTTTAAAACGAACTAGCATCTGGCTGCCAGTTGCCAGTTGCAAAGTGTTTTTTCTGAATGCATACTGGAAAAAAACTTTCACCCGTTTTCAGGCCTAAACTAGAATTTTACATTATAAAAATTCTTGAAGTAAATACAAAGTATACCAGTCAATCTTCGGTGCACCATATGATTTGTTGCAACTTTACAGATTTCTTATTGAAAAAGACCATTTTACCTTTCAAGCGACGGATTGTTGACAAAAAAATGGTCCGCGGATAGCATAAAACAGGTGTGCGATGACGTAGTATCCTACCACTGGACAAATTGGTACCTGACTTCCAATTTCCAGTTGCCAATTCCCTTAATGTTCAGTTTTCATGATACTTTTTGAATTTGCATCTGACTGCAAGTTGCCAAGTTGCCAATTCACTCAATGGTCTGAATTCATGCTACTTATTGAATTGGCACCTGGCTGCCAGTTAACAATTCGCCTTCTTTGGCGATCTGGCTTCTGGTTACGATTTCATTTTAGTTTGAATTGGCAGCTGGACTATGAAGTTAGATGCCAGTTGCCTACTGAATCGGCAACTGTCAACTGGCAGCTAACTTCACGCACATCACATGTTTACCCAATACAACAGTTAGTGATTGTAAGAAATGGGTAGTTTCTCCATCATAGACTATAGCGTTACGAATGGTATTGTGCCGTCAAATTACTGATCACATTCACTCTTTGCGCATGCACCCACATCATATCCGTTTTTGAATATTTAACCAAAAAACCATTTCGTTTCATGGATAAATACCCCTACAATACAAGGTACGAAAGTTTACAAGAATGAATCTGAGCGTAATTTTATTTTACCTCAAACATAATTTAAATTTTCCCTCCAAACATCGCTATTAAAATGTTACCACAATATTGAAAATGAAAGTATATAAGCTGATTCGAGTTTATAAACAGGATCCGGTACAAAATTATATAAAGTCTACTAAATAACTCAATATATTTATACAATAAATATGAAACTTGTTTGAGATGTTTAGATTATTCCACAATTTTATATTTAATTTCTATTTACTAGGTAAGAGACAGGAAGTGGTGTCACGATAAGTTTTGGAAAGAAGCAGTGAAATTCATTAAAAAAAATCAAAGGTACGGTGGAAAAAAATCACTTTGAATGAAGTTACAGTTCCTATATTTAGAGAGAGAGACAACAAAAACAACAACAACAACAACAAAATTAACACTATCAGAGACAATAAGAGTTAAAATTGCATCTGTCAGCTTATATTAAAGAAAATCTGTTTGAAGTAAAGTGACCCTCAGATTTATTCTTGTATACTTTCGTACTTTGTGATGGTTATATAGTGGTTCTGGACATTTATCAATAAAACACATTCCTGTGCCAAGACTGGTGCAGATCTCATGTTGCGGAACATGTCATGTGGTACAGCAAGCGCCTACTTCGGGGATATCGTATTCTATATTTAACCGGAATTCCCCAGGTGGGCGTCTACGAAAAACTGCGTTTTCCTCTGCAATGTTTTTTTTCAGTCCAGTTTCAGCAATAATTCTAAGTTTCAAGTCCACCACTCAGACTGTTTATACATCTTGATTATAACTGTAATAGGGTCCAATGGCGTATTATAAATTAACGTATTAGTCCCTGAGGGTCGAGTGGGTACGGGGAGAGTCCAAATCAACAGTAGACAAGTTACGGTTTCATACTTCTATTATCGTGTAGCAAGTTACTCTGAAACAATTATAACAAATACTCAATACATGGTAAGACAAGGTTAAAACAATACATTATCATGGTCAGCATTAATAAATGATCACATACAATATATAATAAATATGTTATCTAGTGGCCAACATCTAGTTACACAGAAATACTAATTACGCAGTAGTACTTCAACATGATTACTACATAAATTATATACTTTTGGTTATCACTTAAGTTTTAACATAAAATCATAACATGACACATTACACAGAACTTACCATCTATGGGATGAGTACTGTTCATACAAAGGTCAACACACCACTCTCCTCCAAGTTTACACACCAGTGACTGTTAGCTGTAAGGTTAAATATTAATGGTGAATAACAGAAAGAAATGTGATTTAGTGACACAAGTCTTAGTGTATTCTGAAACTCATCTAGATTATAGGATCCTAGATTATAGGACTTACAATACTTAATTTAGTAGAATTTAAGATAAAAGAATTACAATAATGCAATCCTTCAATTTACAAGGTAGTGCTTACAGACAGTCAGGATGAATACATACCAAGCTAAACATCATTCTTGACCACCAAACAAAACCAAACAAAACACATCTTCTCCACAAAGAACAAAGACTAGCACTGGCTACTCAGTGCTTTCTTACACAACACCTGATATACAAATACCTGTAAATCATTCACCCATGAGCCAACCAGGTAATACCTTAGAACACTGACCAGATAACCAATCAATTCAAAGTTAAGATAAAATCAGAATAAGATAAGACAGATTATCTCCCTTTGTGAACATGAAATTGCAACAATACTGGAGAAGTTGTCTCCCTTAGACTATACCTAAAATTAGACCCTGTTACATGCTTCCCTGGTCTGGAAAATGACGTCCCGTCATTTGTCACACAAGTCTTAGGTCACTATCTACCTAAGAGTACAAACTACATAATACTATACAAAAACTACTCTGTTTGTATGCATAATCATACAAACCTACTCTACATACTTATATGCATACATATAATAAATATACACTTATACAGAAGCTATATCTCTGCATATTTCAATTACAGTTTAAACTTCATCTGCTGATTAAGGTCTAAGTCTCTTTTGTACTGTTACAAAAATTTAAAACACAATTATATCTTCCCTCCCCCTTTTGGAAAAGAGAGACAAGTACAAAAGTACAACATTACAAAATTATTTTATTATAAAATATATAAAATCCAGATAGAATATTACAAATTACATTTCCATACAATAGATAAAATACACTTATTTCATAACAGCCTCAAGTAATCTGTGAGCCACAACTGTATCTACTTGATCAAGTATACCAGATTCCATCAGAATATTCACAGCTTGTATTTTGGAGTCATATGGTCTTGGTATCATAGAACTCATATGGTAATCCTCATATCTAGCTGGAGCTTTTCTGACTCTGTTTGACTTTCTTGGAGCTGGTATAGGAGGTGGTTGTGGATCAGGCTCTATTCTGACTTCTTCTTGGTGCACTTCAGGCTCTTTTCTTCTTGTGTCATCTGTCTCTGTTTTCTTCTCTGTTTGCTCCTCTGTTTTCTTCTCTGTTTTCTTCTCTGTTTGTTTCTCTGTTTTCTTCTCTGTTTGCTTCTCTGTTTTCTTCTCACTTTGTTTCTCTGTTTTCTTCTCTGTTTGCTTCTCGGCTGAAATAGATTCAATTTCAACATCATCTATACTTACCTGTGCGTCTGTCTCTTCATTTCCCTCTATAATAATGGTATCATTTTTGTCAGTCAGACAATCTTGATCCATATCTGTATTCTGCTTTTCACTTCTTATATCTCTAGTTACTTCATCTCTTTCCTCTTTGTTTTTATCTTTTACTTCAGAGGTTTCAAGATTCATAGGAATATGAGCGTCCCCATTATTATTTGTATACAATACAAATTCAGTTTCCTCATCTGAATCTTCCTCTGATTCTTTTCCGACGTCGGCTTTTTTCTCAGTTTTCTCTTTCTCTTTCTTGTCAGTTTTCTCTCTATCTTTCATGGATGCATCCACTTTCTTCATTTCATTATCAACCAGATCATCTGATATCCTATAATCTATAGGGTGTAGATGATTTCTGTGTAGAGTCTTTTCCTTCTTTGAACTGAGGGATCTTAATCTAAACACAGGGATTTCTGTTCTTGGCTGGTTAATCACTTCATACACTTCTTCCTCAAATTTATCTGCTATTTTGTGCTTGCCTTCATACTTTAACACTTTCACTAATACTTTGTCTCCAATACTTATTCTAGCTGCCTTTGCTTTAAGGTCATAATGTTTCTTTTGTTTCTCTCTTGCTTTGTCATTGTATTCTTTCACTATATGTCTTGTCTTTTTCATCCTTTCTTTCAGATCTTCTATATATTCATTGCTGTCTTTTACCTCTGTCTCTTCAACTGCCTGATCAAACATAGCATCAATGGGTAATTTGGCTTTTCTCCCAAACATGAGCTCAAATGGTGCTACATTTGTAGACTCATGTGGCGTGCAATTATAGGCGTACACTAATGATGGAACATATCTTTTCCAATCATGTTTCTGTGACGTGTTTAGTGTACCCAACATGTCTAGAAGAGTCCTGTTGAATCTCTCAGGAGTTGAATTACCCATTGGGTGATAAACTGTAGTATGGCTTTTCTTTGTGTTGAGCAAATGACAGAGTTCTTGAATTATGTCTGACTCAAAATTAGCACCTTGATCTGAATGTAGTCTAGTGGGTATGCCATAGTGTATAATGAAGTTGTTGAACAAGGTCTCAGCTGTTGTTTTTGCTGTCTGATTACGGGTAGGAATTGCTAAAGCGTACTTGGTAAAATGGTCCGTTATTACAAGGATGTTGGAAATGCCTCCTTTGGATTCTTCAAGTGACAAGAAATCCATACATACCAGTTCAAGTGGGTATGTAGTTGTCACATTTACTAATGGTGCTCTGTCATTTGTCTTACTCTTACGCCATATACATCTATCACATTTGGCTATGTACTCCTCAACATCTGTGCTCATTTTTGGCCAAAAGTACCGCTCTCTCATTAAGCGTAAGGTTCGGTCTCGACCAGGGTGTCCAATATCTGTATGAAGACCACGTAGTATGTCTTTTCTATACTTTTCTGGTACGACCAGTTGTTCTCTGATGGTGTCTCCATCTTGGATTTTTCTATATAGGACCCCTCTCTTCATAATGAAACTACTGAAGTTTCTTTTCATGATCAAATCCTCTTTGGTGAGGTTTTTTGTTGGTATCTTTTCATCCAATACAGCACGTCTCCATCTATCTATTAGTATATCTTGCCTTTGACTTTTCCTTAACTCCCTGAATTCTACTTGTGCTATTGTTTGAGATGGGTCTTCTGTAATTTCCACAATATTCAGGTTTTCACATGGAACTGTCTCTATGCATGCTGGTATGAAAATAGAACTACAGATGGCTTTGATTTCAGTGTTTCCAATCTTTTCAGTTTGTTCATTTGTTTGATCATTCTGAGTTTCACTTTCTTTGTTAAAGGGATATCTGCTTAAACCATCTGCATCTGCATTGTTAATTCCTGCTCTGTAGTAAATATCAAAGTTGTATTGTCCTAGTGCTGATGCCCATCTTTGGCCTGTAGCGTCAAGTTTGGCTGATGTTAGAATATAAGTCAACGGGTTGTTGTCAGTCAAGACAGTGAAATGGTTCATGAGAAGATAATCTGAAAATTTTTCAGTGACTGCCCATTTAAGAGCTAAAAATTCCAGTTTGTAAGCACTGTAATTTTTTTCAGATTTGCTCAGAGATCTGCTGGCATAAGCTATAACATGTTTGTTATTTCCATCTGATTGGTACAATATAGATCCAAGTCCATTTGATGAGGCATCTATATGTAATTCAAAAGGTTTATTGAAGTCTGGATAAGCCAAAATTGGAGGTTCTGATAGTATCTTTTTTAAGTTGTCAAAAATATTTTGTTCTTTTTCTGTCCAATTCCATTCTTTTGTACTTTTCTTTTGTCCTTTTTTAGTAGAAGTTGGAGGAAGTAGATCTGCTAAGGGTCTTGTTATTTTACTAAAGTCCTTGATGAAACGGCGATAGTACCCCGCAAAAGCAAGAAACGATCTAAGTTCGTCAGAGTTTGAAGGAGTGGGCCAGTTTCTAACTTTTTCTATTTTGGCTGGATCTGTTTCAATTCCATTTTCTGATACGATGTGTCCTAAAAAGCTGACCTTTGGTTGTATAAAGTAACATTTCTCAGGTGATAATTTTAAGTTACATTCTTGGAGTCTGATGAGTATTAAGTCAAGTCTTCTTAAGTGTTCATCAAAGGTGTCTGCAAATACTATGAGGTCATCTAAATAAATGACACAAATGGTCATGTTATATTCTCCTAAGCACTCCTCCATTAGTCTTTGATAGGTGGCAGGAGAATTACTGAGCCCAAAGGGCATTTTAGAATACTCATAGAAGCCTAGGGGACCAACTGTAAAAGCTGTTCTTTCTTTGTGGCTTTCCTCTATTTCTACCTGATGGTATCCAGCCTTCATGTCTATGGTTGTGAAGTACTTACTGCCCTTGAGTATGTCAAAGACTTCCTCTATTCTTGGAAGGGCATATGCATCTTTGATGCTTCTGTCATTTAGCATTCTATAGTCTACGCACATGCGTAGCTTCCCATTTTTCTTCCTAACAAGAACTACATTGCTAGCCCATGGGGATTTGGATTTCCTTATAATGCCAGCTACTAAAAGTTGGTCTAGATGTTGTCTAACTTCTTCAATCATCATGGGTGGTATCCTACGGTGCCTTTGTTTAAAAGGAGTTTCATATCCTGGTAGAAGATCTATCCTATGTTTAATTTTGTCACATTGTCCAATGTCTGTGTCTGATGTAGAAAAAACTCCTATATGTTTTTTTAGAAGTTCTGTTACTTTTTGTTTTTGATCATTATTTAAGGTGCCACTATTGTCTACATGTATCTGATCTAGTACTTCTTCTTGACTGATCTCTTCTGCTAGTTTGTTCATACTATCATGATCTATGGTTACTGGCTGAAGTTCACATAAGATGGCTCTAGGTTGAATGATAACTGTATTTGTTGTCAGATTTGATAAATTCACTGTAATATCTGAGTTGTTCCTGTATTTGTAGTTAATAACAGATGGAGTGATATCTATATATGAAGGCAGATTTGATTCTTCACATTCATGAATGATGGCTGATGTTTCATGATATTCCATCTCCTTATCTGTGTATCCTTTTACATTGATGGACTCATTTGGTTTCAAAATTATTTTTTCTGGCACTGCACTTCTTACTATGGCAATTCTATCTTTGTTTTTCTTTAATTCTCTTTCTCTATTGACTAAACATCTAAATGCCAAGTACCAAGGTGTTTTCATGCCATTTCTTTGGGCCTTCTGTAAAAATTGTTCTCCAAATTTTGTTTTACATTCACTCAGAAGTTCTTTGAGTATATTAGTGCCCAGTATGACAGGGGTCGTAGCAGAATAAATGGTATCTGGACATACCAAGAATAAACCAAAGTGTTTTTCTGACTGTGGTAACCCATCAATAACACAAACTTCCAACTCTACATAGCCATCATAGGGAAGCTTATTGCCATCTGCGCATTCTATATCTATGATGTCATTCAAAGGATGTAGTTTCTGAGAATGTGCAAAATTGTTTTCATAAAAGGATTTTGATATAACACTGACACAGCTTCCACTGTCCAACAAAGATGTTACCTCAGTGTTATTCAACAAAATTTTTGATTCATTAATTTCTCCAACTAATTTGGGATCTGATCCTGTGCTCTTGTTCGATCCCGTAACACGAGCACTTATGCGTTTTTTGGACAAAACTTTGCTATATGTCCTTTCTGATGGCAAATGAAACATTCAGGTGCCATTGTTGTTTGCCCTAATGGCCTTCGGGGTCTAAAACCTCCTCTACCTCTGCCTCTTGTATCACCTCGGCCACCTCTACCTCTATATCCTGTGAAGCTACCTCTTGGCCATGGTGGTGGATAATAACTATCTTGTTTAGTACTTGCTTCTGTCTGTTTCTTTTCAAGTTCATCTATCCTTTTATTAAGTTTCTGCAATAACTCTTTTACTTCAGACAATTCACTGCTCTCTTTCTTTTCCACATTAATAGCAGCATTACATTTCTTAACTTCTTTGTCACCCTCTTTCAGTTCTGCTTCAATCTTTCTGAGTTCAATTTTAAATCGATCGTAATCATCGATTGTGTCATTCTTGTATGATGCCTGGTGCTTAATTTCGGGCCTAAGGCCTTCATACAAGACACTCTTTAGCTGCTCACTATCTGACTGCTTTAGTCCTTTAAGTGTAACTGCTTGTGAAAACAGTTCCTCCAGTCTAGATGTGTAAGTGGAAATTGGCTCATTTGGCTTTTGTTTACAAGAAAAGAATTTGCAGAGTATGCTTTCTTTAGTCTCAATGTTTCCAAATGTACTTTCCAGCTTGTCTAATACTTGACGTACTGTGACTCCTGTTCCGAGTCTGCGTACTACATCGCTAGCATTTCCTTTCAATGCCCTTCTGATTCCCAGTAATATTTGTTCATCTTTGAACGTTCTTTCAAACATCAATGCCTCCACCTCAAATTTAAAAGTAGCCCAACTTACATCACCTTTATTATCCTCCCCTTGAAAACTAGGAAGTTTAGGATAAGGGAAAGTTCCAGTGTATTTGGGTGTTTCAGTTCCTGTTGATGATACAGGATGATGTGTACTGTCAGAAGTTCTGGATGATTCAGGCTTTGTTTCTCCTGAAGGTGACTTCTCTTCAGTTGATTCTGTTTTCACAGGTACTTTCAAACTATAACTCTCAGGTTTAGTTTCTATTGTAGTTGATTCCTTTTCAACTATACCAAAAGCTTTAGCTTTAGCTTTGATTATTTTTACTAAGTCATCTGAGTTTTCCACTCCTAGTGCTTTCAAAGCTGACAATAAGTCTTCCTCCTCCTTCGTAATAAGCCTCGGATCATGTCCTCCCATAGCTTCCTCAAGTTTACCGTTTTCCTCTGGATCCATTTTAATATCACTTTTTGTGTATTTGATACAGATATATACTTTTCCTTCGTGTCACTTCACTTAAGTTTGCTGTTATTTATAACAACAAATCACTAAATCACTACATATGATAACACTATGATCACTACATCAGTTTGACATTATGTCACTATAAACACTTTAATGTGATATCACTGCAACACTAAAGAACTATGAACACGACACCACTAAATCACTGTAAGATCAAACACTATATGTATACAGTATATCAAGACACTATAAACATATATCACTATACCACTACAACACCCAAGCACTAAGAACAACAACACACTACAACACCAAAGCACTATAACGCTACACTACCATGTTACTACAACATCAAAGCACTATAAAACTACACCACTATGTTACTACAACAACAAAGCACTTTCTTCATACACCAAATCACTTAAACATTTCACCACTTTATCACTGTAGTATCAAAACACCAGTATACTACACCACTAAAATTACTAAAGTAAAGCACTATGTCCACCAATCACTATAACGCCGTACCACTATATCACTATAATACTAAAACACTACGAACACTAATCACTATATATATTACTGCACCACTATAATAGACACCACTATAAACACTATACCAGTATAACACTACACAGCTGTTTCATTATAATGTTAAAGCACTATAAATACTAATACACTATAAACACTACACTGCCATACCACTACACTACCTTGTCACTATAACGCTACAGTGTCATATTTCAATTAGCCGTTTTAATTCACTGACATTCCTTGCAACAGAAATATTCTACCTTTGCTGTGTCTCTTTGAATACAATATTCAATTCACTAAATTCAACAAGTTATCTTCAAAGCAACACCTTCCCACTACACCAACAGAAATTATCTATATTCAATGTATATTCTGTTTTCAACATCTACTACAAAAAAAAAAAAAAACAACAACCAAGTGTCAAAATTCAGACATATGATTCTGAATATTTGGTACAGGATGCAAAAATTCCGGCACAAAATCCAGAGCTCTGATTCGCAACAACGACGCGTATCTAAGAGTTTGCGCACAAGTTACAAATAATAATCACAATTCTATCAATGTATGAATGAACTGTGAACTTTTGATTGAAATATAGTACTTAAGTTTCAAGAAAAAACAATTTCTAAATAACCAACTGTCATTTAGAATCAAACTGGATTTTAATTTAAAGTGTTTTGAAACTATTTCTGTTTCAAGACACTAAAGATATTGTTACTTGAATAAACAAGTCTATTTGCAATCTTGGTTTCAAATTCCAACCTTGGAAACTATTTTTATTTTATTAAATTATTGTATACTTAATGTATACTTATTTAATAAAATAATTTAATACTATTGAATGGATTTATCAATAATGTGTAACTGTTATTTCAATTACCTGAAACACCTCTGTTCTACATCAGTACATGTGGACTCTGACCTATGTTTTAACCTGGTGTTAAAAATATTACTATCAGCTGATTAAGGCTATTTATAAATACTACTGTTGCTAATAATAGTTATCACCTGGTGGTCACATGTTCATACATGTCATTCTACCCAAAATTACTACCCAATGAAATCCTTAGGATACAGTCAAGTGACAGTCACGTGTCAATTACGTAATCAATGTCAAAAATATCAGCCAATGTAATCAAGTTATTCAAGTCATGTGACAGTCACATGGTATTTAGCCTCTTTCCCGGTGTAGACAAAATGGGGGGGCAAAACAACCAAATCCCGGCACTCATATGAAAATAAATGCTCTACCGTCTCTATTTTATCAACAGAAAGAAATATCCAAATAAAAATGACCATGAAATATCAGGACTGACCCATAGCCAAATTAGACACCTGACAAAACTCACACAGAAATTCCTGATTGACTGACCTTGTTTACATCAAACCGAAAGTAGGTCAATTTGTGTTTAGCAATTGAGTTTCAAAATACACTTTTGCTAAAAATAATTCCTTGATGCCGTAGACAGGTTTACTTTTAAGAAAGAATCTAGAATTTAGTAAAGAGAATACCGTCACCAATTACCATCACCAATTATTTTGTTATTATGCAGTTGTGAAGTTCTCTTACACTCTACAATATCATTCTTATATATACATGTATATGTATACATGTCATAAACTGCAGTCTAATTGATTATAAATAGTCTCTTATAAAAAAAAAATTTAAAGAATCTGTCTTTAAATATGAGTATTATTTATGAAAACAACTGCAATTTATGAACATATATATCAAAATTTTGTACTCACACTCAGTTGACTGTAAACTGTACTGTAAAAAGGAAATATATCTGGCCACTAGAAACTGTCACTAGTATAGTTTATATATTTCACTACTCTTAAGTCCAAAAATGACAGCGTGATAACTGTCACTTATTTTTAAAAGTCTTATCTTCTTCTTGCCTCCTCCCTGGAAACATGCTGACCTCAGAAAGTAAGGGGTGATTATCGTGTTCCTGATCGTAACGTTATCGCCATCCTTTACCCAAGCGTATTATCGATATCGGTGTCCTTTATCCAATCGTATGGTGTTCTCTAGCCAAACTGTATTGGTCAGTTTGACATCCTCTATGAAATGGTATAGGTTATGGTTTTCTTAACCAAATCGAATCCCATAATGACATGGATTCTGAATAACTCCACTTGTGTTTTCAAAACATATGCAGTCACTTGTTTCTTTGAAAGAAACAAAATTAACCATAGGTAGTGGTACTGCTTTATAATTCTATTAAAATCCAGCTTTAACAAAACCACTAAGTCTCTGGTGTTTCACAAATGTATAGTTTTACTGTTGAAATCAACGTTGGGCGCCATTTGTAATAGGGTCCAATGGCGTATTATAAATTAACGTATTAGTCCCTGAGGGTCGAGTGGGTACGGGGAGAGTCCAAGTCAACAGTAGACAAGTTACGGTTTCATACTTCTATTATCGTGTAGCAAGTTACTCTGAAACAATTATAACAAATACTCAATACATGGTAAGACAAGGTTAAAACAATACATTATCATGGTCAGCATTAATAAATGATCACATACAATATATAATAAATATGTTATCTAGTGGCCAACATCTAGTTACACAGAAATACTAATTACGCAGTAGTACTTCAACATGATTACTACATAAATTATATACTTTTGGTTATCACTTAAGTTTTAACATAAAATCATAACATGACACATTACACAGAACTTACCATCTATGGGATGAGTACTGTTCATACAAAGGTCAACACACCACTCTCCTCCAAGTTTACACACCAGTGACTGTTAGCTGTAAGGTTAAATATTAATGGTGAATAACAGAAAGAAATGTGATTTAGTGACACAAGTCTTAGTGTATTCTGAAACTCATCTAGATTATAGGATCCTAGATTATAGGACTTACAATACTTAATTTAGTAGAATTTAAGATAAAAGAATTACAATAATGCAATCCTTCAATTTACAAGGTAGTGCTTACAGACAGTCAGGATGAATACATACCAAGCTAAACATCATTCTTGACCACCAAACAAAACCAAACAAAACACATCTTCTCCACAAAGAACAAAGACTAGCACTGGCTACTCAGTGCTTTCTTACACAACACCTGATATACAAATACCTGTAAATCATTCACCCATGAGCCAACCAGGTAATACCTTAGAACACTGACCAGATAACCAATCAATTCAAAGTTAAGATAAAATCAGAATAAGATAAGACAGATTATCTCCCTTTGTGAACATGAAATTGCAACAATACTGGAGAAGTTGTCTCCCTTAGACTATACCTAAAATTAGACCCTGTTACATAACCAAACCCAGAATTCGTTTAACATTTATTTTGATAAGGACACATTTGTATCTGAAATAAATCTGGTGTTTTGACCAAAGAGAGACATTTGAAGTGATCTATCTAAGAAGAAAGCCAGAAAACGTTGTGTAAATATAGGCGTCACCGTAAATGGCATCGTCCGCGGCTGCATTTTGTACAGCGACAGCATCACCCTGTCGAAGCTGTACAATGATGGCTTGACTTCCTTGGTCATGGCGACCGTCAGTTCCTCGTGCATACGCGTCCGCTTTATTCTGACCGTTCACAACAAGTTAGCACCAAATTTCGCGATTGTAGTCCGACATCACGGATGTGTGGAAGAAATAGATACCATCAAATGGTGCTGTAAACACGCCTTGATGAGGGTTGTAGCCATTGCCGACGTTAGTTTCCACATGATCAAAGATAATGTTCTGAAAAGCGCCGATATGTTGCATTCTGTGTGTAAGTCCTGCAGTGAATGCAACTGTCACTTCATTCTCAGCACGTTGTATTCTGTTCTGTGAAGGAACGCCTGTAAATTTAAAATAAAAGCCACTAGTCTAATTATCTTTTTGTGAAAAAGTCGTGTGGAAATATTTTTGATATGCACTTATTCGTTGGTCCTTCATACTGTTATTCGCGTTATTCCTGAGGAACCAATCAATTGAATTCATTAAAACTTTTTGTGAAGCTTTACTAAACAGGAAAAACTTATCTTGTAAGCATGTTCCAGACAAAAGAGCTTTCAATTGGTTACGGCCTTATTAAATCAGCATTATTCCGGAGATATTCTTCCACTAGCAAGAGAAGGTATGTTATCGTCCGTTTGTTCAGGTTGGATAGTCGGATAGGCATAAATCTGACACTGGCCTATCCTTTTGAAAGAAACCAACAAAAACTTCACTAACAAATGACTCTGATCTTTTGCTGAACCAAATCCAGGAAACGATATTAAGGACAGATATTAAAACTACAGTTTATAAGGATGAAATGAGTTTATTCTACAGCAAACTCTTCAAAAGGAATGATATTAAGGTTTACTTCCAGTCCGTATTACTACCTCCTTGCTGTAAACTATTGGGAAGATCAAAGGTTTCTTAATTTATTTTCAATTTTACCTTCACCATCAAGATGTTCTGTACTTTCACCACCAGATTCAGACAAATCTGTATTTCTCGGACTTGCTGGATATTCGTTTCGTCTGATGAAGCGTTCCATAAGTCTTGCTATCAAACGGTCTTGTTTGACATTCTTCCTTTGTAGAGCTGCAATCAGAGTCTTTTGGCTGACAACTTCTTCCTTCAGTTCAGTAATTTGTTGCGCGTGGTTTTTCTCACGTGCTTCGAGAAACTCCAAACGCTGGATCAACTGTCGGATAATCGAACTGTCAAAAATTGGTTCCTGGATGTTTGAAATGTCCGATATTGGTCCAAGTTCACTGTTCTCACTAACAAGATCATCTATCTGACTAGCCTCAAGTGAACTTAACCAAAAATAAAACATAAAGACAAATCTTACTTTTAAACCTAACAACATTGTTAATGATGTGCGCTTGACTATATCTCATATATGAATTTTTAGTCTTCTTATCTGGAAAGTTCACCAGGGTCATCAACACAACTGTTATCGGTGGAAGTAGTTTTTCTAAAGACCTAATTTACAACAGCGAAGGTGCTAAGTACATGTACCTTATATAACAATCAGCTATTGCACGATAAGAACAAACTATATGTATCAGACAAGTGCTTGACAAGCAATATCACTAACTTAAAACATTTTAAATTCAGTGAAACATAAAACGAGCTTGTGCCTGAAAAAGAAGTATTGTAATAAATATTTTGATAAATATCACAAACGCCGAAAACAACGCTTACATTTTAATCAAACTGATTAAACAGAAAATATGATGAGAACAAGATTGATTGCACTCAGCGAACCACAGTTATTGTTTACGGTATAAAATATCAGTTTCAGTTTTGAAGTCTGGTTTGTAAGAGAAATTATGCAAGTTGATTGACAAAGACTGCAAGTCATTTTAATAGATTTCCTTGTATATATTTTATTGTATCTTCAAACAGCATATACAACCGGACAAGTCTTAAAACAAAAAACTGTAGCAGGCATTTATCAAAGAAAGCCATTTACCGCATACAAGAAGCTAAAGAAGCTGACAGGAATTTTTGTTTGCTTTGACGCTTATTTTTGTTTGCAAAAGTCGACCTTTTGTGCTAAAAGAAACATTACTTTTACGAAGCAAGTTATGGTCAAAATGCTGATGCCATTAAGTTTAAGATTCTTGACTCTCGCTCTGTGAATATTAATGATGAATTAGAATTTAAAGCTAAAAACATTAAATATTGAGAAAAAAGGCATTATACGAAAAATAAAACTTTGTAAAATGTGCTTCATAAGTGGAGCAAGTCTCCCTTGAGAAACAAATGAAAGTCTAAGAAGCGCGGGAGGTCAAAGAAGCAAAGCAGGTCAAGGACGCATTGCAAGTCTTAGCAGAGTAAGTCTAAGAAATGCATTGAATTTAGGAAGCACAGCAATTTTAAGAAGAATAATTTGTCGAAACAGGATAAATATGGGATATACAGCATAATTACAAGTAGTTATTTAGTCTACAGAGCACAACATATTTAAGAAGCATAGCAAGTCTGAAAAGTAAAGTTAGTCTAAGAGGCCAACAAAGTCTGAGAATGGCAGTAAGTCTTAGAAGTAGAGCGAGTCTAAGAAGTCCAGTATTTCTTAGCATAGGGAGTCAAATGAGCGCATCAAGTCTAGAAAGCAACACATTTAGGTAGCAAAGAATGTCTAATCAGCACAGCTGGTCTAAAAAGCAATGTAAGTAAAACGCACAAAAAAATCTAAGCTCTACAGTAAAGTTAAAAACACAGCTATTCTATGAAGCACAGACAGTCTTAAAATAGCACCATGTCTAAGAAGAACAGGAAGTAAAAGAAGAACAGCAAGTCTAAGAAGTACGACGAGATTACGAAATGCAGAAAGAAACAGATATATTTTAAGTAGCACAGTCAATATAAGAAGCAAATCAAATCTTAGAAACACACGAAATCTTAGAAGCACATCAAGAAGGACGTCATCTCTTTGTATCACATCAAGTCTAAGAAGGACATCAAGTCTAAGAAGGACGTTAAATCTTAGAAGCACATCAAATCTAAGAAGCACATCAAGTCTTAGAAAATAGTCAAATATTTGAATCACATCAAATCTAAGAAGCACATAAAATATAAGAAGCACATCAAGTCTACGAAAGACGTCAAATCTTTGAAGCACATCAAATCTAAGAAGCACATCAAGTCTAAGGACGTCATATCTTTGAAGCACATCAAATTTAAGAAGCACATCAAGTATAAGAAGGACATCAAGTCTAAGAAGGACGTCAAACATTTGAAGCACATCAAGTCTAAGAAGGACGTCAAATCTTTGAAGCACATCAAATTTAAGAAGCACATCAAGTATAAGAAGCATATCAAATATAAGAAGGTTATCAAGTCTTAGAAAAAAGTCAAATATTTGAATCACATCAAATCTAAGAAGCACATCAAATATAAGAAGCACATCAAGTCTACGAAAGACGTCAAATCTTTGAAGCACATCAAATTTAAGAAGCACATCAAGTATAAGAAGCACATCAAGTCTACGAAAGACGTCAAATCTTTGAAGCACATCAAATCTAAGAAGCACATCAAGTCTTAGAAAAAAGTCAAATATTTGAATCACATCAAATCTAAGAAGCACATCAAATATAAGAAGCACATCAAGTCTACGAAAGACGTCAAATCTTTGAAGCACATCAAATCTAAGAATCACATCAAGTCTAAGAAGGACGTCAAATCTTTGAAGCACATCAAATTTAAGAAGCACATCAAGTATAAGAAGCACATCAAGTCTAAGAAGGACATCAAGTCTTAGAAGGATGTCAAATATTTGAAGCACATCAAGTCTAAGAAGGACGTCAAATCTTTGAAGCACATCAAGTATAAGAAGGACATCAAGTCTAAGAAGGACATCAAGTCTAGAAAGTACATCAAGTATAAGAAGAACATCAAGTCTAAGAAGGACATCAAGTCTAGAAAGTACATCAAGTATAAGAAGAACATCAAGTCTAAGAAGGACATCAGGTCTAGAAAGTACATCAAGTATAAGAAGCACATCAAGTCTAAGAAGGACATCAAGTCTAGAAAGTACATCACGTGTTAGAAAAACATCAAGTCTAAGGAAATCAAATATTTGAAGCACATCAAGTCTAAGAAGGACGTCAAATCTTTGAAACACATCAAATATAAGAAGCACATCAAGTCTAAGAAGGACATCAAGTCTAAGAAGGACGTCAAATCTTTGAAGCACATCAAATCTAAGAAGCACACAAAATTTTAGAAGCACATCAAGTCTAAGAAGCACATCAAGTCAAAGAAGGACATCAAGTCTAAGAAACTCATCAAGTCTAAGAAGGACATCAAGTCTAAGAAGCACATCAAGTCAAAGAAGGACATCAAGTCTAAGAAGCACATCAAGTCTAAGAAGGACGTCAAGTCTAAGAAGGACATCAAGTCTAAGAAGCACATCAAGTCTAAGAAGGACGTCAAGTCTAAGAAGCACATCAAGTCTAAGAAGGACGTCAAGTCTAAGAAGGACATCAAGTCTAAGAAGCACATCAAGTCTAAGAAGGACGTCAAATATAAGAAGCACATCAAGTCTAAAAACGACGAATCTTTGAAGCACATCAAATCTAAGAAGCACATCAAGTCTTAGAAGGACATCAAGTCTAAGAAGGACGTCAAATCTTTGAAGCACATCAAGTCTAAGAAGCATATCAAGTCTAAGAAAGACGTCAAATCTTTGAAGCACATCAAGTATAAGAAGCACATCAAATCTAAGAAGGACGACAAATCTTTGAAGCACATCAAATCTAAGAAGCACACAAACTGTTAGAAGCACATCAAGTCTATGAAGCACATAAAGTCTAAGAAGGACATCAAGTCTAGAAAGTACATCAAGTATAAGAAGCACATCAAGTCTAAGAAGGACGTCAAATATTTGAAGCACATCAAGTCTAAGAAGGACGTCAAATCTTTGAAGCACATCAAATCTTAGGAGCACATCAAGTCTAAGAAGCACATCAAGTCTAAGAAGGACGTCAAATCTTTGAAGCACATCAAGTCTAAGAAGCACATCAAGTCTAAGAATGACGTCAAATCTTTGAAGCACATCAAATCTAAGAAGCACATCATGTCTAAGAAGGATGACAAATCTTTGAAGCAAATCAAATCTAAGAAGCACACAAAATTTTAGAAGCACATGAAGTCTAAGAAGGACATCAAGTCTAAAAAGCACATCAAGTCTAAGAAGCACATGAAGTCTAAGAAGGACGTCAAATATTTGAAGCACCTCAAATCTAAGAAGCACATCAAGTCTTAGAAGGACGTCAATTCTTTGAAGCACGTCAAATCTAAGAAGCACATAGAGTCTAAGAAGCACGTCAAATCTTCGAAGCACATCAAATCTAAGAAGCACATCAGGTGTAAGAAGGGCGTCTAATCTTTGAAGCACATCAAGTCTAAGAAGGACGTCAAATCTTTGAAGCACATCAAATCTAAGAAGCACACGAAATTTTAGAATCACATCAAGTCTAAGAAGCACATCAAATCTAAGAATCCAGTTATGTTTAAGAATCATAAGTCTAACAAGCACAATTATTCTTAGAAGTACAATAATTTTTAGGTGCAGACCAAGCATAAGTAGTTCCAGTCGTCAAGTTCTTCTATATACTAGTAACTAGTCAAGTCATTGTTATTTAGAAAACTTCCCACAAGACAACAGTTGACAAAACCACTTTTGTACAAGCATAACGGTCTGTTCTCCACCTATATGCATTCCAAACACTGAATGGTGTATAAATGTCTCTTTTAACAGTGTAACTATAAGGCCTAGAGCATGAAACATCATACTGAAGTTCGCTCTAGAATGTGTAAAATAACGCATCTTCTTTCAGGATTATACGGTGGCACAGAGGTGACATGCACAACTTTTTTTAATTGCACTTCTCTTTTTTTATTATCTCGTTCCCACGAGATACTAACTCGAGGGAACGACTTAGTATCTCGTTCCCACGAGTTACTAAGTCGTGGGAACGAGATAAAAAAAAGAGAAGTGCAAATCTGAAAAAAGAAACGCATTTGGAAAAAAGAGTTGCGCAGTAAAAAAAAAGACTCGTGTTGTAAAAAAAAAGAACAGCGAATGTAAGCTATGTCGAGGGAACGACTTACTATCTCGTGGGAACGAGTTAGCTATGTCGTGGGAACGACTTAGTATCTCGTGGTAACGAGTTAGCTATATCGTGGGAACGACGTAGTATCTCGTGGTAACGAGATAAAAAAAAGAAAAGTGCAATTTAAAAAAAAATGTACTGCTTTGAAAAAAAAAGTGTAGCACAATATATTGCTTTCTCGTTCCCACGACATAGCTAACTCGTTCCCACGAGTTAGTAAGTCGTTCCCACGACATAGCTAACTCGTTCCCACGAGTAAGTAAGTCGTTCCCTCGACATAGCTTACATTCGCTGTTCTTTTTTTTTACAACACGAGTCTTTTTTTTTACTGCGCAACTCTTTTTTCCAAATGCGTTTCTTTTTTCAGATTTGCACTTCTCTTTTTTTTATCTCGTTCCCACGACTTAGTAACTCGTGGGAACGAGATACTAAGTCGTTCCCTCGACTTAGTATCTCGTGGGAACGAGATAAAGAAAAGAGAAGTGCAATTAAAAAAAAAAGTTGTGCATGTCACCTCTGTGCCACCGTAGGATTACTTCTTGCCTGGAGGGCATTTTTTACGTCTACTTTAGTATGTTTTTCTTTTTTTTCTATCTTATGGCCTGGAATATTAGCACAAGATACAAACCGAGCAAAGAACATGATCTGAAGAGAACCCATCTTAAAAATCTGGATTTTCAATATTGTGATTTATACCCAAGCCAATGAGGCTGCATCTTATAACACGTGTTTATGGCTTACATGTATATTCATTAATACTGAGTGTGTAAACTTCTGTAGCACTACAATGTTTAAATCATTTTGAATATTTTGAAAATATATTTGTGTTTCGTCGGATAAAAGAATTCGTCTCCGATTCATATCAGTTTATTACAGTTTTGGTTGTTTTTTTCAAACGAATATTAATCAGCGTATCAGCATGGCGACGAAAATATTCAAGGAAACAGGTCTTTTTATTTTTGCTTATACATGCAGTTTCTATCAATGCCAGAGGCTGCTGGAAATTGTCCAGCACATACAATTACCTCAATACTTGTTAAATATTTATTCAAATAACTTTGAAATGATAGTTCCCTGGGTAAAACTGATAAAATTTGACAATGTAAATTAACTATTATCTACAAGCGTTATTTCTATATATTACAATTAAATCGACTGTTATTAAAGTGATAAGAAGTGCATTTTCTGACAACGTCATGGAATACTTTTTCAACAATCATGCTCTCAGTGTTCACAGCATCGTTCCATTTATTCAGAAACCAAGAGGTTTTATTTAAATCGAGTAAGACTGAGAGTTTTCTTAATACATTACATGTTATTATACGAACGTTAGATCGATAGATGGGGCTTTGTCTGAGAAGCAACTCCTTCGTGAATCGCCTTTAATGCATTCGTACTCATTTCATAATAATACAATTGCTGTTCCAACAGAGGGAATGTTACAGTCAGGTGCGCATGCGCAACCCCTACGATTACTTTGGTATGGATTCAATTATTACAGATACATATACAAATCGATATTTGATCGAGTGATAAGTGATCTAGATCTTTCTTTTTCGTTGGATTCACGCCCAAACATTCGTTTGTTCGAATTCTTAAGGGCCGTGCTATTTTTTTCATTTGATTGAATTTTTACTTACTCTCTGTAGATTGAAATTTAATCTACCTATATTGTGAACTTCACAATAATAACTGAAATATAATAATGTTATCTAAGACACTATCTTAATTTCATCTTAAATCCCTTTAAAAAGAAATCTTGAAATCAATTTTACTTGAATTTTGTCATCAAAGTTCTTGTCTCAGCGAGAATGAGACTTATACTCAAGGTAATGGTCCACATATTTTGAAAACAATATGTTTCATGAAGGAATTGGCTCCCATCAATATTTCCTCATCGGGCGGCGGAAAACGCGCATATTTGTATGATAAACTACTTTGAGGGACAAAGTCAGACACTGCGAGCATTCCATGTCCATCAAAATCATATAAACGTGAATGGTCATTAATAAAAGATCATTACAAAATTTTAACATTTCAGTTAAATATCTCACGAAGACAAGAAATATGAATCAGTTTGTATTCTCTTTTTTTTAAATATAAAGTTGTTGTTTTACAAATGAAGTAATGTGCTGTACTTCTTAATTGCTTAGTACAATGCCAATGATTTCTCAATTCATATATAATGAACCAGCAAAATACACATGCAGGATATCAACGGTTAAATTTAGGGTAGTGAAGCGTCACGCCCCATTTAAGTTCTGCCATTGCCTCGACGACTTAGCTGTACATACGCTATAGGATTATAGGATTCTGAAATATGTTTTCTAAATCAATATGATTTCGCGAGACTTTCAATACACATTTTAACAATTATATATATTAGAATTTTTCATAGCTCAATAACATAATAAAGAACAACCAGTTTCCATACATTCTGGAGGCAGCGGAGGTAGATCCCTCAGTTGTTATTGATGAATTCTGTTTTCCACTTAGAAGTCCAGTTTCATTATAAGATGCAGTTATGTTAAAGTTGGTTAAATTGATCCGTGTACACTTTTTGCTAGATAATCTCTCCCACATAAGTGAACGATCGGAAGCTCTGCGTTTCCTGCCAGCACCCAAATTGCTGCATAACGTTCCCACTGGAATAGAAAAATAATATTTATGATAACGAATACATGTGTCCAAATCTTTGACGCACCAATTTGCAGTAATAGTGCCATCACTGCATCTATGATCTTCGTTGCCGTTACACTGTATGTAGTTTGAACTTGTGGTCATGTCGCTGTCTGGATAAAATATTTCAATTCCATGATGGTATGGGCCATTTGTAGTTACCCTACAACCAAGGACGGGGTTACAAGTAGGTAGATGAGCCACAATATCTCTTGCGTGAACTACCCGCCAACTGTTATTGACAATTTCATCGTGCTTTAGTGCGTAGCCTTTGTCCCCAACCCTCGGCATCCCAAAGGTATACAATGACAGTCTATCTTTTTGTACTATACCTAGATATACAAGTGCTGCAGCAGAGAGTGATGCTATTGCTCCACCAAGGGAATGGCCTGTTACAAGGACATCATAGTCTGGATAATATGTCAAACGTGTTTTAATGCTTTCATGAACACACGGAGACAACTTGTTAAAAACATTTTTAAAATAATATTGAACTTCTCCGCCAATGAGAAAATGTTCTTTTGGTTTCAATAAAACAGACAGAATTTCATCATAGAGTTGCTTGTTGCCTGTAGTTGTAGTGGTACCACGGTAAGCTAAAACAATTGTCTCCATCTTATGTGACACGGCGGTATAGGCGTAACATTCTTTGTATTCAAAGATATGAAAGTCTTCGCATCTTTGCCCAATTGCCTCTAGTAATTCAAATCCGTCATCGGAAAGAGTTTTGTCGATGCACTTGTCCGGTTCGTCAGAATATGCAAGCGCGGATAACAGAGTTGCTAAATATGCAACCTTTGGGTTGTAGACCCCGTTAGAAACTGAAAGGTCTGGACACAAAGATGCTGATACTAAATTTTGATCCTTTAGACATGTATTTTTTAAGGAACCAAATGCGTGGCATTCCCGATCTAGTGGGCACCATCTACAATGAGATCCAATCCATGAACTGTGAGCCGTGCATGTTACACAATCTTTGAAAGAGTCACAATCAGAGCTCCCTTTGCAATTTGTTAGAATTAAGAGCAACATGAGTAGTATGTATAAATCCATATTTTTATTTTCAACGTTTCAACTTGTTACATGAAATATCAGTTATGAAATGTTCGTTCGATAATTATACAGATAATACTACCGCTATCAGCTTGTGCAAGTAAACTTGGTGTGACGGCATCCACAGCTGTCTATTTGAACGTCTGTTTAAATCAACATAATTCATTTTATAGCGATTTACGCAAATAAAAAACCCATAGTTTTCTTGATCATAAATGTGTGCACTTTAAATTATAATTTAAACACGGATAAAAATCCTATTGTGAAAACGGCTCTCCCCATCCACTGTTTTAATTATAAAAGTTTATTTTGTCGAGTTCGTCCTTTATTTACAAAGTCGGTAAGCTAGACATACTTGCATTCCTAAGTTTAATACTTAAGTTTGTTCCTAAATTTAACTGTCACACAGTAAAACAAAAAAAACTAATGTATGTTGTTTTCTTTTAAAATGTTCCGAATGAAAAACTCTAGATATTTTAAACTAAAAGGGAAAAGTTCAAGCCAACTTTTAAGTTATGAAATTAAAAAAATTGCTTTGTTTTAAGTAAAGAATGAAGTGTTTTAGGATCGAAAAGCTATGTCCGATACGCCTACTTTCGTCCTGTGAGAAACTCCTCTCCTAAATTATAATTTGTTTTCAAACCGTCAGACATTGGGACTTACATGGAGAGTGATAGATGCACATTTAACGCCACGGACCAGCCCCATCATACACTTGGTCTCTTTATTTGGTCACGACGAACATTAAGTGTTAAGCTATGTCATGGGTTCCTACTGAGTCGACCAAACAAGGAAACAAATAATTTGGCCTCTTGTTTTATCTCACGAGTTAGTCTCAAGATTAAACAGAAGATAAATAATTGTTATCAAGCTGCATTTTCTCTGAAGTAAAATGTTATCTTCGAAGAAAATGTACTTAACATGTTAATACAAATAGCACAAGTACACAAATATTTCACATCATCGTGGTCTTGCATAAATGAAAGCATATCCTAGCAAGACATATTTCAATTAAAACTACAGTGGTGAATAAGTTAACAGTAAAAACTGATAACTTTAGATCAATTATAACAAAGCTAAAGAAATGTATCACTTCGAATTATCGGCATTGTCATAGACAAGTTCGTCTACACATGACAAAATTTGGGAATCATTTTTGTAGTCATTGCCAGATTTGTATCTCCCCGCATATATAGAGTAAACAATCTGACATAACGTAACAGACAGGTTGTTTAGTCAGCCATCTATCGTCTATTTAGTTTGTTTGTTCGTCTGTCTGTCTGTCTATCTATCTATCAATCAGTCTATCACAGAAATATATACATATATCTAGAGCTGTATCTATTAAACAACTTTAGATAAAAGCCAAGGAACACTAGTATCAACTAACTAAAGTCTAAACAAGGCGTAGATTATAATCAAGCTTTCTGATTATAACTAGACACTAACTATGGCAACAGTTAACTGATTTACCGGTTAACCGTTCGAATTATGATATGAAACCACAATTCAGTCCAGTCTATCAGCTAAAAAAATGGTACCCGCTTAATGGCGGCTAGAAATAGTTCTCAGGTGTCTTGGTTGTTTTTAACATTTTTGCCCTAATCTGTGTGATTTTTTTGTTGCTCGAATCATCTTTCTTGACTAGTTCTGAAAGTGTGGTAGCAATTTTATGGTCATATTCTTCCAAAATAGAATTCACAATAGGAAATTGTTCACATACCCCATATCTAGAATCAGCTAATATTTTTGTTAATTTTATGGGTGAGTTCAGGAATATATGTCTTGTTTGTAAGACATCTCCCACTTTTCTTGCTAGTTTTCATGAGTACAGATATAGTTCTACAAGATTATGTAAGTTAAAACAATTTAAAAGAGGGTTTGCTATGTTTTACAGCCATTTGAACATTATGAATTTTATATAGAATAAAGGAGGAACTTATCGGGTGGTTTCACACCTTATCGGTGTACACTAGAATCTTGTTGAAACCCCCAGTGGCAAATGTTTTGCCACTGACCTCGGGTTCTTATTTTCGTTAATTGTTTCATTGTGTCCCATTTCTTAATTGATGAATACATGATTTTACGATTTAAAGCTCTCTTCCTCTACTTTTTGAATGTGTAGAGATGCTGTGTTTTTGACTGTAGATTTTTCTGATATGCTTTTTATCAGCTTTTATTCTGTTTTTACAAATTTCACTAACTGTTTATTTGTTAATTAACTTAATTAGAACTATCACTGATTACAATACCGCCTTTTTAAAAAACAAAGCAGAAATATAAAACTCGTCACGCAAATTACACTTATGGTGATCCTGCACGTCAAATTTCAAATCGATAGTGCTAGTAATGTGGATGTAGTTTGTGTCACAGGACTTTGCTCTGACAGGCCGTAAAACCGTAGTGCGTGCACTGGTGTGCATGAAAACACGTCACGCACATCTACACTTATTTGTTAACAGGCACCTTAAGTTTCAGGTTAAACAATTTTTTTTTTTTTTAATACTTTTATTCTCCCCGTCATAGGTGTGTGAGGGTCGGGGAACCATCCACACTCCACACCTTACAACTATTCATTATTCTTAAGTATATTCATAACTATCTAACTTATATACAAACGTGGACTGTAATTATATATGTATATAAGCATTTCATATCCATATCAAAGAATTCTACATATATCTATTTACATGTAACTTTAAGTTTACAAATGTATCATTATTATTACATGTTTATTAAAAAATGGATCTCTATGGCCTAAAAGTATTAAAAAAAAACATCAAATTTTAAGAGCATGTTGGACATATTGCTCTGTTTTCAGAATACAATAATAAGAATGTCAAAGGCTCATAATTCAAAATCTTTGGATATATGAAATTTTTACATAAATTTGGCTTCCTCTGCATAGAACAAGAAAAAATCAGCACCGCATTTTACTTAATTAAATTGTATATTATTTTCCAGTTAGTCTCAAACATACTTAGGGTTTGGTTTTTTATTGACAGTTCTTTGTTTATATTATATTCATGTTGTAAGTAGCATTTAAGTGAATTTATTGACAGTAATCTTCCAAGAGATTTGCTTGTGAATATGTACTTTTTTATATAGAGGGTTATTAAGTATTCTGGTGTATTTTTTTATCCAAAAATTATGTTCCTTTCATTAATTTTTATAGGAATATTTTCCTTTTCTAAGTGTCTTTTTAGTTCATTCAGTAGTGTTCTATTGTTTCTGTTTCATTCTTGCAGAAGTCACAAATATCACTATCTTTTAACTTTAATGTGTATAAGTATTTATTAATTGGTAAGATTCGGTGTAAAATTCTATATTGGAGCCATTGTAAATTACTGTCTCTTGTCACTTTAAAAGGCATGCTATAAAAAGATTTCCAATCTTCATATTCAAAGTGATATTGCATATTCCATTTTATTTGACTTGTTGGCATATCACAGTTTTTGTTAAGAATATCGTAAATGTCTTTGCATCCTGATTTTGATTGCATAATAGTTCTTACTGGAAAGGGAATTAAAGGATTACTTTCTGAGCTTATTTCTGTTTGTTTTAAAGTGACTTTCCTTTTGTAACTTGAAACTGCTCTTATTACTCTAAGATGATGTAACGAGTTAACAGGAATGTTAGTGCTATTTTTAAATTCCTCATACGACATAAGCTTTTGTCCTTTGTACAAATCATTTATATATCTTATTCCATTTTGGTACCATGATTTTAAAAATAGACTTTGTTTTCCAACAAGGATATTGTGATTGTAAAACATTGGACATTTCAAAAAGTCACTGTTTGTTTCAACTGGAGCTGTCATTATGTAATAAGAGTAAGACTGCAATACATTTTTCCAAAACTTGTTTGTTATTTTTTGTTCCATTTTATCAGCGTAATGTTTTCCACAATTTATCAGTTTTTGTACATCAAATAGATTTTCTGCTAAATTTAGCCATTTTGATTTTGTTGTTATCAATCTTCTTATCCAAGTTATTTTAAGACTTTGAATGAAACACTGAATATTTGTCATTTTAAGTCCACCCTCACAGAAATCTTTAGTTACAACTGACTTTTTTACTTTTGCTGGCCCATGCCACAGAAAGTTATACAAAATATCACTGATAGATTTAAGCATTTTGTCATCAGGATCAGGAAGAGAAATAAATAAATGATTAAAGATTGGTAACAATAAACTTTTAATGACTGTACATCTTCCAATAGGGGTAAGATAACGTCTACTCCAGAACTTAACAGACTGTTCTAAACTACCTATTTTTTCTTTGTAATTCAAATTAATCATTTTTTCCAAATCAACATGAAATTTAATTCCTAATAATTTAAACTCATCTTTTCCCCTTACTAATTTAAACTTTGTTTTAATTGACTGGCTACTAAATTTTTTAGAACCAAACCATATTATATGAGTTTTTTCAAAGTTTATTTTGAGGCCTGAAATCTGTGCAAAATATTCTAATTCCTTCATTGTTTCGTTTAATGACTCCTTAGTTCCATCAAGTATTATAGATGTATCGTCAGCAAAAAGTGATACTAAGTGTTCTATACCATTAACATTTATGCCTTTTATTTTCTTGTTTTGTTTAATTTTTTTAGTAAGAATTTCTGAGCAGAGGATGAAAAGATAAGGCGACAAAGGGTCACCTTGACGGCAACCGCGACCTACATTAAATGATTCCGACAAAAACCCACTTTGACTAACAAATGACTGTATGTTAGAGTAAAATAGCTTAACCCAGCTTTTCAGGCATCTTCCAAAATTAAAGAAATTTAAAGTTTTTTGAATAAAAGACCAAGAAAGGGAATCAAATGCTTTTTCAAAATCGATCAGCAGTAAGAGACCAGGAATATTGTTTTCATCTGCATAATGCATAATATCATATATAAGTCTTGTATTTTCCCCGATATATCTGTTTTTTATAAAGCCTGTTTGTTCATCACTGATTAAATTGTTTAGGACTGTTTTTGTACGTGCAGCAATGCTTCCAGAAGCTATTTTATAGACAGTATTTAAAAGAGTTATTGGTCTCCAGTTTTTTAAAAATTGTTTTGATTTATTTTCTTTCGGAATACATGTTATTATACCTTGTCGTTGAGTTACAGACATCTGCCCTATTTCAAGAGCATAATTTACTGATCTTACTACAAAATGACCTAGGTCCTTCCAAAATATTTTAAAGTAATTTGCGGTAAAACCATCACTGCCAGGTGTTTTATCATTTGCCATACAGCGCAGTGCATTGCTTGCCTCTAAGTATGTAATTTTACCTTCAAGACTTTGACTCTCGTCTGTTGTTAATTTTCTAACTGAGTTATTTTCAAAAAATTGTTTAAATCAATATCCTCTATCATTTTATCATCTTTACTAGAATACAGTGTCTGATAAAAAAAATTGCATTTCTTTCAGGATGTCTTTTTGTGAACTAATTATCTCCCCATTTCCTAGCTCCAACTTTGAAATTGATTTATTTAGATAGTTTCGCTTCTCTAAATTACAAAAAAAGTTTGAAGGTTTTTCGCCTTCATCAATCCACTTAACTTTAGATCGAATAATATGTCCTTTTAATTTATTTTCTCTTATTTCTGTTAGGTCTAGTTTCAATTTTTCTAACTGATCAATGTTTTGTTCATTTATATTTTTTTCCAAATTTGATATTTTCATAATTAATTCAGCTTCTGTCTTGTTATTTTGACGTTTCTTGTAACTACCATACGATATTGCGACTCCTCGTAGTTCCATAAGCATTGTCTCTAAAAACAATTGATCATTTATTACAAATTCAATTTCATCATTTGGTATGTTATCAATATTATCTATATCATAGACCCTTAGACAATATTGCTGCTTCACTTCCCTGATTTTTTCTTTCACCATTTTTAAATATTCTTCATCTTTAAGTAGTGAATGTTTGCATGTTTTATGTTTTATGAATGTTTTATGTTTCCATAAACCCTTACCGTGTTCTATTTTAGAAAAATTTAAAAATAAAGAAGCTATGGAATGATCAGATTTGTAGCTAGTTTCTATATCAGTTTTGTGGACATTTACTAGAAGGTCTTCTGTTATTAGGAAAAAATCGAGACGAGCCTGCTGGAGAGGGTTTTTACGACGCCATGTGTATCTCTGTTGGTCCGGAAATATTTCCCTAAAAGGGTCAAACAATTGTCTATTTTGTATATGATTAAGAAGCTTTAATCTCGCTTTACCATTATTTATACGTTTGTAATTATCATAGTCTAAGGATGGATCAAGAACTAAATTGTAATCTCCACAAATAATGTATGAGTCATTACCTATCTCATCAACTAGAGAAAACATTCTATCAAAGAAGTCAGGTGTGTCTGTATTTGGTCCATACACATTTACAAGAGTTACTCTATTTGTCTCAAGTGTAATATCTAAAGCAATCATATTACCTACATTGTCGGAACGAACCTCATGTACCTTATATTCAAAATCTTTATTAAGAAGTATTGCTACTCCTCTAGCGTTTGAAGATGCAAAACTAAAATAACATTCTTTATTCCATTGGGAGTATATAATTTTTTCTTGACTCTTAGTAAAATGTGTGTCTTGTAAACAGTATATATGATACTTTTTTTCTTTTAAAAATTTAAAGACATCAGCTCTTTTCTTATTACATTGTAGGCCACGACAATTTGCCGATAAAATTTTTAGTTCAGCATTACTCCGTGTTAATAATGTTTAAACAACTTGACATAAGTAAACAGAACAGAGCATATTCCAACAAGTTTACAAAACGAAAACAAACAAAAAATGTACAATCCATTTTACAGATTATACTTCAAAAGAGAAAAAAAAGGACAACAAATTCCTCTAAATACAAGTATTTTTACATATAAAAGGGATGATTTAATAGTTTGACCTGTTTCTTGTATTATGTACTCAATAGTGCAGTATAACTATTTTCCTATAAAGTATATGTAGAGAAACAAATGTTTAACAATCTGACAGTTATCATCATATTTATGTTTGCCAAGTATGTGTAATAATAATATAATATTTTAAATACGTACGCAATACAGAACATACTTAGATAATTATGTACAACCTGATACAAAAAACAACTTAAATTTGTACTTGAAACAGAAAAATATAAGTATTGTAAGCATACACAATCTGAAATTGTACATAGTTTTAAACTATAGTTTATAGTTTTTAACTTTAAAATGTAAAAAAAAATATGTTATACAAAATGTTTTACAATTTGACAAGTATCATACTTATATTTGCCAATTACGCTTAATAATAACATGATATTTTTAGTATGTGCTCGATATAAATTCTTAAATTTATACTCGAAACAAAAATATTTTTTTATTGTAAGCATAAAACATCTGCAATTATACATTGTTTTAAACTATAGTTTATAGTTTTTAACTTTTAAATACTTATTATATAATAAATATGTACTTAAATATTTACTTGATACAAAAACTACTTAAATTTGTACTTAAAACAAAAATACTTTAGTATTGTAAGCGTAAACCATCTGAAATTTTATATGGTTTTAAACTATAATTTATAGTTTTTAACTTTAATAAGTAGGAAAACATATGTTTTACAAAATGTATTACAATTTGACAAATATCAGCATACTTATGTTTGCCAATTACGCGTATTGATATTAATATGATATTTTAAATATGTACTCAATATAAAGGCTACTTAAATTTATACTCGGAACAAAAAAAACTCTAGTATTGTAAGTCTAAACCATCTGCAATTATACATGGTTTTGAGCTATAGTTTATAGTTTTTAACTTTAAACCGTAGAGAAAAAAAACATCTATTTTACAAAAAGTTTAACAATTTGACAAGTATCATCATACTTATTTTTTCCAATTACGCATAGTAATAATATGATATTTTAAATATGTACTACATATAAAGAATGCTTAAAAATGTACTTGATACAAAAAAACTTTAGTATTGTAAGTATAAACCATCTGAAATAATACACAGTTTTAAACTCAATGTGTTACAAATATTTGAGTGGAAAATTTCTCAGTATTTGCTTTATGCTTTCTAAAGCATACATGGAATGTCTCAAGCAATGACTGAACTAATTGTGTCATAAATGTCAAATTTGTATCTCTTTCCAGCCTTGGTGGAACCATAGACTCTGCCGTTGAAAAACTAAGCAGTGGAGATGTCTGGGTGTAGGGAAAGTCTGCTTATGAGACCATGATTTAGTTTTGTCACATCATCAACCAGTCTGTGTCCAGCTTCCTTCATGGCTTTTCTATTTTGCATAATTTTAACTTTTGCATTGTTATTTTTCAGTTTTATTAAAACAGGTTTAATCTCATCAGTCTTTCCTGGAATCCTATGAATTGCAAGGATTTCCTCTTCTTCAAGCAGAATACAATTTCTTCTTTGTATGATGTTAATAATATAATTCTGGAACACTGTCTATTTAAGGACATTTTCTAAAGAAAAGGGGCATATTTATGTCAAACTACCAGTCAGACCTATAAAACTTGTCAATTAAAGTTGCTTGTGACCCTTCATAGATAACTTGAGTTGAAGTGAATATAATACAAACAAATCATATGATTTATGCGTCCAATTTTCAAATATATCATTATCTTTGTTTGGTAACGTACAATTTCAGATTCCATATATAACAATAATGCTCCTTACCATAACAGTAATGCTCCTTACCATTCAAAGACTATAAAAATTAAGGGTCGTGTATAATTACAACAACTAACAATATGAAAAACTGTTCATCATCAATATTTACAATCCCCCCCACATTACTTTTAACATTATTCAATATGTCATTTAAGAAAATACTACTTGCTGAATCACCTTGTTTTACCCCAATTTTAGAACCGATAAGGTCAGATTCCATATTTTTATATCCGACGATTTAACGACTTTGTACGTAGGTTTGATAGCATTTACAAATTTCGTACTACATCTTCCTTTAAAACTTTCTCTCAATCATGATAGGCAAAATTAAGTTTCGTTTAACTAGCTAAGGTTTTTGCAATTGTTGCATGTAATTAAATGATAATTGTTGATTTATTTTTCTGAAAACCATATTAATTATCAATAATTTAATCATTTTCATAGGCCAATTTAATAAGCTTTTCAACCAGCAACTAGAAGTATATCTCCTATAACAGAGAATACCATGCTAGTGACTGATATTATAAAATTTATCAGGCAAGGCTTAGAAAAAAATGAAGGCGAGGCTCTTCCGAATTCTTAATTTTTTTCGTGCCGAATGGCAATTAGAAGATCAGTGTCAGGACTTTAATTTTGAGTAAATACAGCCTGTTTAATTTTGCCGTTTTACAGTCTACAGCTATATCATGATTATATATAAAGTCATCATAAACATATTATCATGATTATTGAGAGGTGCATAACTTTGAGTCCTCCCGTGACAAATATATATCTTTGGAGGATTTGTGATTTTATGAGACACCCGGTTGGCGTAATCGTTCAATACAAAAGGGTAGTGCATTATGATCAGAAAAAAAGTTAGTCTAAATAACGCATAATTTGACACCTTTTCCATAAAATCTAGAGTGAAATTCCATTATTATTATAACTTTGTTAAGCGCATCTTAGTTCATCAGTTCAAACAGGAATGACATGATTAGCTTCAAAACTCGAACAAGGGAATTACTTATTCTACATTTTAGGAATCTTCACACTTTGAGAAATATCTCATTCAACTTGTAAACAAAGACTATTTAGGCTTTTTCAATATAACAACTGCAAATCATGCATTTCCGATTGAAACCGGTAGGTATGATAGGACACTTTTTCTGAATGATTATCCATTTTTCTGACAAAAACCACATCGCCTCTGAGAAAAGCTGTCTTTTAAAATGCAAATACCCAAAAGGACAGAGAAAAATACATAAGTTCAGAAGTTATTAATATTTAATATACCCAGGCACTACTTAACATTCCATACTCTGGTAACATCGACGTCACTTACAGCACTTCAAATTTTAGCAAGTTTACTTCCATAACTATAAATAATTGTAAGAACTAGTAAATGCCAATATCTTTATGGCGATTAAGTAATAAAACATACTTGTACCATTGGTTTATACACAGGTCTCTTTGAAATCCATATCGATACGTAGTTCATGTGTTCACCTGGTATCAGTATACATGTTGTCATTGTTTATCAAAATAAATCACATTTGCCCTAACTACAAAAATACTTGCAACTATATCATCAAGAATTGCGTGCTATTTAAATTGTGATTTCTGTTCAACTTTTTGCACTGTTTGGATTATCACAGCAAATAAAATGTATCACTTTGAATTATAAATAAGTCCTTGAAAATTTCATATACAATAACATACACAAACTGGGATTCGCACTGACTTCCTGGTTTGTGTCTCGCAGCGCATACGGAATAGACAAAATGCAAGAGTTTTCCAGTCATCCATCCATCGTCTAATAGTCTATTCATCCGTCAACCTTTCTTTGTATTCATGGAGGAGACACCGTGGTCCAGGGGTAGTACGCAGAGCTCCGGATCCGAATCCCACAAAAGGCGAAATTCTCTCACAATCTTCACATTCCTCCACGCTGCACGAATACTGGTATGAAACCCAGGAAGCAGTCATCGAGCGTGATGTATCTAAGTTGTAGGAACTTGTATCGCAATCGATGTAAAATAAATGAGTATAAACCAACTAAACTTTGTATCCATCAATCTGTCTATTACGAAAACTTACGTATTTGTAGAGCTTTCTCATTTGAATTAAAAAAAATCCGAGGAACACTTGTGCAAACGTACTAAGTCTAAACAAGGCATAGCGTATTGTAAGATATTTCCAGAAACTTGATGTGATTGTGTGATGTGTTACCAAATTTAACATCTTGTTAAGATATCACAAATGACATTGACATACGGGCCTCGTTCCAGGTTTTATTCTGAAATGGTGTAAATCAGTGCTAGATGTCGATTTAATATAGTACCTCATTCTTTTTTGTTGTCTTAACTTGCATTTTCATGTAAAAATCATTTAATTCCGTTCAGTAACTAAAAACCTATCTTTTACTTATTTTCTTTTATCAGGTGACAAAGTAGAAAACCCTCAGGCAGCGCCTCATAAATCACTATTGCATTGCGACAAAATATATCACGTGTTGTTCGCATTATGACAGGCATATACTGCACGACTTTTACGGACTGTACCAAGCAGGGTAAACTTTCATATAAATAGCCGTGCGCGCTTTGCGGCATTGTACAGGACATTATTTTCTATTAGGTGTAAGTGAATTTCGCTAGATCTAGCATTCGACCCCGGGATAGATTCCACGGCTTAGTCAATGATTATGGCAGCTGAAAGTCTGTAGTGTACGACCCCGACACGATACGGCAAGGACGGCTACATGACGATAACCAGCGATCCTAGTGTACGACTCCGACAAGATAGGGCAAGGACAGCTAGGAACATTTCATAACTGAAAGTCAGTGCCCGGTATAACGACTCGCATACCAAGAAGGGTAGGAGCTACGCTCTTGACGATTACCAAGAGCAACAAGAGTTGAAGGATTTATTGCTCAGCCTGTACCGAGCGAACATCCTCTTTTCGTATTTTTCTTGTGACTTTTAGTTCAATCTGATGTCAGATCAGAACGGCCAACACTTAACATAGGAGCCAGCACGGAGGTTGCAAGGACGATATGGAATTTGAGATAGGTGTCTTTTATAAGTGTGCCACTGCAACGTGTTACTTTAAGTGCAAAGTATATGACTTACTTTAACAGGCTGAGGAATACTCCCGAACGAGCTATAATAGTTAAATCGAGCTATAATAGCTTGAACGAGCTATTTTCCGAACAAAAGAAACGATTTGTTTTGTTGACAACTTGTATGTATCCGGAAAGCGCACTATCCGAGTATGTTAAAACAAAATTAAGATTGTAACGTTCATCAGTGCAGTCGTCGTATACAACTATCAGCCGCCCTGATGCTGCGCCGGGTACTTAAGCAGTTATGACAACAGAGAATATCGTGTATAAATGGTGAAATAAAAGCGTCACAAATTAAATTTACCAAGCCAGAGAATCCGTAAACACGTCCGCTGCCGGTATGAGTCATTTGGTAGATTTACTAATAAAATGAAATGTGAACGAAATATTTTTGTATGGTTGCGGATGAAAGTGGGTCATGTTCTAAATATAGTATACCGGGTGTGCGAAAAATTGGGATACATCTGATTATCCGGTTTTGTTGTTTTTTCTCGGTTTTGTTTTTCGTTCGTACCAATATACTTACTATATTTGTATACATCGGAAGTTGAAGTAATACCTGACATACGTGTAGAAAAGACAGCTGTAACATTCAGAAGATGGTAAAATTTAATTTTCATAAAGTATTTATATATGTAACAGTACCTACAGGAGACAGTGTTGAACTACTGTTTGATGCGCCAAATATATTCCTTTGAGAACTGTTGATGAAGAAATTCTGTAGTAAAGTAAATGGTGTATAGTTTTTCACGGAACTCATCGAAAATTGTCCAATTGTGTAAAGATATTTCAGCAGTTGTCGCAGTCGTCAACATCACTGTCACATTCACCTAAATAATAAAATGAACAAATTATGTATGTATTTGTATGCACTTCACCACCAATGTGATGAACACAATAAAAATACTTTAACTTAATACTGCCAAAAGTGAATAGTGACTACTTTAGGCAGGCGCGTGTCAGGCACATTAAAATTCTAAAACATAATAACAAAGGCAACAAGATTTAAGTGAAGACGTTACACAAGTATTTTCAATTCTTAAAATATATGAAACTTCTTTAGTCCACTGATAAAAGCTGACACAGTTGGGGTAGCCTTAATCACGGTCTGTAATTCGTTCCAGAGTACTGTGCTAAACGAAAAATAACATTTATGTATATGAAGGTTCGACCTAAAAGCAAAGGGAATAATCCTGGCAAGAATGTCAAGGGACAAGAATGCAGGGCTAAAAGTCACCACTGTGGTCCTGTTAGAGTAAAATATATAGACGATCCAAATGCTAGAGCTCAGACACTCCACAAAAGATTGTTGACAATACAAGAAAAGGTAAACACTTACTTTCTGCATACGTTAAAGTTGAATTCTCTATTGCTGTAGAAACTTCTTTATAGAACTGCAGTATTTCATTTTTGGTTTGACCTGTTACAATATATATATGTATATGTACTTCTAATATACATAAAAACGTTAATTCACAGAAACAAATGTTAAGCCACTGTATAGTTTGATTGCTCTCTCTGAACTGATGTCGGAATGAGTTCATTTTTTGGTATTCTTCTCTTAATTACAGATTAAAGAATTAAACATTTTGACAAACTGTCAGATGAAATTTGAATGGGTCACTGAATCTGGAAAGGAGAGAATCTTGCAGACAAATACATGGAAAGGTTTGCCAGTATTGCATTTCAATTTATTATGCAGTAATGAAAAACATTGAACACAAATGTACAGAACACCCAATCATAAAAAGAGTTCTGTATCATTCACCTATTTCCTAGGAATTGTGATAACGTGTTCTATAACTATGCAATAAGAAAAATATGTAAACATGTCTTATATATAGCATATTCTTGTAGATACACTTAAATACATACTACCATTTGAATTTAAACTGAAAGTATTGAAACGAAAGCTATATTCTTTTACCCTTATATCTAGGATCGGAAGTAGGTTATGAATATGTTGCTTTACAAGAAGAACATCCAAGTAAAGAAAATGAAGAAGATAACAGAGATATTTGCCAAATAGAAGAAACAACTAGGAATAAGCTAGATGGAGATGAGACATATCCCACAAATATTGATCAATTTATTGTAGCTTCGGAAAACGAAAACAATACTCAGGTAAAACAGTATAGGAACCTATTGTATCATTTCATTTTGCAAGCATTCCGCAATGGTGTTCATATATTTGCTAGAATAACTGTCAATTTGTCCGTCCGACCGTCCGTCTGACTAACTATGGAACTTCCATTGATGGAAAAAGTTCACAGTTACTTATTGTAGCATGTCTACATTAACCAACCAATGTCGGTAATCATAATAGAGATGATATTAACATTTTAAATGCCATATTTGTAAAGATTAAAGATTGCTAAACCATGTATTGATAACATTTTCGTTTCAGCCGAAGACCAAAAAAAGAAGATGTCGATCTCCTACACGTCCAAGTAGTAGTAGCAAAAGTGACGACTCCTGCCAAATTTGTGATGTTGATGGGAACATTAGTGCTTCTGACAAGGACATCTGGTTAAATGTGAAAATGAAAAGTGCCAGTACTGGGTCCATACCCTTTGCGTGGGTGTATTAGCAATGAAAGAAAAGGACTGAAAAGCGATTAAATTTTATTGTCCAAAACATATTAAATTGTATCTAAAAAGTAAGAAATAATCGAGAAATATTGTCAATAAAATATATATATAACATCAATCGCGTACATATATTTAAACAATGCCTTAATGATATTATAATCGCGACATGAAAGTCCTGAATCAAACACAGTTCTTGATTGGTAAAATCAAGTTTTGTCATGTAGAAAGCAGTTTTAGGGGATTTTTTTTTGCTATTTGCCCATCTTTCTGATACTAGAAATTGGTGTTTATGTATTTTATTAGAACATGTTTAAACTTAATTAGTTTCAGACAAAGAAATGACAGAATTAAATCGGAAGATTGTTTTAAAATTAACATTTATTCATTTCTGAAAAGAAATACTTCTATTAGTTCTCCACATCTTCCGAAGCGTGTTTGCTTCTTCCACATCTCCGTTCTCACGAACTTGATCTATGCCTTCCTCCACTATATCTATAATGTCTTTCTGTAAAGGATATAAAATGTTTCTGTTTCAATCTGAATTTTGTATAACTTCAAGATAATGGACTGTTTGAAGTATGTGAAAATACAACAGAAAATATTTCATTGAAAATTATATATTGAGGCAATGGACTTCACCTTTGTTTTATTTTCGATAGCATGAAATTTCTGTCGATATTCGAGTGTTGTAAAAATAGGAGTTAGTGAGAGTCTCTTGTCTGCGCCACTAGCAATATTTGTCAAATATTTTTGTATGTTGCTATTTAACTGCCTTTCAAATGCAATAAGGTCACGATCCAGTACATTTCGATTAACTGATATGTGCTGCCTGAAAGAAAATAAGTTGTGAGTTAATGCCAAAAACAACAACAACATAGGTAATAACTTTTTTCGGTATTCTTGTCATAATTTATTGTCATATTAACTGCTTTTTATAATAAAATTTAAATAATAATGTCTGTTTAACCGACAGTTCAATTCAAAATTCAAAGAAAATCTTGTGAAAAATTATTAATATTGAAATCATGTTGACTTCCAGATAAGTGTTTCCAAAACATGAATACCCTTCACTATTTCCTGTATTATTCAAATAGCCATTAGTTCGCAAACGTGTTTGGTATAACAAGACTTCCCGTTGTATATCTTGGTGGTACATATAATGTGTTTTATCTTCTTGTACCCCCGACTGCTTGTATATATTATCTTTTATCTGAAAATTGATGAAGACAGGTTAGATGACATTTTACAAGTCTACGTCATTTGCAATTTCCTCATTTCACTTTGTCTTCAAGTTGTAATTCCTTATATTTATTTAGTGATTGATGTGCATATCTATTCATTGGGAAAGGTTCAGTTATTTCCGTTTTCACTGTTCAACGTCTTCAATTTTATTATGTTGAGCGTTTTGTTTTCAGTCAATAATTATTTGTTTAGAAAGTTGAAGATCGGTATGATGTCATAGAAGTGAAGTAATAGAAATCCACATTTATTAGCAGAGGAACAGACTGAGCCGACTTTGTTTTTTTTTTGGAACAGACATTAAATATCAATTAGTACATTGACTAATAAACCTTTTGCAGAGTGTCCACATTTCGACACACTTCTTTTCAGTGCGATTCCTTTGGAATACCTGGTGGCAGCCAGCGTTTAATTTTGGCATTCACAGACTCAAGAATAAAGTCAGCCCCTTCGCCTTTCGATGGATTGCCGCTTACTGAAAATTGATAGCTGATTAAATGTTAATGTATGTTTAACTAATAATGAGTTCATTTCAAAACAACAACAACAAAACGTTCAGTGTGTATGCTTCGCTTAACAAAACTTTAAACAAAATGAAACATTATATTTGTACTTTTCAGCAGATTAAAAAAGTTATTTATTTTTTCTTATAAAATGATCACTGATTGCATCCTTTACCTGAGGACTCATGTTTTTCCAAAAATTGTTGGATTTCTGGTGGCGCAAGAACCCTTGTTTTGAGATCCTTTATAACAATTTCTTGGTAATTTTTCATACCAAAACCAAAGAACAGTTTCATCAGCTGACATTTTCTAGCTTTAATGTACTTCGCGTTGTTGCGACGAACGCCAGCCCTGTATATTTTGAGTGCAATCAAATAGTTAAATGAAACGTCACATATGAATCGAAAATTTCGGTCTTTCGATTCAGAAATGTATTTGTAGAAATTTTTTAAACTTGGCTCCTGCTGTTCCTTCTTTGCATGATTAAAAAACACAAACAAAATTTCCCTCAGACACGCTTGAGTACTTATGTCCAGTAACATAAAGCTTTTGTGTTGGTCTGCACAATTTCTGGCACAAACTTGAGCTTTTATTGAGTTAAAGCCACATTGTTTAGTCAAATCGTGTAATAAGGGCTCCCACAGAAGTTTGAATAATGCTTTCACGGCATTTATTTCTATATGTCCATGACCTGCAAACACATGGGAAGTATCGTTTTAGTTTGTATAAAGTTACTGACTTAAATATCGGTGTTACCTTTAATCGCACTGCAGTTTGTATTTTTACTATATTAATTTCACTAGTGATATTTCATGTAAGGTGTAACATTTCTAAATTATTTGTTTTTCAAATAATGAATGGTGCAGGTCCTCAATACATACAGATTTCAATAGAATTGCAAATTAAAGAAATATACACCTGGAATGAGAAGCACATTTTTCAAATTGGGTTGTCTTTCTTGAAGTCTGCTGCCTAAAGTATAGGGCAAACCATCGCAGCCAGCAGCGCACCACTTCCGCTCACTGTCACCGATACCAGACCTTTGCTGTATTTGCTGCATAAATATAATTAATATTTTCACACAATTCTCACATTCACATTTCTTTTCGAATAAAGCGAACACATTTCCAGTTCTGTAATCATACACAGCAAGTCTGCAATTTAGTTCTTTCATATTTGAAGAAAAACAAAACAACACATGTGAAATGTATTTTGTGTCTCTTAATAAAAGGCACAAAAAAGCCTTTATATATACCTGCAACACTTCTGCAACTGATTCATGGGAGCATGGATTCCGCAAAACAGGATCTCCAATACAAAATACAGGAGTGGGCTGTTGTTGAGGCACAAAATCGTAAGGGTCAGCATTCTTTACTTGCGGATTGAGTGGCATATTCACACCTTTAAACAATTATGATCCGTCTTATATAGTTCATTCTGAATTACATTTAACCTCAGTTTCATTAAAATTGTTATATGTTGCTATGTCCGTATTAAATTTGTTTTTCACTTTGTTTCAAAATAAAGGCATTCGATTTTTTTACTCCGGAAAAAAATTAAAAAACATTATTCGTCCCAAATAACACACAATTTAATGCATTTTCGTCTCAAAATTAAAAGAAATCTCCAGTCATGTACGTGTGGTGAAGTGAAATACATATAACTGAATTTATATGTTTTGGAATGAAGTGAATTGCTTTCACGTGACTGACATAATTCCCTAACATTATTAAAAAAAAACCATAGAAATAACTGAAAAGGTCAACAATTGAAGAAATGAATGAATTATTTCATTAATTATTTCATTAATTAATTAATGAAGGAAGAAAGGAACGAACGAACAAATGAATGAATGAATTAATTACCTCTCAGGTTGTCTGTTATTTTATCAGTCACATTTGTGCCTTCGTATTGTGCATTTTTAAGTGCAATCTGCAGCTGACTGTTGACAAATTCATTTCTAATGTCGCTGTAATTGTCTGCTGCTTCTTTCAGGTAATTGTTTATTGCTGCTACTAGGTAATCTTTATCAACGTCAATATGAAGCCAATGGGACGGGGACAAGTTTTCCTGTTTTTGTAAGTTTGAGTGCAGTTTAATATTCAGTGTGGTGGTTATAACACTTGCCGTGGATTTATAGTTATAGTTCACACGCCAGTTTCGAGCCACTACTTGGGTATTGTCAAAAAATGTCACAACGTCAGAACTTGGAACATATCTCATTTCAATACTACAATGTTCTTTTAACCATTTCTTTAAAGTATTGTAGCTTCCTGCTGGCCTACAGCTTCCAATTAAATTCGTGACTGTTTTGCTACATGATATATAATAACTCACCATGTTTTGGGCAAATGCAAAAGGACAGACAGTTTGCGCATTTCGTGATTTGTATAAACATTCAACAGCGCCAGCTAAACATAATGCTTTTTTAGATTCGTTGGAGACATATTTTGTGGAAGCAAACAGAAAACCTGTTAATATTTTATTTCGACCCTTTAACCATGTACATACTTCAAAAGTACTTAAGCTTTCTACAGATTTGTACTCCTTACTCACTGTTTCACTGTCTTTACTTATATCTTCTGAAATAGAATTACCTATAGCCGATACTAGGTTGAACAGGTCATCTTCAGAAATTTTTTCTCCTTTATCCTCAAAATAATTTCATCAATATCACTTCTTTTACGTTTTTCATTTCTCTCTTTTTTGGTTTCTACATACTGCACACACAGTTGACATAGATAATTGGCGTAATTTGAAATAAGACCTTCTTTTCTAAATAAATCGACTGTCTCTTTTTTAACCTTTTTATTCGAAAGTTTGAACACAGGGGAAATATTACCACCACTAAAACTCTCGTGCTCTTTACAACTACAGCTTGGCATCTTCAAGGTTATTCAATGTTCAAATGTAAATATCCGTTTTAATGACCTTCACAGATCAGTGATAAGGCGGAAATACAGGAAAATTTTAATTTTTATTAATCATAACAAAATATTCACAAACTTTTGCTAACACCCTGTGTATTTCACTTAAATATCAAAGGATTTCGTTTTACCAAAAAATTACGCAATTTGTATTCACCAATTTTAACATCAAAGGGACGTCAATCTGCAAGAAGAACCGTAAAAACAAGGACAAACAGAATTAGCTGAAATTTTAGTACATATTAAGTATTATGTTTACAAAAAAACATTCTTCATATAAATCTCCCAACTGCTTAAGTATCCGGCGCAGCATCTGGGCGGCTGATGGTTGTATACGACGACTGCACTGATGAAAGTTACAATCCTAATTCTGTTTTAACATACTCGGATAGTGCGCTTTTCGGATACATACAAGTTGTCAACAAAACAAATCGTTTCTTTTGTTCGGAAAATAGCTCGTTCAAGCTATTATAGCTCGATTTAACTATTATAGCTCGTTCGGGAGTATTCCTCAGCCTGTTTAAAGTATAGGACTACTTGAATCATTTAATTAATTTTATTTTCATTTCGTTTTTTTCATTTTTCAGATAATTTCATTTCCTTTTGTAAATAATAAACTTGTTTAATTGTACTGTTGTTGTTTCATCGTATTATCTCCTGTTGTCCGTCCATCCTGTGACAGGAGGTTGGTCATTAGGTACACATCTTAGAGACAAGTGACCAAATACTAGGATTTCCAAAATGATTTTTGAGCAATTCTGTTGCATTTAGAAAAAAAATGATATAGCTAAAGTTCAAATTCTTATTATAACAACACACAGTTCTAGTTATTTAAAAAAATACGCTAAATAAACACTGCTCCTTAAAGACAAAAGGCAAATACGGAATGCATTTTTTTTAAAGATAGCCCTTTTAGCTTCAGAAATATTGGAAACAAAAATTTTATGATTAAATTAATTGTGACTCATTAATTTGCTACAACTTTGTTTATGCAAAGTTTTATTAAATCTTCGTATGAATAAATGGAGAAAAAAATCGAAGCCAGGGTTCACATCTCACTCTTTTAAAGAAATTAGATTTTCATGCGTATGGATTTGCTTTTAATTTTTAATCAACACCATGTATTTCAGTTTTAGCTAAATCAGTGCATGCTTTAACCAAAGGTCAAAGTTTTCTTTATCATGTTTAGGTACACAGTACCACTAGTTCTTTCTCACATTGCCCGTTCGTACAGCTTTCGCTAGAACTATATTTTAATGTTAAAGATAGTTTCATATCTGTTAAGTCTAAAGAATGCTAAGCATTGAATAAAAGGGCGGTATCAAAGTATATACTCCAAAAATAATGGGAAACTATGTTACAGAATTGGGAAAACATGTAGGACTGAACGTTAGTAAATTTTAGATGTATTACAGTCAGAGGGTGTGAGTACACCGAAATTTAAGTTGGGCGCAAAGACTTCCTTGTCTTCGCATTTGCAAAAGTAAGTAATAGGTTATCTAAATTAGCATTTACACAATGCAGTTGTCGAAACATGTGCCACAAAAGATTCCAAAATATAGGCGATCATTTTAATGAACTACATCAGCAGAAACTGCCTTAATTGTAGACAGTGCATATCAAGTGTAATGAAAACATAATTCCAGCAAAGTTACGGAATGTGAAAAAGGAATTAAATCTTTATTGAAAAAGGAAAACAGGATGTACCAAAAGCAATTAAAGCGCTATTAAAATGTTAAAACCTGTATCAGGCGTTTTTGCTCTACATAGGATGAATCAGAACACTCGGTATGTACTACAGTTGAATTCAATTTATTGTCTTGGTACTCTTCCACTTTTCCACATTTTTATGTATATGTTGATAATTTCGCAAAAGATAAAATGCAATACAATAGCTGGAAGTGGCGTTTAAATTCCAACCTACCTGAGATGCTTATTATGAGCTTTTGTGAACAGCTTTGGTCCGTCAAATGTCGTCATCATCAAAACCTTGCTTCAAATGACATCTTTTACTATGCCCCTGGGGTCAATAATCATGCCCTGACTCAAGGTCATTTGATAAAAGAAAGGTTTATATGAGAAACAAGGAAAATGTCTCTGAAACAACGAGTCCTACGGCTTAGATTCTTTCCATGGACCAGTATCTGGAGGGCCCCCTACCACGATTGTTCAGAACATGCCCCAGATGTCATAAATGGTATAAATTGGTTAGCTATAGTAGCATTGTGTAGCTTACCTCTGCAAAGATTGTTAAAAGTATTTCCCTTGGGTCAAAAAGAACACTGCCCTGGGGTTTCCTTTTTATCATGTCTTAGAGGGAAAACTTTTAAAACCTTCCTGTCTGAAACTGTATGCCCTTGAGCTTAGATATTTATATTGTTTTTAGAGCTCCACCAGCCACAAGAATTGTTATTATTGTATCCCTTGGGAAAAAACTAATACTGCTCCAGCTGTGCTATTTATATAAAATAAAGAATCTTTGAAAATCGTCGAGCTTAGATATTTATATTGTTTTTTAGAGCTCCACCAGCCACCAGACTTGTTATTATTGTATCCCTTGGGAAAAAACTAATACTGCTCCAGCTGTGCTATTTATATAAAATAAAGAATCTTTGAAAATCGTCTCCTCATAGATATCAAAGGTCGTAGAACTTAGATATTTGGATTAGACATTTTCTACTTACATAGAAAAGTAAATAATTATCTTATCATTTTTAAAGAATTTTCACGTAACATATTAAAGTTAGTTCTTCACCTTCATCTGAGCTTGACTTTTTTCTTGACTTACTGACCTTCTTTCTTGTTTTTGCAGCTATGCTTAAAAATACATGAAGCTTTCAACTTTGACCTGGGGCGGTATTAACCTTAACCAGTGTCTTTAAAATAGAATGGTCTAGAAACGCCTTTCCTATGTAGGTTTCACCTGTGACTTTCCACTTACCGCACTTTTGTTGCGATAGCTTGTTAGGAAGGAGATAGTCATTATATGGAAATACATATAACTTGCAAGAACTTGGTTTCAAATTCGACGTGTAACGGTCATATAGTACTTGTTTAATGCAATTTCTAACAATATCGCCATGAATATCTTTTTTTATTGTTCATGCTCACAGTCTCTACAGGTTTTTTATTTTAATCAAGTAAGACATAGAGTTTTCCTGATACATTGCATCTTATGGGACGAGCGTATGATCGATTGATGCGGCTTTGTCCAAGAAGCAGCAGCACCTATAATGGATTCGTACTTGATGTTCATCATTATACACTAACTTGTTACTTATTAATCAGGTGCGCATCCCCTACGATCAGTATAGACCATTCCAGAAATTAGTACCTACCTGATTACCTCCCTTGCGTCCGTCATTAAGGAGCTGCGTAGATTGAAGCAGTTTTATAATGCCGAGCTTAGAAAAAGTCCAATTTTTACAGCTGTAATGTGATTTTGACGTTGTATGTCAACAGAAACAGATTCATATAAACCACATTTATTATCAGCAAAGATTTATCCCATGGTCTTTTAACTGAAAAAAGTATATTTGTAAACATTTGTTTTGCTGACATCTAAATCTATTGAACTGTTAAATAAAGGTCTTGTGATATTCTCCGGTAGATTAATCATTTTAATTTTATTGAATTTTCACGAAAAACTACTTTTAAAAAGTACATGTATCTATCTTTAAAAAATCTGACCAAAATGGTACAGTTATAAGGGTGTCATAATAATTTTGTTTTCCGTTTTACAAGAAATATCATCAACAATAATGTTTAAAGTAAAAAGAAGGAACGCAGACGTATTATTGTAAGATCAATATCTTTCAAACGTGTGGCTTGCAGCTATTATTTTCTTTCTGAATACACAAACTCACATGTTGTACATGTTGCAAAAACAGATTTCCCAAATGCAAGAAATAATACGGCAACAGATGCTAAATTTCATACGGTCTTGAAAATCTTGCTTGTAAGGAAGAATATATATTCTTAAATTTCATGTAACAATCAGGAACAAATAAAGCCCATGTTTTATAGCCTTTGTTAGAAACATAAAAATAGTTTCTAAAATTTAATTTTATTTGTTGTAGAACTGACGCTATTTATTTGACGACTGTTTGGCGTCTATAACCACGTGACGTTTTCCGGCGTCCAGTGACGTCAACGTCATAATTGTTATTGTTTTTCCGCTTCCGCCCAAAGGTTTGAAATTAAACGTAACGGAACTGTGGACTTGATTTAATTATTTCTGTGAGACTTGATGAGAAAGAGACCAAATTCGGTAAATAAATGATATTTCTAAGTCATTATCCATACTTAAATTTGTATATTAATAATGAATGTATATAAATATTTCTGCATGTGTTTGAGTGTATGGCGTTGTTTGATATATGAGTCACATTATTATGTTGTTAATACATGAAATATAGTACATAATGCTGTTTGTATATGAATGTATGTACATGTATTACTGATGATCGTTAAATGAATGTTTTTTGTATGTATGTTTGTTTGTTTTACAGAGAATCGCTAAGAATAAAATATAACAGTTATCGGCGCATCTCTCGTTTGATCAGTTGATCCAAGTCCCAGAAACAGCCTTCATGCAATTTCTCAAGAGCAAATTTCGTTAGAACAGTGTTTTACTGTGCAAATCAAGCAAGACCGACAATGACTTATCAAAACAAAGACAGTATGTCACCCCTTAATTACGTAACCACATTCCTTCAAGAAGCGCTAAATAATGCACACTTATTGTCAAGTATTCCTTGAAAGTTTTAGTGAAATGAGCGAGATGTTTAATTTTGTCATTTTGTCCATTTTGTAAGCTTTCAGAGTTGTTCATTCAGTTCAAATAATTGAAATCATAGTTTCAACTTTCGAAAAGGAAAACAGTGCTTTCAATATTATTTGTGTTTTACACATATTACAGTTTATATTGTTCACACAACTCAAGCTTCCACTTTGAACAGCCCATGATCTTTTTTCACAGTCTTTCATGTGTTAAATAATTCAAGTTAATAAATGTTCAAGTCAGGAATAGAACATACAAAAAGGTAATAATAACACAATAAAATGATGTTTATTCTGCAACAAAATTAACGCAACATAAGGCAGTATCTCATCTTGGAATGTGCTTAAGTTATACCGATTTATAAGGAACTTTAACATTATAACGAGATGTAGCAGCCCTTTAATGGCGGACGTCAATTTATCAATTATGAAACGGTCTATTGTATGAATTTGAATCCTAGAAATAAACCAACAAATCGACATTTGGACTCAATGAACTTGACGTTTGGTTTTCATCTGATTCATAACCAAGCAGTTGTTGGTTTGAATCCTTTAGGGCTGGGGTAAATTTTTTCATTTGGCTGATTTTTACTTATTCTGTGTACAGTGAAATTTAAACTACTGGATGCTATATAAAATCTGAATTGTAGTGACAAAAATCAGCACTAAATATTAACATTTCAGTAAAAACTCATTCAGATAAATATTATGGGTCCCTTTATATTATTTTTTTATGAAATTGTTATTTTACAAATATAAGTTGTACAACACATTGTTCAGATTTATTAAAACCAGTCAGTATATTCGTTCATATTTCGCTAACTTGATCCTAATCGCGGATAGTTGAAGAGCGCAAATAAAAATATGATTTTAATAAAATTGCGATTTGTTTTAGTGAATATTTTCTAAGTGCCTACATGTTTTACGGAAAATATTTGAGCATAACAAATTCTTTACATGTACAGTAGAACCTCTCTTATCCGAACTTGTCAGGACCATGCGAAATGTTCGGATAAGAAGTGTTTGAGGTTAAGAAGGGTGTCAGTTAACCATAAGTAGTGTACTATATCAGGAACCTTTTCTTAATTTCTCAGTGCAGTCCAAGCTGAGAAAACTGGACGGCGGTGAGACCAAGGCTTTTGTCCGGATTTCTCAGCGGTCTGGTATTCTCAAAGCCCCCTTCACGACCATATGTTTGGAGCAACGGCCTGTCACAGATACCTGTATATCTTCCTTACCGCGATCACGTGCACGTTTATTACTAAATGAACAATAATAAAAATACAAAATAATGTGGTTTATCTATTTTTTGAAATGATTGCATTAAAATACAACCACACTTTGGATGGAAAAACGTATTTACCTTATAACGATAAAGTTCAAGTATATCCACACGTGTTTACATTTGGGTACAGGATAATCATTAAACGAACATGTTTAAGGACATGTTTAAAATGACACAAGCTTTAATTATTTACACATAAAACTTATTTATGTACAAAAAATGACTCTTTTTTTGTCACTGCGAAGGAACCGAAAGATATCTTTTCCATGGCGTTTACATGTTTTACTAGTAAATGAATATACAACACAGTATAAAATAATACCATTTTATTTAAGCTGAATTCAACTTAACAATACTTCGTGCTTTTTTGTCGTTAAATATAATACGGTCGTACCAATGCATTACAATACTCCTCCTTTACAAACTGTAAATAACATAATAACAGTAAAACACTCAGGCAATCAACAAATTGCAATATTAATCAGTTTTCCGTTACTATTCAGTTAGCGTAATCGACATACTAGTATACAAAGTTTTATCCTGTCAATTATTTCATATCCGACCCGATAAAGGGGGTCGTATAAATTTTGCTTTATACGGCACATGCTACGTCATCACTGGTGACGTCATGGACTAGTTTTGTGTTTATAAACAATATTATAAATAATCAGAAGGAAGTGATTAAATGGTTGTTATTACAAACAGAGACTACTTGAATAAAAATTAAATATTTCAATATCTAGAACTTATAATATAGCATGGTCATTTAAGGAAAAAAATATCGAAGTTTTGGAACTATTTTTTGTGTATATGTTCACCTGACGGATAACCTTGACGTTTGAAACACTTTAAAGATAGGTTTTCAATATCCTAGTAATTTATTGACAAATGCCAGATGTGACAGGATAAATAGAATAATAGGTTAGTGTCTTAAATGAGATAGTTTATCCGGCTCGGCTGCGGTATTTATCAGGTTCGCCTTCGGCTCACCCGATAAATTCCTACGCCTTGCCAGATAAACCTTCTCATATTAAGACACTTACCTATTATTCTCTATATTCGCACCTTTGCCGTCCGGTATTGTCAGGGTGATTCCGGATACAAATTTCGGTATTGTCAATGGAGCATGCAATAGGTTAATGAAGAAAAAGTCTGGGACGGTACACAGCGTCCGGTATTTAGAGAGTTCCGGTTTTCATATCGTCAGGTTTTCTCATTTCATAGAGAATGAACCAGCAAAATATATATGCAGCATATCAAAGATTAAATTTAGGGGATGCTTAATTGAGAAAAAGGGTCAGGTCCTGTTGAAGTTCGGTCCAAAATTATAATCACAGACTTGGGCTTTCAACTGTTGTATCTTACCATCAAATATTCAAATGTGATTTCGAGCAAATGTGTATATAAGATACTTTTTAATACACATTTAAACGATTAGATATATAAAAATATCTTTGAAAGCTCAATATAATGAACAGAACATCCGGTTTTCATACTTTCTAGAGGCAGTGGATATAGATCCCTCAGTTGTTGCTTCTGATGAATTCTGTGTTCTACTAAAATGTCCAGTAATGTTATATAAATTGATTAGTGAACACCTTTTGCTTGATAACCTCTTCAACATAAGCGAATGATCGGAAGCCCTTTTTCTGCCAGCTCCCATATCGCTACAAAACTGTCCAACTGGAATTTAAAAGTAATATATATGATAACGAATACATATGTCCAAATCTGTGATAAACCCATTTCTATCAAACGCACCTTTACTGCAATTTTCATATTCGTTGTCGTCACACTGTCTGTACTCTGAACTAATGGTCATATAGCTGTCTGGATAAAAGATTTCAGTACCATGATGGTATGTGCTATTTGTAGGTACTCCGCAACCCATCAAGTTACAAGGAGGTAGCTAAGACACAATATCTCTTGCGTGAAGTGCGTAGTATTTGTCCCCAACTCTCGGCATCCCAAAGGTATACAATGACAGTCTTTCTTTTTGTACTGTACCCAGAAATACAAGTGCTGCAGCAGAGAGTGATGCTATTGCTCCACCAAGAGAATGGCCTGTTACAAGTACATTGTAGTCTTGATAATTTGTCACATGTGTTCTTATCCTTTCATGAACACACGGAGATAATTTGTATTAAACATTTTTAAAGTAATACTGATTTTTCCCACCAATAAGAAAATGTTCTTTTGGTGTAAATAAAACAGACAGAATTTCATCAATGAGCTGCTTGTTCCCTTCAGTTGCCTTGGTAACACGGTAGGCTGATACTATTGTCTTCATTTTATGTGACACGGCTGTATAGGCGTAACATTCTTTGTATTCAAAAAGAGGAAAGTGTTCGCATCTTTGCCCAAACTACCTCCAGCAATTCAAATCCTTCGTTAGGAAGAATCTTATTGATGCACTTGCTCGGCTCGTCAGAATATGCAAGCGCGGATAACAGAGTTGCTAAATATGCAACCTTTGGGTTGTAGATCCCGCTTGGAACTGAAAGGTCTGGACACAAAGATGCTGTTACAATATCGTGACCCTCTAGACATGGAATTTTTCGGGGAACCAAATGCGTGGCATTTCCGATCTAGTGGGCACCACCTACATTGAAAAAATCCAAACCATGAACTGTGAGTCGTGCATGTGATTCAGTCTTCGACAGTGTAACAATCGGAGCTCCCTTTGCAATTCATTGGAATGAAAAACAGAATGAAGAGAATGTATGTATCCATATTTTGATTTCAACGTTTCGACTTGTCATATGAAATACCTGTTATAAAATATTCGTTGCGATATGAAGATAAATCTCCCAGCTAAACACGACATCTATGTAAAAAACAATGTATACCCTGTATAAACAAATAGGGTTCGTTTTATAGTGTGTTATGCAATAATATAATAACTGTTTTAAACCATAGTTTTCATATTATAAACGTACATATTGTTTTCTGTTCTGGCTTCCCTTAAAGTTTTTAAGGCAGAAACTGAAATTTTAATGTTGACAATTTCAAAAAAAATGTTTTTGTTATATATTGCAGCTAATGTGAAGTTCAGGGTTACAAATAAGTCAATGTGACTCATAAATGCAAGTTATTTTAATAAATTAATAAGCAAATAAAAAAAATATATAGAGACGTCGTTGTCTACTTTTGGCTTCCCCAGGAATTTTTGCATTACCACTGTTTATATACTTATACTACCTTCTTTGAATCTTAGCAATCTTTTCAAATAGCGACTGTTTAGATTCCTTTTTAATTAAGACATACGATCGGACACATTTGGTACCGCTTCTGTTACCTCTACCGCTACAAAACTACTGAAAAACATTACTTTTAAATCAGATTTTATAAAAATGAAATAACATTAAGAATGATGGTAGTAGTAGTAGTAGTAGTAGAAGTGACAGTAGTACTTTAACGGTAGCTGAAGAAAAAACGATTATGTTGAGAAACGAATGCAGAAAATCAAATGCAATTGTAATAATTTAAAAGGTTTCACTTTTGAAAAAAAAAATCCTCAGCTTAGTTTGGAATAATGATAAAAAATACAACTTATAAAACATGGTATTAACATTTTCTCTAAATCCTTGATTATCAAATCTTGATCCAATAAATGCCCATGTACACATTTTAGTCCAAGCAATCGACATCAAAAGCATTTGCTTTGACTTTCTTTAAAATCTAGTATAAGTTTTGAGGTGTTTTGTTTCTGCTCTTTAGTCGTAGGATTTAACTACACGAGCATTACATAAAGAAAACATTTATGAGAACGTCCATATCATAGAAATCGATGAATCAGTTCAAATATTTTTAAAAGAAAAAAGAGATGAATGATGTAGGTTTAAGTTGTAAAAGCTGGTAATATATAGGAGTTTAACAATTTGAAAGAGCATCAATACGTAGCCGCGTCCCTAGGTTTGGGCATCGTTTAATGTATATTGCTTTTACGGAGCGTGAAAATGGCTGCATGACTACAGATTACTGTGCTGCGAAAAGAATGTGATACATGTACAAAGGAGGATAATCCAAAGACAATACATTGTACATTATCCGCGATACTTTTATTTCGAAAAGGACACATTTGCATTAAAAAGAAATCTGGTATTTTATCATCTAGACACATCTGAAATGATCCCTAGAAGAATATGGCAATGAATAGTTGTATGTTTTGACGCGGCGCAAACATTTCAACCATTAAACAATTGCACAGTTTTGAAGGCTGTCTTGCAGAAAAAGAAAGCCAAAATTCGTACTGTATATACTAGTCATCGTAACTGGCATCGTCCTCGGCTTCATTTTGTACTTCATCACATTGTTGAGCCTGAACTATGATGGGTTAATTCTTTGGTCATGGCTGCCGTCGGTTCCTTGTGCATACGCATTCAGTTTATTTTGACCGTTCAGAACTGGTTGATACCAAACTTCGCGGTTGTTGCCCGACATGACAGATCGAAAAATATATAGATACCATCTACCGGTGCCATAAACCCGCAATGGTTATGGTTGTAGCCATTGCCGAAGTTAGTTTCCACATGAACAAAGAAAATGTTCTGATAAGCGCCTTTTTGTTGCATTCTGTGTGATAGTCCTTCAGAGGGAAAGTAACAGTGGGATGCGCAACCCCTACGATTAATATGGTAGAAATTCAATACATATTACACATATTAAACAAACAAATCGATATTTTGCTCAGTGATCAAAACCTTTGGTTTTCATGTAATTCACAACCAAGCAGTCGTTGATTCGAACCTTTAAGGGTATTTTTTCACTGGAATAGATCTCAGTTTGGCGGCCAATGTTTCTCAAACCACGAGATTCCATAGTAATGCATGTAATAAATAAAGATTTAACTAATTCTTTGTACAGAGACATTTCTATATTTTGAACTGCGATGAAGTAACTGAAAAACAATGATTTTATTTTAGATACTGCCTTTATTTCAAACCTATCTTAATTATATAAACTCCTTTAAGAAAAACTTTTGAATCAATTTATTTTTAAACGTATCATAGAAAAAGACAACTTAAGTTCAGGGTCCTCGTATTTTGAAAACAATACTTTTGATGTAGCGATTGGTTCCCCTTCATTTCAATTCATTGCCTTGCAGAAAAAACGCATAGCTCTGTAATGAATTACTTAAAAAATGCATATCCTAAAACTAAGAACATTCAATTTCCTTCTAAATCATATAAACGCGAATGGTAGTTAAAAAGTCATTACAAATTTTAACGTGTCAATATTTTTTTGATAAACAAGCATAATGAATTCATTGAAATTAGTGTCTTTATAAAAATATTGTACAATTTCAAGTTAAACAGCGAATGATTCAATCTCATTTAAATCAATCAATACATTTTCTAATATTTCGTTAACTTGATCCTAATCGCTGATAGTCGAGGAGGGCAAATAAGTTTGTTTTTAATGAAATTTTGATTAATCAAATCCGAAATATTCTGAATTTTATGAAATGTTCGGATAAGAAGTGTTTTCTGATTGCAAGGGTACCAGATAACTAGAAGTAATGTACTATATCAGTAACCATTTATTAATTTCTTATTACATGTTAATTTCTCATTTCATAAAAATGAACAAGTAAAAATGCATTCACAACATATCAAAGATTAAATTAAGGATACGCCCCATTGAGGAATAGGGTCAGGAACTGTCGAAGTTCTGTCCAAAATTATCTGGACGAATATAATCTCCGACTTTGGCCGTCAAATACTGTCAAATATCTAGCCATCAATCAGTGTCTTTTTAAAAAAAATATATATCTTATATCATAATGTGATTTCAAGCACATTTAAACAATCTGATACTTAAAAAACATTTTTATAGCTCAATATCATGATAAAGAACAACCAGTTTTCATACATTCTGGAGGCTGAAGCAGCGGAGGTAGATCCCTCAGTTGTTGCTTCTGATGAAATGACTAATTTTATTCGTTTACACTTTTTGCTAAATAATCTATCAAACATAAGTGAATGATCGGAAGCTCTGCGTTTTCTACCAGCTCCTTATTACCTGCAGAACGTTCCCACTGAAATAGAAAAGTAGTATCTGATATAACGAATACATGTGTCCATATTTTTCAATAACGAGACCATCCCTGTGTCTATCATATTCGTTTCCCTAACACTTTAAGTAGTTTGAACTTGCGGTCATGACGCTGTCTAGATAAAATTGATCAGTGTCATGATAGAATGGACCATTTGCAGTTAGCCTACAACCTAGCAATTTACAAGTAGAAGGCATTGCGTGAACTACCCGCCAGCTGTTATTGACAGTTTCATCATGCTTTAGTGCATAGCATTTGTCCCCAACCCTCGGCATTCCAAAGGTATACAATGAAAACCTTTTTATACTGCACCCTGATATACAAGGCCTGCAATAGAGAGGGATGCATTTGCACTGCCAAGATAATGACCTGTTAACATCATAGTTTAGATAATATGTCAAACGTGTTCTAATGCTTTCATGACCACACGGGGACAACTTGTTATAAACATTTTTAAAATACCCTGGACTTCTCCGCCAATAAAAATGTTCTTTTGGTGTCACTAAAACAGACAGAATCTCATCTCAGCACTGCTGATTTCCTTCGGTTGTAGTAAAACCACGGTAGCCTAAAACAATTGTCCTGAGTTTATATTACACAGCTGTGTAGGCGTAACATTCTTTGCATTCAAACAGAGAAAAGTCTTCGCATCTTTGCCTAACTGCCTTTAGTAATTCAAACTCGTCCTCAGAAATAATCTTTTCGATGCAATTGATCGGCTAACCAGAATTTGCAAGCGCGGATAACAGAGTTACTAAATACTATACATTTGGGCTGTAGACTCAGTTTGAAACTGTAAATCCTGGACATGATATTGCTGAATCAATATTTTGCTCCTGGCGACATGAGCGAACCAAGTGCGTCGTCATTTTATTTGAGACGGCGGTATAGGCGTAACATTCTTTGTATTCAAAGAGAGGAAAGTCCTTGCATCTTTGCCCAATTGCCTCTCGTAATTCAAATCCGTCGTAGGAAAGAGTCTTGTCGATGCACTTGTCCGGCTCGTCAGAATATGCAAGCACGAATAAAAGAGTTGCTAAATAAGCAACCTTTGGGTTGTAGACCCCGTTTGAAACTGAAAGGTCTGGGCATGAAGATGCTGATACTTAATTTTGTTCCTTTCGACATGGATTTATTAAGGAACCAAATGCTATCCATTAAAAGTGAACCGTGCATGTTTACACAATCTTTGAAAGAGTCACAATCAGGGCTCCCTTTGTAATACAATGGAATTAAAAGAAATGCAAAAAAGCATTTGTATCTATGTTTTTTATTTTCAACGTTTCGACCACAGGTGACAGTAAAACTGAGCATACAGCCCATAGAGACAAAGAAATATTTTTCTTAAAAAACTTTTTACATATGTATCTACAAGGTGTATTTCATACGGAACAAACAGGAACATCACTAAGGTGACTTTTGTTTTCCATTTTTTCCAATTATTTTTGTTAAAATATAGTCAGCACGTAATAGATCAACATCGCGACGATGTACAAACTTAATGAACAATTTAAATTATTGATAGAGCGTTTTCTTTCAATAACCTTTGTTGTGTTTTCTTGCTACTCCTGATCGCTTTCGAAATATCCCGAATAATTTTTGTTATGAATGTTTTCATATGTTAGTTATCTGGAGGTGTATTCCAATAGCCAATGAAAAAACTTCACACAAAATGGAATTTCATGACGTCACAAACATGGTGAAAGAAGGATAATCTAAAATATAATAGATTCAACGTGAAGTACAAACAAACACAATCGATGAAGGGATTTAAGTGGGTAAAATGATGTTTATTATTTAAATTGAATATTAAAGAAATAAATTACTGATCATACAGTGCTAGAAAAACCAAAATATGAGAACATTTTATGGAATTTAACTAAGACACCTAGTCACCTCAGAGATATTCTCGAATAGATATTTTATATATTTTGTCATTGCTCGTAAGATATTGGACTGATTTTCAACACATCGTGCAGCAGACAATTTATTATATATATACTCTTACTCTGATTTTATTAAGCCCTTTTTCACTTAGAGAATATCCAAAACTCTTTTTTTCTTGAATATCTGGTGCCAGTACCTATATTTACTTCAAACGAAGATATATAGGAAGGGTCACCAACAATTTTAATGGGCAAGTTTTATGCTTCTGACTTGCAGCTTGATAGAAATATATATATATATATATATATATATATATATATATCACACAAAGAAAGAGAAAGGTTAAACTTAGGGTGCCTGTTTATCAATAAGTGTAGATGTGCATGACGCGTTTTCATGTACACCAATGCGGTTGTACGGCCCGTCAGAGATAGGAGCGGATCAGCGGTCCAGTGGTAACGCCCTGGTCTGGTAACCCAAAGGTCTATAAAGCTCTAGATATATGTATCTTACTTTGATAGACTGATGGATAGACTGACAGACAGACGAAAGAACAGACAAGACAGTCGATTGATGGCTGACGAAACAAACTGTCTGTAACATTATGTCAGATTGTCCACTCTATATATATATTAGAAGACACAAATCTGTCAATGGGTACAAAAATTATTCCCAGTTTATGTAAAGACGTCAATTGTCAATGGCAATGCCTATAATTCGAAGTGATACATTTCTTTATATAATTTATCTAAAGTTATCAGTTTTTACTGTTAACTTATTCACCACTTTAGTTTAAATAGAAGTATGTCTTGATAGAACATGCTTTCATTTAAGCAAGACTACGATGTAAATAACCAAAGGTTGTTCTGAGATTAACATGTTAAGTATATTTGCTTCGAAGATAACATTTTACTTCAGAGAAAATACAGCTTGATCACGTTTATCCATCATGTGTTGAATCTCCAGAATAACTCGTGAGATAAAATAAGTGAATCTCCAGAATAACTCGTGAGATAAAATAAGAGGCCGAATTATTTAATGCTTGTTTGGTCGACACATTAAGTAACCATGACATAGCTTAACATTTAATGTTCGTTGTGACCAAAAAGAGACCAAGTTTATGGTGGGGCTGGTCTGTGTCGCTAAAATTTGCATATATCACTCTCCACGTAAATCTCAGTGTCTGACTGTTTGAAAACAAATCATAATTCAGGAGGGAAGTATCTGACAGGACAAAAGTAGGCGTATCGGATACAGCTTTTTGATCCTAAAACACTTCATTCTTTCCTTACATAAAACTAAACAATTAGTTTAATTTGATTCTAGTAAACTTAAAAGTTGGCTTGAACTTTGCCCTTTTAATTGAAAATATCTAGAGCTTTCATTCGTGTGATTTTAGGATACAAAATACACTAGTTTTTTATTTCACTGTGTGACAGTTACACTCAGTACACTTAGAAACAAACTTAAGTATTCACTTAGGAATACAAGTATATTAAGCTTACCGTCATTTAAAAAAGAAAAACAAACCGTCAAACTCGGCAAGTTAAACTTTAAGAATTAAAACAGTGGATGGGGAGAGCCGTTTTCACAAAAGGATTTTTATCCGTATTTAAATTATAATTTAAAGTGCACACATTTATGATCAAGAAAACTATATTTTTTTATTTGCGTAAATCGCTATAAAAATGAATCATATTGGTTTAAACAGACTTTCAAATAGACAGTTTTGAATGCCGTCAAGTTTATTCGCACAATACAAAGCCGATAGCGGAAATATTATCTGTACAATTGTCGCAACGAACATTTCATAACCGATATTTCATGTAACAAGTTGAAACGTTGAAAATAAATAAATGGATTTATATATTCTTTTCATGCTGCTTTTAGTTCCAACGAGTTGCAAAGGGAGCCCTGATTGTGCCTCTTTCAAAGATTGTGTAACATGCACGGCTCACAGTTCATGGATTGGATTCTCTCAGTGTAGGTGGTGCCCACTAGATCGGGAATGCCTCGCATTTGGTTCCCTAAAAAATACATGTCTAAAGGATCAAAATTTAGTATCAGCATCTTCGTGTCCAGACCTTTCAGTTTCAAACGGGGTCTACAACCCAAAGGTTGGATATTTAGCAACTCTGTTATCCGCGCTTGCATATTCTGACCAGCCGGATAAATGCATCGACAAGACTCTTTCTGACGACGGATTTGAATTACTAGAGGCAATTGGGCAAAGATGCGAAGACTTTCCTCTCTTTGAATACAAAGAATGTTACGCCTATACGGCCGTGTCACATAAAATGAGGACAATTGTGTTAGCTTACCGTGGTACCAAAACAACTACAGGGTACCAACAACTCTATGATGAATTTCTGTCTGTTTTATCGAAACCAATGGAACAATTTCTCATTGGCGGAAAAGTTCAGTATTACTTTAAAAATGTTTATAACAAGTTGTCACCGTGCGTTCATGAAAGCATTAGAACACGTTTGACATATTATACAGACTATAATGTCCTTGTAACAGGCCATTCTCTTGGTGGAGCAATAGCATCACTCTCTGCTGCAGCACTTGTATATCTGGGTATAGTACAAAAAGATAGACTATCATTGTATACCTTTGGAATGCCGAGAGTTGGGGACAAAGGCTACGCACTAAAGCACGATGAAATTGTCAGTAACAGTTGGCGGGTAGTTCACGCAAGAGATATTGTGTCTCATCTACCTCCTTGTAAATTGCCCACTGGTTGCCCATACCATCATGGAATTGAAATATTTTATCCAGACAACGACATGACCACAATTTCAAACTACAAACAGTGCAACGGCAACGAAGATCATAGATGCAGTAATGGCGCCGTTACTGCAAATTTGTGCCTCACAGATTATTACGCATGTATTCGACATCATATATATTACTTTTCTATTCCAGTGGGAACGCATTGCAGCAGTTTGGGGGCTGGCAGGAAACGCAGAGCTTCCGATCGTTCACTTATGTGGGAGAGATTATCTAGCAAAAGGTGTAGACGAATCAAATTAACCAACTTTAATGAAACTGAGGGATCTACGTCCGCTGCCTCCAGAATGTATGGAAACTTGTTGTTCTTTATTATGTTATTATATTATTGAGCTATGAAAGAGACTTCTAATATATACAATTGTTAAAATGTGTATTGTAAAGTCTCGTGAAATCACAATTTTAGAATACATATTTCAGAATCCTATAATCCTAAAACGTATTTACAGCTAAGACCCATACTTCAGTTTTACACATCTAGATAGTAAAACGATATGATAATCAAGAATACATGTACATCTATTTTTTTCAAATTAAAGATTACAACCATGATTTCGGCAAGTGATTTTGTTAGTATTATTAATACTTTTATTTTCTATCTACTCGTTTCTTTTTGAAGGAAACTAGATGCTTTCTTGTTTTGGAAATGCCTCTTCAAAACTCATTTATGGTACTAACAGTTCGGATTTATTTTTGTCAATACCCCACTTTCCCATAAAATACAAATGAATGAATTGATCAGAAGGTTACTGATTATCTGTTATTCAGATTACCAAAAAAGTTTATTTTTTCTATTTAGTCAATGCGCATAAATTAAGAAACTTTAAGGGCAATCATAACAGAAAAGACTGGGCACGTACCATTGTGATAAAGGAAACTATGGTTATATTGTTGCATAACACGCTAGGAAAAGAATTCTAATTGTTTATTCAGACAAACAAATAAACAGCTGTAATAACTGGCTTTCCATCATGTAAAGTAGATAGGTTTTTTATGGAGATTTATTTTTATATAGGCATAATACCAAGTTAAGTACTTATGTACTTTTCAAGTGCATCATACTTGTATATCAAATATTCTTTCAGGTCTTTCAGCAGGATAACTTCAGAAAATTTATTTGCCCTTTATTTTGCATTATGTTTAAAACATAGGCTTAGAAAAGTGTCGAGATTTCACGAGAAACCCCTCGGCGGTTTGTTTATTCTTAAAAGCAGTTACAAAAAATGCACAAGTTCTGAATAACAATTATATTTCAATCTTATATTTACATTGACAATACAATGCAATGTTTATATATCTACCATTGCACTTTTTCATGTAAATATCAAGGTTTTACAAGTTAAATATTTAGGTTTTATATATCCTAATGGTCTAAACAAGAACTGAGTAATTAACTGTTTATGAGGAAAATACAGTTCCTGCAACACACAGTGCACATCTGAAATTGACATTATCTAAGAAAAAGCAATTGTTTTGTTATAAATTAAAGCAACGGAAAATTGTTTGTTTTACTGCAAAATAAATATTTCCATATACAAAAAATGCCAAACTCAAATATCTAGCCGCGCTAAAACAATAAATCTTAATTTCTTTACTTTGATCTTTTATATAATTATTGCTGTTCCTTCTACAAATGTATGAGAGGTAAATACAAGCATTATAATGGCAGCACAATTGGCAAGGATTAAACATTATGTTCTATACAACTGTTTTGTCTTTTCCTGATTCCTGAATTCTTACAGATACATTTCTTCTGTTAAATCCGATCATTATTTGAAAGCAACATTACCTTGATTGCAAATCGTGACTGAAAATCGCCACCGTCACTGAACCAGTAATCATTTATAAAATAGTCCGCTCAGGGCAGAGACCAGTGTCGTTCAGATAGGTACCCTGGTCTATGTCAATACTACCGAACTTAAATCAGCAGGTCTTGTATTCGGTTGTCGTCATGGGAATGAACTAGGATTGACTGCACACTTATGTCTTTTTTCTCAACGCTACAACGGGTCAAACATTGAGAAAGCAGTAAATGAGAGAGGTCGATAAAAAATATTCATATTTACAAAATAAATAGAACAGAACAGACCAAATTAGATCACACTAGCAATGCAGAAAGTAAATCACTATCTAATAGAAATCGACATTCATTGTGTTTACATTGTGAGATCGGACAGTGTTATTTACGGTGTGAAATTTAAATGAAAAGATTTTAACGGCGCATATTATTTGCACTTGATTTCCCATTCATTAAATTATGTCCGCGACTGGTACAATTATCACGAAGATCTCAAAGCACGAACTATTCCTTTTCATTCATTTTGGTGCTATTACAATACTTCAAATAGAATAGATCATTTCAGCCAAAATATCATGTTACAATAGTATTTAAAAATACTACTGATAATTCAGAATATTATAATCATACAGTGGTGTAAAGTGAATACACAGCTGTGTAACACAAAATATGCAATAAATAAGTTTTGCCAAAATTGTAAAACAACTAGAAATATAAAATACAATTTTGTAACAGAATACATTTATATACTGTGTTGAGCAGTGTAAACTGTATTCTGTTAGTACAAACGTGCCATTTTGCAGAAGAAGATTTTACCGCAAGAGACTACAGTGGAAATGTTCAAGTTTAGGAAAGTAGTGAGAAGCATTGTTGTCTACAACACCCCTGTCTTAGATACTTTCACAGTACAGTGAAGAACTGAAAAAATATTCTTGAAATATTTTGTCAAAAGACACCAGTACTGGCAGTAGAGAGTTCCTGAGTGATTGTTTTAGTCTTATTCAGAATAGCAGTGGAATATTTTGAACAGTTAAAAGTATGGTGTACAATTATTGACACTGTATGCAGCTGACTGAATTTAATTCTAGTACTTGCATTTAATTCTGAAATTAAAACATTGTCGAACTGCTTAAGTGAAATCTGTTAATTTCAGTAATTATTATCTATGGTGAGTAAGACGTGCCATCACTAGACTATTATCTTTGTAGTTTAGAAAGGTAGATGCACATAAAAGTTGCAATAGTTAGTATTGTTTATTTGTGTTTTTGTTTGTGTGTTTGTTCATTTTTTTGTACAAATTTTGTTTCAAAATTCCTATGGTGTACTTTTATGGACATAATCTGTGTTCATAAAATTGAGAAGTTGCAAATTGCATAACTGCTTGCTCAGATAGTTTCACTGCTGTGCAGTCTTGACTTTATTTTCACTTGTCCTTCCACATACTTTTACAATGTATGTGTACAGTTGTATAGTTAGTGCCTTAGTTGATTGATTTTCCTTGTAATTGTTGCACACTAGCAAAGTGTGAACTCACTCAGATACTTGCACTATATTTTGAGAAATTTGTTGGGAAATGTCAGTGTTTGTTAACATGGAAGAGGGTACATATTCTAGTAATTTAGCAACGCAGACTGCTGAGGAACGTGATGAAGTAGACCTTGACTATTGTTTGAAACGTGTTCTTAGTTCTGGGTATTCTTTTGAGACAGCATATGGTACTCCACATAGAGTATCAGTTCCTACAGGCATATCATTTGGTACGCCAACTCCAGCTAGAGAGTTGCGTCTACCCGGTACTCCTTTGATTCTCACACCTCTTTTGGAATGCCAACCTCAGACAGAGAATTTCGTAGACGGTATCATGATTCGCCCCCTACTCTGTAGCCCTATGATGAACACCCCTCTCTTGAATGTGGTCCATCAAGGAATCAGGGAAGACATTCTAGTCATGATTTGTGTAGGCCAGGGTATGACACCACACCAGATTATCTATTGCCCCCTATTAGGAGGCATAGTCGTGTATTTTTTGGCCCTGAAAGACAGACTCGTTCTTCATACTCTAACCCCACAGGGAAGGAGAGTGGTGATACCACATACCAGACTAGAGGTACATACAACCCACCTGGCATTCAGCCTTCAGAAAAGTTTGCTTAAGACTTTCCATCTAGGTCTTTTGGTTACAGTTCTACTTCACCTCCACATAGACTTCCTTAACTTCCACAGTTCTCTGGTGAACTTTAGAAGGAGGATGTAGAATTTGTTGTTTTGAAGTATGAAGTTAACTATTTACTTAAAAGTGAAATTTAATCAGAATATTGCATTCTTGAGTCCATTAGGAATAGTTTGAAAGGCAAAGCTAGGTCAGTTGTGGTTCATTTGGGTGAATGGGCTAGTGTTACTGAAATCATGAGGGAGATGGATGGAACCTATGGTAATATTGCAACACCTGAGAGACTTAAGGAGCAGTTCTATTCTGCTAGTCAACATGAGGGTTAATCTATTGTTGATTTTAGTTTGAGGTTAGAACATCTTCTGTATGATACCCTGTAAATATCTTGATAGAACCACTCGGGACGATATGTTAAGAAGCCGGTTACGGTCAGGGTTAAGGGACCAAGAACTTAGGAATGCGACAAGGTATAAGTATGAATCTAAACAAGATTATACTAGATTAAGAAGGGAGTTGAGACAGGTAGATGAAGAGATGAAGGCAGCACGAGATGTTAGGTCTGTAAGTATTAAACCTGAAGCAGTGTCTAAAGAAGGTGAGAGTAGAAGTAATAAACAGATTGAAGCCAGACAATATAGTACAGCCTACGAGTCAAGGCTATTGAAAGAATTGCAAGAACTGACTGCACAGATGAAAGCTCTAAACACAAGAGTCAGTAGTATTGAGAAAAAGTTAGACAAAAATAGAAATAGGTCTAGTAATTCCAGTAGATGGAGTAGTAGAGGTCCAGGAAATAGTAACCAGGATAAAGGGGACAGTACTTCAACTAAATCTGAAGCTACTTCACCTTCCTCCAAAAAGAAGCCTTTAAACGGACAGAATCCTCCTTCGAAGGAGGATTTCCAAGACCTAATGACCAACCAGATGTTCCCTTGGTTGGACACCCTAATGAGACTGATGTTTTTGTAAATGGGTCGTAAGCAACTGCTCTTCTCGACTCTGGTTCTATGGTGACCACTCTATCTCAGTCTTTCTTTCAATCACTAGATCCAGTTCCTGCGCTGCTTAGCCTTTCTGACTTTTGTGTAAAAGGCGCGAATGATTCAGCAGTAGCTAATGTTAGGTACTCTATCCTTGAAATTACTGTTGAAAAAATATCACCACAGTCTGTTTCTGTACCTGTTCTGATTGTGCCAAACACCTCCTGAACGATAAACAGTGAATATGTTCAGTTATTGATTGAACGATTAACAGTGAATATGTTGAGTTATTGATTGAACGATAAACAGTGAATATGTTCAGTTATTGATTGAACGATAACAGTGAATGATGCAAATTGGCTTAGTGTTTTGCCCCAGCACTTTTATTGTTTATACATCAATTTCGAATAACGTCGACTGTCAGGCAAATATTCCAACAATAAAATGAAGTAACAGTGTTTGGGTGTTGTTGAATTGTTTTTGGTGTACAAGAATTTGTCCGTGATAATAAGCATTATCCGTCATAATGGGATAATGCAATTTATCTAGGAAAATTAATATTTTCAAGTAAGATAAATGTTGAAGGTTTTTTTACATATGTCAGGACGATAATTCACTCCCCTTAATTGATAAGGTCATCTAAAGCTGGTACATACGTCATAATTATTTCTCATACGTCATATAAGCCGCGCGAGCGCGAGAGTCAGTCTGTTCTGGAAGATTTAAAGTCGAACCCACCCACCCATTCCCTATATTTTATTCTAAATACATGCTGGCAGTAGCAGTAAGAGCAGTTGTTGTAGGAAAAACGTGAAGCTGGCTGTAGCAGTAAGAGCAGTTGTTGTAGGTAAAACGTGAAGCTGGCAGTAGCAGTAAGAACAGTAGTTGCAGGAAAAACGTGAAGCTGGCTGTACCAGTAAAAGCAGTAGTTGTAGGCAAAACGTGAAGCTGGCATTAGCAGAAAGAACAGTAGTTGTAGGAAAAACATGAAGCTGGCATTAGCAGTAAGAACAGTAGTTGTAGGAAAAACGTGAAGCAGGCAGTAGCAGTAAGAGCAGTAGTTGTAGGAAAAACGTTAAGCTGGAAGTAGCAGTAAGAACAGTAGTTGTAGGAAAAACGTGAAGCTGGCATTAGCAGAAAGAACAGTAGTTGTAGGAAAATCAAGAAGCTGGCAGTAGCAGTAAGAACAGTCGTTGTAGGAAAATCGTGAAGCTGGCAGTAGCAGTAAGAAAAGTAGTTGTAGGAAAAACGTGAAGCTGGCAGTATCAGTAAGAACAGTAGTTGTAGGAAAAACATGAAGCTGGCTTTAGCAGAAGGAACAGTAGTTGTAGGAAAAACGTGAAGCTGGCAGTAGCAGTAAGAACAGTAGCTGAACGAAAAACGTGAAACTGGCATTAACAGAAAGAACAGTAGTTGTAGGAAAAACGTGAAGCTGGCATTAGCAGTAAGAGCAGTAGTTGTAGGAAAACAGTAGTTGTAGGAAAAACGTGAAGCTGGCAGTAGCAGTAAGAAAAGTAGTTGTAGGAAAAACGTGAAGCTGGCAGTAGCAGTAAGAACAGTAGTTGTACGAAAAACGTGAATCTGGCAGTAGCAGTAAGAACAGTAGTTGTAGGAAACAACATGAAGCTGGTAATAGCAGTAAGAACAGTAGTTGTAGGAAAATCATGAAGCTGGCAGTAGCAGTAAGAACAGTAGTTGTAGGAAAAACGTGAAGCTGGCAGTAGCAGTAAAAACAGTAGTTGTAGGGAAAACATGAAGCTGGTAGTAGCAGTAAGAACAGTAGTTGTAGAAATACGTGAAGCTGGCAGTAGCAGTAAGAACAGTAGTTGTAGGAAAAACGTGAAGCTGGCAGTAGCAGTAAGAATAGTTGTTGTAGGAAAATCGTGAAGCTAGCAGTAGCAGTAAGAACAGTAGTTGTAGGAAAAACGTGAAGCTGGAAGTAGCAGTAAGAACAGAAGTTGTAGGAAAAACATGAAGCTGGTAGTAGCAGTAAGAACAGTAGTTGTAGGAAAATCATGAAGCTGGCAGTAGCAGTAAGAACAGTAGTTGTTGGAAAAACGTGAAGCTGGCAGTATCAGTAAGAGCAGTAGTTGTTGGAAAAACGTGAAGCTGGCAGTAGCAGTAAGAGCAGTTGTTGTAGGAAAAACGTGAAGCTGGCTTTAGCAGTAAGAACAAAAGCAGTAGATAAAATGTGAAGTTGGCATTAGCAGTAAAAGCAGAAGCAGTAGAAAAAATGTGAAATTGGCAGTAGCAGTAAGAGCAGCAACAATAGGACAAACGAAGCTATTCCCAGCTTCACGTTTTTCCAAATGCTACTGCTGTACTGTTACTGCCAACATTTTGTTTGATCAAATTTCTACTGCCAACTGCTACTGCTTATTGCTACCGCCAACGATCAACGCTAAATTCATATTGATTCAAATAACAGGGTGACCATATCAATTGGTATATGCTGCCATTTAGGCATTTTTTGACTCGATTCGGAAGAGGAAACTGCTGTAACTATTGTATTTCTTTATAAATATTAATGGTTTATTGCGCATGCAAAGCGAGATATTATGTTCCACACACTGGCTCTGATGATTCTTTTGTCAGATGTCATCCGGAACGACTTAACACGTAACTTACCTGTGTATTTGTAAGGAAAAGTAACGGGAATGTGTCTTTTGTCACTGGTATCAATATCTCAAATTAGACTTACGGAATTTCAATGTATAGTCGTATGCGTCAGATTTGTTCGTCCCCGAAAAGGGCACCAGGGCCTTGCATTGGTAAGTTTATACTTTTTGACATATTCATTATTTTGATATTTCAATACTAGACCATATTCAGTCTGGATTTATTTAGTTTACCTCTTAAATATTAATAAAAAAGTGTAAATATATTCATACTTTTGCTTTCAAACAGAAAGTGGCATATCATAGATTCTTTTCTATTGACAATAAAGTGCAATTTGTTTTAAGAAAAAGATAATTCTTTTATTCATTTTGTATTCTCAAACTGTCTATAAGTTCGGGAATAAGCCAGTATTTGCCATTTCAGATTTCTTAAGTTTAACATGAATGTCACTATATGTTGGCATTTAAACTTAAAAGTAGAGTGCTTCTGTTTCGTTGTAAACAATTCTTCAGCGCAGAAACGATCAGATCTATGCAGATATTAAAATATGGAAAGTTTCGCAAACAAATTCATGTGTTTAATAAAAATTCCATGTTTTTAATTTCTAGTCTGCCACTGTAATCAGTAATAAAGACAATTTCAATTATTTGATATCATTTTTTGAATAATATAAATATAAATAAATATAATATATAAATGCATGGAATATTTATCTAGATATATTTAATGTTGGCTATATATGACTTAATAGGTATTGTTTAGAATAATAAATGACCTTCTTTTGACTAGATATGGAAGATATTTGCACGAACCCTGATCTACAGGAGGAGTGTATAGATCATCTAACTTCAGTGTCCCGAAGTAAATATTCCCGTTATGTGTTTAAGTCATTGGATCGACTTGGATATAGCTATAACATGATCAAATATAGACAACAGATGGTAAAATCTAAAGATGTTTTTCATAAGGACAAATTTATAACATACGCTACTACCGGTAGTAAAGGGGAAGGGACATCGTCGCTCTTTGAGAGTGACTATGACACCATGGGCATAATAAGGGACATCATTTGTGTTGATAATCCAAAAGATAATGAGTATCAAGACAAAAAAGAGAAAAAAACTATATTCCAGACTGAGGGACAAGAAACTGCTCCTGGTTATACAAGGTTAAAACTGCTTGAGTTAGGACCTCACCCTGTTGGTACTTTAGTAAATCAGTCTTTGGTCCAGGCAGAAAACGGTTCAAAATATTTGTCCAGTCAGTCTTTAGTTAAAGAATCAGCAAAATTATTATTTTCGTGTACTGGTAGTAAACCTTTTACACTTAAAGAATCAAGCGGACCATCTAATCCTTCATTCTGCATGTCACTCAATAAAGATAACGTTATCTGTTTTAAATGTTCGTTTCCAGACATTTTAGAAAACTGGGTATCGCGACAACGACGTCATGGATAGCCTTCACCAGAGATTATAAAGCAAATATCTCATCTGGATGGACATGTTGTTCCAATAGGATTTAAAGGATCTCCAAACATGTACATCGAATGGAGAATTTGTTACACTTTTGCTGAACTTCATCTGATTCAAAATTTAAATGAAACACAATTAAAGTTATACGTTTTGCTTAAGAAAATATGTAGATCTGTATTAAAATCAGTTTGCGAGGATATGACTTCTTATGTTATGAAAAATATTCTTTTTTGGATCTGTGAAGGTCGCGATATAGATATGTTCACACCGGAACTGTTAATGGAAAGGTTATACGATTGCATTATTCTTCTTAGATTGTGCATCATTAACAATAATCTCCCAAGTTATATGATACCTGAGAGAAATTTGTTAGCTGGTAGACTGGATAAACAGCAGAGAGATCGACTTGCTGGTGTCCTAGGTGATCTTCTATGTGAAGGGGGGCGAATGCTTCTGAGATGTGAGATGCTGCGTGACGCGATGATTGTAATGCACTTTGCGCCGAAAATGCTCAGAAAGTTCAGCAAAAAGAGGGACAAAATAGAAAGTCTTCTGTATATGCAAATTTGTATTTTTATGAAGTTGATTCGTCCTGGAATATCTGAGGAGGAGCTGTTTCGACTATTTTCAAATAAACTATGCTTGGGTATCCATGCTAAAATGGATCTGTTGCTACAATGTGACTCTGACGCACTGAGATATTTGGGAAAATCCGATGGAGAAATTAGTGATTCATGTTTCAGAAAACTAGTTCAGACATTGTCGTAATACTGTTTAAAACTGCATACAGAAACCTTTGATTTTCAGCGACTAGGAGACTGGACTAATGAACGAACAAGTACTAAATAGCTTACGAAAAATAACAATTAAAATTTCTATATTTGTTAAATTACTAGATCACATGTAAGTATATCAACAAAAGAAGGAATGAGATCAAAAATATTTTTTCTGTTCACTTTCATTCATTTTTTTCATGGCAATGTGTAAGACTTCTTTTGCATAAATATATGCTGCGTGTTTCCTGCGTGTAAAGCAGAACACTTTTTATAACGTGCACGCTTCAAATTTAAAACGACTGAATAATTGAGTTAAACTTGCAGCGGAAATAAAAAAAAATCTGTTCAGTTCTATAAAAGTAGTATATAATAATTTTATCTACGGCAGTTGGTCACCTGCTCTTGATATACGGTTACCTGATCATGTGATCAGCCGGATAACTTCAAATATCAGATCTTTTACCGATGTTGCACCTGCAATGTGTTTATTTTTTTTCGGTAAAAACAAAGACAACTATGTGACAGATAAATAGAATAACAGTCGGAGTCGTATATTGAAAAAGTTTATCTGGCTCGGTTTCGAAATTTATCGGGCTGACCTTCGGTTCAGTAGATAAATTCCTACGCCTTGCCAGAAACATCTTTTATCCACGACACCACCTACTATTCTCATTTGGTCATATTTACAGAGTAATCTAAGAAAAAAATGTATAACTTTTTGAGTCGTTATCAACTTCGCTTTTGTTTATGTATTTTTAGGAATTCTGACAATAAATTGTTTTGTGAGAAAGAACATTTATATTAGAAATAGGCAGTTCTGTCAAAATAGTATTCTTCATTTTTCTCAAATTTTGATTTTGAGCATCAGATATTCTTTAGTTAGTTAATATAATGTATCATACGTTTTTGAAATCATTACGTAACAAAATGCTTAACTTGCTTAAGGAAAGAAAAACTTAAGACAGGTCAGCCGTAAATCATGAAATATGAAAATATTGTTTGCGTTACTGTCATTAAAACAGAGTATAAGTAATCATTAATTTTCTACTGTGCCTGTTCAGACGTAATATCATATAAATAGATTGTTATATAGTTGTTTTACAGTCAGTGGTAATACGCATTTATTACAGTTAGACTTATTGTTGCAAAAAAAACACATCTATCTCTTTAAAAAGCGCTTTTATCTTTGTACCAAACTGAATCGTTGATCATTTCTGACTGCAAGGGATACATTAAATTTATTTCTGGCATTACAATTGTAATAAGTAGAAAAAGTCACAGATGAAGCCTAGCCAGTCGACAAATGCACGGTTTCTAGCAGGATTCTCATCCAAATATTTAGAATAAAATTTTAAACAAAGTATAAATTATTAAAACAATTTCACTTCTTTTCCATTCCTCACAGCTGTTTATTTGCCATTTGATCTCTGTTGAGTTTCCTCTGACGTTTGATATTGACTATTTATTTATTTCCTTCAGATATATGATCTTTTTTGATAGTTTTATATTTCGTTTTTGAATACATTTTGCTATTTTGATGGTATTTCCTATATCAGTTTCATTCAAACCAAAATTAAGCGAAACATTTTAATTTCGCCTCAGTATCGCTGATGAATGTCAGCATCAAAATAGTACCTTTTCTATAGAGATACAATTTGCCACCTTACGATGCTAAATATAATTTGTGTTGTTAATTAAACAGTAGATCAAAACTGTGTGAAGTAAAAAAAAAATCTAAAACTACGAATCTAAAAATACTTGCTTAAGTATCATTCCTTCAAATAATTATGTAAGATTATATCACACCATGTCAACATATGGCATAATCAAAACATCAAAGACCTGATAAAGGAGAACTAGAATTATCGTACCGTGTTTTACAAATGTGAGATCTATAGAAGTGACTCTATTCTCGTAATCCATAAGTAATAAATGGACGATCTAATAACTTTCACGATACATTTTGTAATCAAGTTCTAGAAAATGTCTTTGATTTCGCCGTTTCAGTCCTTTTCCTTTCTTTAAATCAACGAGCTCATTTTTTCATATTTCAAAAAGTTTATCTGTCAGTTTATTTTAGTATAAAAAATCCTCTGCAGAATACTTCATGGATAATGACAATCCTTTAAGTGTGGCGGTCGAGTAAGTTCCTGTTTACATGCGAAATAAATATATTTTGAAATGGCAATTTCGATTTGTAGTCATCTTTACAGGTAACTATGACAAATAACTTTTTGGAACTAACTGCCTCCTTATAGGTGTAGAAATGCCCATTAATTGATGTTTCTCAAACATTTCGCTTTGAATAAACATAAGTATGGAGGTCTTGAAAGAAATGACAAAATTAAAAATCAACATTTTACAAAATGTAAATGTTTCAGTTGAAAATTTTCATATATTCAAATCATGGTCAAATCTGCATGGTCTCATTTTGAAAGTTAAAATCAAGTCAAACGTACCTTAGTGTGTAATTGTGTGGAAAAAAGACGAGTGTGGCGTGAAAAACATAAGACCCTTGACATCTTTAAGACTTTGCCTTCTGCGCAAAAATTTCATGAAATGTGTAAGACGATAACACTGCATATGTTTTTCTGTACAGAAAATTGCCAGTATTATATTCCTATATGTACAATTGGATCGGGGTTAGTGTTATCAAATATTATGTTATTCTATGTTTTGATTGGCTGTTAGCAGATGCAATAATTGCCGAAGCATTACGTATTTTTACGATATACTACCTGTTGAATAAATTGGCTAAGATGTGTTACTCCGGAAATCCTTGGACAGAATCACGTGACTGTTTAGTAATATTGTGAACTCTAGAAACATTGTGTTCTAGTAACATTGAATGTTATTATTTTGAAATCTATAAGTAGTAAAAAGTTACTGATAAGAGATACTGGTAAATTTTTGAAAGCTGACAAAATATGGCGGTTGATTAAAATGCAAAACATAGTAATTTTTTATAATTACAGTTTCAAAGTCATTTTTCATCAAACAATTCAATATTTTTATCATAAAAAAGGTCTGGTAAGTTATATTTTACATATTTAAAAAATAATTGTCAAAACTGTTTACATTTTTGTCTGTAAATTGTTAAACTTAGTACATCTTGGCTGCTTCAAAAATTCTGTAAATGCTGAATCGACAGGTATAAATTAGTCTGTTTTCTTGTATAATAGCAAACATTCTTAATCTGCTTATGTATTCTAAATATGAATTAAAAGAGCTTTCAAATGATATAAGAATCTTAAAATTCGGCTTACAAAGAAAAAAAAGTTATCTTAACTTCTGCTGCTATCAGCTGTTTGCCAACCCGTAAACAAGCAGCTATATTTTGGTAACAGGTGTTTTATGTCATCAGTCAAAGTGCCTTGTCTGGTTCCTGGTCGTACTTTGCTACGACAGTGGCTGTATCTCACCTGGTCTTTATGTTGATTTATTTCAAAGTAATCAAAGCATGATCATATTTTATTATCATAATTGATATTAGAAGTATATTTGTTATTCTATTCCAGCAATTTTGTTATTCAATTCAAGCATGTTATTCCATGAAAATCATGGTATTGTGTTACTCAACAAAACAATTTTTTTTTCAGTATCATAATTATCACCATTAACATCAAGAGATATATGAAAATAAAAGCTTGAACAAATATGTTGATGTTGTTCTTCAAAAAATATCTTAGTTATTATATGTGTAATCAGGCAGATCTTCAGTTTAAAGAGCCTGTACTCCAGATTTGACATATTTTTTTATATTAATTACCTAGTATTTAGATGCCGTGAGATTATAACAACATAATATTTTACTTCAAAACTGATTATAAAAGTCAAAATAGAATAAACAAAATATTTTCGCTCCAGCCTGATTTGAACTCTGGACCCCCTCATGTTAACAAAATATTTCGAACGCTTTTACTGTCACCACCATCGCCGCATGTGATATAACAGATATTTACTTTAAATCTTATACGATATAGTTATACCGTCGCGTTACGGTATAGCACTTTGAAAGGGGAAAAAATCAATTTATAATGTAATTATTTGTCTTATTTTTTGTCAGTAAGTTATTTTATTAAGCATTAGTCATAAATATTACAAGAAATTTATAATACAAGAAAACTTTTTTTTTTGTCATCTGGAGCACAGACCCTTTAAAGATATATATTAAATTACTTTTTATTGACATTTGCAAACAAAATAGAGTAATGTACCTTAACGTTCTTTAAAACACAGTAAAAAACCATACGCTCAAATGGACTCGAGTACATGGACAGAGTAGAACGATATAACAATTTCATAAATAATACATGTACATCCATTCTTTAAGATTATAGATTACAACCATGATTTCGGCAAGTGATCTGATTAGTATTATCCATACTTTTATTTTCTATCTACTCATATCGTTTTGAAAGAAACTAGATGCTTCATATTTTGGAAATGCCTCTTCAAACACATTCATGTCACTAACAGTTCGGATTTATTTTGTCAATACCCCACGTCCCCATAAAAATACAAATGAATGAATTGATCAGAAGAAGTTTACTGATTATCTGTTATTTAGATTACCAAAAAAGTTTATTTTGTCTGTTTAGTCAATGCGCATAAACTAAGTAACTTTGAGAGCAATCAGAACAGAAAAGACTGGGCACGTACGTTTGTGATAAAGGAAACTATGGTTATATTGTTGCATAACACGCTAGGAAAAGAATTCTAATTGTTTATTCAGACAAACGAATGAACAGCTGTAGTAACTGGTTTTCCATCATGTAAAGTAGATATGTTTTTTATGGAGAATTATTTTTATATCGGCATAATACCATGTTAAGTAGTTATGTACTTTTCAAGTGCATCATACTTGTATATCAAATATTCAATAGGTCATTCAGCAGGATAACTTCAGAAAATTTATTTGCCCTTTATTTTGCATTATGTTTAAAACATAGGCTTAGAAAAGTGTCGTGATTTCACGAGTAACAATTTGGCGTTTTGTTTATTCTTAAAAGCAGATACAAAAAATGCACAAGTTCTGAATAACAATTATATTTCAATCTTATATTTACATTGACAATACAATGCAATGTTTATATATCTACCATTGCACTTTTTCATGTAAATATTAAGGTTTTTCCAGATAAATATTTAGGTTTTACATATCCTAATGGTCTAAACAAGAACTGAGTAATTAACTGTTTATGAGGAAAATACAGTTACTGCAACACACAGTGCACATCTGAAATTGACATTATCTAAGAAAAAGCAATTGTTTAGCTATAAATTAAAGCAACGGAAAATTGTTTGTTTAACTGCAAAATAAATATTTCCATATACAAAAATTCTAAAATATCTAGCCGCGCTAAAATAATACTTGTTAATTTCTTTACATTGATCTTCTACATAATTATTGCTTTTCCTTCTACACATGTATGAGAGGTACATACAAGCATAATAATGGCAGCACAATTGGCAAGGATTAAACATTATGTTCTATTTAACTGTTTTGTCTTTCCCTGATTCCTGAATTCTTACATATACATTTCTTCTGTAAAATCCGATCATTATTTGAAGGCAACATTACCTTGATTGCACTAGATTATAAGAATTGTAGTTATTGAAGAAGCTTTTTTTTCTATTTATAAATGTGTTCTCAAATATATCTTTATTTGATTAAGTTTTTAATAAGTGCATGAAATATGTATCTCTTGTTTTGCTTTTGTTCAATAACTTCGTTAAAACAAGAAACACTAAACAATATAGAAACAACTAAATAGATCTTCGAGTTATATGAATGATCAGGATGTATGGCAGTAACGATAATATCGAATAGACAGTAATGTTCACAAAACCATACAACGGATAGCATGTTTACCTAAATCTTCATAATAAGAAATATATAAAGTAATTATACGCTTGTTCGTAGAATGAATACTTACTCTTTGCGTTGGTTAATATGATATTCTTGATAAATATAAAACAATCTAAGAGGTCATTATGCCAAAATGCCTTTGTTTTAACAATTATGGTGTTCAAAAGTTATGTCCGTGAAATAATTTGCTTTATATTTTGTGTTAACACGTGAATCTTTTTCTTTTGTTTCAAAATATCTAATTGACGTGTCGGTATGAAATAAACTAATTTATTTATTCAATTTAAAGTAACATGATATTTTTGGCTGAAATGATCTATTCTATTTGAAGTATTGTTACAGCACCAAATGATTAAACACAATGAATGTCGATTTCTGTTAGATAGTGATTTACTTTCTGCATTACAAGTGCAAACTAATTTGGTCTGTTCTGTTCTATTTATTTTGTAAAGTTAAATATTTTCCATCGACCTCTCTCATTTACTGCTTTCTCAATGTTTGACCCGTTGTAGCGTTGAGAAAAAAGACATAAGTGTGCAGTCAATCATAGTTCATTCCCATGACGACAACCGAATACAAGACCTGCTGATTTAAGTTCGGTAGTATTGACATAGACCAGGGTACCTATCTAACTGACACTGGTCTCTGTCCTGAGCGGACGAATACACTATTTTATAAACGATTACTGATTCAGTGAAGGTGGCGATTTTCAGCCACGATTTTTAATGCATGTATACATCTTTGGATATTTTTACAAGACATTTATATGTTCAAATTCCCGGTTACCTTCACACCCAAGAACAAACAACCAAACTGATTTAAACCTGGAATCATTCCGGCTGGCTTAGATTGAACCAATGACAGCCAGTGTATATCTATTTCAGATTAGACCCGTCTTCTCGATCGAATGGTTGAAATTGCTTACTATAACTAGCTTAACCTCTCACTGATGGTGGTCATGGGTTTGAGCCCCGCTTTCACAAATTTGCAATTTCTTATTGAGAATGGGAGTCTAGTGCTACTACTTATAGATATACCTGATATCACTTTGACTATTAGATGATGGTGAAACTAATTCAAACTACTCAAACTAAACTATTTAAATTTGATCTGAACTTATTCAGTATTGCGCCGAAAGTTTAGAATCCAGAAAAATCTTGAATATACAACCCTTGATATGATTCGAGCTAGTGCTATCAGGTGGTTTTTAAGTCATAAGCATTTGAAATCAAAGATGCTGACACCTCCTTATCAATACACATTAAACGCTTGGGTTACTGTTTCGCCAAAAAAGGCATCAGAAGCTTCACAAGATGTTTACAAAATGCCAAGTCAAGTGCATAGAGTTTAACAGGGCAATTTGTTAACAGGGCTTATTCACGTCATCACAAAAAAGCCTGCCAAGAAAGTAAATCAGTGCATATCAGTACAATAAATACTTACAAAAAGTGTCCCAGCGTAAGTGCAAAATAAACCTATGTCATGAAGATAGGGTGATAAATCAATGAAAAGACCCCAAAAAATCCGAAGTCTATTTCCGGTTACAATTGCAATGTGGGATATTATTGTTATCTGTAGTGTATTGTATCAAATTGTTAATTCATTCATTGTTTTGACAGAATTGTATCATTTTTGAAGTTATCTGTTCCATTCTATTGTGTTCTGTTACGTTCTGTTACGTTCTGTTCCATAATGATGTTTTGTTCTGATGTACTCCTTTCCGGCAACAAATGTTAAACAAGACCGCTAGATTAAAAGAATTGGGTTCTTCATTTATTTGAGAAAAGGGCAATATAACAAACGTTTTTTTTTAAGTTTAAAAAAATTTTTAAGTGGTTTTCGAGGAGATGTTGTTTGAACTCAAATATTGATAAAAATCCATTTTTGTGCAATGGAGCGGAGCCATTTGGCCAATTTTAATAGAGGGGTATGTATGGAATATTTTTGTGAAATTTGATGGAATATGACCTTACATTTCACGAGATGTTTTTTTCTCAATTTTTAACATTTGCAGCCCTAATATGCAATGGAGTGGAACGGTTTGAGCAATTTCAGAAAAGGGCAATTTAGAAAACCTTTCTGTCAAGATTTGTTAAAAACAGCTTAGTGGTTTTGACGAGACGTCATTTGAAATCAAATATTGATAAAATGTAGTTTAGCTCGGGCGGCCATTTTGTGAAATGGAGCGGAACCATTGCTTTGTAAGGGATATTTTTGCGGAATTTCGTGGAAACTGATCTAACAGTTTAGGAGAAGATGTCTGTTATGTTGTGTTACGTTCTGTTCCATAATGATGTTTTGTTCTGTTTTTCGGCAACAAATGTTAAACAAGACAGTTAGATTAAAAGAAACGGGTTCTTCATTGGCTCGACTCTTTCTCGACTTCTGATTGGATACTCATTCTTATTGTCCTCTTTTCTTTTCTATTTTCTCCTGATTCAAAAAAATTAAACGACAATAAGTTCACATTAATAGTATCTTAGACATGATTCAGTTCAGTACCCAAGGCAATGAAGATAAATACAAAATATAACCTTTTTTACGTAATTAACATTGTATAGATTATTAGACTAAATTTTAAACTAGAATCTACCTGGGCTTAAGTAATCGTATTCCTGTTTGAGGTTCAAAACTAATAATATAAAAGCAATAATTTGTGTTTAAAGCACTTGTGTATTTTCAATGCAGTATACCATTTTATGAACTTCTTTAAATAATACTCATAAATTTTGTTTAAAAAATCGAGACGTCTATTTCTGTACCCATTATTAAATTCAATTCCATTTGGATTACTTTCGGCAAAATAAACTACATTTCGTGAATTTCCTCTTTCTATATCTTCCGAATAAGAGCATTTCGGAGAGCATAATCCGGTTCAGCCAGTTTCTTGTTTCAATATAATGAAATCCATTTCAATCACCTGTCTGTTTAAATATGCATTTATCTGACAACTTTTTTGTTTCAAAGGACAATAGTTGTTTCTGTCACCCAAAAGGAGATGAAATTTCAAGTTTGTATGACGATTGTATATGTAAAAGACTAAATATCTTATAATATCGTGAATGTATGTCAAATATGCACCAAGGTATTATATAATTTGATTTATTGTACCTCAATTTCATTTACAATGTTAATCTTCCATAGGCCACCGTGACATATAAGTACTGTGAGAAAAAATTTACTGTCGGAAAAATACTGTCACCCGCTACCATAGGTACGGAATGTTCGAAAATTATACTGTACCATTCGCACATGCGCAATATCTATTTTTACATTTCCGTTGTAAACAGACGACAATAATGGCAAGCAACAAACGTTTTAAAGTTTAAAGTTGAATAAAGTTGTTCACGGTTTGAATAGTTGTTCGGTATAATAAAATTAATGTTACATGTCTGACAGGGTGACAGTAAAATTGTCAACTTTCAAAAATACTGTCAGCCGAGGCGAAGCCGAGGTTGACATTGTGAAATAGAAATACCTTTCTCCTATCTATTTTAAATTAGTACCATGTAAAGATATTTTAGGACATTCAGAAAGCATAAAATTGATTACAGTTAATTGTCGATCTCTCAGTTAACACTATTGCATAGTGATAGGATTTGAGACGTTAAACAGGTTAAATCAAAACTGTTTCAAAATGATTTTATAATCAAATTACATGATCTGTCATTCAAGTACTAGTACCTCAGAGCTATTGATACTATTAACATATTGACACCCTTACATAAAACCAGGACATTAACAGAGTATGTCCATCTGCATATATTTCTATAAAAACTGAGCTTAAACCGAGACGGGAGAGCGGCCATCAGACCGAAGCCAGGATCCAGTCAAGAAGCTGGTTAAATTCACTTAATTTAATGGAATATGTAACGAAACCATTCTGCATTTTCTAATTCAAATAGAGTCATGACTTGACAGTTGTTATGATTTGTGTGAATGGACATAGTAATGGTCTACATTAACTGTCCTGTAAAACAGGCCATTTCTGTACTTGATATTTTTATATCGAGAATAGAAGAAAATGGCATTCCCGTTAAACAAGAAATTGAGATTATTTATAGAACAAATAAGTATTTCTTGGAGTTTGTACCTTTTTTTACCCTTGAATAAGTATTTCTTGGAGTTTGTATCTTTTTTGCCCTTGAATAAGTATTTCTTTGAGTTTGTATCTTTTTTGCCCTTGAATAAGTATTTCTTTGAGTTTGTATCTTTTTTACCCTTGAATAAGTATTTCTTGGAGTTTGTACCTTTTTTACCCTTGAATAAGTATTTCTTGGAGTTTGTATTTTTTTACCCTTGAATAAGTATTTCTTGGAGTTTGTACCTTTTTGTTTTACTCTTTGTATTCATATAAATTAGGTGTAGGAAGTTTTTTTTTGTTATACTATTGTTATTTATTCATTTTGTGACCTTTAAACTAACGAGCATTTTGTCCTAATTAAACTATTATAAAATTGTATCAGATTACAATGAGAATGCTAATAATGTCTCTATTGTTATAAAAAAATTTCTTTGGCTACAAGTTCGAAAGGGCGTGCAAGTCTTTCAAGGTATTGTTTCAATAGTTAACTGTAATAACACCTTATGATTATGTACAAGCTGACTGGAACCTACGATGCTTACGTTTATTTCTGTGTTTGTTAGATGTATAATATTAAGTAGCTTGAAATCTTAGGTCAAGTGTACATTGAATTCGTTGAAATGCTTCTATTATTAAAGCTTATATATGCTCCCAAAGGTTGGCAAATCAAAAACCTTTCGTCCGACTGTTCGTTCGTGTGGGCGTCTAATAAATATTCATGTACTGGCTGTAACTTTTTTCGGCTGTAACTTCTTCACGCATGGACGGATTACCAGGTGTTCAGCACATAAAGGCAACACCCACTACCCCTGACACAAATATCATGATCACACTGAGAGTTTTTAATGTAATCAAATTTTGTATATGCTAACATTCGAGTCTTGACTGTAATGCTCTTATGCATTGAAGGAGTTTAAAATAACTTGTCCAGATAACACGCAACTCCAAACTCCTTACCTGTAAGGTCAAGGTCACAGTTTATTAAGAATCTTCGGTGTCTGGTTTACTTCTTGGTTGAAGAAAGTATTTCTTAGGCTGGCCTCTATAGATGTAAAGCACAAACATATCCCAATAAATCTCATTTTAGACCGTCCAACTTTTGAACGTTAAATATACTTAAAGTATTCGGTTTTTATCAGTAAACCACAATTTCTTCTACTACAAAGGATCGGCGAAACAAGCTTTATCAAACATTACTTAAATTAGATTGTGTGCTCTGTTTACGTTTTGCTGCAATGTTTTACGTTAAGTTTATTGTTTTTTGTTTATGAACAAAATTTTGTTGATGGTATATGTAACAAAAAAAATGACAAAACTCATTTCTATTATTGGAGTCTTCTAGCGGATAATCTGCGAGAAACTTAATTCTATCACATTGTTAGTAAATCTTTAGTTCTGCAGACTTTTTAGTTTATTTCCTTGTATTTCAATACAATCAATTTTCATAACACAATATCTATTCATTTAAATAAAAACCATACTGTGAAAACTTGAAACTTGCAAATGCATAAATGTTTAGCATCTGGAATTAAGCAATTTGTTTTATTTTGTATCTGAGCAAAAATACTGTGTGTGACAGTAAAGGTTGTTATGTAAAAAAATGTTGTAGAAAAATGTGTTGACATGGTGTTACGGTCTAGTGCACACCTTCCTATAATTTTATAAATACAACCTCTGACCTGGAATAGATTCTTTGGCTCAGTGGTTAGAGTGTTGGCCTTCGATATGCTAAGATCGGAGTTCGAATTCCGTTGCATCCTTCTGTTACGGACCTTTATGTTCGTTAGATGATGGCTCGTCCGGGATGACCTCTCCTGGACTTATTTGTAAAAGCTAAATAAAAAGGATCTTTCAAGATTTTTGTTTGATCCTCTGATCTAAAAATTCACAACACAATTCGTCATCATAAATGATTTCTTTCTCAAGAGGGGATATGTTACGGTCTAGTGCATACCTTCATATGATTGTATAAATACATCTTCTGACAGCTGTGACAGGAAATCGATTCTTTGGCTCAGTGGTAAGAGTGTTAGCCTTCGATGCGCTAAGAACGGAGTTTGAATCTCGTTCTAAGATGCATTGAAGGCCAACACTCTGGTTTAGCCACTTAGCCAAAGAATTGATTCCATGACGCAGTTGTTGTATTTATACAATTATAGGAAGGTATGCTCTAGACCGTAACAATGGATAATTGTGTTAAAAGTTTGTGTACCTTTTAAGTTTACTTATATGTGGTATTCTTTTCAACAATGGGTAGTAAATCCATTTTTATCAGTCCTCTGTACATAACTGCAGGGCAAAAAACTTTATGTAGAATAAATTGTTAATGCGAACGTGTCGCCTCAACAAAATCAAAAGAAAAAATATCAAAGACCATGACACTTTATTGGAATCTACAATCTCATTTATTCAACTCGTGTATATTATCAACAAATCAGCAACGGTTGTAGTACAGGAACCGAAAAATAAAAGCATCTTGATAGACAAAAGAAGTTTGAAACAAATAAGTGTGGTTATCAAATTTGCCAACATAATTTATGACAAAGTTGTTGCTTACACACAGAGTACGCAACATTGCAAGAACATTTGAAAAGTTTGTTGTACATTTATCAAATTAAAGTGTCTCTCACTTCCATCTAACTAGGACATCTTATTCAATTATTTACGAACTATCAAATGAAATAAAATGACTTATTCCAGATTCAGAACTTTTATGAATCAGCATTTTTCTGACGTTTTGAGTTTTCACAGCGTGTATTTTTTTCTCAAAACTAATGAATAATTATAGTATTTTGGAGATTGTACTGAAATACGTGGAAATTTACGTTTATAGAGAGATTCTTTTACTCATTGTATTTTAAATGTACGTACAATATATCAAGACGTAATAATCTCCGTTACAAAAGATTAACAAATATTTTGATATGATTATCGCATATCTGCCATTAAAGTCTCCAAATAAGAAATGACAGTCTTTTCACATTTTTTTATGAAAACCATCAAAACTTTATAATTTTTAAATAAGCAGCAACAAGCTCAATGTATAGTATTGCCGCAAAACCTTAAAACAACAACAATTTGTCGGTCCATAGTAGATAAGCGTATACATGTACACACTTTAACAATAGTAATATTTGATAAGGCTTGTGTCACTGATCCTTTTCAGTAGACAAAATTGTGGTCTTTACTGATAAAAACAAAATATTTAAGGTTTAGTGCATCTTTTAAATCTTGGACGGTTTAAAAATGAGATTTATTGTGATATGTTTGTGCTTTACATCTATAGATGCCAGCCTAAGAAATACTTTCTTCAACAACGAAGTAAACCAGACACCAAATTCGGAAAGTTTAAATATTCAGAATCATATGTCGGACAGTTCCATCATTCGCGAGTTAGTTCAGCGCATGGAGAGTCTTGAAGCACGTGACAAAAGTCTAGTTCAAGAAATACATGGACTGAAACAGGAACTTGCCAACCAAAAAACCAAGATTGCAATTTTACAGCAGAAAAATGACAAACAAGACCGTTTGATTTCCAGAATTATGGAACGCTTACTTCGTCCTAAGGATGTATCTGTGGCTTCTCAAATCAAGGATAACACTTTACCCGAAGAGAAGTTTTCTCAAAATTTCGAAAAGAAAGGTGCAATTTAATTGACACAGAATCATATGATAAAAGTTTGATAATTGTCTCGTTCACTTAATCAAGCATTGTTTTAATTTCTATGTCGCTGATTGAGGTCCTTTGGTTCTTGTTTCTCAATTAATATATACTTTATCCTGCGACTGGTTGCTTTGAAAAATCTACCGCCTATACAAACTCATTAATTAGTAAGAATTATTATTTCAAAAAGACATGATAACGATATCTTGAGAAAAATTATTGAATAAGAATACTGATACCTCTTTGTCCCTGATTTCATTTTGCTAACATCATAAATGCTCCGTATATCCATCTGAAATATCAGGACAATTAATTTGTTAAACTTCACATTAAATTTAACTGAATTCAGGTGATAGGCTTTTGATAAAATGCTACGAAATAGGGCTTTAACTAAGCAAACACTATTTGACTAGAGAACAAACAAAAGTTACCGAATGGACCGATGGAGAGCTTAACTGGCGAATATGTGCACCCTCCGGCGGTGAACATAAAATGTATGTACATGTAGTTAAAAAGAATCATGATAAAGCTAGTATATTTGTTTCAAATTAACAGGTATTTCTTCAAAGAACAGAATACAGCGCTCTGAGAATGAAGTTACCGTTGCATTCACTGTCGGACTAACACAAAGAATGCAACACATTGGTGCTCATCAAAATATCATCTTCGATCATGTGGAAACCAACATCGGTAATGGCTACAACCCTCATCATGGCGTGTTTACGGCACCGGTAGATGGTATCTATGTCTTTTACACATCCGTTCTGGCGGATAACAATCGCGAAATTTGGTGCCAACTTGTTGTGAACGGTCAGAATAAAGCGGACGCGTATGCACGAGGAACTGACGGTCGCCATGACCAAGGAAGTCAAGCCATCATAGTACAGCTTCAACAAGGTGATGATGTCGCTGTACAAAATGTAGCCGCGGACGATTCCATTTACGGTGACGCCGGTATCTATACAACGTTTTCTGGCTTTCTTTTTCAGCAAGACTTCCCGCAAAACGGTGCAATTGTCGGATAGTTGAATTGTATGTTACATTTGTAAAACTTATGGTACTGTGTCAAAACTTTCTTTTAATTACTTTCATATAGTTTGAGAGATCATTTCAAATGTCTGTCTTTGGCCAAAATAATAAAACGAAACCTTTAAACAGAAAGGCAGTTTAGTCTGATTAAATTAAACTTAAAAGATAAATTAAGGGTCTCTTGTTTGGTCGGCCCGTGTATAGAATAACTTTTTGTCGTGAACGAACACAGACCCCATTTTAACAGAGGGCTTAGAGACTTACCGGCTCTTTTTTAAGGGAGACAATTATAACAAAAATATATTATAGTCCTGCTGATTACATAAATAAAACGGGATTACAGTTTTTTTTTGTTAAATATTCTAGAATGAAATGGTCAAACGTTTCTAAATGTGAGTTAAAATCATCTTGTACATTTTTCTAAGCAGTCTATCAACTTTCTATAGTTTTGTCTGCCTCTCGTTCTTGATTTATACGTTTTAATTGTTAGATAATATTCAGATTCTTTGAAAGCCATACTGGACATAAAGGCACACAATACAATTGTCAAACCAATTTTTTTACTCTCCACAAGATTTACAGTAATTGTCAGACCTATGTAAAGTGTGTGATGTAAGATATAAAGCAAACATCAGCTGTTTTAGAAACAAATACCACGCCAGGTATATCTTTTTGTGCTATTACTTAGTATGCGCTGTGTTCTACAAATAGGTTTTATGATGTATGATTATTAAAGGAAACACAAGTATCTATTTGTAACAACCAAGTGATTAGTGCTGTCTGCATCTGTAGTTAAAAGTTTGAGTAAAGTTTGAGGCACCTGTCTTGATGTAAGCATTCAGTTCTCTGATCAAAGCAAGAAACTTATGCAGATAGTTCTTATTTACAGCTTAATACGCAAGGGTTCGTGTGACAGGTGATTTAAAAAGAACACGTCCTACCAATTAGTGGGCAATGTCATCATCGACGTTTCAAGGCATATATTCCTTAGGACAGTGCAATGTTTTCTGAGATCTAAAATGACATAGGATAAAATCTTTAAAATTTCATCCTGAGTGATATGATTTACTATCGTCAAGATGCAACACATTAATACATGATCGATGATTTTACCGAAAAAGGCACATTCCTCCCTTTTACGCTCATCTCGAATTCGATATCCATCTTTTCGCGCTTTTTAAAAAGTTAATCATATCCTCGAATTTACTGAGAATGAATGGAATTTACTGAAACTGAATGGAATTTTTCAAGGATGCGTCGATAAGAGGATAACTTTTTTGCTACCTGACCATTTTTGAATTGTAATAATGCATCGGTTGGTCATGACGATATTTTTTTAGTTTGGTTAAAACACTTACAAAAGCAGTCTGGGCTTAAGCGGTTAAAGTATTTTCCTTTTGAAGAAACAATTGAGAGGTTTGAGGAAAACTAATAATTACAGATTAATGTATTTCTGTTATTACAAAAAAGGGGAAAACCCGGTTCGATATTAAACGACACGATACATAAGACGCGATAACACATAAAAAGGAACGATACAACACACGATGCATGGTACAAAGAAACAGAACATATCACAACACGTCAAGGGATGAAACAACACAAGACAGCATGACAAGGAACGACACAATACATCACAACACGCGATTGAAAGACACGACACGACGTATCACAACACGAAACGCACGCACGTCATGCCATAATACAACACAGCACAGTACGTCTTGAGAGAACAGCACACAACACGAGGGAACACGTCAAGACAAAACAACACAATATACACTCCTATATACTACAGTAAAATGCAACGTTATCTTCTTAGTTTTGTCTTTTTTACCAGAAACTAAACATGTATTAAGACTCGTGAAGACACAAAGACAAAAAATATATCAGGCTTTCAAGGTACAGTTTATCTCTCGTAAGACAACTTTTTCCGGTATTTTGAAAGACCATAAAGAAAGATTGAATTAACTGTCTTAGGCTTTGATGTTTTGTCTTTCATTTTTACAGTGACTGAAAGGACACATGTTTCAGAGCCAGTTTTCAATTCCCCTGTTGTTCTGTCATTTATCCTATTAAAATTAAAATAACAATTGCTTTTGGAACTCGGGCACGTTTAAATTTATTTTTTATTTATAGATATCTACAGATGAATGTCATTAAAACACATACTTTTCTCAAAATATATATGTAGATCACAATATGAAAGCAAACATTTACGTAAATATTTATAAATGTAAAATTGCCTCAACAAAATATTATATTTAATTTGAATATTAGCATAAGGTGGCTTTTTAGTTCACCTTAGCAAATGCTCAGAGTGAGCTATTGTGATAACCCTGTGTCCGGCGTCCATCGTCCGTTGCTCAAACAGTTCCGCTCCATTGCACATAAAGGCTGCGAAAGCCAAAAATAAATAAAAATCACACATCTCCTCCTAAACGGCTAGGTGATTTTCCACCAAAATTCATAGAAATGTTCCTTACATAGCCTTCTATTAAAATTGCTAAAACGGTTTCGCTCCATTGAACAAAATGGCCGCCAGATTTTAAAAATAAATTTTCGTCAATATTTGGCTTCAAATGACATCTTTTTCAAAACCACTTGGCCATTTTAAACCAAATTTGACAGGAATGTTTCTTTATATTGCCCTTTTTTTTAATTGCTCAAACCGTTCCGCTCCGTTGTACAAAGGCTGCAAAGGCTAAAAATAAAAAAAAATCAAACAACATCTCCTCCTAAAAGGCAAAATGATTTTCGACCAAATTTCACAGAAATGTTTCTTACACAGAACTGTTAAAACTGCAAAAAAAGTTTCGCTTTATTTTACAAAATGGCTGCCAGAGCTGAAAAATAGATTTTCATCAATATTAGGCTTCAAATGACATCTCCTCAACTACAAGGCAATTTTAAACCAAATTTAACAAAAATGTTCTTGATATTGCCCTTTTCTAAAATTGCTTAAAACGTTCCGCTCCAATGCACATAAGGGCTGCAAAAGCTAAAAATACAAAAAAAATTCAAACAAGATCTCCTCCTCAACGGCAAGTGTTACAGAAATGTTCCTTACATAGCCCTTTATCAAAAACGCTTAAACGGTTTCGCTCCATTGAACAAAATATCTGCCAGCGCTAAAAATAGGTTTTCGTCAATATTTGGCTTCAAATGACATCTCCTCCAAAAGAACTTGGCCATTTTAAATCAAATTTGACAGAAATGTTTTTATATTGACCTTTACTAAAATTGCTCAAACCGTTCTGCTCAATTGTATATAAGGGCTACAAAAGCTAAAAATAGAAAAAATCAAATAACATCTCTTCCAAAACGGCAAGGTAATTTTCCATCAAATTTTACAGAAATGTTCCTTACATAGCCCTCTATTAAAAATGTTAAAACGTCCGCTCCATTGAACAAAATAGCCGCCAGAGATAAGAATTGGTTATTGTCAATATTTGGCTTCAAATGACATATCCTTCAAAACTACTGATACATTTTAAACCAAACTTGGCAGAAATGATCCTTATATTGCCCCCTTCTAACATTGCTCCTATGGTTTTGCTCTATTGCACATAAAGGATAAAAAAAAGCTAAAAATAGAAAATAATTCCTCCTAAACAGCAGTGTGATTTTCCACGAAATTTCACAAAAATGTTTCTTTCAGAGCCCTTTATTTAAATTGCGGAAAAGGTTCTGTTGATTGAACAAAATGGCAGCAAAAGCTAAAAATTGATTTTCATCATTATTTGGCTTCAGATGACATCGCCTTTCAAGCTGTTAAGCCGTTTTCTTTTTCTGATACTGCGTTTTTAAAAACTGCTCAACCTGAGGCTTGCTATTAAAACAAATAAAGAGCTAACTTAAAGTCAAAGAAATCCGCCCGTAAGTGAATGACCACAATAATACTTAAAGCCCGCGTTTATTAACCGCGTTTATATATCGAAGTACTATAGAAAATGTTTTGTACATTATTTCTACGAAGTATGCATATTTTTCACATATTAGGCAGTTTTTCAACGAAAGGAATAATGTAAATATAAAATCTACTTAGCGGAAATTTGAACGAAAAACGGTTTAAGGTTTTGACAAAATTTGGAGTTTCCAATCTAGTGATTTTGAGCAGACCTGTAATTTTTCGTATGTGAGAACATAGTGGAATGCTGGCGCCTGCCGCAGAAAAGGGCAATTAATAAATGCAGGTAATATTATAAAAATAAATCCAGTAAACTATCAAGTAAAAGCAATAACATTTTGAAATTGTTTACGGTAAATATCTTTTAATAAGAGTATCTAGAGATATATTTTGAATAAATTTGTTGTTTTAATTAAATTCATCCGTAAACAACTATAATTAAAACTAAATTTCTGAAACGAACTCGAGTTTTAGAAGCTTTTTTCTCAATTGTAATACAATCAATGACAGAACCACAGGCAAATTATGAAGAGAGGTCCCTAAGATACTTTTCGCAACTTATCAGTGTAAAGCTCTTGTGAAAGATATAGGTAACATTATGATAAAAACAATGACTTAGCACTGTGATCTTGGCCTTTGATGTTTTGACGATAAAACAAGCGGGATCACCCTTGATGTGGGGCAAGTCCATATGTAAGCTTTCATGTAGAAAAATAATAAGGAAAGCAAGTTGGAATCTTGAAACAGTTTTCTTATGTTGATTCACTGTGACTTTGACCTTTAATAGTTTGATCTCAAAATCAAAAGGGATCATATTTGATGTGGTTGAAGTCCATGAGTGAAAGTATGTGTGTAATGTTCATGCAATTACATGATAAGAAGAGGGCATTTTGTGGAATGGAGATGGTGGACAAGTTAATTCCAGTATATCCCCAGCAGCTTCGTTGCATGAAGTATGATTAACATAAATATCTGATTTCTAAGATCTATGCACGAGAGTTGCATACGAAATTTGAATTAAAATTTCCAAGTCAAGTAAAAGTAACAATTTGCATTAGATTTGTCAAGACTTTATCTAGCTTGTTTTAAATGCCCCTGAAGACCTTAGTGAAATTTTAAACCAATAATTATAGCTGTTTATAAAAATATATGCATCATAGTAAATTCAATGCAAAACTATAAATAATGTATTACACGCAAAACCTTAACCTAAAATCAATAATTAACAATAAATGTTGCCAGGAATTATCTTATTTGGAGGTCTGATATCCCTTAACATCTTTTTGAAGTTTTTGTTGAATCCCATCAACGATTGCTGAGCAATAAGCATAATAGTATGTTGCACGGAAAACTTTAGTCAAGTAGTGTCATAATGTCCTTAAATTTGGTCAAGAAGTATTTAAATCATCTGTTGAATACTTCTGAAGACATAAATAAAGTACTTATTTTTAATAATCAGAAAACATTGCTGGTTATTAAGATATATGCACGACAATGAGTTGCACGCTAGACCTTAACAAAGATGTGACACCGCTGACGCAAGGGTGAGTAGAATAGCTCGACAGACTTCGTACAGTCGAGCTAAAAGCTGGCTGTGAAATATGAGTGTCTTTAAATAACAAAAATAAAAGACAAAATATCAAGGTCTAAGAAAATGATTAGTCTTTGTTTATGATCTTTCGAAACACAAGAAATAATTGTCTAAGCAGAGATAAATCAATATCTTTAAACATCAAAATATTTTGCGTCTTGGTTTCCTCACTTGCCTTTAAGCACAATTAGCTTCTGAGAAAAATCGAAAATTTTGCATTGTATTTTACTGAAGTGTATAGAAATATACAGACTGTCGTTTTGTTATGACGTGTTGTTTTGTGTTGTATGCTGTTGCTTCGTGCTATACTGTGCTGTGCTGTTTAGTATCATGTCATGCATGCCGTTTTGTGATTTGGCATGTCATGTCATGCAATGAGGTGTTTTGATATGCTGTGTTGTTCCTTACCATGTTGTGTTATGTTGTGTCCTTTCAAACCATGCCATATTGTGATATGTCGTATCGTTCCTTATCTTGTAGTGTTGTGATATGCCATGTTGTTCCTTGCCATGTTGTCTTACGCTGTGTCGTTTTAAACCATGTCGTTTTGTGATATGTTGTATCGTTCCAATATTGTAGTGTTGTGATATGTCGTGTTATTTCTTATCTTGCTGTTTTGTGATTTGTCGTGTCGTTCCTTGCCATGTTGTGTTTTATTGTGTCCTGTCATAACATGCTGTGTTGCGATATGTCATGTCGTTCCTTGCCATGTTGTGTTGTGATGTGCCCTGTCGTTCCTTGCACTGTTGTGTTGTATTGTGTCGTGTCGTACAATTTTGTTGTATCGTGTCTTTTTGTGTTGTCACATTCTTTAATCTTGGGCCTATTTCTGTTATAACATAAAACCTATATAACGCTAATTTGGTGCATTTCTTAGATCCCAGCTCCTATCCGCAGACCCACGACTTTTAACGCAGTAACTAACCTCTTTCCGTCATGTTTACGCACTACATCAGCATCTGAATTTAGAAAAGATATACTGTTTGAAATTTTAAAATCTGTAATTATCTTTTGTTTTTAACAGAAATGCCGGCTTTGAAATTTCTTTATTTATGTCACAAAAGGAATATACTGAAATAGCCTAAATCCAATAACTTGTTTTCATTAGTGGTTTAAAGCATCTCATAATGGAGGGGAAAACAACAGTGAAGCAAATATTATCTTCACACCCTTTTTAATTTGTTTTTAAAACCAAACAAAGGACATGCAGAAACAAGGAGTGAAGCAATTTTAATAAAGGATGTCCGAATTAATTCAGATATCAAATATCATTGAAACAGTCTTATGTCTTGTTTCTTATTTGCGAGACTTTCATAATACAGAACGACATTATATGCGTTTTCTGAGACTAGTCTAATAATTTTAACGACGTTTCCGTGATATTAAATCTAACAAAAGGAAATGAAAATTCTTGTTGTTAATAAGTTAAAAAATATATATCAGTTTTTATTTTGAACAAACGGGAACAATACGAACCGTAATGAAAATAATAATACATTACAGTAAGAGGAGAGAGAGAGAGAGAGAGAGAGAGAGAGAGAGAGAGAGTGAGTGAGAGAGAGAGAGAGAGAGAGGAAAATCATGCATCGAAAGTTTATTGCAACGCAAAAACGCAAAAAGAAAAACAGAATAGAAATGAGCCCACACAAACACTCTTTGATATGAAGAAAGGCTAATTAAGCAAAACAATGTTATCTTGCAAATGTTAGGCGTATCCTGATCTAAATGATATCCATTGTGCATTTTGTGAATTTTTTTCTATGTGTTTTTCTATGCAGCAGATCATTATCGCCGTTCCTGGACGGCGATATATACAATTAACAAGATTTTAACAGTTTTGCCTGTACACCGCCTGCCTTTAGCCAATCAAAGCAAAGCATTTCATATCACATGATAACAAAATGGACGTCAAAATTCTTCTGCAAGGGATGCGAAATGGACTCGCCCAACCGCCATGTTTGTCGGGTTACTTATTCTTACAACTGAAAAAAAAAACCACCATGAATGTACGATCTCAGTACCAGTCTTCAGGCTCGTGTAGGATAAACACAGGATAATCGCAATATTTTATGCTACATGTCATTTTTAACGAGAGAATGTAGTCTAAATAAGAGTATGGTTTGTTTGTTTTTTCCAAAACTTGCACTTAAAGAAAAAAAATAAATGCTTGCTTCCGGGCGGTTCTAATCAGGATACAAACCCCCCGCAGGGGTTGCTTCCCCTGATTAGTACAGTAAAAGTAGCAAAGCGTGACTTAACCGGTGCGAGGAGTTTGATCAGGATTTTCCGTGTTTTATATATGCTTCATTAGGGTTAGGGCGATATCGTATTTTTTATTTAAAATTTATTCTGTTTAAATTGTACATATAATATTCTTATGGTATTGAAGAACTGTATCTAGCTTTTGTTAAGTATACATGTTTTAGTAATAAATAAAGTTAAAAAACTACGCAAAAAGTCAATTAATTATGCGTAGACTGGTTTACAACAAAGCAATATTTACAAGGTTTTAATGCAAATTTTAACATGATGTATAAAGAAATTGGGATGTTTTTCATTAAGAAGCCAAATCGTCCGCTTTCAAAAATAGTCCAGCTACAATAAAAATTACAATGTATATTTAATCTACTTTGTAATTTCTGTGTGAAAATGATCAAATATAACTTCGCTTTTCAGTACAAAGCATGTTGTAAGATTATCAAATTAATGAATGAAGAACATGAAATACATTCATCTATGGATAAGACGAAATGCATGGCTGAACGGCGATTTCAAGCATTTTTGGAAATGCTAATACTTGTATTAAGATATGATCGTCAACTCTAATTTGATGGTTCTGAACAAAACATAGCTCATGCTTAAGAATGATAACGAGAGAACACACGTGCTCGTAAAAGAATATAATCAGCAAATGATGTAGAAGATACACCTACCATCTTAAATAATTGCTTCTTTAATTCATATGAAATATAATTTCCTAATTCATATTGGAGAATATCATTTTGAAAAAAAAATGTGGTGAGCAACCAATTCATTATTACAATTGTAAACACTGTTGTTAGTCGCCGACTATATTTGATACTGTCAAAGTTAGAACAAACGTCGGGGAGAAGTTGTTATTGAAGAGTAATTGTTTTTTACTAGTCGCTTACTATATTTGATATGTCAAAGTTGGAACAAACGCTGGGGAGAAGTTGTTATTGAAGAGTAATTGTTTTGTTATGAGTCGTCCACTATATTTGATATTGTCAAATTTGGAACAAACGTTGGGGAGAAGTTGTTATTGAAGAGTAATTGTTTCGTTTTTATATCGTTTAACTGAATAAAAAAACAATGAAAGTTAACTAAAACAATGATGAAATATTTCATTGTAATGAAAAAAGGTACTCTTACGGAGTAATCCCTCATCTTCGCTCAGTGAAGTGACTGCTACGTGTTGTGTAGTTGCATATGACGAAATTAGAAACCAGTTGATAACGATTAATATGATTCTATTATTTTTGTAGTTGCTTTTGTAGTTACCTGTTGAGAAATGACCTGGAGAACAAGTAAATTACAACTGAGTACACACTTGTATGTATAGATACAACCTCTAACAAGTGCGTCAGAAAATCGATTCTTTGGCTCTGTGGTTAGAATGTTGGTTTAGTAAACTACTTATGGATGACGAGACGAATACTGTACTAATTGCAATCACGTTTGGTCTATTTAAATGCACAATAGTTACATAAATATTATGCATTGCATGATTCCGACACATTTGCCTCTCCAGAATATTCTGCGAAGACTTTATTCTGTGCATCAATGTTTCTCTTTCTTTTATTTGACTTTGAGCGCTGTCTGGTTGACATAAGATCAAGAGGTGTGTTCATTCTCGGCCTTAGACCGTCTGATTTCGCCTTGACTTCCAGTAAAGTGACAATAGGATAGCTGCTAGATTTTCATTGGTTGACAAAAAGACATTGACATTCCATCGGTCACTAGCCACGAAAAGAAAATGACTTTCTAGATCTTATTTTGAACCAAAATGTAATCTAAATTATGTCAAGAACAGAAACACAGATATCATATTTAAATAATATTTATTAGAGCGGACAGACACGACTCGACGAATGAAATATAAAAGAAAATACAATAATTATAAATATATGTTCACACTAGTTATCATAACAAACAGACAATGTCCTAGAATTAACATAAGAATTCTTATTAAAGGAATATCGTGTTATCCTTAAAAATCAGACAAACTGTGAGATAACTAGCATGAATTAACACAAAAACGCCTATACTAACAACTTAATTTCAAATCTAAGCGTATATAAGCCATCAAAGTATACACCAAACATCAACTCCCTGTATATACTGTTCCAACTATAAATTACTATACTACAGAAAGAAACGGTACTATACAAGCATGATAAGTCAAATATCTCATATTCAATTATTCAAAGAAATATACAACTCAATATATTGTATGAATCATGTTATAAGGTAAGGACCAATGTATGAAAATCAATCAACAAATTACTATAAAAGGAACTGTCTCCATTAACAATATCTTAAAGACACTAAATTACAATTCTTTAATATAAAAGGGATTGAGTCAAATAACAGATATATACAAGGAACCGTAAAAAAGTGTACGGACTACGACTATGACTGATACTTGTAAGAATTTCAGACCTAATAGAGACATTTCCTTGTAATTAATAAGCAATAAAACAACATGATCATTGATCAATATTAACAAACACAAATGTACACAAACAAACAAACATAAAAAATTTAAGCAAAGCAAATGGGCGGGAGGGAGTGGCAATTTTCAAAACGACTAGCTTGTATCGAGTCTGACAAAAACTGTACTGAAAGGCGCCAAAATCAATCCTTATATAACCTATGCGTAGTAATACAATATTGACCTTAGAATTATAGATAAAATTGACCTGTGACCTAACAAGTGATCTAGCAGGGGCGGCAATAATTGACCAATCCAATAAGCTGTTATATCCATAATTAACAGATTTTATAAACAAAATGCTCTAATAAGTTCATGAGGATTTTTCGATTGCTTTGCGTATTGCACAGTTGATATTCAGGACATAAAGAAAACGATGGTAAATTGGCGGCGAAAATGTCGTAGAAGTCGGATTCAACATTTTGTTCTTGCCTTTTGGTCATGAAAACACGTCTTCTGCGCGCCCATGCTTCCCGCCAAATTACATTACAAAACAAGAAACTTAATTGTTGGTGCAGCATTTACACTCAAATCGTCAGTGTATACTTTGGCAATTCCATGTGTCTTTGTACCACGGACGCGTTTTTGTTTCTTAAGATACTTCTTGTTTAAACCACCTGTCACACATACCTTTACGCAAATCAAGCTGTGAATAAGTTCCAGCTATGAAATAAGTTTTTTGATTCACTCACTTGTTTTCATCAAGACAGATGCTCAAGAAAGTATACATATATTCAGATATAACAGATGCAAAAACAACACTTACCACGCCATTTTTATACATAAAAATATTTTTTACTTGTTCTGATAATCCAACATCATAAAACATAGCAGTTGAACATAACGCAAAACAAGCAATGACACCAAGAAAGAAGTAAACAAAGGAAATGTTTCAAGGAAATAATTGTTTCATTAATTGCGCTTGTTTTTTTTTTTCTGAATACGAGTGTGGTTTTTTTTCAATTTGATTTACATCACATATAATAACAAGTTATTGAACGTAGAAGATTTCAGTATCTTTTATATAAAAAAAAATCAGGGATTTTTAAAATCAGCGCTGTGTGACAATAATAACATGTTTTTACGCTTTAAACAGCATACCTTTTCTAAATTACTGTTAGATTACTAAATTTGCTTTTCTGTATACATCACGCACCATTACCTAAGTAGGTCAATTCCTTAATAAAGTGGAAAACAACAACAACAAAGAAAAGAGTCTGTCAATTGAATTGTATTGAAATGTGTCCCATGTGTCAATCTCAGAACTAAGACTGTATATCTACAATGAAAGACAGACACAACATTAGAAATTTAATGATGAATAATACTTATAAAATATACATAATGACTTTTACTTACGTTTAGAAATGTCTGAGAAATTGCTGTACAAGCGTGTTGGACGCCTGGATGCCGCATAGATCGCAAATAGAATATGCCATTTCGCGAGCGTCTGGATGCTATGCCCGTTCTGATATTGCGTCGGAGATAGGCGAGATTCTAGTAGAAAAGTAATAAAAACAGTGGAGCAAGAAGTTTGGGAGGGCTTCCAGAGGGTAGCAAAAGGCGAAGAAGACGGCGCCTGGACGTACAAGACCTTTTGATATGTTTCCCTTGCGGGAATAAAGCCTATTTTTCTGCCACTAGGGCGTCCAAAGGCCTTCCACATCAAAACCCGTGCAGGGTGCCTCCGACCTTTCTGAAGTTTATACATTAAACAAAAATTCTGTCTCGAGCAAGTATACCGAAAAAATACCCATAATACATTGAGTAGTTGCAAAGACACGCAAAAAATACATACGACTTTTCTTAAGAAGCCGTCAGCATAAAGTAGTTGTCTATGCCGTGAGGACCGCAAAGGCCGTCCTTCTTTGGGCTTTCTACAGGGAGATTTCTACACATGTATATCACTCCCTGTACGTCTGCAGTTTTATTATGCCTGGGGGCAATATTTCACATCATTCGACCCTCCATAGTTTTGCAGCTGGACTTTCTGTATACTCTTGCGCCCTTTTTTAGTTCCGTTTCTCCAGTCATCCTGCGGAAGAAGCAAGACTCTTTCCTGCGATGGCAAGTATATTTGTGCCGTTCTCTTCAAAAGTTGTTGATGACTTCGATATATATCAGTGTGACAGTCGGAATATCAGTTGAGTCAACTTTTCTATCCGCCGCTGGGCACCCTTGTAAGCGATCACGATTTGAAGTTTACCTTCTCTTTTTTGTAGTTCTGGTCAGCTGCTTACATTGACATGTTTATTAGTCTCCTACCGGTGTTTACATCGGAGAGGACTAAATGTTTGTCTTCTGTCCTTCAAAAAATCTGTATCAAGCGATAACATAAAACCCATATAATTTAGATTGATGAAGCTTGATATATGAATAGATAGTGAAATGGAGATTTAGCAATTGTCTTTGTTTGATTTCTCGAAAAAAGTTCTGGTTGCCATGGTAACAGAAATAGTGAAAATGGTTTTAACAAATGGATCCTTTGAAAGCTCAAAAATGATACAATCTAGGTTAATAGGAAATAGTATGTGAATAATTGGCATTATTGAGATTATGCACACTACTACGTGACTTTCCTCGGACCATATATGTGGATGCTATGGCAACAGAAATAGTCAAAGCATGGCTTAAAAAGATAGACCCTTCGATAACTCAAGACGTATGCGAGCTAGCCTAATAAAAATAAGTATATGAAGTGTTAGCAATACGGAGATTTTGCTCCTTACTTGAACACAAGGCTGCTGAAAAAATTGGCTCGTGCAATTAGTCTAACCAGACTACACATGAATTTGGATCAATCCATGATATTGTATTCACAAACTACCCGGTTGCCATATGATAAACATGTCAGTGTACTACTCAGACCACCTCCTGATTTTTGTGCAGATGATACAGTGAGGTGGATATACATAGAGAGATTTCTGATTTTTTCGTGTATCGACAATAATCGCGTCCTCTGAACTCAGTCAAATGTCGGGTTATATAAAAACTCATAATCAACTAAGCGAGTAATACTTAATGGAAGCACTGGGAATATAACTTTAAAATGTTTCCAACGATAACTAAACAGTACTAAATTAATGAATGTTATTTTGGTATATTTTTTCAAGGCGGAACCAGTAGGGGACTAAATGTTACGAGAAAAAAACTTGTTTTTTGATTGACAAAAACACATTTTGGTCATCTTCAAAAGTAAGCTTTTGTTTATTTCATGTTTAAATGGCTTATGTATAAGTTTCCAAAAAATATTTCGCTGTTGTATTTATATAAAGTGTTAAAATGTTCTTTATGTATTTAATTTTTTAAAGATGGCAGCGTGTATTCATTTAATATTTCTATGAAATATAATATCCTCGAGTAATCACTCTATTTGGTATTTTGTTGCAAATTGTTTATTGTCTAACTTATAGTTGATGCAGCAACCACAGAGCTTTATGAGAACTTAAGATGTGTATAAGACCTTTTGGTAAAAGTGGGTGTAATCTTCTCCACAATTTGTGAGCTGCATATATCATTGAAATTTATGTTACATAAAATGTATTGTACAAACAGTTGATGATCACTAGATTCCCTCAATATACTCACTTTATATAAAATGTATGTTACTCTTGAAGTACCAGTTCCGCAAATACCAAAGGCAAATTCATACAGTATAAGTTGTAATATATCTAAAGGCAACAAGGCATCTGACCGTTTAAGCGAAAGTGATTTATATTTTTTTCGCCGCTTGGAGAACTATTTTGGAAAGTGGCGTAAAACCACAAACTAACAATGTTGTGTTGGTAGCAGATGTGTTCCTTCGAACGTCTATGTATTGTATATTGTAGCAGACGTAGTGCTTTGCCTTATCTTTAGAACTGTAAATTATTCAATTGCAATGTTAAAGACAGCATTCTCCGGATAATTTTTCCCGTTGTTCTAATAATATTTTGTTGCTGAACGAACTCCAGTCGAAACTTATTAAGCTGTATTGAAAAGCTAAATGCATGTAAACAACTTTTACGTCCACCGTTATCGTGCTTGTGGTACCCGCTGGAAAGAACCCTTGTTACGTTAGAAAATTTTCAGTCTACAGTTTAAGCGAATGATCTGTGAATTAAAATTTAAGTTAACAAGCATGTATTTCATTTTTTATTAAACGTTATGTGTGTCTGCTTCCGATATTTCAATTTTGTTGACCGTTATATGTGTCTGCTTCCGATATTTCATTTTTTTGATGAGCGTTATGTGTGTCTGCTTCCGATAAATCTTTTTTTTTAGAAAGAAGGAAAAACACTAATAAGTCTTTTTCATTTAAAGATGTACACATTATCATGTTTTTTTTTAAATATTAACCTTTATTTTGTAAAATTAAATTTTTAAGTCTGAAAAATCTCATTCACTACTTGTAAAAACGTTTGATGTGATGCTGAGTGTTTTTATTTTCAAATTGATAGCTTATGTTTTGATTTCAGATAAAATCATTGTCATAAAATGGCAATGTTGACATTCGTTTGGTTGCATTACTTTAAAAAGTCAGTGATAAATGTTTAATTCATATAGGATTAGCTTGTTGTTTCTAACGGAGATGAAAATTATAATTAAACAAAAATTATGAATACCATTACTGCTTATAACATTTTCAAAATATGGCATTGTACTCATTGACAAGATAGCGTTTTAACCCGGCTATATAATTTTCTGAGGCCCGCCCGCTTAGCTCAGTAGGTAGAGCACTGGATTAGTAATCCATGGGTTGCTGATTCAATCCCCGGGCAAGGCAAAATTTCTCCGTGACATTGTGTCTAATTTTCATTTGTCTCTCACCGCTGATTCAGAGTAGATCATGTGGGAAAGAAGTCAGTCAGTTGCGGGAAAATTGGTAATATTTTATTACCACTTTCAGATATGATTTCAAACAATTCTTGAAGTTGGAATAGTTTATATTCACTTAAGTGTTAAGCGTGAATATTTTAAACTATTTTACTTCTTCGAAAAAGAGAACGCTTTAATTAATATAGAGAAATATCTGCCCACTTTGATTTGTAATTCAGAAGTAAGAACAGTTTGATTATCGATCATTTACCCTTTACTTTCGAATTACTCAACAAAGAAATAAAGTAACGTTTTCATATCTAACAAGTTTATTAGAAAAGTACACACAGAATTTTTTTGGGGATAAAAACTACTCTCTGATTTAAGAAACATTTTGTTGATAAATGTTCAGACCATCGGTTTAAAATCGGATAAATGGAAAGTATCAAAGTGTAGTAGATTTACGTTAAAATAAAAAGTTGGGTGGTCGTTCCTTTAATTTTGTTTCAATTAATCACGGCCTGACAGTGTCTAAGGCACGCTAGCCGTCACTCTTTTACTGTAACGCTAAGTTCATCGACAGTGCTTATTGCATACATAATAAATTGCTTTCCGAGACATCTTTCAGACAAGTTCTATAAGATTTATCTCCGTGGACTTTTCTGATGATTTGTAAATAACTACATATTGACTTGTAAGGGAAATTTTAGGGCTATTGTTGTTATCCCCATAGACTAATATAAATGTCAACAGCCTTAAGACAATATTTTTCAGTGATTAAATGGAGGTCTGTTTTGCACTGAACGCTCACAGCTGTCAGTAGTATTAAACATCCTCCTCCAGTTACGCAAACATTGTCCTGATCGTTTGGTCTTCTTCACACTAACAGGCCCGCCATCCTTAGAAGAAAACATCTCGACACTATAAATGATAATATTCGTGTTAATTTGTAACCTCAATATTGTTTCTTCAGGAGGAAGCATTGTATAAAGTACATTTCTGCCGGAGTACATATTCTTTTTTATATCATAATGTTTACGGAAGAGCACGCATAAACAAAAAGTACAACACGTGAGACTTTGGAAAAAAAAAATCTCGTATGTCATATAATTCAGAATTTATGAATCTTCTTTTCTAAAACTTCAAAAGATTCCGTTTTTAATGAAGAATGGAAGACGATATTAACAAAAAAGCTATTATAGTATTTTATATATTATTAACAAACGTTTTCCTATATCAATAAAATATAACATTTTTTACCCTTATAACATTGTTAATTGTCTTGTGTAAGTTACAAATAGAGCAGTCTTATATATTTGTGCTCAATCACTTTAGTAATATCGCGAATGCACGCTCACTTAAACGCCACGATCTTCCTGTTACAAATTAATTTTACTAGAACCTGCAACTTAAACTGAATTTTTAACTACATGTAGGAACGTTTGATGTGATGCTGGGTATTTTTACATTTGACTAAATAGCTTATGTTTAAATTTCAGAGAAACCCACTGTCATAAAATGGCTATGCTGACATTCGATTGAGGTTGCATTACTTTAAAATGCGATATATATTTAATTTAAGTGGGTTAAGTTTGTAGTTAATGACAGAGATGTAAATTATTATTAAACATAAATTAAACATTACTACTTTTACTATTTTCAAAATATGGTATTGTACTCATTGACAAGATAGCGTTTTAGCCCGTTATATAATTTTCTGCATGCATTTGGGGTCATTTTATTTTGTAACAATCGCACAATTAGAATCATTCTGTAATGAAATGTTTATGATTGAAGATATATATTTTTATAAGAATACATATGAGAAATTGATCCAAACAAAGTTCTGTAGTTTTGTTTCTACTCCAAAAGGTCTCCCATGTTCAAAAATGAGTAAATTTAGGGATTTTTACCAATTTCAGATCTGATTTCAAACAATTCTTAAAGTTGGAATATTTCATATTCACTTAAGTGTGAAGCTTGAATATTTTGAAGTACCAATTTCACTTCCTTAATGAGAGAACGCTTCAATTAATGTAGAGAAATATCCGCTCAATTAGATTTGTAATTCGGAGGTAAAAAAACTGATTGATTATCGATTATTTACTTTCGATGTATTCAACAAAGAAATAAAGGAACGTTTTCATATCAAACAAAGTTATTAGAAAATAACACATTAAAATGTTTCTGGGTAAAACCTACTGTCAGATATAAGGAACATTTTGTTGATAAATGTTCAGACCATCGGTTTAAAATCAGATAAATGGGAAAAATCAAAGTGTAGTAGATGCACATTAAATTAAAATGTTTTGTTTCAATATCTCGTCTGATGTCCAGTGGCATCAATAACGGCCTGACAGTATTTATGGAACGTTGGCCCTCACTCTTTCACCGTAACGTGAAGTTCATCGATAGTGTTTTGTTGCATATAGAATATATTGCTTTCTGGTTTTCTGAGACATGTTCCAGACAAGTTTTGAGAGATTAATATCAGTGGAATTCGCAGGCAAAGCCATTCTGATGATTTGTAAATAACCATATATTGACTTGTAAGGGAACCTTTTGCGGCTAGCGTTGTCATCCCTATGGAGTAATATAAATGTCAACAGCCTTAAGGCAGTATCTTTCAGTGGTTAAATGGAGGTCTGTTTTGCACTGTCAGAAGTATTTAACACCCTCCTCCAGTTACGCTAACACAGTCCTGATCTGTTGGCCTTTTTCAGACTAACAGGTCCGCCCTCATGAGAAAAAAACATGTTGACACTTAATTGACTCTAAGTAAAATATAGCGGAGTCCTATCACGAAATGTAGATGCCAGTCACTGTCTTATGACCCCAGGACCCTCTTCCCCTTAAGAGTGCTGTGAATGGTTATTTGACAAAGAATATACATAGCAGGGCGACTGAAACTCAAGTCAGTGCCATGCAACCTGGTCCTAATCAGTGTTGATATTTGTGTTAAGCTGTAACCTCACTATTGTTTCCTCAGGAGGCGGTATTGTATAAAATACAATTCTGCAGAGTACAGCTCCTCCTTATATCATCATGTTTACAGAAAATTACGAATAAACAAAAAGTACAACACGGGAGACTTTGGAAAAAATATCTCATATGTCATATAAGTCAGAAATTATGAATTTTCTTTTCTAAAAATTCAAAGGATTCTGTTTTTATGCCCCCGAAGGGAGACAAATAGTTTTTGAACAGTCTCTCCGTCAGTCCGTCCGTCTTAAAAAATTTACATTGGCCATAACTTCATTATTAGTGAGTGGATTTACTTCATACTTGGACACAACACCCTTGGACAAGACCTTCCCATTGACCTATACTTTTGACCTTGACCCCTGAATGACCTTCACCTTGGACATCCAATTGTCAGAAAACTTTAACATTGGGTATAACTTCCACAGCAAGTGGATATACTTCATACTTGGACAAAACACCCATTTGGACAAGACCTTCCAACTGACTTGTATTTGTTTGACCTTGATCCCTGAATGACCTTCACCTTGAAGATCCAATTGTCCAAAAACTTTAACATTTGGTCATAACTTAGAAAGTGGATATACTTCATACTTGGACACGACATCCCTTTGGAAAAGGCCTTTCCACTGACCTATATTTATTTGACCTTGACCCCTGAATGACCGGTTCTGAGCTCAAAGGTCTAAGCACCACTTAGGGGGCATAGTCATCTTACAGTAACAGTTTTTGTTTTTTTTTTCAGAAAATAAGACGATATTTACAAAAAGCTATTATAGTATTGTATATATTATTAACAAAAATATTCCTTTTTTCAGTAAAATACAACATTTTTACCCTTAAAACATTGTAAATTTTCTTGTGTATGTTACAAGTAGAGCAGTATTATAAATTTTTACTCAATCACTTTAGTAATATCGAGAATGCACGCTCACTAAAACGCCACAATCTTCCTGACACAAATTAATTTTAGTAGAACCTGCAACTTAAATTGAATTAGTATTACAGAGGCTGCAAAGAAACTGAAGTCACTTAGCACACATGCGAACTGTAAAATTAGCAAAGATTTTACTTGTTGCAGCTGAACACTGCGATCGCCATAAGCATTGGTATAAATTAAATTTTATTACTAAACGCAGAAAAAGTAGGTAAGATTTATCTTTTTAGTTTGAACTATTATCTCTAACTAATTGTTTTTTTTCAAAACCCCTCATACGTCTAGCAATATTGGTAAGAAGTGAAAATGTATACATTTTATGCCCCCAAAGGGAGACATATATTTTGAACTGTTCTACTGTCAGTCCATCCGTCAGTCCGTCCGAATCTTTAACATTTGCGATAACTTCCTTATATGTAAGTGGATTTACTTCATACTTGGACACAACACCCCTTTGGATAAGACCTTCTCACTGACATATATTTATTTGGCCTTGACCCCTGAATTACCTTCACGTTGAAGATCAAATTGTCCAAAACATTAACATTGTACATAACTTCCTTATTAATAAGTCGATTTACTTCATACTTGGTCATAACACCTCTTTGGACAAGGCCCTCCTACTGACCTATATTTATTTGACCTTAACCTCGAAATGACCTTCACCTTGAATATCCAACTGTGTAAAAACTTTTACTTTGGCTATAACTTCAATATTAGTAAGTGGATTTACTACATACTTGGACACAACACCCCTTTGGACAGGACCTTCCCACTGACCTATATTTGTTTCTCCTTCATCCCTGAATATCCAGTTCTCCTAAAACTTACATTTGGCCATAACTTCCATATTAGTAAGTAGATATACTTCATACTTAAACACAACACCCTTTTGGACAAGACCTTCCCAATGACCTATATTTATTAGCTCTTGACCCCTAAATGCCTGGTCCTCAGCTCAAAGTTCAAAGCACCACATCGGGGGCATTGTCATCTTACAGTGACAGTTCTTGGTCCTTACTGAAATGCATGGTTAAATTTTGCTATGCTTTAATCGTTAAAAGAGGTCCCATGTAAAATGCAAAATGAGCATTTTTTCAAGCAAACAGTCATTTATTTTTGTTTGTTTTGTTATCATACTGTAAATAAAAAGGACCTTGGTCAAAAAATGTAAGAAAATCTTTAGAATAAATTGTTATTGAGAATCAAAAGCATCAAGGGAAATGTAGCTTACATTGCTCTGGTTTCATAAAAATAAATCATGAGCACTGAAACAAGGAGATATATAATGAAGGGTCCAAGAAAGAATGAATTGCAAGATATATTTACCGATAAAATAAATTCTTTTTATCAACATGACACAGTGTCGGACATGACTCTTAAAAGGTCCAATTAAGACATTCATGTTGTTATAAACAACATATAGAACTCAGTAGCGTAACAAAATAGTTAAACTTTACATGTAAATGCCATTTGTAAATTTGAAAACGGGTAAATTTAAAAGTTAACCGTAATATCAGATCAGTGGAGCATGTAGATGTTTAGTAACTAATCAGGTCAATTTTAAATGAGATTACTTTATAAACTCTAGTGTTGTCAATGAAGTTGTCTCAAATTCAAGTGAGACGTATTTTAAAAAAAAGTTATCTTTCAAATAATTTTATGTTTACATTGTTTAGAAATATATACGACTGAAATTTTTTCTGTCATATTATCCTCAAGGACAGTTAGCTCGGTGTAATCAATATGTATGAAGAGGCAGTTGGACACTATGGACATAAAATATGTTTTACAAAGATATTTCTTTGTTCGGTAATGTTAATTTCACAAAGACCGAAAATGTGGAAAAAATAATATTAAGAAGTAAGTCATACCTCCGACCGGTAAAAGCAAAAGTGTCGTAAATTGTGGAAATCGTCAAAATATGTTGTCTTCTAAAATTACACGTATAACTGATATTGATTTCTAAACATCGAAGGTAGAATGGTTATTGCAAATCACTGCAATGTTTTTTGTTGTTGTTTTTTTACATAATTTTACTTTTGGAGGGTGAATATTGAGAACTAAGCCATAAATTCTTATGGTTTCCCAGATACCTTGTTCGAAGGTCATTGGACATGACTATAGCAACTTTCTCTATACAAAATAATCATAATGTACTGGTTAAAATGGTTTAATTACAAAATTATGAAAACATTACATTTGATCAGAAAAAACATGTTTTTGATGGTCGGGTGTTTCCGTTTCGACATCGGTAGTTTCCGCCGCAATTTTTGGTTGTGACTTTGATTTATCCCTACTGTAAGTAGTGCAGAATTACAATTCTCATAACGCATATGCTTTTAAATGCAAAAATAACACTTAATCGCATGTACAAGAAACACAATAAAGGCACACTTTTAAAAATAACATGCAATGAATTGTCAGTTAAAAAAGCAATAATGCAATTACTTCCCGATTTTTATAAGTAAAGACAAACTTTGTGCCGGGAGAACGGATTGTAATTTTACCTTAGCAGAGAATGTGATTAATAGATAATCCAATTTCTTACATGTGCTGATTCTAATTAAAACTATCACTTCCACGTTTTAACATGTTGTGTAACGCTTCCTCACTTAATTATTACGTCATAAACAAATGCTTTGTCATTTAAGTGAAGCAAAATTGAAGTGAATTTTGCTGACTTAATATGTTAACATTGGTTTCACTGAAATGGTAATTCACATATGGTCCGCAGTCGACTTTAATCAGCTGATACCGTCCAAACAATTTAATCACTGAACAAACAGGTACCAGAAGATGACGACAATTTATTAAAATATGTCAACAAGACAGCGAAAGATATTATACAGTATATGATGATGTACTCGTTGCAGAAGCGGTCGGTGTAAGTGCCTTTTTTATCCAGGCAATGCATGGCACGTGCTTCAAACATGCTCGCCGAAAGTCATTGTGTCGGGCAACATATATCATAGGATTCCAAATAATCGAAGATTTGACCATCAGTGTTGGAATCATTATCACAGATAGTGGAACATGTTCAATTTTCCCTATGATAACAATCAATGTGACAATGGAATATGGCGTCCAGCTTAAAAAGAACGCTCCTGGAAGGAGAAAAGATAAACAATTTGCAACAAATTTGTAATTAATCCATAAAAAGGGATGACCTTGCTGGTATCTATGAAGTGATTTAGCAAAGAAACAATACCTGCTTTTAATGTTGTAAACAGTCGTTTTTATGGCGGACAGATATGTACATTTTTTTCTCAGTGTTAAACCAAAAGCGTACATTCTTTAGTTTTAAATGAACATTTGTCCGTCAAACAGAATTGAGGTGTCATCTTATCTCTTTGCTGAGCACAGTATGAGATACGAACAGCCTGTCAATAAATGATATACTGTTAAATGAATTATTTTATCTATGCCTTTCAGTTATAATATATTGCATTAAAATAAGATTGCGTCAGATTACAAAATGCAAAACATTTCTTACTGGTAAGAAATTGGAATGATAGACACAACGGTAACGCACTGCTGTTTGCTTGTCATATGTTTTTGAAAAAATTAGTTAAATGTCGATGTAAGTTAAAGTTCTAAAGTGGGTCAAACGTATTACCTAACAGTAAATGAGTATGCCAGAAATGACACATTAGAGAAAACATAATGGCCATCATAGGAATGCTTTAAGCATGCGCATTAATGATTATGTTTGTTTGTTGTTATTTTTTTTATTGAATTTGTAACAATACTAGACTGGGATTGATCTACCCAGGGTAAAGTCAATCATTGTCGTACCTAAAAAAGTAGCTGAAAGGAGTTAACATTTTGATTTCGGAATGAAAATGTTGCGTTTTATATTCAAAACATGACATACGTAAGGAGGGATAGAGGGGGAAACCTCTTACATTCTCTATTAAATATGCTTTTAAGACCAAAAAAATGAAGTTGATAAGACACGTTTTGTCAAAATATCTCCAATTTATTGAATAATATCAGTACACTGTAAGTGTCCAGACGAAGTGGGTGCAAATTTACATTTTTTAAATGTCATTTGATCTAAGAGCATGTAGCGCAGTTTTAATTACTTTTCTAAAAGCAAGTATTAAGTGCTTAAATATCAGGTTGTGTCTATCTTATCAAAAAGTATTAACTGTTGTGGTTTTGTGGCATAAATTAATTATATTGTTGTGCAAGTAGATGCTCTTAAAGTAGGAGACCTGTGCAAAGCGTGAAATGGACAACATCAGCTACGTTATTAGTGAAATGGCCTCTGGTATAGTCATACTGCAGCCAAAAGTGTCTCTTGTGTAGCAATCAGACCATTGTCAAATGTGATCATGTCTGTCGAGAAGAGAGCAAATAACCATGATGAAAATGACTGGCCTTTGTTCCGATACATTGAAAGATCCATCAGTATGGAAAAAAGGGTATACTTGGTACAGCTCGCCTCGCAACGGGGCAGAGACATGTAACCGTTAATATCCAAATTCAACTCAGAAATAATCAGTTCTGCGAACACGAAATAGTTCCTTTATTGATCATATAGTCCTGATGTCCTGTACAACGTCAGATAAGTCCATTTTTTTTTTGAAAACTGATCAGGTTTCGAACCTCAGTAAACATTTTTGTAACGAATTAAATGCGTAGATAAGTGTGTTATTTGATGACCCCACTCTCCAGTAATTTGATTTGTCAGATGACGTCATTCGTCTATGTGCAGCAACGAAGTATTATGGACCGTCATTGGATTTAAACGACGTAAACATATTTAGTATTTTCACATCAAACCAAAATACAGTACCAAAGCTTCTTTTATATCTCTAAGCAAAAATAAGTAAATTATTTACAAAAAGAGGATATTAAATGAGTGATCATATAGAAACTGTTTGTTTTGTCCGTACACGTACGAACGTCATAAGCTTAAATTGTTAATTGCGTTGACGTCACAGTTTTATTACATTAGTGGTATATCAAAAATATAATACGGCTTTATTACACGTCCACGACGTCTTCTATAAGTACATGTAAATGAATATTAGATATTTTAGAATTATTTCTGTTTCTTTATATTCTCGAAAGCCTAGAAGGCCTGTTTGAAATTTCAGAATATTACCATATTTGGTGAATATTGAAACTTTAAGATCGCTGTAATTATTACCTATCATGAGAAGAACTGTAACGGCCACTCGTTGTTCTCTAAGTCGACGTTTCATGCTCTTTCCCCTACTTAACATAGATCGAAGTGGTTTTTCTTTGTCATGTCGTATCTGCATAATTCAAAAGAATGTAGATAAACATATATATATATATATATATATATATATATATATATATATATATATATATATATATATATATATATATATATTTAATATATTCTAAGAGTTACATCTTTGTTCGGATTATCACTCGATGGCATTTATTTTAGCCGTCCAAAATATAGAATATAACTTGTTAACATTATAATGTCTTATGATTAAAATTCATTTGTTCGATTATTTTGTCTATTTTAACAAACTTGTAAATAAACTCTAAGCATTACGTAATTTTAGCCAATTTTGCATTAGATTCGTGAGATGATCCATGAATTAAAATATTCTTATGAAATATAAAGAAATGAATAAATGAATAATAGAAAAAAAACAAGAAAGACAATCTGCAGAAATTCATAGCTGAAAGTTACTAAAGCTAAAAAATAAAGTTTACATTTGAAATTAAAATGTTGACTCTTTATCAACCATTTAGCATCGCTTTTTAGATTCTTAAAATTTCAAGCATAATTAAAAGTGACAATGAAATGTTAAGATGTATATAGTCTTTTGTTCATGGAATCAGATGGCATAACAAAATTTTCATGTGTTTGCCCTTATATACCCTAAACATTTAAGAAACTGATCTTTTTTATTAACTAATTTTACTAAAATGTACTTCATTTTAAAGCGACTGACTCACAGAATTTTGCTTAAATATGTTTTTTTCTTTAAAATTTTAGAGAATTTAATATACTATGGAAAATACATAGTATTATGCTTCAATATATCATGAAAACTGAAAACAAAAAGTTTTGACGGAACTAGCTTTTGAACCAACGACCTTTCGGTCAGTAAAATATAGAGCGACGATCTAGACCACTGAACCAACTTCGAGCAAAGTGTTTCTGTAACAGTATTTTGGGGAAGAGTACATTCTTACAAAATAACTCATTGAAATGCTGCAAGATGGAGTTTTAAAGAAAATTTGTTACATAATTGTCAACGCGGATTATTAACGTTTTTTTTCCTACATAGTTCTTAGTAAACATTGATCGTTGATATGATGTCCTTCTTGCCATGACAAGTCAACACTTTGCAATAAGTCTAGAGTATATTCGGTTTTTTCTGTATTATATTTTCAGTATTATTTTTTGTGAAGCCATCACCTACCAGACTACAAATCGCTCCATAGCAGTAGAGAATCATTCCAAGGGGGACAACCCATGCCAAGACCAGTATGGACATTGAGTAGGACAAATCTATTGGCCGTTTGCTTCTCCAGTTTATGGCGCATCTCAGCCGAATACCCTCTAATTGGTAAGAACTCCAACCAATGGCTAGAGAGGAAAAGTTCATTAAGTGTTTACATTTACTGTGACAGTCGAAAATATCAAAAGAAGTTTCCACTGAATATATTATTTGCACATTGCAGAAGAGGTAACGTAGCTCTTCCCAATGGGTGCGGTATGACTCAAGATTTTATTATTGAAACGAAATCTGTGACGAACTTTTGTGAAAATTACGTAGCTTTGTACTGTCTCGTTTTTGCATAGCACGATCGGCTATAACTTCGAGCAAAGTGTTTCTGTAACAGCATTTCGGGGAAGAGTACATTCTTACAAAATAACTCATTGAAATGCGACAAGATGGAGTTTTAAAGAAAATTTGTTACATAATTGTCAACGCGGATTATTAACGTTTTTTTCCTACATAGTTCTTAGTAAACATTTATCGTTAATATGATGTCCTTCTTGCCATGACGATATGCGACGCTTCCAAATTCAAGAAGATGTCAGACAGTCCTGTCTTCAAAGATCTGATAAGAAACACTACTGCTAAAATATTCAGCAATATATTGGGTATTTTAAAGTAACAAGCAGTAAGTGGAGACCAGGTACGGCACACTTGAGCCCTATTCTTACTCACCTTACTCACAAAACTCCGAGGTCAGTTTGAAACTTAAGAATACTTATTTAAGAATATTTATTCTAAAAATAGTCGATATTTAAAAGTGGATATATTAGAAAACTAAGTTCCAACATGTTAAGGGCTATAAAATCGTAAGGAATTAAGTGAAATACCTGGAAAGAAAGCCCACAAAAGCCCGTACCCGTAGCAGCACATCACCATGACGATGGCCTTTTTCATACTAATGGTGACGGTTGTTGGGCATACAATGACCAGATATCTGTCTAAAGCTATTGTTGCTAGTATGGAGATCTGTGTTATACCAAGTAAAGTAGTTGTGAATCCATAATACACACAACCTGTAAAATACAAAACAGAGAACCCATAAAAAAACCACCTGTAAAAAACGGAACATCGAATCCATTATACACACAGCCTGTAAAATACGGAACAGCGAATCCATTATATACACAGCCTGTAAAATACGGAACAGTGAATCCATTATACACACAGCCTGTAAAATACGGTACGATGAATCCATGATACACACAACCTGTAAGATAAGGTTCAGTAAATCTTTAAAACACAGAACTTGTTAAATACGTCACTGTAAATCTATGATACACACAACCTGTAAAATACTAGTCTATGATAAACACAACCTGTAAAATACAATACAGTGAATCCATGATACATATAACGAGTAAAATATAGTACGGTGAATCCTAAATGCACACAAACTTTAAAATACGTTATAGTGAATCCTCTATACATAACCTGTAAAATCCGGTATGGTGACCTTTATACACACAACCTGTAAAATATGGTACGGTCACCATAATGCACACAACCTGTAAACTATGGTACAGTGACCTTAATACACAACCTGTAAAAACTTGTACGGTGACCATAATTAACACAACCTGCAAAATATGGTACGGAAACCATTTTAATGACCAGCTAAATATGCGAGGTGCATGTAATACCCAAAATATTAAGTGATGAGCAAAACCAACTGCTAGTGGATTCCTTTGAGCTGCTGTTGAAGAGGTTTGCACATGAAGGAGTTGAACTGATAAAACGAATCGAGAATGTCGATGAAACTTGGATCAGTTTGTACATACCAGAGACGAAGTCACAATCTACGACGTGGAAAACACCTGACTCTCCGTCAAAAAAGGCCCAGTCCGCCATGAGGGGTAATTCTTGTGCATGTCGTGCGATTTCTTTCTCTTTCCTGACATGAAGAGTCATTTTCGAGAAACACGTATTGATAATATTGAAGAACTTTCGGCGGTTACGCAGGTTGTCATCTCGTTAGAGAAACTGACAGGTTTATGAGATGCTTGGCAGACTCGTGGATACAGCTATGCCGGAAGTGTATCTTATACCTAGGAATGTACTTTGAAAAGGATTGAACGGTGTTCTTGGGACTTCGTGACGTTGACGTCTTTTTTGTTGGGTAGGTAATTGTTTGGTGACGTTACTACAGTTATAACCGTTCGTAGAGTATACAATCGAATCGTATGAAAATTCATTATTCAGTTGCCTTTGAATCAAACTTTAATGGTATGAAGTTTTAGAAATAACGTTTTTATAATAAAGAAACACTTTTCTTGACAAAATCTGTTCAACTTCAAACCTTTGTGGCGTGAATAGTTTTAATTTTAGTAGTTCGCCGCTGCTTTTATGTGAATCCACCAACGTAGTCTCATGCACGACTGGTTTAGAAAAAGGAAAATATCCCCACTTGCTATTGAAATGAAGTTCAGTATTTAGGTTTTTTTGGTAATTAAACATTTAAGTTCATTAAAAGTTTCTACCACGGATAAAAATTAAGAAAGCTTAAAAAATACACTTGTACAGAATAGTCTTTTTACAAATTCGTATCTATTTTGTAGCTTAATCTGTACGTTTATTTAATTAATTATATTTTCAGGGGAATGTTATAAAAGGTATAACGGAAAAGGCCGAGAGCTCCGGTTCTCCATGAGGGTACGATAACTATAATTGAAAAATAAAGAATTGTGTGAGCCTTTGGAAAGCGTGGACTTCACGACTTCGAATTATATAGAAATGTAGCCGGACCTCAGAAAAGAAGCACATGTTCTTTGTGTAGGTATCCTGTCTCAAGAAAAGAGTGGCTGTTCTATGTTGAGGGATCTACTCCAGAACTAAACTTCCACTCTGAGTTGAGGGTGAATTGTCTAGTGCGAGTCCGGGTCGAAGGTTCCACACGAAAAAAGTGTTTGAAGCCGAGCTTAGTTTGAAACTAAATAGCACAGTGCCCAAAGGATGACCAGAAACCCTTTTTTTTTACCGGAGCATTTTTTAAAACTGGTGGTTATAGATTATAAGTGACTACATTTGAATCATTGCAGATTCTAGAGGAAAATTTTACTACTGTATTAGTTAAGAACGTTTGAGAAACGAATAGTGAATGCCAATAAATTTAAAGCATCATCGTTTTTGGGTCTGTGTCAGACCAGTAAATTGAGGATGCTAAGTCTTAAACTTTGATATAGTTTTCTTGAAACTGATGCCTAATTAGCCCATATAATATCTAAATTATTTTTAAAAGTTTAAATTATCTGATATAGAAACTTTAAATCACATGCAAAGACAATGCGTGATGTTCATTACATGAAACCATTGCTACGTTATATCACTTTAAATTGAAAGAATTGAGACGAAGGCTTGATATACGTCTTTTCACTGTCAGGAAACCGAATCTTACTCATAATTTTCGTTGTAGTTTTTACTAGGGCCGGGATTTATATTCGAATATTCAAAACACTACCGAATATTCGAACATTGAAAAACGAATACGAATATTCGAAAAAAAAAGAAATGTTTTGATTTTTTTCATTCTTTTTTACTTTCAAATTTCAAAGATTGTAAATTAAACCCTTGACCTTCACTTGACCAGGTGTTCATATGTTTTTATAACGCGTGTCAACGATTATCGCCAATTAAATGTAAAAAGTTTGAGGTACAGTTGATCAAAACTGAAAAGGGGACCCGTTTCACAGTTTGTAATTTACCTGTTTAACAGTTTATAATGTAAATTTTTCCGACTTTAATTATCTTACTTTATTGTTTTCTGTGCTATAATCTTTCCGATCAATCGATAGTTGTCTTAATTTTTGTGAAGAAGAATAAATCGGCACGTATTAATCATGCTAGAACAATCGACCAGTCGATATTCATCACTCTTCAAATTAACTCTATTGTACCCTGTGGAAATTTAAAGCTCTACTCGGAACCAATAACTTTTTGCAAACATTGTTTTCAGATTTTTAAAGGGGTGATTTTTGACGTATCTTTCTCACTATGTTGAAAAAATCAAAAGTCAATATATAGCAATGCCGTCCCGTGTTTGGAATTACTTTTCACGTTCTATTGTTAAGTCTAAAGCTACTTGCGATCTATGCAAGAAAGTGTTTGAGTATAAAGGGAATACTTCTAACCTACTAAATCATCTCAATTCACAACATCCAACATCTAACAAAGGTAAGAACATACATGTTTAATAAGATGCTCATTTCACGTTCACGGCGTTATGAAAGCATGGGAAATGTCTATATTCCGTCTGAAGATATTTAATCAGTAGAAATTAGACTCCATGTGATATTTACTGCGTTATGGCTAAATTTATCATAAGAATGTTTCATATATACATTATCTAAAATTATAAATAAATAAAAAAATATTTAATACAAGTTATTTTACATTAGGCCTTTTCACTATATATCGCATATCCCGTAATGGATTATTACTGTCCGGAAAAGATAGTTTTGTGCAACAATGCATGTTAATGATTACTGTGATCAAGTACTGGTGTGACCAAGGAGCAAATGATAAAAGCTGGAATACTGCAAAATGAGGGGAACATAAATATTCAGCTTGTTCGTAAGAGCCTACGATGATTCATATTACTTAGTCAAGTCACGTGAGTTACCTCCCGTTAATAAGATAAATGATCAGCAGCGACATAAACTGAACAAAAGACAATCAAATTATGAATTTATTTCAAAAGTAAAAATATAAACATGTATATCGATTTACAATCAATAAAAAAAATTCTTTGACATAGTAATAAAGGTCTTCTTAATCGTCGATTATTTCAAGCATATTAAAGTAGTATAGTATTCACCCTAATCAATTTCGGATACTACATCAAAGAGAAATATTGGAACAAATTTTGTAAAAACGAATATTTGAATATATTCGAACATGGAAAACGAATATTCGAACTTCAAATTCCTTATTCGTTCCCGGCCCTAGTTTTTACATAATCTTGCAGAACAGACAAAACACCAAATGTACAGAGTCAAATTCTTTTTGTTTGTCTTTGTTGTTGATGGTGATTTTGTAATTGTTGTTGTTATTGTTGTTTTGTATTCTGTTCTATCTTTTTATAAGTAATTCATTTAGAATTTTAAGTTAACTCGCGGTCATTATCTAAAACAAAACCAAAAAAAAAAAGAAATTTTTAACAGTGTCTGACGAACTTAAACATAAAATTGTGTAAAATCATTCTGGCTGAATCGTTCTACTAGTTATTTGAACTTATCTGAACTTCTAAGGATATTGTTTCCCATTTTCATACGGGTTTTCCCTTAACAGACAGCATACATCTTTTTCAATTAATGCGTGTGATACCTTGACATCATAAGTGTTGCATGTGGTGATGTACCTATTTTGTTGTTTCTTTTAACACATGTTCATCCTAGGGTTCGTATGTATGCTGCAGTAGAAAATACATTTTATAACGTCAGCTTTTTATAAATAATTTGAACTGCCCCTCCCCCGCCTCCCTGTATAATTTGCAATGGTGTTCACGAGAAAAGCGCTTATGTTATAATTATTTTATAATACCGGTAATATTATTATTTGTATTATATTTAATAATTGTAAATAAAAATTACTCTTTTTTGAAAAGTTAGGTACAGTGGTGCTAATCAGTCTCTTTAGATAATAAATAGAGAATAATAGGTAAGTGTCTTAATATGAGAAAGTTTATCTGGCAAGGCGTAGGAATTTATCGGGTGAGCCGAAGGCGAACCCGATAAATACCGCAGCCGAGCCGGATAAACTTTCTCATTTAAGACACTAACCTATTATTCTATTTATCCTGTCACATCTGGCATTTGTCAATAAATCACTAGGATATTGAAAACCTATCTTTAAAGTGTTTCAAATGTCAAGGTTATCCATCATGTGAACATATACACAAAAATAGTTCCAAAATTTCGATATATTTTTGCCTTAAATGATCGTGCTATATTATAAGATCTAGATATTGAAATATTTAATTTTTATTCAAGTAGTCTCTGTTTGTAATAACAACCATTTAATCACTTCCTTCTGATTTTTTATAATATTGTTTATAAACACAAAACTAGTCCATGACGTCACCGGTGATGACGTAGCATGTGCCGTATAAAGCAAAATTTATACGACCCCCCCTTTATCGGGTCGGATATGAAATAATTGACAGGATAATAGTGCTAAATGTAACTTTGAGAGCAAACCAAGTCATACGTTTGATAATTATCATTTCAAATGTAGAGACAACATTTAAAATAGCGACAAACAATTAACGTCCACAATGTTTCAAAGGCACATTCTCACAATGGTAGGTCGTCCTTAAAATTTTGGAACAATACAGTCTGTCGTTTCACTTTAACATTTCTAGCTTGGACATGATGTCAAGATAAACTGTTAGTTTTTGTAGTAGCTGTCATTCTCAGCCAAATAAAACATGTATGTTTTTGTCTTCTTCCAAAGACCAAAAACAGTTTATAGATCTCTGTCGTAACAAGATTTATAGCCTCATGCAGACGAATATAGCTCGTTTTACAGCAGGATTGCCCAAACCACCTGATGTCTCACGTGTCTAACCCTAACAAGAAGTAAATTACTTTCTTGCATCGATAGGTCACTCTCCAGTCAGTAAACTGTTAATAATTCAGCTTAGGTCTTTATCCAGCTAATCTGCTACGGCTTGTTATTTTATTTATTTTTTATTAAACTTTCAAAGAAAATGAATTGTATGAAGATAAGTATTGCAAAAAATGTTTTAAGTTATCTTATGTAGGTGTTCGTGTTTGACCGTATTAGTTTCTCAGGATGTGTGGTTCACAGCCATAAGATATTTACATTTCTGCCATGGTAAAAAGTCCCTCACAGTTATTTGTATTTTTTTAACAATTGAATATTGCTCAAATTATGGATGAGCTTTACCAAGAAGTTAAAATTTAATCTTTTACATATAAAAATACAAATTTTGTTTTTGACCTGAAAATATATGATATTAACTTATTGAAACTGTACGACCAGTAGTGAAGACTTGATCGGAAAAAAATCTGAAATAAAATTTACCACCTCAGTAATATTATCTAAATATCTTTAACACCCAAGGAAACACTTTTACACATTGAAATACCAGTTTTACTGCCGAAGCAGAGAATAATTTCGAAACAAAACAAAAAAAAAACTCACATTTCATTCAAAAGTGAAGCTGACTTGTTCAAAATGAAAGGATTATAATTAAGAGGGCTATTATGGCCTCTACCGCTCATTGTGGTACTATTTATTCTAACAGCAAGGCGAATGAAAGACAATAATCTAAATTAAAGAATACTCAGACATCAAACATTATGTAAAACATGACATCATTCTTACCTGGACCTTGACACCATCTAACCAGCATAATACTGTGCGGATATCATTAGGAACAGGTGACCCCTTGGACGGAGTCGACTTTAAATTTCAAATTTGTGACTTCAACAAGAAAGTAAGTCAGAAGGCCAATGTCAGCCGCGGTCAAAGTAAACATTTACAAACAAAAGTATACCCCTATTCCAATTTTCATGAATGTAGCAGAAGGTATATAAAAATTTCATTGTCATAATCGTACAGTTGAAGTGAGAATTGAAATATGAATTCAAAAGGAAGCAAATAGTTTACACTTAAATCATGTAGCTTAGAAAACAAGGAAGTAGGTCAAAGTTAAGTTCATCTAATACTGATGTTGAAATTTATTTGTTTTGCAAGAAAAATGTCTTCCGTATCAAATTTTAACTGTTTCTACAGAAAGTATCAATGATTTTCAAAGACAGACTCACTTTCAAATAAGTGAATGCTGGCAGACCTTCCGGAAAATTAAGCATCTATAACGGAAAAAGCGAGTTGTAACGGTTAAAACGTGTTGATATGTTAAGGGATGTATAAACTGACATCATTCGTTATAAATATGCTCTTTTTCACCGTTCAACCCCATACTTGCTCTATCGTAAATGTTTTAGCAAAGCATCAAGCTTTTTCAATGGTAAGATTTACTCTGAACAGTTTTGTGTAAACACATGCTTACCTAAACGTCCAAAAATCCAGTGATGGTATGCTGAAGAAATTATTACCATCCATGTTCCTAACAAACACATCAGCACATCGTTGAGGGCAAGTCCAATAATAAAAACATTGTGCACCTTTCGGACACATCTTTCCTTCGCAAAGACATAAAGCGTTATTGAATTCTGACTAAGTCCAAGTAAAAAGACCAAACTAATAAACGAAGAATATACAATATACATATAATTAGGTACATTAAGATTTATTTCTGTCGTACTTTTTACTGTTATGCAGCACGTTGTAGTGGTATTGTTTGACTCAAAATTCCCATCAGAAATACTCTCATGTCTGTCAAGCCTTAACATTTCATCGAAAGCCTCCACAACTGGGACACTGCGCGATGACAGATAATTGTCTACAAAAATATCACCGGATCTGTCAATAATTTCAGATAAATTATTCTTAGTAAATGATAAAATTTCCATTCGGATAACTTCTATTTTCAACCAATTTTCACTGAATTACTGATATCACCCTTTTCTGTAATATTGAATTAATGGAAGTTATCTTACAAAAGGCAAGGAGCAAGCTTCTTATATCTCAGTAAGAAGCCAATATAAGATGACGAAAAAAGACTTCAAGAGAAACATCGATATTGGCTTTTTCTGCTATGATATTGAAAAACGTTTTCAGATGTAGCAGTTTTTGCAGACGATGCTTGTTAAATGTCAAATTAAACACTTTATATTTCAGCTCTGAAGTTAATAAAGCCGTTGGCAAGTTTTTTAACATCGTCGAATACCCACGGCTGATCCATTAACATTTATTAGCGGTTTGTATACAGGTAATAATCAACCGATAAAAAATGCGCCATAATTACTGCATTGTTTTTAATGTTTAAATCAGTGTTTGCCTGCCAAATTAATCTTAACTCGGTGTTTAAAATACATTTTCTGTATATATTTATATAATCACATTCACTGTTGAGTTCCATTTTGAAACCACAGAAGAAAATATGTTGTTTTTTTTTCATCATAGAATTATGTAAGCCGTATATTACTTTACTCTTCACTTTCTCTCCATTACTATAAAAACATTTTTTACTTACTGTTACAGCTACCAAAGCATATACTCCAGGAATATTAAACAACATCTCTTACATTCTTGTGGCCGAACGCCGTTTCGCAAAGAAAGCATATCCGTCGCACTAAAAATATCTGAAAGCCCAATCATAGAACGGCAATGGACAGTGTGTTTTAAATTAAACTAATAATAATTATTTCTTTTTTTTTCATTCCATGTAATAATTTGGGTAAAATATCCAGTGTATTGTAACGGTCCTATTGTTAAATTCGGTGCTAAATCTAGAGTGTATTAACAAGGTTTAGGAACTGGTTGAGTTAAACGGGCAGTACAGAGTATTAAAATAGACTTACACGTTATACCATGTCTTTGTAGTTATGTTAATATTTATACTGTTTATACAATTTTAAGACCATAATATACTTACATTTACTCAGATGCACAATTCCATCGTATAAAATTATGACAATTTATATTGTTATCGTTTATAATGGAAGAGATATATAATTTATATATATAGTTGAAAACCATCCATTTGTATTACAATATTGCTAATCGGGATCGGGTAATTTCATATGAAACCTCAATTAAATTTACAGCATTAACTAAGTGTGTATGTAAAATTTGGACACCAGTTGAATTGGTTAACAGAAAAAATTTCATTTCTTCTTTATCGTTCCTCAGCCAATGACAATGTAAGTCTTTACCATCTCTCACTTCGTGATTGTTTTTTTCAGACATATTTTTAGGTTACCGGCTATCCAGAACCGGAATATTTGAGGTAAAAAGTAAGCTGTTGATTTACTGTAGTCTTAATGTAAGAAGTTCTTGTGTGTGTGCGTGTGTGTGGGGGGGGGATAGATAACAACTTAATATTTTATTTTTAACATTTTATTAGTATCTACATGTATATGCATTGAGGAACATTTCTTAATATATCATATTTTTATTAATTTTAGAGAATGAACCAAAATACATTTACAGTGTATCATTAGGTAATTAGAGGACGTGGCACTTTAAGAAACTCTTGATAGAAAAGAAGTATTGGCGGATAGCTAGCAGGTCTTCCAAACCTTTTGTGTCTGCTTGTTTTTGGTTGAAAATGTTTATCTTTGTTTATTAGCTAGAAAAGTCTTTACACTTTTACAAACACTAAAATCTGTTCATACAATTGTAATGTATCATTTATTTGAAATTGAAGATTGCTTTCTTCAAGATATCGTTTAACATAACACAGTTTTGTCTTATCATGTCTATCATGTTATTGCACACTTTGGTTAACAGCTTAACTTGCGCTTATACATGTTAACCCGTTTTTTTCTAAGAATAATTAAAATTTTATTTTGTTTATTAGATTTGAAAACACTAAATCTTAACAGTCTAGACACTGTTTAACCGTTATGTAAATTGTTTTCCAAGCTCTAAATAGTCCTTACTATTTTCTTGTCGAGAGGATTTCCAATTTCAAGACTTTAAGTATTAAATATGATGTTTACTGGGACAAATTATTTTGTAATATTTAAATAAAGCTATACTTTTTGTAAGATATTTTCCGATTTGACCTTTCTATTTGAAATCTTAAGTTACTGGAAGAAATATGCTCTGCTAATTCATATTTTCACGATTGTTAAGATGAAGGAATGAAGAATCTTCTGAATTAAGTACTGTTTTCAGTCTTGAGTGTATATGAATTGTCATGAATTCCAGAAGGAAATTTTTTTCCACGAAGTCGCTTTCAAAATATCAATAGCATATGCGCAAAAGAATTGACATAATATGTCACAAACCATATTGCTAGACTTTTTAAATAAAAATTATTTGATTTTTAAAGCGGACGCGGATAAAAACGTAATCTCTCAGCACAAATAGCAGTTAGAAAACAAGTCAAATGTTCGACAACGTGAGTAATAAATATCTTTTGTATTTCTATCAGCGCTTTGTTTGTGATTAAAGTGCAACATCGTTTGAACTAAATGCCATATAAACAATACTTTTTTACAGACTTCATTGCTGAAAGACGCAAAAATTAAGGATTGTTACATTTAATACTGGGGAAACTAACTAATTAATTTCTGGTGAAACCTACTTATTGGCAGATTTTTGTAGGTTATGCAAAGAGCGAAAATAAAGGCGATGCTGGCATGCAATGCAAAATCTGTATTTTATTAAGGTGCCTTTATATATATATAATAATATATAGTATCCTCGAACCAAAATTCCCATGCTGGTTTTTAAATAATGTGAACAAGAAATGCTGTTGTATATTTTCGTTATCTTATACATAATTGTTGATCATCAGAGCACGAAGTACTCAGGGTGAGCTGTTGTGCTTGCTCCATATCCGTCATGTGTCAGTCGTCTGTTTATCTGTCCCCACTTGCATCGTTAACACTCTATAGGACACATTTATTTTGTATCTTTTGAAATTGGTCAGGATGTTTATTTTGATTATTTCTAAATCGACTTTAAGGGTATAAAATATGATATGGGTAATCTAGGTTCAATATAAAGGTCTTAAAGTCAAAAAGTATGTGAAACAGGAAAGAGAAGTTAAGTTTTATTTTTCTTAAAGGTTTATAATTTAGGCTCTCGTTATATCAGGACGTACACTTGAAATATTGAAGCTAGGTAACTAATAAAAATAATGTACCAGCACCCTAATACAGTCCTTTGGCTTAATAGCTCACCAAAGTTTATTGTAGACAAAACAGTTAATGTTCGAAAATGTCTGTACGACAAATCCTTTTTTTCCTCTGTCAAATGAAACATTGTCCGCAAACTATTTGTGCGTCCGTGCGAGTGTGCCTGCGCGCGTGCGTGTGTGCGCGTGCGTGTGTGCATAAGTGCAAATGCATACGTTTTCTACTTAGGGATGATGCCGTAAAACAATGCCAACTAATATATTTAAACGTCTTCTATTATTGCTAGATAGTCCTGTTCTTAATAAAAAACAATACGCATGGATGTTGGTTAAGATTACAAATAGCTGAAACATATACTTCATATTTACGAGCTTTTAATAAATTGCAGTGTCTTCCAAAGTTACAAATATGTTTTATCGAAACACTTTTCGCTGAGACACTTTGAAACATGTTTCAGGCCGACCGTATATAGATATCTGTACAAAATAATCGATAGTTGTAAAACATTCTCCATTACTTTAATATCCATCATCACTGTAAATTGTTTTCGGCCTTCGTCTGTAACGAATGAAATTGTAAGATACAAAATCTTTAGCTGAAGAAGGAAGTTTGCCATTGGTTAAAAGTGTTGCTGTTATGAAACTTTAGGGCAAAATTCATATTTGTTAGTTTAATAACCTGAAATAATAATACAATAATAATACATTAATATAGCCGTAAATTAAATATCAAAACGTTTTTACCATGAAATATTATACTAAATGAAATGAATATATAATACATATAATTCAACATTTTTGTTTATAGCCTTAACTGTTGTTGAAATATGACATTTCTAACTATGCGCCTTCAGTATTTGCCATTGCCCGAAAACTATACACTTATGGGGTATTAATTTTGTATTGCATCTACGCCGATTATCTTGATAGCCACTATGTTGTGTTAAAACTTTTAGTATAATATGACCTTATTTGATCGGTGATCTATATACCGTATACTTGTGTTAATACTTTTAGTATGTTATTACCTTATTTGATCGGTGATTGATATACTGTATACTTGTGTTGATACTTTTAGTATGTTACCACTTTACTTAATCGGTGATTTATTTACCGTATACTTGTGTTAATACTTTAAGTATGTTATTACTTTACTTAATCGGTGATTGATATACCTTAAACTTGTGGTAATACTTTTAGTATGTTACAACTTTACTTAATCGGTGATTTATATACCGTATACTTGTGTTAATACTTTTAGTATGTTACAACTTTATTTAATCGGTAATAATTGCTAAGATGATTATATACAACTACAGTTGAGGTCTTTTTGCAGATGTTTATGTCAGCAAACACCTGCCAGGAAATTATAAAATGTCCTCTTAAAATATAAATCATGCATTGCTTAATGCACGTTTACAAGAATTTGCTATTATTTATTGAATTTTCAAGTCTTTAACGGAAGTAAAATGTAGACGGATAAAACGGGTTTTTTTTCTCTCGCAAAAATAACAGCTTAAATGAAATGGTCAAACGTTTCAAAACGTGAGCAAATGTCATTTTGTACTTTTTATGGTTACTTATTATTTTAATTCGAACTAAACCGTCTGAACTTTCTTCCTCGTGTTGTTTAGATTTGTTTTACTTGCAAGACAATAATTAGCTACCTAGTTGACACATTGCATATAATTTATTCAGATGACATTTTGTTTTTCATTTTCCACCTGAGTAACCATTTTCTGCGTCATTTATGAAGTAAAGTTTGTAACATTAAGAGATTTACCACATTTTGCACTAACAGACAATATACATTATGTTCGACAAATAAGTGTCTGATTTTGTCAAATTATTTAAAGAATACAAATACCAATGTGTAGAGATCACGTACTCTGTGACATCATCGCCAGGTAGCGCGGAAACAGGCAATTTTACTAATTTTTGTCGTCGTCGTTGTTGTTGTTGTTGTGCGTTTGTTTTGTCGTACACCGCATATGCACATAATTTTTTATCACATTTTGTAATAGAGCATGTAATCAAATTGCTATGCTCTAATGTAGACCTGCCAACATAAACAGGCTCGAATAACTGTATTCAAGTTTTTATTCGGTCTTATTAAAAGACTTAGAAAACGCTAATAACGATTTCAACGATTTTATTAATAATATACCAGAAGGTCAAAGACCCATGCGGCAATACATGGTATAGAATACATGCAATGTACATATTAATGCTTAGAGCATAAAATTACAAAAAACACATTAATATAAACAGAATAACAGAATGCGAGTTTCAGAGCCTCTCTTGTTCGAAAAATCGAAAAGTTAAGAAGAAAGGCAAAAGAGTGAACATAAACATATATATACAATATCAACACATTTGACTGAGTAATGAACAATGATGTATTGATAGTTAAATTAACAATTACCATACCTTGTCCGAAAACGAAAATTGATAGTTTAATTCACAGTTACAATACCTTGCACGAAAACGAAAAAAGCAAGGGATGGTATGTGACTATAACACATATAATTTTACTTCAAATAAGCACAGAAAATTAAAACGAAAACTAAGCGAAAGAAAACACTTATACATATATACCAAAGATTAAAAATTGTTATATAATGCTTGACCTTAAAGTGAATGCTTTTTCTATGTAATTAGCTAACTTTTTTATTAATGTTTCGTTGTCGGAATTGATTAGTTCAATAAACTTGTACATGTTTGGGTGTTTCCAAAATCTGGATAGTAAAAACTGTTTTCTAAGTTCTCTATACTGATTATAATAAGAGTACAGCAAAAAAAGACATACAGAAAGAGTGCCAAAGACTTGATAATTGTAAAACATTCATGAAAATGATATATTAAAAAGTTGTAAAATGGACATGTTTTGTGTGTGTGTTTGTTTGCATTTCATTTTTTATTCATGGGTCAATGTTATTCTTGTCTGGGAATTATGAAAACAATGGGTTTTGTTAGAAAATTCATTGACTAGTACTCTGACTTTCTAAAACGTGAAATGGGTTTTTTTTCCCTAAAGAACTAACGACTTTTAGGTAGGCAGGTGTATCAGCTTTTGTTCATCCTCTTTTATCAGCACGTGTTTTCACACATGATTGTCAGAATACGTAAAAAATGCCATTATTTAGCTTGAGCTGTGAGATGGACATTACATACGATTAGTTGTAAGAAAGAAATTCTCTGTATACAACTTATTTTGTACAGTGAATTTGTTATGCATAATTTCGCTTGTAAAATCCTAATTTAATTCAACTTTATAAAAATTCAGGAGTGTTTGTGTGGTGTCGCTTCTTTTTCTTCCTGCTTTGTTTTTTGTGTCGTAAATACTTTCAATATTGCTTCATTTACCCATCTTCCATGGTTCTGTAGAGTACATTAGTTCCGGTACAGATCATATAATGTACAACATAAAACTGTCTGTTACTTTCGTTACATATTGACAACAAGAACATTAATTTCCTTGTAATAGATAATTTCTGTCGTTAAGTTTAATATCACATAAGCGTCGTGTGTGTTTATAGAACAAGTATTAAGAAACTATTTTAATATCCGTGCCATATCAATGATAAAGGGGCAAAACACATAAAATGCTTAACCCTTACCTTGCTGAAGGCAACTGACTGCCTTTGCATCAAGTGCAGACCAAGATCAACCTGCACATCCGTGCAGTAATTAGGTACATACATCATCCTTTAGAGTTGCGTTACAACTTGTGCATTTCTTGTCTTTAGAACTTTCTATCATATAACAAAGATGTAATGCATCAGAACACATCATGTGTTGGATGCATACTCATGTCTGCTAGATCATGGGTAGAGCCTAAAATTATGTTCGAGACCCATTTGTGTCAAAGTATCAATTCTTAGACGCAGTTGTAATTTGTTTGATTAAACACAAACACAGATAAGGATGTACTCGACCGTAGCATGGACATTTTTATTGCGTGTTTCTGATTTGCTAGAAAAATTTTATTGCTGCAGAAAAGGATGGTCCAAAATAAACAAGACATCTTCTATAAAACCAGTACATTTTATTACTGTGTATAATGTATAACAAAAGGAGTAATATTTCCGTCTATGCCTGCCTTGAAGCAAGTAAGACGTTCCATTTGTTTCAATTAGATAGTTCACTGTTGTTTCTCCACACCTGCTTACTGTCTGACATTTTTGTATTAAAACAAATAATAAACATAGTGCGGGTTGTGTAAGAGTGTTAAAGTTACAATTGTTTTTTGTTGTTGTTTTTTTTCAATATACGTTTTTTTAAATAAGAATTAAACCACTTTGAGCAACACGTTTACTTATTGAGTTTTCTCTTTTTCAGTATCCTTCCTTTTCTGAGAAATATTTTTTTTAAATGATTATCTTGGTAGCCAACTACTTTGAGCACACAACAAATAGGTTATTTTGTCTGTTCGTCGTAAGAGCTAGGGACTGTTTGGGGAAAAAGTGGTATTTTCATCGTTTTATGACATCAGATACAGCTTTACGACATAATAATAGAAATAAACGGGGAACAAGATAGAAAAACACATAACACGACAAAAAATATCGCAAAACAACATGGGATGAAACCACAAAACAAAACGAAAAACAACTGGGTATGACATTTAACAATACGAAAAAAACGCAAAACAACATGGCATAACAACACTAAACACGACATAACAATACAAAATAAAACCACTAGATATTACGATATATCTGTAAGTATTTATGTTAGTGTTATCAACAGTATTCGCCTCAGCTCTTTTAGGAGATCAACCGTGTCAAACATACTCTTGAGAATCCCACATAAAGAGAAGGGATCAACTAAAAAGTGCGCCAAAAGTTACAAACTAACTGCTTGTTTACTACTGAGATCTTAATTTCTTAGTTTTATCTTCTGAATCTTATTTTTCACATTTGTATCCTTTGAAATTAATGATATTATTATAATACATGTCATATCGTTGCAAAAAAGGGAAAAGAAACTACAATCAACAGTTGGTCATTATGTGTCTCAAAAATATTAGGAGGATGTGCTGTAAATTTCCGGAGTTATGACAATACGACAATTATGTTCTGTTTTATTGGGCAGAAAATGGCAACGTTGTGCATTTAGTTATTAGTTGCTTCGTTAACAATACGAACAAGCCTTTCTTGAAAAATGGTAAAATAAAATCACGATTGTGATTGGTTTTCCTGCAGTAATAATAAAATAAATCACAATTAGCCGTGTTGTTGTCATGGCAATTGTCAGGTTTATTTCTTTTTGACATAATTTGGAATATCACTGAATCAGTGCCCTATAATTGGGAATAGTCTGGTAAGAAGTCATGTTGACCTAAACAGTCTCCTCCTTTAGAACAACTAAATGACAGATGGCAGACGGGGATTACGAGTGATGCGTTTCCAACAAAATGAGGCATTTTACTGGTCTAGAAGGACTTGCTCACAGAAAGGTTGGTAAATAAGGGAGAAAAATAACACGTTCCTATTTTACACTTATATTTTATTCTTATGCTTTGAATTAAATGTTCTTAAAAGGAGACAATGGAAGAATTAAAACTTTTTTCCGTTGATTCTATCACGACGTAAAACTATAAGGATTTTTATAAAAGTAATCCATTCTATTGTTACTGAAATAAATGTCTTAACACGACTTAGGTGATCAAAACCAATACATGATTTTGCACTTTGGATATGTAGAACCTTGATTTAATATAAGTAGCTTTCTAAATGTATTCGATTTATTATAAGTAGTTTAACTTAAAAGCAATACAGAAATCTAAAGTTCAAACACGCCTCTTTTAATACAAACAATGTTAAAGTTTAAGCCTATGGATTTTAGTTTTTGCATGAAAAGATTTCAATTGTTGCGTCTCATGTTATTGTGGTTTTGTGGAAAACAAAGTTTGAGACATATGAGCTATATTAAGGGCAAAAGAAAAGATGTTGAACGATAAATTAAGTTAATCAAGAGATTCGTGATGAACCTAAAATACAACTGATTTTAACACAGTTAAATCCTGAGCTTAATCATGCGAATTCTTGAAATCAATGGTAACTGATTATTTGGAACCCAACGACCTATGAGGCAAGACATAATGACTTTCGGAACGCATGTCGGAAGCGACTCGATAAAGATGTTGAAGCGCCAACCGTGTCTACAGCGAACACGAGGTCGTAGACTAAGAAGATAGCATACCCTTTCGGATGTATGAACTATAAAAAGTCATCATATGTTCGTAATTTGTTCGTTATGTAATTACCGTGGCTTGAAGAAAAACAAACATTCACTTATGAAAGGCAGACAGAGACAAGCGAGACACCGAATATTTTGCCAAATGAAGCCATGATTAATTTTCGTGATATTCTCAATTTTTCAGGAATAAACTACGTTCAGTCGCTGTATTCTTAAGACCAAGAGTTAGTTCTTATCAAGTTAAACATTCTGAGTGACAGTGACTGATCTTTAATTGGTAAAATGCTTGTTCATAAGTCGAATACCTTCATGAAAACAAAGACCGTCTAGTTCTTAGCTTTCAGTTTTCAGAAAGGGTCAGAGAGACAAAGATGTTCATTTCAAGGAGATAAGTACGGTTGCTGTAAATATGTCTCTTAAGTTAGAAATCGACTATTTCCCTGTTTACATCTCTTGAGTTCGTGGGCAGAACTGCCATACGTAATATCTATTCAATACTTGTATATCTTTTTTACAATTTCTGGTGATACTGTGCTCAATCTGAATGAAAGTTGTAGAGGCATATAGAAGCTATGGGAAAATATTTACGTACAATTGTTATTTGCTGTACCTACAAGAGATTTGTGCTGACGATAAGTTTATAGACTTTGATGCAAAAGAGAGCAAAATGTAATCTTATATGAATGATCCGCAGCATTTCCAAAGATAACCTATGTTTATGTGAATGATAAAGTGGATTTACTTACGGCATCGACATTGCTACAAAAAGCGATAATACGCTAAATGCTTCACTGTAAACCGACAAGCCTAATAAACTTTTATTTACGTTTTATTTGGTCGTCATATCGCTAGAAACTGAATTTTTTATTCGTCTGCTTGTGTAAATATTAATTCGAATGAAATTAATCACAATATTTAATATGATATTTTAAATGTCATTGAGCAGCTGTTTTCTTGACAAAGATCCATGCCTCCATGACAGTTGAATATTTTGCTCGACAGTTATTATAAGTTTGACTTTCTTATTCATGATTTAGTTTAGAATATGGAAGTTTTTAAAAAAATCTTTCATATTTTGAACATGTTTAGGATGCCCATGTTTATTTTCTTACAGCTGATGTTTTCCTTTAATGCCATGGCTTTTGGATGTTTAAACTTCATGTTAAAAGCATATAATATCTCAACATTATTTACAGTTTGCTTTCTGTGCAACGTGAGAGCATTAGCGTCTTACTTGCCAATCAAGTGCATTTACAGTTTCTAGCAAATACGATATTTGTAATGCAGATCATGGCCTTTTATGAATTCATCCACGATACTTTAGATTAAATGACTATGACTATTAAATAGACAAACCCTACGACATGTTGTCATGAAAACTTCTGGACGTATTGCTTCAATTAACAATGATTAAACAAATATCAAGCCATTTTTTCAAACAAAAATGTTTCAAGGAAAATATTTAAGTTAATGATAAATTAAGATATTTCTCCTGTATAAATTATATAAAGAAAATTGCAAAATAACTTTGTTATACGTGAATATACTTTTTACTTTATTTATGAATTATTATGAGTATAATTTTCCTTCAATTTCAGGAATCAAATATTCTCAAATAGTGAAATTTTTCTTAAAGATATTTTATCCACAGTATCGAGTGTTGTTCTTTACTGTTACTATTGTTCTTCCATAAATATGATAAAATAAGAAGAGACTGTTCTCTAACAGTATTTCTGCATGAAATAATTATTTAGTCATAACAAAAATGCTAGGTTTAATTTAAAAAAAAAAAACGAAGCCTAAACACTGGAAGATTATCAAGAATGACAAAAATAGAAATCAAAATGAAGACAATTTCAATCAAGTGAACGATGATGGTGTTTTGTGAGAAGTTTAACTGCAGAGTTCAGAACTTTGTATCTCGAAGTTATAAACTGAAGAGTAATTAATACCGGCGTAGCTTGTTTCAAACCAGTCTGGTTCCCGGTGTTTACTCAATAGCAGTAAGGGGCAGGTAATCCAGACTAGTTTCAAACGACATCATCCAGTACTTGTTCTCACAATAAACTCAAATCCTGTTGCTGTATAATATAAAGTTAGAAGGTCAGAAAATGATGAAATGTTTGACTGTACTATGACAAAAAAATTTAATAAGTTTTCTTTGAAAATACAAGGTGTTAATCTTTTTTCTTTTCATTACACATAAACAGATAAAATACATCGAGTGTGTCACATAATTATTAGCAAATGTAAATAATTTCCAGACCATATCTGAATAGAAAAAAATGTTTATTACGACTTAAGCATTTCCAGCTCATCGTCATGAATGATGGTCACAAGAATAAATGAATACAATCAAGTTTTGTACAGACAAAATTCAACAACAACAACAACAAAAACACACACATACAAAGATATGTCCATTTCTCTAAGTAAGAGAGAGTAAATTTCATAAAAAGGAATGTATTTAAAGTTATAATTTCAGCTGTTTAAATTATTGAAACATTTTCTACAAAAAATAGCAAGTTTATTTCATACATTTTTCCCGAAATTTAACAAAGTTATGAATGTATACATGCTGGGATTTGTATAAAAGTATCTTTGTATATAAGTTTGACATATTAAATTGTTGTATAGTGGGCAAACTAAAACAAAATGAAATTCATCTTCAATGCTATTTAAATAATAAAAAGTACATTTTCTTTCGTGTCTTTTTGAGTGCCTGTGACGGTCTTTTTCAACAGCTAGTTTTTGTTAATTTATTTTTATTTTAGCGATCATATTTCTCATTTGGGATTTTCATTTTTTAAAATTATTTTGCTCTACAAAATGATTCCTGTAATTGTTTATACAGAAGTAATGTCGAATAGTTTCGGATGTTTGCATGCCATTCCAATATATACATATCTCTAAGACGTGTAGTCAGCACTTATACAGTACAAACACGTCAATATTGACTGATTCCGGAAAAAAAGCCAAACGTCTGGATAATCAGAGTCTTTACACAACTTATACATTTCCTGTCCAATTTCTATCATTTTTTTTGTTTTGTTTAACTCTTCTAATTGTGTTTTGATAAAAGTAAAAAGTATGAAGTTATTTTCTTTGTTTGAAAAGATTTTTAGCCAGTTCTTAACAATTCTTATGTTTCTATTGATATACAATGGAAATCTAGTTAGTTCTGCATATAACGATAAAGAATTTGTTGACATTTTGACATTAAGGAGCAATTTACAAAAAACAAATCTAATATGTACTCTTTCTGTGTTTTCAGCCTTTGAAAAACCCCATACTTCACTGTTATAATTCATAAATTGATACAACATAAGAACATTACATTGACGGGTACAAACTTATCTTTGATTATAGTCAATAATGCGTCCATTGCTTTAAGCCCCTTACCAGCTAACATTGAGTGATTCAAATGTAATTTTCAGAGAAACACCTTCCTTTACATAAACAATGACAAACGCCTACATATGCATTTCCTTTTTTTAATCCTTTAAAAGGACATTAAACGCTGCGTTTTAAATCCAACAGTAAATTTTATAGATATCACGAGATCGTTAAGTAGATTTGACTGATACTAGATTAGACAATCAGTCGTTTGTCTTAAGCCTAACAACACACAATTTTACATTCTGGTTAAACAGCATTTAATTAAAGGACAGACTTAGTCTTAAAGACAGTGCTGATAAAGGGTTTCTTATAATTGTGCTACTTCGTTTCTTGCCATTTTTACTGTACCCTGTAGGAAAGATAACCTAAAAACGCCTATCAAGATAAATAAATATTTTTCAAAATCGTGATCGCATGTTATTTCTTGACGCTAATGGTCGCGACAGATCCAAGGTAAAAATATGACCGGTACTTATGTTTTTGACAAGCTTTCACGTTCAGTCAGTATAAATCAGTATATACACTTGTGCTTACCAAAGCACAAACAACAATACAATCATGTGTGTCAAAACTGACAACAAAATTAACTATTTAGAGAAGCACTGTGAAACCAAGTTTTGAAAATAGATATTACTGGTTTTCGTGAAAGATTTGTTCTTTTATGAATTTTATTGCTGTCCCTTTAAAAGCAGATTCTCATTCTGCAATGAAAAAATACTATTAAATTGTTGTTGCCAAGAAGGGCATCACTTGAATCTATCACATCCCCGCTGTGCAACCATATTCAACACTCTGACATAGGATAGCGGAATAAAAACATCAGTTGTCATTTTGATAGAGACTGGGTAAAATGTCATATATGTATTTCATTCTAAGACATGTTAGTCTGATAAATTTGACCCTAAATTTTCATCCGCCAGTTATGTCAATCTATGTGTTATCACTAAAAAGAGAGGAAAGACCTCCAGTTTATTTCTCCATAGAAATATCTCAAAGACAACATCTAAATTCCATTAAGGAATATTTTGATCAGACAAGACGTGTGCTTACCGTTAAAAATACAAATATACCTGATACAGATATACCTGATTCAGATATACCGGTACCATTTTCACGTAGAACACGTGTTTGCTGCATTGCATCATGATCAGGTATCAACATTTGCAGTCAGAATATTAATATAACCCGGTCGCAACATATTTCAATTCCCCACTGACAATTGTTTTAGCAGAAACAAGCTTAGTCTTATTTGTAAGCTTGTTAGCTGATTAAAATAAATTTGTACCTTGAAATAATTTTTTTCTTGAACTAGTATATTTCATCATTATTATTATTATTATTATTATTATTATTAACAACAATTAAATGTAATGAAGAGCATTTTTGCGTATGATTTATAGTGTCTTGAAGTTCAAAACGTTCTAATGATATAAAGGCCAGTAATGAATATTGTTACAGAGATTTATATTTTATTTAGTTTCACAGACTAATTTCAAAGAATAATTTTACAGAAAACTTTACAGAATAGCTGCTCATTTTTTTCAGATACTCAAAGGGAATGTAGATTTGAACAGAAACAACATGGCTCTCCGGGGGCATAAAAAAGAAACATATGTTTAGAGAAAATGCACATGAAAACCAAATTCTGAAGAAGTGAGATTATAAATAGGGCAACGAAACATTAAGTTGGTACTTTACTTGATATATCGAATGTTAACTAATTTAGGCATATAAAACAATCTGTTCTAGTAGTGATCGAGAGTCGCTTATTATTTGATGTACGTGCAGCGGTAAATATGACATATCAGTATTGAAGCACGCAAAAGTCTAGACAGCCGATAATGGAGTAAAATGAAGGAATGAAATTATCACCAAGGACGACACCATTAGTGTTCCTCCTGCGTTCTGCTAGACTTTAAACTTAAATTTGATTGTAATTCTGACGGAAGGGAGATCAAGAGGTGAATACAGGAAGTTGCTAAAGGAACACTGCAGCTACTTCTTACATGGAAGAGTTACTGGTACGAGTACACAAATTTTTATCTGTGTTTTCGAGACAAGACTAAACGTGCATAATCTTCTTAGAGTGAAAAGTTTACCAAATGTATTGCCTATTGTTTAAATCTTTGCATAACCTGCAAATTAAATCAGCAAATTTATCAGTTATTCTAATGGAAAATATAAAAATATATCTCTCCTTTCTCTATATTTCCACCAGGTGAAAATGTACTATAACTATGTCAGTATAAGTTTTGAACGACAGAAGAGTAAAAACAACAGGTCAAATTTCAGTTATACGTGACGTCTTGATCATAACTTAATTGTTTCTAGAAATAAATATTTATTACTCATATTTTCGAAAGCTTTATAGAGGCCTATAGCTTTCTTTTATATCCGTATTATTTCTACATTTTTAAGGTAAAATTCGTACTTGTCCAAAGTAAATACACTCCTTAAGGTGTCTGACTTCCGAATCAATTAAATCTGTTTACAGATTCTAGAAATATGATCTGTGTCATGCAGATCATCTTCATTGACGCATTTATATACTCGAATTTGAAAAAAGTAAATTAGTACCTTAACTCTATTGAATTAACTCTTTGTATTTGCGAGCAATATGAACCAATGAATATATAACTTCAGTTACCTCAGGTTTTAAACAAAAAAAATATTATCGGAAAAAAATGTAAAAAGTATTGCCTTCTTTGAACAAGCCTAATTCACATACTTTGAGAGAATTCTATAGAGAGAGAAAATGAAGAATTTTCTAAACCATGACAATGGTAACTAGATTTCAGTGCTTTATACCAAATAAAAGAAATAACATTATATTATAACTATTATATATGACTCGAGTGTATGCAATCGTACATGTTAAATAACATTATAATTTACGATTAACGATTTACTATTAGTAAATATTTTTTTGTAAAAAAGTTTTTTTCTGTAAAGATTTAATCGATCACATGTTGTCCACACGTAAGAGTGTCTGACTTTTTTCGAAAAAGAAAGTGTCTAATATAATAAGGAATATTCCTACAGAGAGATCAGTGAATTCTATGACCCGGCATTTTTGTTCACAGTTTGTACTGTATCACATTTCTTACATCAGTATATCAGAACAGAACAGAACAGAACAATTATTTGAACTTGCACTGTGTACATTGTCATGTTATACATATATACCGATGAATAAGCATGGTAAGGCACAGGTAATAAACTCCAATGCGAGAGAAAAAATCATAGAATATCTCTTGCTCCATCTTACACTCCCACAAAATAATATGACAATGTCCAACAAAAGAAGAGTATTCCCACATAAAGAAAGTTTAATTAAACCGAAATGTTAATGGAAAAGCTCACTAGATAAGAAAAAACTGTAACCTCAGCTTACCTACACGAAATATGTTTTAACGAACATCTAGAAATCTTAACGAAGGAAATTTAACCTAAATTATATTTAGTGCATACAGTCAGTTAAGGAAGTTTGAAAACCGTGTTTTAGCTCTTTTCAAAATTTTTTAACAGGGTGCACTACCTTAAGCGTAAGTGCATATTTAAAGCTTTATTATGAACAACAAGCAATAGGTTAGTATTTTCGAGTCAAAATCGTATCATCAAAAAATCCAGACAGTTTATTTCATTAATAACTGATTGTTGATTGTAAAAAGCTCAAGGAGAACTTTAATTACACGCTCTCAGATTCCCCTAAGCAAATTGTTTGATAATAGTAATGCGTATTTAAAGGAATGTTAAGACTTGTAAATATATAGAAATGACATATATTTTGAAAATGTATGGCTTTAATTTAGATTTTCATCAATCTGCATCATTGCACCAACAAAGTGTAAAAGGCTACAAATACTAAAATCATCATCTCTTAAAACATCGTATTGTTCGATATGGCCAACGCCTATTAATCATTTCTCTTGTGTATTTCCGAATACCTTGCATCTGAGATGAAGGATTTCCCCCGTTTTCTCGCTTCTTCAGATCCGGTATGTTCCTAAAACTTTTTTGTATACAATGTAAACGTTGAGATAAATGAATGTTACTTTAACTTGTCTTTGAGATGGAAGAATATTCATCTGTCTTACTCTGATGATGGAAGAAAGCTCCTCTATCTCGCTTGTACATATTTCCTACAATGTCCTTATTCGTTTTATTTCATAATGGAGACGAGTGACTGTTTGTCGATCTTGCTCTTAAGATAGGGAGGAGAATTTCTTTGCCGCCCTCTTTTCGCCCCTGTCTCACATCTAAACTATTGGAGAGCTTCTCTATCTCGCTTCTTTGAATTTTACCACAACTACTTTGTGTTGTTTTTTTTTTTTAATTTTGAATTTGAGATGGAAGAATGTTATTCGATCTTGCACTTAAGATAGGGAGGAGAATTCCCCACTTTCTAACACCTAAAATGAAGGAATGCTCCACTGAAATCTAATTTCTTCATCGCGTCATCGATGGCTTTTACTTTTTTTGTCTTGTTAAGGTTAAACAGTCAGGCTGCTAACCACAAATATAATGGAAAACAGTACCTATATGGAATTCTTTTACAATGATAAAAAGAGCTTTAAGGACAGTTGTTAAATTTTAAAAAAAAATCATTTTCTTCATTTTTTTTATCGATCAAATGCTTTTCTTACTGTACAAAAATGAACTTTTTTCGAAAAGGAAAACTTTCTTTAATTGATTCCTCAAAATAACTATTAAGCAAAAAGGAAAAGCCATTTTTAATTGATTTCTCAAAATAACTATTTTTTCACTTCAACTGTGGAATTAAAAATAAGTGGTGTTCCGTTTCACAACCTGTATGAATGCAGATTACTAGACAATAAAGCATCTCTCCTTTCAACGAGTTAAAGTAATTTTAAAGCATTTGCATCTTAAACATAGTTTAAACTTAAAGTGATGTGTGCAGTTTAAAAGGATGGGAACAATTTCAAAATTTTAGTTTATCTTAAGATAGATACTGACTTTTTTCTGTATAAAAAAGTGTATTTTGTACTATCATTTAAAGATTTAGTCAATGTTTGCTAACTAAATGTATTTTGGAGGTGGTATTTATTTTAAACCTTTTACGACTACCATATTCTGTGATAATAATGTTAGGCTTTAGAATAAATGAAATAGAATGTCAAGAATATTAAAAACTGGAACATATCTTCAATCTGGCTCTAAAACCAGACAGCTAAGACAATCTATTCGTCGAAATTTCTTAATTCAAACAGGCACTTGATAATGAGAATTGCGCAGAAGGTCAAGTTATGTTCATTTACACATGGAAATGATGAAAACACGTGATTAAGACGAAAGTTTAAAATTATGCGTTCAAACCTTCAACATGCTTAAGCATTTTTCAGTCCTTTTGTTGCAAACATGTTCTTTTCTTTGTAAGGTAACAGGATATGTTGACACAATTAATAGAAACATTTTAGAGAAATTGCGGTTTTGGTTAAAATTTCTCGCTACTTAAAAACATAGGTACTTACATAGAAACTTTGCAAGTGAAACATAAGAATATCAATTCAATTCAATTTCAATTCAATCTTTATTTGCAAAATCGGCAGATGTCCTACCTTTGGCAATACATTTCATCATATTTACATGAAATATGGCAAACATATAATCATCATGGCATATTTATATACATCAAGATTGTAAAAATGAAGAAAAAAAAACAGAAAAGAATATCGTGCTATAAATTAGACAAGCTTGTATTAGCACGACATAAAAAGCAAACTAATCATTATCTAAATCTTCTAGTGATTTGTTTCGATATTCAGATGCATAATAAATTAATTTACTTATATTTAACAAAACAGTCTTTTTATTGGATGACATTAAATTCACAAATTTATTTACTGTAGGAAAAGATGCATGTTTTATGTATTTCTTTCTTATAATATTATAAAATGGACAACAAAGTAGAAAGTGATATTCAGACTCAACAGCATTCATGTTACAAAGCTTACACGTTCTATTTTTTCTAATAACCACGCGGTATCTTCCAGTTTCAATTTCTAACAGATGTGAACCTAGTCTAAAATGGGTCATTTGTTTGCGATGTTCATCGTTCAATATAACAGACAAGTATTGTTCATAACCAAAGACTGATTTAAATTGTTTATAGTAATCCAATTTATGGGATGTGTTTATAATACTATGCCAGTCTTGTATATTTTTATCTCTTAATCGCTGTTTTAACAATGAAAAATGATAAGAAAAATCTATTGTGCTATTGTCAACATTTATAAGATATGAAAAACCAATATCATTTTGTATGTTATGTAATTGCTGTGCCCAACACTTCCCTGTTATGTTATTAAATTGATCCATATATGTATCAAAAATCGGCGAATTTACATTTTTCTTGATTTTTAACCAAAACTTAAGTGCACGTTCTTTACATAATACGGATATATATCAAAATTTAGGTAATTATATGACTACTTTCAAGGTTAATACATTAAACTGTATTATGACTTCAAAGGAATAAGACATATTTGAGATATAAGGAATCAGATAAATATTTCATAAAATTCAATTGTGTACTACAACACCAGTTTTACTGCTATAATACATGTGTGCTTACGGTCTCAAAATGCTTCATTAATATCTTAGATCAAACCTTTGAACAAACGATAAGGTTTTTATGTTCATAGCAATTAACACTATCTCCAATTTTGTTTCAGATTATATTTAAAAGTCTTGTCATTTTGGCCTTCCCAGCCTTATCGAACATCTTAGTTTGAAACATTACCAAATGATTCAGTACCTGGTCATCTGTTTAATGTCACTATTGTTGATCCAGTGTTAGGCTCACTCTTACTTCTTACGGATTCTGGGTCAGGTTTACCTTCAGACACAATGTTGTTTGTACCAGGGATAATGAATCAACATAGTGACAAAGTAGCCGATAGATTATTTTATTTGAAGTTTACTCTTCACTCTCATCAAACGTACCGTTAGCACTGTAACGTAATTTTCCTCAGTTAACGGATGCCGCAAGGCTTTGACATTTGGAAATACTTATAAGTTTGGATACCAGAGAAAGGCGGTAAAAGTAACCTTTAAACTTGTTAGTTGTTTCACGTGTTTGAACGTGTGGCATCAAAAGAGAGACAAGAATGGTCACTATGATCAAAGTGTTAATATTGCTTGTCGCTTACCATTTATGATAATTACCGTTAAGTACAAATGAACGTGATATTTTGGATAATAATGGTCGACAATTCTAGAATCGGTCTGCGCCATTCTAGAATCGCACACATATTGTATGTTAATAATTTACAAAGTTCTTCTTATTAAAAGTCTTTTAAATTGTTCGACATTTTAAATACAGAGAAAATATGTTTCTATTTGGTTAATAACAAAACATTAAATTTGTGCAAATTACGTTTTGGTGAACTTCCATAAATTTAATTTGAATGATGTTCTGTGTGTTCCTGCTATGAAACGGGTAAATTTTGTTTTTATTCAAAGGAAAGTCTTTTGGACACAAAAACAAGAAAAATTAAAAAAAAAATAAAAAAGTAAACTAAACAATTTACAATCCCCAGACTGCACCAACTTGAGTTTATAATACAGCGACGTAACATTTATAATGTTGTAGTATAAACTCTTCTCTTGGTTGTAAACCCCCAAAAATATTACTCTTTATGTGTTGGTAGTTTGATGACTGCTAAAATGGACTACAGGTTACATAATGTTTTTAACTGAATTAACTAGTTAAAATTGATTCGTCTTCGGGTACATTTTGTAATTTTCAGGTTATTTTATGAATCATACACCTCAACACTTTTTCTTGTAAAAAAAGTAGGTTTTAAATATGTATATTTTTCAGAACATCGCGATACCGTCTCTTACGTTTTACGATTACGTTCCGACTAATATTAAAATGTTCATTTATCGCTAATCTTTAAAACAATATAATTTGAAACGTGATCTCTTCTTGCTTATTGATTGGCTGAACGACCTGTCAATCAAACTTCTGTGGAGGCAGTAGATAGAATGTTCCGTTTTGAGCTAGCATGCGCGATCGAAAGCATGAGTAATTAACAAAGTGTCAAATGCATTCCATTGGTCGATATGTTTTAGACCAAACCTCATGTTCAGATAATCGTGCAATTTGGATTATTCCACTACAGGATTAATTTGGCACTCATTCATTTCCGTGACACAATTTTACCTTTTACCAGTCCATGCAATAATAAAAAAACAAATAAATCATTACGATATTCCAACTTTGCCCAAATTCTTAAATCGCGAACAGTCTATTCTAGAATTGCACTGCGCTAACCAAGAATACCGATAATGTCCGCCATTACTGGAATTCCTAAAACGCGCAGGGCAATTCTGGAATAGTTCATATTGAGTTCTAAAAAAGCGCATAACATATTCACTGTCACAGTTCCATTTGAATACAAAAAGGGGTGTCAATGTCATTATAGAAATCTTTCAAAAAGGCACAGAAAAAAAGAGAGTTTTATATAAAAATCTATAATTATTCATGAAATATAAGCATTCTGATATCAAATGTCTAAACTGTACTTTTGTTGATCACGTGTTCTTTCAGATTTTTTACACAAACACACGTTTGTATCAAGTATTTCAAATCCAGCAGCTGACAAAGTGAAATTCCTCAATATCTTTATCTTCCGCTTCCTTTGTCCAAATCAACATGGTAATTGACGTCGTAAGATTTTCTATTTCTATCAATCTATTTCCTACCGAATGTTTTAATAAATTCACACAAAAATAATTTTGTGGCCATTTAGATACTATTTTTGTACGAATTGTTGATTACGTATCTATCAAGAAAAATATATAGGTTGTTTTTCCAGAATTTTGTTCTTTGTTTGAATACAAATACACAACTGATTGTTTCCGTTAATGTGCGTGACATTTAAGAGATCATTTCAAGTTTAACTTGCGTCAAATTTTGAATCATCATTTTAAGTTTATTCTATAAGTATTGTTTCAGAATGGTCTGAGCTATATCCATTTCTGTATAAAAATATATTATGAAAGGATTTGAAATTTAATTCACAGCATCCTACTTATTTAGAGTATCAATATCTATCAAAATCCTCAAATATTGACAATTTTCCTGAGAAAAAAAGCATTTAATAATGTCAATCTCCGGTTGTTGACTGAATGTACATGAAAAATAATCAAAGATTATTTACTTATTGTTCAGAATATTGCTGATACATACTCAAAGATTAAAGAAACCATGCAATTCCGATACAAAATTAATTTATCTTGTTGTCCAATAATATATTCAAACAAATGTATTTCTTTTTATTGTAAATTCTATTTCGAACTGTAAAAGGTAACGAATGCCCAAAAATTGTATGTAATAAAGCTAAGTATTGTTTTTTTACTTTATAAGTTATATATCAAATCACTGACTGCCATTTTTATCGCCATTATGTTTATATTTAATCGTTTAAAGCCCTTATTGTTATGGTTATTTCAGAACATGATTAGTATACGTCTGTTTAATTAGCTGACTTTTTTACGTGAATTTGTTTCAATTCGATTTATTTGGCTTTCAAATTACTTATACTGAATCCTCATTTAGCGCACTTAAACATTACACTAAAAGATTGCACTAAAACACTGCACTTAAACAATGCACTTAAACATTGCATTAAAACACTGTACTTAAACATTGCACTAAAACATTGCACTAAAACATTGTACTGAAACATTGCATTTAAACATTGCACTAAAACATTGCACTTAACTAAAACATTGCACTAAATGAGGATTCAGTCCGAGAACTGCCACTGAGAATGTTTAACTAACGAGTTAATTTCTATTTGAACAATTTGATCGTAATAAACGAAGGTGATCTTTAAACGAAGGATCACATAGTTCTAGTTTACAGTATTTATGTAAAGGACGAACAACGAAGTTATTATCCCTACCTTTTTTTAAAAAAAACATTTTGATATTGAGGTTGCTGTGATCAGGTCTGTATAGTTAGAATACGACACTTGAATTTACTTCTCTATAATTCATGGTAGGGTTGTGTTTAGGCGAACTGACTACTCCCATAATGATTTCAGCATCTATAGAGTGTTCATAATTTAAAATGGCCTGTTTACAATTGAATTATGATTGTATATAGAAACTGCGAACAAAATTTACGTCCTTTGATTTTTGTAGCTGCTTTCCCTACATGATAAATGTAAGTTCAGAAATGTGTTCCTTTCTGTCGTAATTATTAAATTCAAAACTGACATAATAGCACTTCTTCCTATCTAACAAGTTCTTTTTTTTAAGTTACTGCTTTTATAATATATTCCTTTTTTTATTTGTTTTGCTTTCTGTCGGATTGTATGCTGTTTGTTTTAGTTAAGTTTTAGGAACACTATAGCATCAGAGAATAAACGATACATGATTAATAACCTAGACAAATGTAAAAAAAAAAATCCTGTAAGAGAACCACTTTCTTTTGAAATAATGTCTTAATGTACGCCTTTAAGTTACAGCAAGAATTCATAATGGTTTAAATGACAGATCAGAAAATGTTATCTGTGAAAAGATACAAATTGATGTTGTGTTGTAGCTGCTAATTCCGTTACAATGCATTGAAAGACATTAAACGCAAAATAATGACATCGTTTTATTTTTAATGTGATTTATAGTTTTACGTTGTGGATATTTCTGTTGTTATGTAAGCTAAATAATTGCAGATGATGAAGTAGAAAAAAATGGTCTGATTTGTTATTTCACATTCTCTGATATGTTTTGCGTGACTGAAAACGGACAGTGAATATTGGTCGACTTATGACAGGGAGGATTTACAAATTATGGAATTCATGTATACTGTCGTTTTTTTTTGTGATAAATTAAAAACGGTTTAGATTAGTTTTAAATTCGATTTTTTACAAGCCTATATTAACAAACAAAGTCAACATTTTTTCATCCAGATGAGTTTAACAAATGTTCAGTCTTTTTTAGCATTTGCATTTGAGTATAGTTTTAAGTTCGGCACAACACTGCCTCCTCCTTCCGACCACCCCCCCCCCCACACTCCCAACGAACCCGCAGAAGAATCGCCACGCCCGGGACCTGCAAACCCAAGCTCCCAGATAAATGTTTTGGTGAGTTTATCCTGTGTTTTTGACAAAGAGGTGCACGACGTGTCTTTACAACCAAGGCAACAACGTAAGCCTTCATCAAATTTCATTGGCTTTCTTGAAAAAAACTCTTTACAGAAATTGGCATCAGATCACGGGCAAGGGAATCAACTCAAACATGCATTTCACATATGTTTTTAAGGTGGTCCACTGGTGACGAATTTGAGTCTTCTGCGCAGGTTTCGCGCATAGATGTTGTAAAATTGAAACTTACTCTTAGCGTATTAATTTTGATTAGAAAGGATAAAAGAAATTTTAATTCATAAGGTTTTTCTGCGTTATCGCTTTTATTTTGCAAAATATTGGACAGAAACGTCTGCTAATTTTTGTACGACAATGAGAGTTACCTCCCTTAAATCAAGACTGCTTTATGTTTTATCCGAAAAATGTAAACATTAAAATACGTCTGTAAGTAAAACAAAAGAAAAAGACGTGAAAATTTTGCTTATGTGAGTGGAAAAAGATGTAAACAACAACCAGCAATACATGTACGTATAAACTTTATCAGTTTTTAGAATTTCCGTCAGTTGTAGAGCTTTTTCTGAAAACGAAAGTAGAGACTTGTAGGCCTAAATAATGTGTCATGTTTTGAAGTTTATTTTTGTTATTTCCTTTATTTCATTTTTATCCAGGTTTGAGTAAACATTAATGGGTTTAACTGCATACAGACTAGTTTTCAGTTTGGTAGTCAAAGGAAATGCCCCATCTGTCAGTTTATGCTCACAACTTTCAAGAAGTAGTAAGAAACAGAGAAAGGCAACTTATTTTCAGTTGCAAAGGTCTGTTTGTTTACTCATATTGGGCCCATGCACCACACTAGTCAATTACATAGTGGATGCTGTAGTTTTTGTATTAATGATGGATGCATATATTTTTACAGATGACGGGTTGATTTGTAAAAATTATGAATTATGCATTCACAGTTTGTGTTACTGTATATGATAGCTTCCTGTTTAGTTAAAACTGAAAAATGCTGAATTCAAAAACATATTTTAACTGACTTTGACCTGTGCAGAGTTACTTTAATTGTTCACTGACTTCCACATAATCCTGATAAAACACACACTTGTAGAGATTTTTGTTAAACAAAGTTTAAATACTACAAATTAATAGTTTATGTAAAAGTTAATTTGAGTCATTTTAAAAGGTAGGACTGCAGATAAAAACATTTAAACTGATACCCCTGTCCCCCAAAGAAAAATTATATTAACATAAAAGTTTGCAGATTAATCTGTTAATAATTAAAGGCAATGAGAAATCAAACATGTACATGTATCTTACCACTTTGTCTTTACTTTTTAGATTAATTGGTACCAGGTATTCAGATATATAAGTGAAGAAACATCAAGTGTAGGTGGAATTAACCAAACAAATTGCAATGTTATAAACATAGAGATAAACCTTTTGATTATGTTGGATAACTGCCTTTTAACTGCTGTGGTGAGTACTTTTTTAAAAATATTATCTTTACAAGAGCATTTTTTTTCTCATTTTCATCAAGCTTCTGCAGTTTTGTTATACCTTGCTTGTTGATTTATTTCAGTAGTAAATTTTGAAAGGGACTGTTAGTTTTACCCTTCTTGAGTCTTTTCCTTAGGAAATTGCATGTATAAATTACATTTACATAAATTGGGATGTATAAATGTATATTACTTTCTACTTGATTTGAATACATTCAGCTGGGGTTAAAACCAGAAACTGAGTGTAGGCCATCTTTTAAAAATTCTGATTTTTTTATGTGAATGATTCGAACTATCAAGACAGTACTTTTAACAAAAAATTTCGTGAGGAAAAATTGAGCAAAGGAATACAGAAAATAAGTTTTGAAAATAGGACTCTTGACTTGTAGACATACAAAATGTACTGCATTTTTTTCACAGTCATCTTGTCCCTAAAGGTTATTTTTATGTGCATAAATATGTAGTAGATATTACTTCAGCAGTTTTCTTGTTTTGTTTTTTAATCAAACCCTTGATAAATAGTCAAAGTGTTACATTATTTATAAGAAAAGTGTTGCAGTGCCATAAAACAGAAGTACTTGGTACAGTTTTGATAACCCTATCTAGATATATGTAATTTAGTTTGTCTTTTGTTTACAGAAAGTGGTTTTTCAAGTGTCCAGATGACTGCTGTTAGTGCTCAGTTTGATCAACAATTTGCATTTCATGCATTTCCTGTCCTTCCAGACAGGAATTCTGGCATACTTTGAACTGGAAATCTAAGGGATAAATGAAAATTAGACTTAAAAGTGTGAAACCTTTCAAAAGTAAAAGCTTATTTATATAGGTGACAATATAAGAACTTTTGACTGTCATTACTATAAGTTTTTTCTTGTACTTTTACAATGGGAATAAATAAAATGCAGATGAAAATGGCTTAGACAAGTTGATCTGAATACCTTTTACTGGAGCATCTGTAGTGAGGTCACTTCTTGATGAGCATTAAGGTCTGATAAGGATAAATAGAATACTTTACTTGTATTTAACTTGTACACAATAATGTGTTATCATGTTTAGTGGACAGATGACACAAGATAAAAGTTCTAAGCAAGAGAAACTAAAGAATTAATATTCTTTCTGCTATATGGTTACCTGTTATCCAGGACAATGAATACTGATTCCGTAAAACAGAATATAGTCTATAGACTTCAACTTTATATAGCTCCAAGTTTTGGCAGCCTTCATGACAATTTGTTGTCAAAAACTTTTTTAGACTGCTTAGGCTATTTCTCACCATTGCAGCCTTCATGACCAGGGGCGGATCCAGGATTTCAGGTTGGGTGGGGGGGGGGGGGGGGCGCCAAATGTTTGGACCAATTTGTGTCCGTTTTCTACCTCATTTCAACGGTTGTGGTTATGCTGGAGTTTACTGATTTGGCAATATAAAATGGGCCTCTGATTATTCAATTCAGGGTTGAACAATAAAGTATACATTTCTAGACAAATTCAAAATAGACCTACAATAACACCTATGGTCCACCTCTGGATCCGCTAGTGATGACAATTTGTTGTCAAAAGCTTTTTTAGACTGCTTAGGCTATTTCTCACCACTGTTTGCGAAAGATTATTTGTTGAAATATATATGAATTGATGAATGTGTTTGGCTGGTCAGTTCATAATGTATTAGACATGACAAACGCAAAAATCTTTATCTGGTAATTAACCATGTTTTAATACTTCCAAAAGACCTATCATCAATATGAAAGTTGTAAATATGCATGTGAATTCTGGGTAATTGTATATCTGATTCTTTCATTTTCCTTCAACAAGACATGTTTAAGCAATGCAGATATAATATTTGAAAAAAAATCTTATATTTATTTTTGCTGTGCAAAACATAGTGGGTGGGGTAAATTGCTCCCCATTTTCAACATATCTGGGTTACTGAGATATATGATATTCATCTAAAGTGTTTTTATACATAAATTTGTTGTTTATGTATCAATTGTACCTATTTTACATAATCTGAATCTTTTTATTATTATTCTTCTTCTACTGGGAGTAGAAGGGAGGAAGCTAAAAAAGCTATCAGTTTTTCCTTTTTTGCAAGGTGGTGAACATACTTCAGATTCAGGTTCACATCCATCCTGAAATGATGACTGAATTTGAATGGCTTTATCTTTAAGGAGTGAAATACAGGCATCAACATTTTCTGGCTTGCACCACCTTACTTTAAATCTTGGATCTAACAAAGATGCAAGGATGAATACCTCATCATTTTCAAAATGTGAAAGCCTAGCATCAACAGAAATCTTAAGTGTAGAGACCATTTTTGAACTGTAATCTGTACTCAGATCAGACATTTTCTGCACCAGGCCAAGAGTGACTGGAATTACCAGACTACCACTAACACACTTTTCTGTTTGCAATAGGTCTGTGGCCTGCTCAAATGGGGAAAGAATGGTACATAACTCATTAAGTAATTTTCTTTCATAGGAAGTTAGTTTAAAGTCACATTCAATCATATTCAGTTTTGCTTCTGGAACATTTAATACAGATTTTATCATGAAAAGCTGGGAGTTCCATCTTGTTACATTGGCTGTTTGCAGTCTTTTATAATCTTCTAAAATTTCTGAGGCACACAAAGATTTCCTCACAAAATTTACTATTTTTGCCACTTTAGCTAGTACACTTTTCAGATGACCAGTAATTTCCTTAAGACCATCCTTAACAACAAGTTGAAGGCTGTGGGCATAGCACCTAGAATGCTTTGGCAAGCTGTCATACATGGATTCAGTTTGCATTTGTCCATTTTCATCATCACTGTTTTCATCATCATCTTCACTATCGGTATCAGAGGTTTCATATTCATCTGATACCCCTTGAATTTCCACAGAACCACACTTGCTGATTTCACAGCCCGGCAAAGAAAATGCTTTAATCATGTTAGAAGCATTGTCACTGACTATAGTCGATATTTGGGATCAAGCTTTTCGATCAAAAATTTGAAAGATTCACTTTCAACTGTTTTCAGTGGAAGAATATCACCAGCAATGAACATAACAAGAGCATCTGTTATTTGCTGTTGCCTGGGATCCCTATTACTGTACTTAGCACCACCCTTCACAAAGGTTTCAATTGTTGGCTGCTCTGGTTCTTTCTTATCAAGGTCTGCCATAAGGATATCTCTGTGTTTCCTCTGAAACAAGAGAAGCAGAAATAGCTATAAAAACAGTATTTTCAGTTGCTTAAAAAAAGCCAGGCAAATTCAAAAACATGTCAATGAGCTCAGCACATTCAAAAAGATGAAAAAGGTCAGGATTTCAAAACAATCTAAATTATCTTACCTTCATATGTGTCACAAAGTTTGATGTTATTTTCTTATTTCCAGATATGGAAGTGGCACAGTGTATGCATTTTGCTTTAAAGTTCCCAGAAGTAGCATTTTCTGGAACTTCGAAATGTTTTAGAATATTTGTTAATGACATTTTATTTGCCCACTAGGAACAATCCTAGTAACTGATCTAGACTTTTCAGATCTGTAAGTGTACAGTTATCAATGATATTATGCTGTACCTTAAATACTAATCAAGCAATTTCTTACTTTTCACACCTGTATTGTCCCGGTCACCTGTGACTGGAGGGCACGAACTGATCAGTAACTCTGCACTCTATTGTGTGCATTGACAACAAAATAACACAAAAGAATACCATAAATGCAATTATATTCAACAATCATGACTGATTAGGTCCATTGTAAGTTTTATGGTATTAATAAATTGATGGAGACTGTGCTTAAGTTATAAATATCCAGATTTATTTATTTATTTATTTATTTATTTATTTATTTTATTTTATTTCATATTTGTTAGGATTAATTCAGTTTTAGTTTTATATTTATATTCAAAAAGAAGTGATGAAAGTAATTGAAAAGTAATTGAAATGTAATTAGAATTACAGACAGTTTCATACATGTAATTAATTAAATTACAATTACATGTAATTGAAAAACAACTCAATTACAGATTACATACAATTACATCAAAATTTGTAATTAATTACTGTCAATTACAATTACAATTTTCAATTACCCCATGTCTGAATCTGATGCATCAAATATAATAAATTAATCCAAAGTTATACATACGAGTTTTTGTCTGTTACAGCCTGATGGGTCATAGGAATTTTTATTTGATAGCTCTTAAAGATGAACGGGGACATATACTTTTTATTTCATTTTTAGAATGACCATACAAATATCTACAAAATATCAGTTTATTATGAATTTGTTGTTATTATGCCACTACTATTTTTTCTGGTGAAATTTGTTGAAAAAAGTGATTATTTCTTTATTCTGGACTTAATAGGATAGTAAATTGAAATTTGACATTAAGTGCTAATGTTTATTTTTTATTATTTTAAAACTATTTTTTGTTAATAGGGTCTATACTGATAATTTCTATTAAAATTTTATAAATTGAATACTCTCTGTTATTAAAATATTTGAATTTTTGACAGTTAATGCAAAATTTCAGCCAGTTTCAGAGTCAAAAAGCCTAATTTAGACTGCCTAGCTGAAAGTTAAATTTGTGAAAAAGTTCAATCGGCAACCTATGATTTTTTTTGCAGAAATCAACTTCCAATAAGTTAATCTTTATAAAAATCACAGGCAGAAAAAAATGGTGTTACTTTGAAGTTCACCAGTGGACCCCCTTAATCCTTTTTTCTGTCCAGAAGATAGCACGGTATTTGAAGTTTTGTTCGCCGTGGAATAAACAATGTAACAGTTTGGATTAAAATAATTCAGGGGATAACCGTATCAGCCAAACTTTCATTTCAGTATTTTGAAACTAAATTATCTCATTATAGTATCAATAATACAGTCACTAACGCGATGTTCGAATGCTTGGCTGCATCATATGACACAGTCATCAAAACTATTATGCTTATTGCGGTTAAACGTTATAAAGATTAAGAAACTGCTTCCGACCAGGTTTCGTCATTTTATCTGTATATGCGATGCTTTATACTAAGATTAAACATAGCCTTACTAGAATCAAAGAAGCAATTAGTTTGCATTTAGTTCTAAAACACGAGCTAAACATTAAAAAATGATCCGTATTTTTATTAATGAAACCTTATGCAGTGGTACATTCTAGTAACGCATGTCCCAATTAACTTTTTTAAGTTTATTTTAGGTAAGTAAAGATCGAAAACCATTTTCTTATTTTTTGATGTATGTGATCCAGTAATTATGACATATCAATACAGGAGAATGCAAAGCTGTCTATAAAGCTTATGATAGGAAGAAATGAAAACAAGGATATGCTGGTTTGAAATATGCCCTTCAGATCACGCATCTTTGTGCTGAAAGAAAACATAATCTAAAAAATTAACTCCAACTAGAATAATTTCAAATGTAAATTCCAGCTGTTCTTCACTCTAAATTCAAGGGTTTTAGTTTTTAGCACATGAAGCAGTATGCGATTCAACGATCAAAAGATATAGTACCTTAAATACGGCATTTTGAAACTTACTTTGTATTTGGGCTCGATCCAACCAAAAGCAATTTTAGCATTCAATACCCGATTATGCAAGGCTCTTTGGATGACCTACAAAATCACAATCTAGATTTCTGCTATCTAGTATGTCAGACGAGAAGAAAATGTAAAAAATATGTCTTTCAGTAAGATGGTAAGTTAAGTTAAGACATTCAACTTAATATGACTTCAAAGAAATAACACATCTTTGAAATATAAGGATCGAAATAAATATTTCATAAAATTCAGTTGTGTACTACAATATTAGTTTTACTACTGTAATACAAATTTGCTTACGGTTTCGAAATGCTTCATGTATATCCGGGATAAAATGTTACGTTCATAGTAATTAACATTATCGTCATTTTTTCTTCCTGATTATATGTAAGAGTCTTCTCATTTTGGCTTTCACAGCTCTAACAAACATCCTTATTTAAAAGTTTTACGATTACCAAGTGATTCAGTACCTAGTCATCCGTTTAATGTCACTATCATTGATCGAGTGTTAGACTAACTCTTACTTATAACGGATTCTGGGTTAGATTTACTCTTTAGACACAATGTAGTTTTTGCTAGAGAAATACGAATCAACATAATGACAAAACAGCCGATAGACCACTTTATTTGCAATTTACTTCACTCACATCAAAAGTATGGTTAGCTGTTTGTGATGAATATTTCATACCATTTGATATCGAAAGTTTAAAAACAACAGATCGCAATTTTAAATGACCGTTAGAATAAGTTATATTGTGCTACAAAGGCAAGTGAAACGCAATTTTGTCTCAATTTACGGATGCCGCGAGGCTATATCATTTGGAAATACTTATGTTTGGATACCAGAGAAAGGCGATAAAAGTAAAATTTAAACTTATTAGTTGTTCCACGTGTATGAACGTGTGACATCAAAAAAGAGACAAGAATGGTCACTAGCTTTGTTGTTGATATGATCAAAGTATTAATAGTGCTTGTCGCTTTCCACTTATGAAATTTACTGTTAAGTACAAATGAACGTGATATTAAACTCATCTTATGACAGGAGAAACTGATTTCTGGCACGTTTAAAAGAACAGTTAATTGATTTGATTTTTTCCTAAATCATTCTGAATGTAATGTAATCATTGTCACAGTTAAATTTGAACACTAAAAGGGGTGTCAGTGTCATTAAAGAACTCTTTCAAGAAGACATAAGAAAAAGATAGTTTCTTATTCATGAAATATTAACATTTCTTTGTCCGTTTCCTAAAATCAGATGTCTAAACTGTACTATTGTAGATCATATGTTCTTACAGATTTTTTTCACTCTGACGGTATTTTCTAACATAGACAGAAACATTAACGCTAGAAGACAACTGTCAATATCGCATGAAATATTGCATAAAGATGTGATCACATGTACAGTTCAATTGCTAGGCATAACCCATTAGATGCTTTTTAAGCAGCCAACTTGTATTTCACGCAGAATGTGATAAGTGTACTTCTGTGTAATTAGCTGATTTTTCACGTGAAACTGAAACTCTTTGGTTGCATTTAAAATCAATTCGATTTATATGGCTTCAAATGATATATATTTTACACGTCAAAGTGCGAATGTTGTATCTATATATCCTATTGTTGTGCTTATATTATCTCATTTTCTAGGGACTGACATCCGATTGACTAGTAGTTTTACGTCAAGTAACGCACGAAAAACGGTTTTTACTTTGACTTATCTTAAGTGTACTTTTTCTCTCTGAAACAAATAAGTATTAATTCCACTTTCCACTCAATCACTAAGTTCATATACCTACATTTTGGTTTTTAAGGAGGATATTGAGGTTGCTGTGATCATGTCTGTTTAGTTAGATACGACATATTTCGGCACTTGGTTTACTTCTCTAAAAGTCATGGTAAGGCTGTGTTTAGGCGAACTTGCTTTTCACATTATCTTCTCAGCATCTATAAAGTGTTCGTAATTTATAATGGCTTGTTTAAAACTTAATTATTATTGTATATAGAAGCTATTTACGTCTGTTGATTTTTGTAGTTGTTTTTTCTACATGACAAATGTAAGTTCACAAATATGCTCCTTTCAGTAGTAATTATTAAATACAAAAATGACATAACAACACTTGTTCATATCTAGCACGTATAAAGTTTTTTTTAATAATATATTTTCTTTGTTTTTTTCTCTTTTGCATTTTATGCTAATTTTTTGTTGAGTTTAAGGAAATTATAATATCAGAGAATAAACGATACATGATTGAGCAAAGGAGGATTAATAACCCACATAAAATGCAAAAAATAATTCCTATAACAAAATCCTTTTCTTTTGAAATAATATCTAAATGTACGCCATTAAGTGATAGCAAAATTTAATAATGATTTAAAGTGACAGATCAGAATATTTTATCTTAGAAAAGATATAAATTGACGCTGTGTTGTAGCTCTTTATTCCGTTATAATTCTTTGAAAGACATTAAACGCAAAATAATGATATCTTATTTTTAATAGTTTTACGTTGTGGATATTTCTGTTGTTATGTAAGCTAAATAATTGTAGATGTTGAAGAAGACAATAGTGATCTCATTTGTGTTTCACATTCTCTGATAAGTTTTTGCGTGACTGAAAACGGATAGTGAATATTGGTCCACTTATGAGAGGGGGGAATTCAAAAGTTATGGAATTCATGTACACTGCGGTTTTCTATTTTTGTGATAAAAACAGCTTACATTTTTAATCGATTTTTTTACAATGGCATATAAAAACCAAGTCAACATTTTTTTCATCCAGACGAGTTTGACTTAATCATGTTCAATCTTTTTTAGCATTAGCATTTGAGCACGGTCTTAAGTTTGGCACAACACCGCCCCCTACTCCTGAGCCCCGAACCCGCACAAGAATCGGCAATGCCCGGAACCTGCAAACCCAAGCTCCAAGAACTCAGACAGATCATAATTTTGGTCAGTTTATCCTGTATTTGTGACAAAGAGGTGGACGTGTTTGAACAACCAAGGCATAAAAAAACTCAGAGAAATCGGCATCAGATGACGTGTATCAACTAAAACATGCATTTCACATGGCATTTGCTTTTTTAGTTATGTTTTATTTTGATATTTTTTAATATTATTATTTTTTGTGTGTCCAGGAGATAGAACGTTATTTGAAGTTTGTTCGACGTAGAATAAACAATGTAACAGTTTGGATTAAAATAATTCAGGGGATTACCGTATCAGCCAAAAATTGATTTCAGTATTTTGAAACTGAATTATTTCTTTATATTATTGATATAGAAATTAACGCAATGCTCGAATGCTTGATATTCGTCATGGCTGCATCATATGACGCCGTCATCGGAACTATAATGTTTATTGCAGTTAAACGTTATAAAGATCAAATTCGGAATCCGCTTCCAACCAGGTTTCGTCATTTTATCTGTATATGCGTAAATCTGTATATAAAAGAGCATTTGTAATGATAGGCAAACAACAAGTGTTTTAAAATCCGATCTAATTTGTTTAGGTATCTGTATTGTTGTCTAGCGCTCGACAAGAAAGTTATATTAACAAATCTTTGTTTCTTACTCAAATATCAAATAAATATGTACATTCTAGTATTCTAGTAACGCATGTCCCAAAAATGACCAAAGGTTTTTTTTTTTTTTGTTTTTTTTTCTTGGCTAACTTGATACTTCGAACTGCCTGCTCGATTTTTCACTATGCAACAAACCTAACTTGTCACTTTAATTGGACTTAATTGATTTCACCTGAGATACAGATTTGCGTAAGGTATAAATCTACTCAAAGGCTGCCATGTAAGTTAAGATCGAAAACCAGTCCCTTATTTTTTGATGTTTCTGCCCCAGTAAATATGACATATCAATACTGAAGAACGCCAATGTCTAGACAGCTCATGATAGGAAGAAATGAAAACAAGGATATGATGGTTTAAAATATGCCCTTTAGATCACGCATCTTTGTGCTGAAAGAAAATGTAATCTAAAAAAATAACTCCAACCAGAATAATTTCAAATGTATATTCTGGTTGCCCTTCAACCTAAATTCAAGGGGCTTTTGTTTTAGCGTGTAAAGAAGTGATAAAATACCTTAAATATGGCCTTTTGAAACTTGTTATTTTGTTTTTGGGCTCAATCCAACCAAAAGCAATATAGGCATTCAATACCCAATTCTTCTATGCTCTTCGGATGACCTACAAAATCACAACCTAGATTTCTGCTAACTAGTATGTTAGACGAGAAGAAATGTAAAAATATGTCTTTCGGTAAGATGGTAATATAACTTTTTTGATAACTATTTATTAATAAATTATGCATTTAATTATAGACAAAACGTTAATTCCTTCGATTTTTATTCACTAAACATTCTAAATACCTTCTTTCTTATTTCCACTTAACGTTTAGTTATTTTATGTGCAAATGTCTCACTTTTTTTTCATTTGACTGTAGACTCAAATCAGTTAAAATAAATACTTACAGATTCAAGCAATATGATTTTAACAGGCAAATCTCGACCATTGGCCAACCGTGCGTATTATCAATATTGTAAAACTCAAGGTGCTGAAAACTTTGTTTAATTTAATAGTCAGAATTGTCAGCAGCTAATATCACTGATAGTAAAATAACTTCCACTAATTTCAAGTTTCAAGAATTGAGATTTTAAAGAGCGACGGTATTACTTTGTTTTAGTATATAATAACGTTAAAATAAATTTCAAAAACTATGACCTTTGAAAAGTATTTGATTCGAGATTTCTAAAGAGAAAAGAAAGCAGAAGAACAGTAAGAGCAAAACACAATCTAACTAATGGCGAACTATTATCTACATTTTTCTTTTTTTTAAATTAGGTGATTTTTATTTGTGGGTAGAGATTGTTGTTTCTATTTATTTTAAATAACTGAGAATATCGTTTATCAAATTATGATATTATTTTAGGTTGTGTTTGAAACATAACACTCCGTCTCAAAATATATTACAAAAAACACCATGTGTTTTCAATTCATTGAAAGTAAATATTATTTTACAATGAATTCTTTGACTCGGAAAATCGTTTTGTCACGCTTTAAACGTTACTTACAACGTGATCTTCCATTAATATTCTTAAGATAATGCAAAGATGGCCACCGATGGAAATGTAATTTGCATTTAAACAGGTTTTATTAAATCTAAAACTATTGTAACAAATCTGAAGATTGTGCCTTTATCACAACAGAAAAACCAATACGACTGCTTGTCTTGGACGCCTTCTGTATCTCGACAATAAATATTGGCCACTTTCTAAGTTGAAAGTAGTTGTATACTGTGCTGTGAGACAACTTCTATTCTATCAATATTGTAGCCAAAATATGTGTATGTCAATGGAGATTTGTATCTGATTTGATACAATAGGGAATAATTGAATGAAAATGTTACTATTAACAAAAACTATTTTTATCTAAAACTATGGACAGATCCGGTGATAATTTTGTTGACATTGATCTGACATCTCGATTCTCAGATGCGCAGGCTTTTGATGAACTCGAGTCACAAAAGAACATACTTCTCAATGGAAATTTCGAGGAAAACAAAACAACTCCAACATGTTGTGTAGACATTGAAGGTGCTGCAGAAATAAATCTTAATGTACCTAATTATATGTTTATTGTATATTCTTCGTTTATTAGTTTGGTCTTTTTACTTGGACTTAGTCAGAATTCAGTCACGCTTTATGTCTTTGCAAAGGAAAGATGTGTCCGAAAGGTGCACAATGTTTTTATTATTGGACTTGCTGTCAACGATGTGTTGATGTGTTTGTTAGGAACATGGATGGTAATAATTTCTTCAGCATACCATCACTGGATTTTTGGACGTTTAGGTAAGCATTGCAAAAGCAAAACTCTTTTTTTAATGTTACTTTATTTCTTAATGAAAAAAGCTCCATTTACAGAGTAATATTGACGCTGATATTAATATAGATCTATTATTATCTATTTACATTTTACTTCTGAGTAAGACGAGTTTATGCTATCAAATGCTATGATATTGTAAATAGCTCTGTCTTGTTTTCTCCAGACGCGGATCATTTGTGCAAGCTACACAACATTACCAGCAGAAACGCTTGGATTGTTTATTATAACATGTATCCGTGACCGTATTATTTTACCTATTAGACTATTATGTAACATCATTGTTCAATTACTCTAGAGTCATTCGGAGTTCTGCACGAGCTTAAAATATCAAAAGGGTCCACAAAAGTATATGAACAGCTCCTTAATGTAAACTCATCAGGTAATTTATTGGTTTTTATGTAGAATTAGGTAGATATCCAACGATAATATGTCGTTAAGCAAGATTAATAAAATACTACATTACACGTTTTTAAGAATAAATTTCGAACGGTATTATGTGAATTGTTATTCCATGTCAGACCAAATGTTTAGCTGATTGTTTAGGAGGTAAAACAACAACGTATAAGATGTTTCAAACGAACCAGGCTACTCGGATGGTTAGAATTTTTCCGATTATGTAAATGTTAGTACTTTTATACCATTTTGAAACTTAGTGAATTGTATATTAGCAACTGACTAGCTTGATTGTTATACATTCGACTTCACTTGATGTGTACAGATCACATCATACATCATTTGAAACGGCATCTTTCTTATACAGAAAACCATAAAAAAATCATAAATAGAATTAGATGCCTTCACATAAACTATCAATAAAACGGATTGCCATATATATCCTTCTAAAGTTAAATATTCACTTTTTGAACACTCAGAGATTCTGTAAAATAGAAACTTTTGCGGATACGATATTTTGCGTTTTTCATCCTTTAGACAATTTTGCGACAACATACTTTCGCGAAAACATACGAAGTAAAACTGAAGTGTTTTAAGTCAAATTTACACCCCTGCCACTGTATAAACAAAAAAATTGTGTTTAAGTTTTAGTTTAAATATAATTTAAAAAAGAAACACTTTTGGAAGACATGATAAGGTTCTCAGAGACTTGTAATCGCCGTGCTGAATGCGATTCGTAAATGGAATACACAAACTAACTTGCGGTAAAATGTTTGTAAAATTGTTACTCAAATCTCATACATTAATAGTTTTCTTTCTTTCGGTAAATAAATTGAATGCAAGCAATCTAACGTATAAAAGCTAAAATAAAATTTACAATTATTCAGAACCGCTAGAAACTTGAACTGATTCCATAAGCTTATTGCAATATTTATGGCACAATCTTTATAATAAATATGGTAGTTATCAGCGTGTGATTCAGTCAGATCTTATTTTTTTAATAAGATGATCTGTATATGTTTCATTAATTGTAAGTAACCCTTTTCGATATTCATTACATCTTTGCGTTTTAAAACAATGCAACATTGATGATTTATAATGAAGAACATTTATTTGTGGACCATTTGTAAAACGTCATCGACCATTTATCACAAGTTTCCCTACCAGTATTATGCCAGTCAAGTAAATCTAATTCAGAATATGTCGCAAAAAAGTTTTAAGTTTATCAGACAAATAATATTATAGACTTTTGTTCAAGGTCAAATGTAAACCTGTTATAACAGAATAAAATAATCTTCGTTAATATATCTGTAATTAGCTTTCTATCAGAAGTTACCATTACTCATCAAGAAATGATCACTGGATAATTATATAAGCAACTACATACATTTATTTGAAAAAAAAACTGCTTAAATACTTTTCTTAAATATTTTGTTTCCATTGAACGTTCATTTTTCTCCAAGAAAATTAAACTTCAAACCTAACCGTTATGGTTTTAATAAACTTCAACCCTAGGTAAAAATAACAACGTTTTGCAGTAACCTTGTAAAGAAAGAAAACAACATTCATGTATCACGAGTATGACCTGAACACGCGAGACATCATGTAGTTTGCTCTATATCTACCAAATAGAACTTGTCGTCTTGTCACTTGCAAATATAATTATTTTAAATAGATCTGGTATTTGACAGTAGGCTAACGCACGACAAATGGTCCTTTCTCTGCAACTGTGTCTGATAACAAGTACAAATACAGACACTTTATTTTGACAGCATGGCAAAGCAGACTGCTGTATTTGATAGCATATCAAATAAAAAAAATGAAACAATAGGCTATTTTGTCCCAGTATTTGAGGTGTTATTGTTTTTGCCGAACATGCTTTTGAAACTATGTGTTCTTCAAGGTGATTGGACGAAAATTTTGTACACGAAGTCTCTGACACCACTTAAACTGTCTGTAAGTAAAAGTAAATAAGTTAACTCAATATTCTTTTCGAATTTGATCATGGTTAATTCTGTAAAAATATAGTTCTGTTAAGCTGGCTAGATCGCTATTCTGTAAAAAATAGGTCTTTAATATGATATGATATGATATGATATGTTATGATATGATATGTTATGATATGATGTGATATGATACATAATAATATAAAACAAGATAGTAGAGTAGAGTAGAGTAGAGTAAAGTAGAGTAGAGCAGAGCAGAGCAGAGCATAATATAACATTATATAACATAACATGACATGACATGACATAATATAATGCACAATTTTATTTCTTATTATGTCTGTCTATTAAACAAGATAATGGAAATTTTATGATAAATAAGGTGAAGTCAGCCTTCCTGACAGTGAAAAAGACATAAATTATTACTTGTTACGAGTAACAGTAAAGACCCACCAAGAAGACCACTTTAACTACTTCAGAATCGAGCTCAGATAGCTATTTGAAAGGAACAACGTCTAAAATTGAGAACAACTGAGAACCACTATAAAGATCGATTCATATTAACGGATATTTACTGTACTAAAATAATGATTATCAACAATTAATGCAAAATTATGAATACAATGCCTTTCGTTTCCTTAAAGTTTTAAATTTTCTGACCATAAAAGCTTCATTTTTTGTTATATTTCACATTTAATATGGGTCAAGAAAATAAATATCTGACTGGTGAAATACGATACCAGTTTTCTTATTCAAAGCACGCATAAGACACACACAAAAATGCAATGTCTTCTGCAGAATTTCCTAGATATTTCTAGACAAGAAATAATGTGTCGAAAATCCGCAACAGACCTTTCCGTTACTTTCAGTACAAAAATATATATATATTAGATATTTTACAACAGACGTGAGATATCAGTTTCAAGAAACAATTAAAATGAACCGTTTTTGTATGATTCATGGACAGATGTTAATATGGAATATCAACACAGCCGCACGCAAACGCCAGGGCAGTTAATAATAAGCAGAGGGAGAGATTTCTTTGATGAGTGGCTGCAGGAAAAACTATAGAGCCACACGAACATATGTCCAACGTTTTGTATTTCTTACCCATTTTAAGTGGTTAGAGCTAAATATACACGGTTTTTCCTTTTTAAGTAAGGATATATCCTTTTTTCGTTACGAACGTACAAAAGGGAAGGTAATCTTGAAGTAACCTACAAACCATGTTGACAGTACCTAAACGTGTGATTTCAACGTTTGGACCCCAATACCCTCTCGTTACATTGTGATCTATGTGCAGTAGTATTGATGCTATCTAAGCAGTATCAATGATCTTCAAATACGAGGGTTGATCCAGAAATTCGTACAGCGGACCTTTAATCAAAATAATCCATTCAGCCTATAGTTCACTAGTAATGTAGTTTTGTTCCTTTCGAGCATATAATAGTTATTAGTATTACCATATTATATCCAAAGACTTGAAATGACGTTGCCATAGCGACCCATAAACGCTGAAGCGGGGGAGCGTTTATAAATTCTTAAGTATTTGGTAAACTAATCGAGTTTTTTTTCAGTTTCTGTTTGAAAGAGTTTAGCGCCATTTTGCCTGGCATTAGTATGACGTCGTGACGTCATTTTGTGTATGTGTTTTGAGTTGTCCCAAAGATACAGGATTTTTACTGAGAGAGGCAAAATTGAAGAGAGAGAGAAATGACGTCAACGTCTAAACTGGAAATTCGACCAGTGATCAAATTCTGTCAAGATCTGGGATACACTCTGACACAAACGTTTCAAATGATTGAGAAATCACTGTTGAAGTGCAGTAAGGAACTTGTATTCAAATGGCACCGTAGATTTAAGAAGGAGCGGAGTTCCATAGTAAACGACGTGCAACAAGGTAGACCAACAATGCGTCATAATTTGATTGACGACGTGAGGTCTGTTGTGCACTTCAATAGTCGGATGAACTTATGGCAGTAACACTGGGAATTGTTCAACAATTTGACTCTAAGTGGTACGAGGACACTTACAACATGTGGATACGCCGGGAACAGAAATGTGTTAGAGTAAATGGGGACTACGTTGAGAAAAGTTTGTAAAGCGTGTATAGTTTGACGTCGCTGATTACGCTCGTGCTCCCCCGCCTAGGTACGGGTCTATATTAGTGATACGTTGTTGTGCAATAAATGTTTTATCTACACATTTAATGTTCAGCATGTACATTGCACAGATATAATATTTAATGATGTATAAGTCTTGCTTTGATATTTGAAACCCTTTTAGGTTTTATAAACCCATTTACGAATTTCTGATCAACCCTCGTACATGGGCACACAAAACATTGAATGTTGTGGACTCTCTCCAGGACGACGAATATGTATTATACTATTCTGAATATATAGCTACTGTTTATGCTGTCATGAAAAGCAGTAGTTATGTTTTGTTTTTGTTTTATTCATTCATGAACACTCAAATAACATAAATTGAATGATGAATACTCTCTCCAGGACGACGAATGTTCATTATCATCCTACTCGTATTATATAGATATTGTTTATGTTGCTGTATTAAAGGATAAATGAATACTGAATTCAGTTGATATGCACAATGTATGTAAGGCAGTACATTATAAATTTTAGTCTTATGTTACCATAAACCTTCATATGACCCCATTTCACTTTTCGCGATGTATTGAATGTTGTTTAACGTTTATCCTGTATCGTCAAGGTAGTTTTCTTCTACCGCAAAACGTGCCGAAAAGACATACTCTGGCTTATGTTTCTATCCTTGGAACTCCATACATTGCTGGCTACTAAGTGTATCAATATATTTTAGATATTTCTCTAAATACAGATTTGTTTATTTTTTATAATTCTGGTGACGTTTACTGCATGATTAAAGCAATTTATCTTTTGTTATATATCAGTTGTGTTTTACGTGATGAAAGATAATATCATATTTTTTCATTTCCAGGTTAAATAATTCCTTGATTGGTTTATTCAAGATCTCACTTAAGTGTACATTTGGTATATATCGGTGTGATACAAGTATCAAATGGCAGTTAATTTTTAAAGCGACTAACTCACAGAATTTAGCTGATTTTTTTTCTTTAAAATTTAAGAGAAGTTAATATACTTTGGAAAAAAAGATAATAGTGTGCGTCTATAACCAACAAAACTGAAAAAATGACTTTACCAGGATTCGGACTCAGGTTTCGGTCAGTAAAATATAGAGTTACGATCTACACCACTGAACCACAGAGACTATTTATAAGGATTTGCCAAAATTGATAATTTAAATAAAGTTTCTACCCCGTAACAAACGGGGTAAATTTATTACCAATAAAAATGTGTAATACTTTATATTGTGATGTGTTTCTATTATAAAATATTAGTCAGTAACTTAGTTTAGACATAGATGCTTAAATATTTTCTCTGTTTTGCATTGTCGACCCATCTATGAATCAGTCGCTTTAAATTATGTATTTTACAGGATGTGTGTATTATGGATTCACCACTACTTTGCTTGGTATAACGCAGATCTCCTTACTGGCAACGATCGCTTTAGACAGATATCTGGTTATTGTATGCCCAACAACTGTCACCATTAGTATGAAAAAGGCCGTTGTCATGGTGATATGTTGCTATGGTTACGGACTTTTGTGGGCTTTCTTTCCAGGTATTTCACTTTATTTAACAAACCTAATAGACCGAAATTATTTTGAATCTCCATTATCAAATAGTTTTTACTTTAAAATAAAATTTTATGGTAATTAAAAATTAGTTACAACATTAAAATAATATTTCATTTTTCACAGAACATTTAATCGTACATAACAATCGGTCAGTAAACAAAAGAAGGCACGGAATGCTACGTAAGAAATGTTAGGATACTGCCTAAATACTTTACATTTTATCATGTCTGCTAGCATCAATTCTTTAAAACCTATTTCAAATAGACTTTGTCAGTCACATGGCATATGAAAGTATTTTTTCAGGTTTATTCTTGTCGATTGGCAATGGTATTAAATGGGACACGTTAACTTTGTAGCTCGGGAGGTCCCAGGTTTAGAATCCCATCCGGAACCTTTTGGCATTTCTCTCAGGCAAAGAGACATTAATCACAGATGCCTGTATACACATAGTTGCTAAAGGATACCACTAGTTCTTCTTTCGTCTTGAGAGATGTTCGAGTGCGATAAAGATAATTTAAAATAAGTTGAATTTTAAAAGAAGAAAATCACTTTCTTGCTAGAACAGCCTGAACATTTCGCTCATATGACAATTATGTAATTTTATAGACAGTATAAGAAATGACATACCTTTCCTTTTCTTAAGGGATTAAAAAGTTTTTATTCCTGTAAGACCTTTTAACAGAAGACTGTCTTGCACATTCTTGGTTCTAGGTGTTTCGTTAAATGTTGCCGGAAAGAAAGATGCTCAGTCATAGTAATAGAGTTATAAATATATTTGGCGTTCGTTTTCAAATGCATGCGGTTGTGGATGTACATAATTATGGTTGGCAACTGGATAGAACAGCATCGAATAAAAGTGATTAATCAAAGAAAAAAGACAAAAAAGTTTCAGAATTTTGGTTTACCCTTCAAAATAATATGTTGCTGTGGTATTTCTTCTACATTTATTTGCTTCACCCCTTTCTATTTGATTATATTTTGAGATTTTCATCCATCCAAAGTATTCGAACATTTACAAATATAACTTATGATGTGGGTTTATTTAGTTATCATGTTAAACGGGATTGTCTTATCATAATTTTATACAAACCATGGAAGATTTTTTCGCATGCATTTATATTCATAAAAATCTCTGAGTGAATATTGAATGATTTCATGACCTTCTTCTTTTTTTCACTTCTTTCTATTCGAAAGGTATTTAAAATATTTGAAAATAAATAATACTAGCAAAAATTTAAACATTTTCCTCAATGTTTTCATGTTTCCCAAGCAACAGTTTTATTTATCAACGCTTGTATAAAGATTAAAGCATTGCGTGACACTGAAAAAAATCGCTATGATGAACTTCACCATAAACATTCTAAGAGACCAATCAGAACACTGCGATTACGAATCTTAAGAAGACTATGAAGCGTCCATATTTATGGTGTAATCGTTTTTTTTATTTTCGTTTGTATCATCTTTTACAGTTAATGAAAACACTTAAGAAACTTTTACTCTTTAGCGATTGGTTGGAGTTCTTACCAGTTAGAGGGTATTGGGCTCAGATGCGCCATTAACTGGAGAAGCAAACGCCCAATAGATTTGTCCTACTCAATGTCCATACTAGTCTTGGCATGGGTTGTCCCCCTTGGAATGATTCTATACTGCTATGGAGCTATTTGTAGTCTGGTCAGTTATTTTTATTTATTTGCAAACAAAACATAAAAGAATTTCTCAAGAAAGACAAACACTTTCAACAATTATTGTTGGAAACATCAACTGTGAGGAACTATTAATCACTTATTAACTGAACACGATAATTTACTAATACAAAATAAAAATACATTTCTTCGATAACAACACTCTGCAAATGTTGCACAGTTCTACAAGGCGGACTTGTTTCTCAAACTATAAAACTTAAAGATATCATTCACGTTTTTACGTCTGCTCAAAGTCCCAAGAAGATTATGAAGCAGTGTTCAACTAAGTCAAGGGGTAAAATAATATAGAACACCTTTTTTTTTTTCGGAGGGAGTGTGGGTGAGAAACATATCAAAATTCGTCTAATGTGCAAAAAAACATCATTGAAATAGAGCATGCAATTTATTTTGGGCAATTCTATTTATGCATACATAGCAGTGTATTGTGTTAACAAGTGCCGATGTCAAATGTATTTATTTTCTTCATTTTAATTTTTCAATTTATTTTAATATATATGTTTTTGTAAAAATATCTTACAATATTTTAAATATGAATCTCTCTGACGAGAAATTTTATGCATATTTGTCTTCATTATCCCTTGTACTAAGAATGATATGTACGCGCTTGTTCAAATGGATACTTCAAATGTGAATATTGTTTGTTATTGTTTGCTTTTAACAGAATTTTGTGAATGTTTCGCTTTTAGCATAAGGCAAAATGTAAAATAGACGCAACTATGCAACAATCTTTCAAAATCTATTATATCAAATATGCACTGTACCGAAAATTACAGTATAAAATGCAGCGTACAGAAAACTATCAAATGAAAGAAAAAAAGAAATGTAATGTTTGCAGGTTGAACATCGTTTTTACATATAAAGCCAAATATCCTTAGTGATACAAAATAAAATTACAAACTAATCACTGTCGATTAAAAAACAAAATCATCAGCAAACAAAAAACGGCATTCTTGTTCGAACAAGCATGATATTTACGCGCCATTGCGAACGTCTAAGGTATTTGCAGATCTCCTTGGTCCATCTGTAGGACGCATGCAGTATCAGCTGACTAGGTGATGTTTACTTCTAAAAAATAAATAAATAGTGGAAATAGCCACTTATGCTGTTTAAACAACTCTTAATTTAAAATCTGAATGCGTTTTGTATCCTCACATATACATAGATAAAGATATTTAAGTTTAAAATTTAAAATCACAGAATGATTTTAAACAAATCCTTTGTACGTTTTGCAGATATGGCATGACAGAGAAAAATCGCTTCGATCAATGTTTAGAGGAGGAAAGAGCCTTAAACGTCGCCGTAGAGAACAACGTGTGGCCGTTTCTGTACTTCTTATGATAGGTAATTTATTATTTCTTTCTAGAAGGAAAAGTAACAAGAAAATAATAATAAGTTGTTGAGCATTTGCAGTAATTATATTGTAAATTGTTTGTTTAAAAACATACCTATGTTGTAGATATAAAAAGGGGGTTCTTCACTGTTGCCTATTAGAAATTACTCACGACCGACGTTGAACGGTGTCTGCATCTTGATCTAGAGATTCTGAATCAAGCTCGGGGCTATTTTCATTTCGTGCTCATTGTGGGACGATTTTCCATGTTTTGTTGACGGAAAGGTTTACAAATAATCCAATCTGAAAACAAACAAACCCCTTTAGTTCCTCCTTAAATAACTGAATAACACAATTGACAATTTAGAAAGTTAAGAAAAACAACAGAAGGAAGATAAAGCAGCAAAATAAATCGATGTTTATTTTGTGTTGATATAAAATTATCTTCTAGGACAATGTGTAAGGAAAATACAAATAAACTGAAAAAATAACGCAATATTTCAAGTGCACGCTGATGAAATAACATCGATAAATGATTAATTCCAGTATTACAGCTATTTCATATTTTGCTTATGAAACTAAATGTGATAAAAGGTGCACTAGCTTGCTTATATTACTGTAAGCGATAAATTACTACTTAGAATAATCATGTTACCCAAAAATATCCAAGGGAAAACTAAACGAACATTAATTCCAAACTTGATGTTGACATGTAATTGATGAAGCAATAGGAACCAGGTGTTTACTAATTTTCTTGAAATATTTAAATTGAATTCACAATTTCACTCAGCGTGTCAAGACACTTAGTTTTAGAAAATTAAGGTACACATTTAGATTTTAGACTATAACAACAATTCTAACAGTGTAAATGGTCATAAACCCTTTCATGTTTTTAAGACAATGCTGCTTATATAACTTAACGTATATTAATGTGAGAGACATAAGATACACTCTTTAAAAGAAAGTATTCACAACTCTAAAAACATATGAATATCATATGAAAAGAATACATATCTACGTTAAAAATGTCTGAAAAATACGCTTTCTTAAAGAAGGTAAAATGCATTTGAAAATACTTTGAAAATTCCAAGATACCAAGTCGAAGTCGAAAAGATGACGATGATGATTGACTATTGGCAACTTTAATGAAGTTCATGTTTGAACGGGTTAATTACATGTCTGTTGTAGTCGAATTCTTTTTTCATTTCAGGAGCGTTCTTTTTTAGCTGGACGCCATATTCTGTTATAACTTTGATTGTTATCATAGGGAAATTGGAACATGTTCCCTTATCTGTGATAATGATACCTACACTGATGGTCAAAACTTCGATTATTTGGAATCCGATGATTTATGTTGCCCGACATAATGACTTTCGGCGAGCTTGCTTAAAGCACGTTCCATGCCTTTCCTGGATAAAAGAGGTGCTTACACCAACGACATCTGCAACAAATACTTCGTCATATACTGTTTAGTATCCGATTCTGTTCGATAGTATTTTTGGATATTTTTGTAATTAAAAAATGACGTCATCTTTGGTCAGTTATTATTTTAAACAATTGGGTATTTCAGCAATTTTTCAGCGTTATTTGGGTATATGTGTCACATACTATACTCAATGGGCAACGATGTCGAAAGTTCAGAATATCATATACATTATACAATTGACAAAAACTGTAGAAAAAAATACAAATTCGTTGAATTTAAAAGTCTAATGGGAATAAATCCTAATTCCACACAAATCTCAAATTGACAATAAAAAATCACTAGGTTCACACTTAACACTCACTCGTATAGAAACGTACAAGATTTGTTTCAAAGACCCTTTCGACTGTATGGAACAATAACACACTAAAGAAAGTGAATGGAATACTTTGCATAAACTTGTTTTTATCAAAACGACGAAAAGTCTTTGCTACCTGGCTAGAATGTGTTCTAATCACTTAATTTTAAAGGTCACCCTCGGGTCTTTTTGTATCAATATCATCAAAAAGTACCCATAACAGCCTTTGTTTAATTCATCTAGTATTTCTTGTGCAGCTACACAGCAGATTTTGAAGACTAAACAGAAATTGTTTAAATGAAAAATCCCATTTCACTCTAGAATGTTTAAACTTTTTCTTTCCTTATTTGTTTTAAACTGGTTTCTTTTTAATTTATCACAATTCTTTTTTTATGTTTCCTACATTCTTTTACTCACCTCTTTTTAATGTTTATAATGTCCAGTGTTTATCTCCAAGCAACGTCAGAAGTAAATCGCCGAAACGTGTTCTGCTTATAATATTTAATTGTTGACCAAAATTTATACTAAAGAGTGGACGTACTTTTTGCATTTTCCATTTTTTTGTAGACTATCCTAATATATACACCTTCATGTACATATGTAGAATTTAAGTCCCTTTACCCCAGGAAGCGTAAGCAATGTGACGAACTAACCAAGAAATCCTGTAAAATCTTTTACCTCTCTTTGTCCTATTTTATTCAAAAGCAAGCGCGTAAATATTCTTTGCAAATTACAACTCAGAGGTTCACATGAACACATCAGACACGGGAGAAAAAATGTGTCCCAACATGCAAACCTCCATATATATCTTGTCTTCTTATTTATATACTTTGTGTAGGTAAGGTAGTTTCCTGAGCACGCGGACATGTTATGTACTGTCAATTATTTAGATTTTAATAAATAAGATATGATACTATTGCCATAAAAAGCTAAATTATTCGTCACGAATTGCGATATGCCTTTGTAGTGTTTTTGAACTTTTTTCACGTGTTTTGGCCATTTTAAATAGGGCTAGCACCTTGTTGTCTCATTTAGATGAAAGGGAAGACTTACATTGATTTTCACTACTTTTTGCTCTGGAAAGTGTATTATCTATTTTTAAGCCCATATGTTGCTATCAAGTATTCTGATTAAAACTATTAAAGGAACGACGTATGTTTAGCCATTTATCAATGCCAGTGCATCTGCTTTTAGGCTCTCTCCGCGTTCAGGCAGTTATAGTCTTTCTATTTATTAATCAGGACCTAATTATATTACTGTCATGAAAAGAAGTTGTTTCAGGAGGATACAACTGACTAGAACTTTACTAAAAATGATAAAAGTATATATTACTTAAGAGTATATATATCAGGGGTCATAAGGACCTTGAATAGAAGAAAACCCGATGTGATTCCTAAGAAACACAAACAATCGATCTATTTACTTGAATTTATTCACTGGGATTTTACTCTTTCTCATACTGAGTAAAAAGAATGTGGTGGACACCTTGTCACTAGCATAGTCATATATATGTGTCCATCTAAGAAGTAAGTCTTTATTACTTGTAATTTATACGCCCATTAAGCCCCAAAAATGCTGCTATTCTTAATTCTCAAAAGCTTTTGATTTTTAGTGTACTATTACAAATTCCAAAATGGTACTCATTAGCCATATAGATGAACCATGTTTTGTTTCTTTTGTTTTTTGGTCACTAGGAAAGCTATAGTGAATTATGATTTTGTATGAATGTCAAAATACCACTTTGTTTACATTTGCTACTTTTATAACAAGTTATTTCATATTCAGCGCAACTATCTTCAAGTGATAAGCATCTAACATGCTCTAAATTCTTTAAAACACATTTTTGCCTTTTTCTAGAGAGGAAAAATTGTAGTCATTTCTGAGGCTTAATGGGCCTAGAAATTAATTCTGAGTTATTGCGTTCTCTTTATGTTCAGCACTTATCTTGCCTCTCAGGCATTTTTGTCATTTTGAAGACCTGTAACTTTATTAAAATGCATTCCTCCTATATAATCTGTACATTAATTGTTAAAAGGGGCTGTGCTCCAGATGACAAAAAAAAAGAAAGTTTTCTTGTATTATAAATTTCTTGTAATATTTATGACTAATGCTTAAAAAATAACTTACTGACAAAAAATAAGTCAAATAATTACATTATAAATTGATTTTTTCCCTTTCAAAGTGATATACCGTAACGCGACGGTATAACTATATCTTATAACATTTAAAGTAAATATCTGTAATATCACATGCGGCGATGGTGGTGACAGTAAAAGCGTTGGAAATATTTTGTTAACATGAGGGTCCAGAGTTCAAATCAGGCTGGAGCGAAAATATTTTTTTTATTCTGTTTTGACTTTTATAATCAGTTTTGAAGTAAAATATTATGTTGTTATAATCTCACGGCATCTAAATATATAATTTATGAAAAAAAATTTATGTCAAATCTGGAGTACAGCCTCTTTAATATCAAATATATCGAAAACTGTTCAGTTCAGACTCAAAAATACTTTAAACTGTATGTGATATTTGATACATGAAGGCTATGCAAACTATCATTTGATATCCATTTCTGTAATTGATCCTAGGACATGGATAATTACCGCTACCTAAGGAAACCCGTGAGCTATTAGATTCGGAGAAACTGCAAATTAATTTTGTGTAAAATAAGTAGCTTTTAGAACAGTTTTACAGTTATTTGATGACCCCTGTATATTAACTTGAGACGCCGATAGGGAGAGAAAGAAGTGTAATCTGACTTAATGTTGTTTTTAATCAGAGTTTTAAAGCTACTCTAGATCGCTTACCTCTTAAGATACATGCTATGAATGAATTATAACATTCTAACCCATGTTACAACCCGCCGTTTTTTAAATTACTTCACCATAAGAAGGTTTTGTAAGTTTTTTAACAGAACAGTTGAATTTAAGTCGTGTTTAGATCATCATCAATATACTCTTCATTATAAAATAGAGCGGCAATAATAAATCAAATCTTATTCTTAAAAAATTAACATTTCTTTGACAATACAGTGTGCGTGTTCTTTGCTGTGTATAGTGTTAACGAGTTTTGATTATTATTTTTGGACTTGACTGCTAACAACTGTTTGTTCCTTAAAACATCACAAAGTATATCCAATACTAACAAAAGTTGGTTTCAAATCATGCAATACTTCCGTTCCTCCTATCGTTCATTTTCATGGTCTAGCGATTTCCTTGTTTAGTATAAAAACTGAAGCAAGCAGGTTTTCTGAAAATAGAATAAATGGGATCTGTTGAACACCTTTTTCACCTGCTGTTGCTTAATTGTGTGTTTGACATAGTATCGATGCATTAAGTATAGGTTGAAGAAGTAACATTTAACCGCTGCTGACAAAATTACATATATATTTCTAGGTAGACCTCTGACATTAAAATTTACATTCCGGTAAAAGGGATTGAATGTCAGAAAGTAAAAGCTTTTTTTTTTTCAAAAATTTATTCCTTTTAATAACTATTCTATAACCGCATTTGTGTTATATCAGCTAAGTGGTATTCAAATTAGGGCTATGATGAACGCAAATTTCCAGAAAATATTATCACAAATAACAGCATTTAATGGAGTCCTAGATTTAGAAGTGGTTTACATGAGCATGGCATTTGTTCACCTTCAAGGTAATGAGAGTAATTTGAAAATACATATCTAATTTCAGAGTAACTGTTTTAGATAATAACAGATTGTTTTTCAAAAAAATTCTGACAAATTTTACCATTATTTTGATTTTCTGTTTGTAACAATTGCTTTGTGATAGTATATTGTTTTGTTTGGTATCCACGAATGTAGAGAATCTCCAGGGCTGTAGGAGTCAAACGTTTAGTTTCCACAAAGGTATCTCTAGACTAGGGGGTCAAACAATTGGTATCCATGAATTTAGTGTATCCCCAGGACTACACGAAGTAGATTATCTCCAGGATTCTGGGGGTGTCAAACGTTTGGTATCCACGAATGAAGAGTATCTCCAGAACTGAGGGGGTCAAACTTTTGGTATCCACGAATGTAGAGTACCTCCAGGACTTAGGGGGGAGTCAAACGTTTGGTATCCACGAATGTCGACTAACGTTATTTCCGTTTTTAATTTACAATTATAGTTTAGGAGTCTGTGTCACTTATGCTTAATGAGTGTTTTCTTTTTAATTATAGTCTGAAAGAAAAGAACAAGAAAGTTTACCCTAAAATCAACGACAGTACATCTGCTTTAGTTACATGCATGGCCGAGTGATTAATATCTCGTTCACTCGTCACAATTTTGGGAATAGTTTTTGAGAGCCTATCAATCTTACGCAAAGTGAAAAAGTAATTTCTCACGAAAACTACTAACGAATGACATTAGCATTAAAATCAATTACAAAAAAACAACAATATATAAATTGCTTTAGAAACAGCCCATCCCTCTTACATCAATTGAAGAATTCCTGTTAAACTGTAATCTAACAATTGACAATACTTATCAATGATTTAAGTAATAAGTCGTAACACAAGATGACCTTCTATTTATCTGCAATGAAAAACAAATCATTAATTATCCCCTCGAGGCAATTTTGAATAGATTTCATTATAATCAAAATACTTTGTTTACCAGATCAAAAGGTTTCAGACATTAGTATAATTTCAGACACGTGTATAAAATTAGACATCTAAAAACAGACAAAAGTGGAAACTGAGTTTAAGGTCAACGTGTGAGAAGTGGTGTGCTTACCTTTAACTAGCTAAACATACAAAAAAGACAGATACAATCCAACTCGGATCATAAAATAGCCATATAATTTGAACATTACGAGTCTATCTTAAATCTCAGCGTGAATTTTTGTTGTGTTACATTCAGGTCGGTATCCTCATAAACCTATTTAGGTATTGCACGTCAAAAGAACGGTTTACAATTTGTAAGAATCATCATCAATATACATTTTGTTATCTTAAAACCAAAATCTATCATTTTTCATAACTAGCAAAAGCTTATGTCTCTGGTTTGTGTCTATATTTATTATACTAGATACAAACTTTGAAACAAAATTATAAATCAACGAAGGTAGCATTATAAGCGGGTAATCAACGAAGGTAGCATTATATGCGGGTAATCAACGAAGGTAGCATTATAAGCGGGTAATCAACGAAGGTAGCATTATATGCGGGTAATCAACGAAGGTAGCATTATAAGCGGGTAATTAACGAAGGTAGCATTATAAGCGGGTAATTAACGAAGGTAGCATTATAAGCGGGTAATCAACGAAGGTAGCATTATAAGCGGGTAATCAACGAAGGTAGCATTGTAAGCGGGTAATTAACGAAGGTAGCATTATAAGCGGGTAATTAACGAAGGTAGCATTATAAGCGGGTAATCAACGAGGGTAGCATTATAAGCGGGTAATTAACGAAGGTAGCATTATAAGCGGGTAATTAACGAATGTAGCATTGTAAGCGGGTAATCAACGAAGGTAGCATTATAAGCGGGTAATCAACGAAGGTAGCATTGTAAGCGGGTAATTAACGAAGGTAGCATTATAAGCGGGTAATTAACGAAGGTAGCATTATAAGCGGGTAATCAACGAAGGTAGCATTGTAAGCGGGTAATCAACGAAGGTAGCATTGTAAGCGGGTAATCAACGAAGGTAGCATTGTAAGCGGGTAATTAACGAAGGTAGCATTGTAAGCGGGTAATCAACGAAGGTAGCATTGTAAGCGGGTAATCAACGAAGGTAGCATTATAAGCGGGTAATCAACGAAGGTAGCATTGTAAGCGGGTAATCAACGAAGGTAGCATTGTAAGTGGGTAATCAACGAAGGTAGCATTATAAGCGGGTAATCAACGAAGGTAGCATTATAAGCGGGTAATCAACGAAGGTAGCATTATAAGCGGGTAATCAACGAAGGTAGCATTATAAGCGGGTAATCAACGAAGGTAGCATTATAAGCGGGTAATCAACGAAAGTGGCATTCTAAGCGGGTAATCAACGAAGGTAGCATTGTAAGCGGGTAATCAACGAAGGTAGCATTGTAAGCGGGTAATCAACGAAGGTAGCATTGTAAGCGGGTAATCAACGAAGGTAGCATTGTAAGCGGGTAATCAACGAGGGTAGCATTGTAAGCGGGTAATCAACGAAGGTAGCATTGTATGCGGGTAATCAACGAAGGTAGCATTGTATGCGGGTAATCAACGAAGGTAGCATTGTAAGCGGGTAATCAACGAAGGTAGTATAATAAGCGGGTAATCAACGAAGGTAGCATTATAAGCGGGTAAAGGATATAGAGCGTATGTGAAGATTTTCTTACCTTATCACTGAAGCTATTAAAACTTCTCAGGCATTTAAAGCCCTAGACCGTACGTTAAATAAGATCTATTATAGCACAGGTGATCTGTTTGTACTAGTACTTCTGTTTTGCCAGAAGCAGCAGACAAATTTTAAATGACGTCCATCTCTGCCCTCCCTCCTCTATATTTACCTATTATCAACTTGTTAGGGTCGATTCCTAAAATTGACGATCAATTGCTTGCACCAATTTTTTTATATAAAATTGGCCTAAAAATTGAATTCATTTGATCAGTGAGGTGCTATTTGGAGCTAAGTCTTGAATACATGTATGTGTCGAAATCATATAGCTGGTTTATAGTTTTCATAAGATGTTCACATATTTTTTTGAAATCATAAAACGCAAGCAGATGGTTGAGAAACGCCGAACTCCCGACTCAGAGGTCACTTATTCGAATCCCACTAGCTGTAGGACTATCCAGTGACTCCACATTCCACACTGTCAGAGCAAGCACCGGTTCACATCCGGCAATGAGGCATAGTTAGAGATAGTTATAAGCTGAAAGAATCCATTCATTGCCCGTTTGGTTTAAAAAAAAACAAAGCTACAACTTCAAGACTTTTCATGTGTTAAGTTATTAAGCTTGAAATTTAAGTCGTAAAAGAAGTTTATCACTGTAAGTGGAGACTTACGTTGAACATAAATATATCTGTAAAGATGTCTATCATTTAGCTTAATAGTAATTCACGGTATTAGATGTCCGACACTGAAAGCTTTTTTTATTAATCAATTCCTGAAGATAACTATTTAACGGCTTCAACTGTGATATTTTCAGCTTGTTCGTGTTCCATTTAACGTCTAGGATGAACGCAAATTTTCAGGAAAAAATATCACCAAATAAAATTATCAAACGCAGTCTCCAGTCGTCTTTTACCAGTTCTGTAACATTATTTCCTAGTAATACATATATTTTTATGCAAGATCAGAGGTTAAGTAAGCATTTAAAACTATATAAAGTTAATAATGTGGATAAAAAATGAATAGTATTTATCATTACACTGAAATGTTTCAACTGGTGTCTGTTTCTTGTCCACATAGATCTTTGATGTTTCAAGATATACGTAATTAGTCATTTTTCATCTTGTCATATAATTATTAAGCTTTATAATTGTTACTCGATCTTTATTCTTTTATATATTCATTAAGTACAATGTATTTTATGTAAACATTTTGTAATTTTTTTTCTAGACTCGTGTCTTAGTCTGATATCAAACTAAGATCATAGTCCTTTTTTTAGATACTTCCAGTGGTTAAGTTCAATAATTTCCCGCCTAAGTGTATTTAATATTATTCGATGTATTAAATACGGCCAACATAGAAATGATTCCATTTCGTACTTAAAATACATTAATATTTTTCTGCAAGATAACAAGCTTGAAAGAATATTAATATTTGAGTATCACAAGTATTTTAGTTAAGGGAATAGACTTGTGACATCTAAAGTAAGAAAATATGGACAATGAAAAATGTTCATAAAAAAGCTAATTAGTGGATCACCAATCCTAAATACTGTTTCAGTGGAAGTAAAACAAATCCCACTTGTAGAGAAAACATAATGACGTTAAATTTGAAGATCGAAGACAATGGTTACACAGTGTTGTCCACGTGCTCTATCCATTCTCTGTACGGCATTTTAATAAGACAATGAGAACTGTGTGATTTGAAATTGTGTGGATAATGTCGTTTTTCATTTCCATTATTTAAAATGCACCCACTTTCTCGTTTGAATTAACTGCCGTCACTTGCTTGGATTTTTGTCATTTGCTTTTTTAGATAATTACAATGGCACTTATTATAAATTTTTGGTTTAATGTCTGGAAGACATTCCTTAAAGAATTTCAATGATTTTTTTTCTTTTCCCAGGAAAATGCTAGCTATTCCGGTTTGATTTTTTATTGCAGTTAAAACTAGAATGTTGTTAATTCCTCACTAATTACTTGGAATTTGATGCTTTGATAACTTTAGATAATAATTCATGTTGCTCATACCCGTAACTCAATACATGATCATTAAATTCGAAAAAAAATCGATTCTCTGAAGCAGCTGTCAGAATTATACATTATACGTCTTTAAAATACATGCAATACTTCCGAACGTTTTGCTTGAGCGGAGCTCGTTTCTTTCAGACACTTTAAGAAAATAAGTAATTATAAAAGCATATTGTTGTAAATCAATTAAAAGTGATTTTTAAGTATTGTTTGAAGAAAACGTTTTGAGAAAAAACAGTGGTAATCTTTTGTATGATATTTTATGGCATTGCTAAACATTTTTACACACATTTTGAAAGGTTGTTTTCATATTCCCTTGTGCATGCATAGGGTAAACATTGTCAAAGGTGCATGCACAAATTCATGTTTATATGATAAAAATGATTGCAACCGGCTCATTGAGCCTAAAAGTCACCTTAAGAACAAAGAGAAATTCAAATGTAATCTATTAGATTTTGCAACACCATATATGTTAGCCCAAATAAAAAGAAAATAGTGTTAAGAAAAGCACAAATGACACCATTTTTGTGAAATTTCAAAGTTTACCTTCAGTTTGTCAATAAATTTACAATTTAAAATTAAAACAGAATTTTTAAAGAAGTGGCCTAAGTATTATTTTTACGCCAAAATGAAATGAAAATATTTTTTGGAGAAAAAAAAAGTGTGTCGCATTTTATGTAATTTCATTGGGTGTCTGCTAATCTAAAAATCAATGAATTTAAGGGAAATTATCTTGGTCTGGGAATCTGTCTGTATCCCATACAATGGCTAAATTTACAATAACTGGCCACTTCAAAGATGAACTTTAAGAATAAACTGTCCGGAAATGCATCAAAGCCATTAGTATGGTTAATAGTAAAATCGTTTTACCAACATAAACACAGGCGTTTCCTTGTAGATTTGGTAAACTATCAATATTCGCTTTATTTATAACCCGTTGATTTGTTACAACACCCCTTATAGTCATCATGAACAGTCACAAACATACAGAAATGACGCGTTTTTGTTTCATAGAGTATGGAATGGTGCAATGTCATGCCAACAAAGAATGTGTTGTGACTTTTAACTCTATTGAAACCCCCTTAACCGACTTAAAGTTTATAAGATCACACGAAGGAGTGCAACGTGAGAAAAATGATTGCGTTCGTGTTTATTTACTTTTTCCACAACTAAATAACACTCTGTAGGAAAACAACATGATTATTTACTCAGTTACATGATAAACTAATCAAAACTAACATGAGGGAGACAGTATAAAAAAGTTCAGACATTCATTGTAGATCATTTATGTACTTACAAGCACGAAGAATCGACGAGCCTTAGAACTTTGTGACAAACGCACGGCTGCAAACGTAGATGTACCCAAGAAGGGAGAATGAAATTTTTCACACTTACTTATTAGTGTTTGTGACTGAATACTTTGACTTAACACACTAACTAATTCAGTAAGAGAGAATAAAATTTGGGTCAATAATTCATAGATAAAGATTAAATTTCCAATTTCTGGTTTTCAGTCAAAGAGACTAAATATTTACAGAATTATTTATATTATTAGGGAAACAAACTATACATTTTCAAGGAAAAGGACTTGTAAAAACTTTACACATTTCTTCAATTAAACACGGACACACAACGTAGACAATCTACCTTGTTCATGCCAGGAAATCTAATCGCTATACACACTAGCTTATTCAATCAGAGAGACAAAGACTGTACGCTTTATTAAAATTTCAGTGGCATAAATAGTGCAAAGAAGTAAAATCTTATTAAATAACAAGTCTTCAAACAGCTTTAGATTCAGAGTCAGACGAATACAATGTGTAAATCCAAATAACTCGTGCAATTCAAAATTGTCATCTTATTTCTGAAAGTTCTAAGGCCATCTCCAATATCAGTGTACATCTGATCATCTGTCTTCCTAATGATAAAAAATATCATTATATTGATAAAAAAATCGCTTTGAGGAAATTGTGACAGAATTTCCATAAATTCTGAAATAACTGAAATAATATACATGTATATTGGTATACATATTATATATTAGTATATATTAATTTATCTGACCTTTCGAAGCAGCATCTGTCAGCTTCCTTATAAAAGCATTCACGTGTCTCAGCTTGGTACATTTGATTTGAGAAGCCAAGGATGGTCAACATGAAAATGTGCTATTTAATAGAATAATCAGCCTAATCCAAAGGTTATTGAAAATCAAGTGAACAAAACAAAGTCAAGCCAAAGTTTATTTGGCAAAAACATATACATGTCAAAAAACACTGTGGCAGTACAAGCGAATATTACAAAAAAAGAAAGATAAATATACAGTATGAGTGGAATATTATCAATAAACTACAACACATGTATAATAATTTTCAGGCGTGCTCTTTGTCAGCTACATACTATACATGTATAAAAATTTTCAGGCGTGCTCTTTGTCAACTACATACTATACATGTATAATAATTTTCAGGCGTGCTTTTTGTCAGCTACATACTATACATGTATAAAAATTTTCAGGCGTCCTCTTTGTCAGCTACATACTACACATGAATAATAATTTTCAGGCGTGCTCTTTGTCAGCTACATACTACACATGAATAATTATTTTCAGGTGTGCTCTTTGTCAACTACATACTACACATGAATAATAATTTTCAGGCGTGCTCTTTGTCAGCTACATACTATACATGTATAAAAAATTTCAGGCGTCCTCTTTGTCAGCTACATACTACACATGAATAATAATTTTCAGGCGTGCTCTTTGTCAGCTACATACTACACATGAATAATTATTTTCAGGTGTGCTCTTTGTCAACTACATACTACACATGAATAATAATTTTCAGGCGTGCTCTTTGTCAGCTACATACTACACATGAATAATTATTTTCAGGTGTGCTCTTTGTCAACTACATACTACACATGAATAATAATTTTCAGGCGTGCTCTTTGTCAGCTACATACTATACATGTATAAAAATTTTCAGGCGTCCTCTTTGTCAGCTACATACTACACATGAATAATAATTTTCAGGCGTGCTCTTTGTCAGCTACATACTACACATGAATAATTATTTTCAGGTGTGCTCTTTGTCAACTACATACTACACATGAATAATAATTTTCAGGCGTGCTCTTTGTCAGCTACATACTACACATGAATAATAAATTTCAGGCGTGCTCTTTGTCAACTACATACTACACATGAATAATAATTTTCAGGCGTGCTCTTTGTCAGCTACATACTTCACATGAATAATTATTTTCAGGTGTGCTCTTTGTCAACTACATACTACACATGAATAATTATTTTCAGGTGTGCTCTTTGTCAACTATATACTACACATCTGTATTAATTTTCAGGCGAGTTCATTATCAACTACATACTACACATGAATAAAAATTTTCAGGCGTGCTCTTTGTCAACTACATACTATACATGTATAATAATTTTCAGGCGTGCTTTTTGTCAGCTACATACTATACATGTATAAAAATTTTCAGGCGTCTTCTTTGTCAGCTACATACTACACATGAATAATAATTTTCAGGCGTGCTCTTTGTCAGCTACATACTACACATGAATAATTATTTTCAGGTGTGCTCTTTGTCAACTACATACTATACATGTATAATTATTTTCAGGCGTGCTCTTTGTCAACTACATACTACACATGAATAATTATTTTCAGGCGAGTTCATTATCAACTACATACTACACATGAATAATAATTTTCAGGCGTGCTCTTTGTCAGCTACATACTATACATGTATAATTATTTTCAGGCGTGCTCTTTGTCAACTACATACTATACATGTATAATTATTTTCAGGCGTGCTCTTTGTCAACTACATACTATACATGTATAATTATTTTCAGGCGTGCTCTTTGTCAGCTACATACTATACATGTATAATTTTTTTCAGGCGTGCTCTTTGTCAACTACATACTATACATGTATAATTATTTTCAGGCGTGCTCTTTGTCAACTACATACTAAACATGTATAATTATTTTCAGGCGTGCTCTTTGTCAACTACATACTATACATGTATAATTATTTTCAGGCGTCCTCTTTGTCAACTACATACTACACATGAATAATTATTTTCAGGTGTGCTCTTTGTCAACTACATACTGCACATTTATAATCAATTTCAGGCGTGCTCTTTGTCAACAACATACTAAACATGTATAATTATTTTCAGGCGTCCTCTTTGTCAACTACATACTACACATGAATAATTATTTTCAGGTGTGCTCTTTGTCAACTACATACTGCACATTTATAATCAATTTCAGGCGTGCTCTTTGTCAACAACATACTTAACATGTTTAATAAATTTCAGGCGTGCTCTTTGTCATATACATACTACTCATTTATATTAATTTTCAGGTATGCTCTTTGTCAACTACGTACTACACATGTATAATAAATTTCAGGCGTGCTCTTTGTCAACTATATACTACACATCTGTATTAATTTTCAGGCGAGTTCATTATCAGCTACATACTACACATGTATAATAATTTTCAGGCGTGCTCTTTGTCAGCTACATACTACACATGAATAATAATTTTCAGGCGTGCTCTTTGTCAGCTACATACTACACATGTATAATAATTTTCAGGCGTGCTCTTTGTCAACTATATACTACACATGAATAATTATTTTCAGGTGTGCTCTTTGTCAACTATATACTACACATCTGTATTAATTTTCAGGCGAGTTCATTATCAACTACATACTACACATGAATAAAAATTTTCAGGCGTCCTCTTTGTCAACTACATACTATACATGTATAATAATTTTCAGGCGTGCTTTTTGTCAGCTACATACTATACATGTATAAAAATTTTCAGGCGTCTTCTTTGTCAGCTACATACTACACATGAATAATAATTTTCAGGCGTGCTCTTTGTCAGCTACATACTACACATGAATAATTATTTTCAGGTGTGCTCTTTGTCAACTACATACTATACATGTATAATTATTTTCAGGCGTGCTCTTTGTCAACTACATACTACACATGAATAATTATTTTCAGGCGAGTTCATTATCAACTACATACTACACATGAATAATAATTTTCAGGCGTGCTCTTTGTCAGCTACATACTATACATGTATAATTATTTTCAGGCGTGCTCTTTGTCAACTACATACTATACATATATAATTATTTTCAGGCGTGCTCTTTGTCAACTACATACTATACATGTATAATTATTTTCAGGCGTGCTCTTTGTCAGCTACATACTATACATGTATAATTTTTTTCAGGCGTGCTCTTTGTCAACTACATACTATACATGTATAATTATTTTCAAGCGTGCTCTTTGTCAACTACATACTATACATGTATAATTATTTTCAGGTGTGCTCTTTGTCAACTACATACTATACATGTATAATTATTTTCAGGCGTCCTCTTTGTCAACTACATACTACACATGAATAATTATTTTCAGGTGTGCTCTTTGTCAACTACATACTGCACATTTATAATCAATTTCAGGCGTGCTCTTTGTCAACAACATACTAAACGTGTATAATTATTTTCAGGCGTCCTCTTTGTCAACTACATACTACACATGAATAATTATTTTCAGGTGTGCTCTTTTTCAACTACATACTGCACATTTATAATCAATTTCAGGCGTGCTCTTTGTCAACAACATACTAAACATGTATAATAAATTTCAGGCGTGCTCTTTGTCATATACATACTACTCATTTATATTAATTTTCAGGTATGCTCTTTGTCAACTACGTACTACACATGTATAATAAATTTCAGGCGTGCTCTTTGTCAACTATATACTACACATCTGTATTAATTTTCAGGCGAGTTCATTATCAGCTACATACTACACATGTATAATAATTTTCAGGCGTGCTCTTTGTCAGCTACATACTACACATGAATAATAATTTTCAGGCGTGCTCTTTGTCAGCTACATACTACAAATGTATAATAATTTTCAGGCGTGCTCTTTGTCAACTATATACTACACATCTGTATTAATTTTCAGGCGAGTTCATTATCAGCTACATACTACACATGAATAATAATTTTCAGGCGTGCTCATTATCAGCTACATACTATACATGTATAATAAATTTCAGGCGTGCTCTTTGTCAACTATATACTACACATCTGTATTAATTTTCAGGCGAGTTCATTATCAGCTACATACTACACATGTATAATAATTTTCAGGCGTGCTCTTTGTCAGCTACATACTACACATGAATAATAATTTTCAGGCGTGCACTTTGTCAGCTACATACTACACATGTATAATAATTTTCAGGCGTGCTCTTTGTCAGCTATATACTACACATCTGTATTAATTTTCAGGCGAGTTCATTATCAGCTACATACTACACATGTATAATAATTTTCAGGCGTGCTCTTTGTCAGCTACATACTACACATGAATAATAATTTTCAGGCGTGCTCTTTGTCAGCTACATACTACAAATGTATAATAATTTTCAGGCGTGCTCTTTGTCAACTATATACTACACATCTGTATTAATTTTCAGGCGAGTTCATTATCAGCTACATACTACACATGAATAATAATTTTCAGGCGTGCTCATTATCAGCTACATACTATACATGTATAATAATTTTCAGGCGTGCTCATTATCAGCTACATACTATACATGTATAATAATTTTCAGGCGAGCTCTTTGTCAGCTACATACTACACATGTATAATAATTTTCAGGCGTGCTCTTTGTCAACTATATACTACACATCTGTATTAATTTTCAGGCGAGTTCATTATCAGCTACATACTACACATGAATAATAATTTTCAGGCGTGCTCATTATCAGCTACATACTATACATGTACAATAATTTTCAGGCGTGCTCATTATCAGCTACATACTATACATGTATAATAATTTTCAGGCGTGCTCTTTGTCAACTATATACTACACATCTGTATTAATTTTCAGGCAAGTTCATTATCAGCTACATACTACACATGTATAATAATTTTCAGGCGTGCTCTTTGTCAGCTACATACTACACATGAATAATAATTTTCAGGCGTGCTCTTTGTCAGCTACATACTACAAATGTATAATAATTTTCAGGCGTGCTCTTTGTCAACTATATACTACACATCTGTATTAATTTTCAGGCGAGTTCATTATCAGCTACATACTACACATGAATAATAATTTTCAGGCGTGCTCATTATCAGCTACATACTATACATGTATAATAATTTTCAGGCGTGCTCATTATCAGCTACATACTATACATGTATAATAATTTTCAGGCGTGCTCTTTGTCAGCTACATACTACACATGTATAATAATTTTCAGGCGTGCTCTTTGTCAGCTACATACTATACATGTATAATAATTTTCAGGCGTGCTCTTTGTCAGCTACATACTACACATGTATAATAATTTTCAGGCGTGCTCTTTGTCAGCTACATACTACACATGTATAATAATTTTCAGGCGTCCTCTTTGTCAGCTATATACTACACATGAATAATAATTTTTAGGCGTGCTTTTTGTCAGCTATATACTAAACATGTATTATAGTTTTCAGGCGTGCTCTTTGTCAATTACATACCACATATGTATTTTTATTTTAAGCTTGCTTTTTGTTAAATTTTAATTTTTCTGAATTGTACACTTCACTTACTCATAATTTGGTAAGAGAAAAGCTCAAAAGTCTCTTTGGAAAACGTTAGCAAGAGAAACAATGAAAATTCAAATGGACTTGAGTCTATTTAAGTGTACGGTTTTTATTGTGTTTTTAATGAACCTTGAGCTACAGCACTCTATTTTGTTTGCAGATGCCAATAAAAAGAAATTTAATATATACATATATCTTTACATTGAAGACCTGTCTGTTCAGACATATTAAAACTAAGGTAATGCAAAAATTTTAAGAACAACAACAACAATATATTTGTTCAACTTCTTATTTCCATATATCTCTTGATGTTAATGGTGATAATTATGATATTGAAACATGGTTTGTTTTGTTAGGTAACAAAACATGAATTTTATGCAATAACATGCTTGAATAGAATAACAAACATGCTTGAATAGAATCAATTGACCAAGTGAGATACAGTCACTTATTACTAAGCTTCTGATCTGTCATACATGTATATGAAGTTTCAACAAGTAGTACATTAAGATGAGGTCAAGCAATTCTAAATATTTATAAGGGTTTTTGTTCATATTCATTGCAAAACAGAATTAGGTCCTATATTAATGCACATTTTGGTGATAGGTTCTATTATTGTACTAACAATATATTTTAGACAGAATATTATTAAAAGAAATATACAGTGTAACACTGAACTGAACAATAGGAAAGAGTGAATTTGCAGTTCATTGATATTTGTAATGTTTGTTACAAATTAATAAAGACCAGGTTTTGAGACAGCAAATGTACAGTACAAGATATCTACAGGTTTATTTTCTTAATATCATCAAATTCTTGTCAGATATTTCGAGGAGGGTAAAGCTGAAGGGGGTTAAATTTGCATTATGTAAATCACTGAATGTTGAAACTCTCCTTAGAGCCACATATGCCACAAGATGCCAATAAGAGTTTGCTGATTTATACGATCAATATAAATGTTGGTAAATTTTTGCTATTGATTAGTGGAGATATTGAACAAAACCCAGGACCACAAAGTCAAAATCATAACTTAAGTATACTTCACTTAAATGTACGTAGTATACGAAACAAATTAGAGTATATTCAGGATAATTTTTATGACTTTGATGTTTTGTGCTTCACTGAGACTCACTCAGATAATATTTTTCCTAACGAATCTCTTCATTTAGATACACATCCAAACCTGTATCGAAATGATATTTCGTCACACTCTGGAGGCATCCTAATATATACGACCTCAAAAATACTCACTAATCGCTTACCAGAATTTGAAGTCCTTATTCCAGATTCTATATGGATAAAAGTTAAAAATAATAGTCACGATTTTATACTTTGTGTCGTATATAGACGACCAAATTCCAATGTAAAGTTCTGGGAAAACTTGAGTACAGGAATAGAACGTGCTAATGAAATGTGTAAAAGTTTCCTCTTACTCGGTGATATAAATGAAGATCAGATGAATCCTTCAAATCATAAATTAAAAGATATCCTTATTCTTAACAATTTGAGTAACAAAATAAATGAACCGACGCGTGTTACTGAATATTCATCAACTTTGTTAGACCCTGTTGTGGTGTCTGATGACTTCGACTCCATCAGTTCCGGAGTAATATCATTACCCCCAGAAATAAGTGACCACTGTGCTACTTATGCTATTTTACCGTTTTCTTATAATACAAGTGATTGTTACGAACGAGAAATCTGGCTATATAATAAAGGAAATTATGAACTATTAAATGCAGAAATAAGCAGAACAGATTGGAATTTTTTACATACAGGAAATCTAGACGATCGATGTTTAGAGTTTTCAAATAAATTTATAAATATTGTTAAACAGTGTATACAAAAGGTCTTAATACGTCCTAACGATAAACCATGGTTTGATTCGGAGTGTAGAAGACTCATTAAAAAAAGAGATAAAGTAAGGAAAAGGGCATTAAATTCGAATATTTTAGAAGATTTGAAAGAGTTTAAAAAAATTCGAAACAAAGCTAACAATTACATTAAGCAAGCAAAAATTAAATTTTACAATAATATTGAAGAATCTCTGATAGATGCTGAACAAACAGATAAACGTAAATATTGGAAACTTGTAAAGTATTTTGTCAAAAGAAATAAACAAGATGCATCAATACCACCGTTAGTTACTACACAACCAGATGGTAATGTAAATTATGCAGTTACAGACACAGAAAAAGCAAATTGTTTGAATACATATTTCTCTTCGATCTGTAATATTGATGATTCTAACGCAACATTGCCTACTTTTGAAAGGAAGAGTGAAGCTAAACTAGAAAATATTGAAATGTTCGAAACCGAAATTTTAGATGTTATTAACAATTTAAATGTTAACAAAGCCAGTGGTCCTGATGGTATTAGTCACAAAATGTTAAAGGCTACCTCCAGTACTATTGCTAAACCATTATCAATTATATTTAACCGATCGTTACAAGAAGGTGTGTTTCCTAAAGTTTGGAAAAAAGCGAGCGTTATTCCTATATTCAAGAAAGGTGAATCCGACAAACCAAGTAATTATAGACCAATTTCTCTTTTATGTTGTTTAGGAAAGGTTCTGGAAAGGGTTATTTACAAACATATATATAATCACTTGCATTCTAACAACCTTATCTTTAAAAACCAATCCGGGTTCAGGCCTAATTATTCTAGTGTATATCAGTTAATAGAAATATATCACCAAATTTGTCAAGCGTTAGATTCTAAACAACACATGTGTATGATATTCTGTGACATCTCTAAAGCATTTGACCGTGTCTGGCACAAAGGTCTGCTATTTAAATTAAAACAAAATGGGATTGACGGGAAATTGTTAAATTGGGTAGAGAATTACTTAACCTCTCGAACACAAACCGTTACAATCGGATCGAGTCAATCACAATTGTGTTATACAAATGCTGGTGTTCCACAAGGCTCTATATTAGGACCTCTATTTTTTCTAGTGTACGTTAATGACATAGCAGAAAATTTGCTAAGTATAACAAGATTATTTGCAGATGACACTTCAATAGCTCAAACAACATCTAATATCCAAGACCTAGAAGGTATTATGCAATATGATCTACATATTATATCAAAATGGTCTAAACAATGGCTTGTTAAATTTAATCCTAACAAAACGGAAGCTCTGTTTTTTACTACAACCAGGGACCAAACTCCTCCGGTACTTTTCTTTGAGGGAGTCCAGCTTCAGTTTTGTGAACACCATAAACATTTAGGAATTACGTTAAGTAATAATGGTAAATGGCAGGAACACATTGATAACATTTACAAATCAGCTTCTAAGGTTCTAAAGAGCAAGGTTCGCTAACCACCTAAAATGGCCCCACCTCAGAAATTGATGAAAACTCCTCTGATGATGGTTTAGCATATACATTACACGAAATCAACAATTTTGATCGTACGTATGTTACCATCACGTCACAAAATGCTCTTAATTAGAGCACCTGTTAATCCAATTACCGCTCTTTATTGACGTCGTCAATTATTGATGTCATTTATTGTCTTTATTTTATTTTTTTTTTCAAATTTATTTTCAGTACAGCCCAGCAACACACTCAGATTATGCCAAAAAATCTATTGCAGATTGCCATAAAAATATAATCCGAACATTTTGTAGCAATTAACACATTTTCGGATGGACGTTATTCGGACATGTTGGCGATTTTGTGGGAAATATTATTTCTTTCCTGAAACGTGATTAAATTCATATGGTTTCATTTAAAAAATTAAAATCTTTTCTGTGAACTATAAATTTTATTTAAACTGAATATCAGTCTTTAAAACTGACTTTAAATAGATAGATAACAGAGCCTGTATAAAGCCGGTTTCAGTAACTCTAAGTAACGCGTCATATGTTAACATATAAAACAATGAATTAACATCGCTTGAAAAAAGAAACATCCAGAATAGGATTTAGAACAGGATTTAAAGACACAAACAATGTGGAAACAATGAATTGAAATAATGTGAACAATATAAAAAAATGGTTAAGAAAGTACGAAATTTTACTGGAAGATTCAAAAAATGGTTACTAAAAAATTAAAACCATGAATTGTAATTGAAGCAAACATTTTCTATGAAAATCCCTTACCTATTTGTAAAGACATACTAAAATATCTTCTCGATCTCTTGGTATTACTAGTAAAAACTGTTTTAATTAAGGAAACTTCAAACTATGCTTTGACTGAGTTAACAAAACGAAACAGTCAAAGAAATATGGCTATTAAAAATACTTATTGTAACTTTAACAGATTGTAACAATAGTGATAAATAGAAATATCATTTCATCAACATGGTTCTTTTTTAATGATCAAATTAGATCATCAACATGATCTTTCTATGTAACAAGTTTGACAAAAACAGTGTTTATATAATCTATTAAAACATAAATATCCTTATCATTCGGTATCGCTTCCAGAGGTTTCATCAATTTCAAAAATGGCAGCATCAGATAGGTGGACACTCCAGTCACGAACGCCGTAGTTCTCCCTATCACTATGTCTTGCATTTGACAGATACCACACAATAGAGGCCACATGAGAACACATCCCCACGACTCTCGAACCGCACCTGCAGGTACAATACCAGCCATCCACTGCGTCGCCTTCAACCTTCACCCATATCGTATACCTCTTGCTAGAGGTGTGTCTGCTCTGCATTCTGACGCAGAGAAGATCTGGATCGTCGGTGTTGACTGTGAAACAGTAATCATTTGTTTATATCAATCGTGTTCGTTTTCCCGCATTTTTACAACTGTATGAAAAATGAGTTTTAAGTATGCGATGAATATATATTATAAGACTTACTTCAGCTACCAGTACAGTTTATTCTTTATTGTCATTAAATATGTTTAAAATCCCTTTAATTGAAAAGGATAGATCTTATCAATTGCTAAGGGAGCGTTTTGCGATACAGAACATAATGTCACCCAATTTTTTGTCAAAAATTGCTTGTGAAGTGATTTTTAAAAATAACTTATTTTCCGTTTTCTTGAAAGAAAATGAAACAAAGTATGTCATAATTATTCATTCTATATCCGAGTCATTACCTTTGATGTCGCACTCTCCACCCAAGTGCTCTTGTATGTACGACGGGGAGAGTTTCAACTGATAAACACCAAGTGTTAGCTCACTCAACTGCTCCCTATTCAAAACTGGAAAAGAGATATCCGCCTCATCTACATTCTTCCACACCGTCTTCTTTCTGTCTAAGCCAGTCTGCTCTATCATTCTCTGCAGCTCGTTCTCTCTCTCTCGAAGCCTGAGCATTTTTTCGGCCATAGCGATATCGCTTTTCGTTTGCGCTGGGTCACTGAGGGGCGGAAAGTACTTGTTGGACATGGCGCATACTATCCGGACAAAGTCGCCAATGAACGGAATCTGACTGTTTGGCATAACATGGTCCAAGTACTTGAAACGCTTAATGCGTGCATTTGCTGACTCCACAACCCAACGAACCTGAAAAAGTAGAGCAGATTATGACTTAAGTAGAACTGTTTCATTTTCTTTTTGTACGCAATTTTTCCAGTGTTTTTTTTCACATCGTAACACTATTCTTCAACATATCTGTAGGTTTACGGTAAACCACGTATTTTTTTTTTAAGAAATAATAATTTTACAGTGAATAATAACTCGCGTTAATATTAACATCAACGATGATTTTGCTTGCTTCTTAACAGTGTCACCATTTTTTTATGAAAGAGAATTTATGTTAAATTGTCTACACCATACCTTTGTAATTAAGCGACTTGTGTTGGCATCCTCGGATTCAAGCTGCTTTTGCCCCTTCGACATGATTGCAGGCATCTTTGCATGAATGCCAATATCTTCCAACATTTCCAGGGAATCTCTGAATCCCCGGTCCACCACTAGCACGTCCCCTTCTTGAAGAAAATCCCTAGCATCGTCGATGTTGGACCTTAGGATGTGGTTCAGGATCGCTGCGTCATTATTTTTTCCATCAGCAAGGTAGGGACCCATGATGCTTACGAAATGTCCTGTGGTTGTTACAATGACCATTGGCTTTACGAGAGGGCGACCTTTGTGTAGACTATATGTTCTTCTTTGAAACTTGTAGTTGTTTGACTTGTTGATGTAAATGTATGTGCCGTCTAGAACCAAAATAATTTTATCTGTTGCACAGCCAAAGAGGGATTTTGCCAACTGTCGAGTATGATTGCGGATTATCGCTTCCCTGGTAACACTTTCGAATCCAAGGTACAGAGGCACAAAACTCCTCATCAGGGCCTCTCTGACAGTGACAATGGCCCTTCGGACGCTGGATTTCGTCATGCTGAAGATAGTGGATAGTAGCTTGTTAGAAATCCCTGACTTTAATTTAAGAAGAAACAGTCCAACGCTTGTTCTTGGAGATCTTGACGGTGTTGCCTTTATTTTGTCGTTGATGTGTGAAAAGAGATCGTCAAACTGTATTTTTGAGAGGCCTGTAAGTGAAGAGTAGTCGTTGTCATGGAGAGTATCGAAGTTCAAGAAAGAGTTCTGTTGAATACATAATGATCGCATGTTTTGAAGAAGATCAGAAATGGATGAACGGTTGAGACAGGAAGAAGGGTTGAGATGGTGGATGTTTGCAATAGAATCTGCCTTCAGGGAATTATCTAACAAGTGCACTGGGCAACATCTAGCGTCTGAATGGATCACGATGTTGTGCTGCAGAAATGCTTGAAGTCGGCCCTCTGAACCCAGGCGTACAAGTTTTGGACCAGGCCTTTTACAGACAAAACATCGTGAGTGGCTCCTGCTTGTTGACGGGATTTTCAGTATTACCTGAAATAGTAAATATTACATTATAAAACATGATTTCAGTGTATTCATAATTTTTAGATTCTAGAGTTTATTGCATTTCTATAAGAGTACTCATCAGAGTATAACTACTTATGGTGGAATTAAATCACAATGTTAACGTTTAACTTTTGTTAACAAATACAGGTTAAGGCGCTTTGTTTAGTATAATACGTATATAACTGGAAATAAACTCTTCCACATCAATGTAATTAAGTGAAACTAAACATGGTTTTAACAAGAATGCATCTAAAAATATTGATCTATGTTGATATATTTGATAATGTAGTATTTACAAGATTTATATTACAATATAAATTACATAAATATATCCTACGAACCGATGGTGGACTAATAAGCTGGCTGGTAGATGGCTGTGGCACGGTAACCGTGAACTCCCCTGTTAGATTGTTGTTATTCGATCTACTTCGGTATAGCCTTGTCCTACATGCAGGGCAGATGACATCAACGTCAGTGGGGTCAAGCGGAAGGATCTTTTTTAACAATTTCTTTGCTTTGACAGAAACGGGACGTCTGTCGGAGGCCTTGACTCTTTTCTTACAAAGGACACATTCATAATGTTTGACCATTCTGAAATACAAATCTTGAATTTTTAATTCGTCTGAAAATGGTAATTTTAATTTATATACTTTACGATTATATGCTTTTATTTTCCACTACTAAAAAAGGTTTCAATATGAATTAATTCTACGCAGCAACAAAACCAAAAAAAAAAAATCGATGTCTCCATCGGGAATAGAACTCGATTCGCCAGCGTGGTAAGCTGTGACGCTAACCACTGCACCACGGGGATTACTGACATTTTTGACGCATAAGATATAAATGATATACAAAAGATGTATGTAGTATAAAAAAATTGACAGCAGCCGACTTGTCATTATTTCTAAAAAATTAAAGTGTTGCTCAAACATACTGTTTCTAACATAATTCTTTTACAATTTCACAAAATTGAATTGACTTTAAGACTATATTGGGCAGGAATTAACCATCGTTGATACCATCTCGATAACCAATTCACTGGGTACTCACAATGACATTTGACAATGCGATATTTTATTTTCGCAATAAAGGTATTTCAAATCTAAATGCAGCAGCAATAATCGATCTCATGACAATAACGTTATTTTTGTGAGGGTCAGAAACATTTTTTTTTGTCTACGGGAATATACATACCTTTAATGTGCGGTTATACTATGGTCTCTATGAGAAGTTGTTTACACTAGCAACCCTCTGTTTCGTTCCTATTTCAGTTCGTACCAAAAAGCCGTATAAAAATGCGCTTCTCGAGTTTTATGATTTTGTAGTTTCATATACGCTTTTATAATTACTTAATAAATATTTGGCTGTCATGTACACACAAACTTATGTGTAATTTGTTTTTGATTTGGATGATTTCAATGGTTTTTATAACGATCGATCCCCTAAAACGATTTTCAGTGGATCACACAATTCTTATTTTATACTGTGGGCGCATGCGTGTTCCACAAAATAACAATAGTTTATTGTATGGAAAATGAATTCTAAATCAAACAAAGTAAGTTTAAATGTGGAACAAACATGCGCTCATATTAAGAAAATAAAAAATATCCCAAGATTATCAAGAATTTTGCCATTTTTACCAAAATAGGGGTCGAACAAAGAACCTTTATTGTTACTTTGAAAATGATTTTTATAAAAGAAAATCTAGTTTTGTGGCGTATTTATGTTGTTTAATAAAAACAAAACACAAAATGTAGTTTTTCTCTTTATTTTATTTTTCATAATTTTTGGGCCATTTACGCTGGTTAGTGATAAGTAATAAGTCGTAACACAAGATGACCTTCTATTTATCTGCAATGAAAAACAAATCATTAATTATCCCCTCGAGGCAATTTTGAATAGATTTCATTATAATCAAAATACTTTGTTTACCAGATCAAAAGGTTTCAGACATTAGTATAATTTCAGACACGTGTATAAAATTAGACATCTAAAAACAGACAAAAGTGGAAACTGAGTTTAAGGTCAACGTGTGAGAAGTGGTGTGCTTACCTTTAACTAGCTAAACATACAAAAAAGACAGATACAATCCAACTCGGATCATAAAATAGCCATATAATTTGAACATTACGAGTCTATCTTAAATCTCAGCGTGAATTTTTGTTGTGTTACATTCAGGTCGGTATCCTCATAAACCTATTTAGGTATTGCACGTCAAAAGAACGGTTTACAATTTGTAAGAATCATCATCAATATACATTTTGTTATCTTAAAACCAAAATCTATCATTTTTCATAACTAGCAAAAGCTTATGTCTCTGGTTTGTGTCTATATTTATTATACTAGATACAAACTTTGAAACAAAATTATAAATCAACGAAGGTAGCATTATAAGCGGGTAATCAACGAAGGTAGCATTATAAGCGGGTAATCAACGAAGGTAGCATTATATGCGGGTAATCAACGAAGGTAGCATTATAAGCGGGTAATCAACGAAGGTAGCATTATAAGCGGGTAATCAACGAAGGTAGCATTGTAAGCGGGTAATTAACGAAGGTAGCATTATAAGCGGGTAATTAACGAAGGTAGCATTATAAGCGGGTAATCAACGAGGGTAGCATTATAAGCGGGTAATTAACGAAGGTAGCATTATAAGCGGGTAATTAACGAATGTAGCATTGTAAGCGGGTAATCAACGAAGGTAGCATTATAAGCGGGTAATCAACGAAGGTAGCATTGTAAGCGGGTAATTAACGAAGGTAGCATTATAAGCGGGTAATTAACGAAGGTAGCATTATAAGCGGGTAATCAACGAAGGTAGCATTGTAAGCGGGTAATCAACGAAGGTAGCATTGTAAGCGGGTAATCAACGAAGGTAGCATTGTAAGCGGGTAATTAACGAAGGTAGCATTGTAAGCGGGTAATCAACGAAGGTAGCATTGTAAGCGGGTAATCAACGAAGGTAGCATTATAAGCGGGTAATCAACGAAGGTAGCATTGTAAGCGGGTAATCAACGAAGGTAGCATTGTAAGTGGGTAATCAACGAAGGTAGCATTATAATCGGGTAATCAACGAAGGTAGCATTATAAGCGGGTAATCAACGAAGGTAGCATTATAAGCGGGTAATCAACGAAGGTAGCATTATAAGCGGGTAATCAACGAAGGTAGCATTATAAGCGGGTAATCAACGAAAGTGGCATTCTAAGCGGGTAATCAACGAAGGTAGCATTGTAAGCGGGTAATCAACGAAGGTAGCATTGTAAGCGGGTAATCAACGAAGGTAGCATTGTAAGCGGGTAATCAACGAAGGTAGCATTGTAAGCGGGTAATCAACGAGGGTAGCATTGTAAGCGGGTAATCAACGAAGGTAGCATTGTATGCGGGTAATCAACGAAGGTAGCATTGTATGCGGGTAATCAACGAAGGTAGCATTGTAAGCGGGTAATCAACGAAGGTAGTATAATAAGCGGGTAATCAACGAAGGTAGCATTATAAGCGGGTAAAGGATATAGAGCGTATGTGAAGATTTTCTTACCTTATCACTGAAGCTATTAAAACTTCTCAGGCATTTAAAGCCCTAGACCGTACGTTAAATAAGATCTATTATAGCACAGGTGATCTGTTTGTACTAGTACTTCTGTTTTGCCAGAAGCAGCAGACAAATTTTAAATGACGTCCATCTCTGCCCTTCCTCCTCTATATTTACCTATTATCAACTTGTTAGGGTCGATTCCTAAAATTGACGATCAATTGCTTGCACCAATTTTTTTATATAAAATTGGCCTAAAAATTGAATTCATTTGATCAGTGAGGTGCTATTTGGAGCTAAGTCTTGAATACATGTATGTGTCGAAATCATATAGCTGGTTTATAGTTTTCATAAGATGTTCACATATTTTTTTGAAATCATAAAACGCAAGCAGATGGTTGAGAAACGCCGAACTCCCGACTCAGAGGTCACTTATTCGAATCCCACTAGCTGTAGGACTATCCAGTGACTCCACATTCCACACTGTCAGAGCAAGCACCGGTTCACATCCGGCAATGAGGCATAGTTAGAGATAGTTATAAGCTGAAAGAATCCATTCATTGCCCGTTTGGTTTAAAAAAAAACAAAGCTACAACTTCAAGACTTTTCATGTGTTAAGTTATTAAGCTTGAAATTTAAGTCGTAAAAGAAGTTTATCACTGTAAGTGGAGACTTACGTTGAACATAAATATATCTGTAAAGATGTCTATCATTTAGCTTAATAGTAATTCACGGTATTAGATGTCCGACACTGAAAGCTTTTTTTATTAATCAATTCCTGAAGATAACTATTTAACGGCTTCAACTGTGATATTTTCAGCTTGTTCGTGTTCCATTTAACGTCTAGGATGAACGCAAATTTTCAGGAAAAAATATCACCAAATAAAATTATCAAACGCAGTCTCCAGTCGTCTTTTACCAGTTCTGTAACATTATTTCCTAGTAATACATATATTTTTATGCAAGATCAGAGGTTAAGTAAGCATTTAAAACTATATAAAGTTAATAATGTGGATAAAAAATGAATAGTATTTATCATTACACTGAAATGTTTCAACTGGTGTCTGTTTCTTGTCCACATAGATCTTTGATGTTTCAAGATATACGTAATTAGTCATTTTTCATCTTGTCATATAATTATTAAGCTTTATAATTGTTACTCGATCTTTATTCTTTTATATATTCATTAAGTACAATGTATTTTATGTAAACATTTTGTAATTTTTTTTCTAGACTCGTGTCTTAGTCTGATATCAAACTAAGATCATAGTCCTTTTTTTAGATACTTCCAGTGGTTAAGTTCAATAATTTCCCGCCTAAGTGTATTTAATATTATTCGATGTATTAAATACGGCCAACATAGAAATGATTCCATTTCGTACTTAAAATACATTAATATTTTTCTGCAAGATAACAAGCTTGAAAGAATATTAATATTTGAGTATCACAAGTATTTTAGTTAAGGGAATAGACTTGTGACATCTAAAGTAAGAAAATATGGACAATGAAAAATGTTCATAAAAAAGCTAATTAGTGGATCACCAATCCTAAATACTGTTTCAGTGGAAGTAAAACAAATCCCACTTGTAGAGAAAACATAATGACGTTAAATTTGAAGATCGAAGACAATGGTTACACAGTGTTGTCCACGTGCTCTATCCATTCTCTGTACGGCATTTTAATAAGACAATGAGAACTGTGTGATTTGAAATTGTGTGGATAATGTCGTTTTTCATTTCCATTATTTAAAATGCACCCACTTTCTCGTTTGAATTAACTGCCGTCACTTGCTTGGATTTTTGTCATTTGCTTTTTTAGATAATTACAATGGCACTTATTATAAATTTTTGGTTTAATGTCTGGAAGACATTCCTTAAAGAATTTCAATGATTTTTTTTCTTTTCCCAGGAAAATGCTAGCTATTCCGGTTTGATTTTTTATTGCAGTTAAAACTAGAATGTTGTTAATTCCTCACTAATTACTTGGAATTTGATGCTTTGATAACTTTAGATAATAATTCATGTTGCTCATACCCGTAACTCAATACATGATCATTAAATTCGAAAAAAAATCGATTCTCTGAAGCAGCTGTCAGAATTATACATTATACGTCTTTAAAATACATGCAATACTTCCGAACGTTTTGCTTGAGCGGAGCTCGTTTCTTTCAGACACTTTAAGAAAATAAGTAATTATAAAAGCATATTGTTGTAAATCAATTAAAAGTGATTTTTAAGTATTGTTTGAAGAAAACGTTTTGAGAAAAAACAGTGGTAATCTTTTGTATGATATTTTATGGCATTGCTAAACATTTTTACACACATTTTGAAAGGTTGTTTTCATATTCCCTTGTGCATGCATAGGGTAAACATTGTCAAAGGTGCATGCACAAATTCATGTTTATATGATAAAAATGATTGCAACCGGCTCATTGAGCCTAAAAGTCACCTTAAGAACAAAGAGAAATTCAAATGTAATCTATTAGATTTTGCAACACCATATATGTTAGCCCAAATAAAAAGAAAATAGTGTTAAGAAAAGCACAAATGACACCATTTTTGTGAAATTTCAAAGTTTACCTTCAGTTTGTCAATAAATTTACAATTTAAAATTAAAACAGAATTTTTAAAGAAGTGGCCTAAGTATTATTTTTACGCCAAAATGAAATGAAAATATTTTTTGGAGAAAAAAAAAGTGTGTCGCATTTTATGTAATTTCATTGGGTGTCTGCTAATCTAAAAATCAATGAATTTAAGGGAAATTATCTTGGTCTGGGAATCTGTCTGTATCCCATACAATGGCTAAATTTACAATAACTGGCCACTTCAAAGATGAACTTTAAGAATAAACTGTCCGGAAATGCATCAAAGCCATTAGTATGGTTAATAGTAAAATCGTTTTACCAACATAAACACAGGCGTTTCCTTGTAGATTTGGTAAACTATCAATATTCGCTTTATTTATAACCCGTTGATTTGTTACAACACCCCTTATAGTCATCATGAACAGTCACAAACATACAGAAATGACGCGTTTTTGTTTCATAGAGTATGGAATGGTGCAATGTCATGCCAACAAAGAATGTGTTGTGACTTTTAACTCTATTGAAACCCCCTTAACCGACTTAAAGTTTATAAGATCACACGAAGGAGTGCAACGTGAGAAAAATGATTGCGTTCGTGTTTATTTACTTTTTCCACAACTAAATAACACTCTGTAGGAAAACAACATGATTATTTACTCAGTTACATGATAAACTAATCAAAACTAACATGAGGGAGACAGTATAAAAAAGTTCAGACATTCATTGTAGATCATTTATGTACTTACAAGCACGAAGAATCGACGAGCCTTAGAACTTTGTGACAAACGCACGGCTGCAAACGTAGATGTACCCAAGAAGGGAGAATGAAATTTTTCACACTTACTTATTAGTGTTTGTGACTGAATACTTTGACTTAACACACTAACTAATTCAGTAAGAGAGAATAAAATTTGGGTCAATAATTCATAGATAAAGATTAAATTTCCAATTTCTGGTTTTCAGTCAAAGAGACTAAATATTTACAGAATTATTTATATTATTAGGGAAACAAACTATACATTTTCAAGGAAAAGGACTTGTAAAAACTTTACACATTTCTTCAATTAAACACGGACACACAACGTAGACAATCTACCTTGTTCATGCCAGGAAATCTAATCGCTATACACACTAGCTTATTCAATCAGAGAGACAAAGACTGTACGCTTTATTAAAATTTCAGTGGCATAAATAGTGCAAAGAAGTAAAATCTTATTAAATAACAAGTCTTCAAACAGCTTTAGATTCAGAGTCAGACGAATACAATGTGTAAATCCAAATAACTCGTGCAATTCAAAATTGTCATCTTATTTCTGAAAGTTCTAAGGCCATCTCCAATATCAGTGTACATCTGATCATCTGTCTTCCTAATGATAAAAAATATCATTATATTGATAAAAAAATCGCTTTGAGGAAATTGTGACAGAATTTCCATAAATTCTGAAATAACTGAAATAATATACATGTATATTGGTATACATATTATATATTAGTATATATTAATTTATCTGACCTTTCGAAGCAGCATCTGTCAGCTTCCTTATAAAAGCATTCACGTGTCTCAGCTTGGTACATTTGATTTGAGAAGCCAAGGATGGTCAACATGAAAATGTGCTATTTAATAGAATAATCAGCCTAATCCAAAGGTTATTGAAAATCAAGTGAACAAAACAAAGTCAAGCCAAAGTTTATTTGGCAAAAACATATACATGTCAAAAAACACTGTGGCAGTACAAGCGAATATTACAAAAAAAGAAAGATAAATATACAGTATGAGTGGAATATTATCAATAAACTACAACACATGTATAATAATTTTCAGGCGTGCTCTTTGTCAGCTACATACTATACATGTATAAAAATTTTCAGGCGTGCTCTTTGTCAACTACATACTATACATGTATAATAATTTTCAGGCGTGCTTTTTGTCAGCTACATACTATACATGTATAAAAATTTTCAGGCGTCCTCTTTGTCAGCTACATACTACACATGAATAATAATTTTCAGGCGTGCTCTTTGTCAGCTACATACTACACATGAATAATTATTTTCAGGTGTGCTCTTTGTCAACTACATACTACACATGAATAATAATTTTCAGGCGTGCTCTTTGTCAGCTACATACTATACATGTATAAAAAATTTCAGGCGTCCTCTTTGTCAGCTACATACTACACATGAATAATAATTTTCAGGCGTGCTCTTTGTCAGCTACATACTACACATGAATAATTATTTTCAGGTGTGCTCTTTGTCAACTACATACTACACATGAATAATAATTTTCAGGCGTGCTCTTTGTCAGCTACATACTACACATGAATAATTATTTTCAGGTGTGCTCTTTGTCAACTACATACTACACATGAATAATAATTTTCAGGCGTGCTCTTTGTCAGCTACATACTATACATGTATAAAAATTTTCAGGCGTCCTCTTTGTCAGCTACATACTACACATGAATAATAATTTTCAGGCGTGCTCTTTGTCAGCTACATACTACACATGAATAATTATTTTCAGGTGTGCTCTTTGTCAACTACATACTACACATGAATAATAATTTTCAGGCGTGCTCTTTGTCAGCTACATACTACACATGAATAATAAATTTCAGGCGTGCTCTTTGTCAACTACATACTACACATGAATAATAATTTTCAGGCGTGCTCTTTGTCAGCTACATACTTCACATGAATAATTATTTTCAGGTGTGCTCTTTGTCAACTACATACTACACATGAATAATTATTTTCAGGTGTGCTCTTTGTCAACTATATACTACACATCTGTATTAATTTTCAGGCGAGTTCATTATCAACTACATACTACACATGAATAAAAATTTTCAGGCGTGCTCTTTGTCAACTACATACTATACATGTATAATAATTTTCAGGCGTGCTTTTTGTCAGCTACATACTATACATGTATAAAAATTTTCAGGCGTCTTCTTTGTCAGCTACATACTACACATGAATAATAATTTTCAGGCGTGCTCTTTGTCAGCTACATACTACACATGAATAATTATTTTCAGGTGTGCTCTTTGTCAACTACATACTATACATGTATAATTATTTTCAGGCGTGCTCTTTGTCAACTACATACTACACATGAATAATTATTTTCAGGCGAGTTCATTATCAACTACATACTACACATGAATAATAATTTTCAGGCGTGCTCTTTGTCAGCTACATACTATACATGTATAATTATTTTCAGGCGTGCTCTTTGTCAACTACATACTATACATGTATAATTATTTTCAGGCGTGCTCTTTGTCAACTACATACTATACATGTATAATTATTTTCAGGCGTGCTCTTTGTCAGCTACATACTATACATGTATAATTTTTTTCAGGCGTGCTCTTTGTCAACTACATACTATACATGTATAATTATTTTCAGGCGTGCTCTTTGTCAACTACATACTATACATGTATAATTATTTTCAGGCGTGCTCTTTGTCAACTACATACTATACATGTATAATTATTTTCAGGCGTGCTCTTTGTCAGCTACATACTATACATGTATAATTTTTTTCAGGCGTGCTCTTTGTCAACTACATACTATACATGTATAATTATTTTCAGGCGTGCTCTTTGTCAACTACATACTAAACATGTATAATTATTTTCAGGTGTGCTCTTTGTCAACTACATACTATACATGTATAATTATTTTCAGGCGTCCTCTTTGTCAACTACATACTACACATGAATAATTATTTTCAGGTGTGCTCTTTGTCAACTACATACTGCACATTTATAATCAATTTCAGGCGTGCTCTTTGTCAACAACATACTAAACATGTATAATTATTTTCAGGCGTCCTCTTTGTCAACTACATACTACACATGAATAATTATTTTCAGGTGTGCTCTTTGTCAACTACATACTGCACATTTATAATCAATTTCAGGCGTGCTCTTTGTCAACAACATACTTAACATGTTTAATAAATTTCAGGCGTGCTCTTTGTCATATACATACTACTCATTTATATTAATTTTCAGGTATGCTCTTTGTCAACTACGTACTACACATGTATAATAAATTTCAGGCGTGCTCTTTGTCAACTATATACTACACATCTGTATTAATTTTCAGGCGAGTTCATTATCAGCTACATACTACACATGTATAATAATTTTCAGGCGTGCTCTTTGTCAGCTACATACTACACATGAATAATAATTTTCAGGCGTGCTCTTTGTCAGCTACATACTACACATGTATAATAATTTTCAGGCGTGCTCTTTGTCAACTATATACTACACATGAATAATTATTTTCAGGTGTGCTCTTTGTCAACTATATACTACACATCTGTATTAATTTTCAGGCGAGTTCATTATCAACTACATACTACACATGAATAAAAATTTTCAGGCGTCCTCTTTGTCAACTACATACTATACATGTATAATAATTTTCAGGCGTGCTTTTTGTCAGCTACATACTATACATGTATAAAAATTTTCAGGCGTCTTCTTTGTCAGCTACATACTACACATGAATAATAATTTTCAGGCGTGCTCTTTGTCAGCTACATACTACACATGAATAATTATTTTCAGGTGTGCTCTTTGTCAACTACATACTATACATGTATAATTATTTTCAGGCGTGCTCTTTGTCAACTACATACTACACATGAATAATTATTTTCAGGCGAGTTCATTATCAACTACATACTACACATGAATAATAATTTTCAGGCGTGCTCTTTGTCAGCTACATACTATACATGTATAATTATTTTCAGGCGTGCTCTTTGTCAACTACATACTATACATATATAATTATTTTCAGGCGTGCTCTTTGTCAACTACATACTATACATGTATAATTATTTTCAGGCGTGCTCTTTGTCAGCTACATACTATACATGTATAATTTTTTTCAGGCGTGCTCTTTGTCAACTACATACTATACATGTATAATTATTTTCAGGCGTGCTCTTTGTCAACTACATACTATACATGTATAATTATTTTCAGGTGTGCTCTTTGTCAACTACATACTATACATGTATAATTATTTTCAGGCGTCCTCTTTGTCAACTACATACTACACATGAATAATTATTTTCAGGTGTGCTCTTTGTCAACTACATACTGCACATTTATAATCAATTTCAGGCGTGCTCTTTGTCAACAACATACTAAACGTGTATAATTATTTTCAGGCGTCCTCTTTGTCAACTACATACTACACATGAATAATTATTTTCAGGTGTGCTCTTTTTCAACTACATACTGCACATTTATAATCAATTTCAGGCGTGCTCTTTGTCAACAACATACTAAACATGTATAATAAATTTCAGGCGTGCTCTTTGTCATATACATACTACTCATTTATATTAATTTTCAGGTATGCTCTTTGTCAACTACGTACTACACATGTATAATAAATTTCAGGCGTGCTCTTTGTCAACTATATACTACACATCTGTATTAATTTTCAGGCGAGTTCATTATCAGCTACATACTACACATGTATAATAATTTTCAGGCGTGCTCTTTGTCAGCTACATACTACACATGAATAATAATTTTCAGGCGTGCTCTTTGTCAGCTACATACTACAAATGTATAATAATTTTCAGGCGTGCTCTTTGTCAACTATATACTACACATCTGTATTAATTTTCAGGCGAGTTCATTATCAGCTACATACTACACATGAATAATAATTTTCAGGCGTGCTCATTATCAGCTACATACTATACATGTATAATAAATTTCAGGCGTGCTCTTTGTCAACTATATACTACACATCTGTATTAATTTTCAGGCGAGTTCATTATCAGCTACATACTACACATGTATAATAATTTTCAGGCGTGCTCTTTGTCAGCTACATACTACACATGAATAATAATTTTCAGGCGTGCACTTTGTCAGCTACATACTACACATGTATAATAATTTTCAGGCGTGCTCTTTGTCAGCTATATACTACACATCTGTATTAATTTTCAGGCGAGTTCATTATCAGCTACATACTACACATGTATAATAATTTTCAGGCGTGCTCTTTGTCAGCTACATACTACACATGAATAATAATTTTCAGGCGTGCTCTTTGTCAGCTACATACTACAAATGTATAATAATTTTCAGGCGTGCTCTTTGTCAACTATATACTACACATCTGTATTAATTTTCAGGCGAGTTCATTATCAGCTACATACTACACATGAATAATAATTTTCAGGCGTGCTCATTATCAGCTACATACTATACATGTATAATAATTTTCAGGCGTGCTCATTATCAGCTACATACTATACATGTATAATAATTTTCAGGCGAGCTCTTTGTCAGCTACATACTACACATGTATAATAATTTTCAGGCGTGCTCTTTGTCAACTATATACTACACATCTGTATTAATTTTCAGGCGAGTTCATTATCAGCTACATACTACACATGAATAATAATTTTCAGGCGTGCTCATTATCAGCTACATACTATACATGTACAATAATTTTCAGGCGTGCTCATTATCAGCTACATACTATACATGTATAATAATTTTCAGGCGTGCTCTTTGTCAACTATATACTACACATCTGTATTAATTTTCAGGCAAGTTCATTATCAGCTACATACTACACATGTATAATAATTTTCAGGCGTGCTCTTTGTCAGCTACATACTACACATGAATAATAATTTTCAGGCGTGCTCTTTGTCAGCTACATACTACAAATGTATAATAATTTTCAGGCGTGCTCTTTGTCAACTATATACTACACATCTGTATTAATTTTCAGGCGAGTTCATTATCAGCTACATACTACACATGAATAATAATTTTCAGGCGTGCTCATTATCAGCTACATACTATACATGTATAATAATTTTCAGGCGTGCTCATTATCAGCTACATACTATACATGTATAATAATTTTCAGGCGTGCTCTTTGTCAGCTACATACTACACATGTATAATAATTTTCAGGCGTGCTCTTTGTCAGCTACATACTATACATGTATAATAATTTTCAGGCGTGCTCTTTGTCAGCTACATACTACACATGTATAATAATTTTCAGGCGTGCTCTTTGTCAGCTACATACTACACATGTATAATAATTTTCAGGCGTCCTCTTTGTCAGCTATATACTACACATGAATAATAATTTTTAGGCGTGCTTTTTGTCAGCTATATACTAAACATGTATTATAGTTTTCAGGCGTGCTCTTTGTCAATTACATACCACATATGTATTTTTATTTTAAGCTTGCTTTTTGTTAAATTTTAATTTTTCTGAATTGTACACTTCACTTACTCATAATTTGGTAAGAGAAAAGCTCAAAAGTCTCTTTGGAAAACGTTAGCAAGAGAAACAATGAAAATTCAAATGGACTTGAGTCTATTTAAGTGTACGGTTTTTATTGTGTTTTTAATGAACCTTGAGCTACAGCACTCTATTTTGTTTGCAGATGCCAATAAAAAGAAATTTAATATATACATATATCTTTACATTGAAGACCTGTCTGTTCAGACATATTAAAACTAAGGTAATGCAAAAATTTTAAGAACAACAACAATATATTTGTTCAACTTCTTATTTCCATATATCTCTTGATGTTAATGGTGATAATTATGATATTGAAACATGGTTTGTTTTGTTAGGTAACAAAACATGAATTTTATGCAATAACATGCTTGAATAGAATAACAAACATGCTTGAATAGAATCAATTGACCAAGTGAGATACAGTCACTTATTACTAAGCTTCTGATCTGTCATACATGTATATGAAGTTTCAACAAGTAGTACATTAAGATGAGGTCAAGCAATTCTAAATATTTATAAGGGTTTTTGTTCATATTCATTGCAAAACAGAATTAGGTCCTATATTAATGCACATTTTGGTGATAGGTTCTATTATTGTACTAACAATATATTTTAGACAGAATATTATTAAAAGAAATATACAGTGTAACACTGAACTGAACAATAGGAAAGAGTGAATTTGCAGTTCATTGATATTTGTAATGTTTGTTACAAATTAATAAAGACCAGGTTTTGAGACAGCAAATGTACAGTACAAGATATCTACAGGTTTATTTTCTTAATATCATCAAATTCTTGTCAGATATTTCGAGGAGGGTAAAGCTGAAGGGGGTTAAATTTGCATTATGTAAATCACTGAATGTTGAAACTCTCCTTAGAGCCACATATGCCACAAGATGCCAATAAGAGTTTGCTGATTTATACGATCAATATAAATGTTGGTAAATTTTTGTTATTGATTAGTGGAGATATTGAACAAAACCCAGGACCACAAAGTCAAAATCATAACTTAAGTATACTTCACTTAAATGTACGTAGTATACGAAACAAATTAGAGTATATTCAGGATAATTTTTATGACTTTGATGTTTTGTGCTTCACTGAGACTCACTCAGATAATATTTTTCCTAACGAATCTCTTCATTTAGATACACATCCAAACCTGTATCGAAATGATATTTCGTCACACTCTGGAGGCATCCTAATATATACGACCTCAAAAATACTCACTAATCGCTTACCAGAATTTGAAGTCCTTATTCCAGATTCTATATGGATAAAAGTTAAAAATAATAGTCACGATTTTATACTTTGTGTCGTATATAGACGACCAAATTCCAATGTAAAGTTCTGGGAAAACTTGAGTACAGGAATAGAACGTGCTAATGAAATGTGTAAAAGTTTCCTCTTACTCGGTGATATAAATGAAGATCAGATGAATCCTTCAAATCATAAATTAAAAGATATCCTTATTCTTAACAATTTGAGTAACAAAATAAATGAACCGACGCGTGTTACTGAATATTCATCAACTTTGTTAGACCCTGTTGTGGTGTCTGATGACTTCGACTCCATCAGTTCCGGAGTAATATCATTACCCCCAGAAATAAGTGACCACTGTGCTACTTATGCTATTTTACCGTTTTCTTATAATACAAGTGATTGTTACGAACGAGAAGTCTGGCTATATAATAAAGGAAATTATGAACTATTAAATGCAGAAATAAGCAGAACAGATTGGAATTTTTTACATACAGGAAATCTAGACGATCGATGTTTAGAGTTTTCAAATAAATTTATAAATATTGTTAAACAGTGTATACAAAAGGTCTTAATACGTCCTAACGATAAACCATGGTTTGATTCGGAGTGTAGAAGACTCATTAAAAAAAGAGATAAAGTAAGGAAAAGGGCATTAAATTCGAATATTTTAGAAGATTTGAAAGAGTTTAAAAAAATTCGAAACAAAGCTAACAATTACATTAAGCAAGCAAAAATTAAATTTTACAATAATATTGAAGAATCTCTGATAGATGCTGAACAAACAGATAAACGTAAATATTGGAAACTTGTAAAGTATTTTGTCAAAAGAAATAAACAAGATGCATCAATACCACCGTTAGTTACTACACAACCAGATGGTAATGTAAATTATGCAGTTACAGACACAGAAAAAGCAAATTGTTTGAATACATATTTCTCTTCGATCTGTAATATTGATGATTCTAACGCAACATTGCCTACTTTTGAAAGGAAGAGTGAAGCTAAACTAGAAAATATTGAAATGTTCGAAACCGAAATTTTAGATGTTATTAACAATTTAAATGTTAACAAAGCCAGTGGTCCTGATGGTATTAGTCACAAAATGTTAAAGGCTACCTCCAGTACTATTGCTAAACCATTATCAATTATATTTAACCGATCGTTACAAGAAGGTGTGTTTCCTAAAGTTTGGAAAAAAGCGAGCGTTATTCCTATATTCAAGAAAGGTGAATCCGACAAACCAAGTAATTATAGACCAATTTCTCTTTTATGTTGTTTAGGAAAGGTTCTGGAAAGGGTTATTTACAAACATATATATAATCACTTGCATTCTAACAACCTTATCTTTAAAAACCAATCCGGGTTCAGGCCTAATTATTCTAGTGTATATCAGTTAATAGAAATATATCACCAAATTTGTCAAGCGTTAGATTCTAAACAACACATGTGTATGATATTCTGTGACATCTCTAAAGCATTTGACCGTGTCTGGCACAAAGGTCTGCTATTTAAATTAAAACAAAATGGGATTGACGGGAAATTGTTAAATTGGGTAGAGAATTACTTAACCTCTCGAACACAAACCGTTACAATCGGATCGAGTCAATCACAATTGTGTTATACAAATGCTGGTGTTCCACAAGGCTCTATATTAGGACCTCTATTTTTTCTAGTGTACGTTAATGACATAGCAGAAAATTTGCTAAGTATAACAAGATTATTTGCAGATGACACTTCAATAGCTCAAACAACATCTAATATCCAAGACCTAGAAGGTATTATGCAATATGATCTACATATTATATCAAAATGGTCTAAACAATGGCTTGTTAAATTTAATCCTAACAAAACGGAAGCTCTGTTTTTTACTACAACCAGGGACCAAACTCCTCCGGTACTTTTCTTTGAGGGAGTCCAGCTTCAGTTTTGTGAACACCATAAACATTTAGGAATTACGTTAAGTAATAATGGTAAATGGCAGGAACACATTGATAACATTTACAAATCAGCTTCTAAGGTTCTAAATTTGATGAAAGTTTTGAAATTTAAATTAAACAGGAAAACGTTAAACCAAATTTATTTATCATACATGCGACCATTATTGGAATATGCAGCAGTAGTATGGGATAGCTGTACAGAACTTGATAAAGATAGGTTAGAAAAATTACAGTATGAAGCAGCACGTGTCGTGACAGGGTTAACCCGTTCTGTCTCTATAAATAACTTAATTGGTGAAATAGGTTGGTTATCATTAAATGATCGGCGACAGTTTCAGAAGTTGGTCATAATGTTCAAACTTAAAAACGGGTTATTACCCAATGAATTTTCAACAATATTTCCAAGAAATGTGAATGAAAAGAGCACTTATAATTTACGAAATTCACAAAATTATACCGTCATGCCAAGAAGAACTACACTGTTTTCAAAATCCTTCGTGCCATCTAGTGTTGATTTATGGAACAATTTACCAGATCACATGAAAGAGCTGCCAACACTAATGAATTTCAAACAGAACCTTAAGGCTTATTTTTTTAAAACAAACAATATGCCTCCCTTTTATTTAGATGGGGAAAGGAAATTGTCAGTTATACATGCACGCTTGCGAAATGGATGTAGTAACTTAAATTATGATCTATGTAAGAACAAATTAAGAAATGATGCACTTTGTACTTGCAATACAGGTATTGAAAATGTTGAACACTTCCTATTTAAATGTCCATTGTTCTTACAACAGAGAATATCCTTATTTAGGGGCACACACAAATTTCATCCTTTAAATGTTCAAACATTACTATGTGGTAAAGAAGAACTTTCAGATGTAGACAACACGAGCATTTTTAGAGCAGTACAAAAATATATACACGAAACCGGCAGATTTAATTAATTAGTTATTGGTGTCTTCTAATCTGTACGTGTTTGTTCAGTGGCGATAAAGTTGGGGGGGGGGATCTGGGCGCAGCACACCACATCTTTGTACGTGCAGCACTAGAACTATTTCTCTATATATTTTATATGTCTGCTTATCGTCTTTTTTGTAGTTAAAATTTAAAAAATATGTTAAAATTGTCCTCTGACCTATGTGAAACTGTAATTGTATTGTATTTGGGGAGGGCCGATTAATAAGTGGTAAGCACTTGTGGCCCAAACCTTTTGCTTTTCAAGAATGCAATAAAGTATGTTTAAACCAGAGCCACATATGCCATTCCACCTTGGAAGATGTCACCGCAAATATCTATGCATGCTCTCTCTCTCTCTCTCTCTCTCTCTCTCTCTCTCTCTCCCTATCTATCTATCTATCTAACATCTATCTATTTATCTATCTATCTATCTATCTATCGTCGGTACCGGTTGCCCTGATGTCTTTAATGTCTGACACTTTATGTATTGTTACACGAAAAGATATAGCCAGGGGTAGTTGTGTCCGCTGGACCATAATTCTTCTTTTTCGCACAATGAATTGGACTATTTTTGGTTTTATTTCAATTGGTGTGTGCTCGTTTTCTTTGTGTATTGCCCCTAGTTTTGGATTCTTGACTTTATTACCTGAATGTCGTTTCCTGTTTGGCTACCTACTCGTACTCTATTAAATAGTGATGCACATCAACAAAATAAAATGAACAGCAGTAATTTTGTTTGCCACGTGTTGAACAAATCTGGCCTGCATTTTTCATACACATGTTGAAGTTGTACCCTAAAATTAAGTTTACATGAGCTTAAATGGTATATTTTTGGAACAAATTATTCAAATTGCCACTAAATATACAAAAAAAGTTCAAACAATATTGACATGAAAACCGATTTTCAGCATCTCCCCTGCCTCCACTATTCGGACACCTGGTATGAATAGAGTATTTACGAAAACCCGCTATGACTTTGTTATTACAATGCTTATTCTCCAAATTAAACACAACTTTAATATTAAAGTTGACTTCATCAATTAAGTTAAGATGCTTCACCCTTTGCAGGAATCTTAGACAGAAAACCTCCCTATAAATCATGTATATAAAGACAGAAACATATACATATATATAGTACACGTCTCTGATAAACACAATGGAGCATAACGTCAAGATATATTCAAATATAAACAATATTACTAGACAGTCACTTGATTCTGTCCGAGAATTTCCGGAATAACACAACATCCAAATCAAGCATTCGCAAATTGATTCAACAGATAGTTCATCGTAAAAATACGTAATGCTTCGGCAATATTCGGATCTTCTAACAGCCAATCGAAACTTAGAATTACATAATACTGGATAACACTAACCTCGCTCTAATTGTACATACAGGAATATATAATACTGGAAATTTTCTGTACAGAAAAAAGAACTAAATCGCATGTAATGAACATAGCGCATTTTTTACAGAAGGTTCTTATGATAATTATATTTAAAGTTTAAGGACATGTCAAGACTTGATCGTGTCGGTCTCTATCTGACTAGATAATATTCATAGTAGATTTATGTCCAACGCTCTACATCCTTTGAGGTTCATTTTTCAAAGCTTGATCACTTTTCTAGAGCTTGTAACAATGACAAATTTTTCAATGAACGCAATTTTTGCACAACAGGGAAACATTTGAAACAGGGTTTATTATATTTATAAATTGAATCTCCATAAAACAATGGTTGAGAAATACCTTGTTGAGATAGTGATTTTAAACTGCAATTGTATCATTGATTTAAATCTGGGTATCGGCAATAAAACTTGCAAACGTTTAACTTAATGTGGTATTTTGTGCTACTTACACCATACATTTAGAAAAAAACGTTTGTTATTTTGTTATTTTTAAAACTATTTTATTTTCATTATTCATTTCTAGAATATTTCTTTTATTTAAATTCAATTTGAATAATAACTTCCTACACTGCTTCAAGACTGGCAACTGGGGATGGTCCATCCGAAACTGTGCTGGTACCCCCAGTTCTTATATTTATAATATAAATGAAACATTTTAATCGTTCTACAAAATGGACTCTCGAACAAGTAAAACATTAAGCAATTAATTACAATATGTAATAATGAAGGGGAGAAATATATTCAAAAATACATAGTCATATTTGCAAAGGTTTTTATAATGGCTGAAGCTGTCTAGCAGTAATTCCGAAATCTAGAATGTTATTACCGCTCTTATTAAGTGTATATAACATAAACTTAAGATAAAGAAAAACTTGATTCTTTTCCATTTACATGCATTAATACTTAAAGAACCCAGATGTGAATACGTTTTAACATGCAGGTATTACATATAAACGAAATAGATAATATTGATCTATTAATAAACGATCTATGTATTAAGAGGACGTTTTGAGGTTGAAATTGACAAGATCTCTGATATATTAGACTCATCATGTTCTTTTTGTATAATCCGGATGTTTGCCTCATTTATTTGCTTTAACGTGTTTGCTCTTAACAAACGGAGCGTTGTGGCTTTGTGCATCAGTTTAATTATACATCAGGATTTAGAAGACTTTGCGCAATATTTGAAACAGGTTTCAATGTCATTGATAATAAAGACTTATGTTCTTCAACTGTATGATACAGTAAACGATTTCTAAAGGTTGAAATGAATACTATTTCAGGTCTAGTCAAAGTCTAGACAATGCTTAATTTAAAAAAAAAACAATAAAAAAACGAACAACAGTTGTCGAAGACACATCAAAAACACATATATTGTTATTTAGTGCATACCGCTTATTCACTATAGTCAATCTGTTTGACAGATTTGACAGGTGATGAACATACAAAAAAGTAGAAAAACATATCTGGTAAATCCACAGTCAAAAAACACAGCCTTCCTACACAGTCAAAAAGTAGAGGAAAATACAGCATAAATTCATTTTTTTTAAAGGGGGGCACCCCAAACAAAGAAAATGAGAACCCGAACGGTAGCCGCCTTAGAACGGTCAGTGACAAATTATTTGCCACTGGAGTTTAAACCAGGTTCTGGGGTTACAAATCTGTTTTTTTTTATGTTATTAATGTCTTTTCAATACTAACGTAATAATTATCAAACTGCATCAATAGAAATATTTGTGGAAACCGCTCCTCTGGTTTGTAATATTAAAAATCAAAAAGACTGCCCAAGTCACTCAACGATGAAATCAAATTTAGTCCATGTACCTTTGCAGGTATTTAATTTAATCATAATGCAAAATACGAGGCAAATTGTGTATGCATATATCAAATTATATAATACCTTGGTGCATATTTGACATACATTCATCATGTTATAAGATATTTAGTCTTTTATATATACAATAGTCATACAAACTTGAAATTTAATCTCCTTTTGGAAAACAGAAACAACTATTGTCCTATGAAACAAGGAAGTTGTCAGATAAATGTATATTTAAATTGATAGGAGACTGAAATGGATTTCATTATATTGAAACAAGAAACTGGCTGACCGAAATGTTCTTATTCGGAAGATATAGAAAGAGGAAATTAACGAAATGTAGTTTATTGTGCCGAAAGTAATCCAAATGGAATTGAATTTAATAATTGGTACAGAAATAGATGTCTCGACTTATAAAACTAAATTTATGAGTATTATTTAAATAAGTTCATATAATGGTATACTGCATTGAAAATACACAAGTGCTTTAAACACAAATTATTGCGATTGTAACCGGAAATAGACTTCGGATTTGTTGGGGTCTTTTCATTGATTTATCACCCTATCTTCATGACATAGCTTTATTTTGCACTTACGCTGGGACACTTATTGTAAGTATTTATTATACTGATATGTACTGATTTACTTTACAAAGTATTTGTTTCTTGACAGGCTTTTTTTGTGATGACGTGAATAAGCTCTGTTAAAAAAATTGCCCTGATAAACTCTATGCACTTTACATGGCATTTTGTGAACATCTTGTGTCAGCATCTTCGATTTCAAATGCTTATGACTTTAAAACTTCCTGAGAGCGCTAGCTCGAATCATATCAAGGGTTGTTTACTCAAGAATTTTCTGGATTCTAAACTTTCGGCGCAATATTGAATAAGTTCAGAGCAAATTTAAATAGTTTAGTTTGATTAGTTTGAATTAGTTTCACCATCATCTAATGGTCAAAGTTATATCAGGTATATCCTATAAGTAGTAGCACTAGACTCCCATTATAAATAAGAAATTGTTAATTTTGTGATAGCGGGGCTCAAACCCATGACCATCCATTAAAGAGAGGTTAAGCTAGTTATAGTAAGCGAATTCAACAACTCGATCGGAAAACGGGTCTAATCTGAAATAGATAATTTTACATTGGCTGTCATTGGTGCAATCTAAGCCAGCCGGAATGATTCCAGGTTTGAATCAGTTTGGTTGTTTGTTCTTGGGTGTGAAGGTAACCGGGGTGGGGGCTATTGATCTAGTGCCTTTTACTCAAGTTTTCAGGAAACTGTTATCATAAACAAGGTTCACTGTAAAAATACACTTAAAAGGAATTAGTGTTTGAAATTATTTTTTGTCCAATGAAATGGCAGCATTTTTCAAATTTTGAAAGAATTTATTTTAGTAAATCAGCTTTAAACAACCATTGCTACTAACCAGGTAAATCAAATGAAATGATTTACCGACGTTATTCCGTATGTGTGCCTTGGAGGCGGAGCTACAGGGATATTGGTTTTTTGTTTACATTCTTGCGATACACAAGAGAACAGCTGTTAGTTTAGACGCTATTCTAATAATATCGTGTTGAAACTAACAAGGACATTTTTTCATAAAAATACAAAGCATTAAAGAGAAAGTAGCCGTGAAAACAAACATATTTATTAACTTTTCTCTCCAGAAACAAAAATTATATGTAATTGATGGTGAAAAGTGTTTTTAATCCCAGTTTTTAATCAAAGACACTTGGGGTGTGGAGCTCAAAACGCCTTTAAAATCCAAATAAAATGTATATTTGTCAATCCCAGCTTTGGTACGTCGCTTTGGGTGGCATCGAGAATATACAGAATACATTGAACTCTGAAATTCATCTTTTATAATTATGTTTGGCTTTCACAAGTAAAGTAAAATATCCTCTCATTTTATGTAATGCACCAGTACATGTAAATAATACACACAATACACGGTAAATAATATATTCGTGCCGCTGCTTTCCGGTGAAAATGTCGTCGGAAAAGTATATTATTCCATTACACAAGTCAAGATAATTATAGTGCACATGTATCATCAAAACTTGTGTAAAATCAGTTTCACAACGCAAAATATTACTTTGTAGAACAAAAATGTAAAAGTACAACAACAACTGAAGCACCTACTGACCGTACTGCCACCTGATTCACGTGCATGTAGAAGTTCTTGGGTTTTTATTCCAAGCAGTTGAGTTTTGGTGTTTCGGGGTGTCAATCAATGTCGCGTGACGAAAGAGGGCGGAGACATGTAGAGAGTGTACAAAAATAATTTAAAACACTAAGCTGGTTAAAGTTTATTAGTACGTATTTACAAAATTAAATTGGTCAGGCGCGGCGCAGCTTAAAATGAAACTACATAAACAGTGTTTCTGAAAACTCGTTGAGAATTGTGTAGAGCGATCCAATTATGCCCCATTCTACAGTAGTTAACGTTGATTTTTAAACGATTTGTGTTAAGTTAAAAAAATTAATTCATGTCTTCTGAGCTATTACCATTTTAGCAATAATTTAACTTTGTAGTAATAGTGTAGAATATAAACATATAGATGTCTTGTCAAAATATCCAAAGCAGATGTTTACGTGCATTAAAAAATCGTTACTGAAAATAGCCACCGTCACTGAATTAGTAATCGTTTATAAAATAGTGTATTCGTCCTCTCAGCAGAGACCAGTGTCGTTTAGATAGGTACCCTGGTCTATGTCAATACTACCGAACTTAAATCAGCAGGTCTTGTATTCGGCTGTTGTCATGGGAATGAACTATGATTGACTGCACACTTACGTCTTTTTTCTCAACGCTACAACGGGTCAAACATTGAGGACGCAGTAAATGAAAGAGGTCGATAAAAATTATTTAAATTTACAAAATAAATACAACAGAACAGACCAAATTAGTTTACACTTGTAATGCAGAAAGTAAATCACTATCTAACAGAAATCTACATTCACTGTGTTAAATCATTTGGTGCTATAACAATACTTCGAATAGAATTGATCATTTCAGCCAAAAATATCATGTTACTTTAAATTGAATAAATAAATTAGTTTATTTCATACCGACACGTCAATTAGATATTTTGAAACAAAAGAAGAAGAATATTATCTAGATGACTGTCAGTTAAAAGATTCACGTGTTAACACAAATATAAAGCAAATTACATCACGGACATAACTTTTGAACACCATAATTGTTAAAACAAAGGCATTTTGGCATAATGACCTCTTAGATTGTTTTATATTTATCAAGATTATCATATTAACCAACGCAAAGAGTAAGTATTCATTCTACGAACAAGCGTATAATTACTTTATTTATTTCTTATTATAAAGATTCATGGAAACAGGCTATCCATTGTATGGTTTTGTGAACATGTACTGTCTGTTCGATATCTTTACTGCCATACATCCTGGTCATTCTATAACTTGAAGATAAGTATTTTAATGTTTAGTTGTTTGAATATTGTTTAGTGTTTCTTGTTTTAACGAAATTATTGAACAAAAGCAAAACAAGAGATACATTTTTCATGCACTTATTAAAAAACTTAAACAAACAAAGATATCTTTGAGAACACATTTATAAACAGAAAAAGCTTCTTTAATAATTACAATTCTTATAATCTAGTGCAATCAAGGTAATGTTGCCTTCAAATAGTGATCGGATTTAACAGAAGAAATGTATATGTAAGAATTAGGGAAAGACAAAACAGTTGAATAGAATATAAAGTTTAATCCTTGTCTATTGTGCTGCCATACCTCTCATACATTTGTAGAAGAAAAAGCAATAATAATGTAAAAGGACAAAATAAAGAAATTAAGATTTATTGTTTTAGCGAGGCTAGATATTTGAGTTGAGCAACTTTAATGGGCAAGTTTTATACCTCTGACTTGCAGCTTGACATAAATATGCCCCTTTTCCTTAAATAGACAATTTTCTAGAATTAAATTATTAATATCGCACAAAGAAAAAAATGTTTAACCTGAAACTTAGGGTGCCTATTTACCAATATGTGTAGATGTGCATGACGGGTTTTCATGTACACCAATGCACGCACTGCAGTTGTACGGCCCGTCAGAGATAGGAGCGAATCAGTGGTCCAGTGGTAACGCCCTGGACTGGTAATCCAGGGGTCTATAAAGCTCTAGATATATATATCTTTCTTTGATAGACTGAAGGATAGACTGACAGACAGACGAAAGAACAGACTAGACAGTCGATTGATGGCTGAAGAAACAACCTGTCTGTTACATTATGTCAGACTGTCCACTCTATACATACGGGGAGACACAAATCTGGCGATGGGTACTAAAATGATTCCCAGTTTATGTTATGTGAAAACGTCAATTGTCAATGACTATGCCTATAATTCGAAGTGATAATTTCTTTATATAATTTATTTAAAGTTATCAAATTTTACAGTTAACTTACTCACCACTGTAGTTTTAATATAGAAGTATGTCTATTTTTACAAGACCACGAAGTAAATAACCAAAGGTATTTCTGATGTGAAATGTCTATGTACTTGTACTATTTAGATTAGCATGTTAAGTATTTTTGCGTCGAAGATATCTCGAGAATAACCCGTGAGATAAAATAAGATGCCGAATTATTTCATTGCTTGTTTGGTCGACACATTAAGAAACCATGACATAGCTTTACATTTAATGTTCATTGTGACCAAAAAGAGACCAAGTGTACGGTGGGGCTAGTCTATAGCGCTAAAATTTGCATATATCACTCTCCATGTAAGTCTCTATGTCTGACAGTTTGAAAACAAATTATAATTCAGGAGTGGAGTATTTGATAGGGCAAAAGTAGGCGTATCGGATACAGCTTTTTCTGCCCCCGAAGGGAGGCATGTAGTAATCGCACTGCCTGTCCGTCCGTCCGTCCATCCGTCTGTCCTGTAAAATCTTGTCCTCGCTTCATCTCCAAAACCGCTTGAGGGATTTCATTGAAACTTAACAGGAGTGTTTGTCACCAAGTCTAGTTTTGCATATCGTCAGAAGATTCCGCTAAATTTATTTTTGGCAGAGTTATGGGCACTTAGTCATTTTTTTAACTCTAAAATCTTGTCCTCGCTTCATTTCCAAAACCGCTTGAGGGATTTCATTGAAACTTAACAGGAGTATTTGTCAAAAAGCCTAGTTGTGCATATCGTCAGAAGATTCCGCTCGATTGTTATTGGCAGAGTTATTGGCACTTAGTCATTTTTTACTCTAACTTCTGTATTAAAGTCTTGTCTACACTTCATCTCCAAACCCGCTTGGAGAATTTCATTGAAACTTCACAGGAATGTTTGTCACCAGGCTTAGTTGTGCATATTGTCAGGATTTTCTGCTCAGATTATTTTTTGCAGAGTTATGGGCACTTAGTCATTTTTTACTCTAACTTCTATATTAAAATCTTGTCCACGCTGCATCTCCAAAACCACTGGAGGATTTCATTGAAACTACACAGATATTTTTATCACCAAACCTAGCTGTGCATATCGTCAGGAGTTTCTAGTCGGATTATTTTTGGCAGTGTTATGGTCCCTTAGTCATTTTTAGCTCCACTTTTCGAAAAAAAATTGGATATATTGTCATGACCCCCTCGTTGGCGTCAGTTAACCTTTTTGTTAGTTTATACCAAATTTATTTTAGTTCGATTGTGCAGGAAGCTTAAAGCTTATAGATACACTCTCGAATCCGTTCCTGGAACCAACCAGTACTAAGCAATGAGTGTAAAGTTCCTTGCTAAAGGAAACAACGACTTGACCCTGACTGGGTTTGAACCCATGCAGCTAGCAATCCTTCGACTACTAGTCCGACGTGTTAACCACTCGGCCACGCCGTCACTCTAAACCTTTTGTTAAGGTCCAGTTCTCTGAAACTATCAAAGCTATTTACTTCAAATAAGGAATACATGTTCACTATCAAAATGCGACACCATTTCTCAAGGTCAGATAACCTTCAAGTTTATTTTTGCAAAGTTATGCCCCTTTTTTCAGCTTCAAATTTCTTGGTTACCTTTTTGTAAATATCCATTTCTCAAAAACTTTCAAAGATATTCCATTCAAACTTTGAATATTTGTTTATTAGCAAAAACCCTGCAAAGATTGTTCGTACCTATGTCCCTGGGGGCCAAAATTAGCCCCACCCCAGGGGTCACTTGATTTTGCTTATACTTATATAAAGGGAAAAAAACTTCTTAAGCCTGAAATAAATTTAACTTACATAGGATGGGTAAGTACTTCCCCTCCCCCCTCCTCCAACCTCACCTCTGCTTGGGGACCCCCAGCCCTGGCATTACCTCCCCCCATATTTTTTTTATTAAAATTATCTTTTTATAAAATATGTAGGTACTCGAGTCCCCGCCCGCCCGCACCATGTATGGGACCCCCTCCCCCACCCCTATTTTTTTTTTCATATTTTTAAATACGTCGGTATGAAGTGACTTGACTCCCCCCGGGTAACCGCCCCCCACCCCAAGTCCAATTTTTTTTAATATGTAGGTATGAAGTTACTTTACCCCCCCCCCCCCCACCCTCCCCATCCACGGCAAAAAAATTCTTTTTTCCTATATTGGAAAAGATCTTTGAAATAAACTTTTTAATAAACCATTTTTTCCATTATTTTTTTTTAAATACATAGGTACTTGACTCCCAAATGCATGGGGACCCCCTCTCTTACCTCCCCGCCACGTTGACCCCACCCCTTCAACCACCACCACCACCACCATATTTTTTTCATCTTATATGACTATGTACTTGCCCTTCAACACTCAGTATTTTTTTCACTTGGGCCTCTTGTTTAACTTGGCTTATAATTTATTATCCAGCACTGAGAAAAGTGGAGCGTGCTGTCTGCGCACAGGTCTTGTTTACTATAACCTCTGTATTAAAATCTTGTCCAAGCTTCATCTCCAAAACTGCTTGGGGGATTTTATTGAAGCCAGAATGTTTGTCACTAAGCCTTGTTATATATAAAACACCAGTAGGGGTTGGGAATAAAACAATATTAGTCATATTCAAGACCAAACTCACAGCTTTCTATTTCATTGAATAATTATGTCTTCATCCTTCATATTAGAATCTGAAGCAGAAAAACATTACTTTACCATTTACCTTCAGTTCATGCTCTATTTTTTGTATTAAATATTTACACCAGTTTCAATTCAAAACTACAATTCGGGGCATATGTCAATTTCCAGTGACAGGTCTTGTTGATCCTAAAACACTTCAATTTTTCCTTACTTAAAACTAAACAATTAATTCAATTTTATTCTAGTAAACTTAAAAGTTGGCTTGAACTTTGCCCTTTTAGTTTAAAATATCTAGAGTTTTCATTCGTGAGATTTTAATAGGAAACAACATACACTAGTTTTTTGTTTAACTGTGTGACAGTTAAACTTAGGAACACACTTAAGTATTAAACTTAGGAAAACATGTATGTTTAGCTTACCGTCATTTAAAAAAAACGTCGAACTAGAAAAGATAAAATTTAAGAAATAAAACAATGAAAGGGGAGAGCCGTTTTTACAAAAGGTTGTCTATCCGTATTTAAATCATTATTTAAAGTGCACACATTTATGATCAAGAACAGTATGGTTTTTTATTTGCGTAAATCGCTATAAAATGAATTATATTCACCGTGTCCATACGTTACCGGTAGAGGTAGTGCAAGTAACATTGGTGTGTGGTATATAACGCTGGTTTTGTGGAGGAATTGGGACACACGGGTAAGAAAATTAAAACTTTTATGCGGTAGTTTATCAAGTTTTGTATCGAGACTTTGCTGATGATCTCATATTATTTACGAATTCTCGTCTTGATCTGCTTTCTCCTAGATATTTTCCGTTTTCTGTATCATTCGTGAAAAAGACCATCATTTATGAGTATGCGCTGAAACATGACATTGAAAAGTGTCGAAAATGCAGTGATAGCGACCGAACGAGGAAAGTACAGCTTACCTTAACAAGAAAATTCCAACTGACACTAATTTCGAACCTAGTTTACTTCATTCGACAAGTAAAACTATCAGGAAAGATGTTTTCAGGAGAAAATACATGGTAGCGCTGGTGTAGGTGGTGCACTGGCTGACCATGTCTGTAACACTGGTGGCATGGTGGTTTACTAAAATCGCCTTTCTTTACAGTTTTCGATATTGAATAATCAAATTATAGGCCTGTCTGTCAGTTATTGTGAAAACTAAAATTGTTTTACACACTCTGAGTGGATCACCGTCTTTTCGGATGCATATTGGAGCTCTAAGTTGCTGTCCAGAGTTTGCTATATTTTATCGTTTGTGTCTGCTTTCTCCAAGATATTTGCAGTTAAAAACTGATAGTAACCTCGATTGGTGTCACTTTTTAATTAAAAAATGTAAAATATTGCAGTTTATGAAGACTACAGTCGAAACTCTCCAGAAATAGAACAGTGAAGTTCTATCAAGAAAACTACCAAGCAGAGAAATCTTATTAGTTCGACTGTAGAGCTATCCTACTACCCCGGCGTCGAAGTCCAGATATTAGATTATAGTTTTTGTGCAGTAAATATATGTTTACTATAATTTCTTCAGTTCTTTAGGGAATGTTTTTCAGACTCCAAATATATGTTACTTTATCATCCCCCACATCATATGTTGTAAGGTTCATAACTGTAGAACCCAAATTTCCAAAATGATTCTCCCTTTTAATTTTGAATTTTCCTTAAATGCTGTAATATTTTGCTTTTACTTCCTTATTTCTTGATGAGTTTTCAATGATAAAATATTATATGATATTCCATATACCATGGAGAAGACTTTATTCGGAAGTGTTTCCATTGGACGTACACTGTATCTCAGTATGTGAAAAATGTGAAGCTAAATTTTCCTTTTTAGCTTAGTCTCGTATATACAGACATCCAAAATGCGCATCAGTACATCCAAATAATAGGGTTATATTTTCTTGTAAAGCTTTACTATTTGATTGTTGGTATTTAGCGTTACGAAAACGCCATGGTGACCATGTATTTTCCAAAATGCAACCAATTTCACAAGTTATATAAATGCATCCCCAAGGGAGATTAGTGCAAAGTTATTTCCAAATTAAACTGGCAGTTTCTAAAAAGACGATTTTTAAACTTTCCAAATATAAAGGTATAGGACTAACCCCACCCCCCACCCCCCACCCGCCCCCCACCACGACAATCATCCTCCCCAGTAGACAAGTTTTAAAAAATATTTGAATTAACTACAATAGCAAAGGTGATTTGGACTAGGAGATTTGGCTAGCTACTATCATGTATCATATGTCAGATGATAGAAAACATGGTTTTCCTATAATTTTACATCTTGACCAAGTTTTTAAATCTAACATGACTCAAGTTTCAAACTCGTCAAAGAATTCGTTAAGACAAAAAATTTGAACAAGTTTTATTAAAATCGGGTCAAAAATGTTTGTAAACAAGGTTTTCTAACGAGCTGAGCCGGTGATCTAGTTTTTCATTCTACATGACACTGATCTTGAATTTCAACAAGGTTTTAGTGAGATGAAAATCTATGAAAATCTTAACAAAAATATAGATTCTACAGTGAGTTGTTCTTTTCATTATTCACCTACTGACCTAAGTCTTGAAACCGCGTGATCAAGTTTCGAACTCGTCAAGAGTTTAATTTTAGCTTAACATTCTGACCAATTTTTATCTAGATCATAAAAAATGTGGACCTTGAGTGCAAACGAGCAAAATGTTAACGGACAGAGAGACAGACGGACTCCAGACAAAAGTTGACCCCTATATCACACTGACAAAGCATAACAAAAAAGACACAAGTCAGAATCATGATCGAGTGTCAATATAGTGATCAGAAAGTTTGATTTACATTTGGATCATCATGGCTGATTTCAATGTTTGTCAACTGTATGGTATCTGTAATCACGTTGAGAGACACAAATAAAAGGTGTACAGCGTTACTTAAAAACCAAAAAACAACATTTAAAATGGAATTATTTTTTTCCATAATATCGGAAAATTGTGTACAAGACAGCCAGTTAAATCGTTATAGGCCAGATCAGGATCATTTGGAAGAAATTACGCCATATTCCGAGATTAGAAAAAAATGAGCATGTTTTCAGATCGACATACAAAAAACTTGTGTCAACTCAAAGCAAAACAAAGTAACACGCTTGTCCATGTAAAGGTTTAACACCTAAAAATACGTCTATATCGATAAATGGGGGACATCAGAGGCTTATCTACCCTGAATACTCTCTAATATTAGGTTGATCCTTCCATTTGAATTCCTCTGCTTTCATCGCTGTTTTATTTTATGGTATGGTGATAATTACACCTTATTATTTGCAACAACAGTGGTCAGATTAAACATTTAGTTGAACAATATGTTTTGTTAGCACATAAAGTCTGGGGTTTTTTTATATTCCTAAATTTTTATTTAATATGTAAGTGACAATTTTCACAACTAAAAGTCATCACTATCACAAAGAGAAACAAGGATAAAGTCTGAGGATTGCAACTAAAAGGACCAAAGTGCAATTTGGATTACCTCTGATGATATCTGAGTAAGGGAGATAATTTGTTATCGGCAATGTCTCTCATTGTTGAATGTAAAACCAAACCATGCTACATCCAAATCCTGATCTGTATCGCACTAAGATAGATTTTATCTTGCAAAAGTGACACCAATCGAAGTTACTATCAGTTTTTAACTGCAAAGATCTTGGAGAAAGCAGACACAAACGATAATATATCGCAAACTCTGAACAGCAACTTAGAGCTCCAATGTGCATCGAAAAGACGGTGATCCAGTCAGAGTGTGTAAAACAATTTTCGTTTTCACAATAACTGACAGACAGGCGTATAATTTGATTATTTAATATCGAAAACTGTAAAGAAAGGCGATTTTAGTAAACCACCATGCCACCAGCGTTACAGACATGGTCAGCCAGTGCACCACCTACACCAGCGTTATCATATATTTTCTCCTGAAAACATCTTTCCCGATAGTTTTACTTGTCGAATGAAGTAAACTAGGTTTGAAATTAGTGTCAGTTGGAATTTTCTAGTTAAAGTAAGCTGGACTTTCCTCGTGGGGTCGCTATCACTGCATTTTCGACACTTTTCAATGTCATGTTTCAGCGCATACTCATAAATGATCGTCTTTTTCACGAATGATACAGAAAACGGAAAATATCTAGGAGAAATCAGACCAAGACGAGAATTCGTAAATAATATGAGATCATATTGCGCATAGTCTCGATACAAAACTTGATAAACTACCGCATAAAAGTTTTAATTTTCTTACCTGTGTGTCCCAATTCCTCCACTAAACCAGCGTTATATACCGCACATCAACGTTACTTGCACCACCTCCACCGGTAACGTATGGACACGGTGATATTGATTTAAACAGACGTTCAAATAGAAACCAAGTTTATTTACACAATACAAAGCCGATGACGGAAGTATTATCTGTATAAATATCGAAGCGAACATTTCATATTCGATATTTCATGTAACAAGTTGAAACGTTGAAAATAAAAACATGGATTTATACATTCTTTTCATGTTGCTTTTAATTCCAACGAGTTGCAAAGGGAGCCCTGATTGTGACACTTTCAAAGATTGTGTAACATGCACGACTCACAGTTCATGGATCGGATTTTTTCAATGCAGGTGGTGCCCACTAGATCGGAAATGCCATGCGTTTGGTTCCCTAAAAAATCCATGTCGAAAGGATCAAAATTTAGTATCAGCATCTTCGTGTCCAGACCTTTCAGTTTCAAACGGGGTCTACAATCAAAAGGTTGCCTATTTAGCAACTCTGTTATCCGCGCTTGCATATTCTGACGAGCCGGACAAGTGCATCAACAAGACTATTTCTGACGACGGATTTGAATTATTAGAGGCAATTGGGCAAAGATGCGAAGACTTTCCTCTCTTTGAATACAAAGAATGTTACGCCTATACCGCCGTGTCACATAAACTGAGGACAATTGTTTTAGCTTACCGTGGTACCACTACAACTACAGGCAACAAGCAACTCTATGATGAAATTCTGTCTGTTTTATTGAACCCAAAAGAACAATTTCTCACTGGCGGAAAAGTTCAGTATTACTTTAAAAATGTTTATAACAAGTTGTCTCCGTGTGTTCATGAAAGCATTAGAACACGTTTGACATATTATCCAGGCTATGATGTCCTTGTAACAGGTCATTCTCTTGGTGGAGCAATAGCATCACTCTCCGCTGCAGCACTTGTATTTCAGGGTACAGTACGGAAAGATAGATTGTCATTGTATACCTTTGGAATGCCGAGGGTTGGGGACAAAGGCTATGCACTAAAGCACGATGAAATTGTCAATAACAGTTGGCGGGTAGTTCACGCAAGAGATATTGTGTCTCATCTACCTACTTGTAACCTGGCCCTTGGTTGTAGTGTAACTACAAATGGCCCATACCATCATGGAATTGAAATATTTTACCCAGACAGCGTCATGACCACAAGTTCAAACTACATACAGTGTAACGGCAACGAAGATCATAGATGCAGTAATGGCGCCGTTACTGAAGAATGGTGCCTCACTGATTTGGACACATGTATTCGAGATCATAAACATTACTTTTCTATTCCAGTGGGAACGTTATGCAGCAGTTTGGGTGCTGGCAGGAAACGCAGAGCTTCCGATCGTTCACTTATGTGGGAGAGATTATCTAGCAAAAAGTGTACACGAATCAAATTAACCAACTTTAATGAGGTAGCTTCATCCGGTGCCTCCAGAATGTATGGAAACTGGTTGTTCTTTATTATGTTATTGAGCTATGAAAGAGACTTCTAATATTATATAATTGTTAAAATGTGTGTTGTAAAGTCTCGTGAAATCACAATTTTAGAATACATATTTCAGAATCCTATAATCCTATCAAGTATTTACAGCTTAGTTCCATACTTTACATATAGTTTTACACATCTAGATAGTAAAACGATATGATAATTTAATCAAGAATATATGTACATCTATTTTTTAAAATTAAAGGTTACAACTATGATCTCGGCAAGTGATTTGATTAGTACTATTCATACTTTTATTTTCTATCTACTCATACCTTTTTGAAGGAAATTAGATGCTTTCTTATTTTGGAGAAGCCTCTTCAAAACACATTCTTGCCATTAACAGTTCGGATCTATTTTGTCAATACCCCACGTCCCCATAAAAATACAAATGAATGAATTGATCAGAAGAAGTTTACTGATTATCTGTTATTCAGATTACCAAAAAAAAGTTTATTTTGTCTGTTTTGTCAATACGCAAAACTGTAAGGACAATCAGAACAGAAAAGACTGAGCACGTACGTTTGGGATAAAGAAAACTATGGAAATATTGTTGCATAGCACGCTATGAAAAGAGTTCTAATTGTTTATTCAGACATACAAATAGACAGCTGTAGTAACTGGCTTTCCATCATGTAAAGTAGATAGTTGTCGTGTTTTTCATAGAGATTTATTTTAATATCGGATGGCACAATTCATAACGGGTGTTTTTATGGCAAGTCAAAACCATTGGTGACAGAATAACTGAGCATAAAACCTCAATTTTTCTATGTACATCAATCTATGTCAATTCACTTACAATATTGACAATGTTGTAATTTTCAATACATATATACATATATAAATATATATATATCCGTACTCTGACCACTCCTGAAAGTTATTATCATAATCCAACAACACCTCGCCTTTCTTTATAAATCAACAACTAAAAGCTTGCCTAACTTTAGCTATTCTTTCCTGTCTTTCGTTCTTTATCCTTTCTTCCTTCTTTCTTTCCCTCTGGTATTTGCTTTTGGAAAACAACTATGCAGAAAGCCTAAATATTACTTAATTTTCTGTACAATTTAGGCATTTAAATCTTTGTATGCCAGATTTAGATTAAAATACTTAAATTACAAATATTTTATTGTTAAAACTATTTTATTTTATTGTTTATTTTAAAGAATGTCTTTTATTTAAATATCATTTGAATAATAATGTCCTATACTGCTTTAACTTGTATTATCATTTTTTTATGTTTACAAGGGAGACGACTCTATAGACTTTGTTCATTAAGTTTTCTTTCGGAAAAAAATACATTAAATTCATTGATTTCTAAATATGGTTACATGGTACATTTGCAGAAAATGATAGGGAGAACACTGTATATACTTCTTAATGTAAATTCAAACTTTACTTTTACCTTAATTGGACTACCAGAGGTAAGATATTTAATTCTATACATAAGGGTTAAAGAAAACATTTTCAGCATATATTCTAAATTCAACATAATAACTATAAACAATCATAAAATCATGACACAAAGTCCTTTAATTTCGTCAAATCCTTAGCCATAGAGTTTTGGAATGCATGCATTGACGCAAATAAAACAGTAATTCAATACACTTTTATTAAACTCGACAGAGTAGATCACTTGTTGATTTGATGTATGCTTATCTGTACTGACATCCTCAAAATACATATCAAAAGAAAATGATATGTCATGCAGTTAAACAATTATATAATTTATATCTAACTTTAGGAGCAGGGTTCTCACAGCTCTCACCTTTCATACATGCAATGTAAAAGCTTTCATGGCGAATTTTAAGATGACATAACATAACATATTGTTTAATGCATTAAATATCACATACGACATTTGTAGCAACAACAGAAAATATACATAGCAAAGACATGAAATCAACAGAGAAGCAATTTGGTAAAATATAAGGGGAATCACTTGGAATTTTATTCATGAGGTGTAACTGTCCTCTCACACCTAGATCTGAAACAGATAAATTAATTGAATAGTTCTATTTTGAGATGCATTTAACATCTTAACTTGATCAGAATCACTTTGAGCTTCGACTCTACTTTTAGCACCTTGGTCACTATCAGCCTTTGTTTCTGGACTGAGTTTGAGTTTTGGATAAGTTTTTTATTCGGAAGTACTGCATTGTCCTTGTACACGGATTTCTGAGTTTTAGTCAGTTCTCAGAAGGTATCTTTCCTTCAAAAGGTTTCAGATTGTCGGTATGAACTTCAATTGATCTTGAATTCTCTGATTTCTGATTTTTATTGGTTACATATCATGTTAACCTTTTAAAAACCAGATATGGACCTGTCATTTTCTTTCGATCTGTAGCTATTTCTTATTTGTCATAAGTAAATGAATAGGATTTTTATTGCTGACTTTTCCAATTGTAAATATTTTATTGGGCACACATTTTTGGGTTGGACTTCTGGAATGTCGAACATTAGATCAATAGGGCAATCTACCTCCCGAGTTATTAAGCATTAAGACTTTCGGACTACAGCCAGTGCTGCTGTGTTGTGTTGCAGGATGATCATGTAACAAAGTTGATCGTCACAGTCTTTATAATTCGCCTCTTCAGAGACAAACATTGATAATACTAGTATCTGAAGGACACTGCGATTACAGAGTTCAATTAGTCCATCTGACTTTGGATTATAAGGACATGTTTGGGTCATCTTTGTTTAAAAGGTTACAAATTGCACTGAAAAGAAGAGATTCAAACTTGATTAGTATGAATTTGACTAGGGAATTCAAACAGAAGGAAGACATTTTTAACCAGAATATCTGCCATAGTGTATGCCGTGTGATTTGGCACAGCAAACGCCATAACCCATTTTATAAAGTAACAGCCACATAGTAGAAGTCATTGTTATATTTGGTTTAGGGCAAAGGATCTGGAATGTCGACAGCTATGATTTCCATCGGTCGATGATATTTAATTTATTGGATCTGATTTTTGCCTTTACCTGGACCTGGTTTCCATTTAGCACAAAACTCAGAATGACGTACCCAATTCTATATCACAAGACAAACAGAAGAATCTGCGTTTTACAGCATCAACTGTGCGATCACGTTGTAAGTGCCCCGAGTAAAAAATTCTGACCTATTTTTTTTCAGGAGCTACTCACTATCTGCAGAACTAACAAATTTATGATGCATCAAATTATCATGCGTTTCTAAAACTCATTGCCAAAACTTGATTACATCTCTGTGTAATACTAACAATTTTGATTAATTAGCCTTATCACAGTATCCACTCTTAAGTCAGTTGATTTCTTAAATTGCCCCATCACTATTTTAAAGATCTGTTAGTTCCTGATTGCAAAAATACTTTAGAAAATTGATTTACAAAATGCGACTTCTTTTGCTTACTGGATTAATACAAAAAAAACATGATTCATTGTGAAACCCTTTGTTTAACAAGTCTACGTTAGATCAATATGTTACTTCAGTTTGAGTAGTACTCTCCTCTAGTTACTTTGAACTGAACTATTGACATTTAGAACTGAACTGACTTTAGCTGTATTTTCGACAGAACTGGCAGGTAAATGTTATTGATTTTTTTCAAACAGTACTCATAGTTTACGTGTTATTCAATCACTCAAAACAAGTAGGCAATTTGCAATGACGTTTAACATGCCATGTAATATTACCAGCATTAGCATGCTTGGATCTAGCTGGAGCTCTAAACTGAATTTCATATTCTTATTGGCCCAAAATACTGATCTACCGTGCCATAATACCATTTAGTCCCTTGAATTTGTGTAAGAAAGTGAAGCTTTTGTGATCCGGCTTGACGATAAATATTCTGCCAAGCAAATAGTGCTTATACTGTTGTACGAAGTGATCAATCGCAAACAGTGGACACGTTCCGGTATCTAAAATGACCAGGTCTTTTTTTCTCATCTGGAAATGCTGATAAAGGTGAAACACGAAATATTCTTTCAGTTTAAAGAAAGCATCATTTTCTTTATTTCCCCATTTAAACTAAACTATTTTGCGTGTAAGCCTAGTAAGGGATAAAGATATCTCAGCATAGTTTTCAATCATTTTCCTGTAGTAGCTATCCATGCCTAGAAATGCCATAAGCTCGTGTTTATTTGTTGGCATTTCCCATTCCTTGATTGTTACTATCATGGAATGATGGACAATCATCAAAACGCTTTGTTATTGTTTGATTGTAAACTATACATATATTGCTAAGAGAGGGAAATATACAAAAGAACGAAATCGTGTAATAGATAACATACTGCCCTTTCTTGCTTAAAAGTTGAGTTTTGTCGGTTCGAGTATCAGGTTCGGCGTGTTATAGTAGACTGCATGATTTATTATTTCTTTTAAAATACTTCTTCTTTTGCAAAGATTTTTTTTGCTTTTTACGTACCTACTGACTTCAAATCAATCCGTTATATATTGTTGAATTTGCGCGATAAAAAAGACACAAAAGCTCAGCGGTGGAATCGATCGTACGATCTTTCGAGTGACAGGCTTTCTACGTACCTACTGACCTCAAGTCAACCTGTTATATATTGTTGCATGTCGGTACACCTGTATTGTTGATTATTTCTTGTGTTGGTTTAGACGATAATCGTCAAAATAGTGCGAGAGAGGAATATAACTGTCATAATCTAGACCGTCAACACAGGTATCAAAGGAAATGTAGTCTTTTCTATTTCCAACCCTACAATTCCAGTCACCAATTAACATAACCTTACCAAACTCTTCAAAATGGAAAACACTATTTTATAGAACATTAAAAAAAATCTTGAAATATTTGAGTTATGGGCGAATCATCAGACCATGAATATAAACCAGAAAAATAAACCGGTATTTCTTATGCTATCTTGTTTCTAAATTTCCTGAAAAAATATAGCATGAATATCCATCAATACTTGTGCAAATAAATCCACCAAATATCAACTAATTTTCATGGAGCCATTTTCATCTCGTGAATATGACCGAAATTTATGATACATTCCTAAAAAGAAATTTGAACGTCCATATCCATAAGTTTGGACAGAACATTCCATGGAGAGCATTATTTTATGTTTTGAATAAAGTCATGGTAGACAAAAAAAATAACAAATTAAGTACAAGCGTTTACACAGAATTATTTCAACAAACCTAAATTTGTTTATTTGGAACATTTTTGACAGTCTTTTCTGATTTTATTTTCAGGAAATAGAGAATTACACATTTCTTTTTTCATTGTAAATACTTATTAATACAAGGCAGTCTGAAGGACAGCTAAATCCCCTTCCGCAGCGGACATGAATGTGTACTTATTGACCTTTAACCAACCATGAACTTGATGTTGTGCCATGCATATTATAAGCACATAGTCTCATGATAGCAATTATTTGTGCCAAGTTATTTAAAATCTTCCATAAAGTAAAAAAGTGATGGAAAACATTTAACCTTGACCTTTGGGGTAGCAACCTGGATGTTGGGTTCTGCACATCGTGTCATAATGGTGATCATTTGTGCAAAGTAATTAAAAAACTTTTCGTCAGCCAAGTTAGTAAGTTTTAGAGCAGACGTGAAATGCGGATATTTGACCTTTAACTGTGACTTTGGCCTTGTGGGTAGCAACCCAATTATTGCGCCCTGCACATTGTCTCATGATGGTGATCACTTGTGCCAAGTTATTTTAAAAAAATTTCAGCGGTTTATAAGTTATGGAGCGGACACGAAATGTAGACTTGTTAACACTTATCCTTTAGGTGTGACCTTAACCTTTGGGGTAGCAACTCAATAATTGCGCTCTGCACATCGTCTCATCATGATGATCACTTGTGCCAAGTTATTTCAAAAATTTTCAGCAGTTTGAAAGTTATAGGCCGGACACGAAAGTGTTACGGACGAAAGTAGCAACCCAATTATTGCACTCTGCACATCGTCTCATAATGGTGATCACTTGTGCCAAGTTATTTCAAAATATTTTCAGCGGTTTAAAAGTTATGGGGCGGACACAAAATGTAGACTTTTAACACTTGACCTTTAAGGTAGAGCGACTGTAAAAAACTCCCGCCATTTCTTCGAAGATCGGTAAAGATCGATAAATGTCGGCTGTGTTCGGAAGAGTGTTTTAGATAATTTCAGTTTTTAACTCTGAAAATATTTTTTTATATGTCTTACCAAATTCCTTCATATTATAACATTTCCACGGTAAATTCTTAGTTTTATCATAAAATATCAATAAAATATGAAAATAAATGCAACCGGATGTAAAGGTGTCTTGCCTTCAAAATCGAAAGTAGGCACGAATTACCGGTTTTCGCGAGTAAACAGGAAAATGAATCGCGACAAAAAGGTCGTTTTTCCAGAATGGATACGGAATGACCATAAGAGGAAACACATTTCTCATGATCATAATTATACTGAGAATGCTGGAAGTGACAAGGAACGTAAAAATGAAAGACAGTCATTGATTCTTTAGATACTTGATTAACCTTGATATTTATAAGTACGAGTACTTTACCCATTTCCAAATTTACAGAAAGAAAGTTATTGATATTAAATAGTATTATTTTACACCTTATAAAATGTAACAAATGAAATGGTCTTCCAGCTTGTACCATGTGATCATCTAGTGTAATCATTAATCTAATCTTATCAGTTAGTCTCGTTTTCATTTTCCGAGTCCAAAAAATCCATATCAATCTGCATTGTACTCATTCAAGCCTCGTTTTCATTTTCCGAATCCAAAATATCCATATCAAATCCATATTGTACTCAAAGAAACTCTGCCTGTTGCTGTTGTATCAGTTACCTCTTTAGCAAATTCGAGACGCTTTTGTTCGGTATCCCAAAGTGCCTTATTACCTTGACTGTGAGAGTGTTTTCTTTAATGTGTTTTCTGCTTGAAAAATGGTGGTGTGAAAGAGTTCATGATACATTGTTGAGCGTAATACTGATTCACTTGGACTCATACATGACTACAAAACCTATTGGACTCGGCTAGCATCTCGTCCAATATAAAATAAAAATCTGTATTGAACTCAACAATGTATTATAACCCCATAATATGGTATCTTTATTATGTAAGGAGACCTCTCAATACTGTCTGTAACCGATTGCAATGTTTATCATAGATTTTTCTTTGACTTGGAACTTTGAAAATGAAAGTGTGCCCTAAATTTCAACACAACATCTGTCAATTTTAGCCTCTAGTTGCATTCAGTAATATTAGTAGTTTCAAACTGTATTACGCTTTATAGCTAAATAATACTTCTTACATTCATACCAGTCATTTAAACATTAAATGTTTTAAAATTGGTAAGTGAATCCTTCAGTTTTTAAACTTGTAACAAAATAATGGCTAAAAAAGGAGAAAAAACTGTTTAGAATATGAATCATACATGTTACATTTATGTAAATTTTCCAAAGACTACATGGTAAAATATTTTTATCTTCTGTATTTAAGCTGGATATAGTTTATCTGTTAAAAATATGTCCTAAATATTAAACTAATAATCATATTTTTAATTTTCTCACTCTTTGTTTTCTCTCAAACCAATTTTTACACTGCTCAGACCATTTGGATTTTTTGCACTCTTCCATAGATTAACAGGTTATGGAAGGTTGATGTCAACAAAGAAAGATTTATTTTCTCTGTTTTCAAGTATTGACACCTTTACTGCATCTGTAGAAACCAGTATTGTATTGGTATTTGGAAATTTGGGTGAAATATGGGACTTTGTTATACCTAAGGGTGTCAAATAAACTGAACAAAAGACGAGCTGTGGGGTTGTTTCGAAAAAAGTCATTTATTTCTCTAAAAAGTATGGAAAGCCAACCTAAAAATTTGCAGGTAGATCAGTGAAATGATGCAGATTATGAAAATAAAATGTTAGATAACATCTGGAAAGGCGCTCATTACAGGTGCGCTACCTTAAGTCTGACCTTGACCTTGGGGGAAGCAACCCAATTATTGTGCCCTTCACATCGTCTCAAAAGGGTGACCACTTGTGCCAAGTTATTTCGAAAGTATTACGGACTGATGGACGGACGGTCCGACGGACTGACAGACGGAAGCCATTCCTATAATCACCTCCCCGCTTTGCGGAAGGGGATTAAAAATATTTTTAGAATATCGTCTCATAAGTATTTAAACATAGTGGATTTTCAAAATCCTTCATACATACGAAAACTAATGTTATAGAATATAAAATAGAAACATAAAGAATACTAAGACATTAATACTACATAAGTCTCGTAGCGTACTGTATATACAAAACATATTTCTTCAATGATATTTCAAGAAGAAAATTTCACAACATGACAAATACTCTGTACTGGCATTATGGCTGTAAATAATATTTTAAGACAATCAACAAAGCTTTTTTTAAAGTGTTATAATTAAAGAAATAGAATTATTACGTTTTAGTATTATTTTCCTAATTACAAAAAGATTTTATCATTGATTGTAGACCTTGTAATTTGAAGAGGTTAATGCGCCAGCACAATTTTATGGTACACGAATTTAAAAACTTTAGGATTATAAGTGTCTTCACTTGAGCGTCAAATTACAATATTTTGACGGGCACGATTGGAATCATAGTGCAATTAATAGATGTTTAAGTTTCGGTGATATTTGATTTCAAAATGCGTGCCAAATGTTTACTTAAATAACTTGAAGATCGTTTGAAATATTCACTAATAATAATTGATAATTGATATATAATCATATCTATACTATAAAGTTAGTTTAACTGCGTAATTCACCATACGAGGTTGAAAAGCGTTTGAAATGCTTCGATCAAAAATAAAGTTTTACAATGTATTTTTTAAAATTTAAGTGGACTTTTATTTTTCTTACAAGAGTCAAATTGTTATAGATTAAAAACAAAAGAATAACTGAATCAGTGATAGAAATAGAGAGAAAAATAATCATTTTGCTCTTTGTTTACTCTAAGGTTACATCATGTTACTAGCTGAAACACATATTGTTCTTCCTGAAAGCTTTGCTCCGTACAGTTATCTTCTCAAGCATACACCGGCCTTACACGAACGCTATGCGGATATCGCAAGAACCATAGAACCATCAGAAGACACAGAAACACCAGTATTTGGATCTCTAAATATATGTATATGCTGGAACCAGTCTGGAAAGAAACCAATAGACATTCGAGAAATTATTTCAAAGAGAGCTCTTCCAGCAGTTAAACTGGGAACAAACGCCGATTACAAAAGTTTGAAAATATTGTTAGAAAATACCAGAAAAGAAAGAAAAATATCAGCTTCACTTAGTCTTGTGATTCTAAACGAAGAATGCGACGCCATTGAAGAGGGAGAGACTTTTAAGGATTTTCAAGAAAATATATCGTTTCTTATAATAACTGATGACATTAAAACTCGTGAGAAAAAAGATACCAAATATAAAGCGCTCGAGGTCCCTGTGTATTTTACAAAAAAGGAAAACATTAGCACGGAAATTGGTGATTTGTTAGAAAGAAAAGTGCTTAAAACTCTAAAAGGAAAATGTGAAAATGTCAGTAAATGGCTCATTGAGAAAAAAGCTTTAAAATATGCCTCAAATGACCCAACGCAAAGAAAAAGGAAAAGGAAAGAATTTACTGAAACCGTTTTGAAAATTAAAGGAAGTGTTAGTCCAAAACGCGCATGCATCCACGAAGCAGTTGCGCTGGACGACTTCGATCAGGTTTCAGAGCCATTTAATGTCAAAAATATTTATTCTGACACGACTTTTCAACTGAATGAGAACTCGAGCCAGAGCGGTCGGGAAACAAAAGGTATGTATTGCTATGTTTTCTAGTGTTGTGTGATTCACTGAATTACTGGTGATCCGCCTTGAAAGTGTTTTTTCACAGCCAAGTCGTATTCAGGAAAGACTAAATCACTATTCATAGACTCAAAAGAGTCTCCTTGTCTTTATGAGATAGATCATGACCTCCCATAATATTGAGGCGGTCTAGCAGACGATAAGGTTTATTAATTTGATTAGGACGCCGTCAATACGATTTTATTGCTTCTAATAAGCGTGAATGACCAAATGGGACGTACAGATTTAATAAAAGCTCTTTACTGAAGTTTGACTAGGTGAATGTCATTAAACCTTCGTTTAATTTTATTTTATCGTAACATGTATTTTATCCACACTGATCTGTCTGAACGGAGCTTCTGGTCAAACTTTGAAATTTCCCTAACTTTCGAAAAATCACTAATAATAAAACTTACTGCAAGAGCAATTATCATGTGTCATGTTTTGAATCATGATATCAGGTCACCTTTCTGTGATTTGCTGGTTGAAAGTTCAAAAGCCTTAAACTCATAATCATTGAGCTTTTATTAAGGGAATATTTCCTTTAGAATATCTTAATCACTAATATTTTACATCATATACATTTACAATAAAAATTACTTATATTGTAAAAGTAAGTTGTTTCCTCATGTAAATAGCCATTCACATTTATTAAGATCATATACCTTGTTTAGTTATGAAAGAAAACAGTGTACACATGAATATGTATAGTCCATTAAAACGCTGACAAATCTGTAATTAGTAAGACGAAAGAATCCATTTATTTTGTTTCAGTGCAAAGATATCTATTCCACTGCACAGGAACAATAACCAAGACTGCAACCGAAAGGAAAGCGCGCTTCGGTTTCGATTGCGTGATTTTTTAATTTTCATAACAAAGGGTACTTCATTAACGAAGGCACGTGTTATTACATGACAAAAAATATAAAAATTTAGTATGATCATGTTATGAATTCTTCTACGTTTTACTTATTGAAATGAAAGAACAGACCTTCAATTATTTTCAGGAGATTACAGGACGGTTATAACACTGTAACAAACTGTTGTACTTTTCTTGTAAAGCATAGACAATATGATTTATTATTGCATTCAATTGGTTTTCGTTGAGTCTGTGTCGCAGGTGCGATAATGTTCATACATAGTATCTTAAACATGCAGTGTAAATAAAAGAATATTATACTTACCTTGTTGTCGTACTTCAGCTATTTTACTGTTCAATATACTTTCCATGGTAAATCGGCAGTATGCCGTAACATACAGTTCCGGTTGACTAACGTGACTAACAATATCTATCCTTTCACCTTTCTCCTATTATCCCTTTATTATGCAAATTATAGTTACTGACGTTATCTATATTTTCGTCCAATGAAATCAATTGGATATATTTTGAAATGTATTTGCAATTTTGGTTTATATAATCATATTTCAAGTAACTATATTTGTTTTGTATATCAATAAAGGGATTGTATTGTTTTCAGGTAAATCTTATCACTTGCTATTGTAAATTGCAACATTCTAGTCTTTCATTATGTAAGCTTATGTTAATTTGTTGAGCTATTTTGGAAAGTATAGTACTTTTGTGTAGCTTCATGTCGGCCATATTAATTGTTTACAATGAAATCAATTGGATATATTTTGAAATGTATTTGCAATTTTGGTTTATATAATCATATTTCAATACAAAAGATTGTTCATCCCCAGTCCCAGATACTCTATTCCCTACCGCTGAGACAGGTCAGCATCCTGTAAAGAGGGACGTCTGACACCTCGGCGACATCTGGAAAGATGTACAGTAACAGTTTCGCGAAAGCTGCTAATTTTTGGGGCTTTATCCGAAACACAAACTGAACTTTTGATATGTAATGATGTCGATCTTAAAAACAACTGTAATATGTAAGTCAATTTCTAGACATATTAGTTCGTTCTCTCATATCTCATCGTGAAATTATTATGAGTACTTTTATTTAAGTAAATAATTCCAAGTGATCCGAAGTCACAGATCACATCTGTAAAAGTTGTTTTTACTGCCAATAGTGCTAATCGAGCTAACTTCGCTTTTATGAAAATGGCAGATGGCAAGAGTAATAATGCTAAGCTGATTTCTTTGACAGTTGAGTATGCACGAAAACCTTCACTTGAGCGGATACCTCGAGACACAGTCGAAAGCTTGCTTTCTGAAATGCTTGCGCTCTACTCCACTAGTAAAGTTCCTATCGAAGAAAGGCCAGATGTAAATTACAACTGTTCTAAGTTAGTTAGTAAAGAGGTAAGAATGCTGTCTACTTTCTGTTAATTTAAATATCTAATTTAAGAATGTTAAATTGACTTTCGAATGGCATAAGAAAATATCAAAAAAAGTACTCTATAATGTGTAAATGTTAAGTATGTTATGGAGTTTCTTTGTTGTTTTTTTTAACCACACAACAAGGACATATATACCAAGTAAAATAAAATAAATCTTTTGTGGCGGATCAGTTATCCCGTAGAAAGGAAAAGGACTTGTTATCCATGGGTTACGAATTCCGCTATTCCACCACCACTTCTATTTGTTTCTCGGATGCGATGTGGAACCGAGGTCCCGTGAATCGTTATTTTACGCTGAACACGAAAAAGAAACAGAAGTGTCTCAAGAACTGGATGATTTCTGCTTTTTCACTGTCCCCAACAACCTAAAACCTTACAGTTATCGGTCATATGTACATCGGGTACCGACGTTAAATAAAATCAGACGTTTGATAACAGGGATTTTGTTTGATAACCTTTCCAGTAAAATTACAGTTAATATTCAAATTTGTCAACTGTCCGTAATACTGATATACGAGTTGTTACGGTCTAGTGCACACCTTCCTATAATTGTATATATACAACCTCTGACAACTGCGTCAGGGAAAGAGCGGATTTGGTCCAGTGGTTACGCGCTGGGCTGATATACCAGAGGTTCCGAGTTCGATCCCCCGCTCCCCCACTAACATTACTAATAGTCTTTCGGATAAGACGTTAAGCCGAGGTCCCATGTATCAGTGCTATACACTGAGCATGTAAAAGAACCAGGGGTGTCTCTGTATCTTGCACTACCCCCATAACATAAAATAAGTAATCTCTTCAGGGGGCGTCGGTCATATGGGCAACCGGTACCGACGGTAATTAGCTCAAATAGATAAATGCGTCAGGGAATCGATTCTTTGGCTCAGTGGTTAGAGTGTTGGTCTGTTCGAGTTCGAATCCTGGGTTGTGTATTTTAAGATGCATTGCATCTTTCTGTTGCGGACTTTCATGTTCGTAAGAGAGCTAGGCAGAAAATTGATATTACGAATTTCTATCTTGGACACCATTGCAACAGTGCTCTTGTCTTATGCTGATATTTTTAATTTAAGTTAGCTTCCTTTGATGTCATTCAACAAAGTGGTGAAATTAAAATGTCTTATCACAGTTGGGCAAAGAATTGATTTAAATGGCAGTTTTTAAAGCGACTGACTCCAAGATGGGTCGACGGCAAATAAAAAGGAAATCGTTTATATATTTGGAAATTCTAGTTGTAATAGTGAAGAACATTTCTAAACTAAGTTACGGTCTCGTTTTTGGTTACAGAAACACATCATGATACAAAGTTTTAACAATTTTATCGCCGTTAGTCACGGGGTAGATATCATTGATTTTGACACTTTTTTTTTTTTTTTCTTTTTTTTTTTTTTTTGGGGGGGGGGAGGGGTTAACGCCGATTTCAACATCTAGGTTATATTTCGGCAGTCAGTCCACCTAACTGGTTTTCCTAAATAACTAACCATTAATTACCAATTTTTCCGCAAGTGACTGACTACTGTTCCCACTTTATCTACTCTGAATCAACGTTGAGAGACAAATGAACATTAGACACAATGCCTGTGATCAATATCACGGAGAAATTTTGCCCTGCCCAGGGGTAGAACAAGGGACCCATGGATTACTAATCCAGTTTTCTACCTATTGAGTTAGGCGGGCGGGCGGGCGGGCATCTTCACTTTGTAGTTCACTGGTCGCTTTATGTACATATTCATTACTAATGTTCTTTCTTACCTAGTCATTTGCTACTTAGTAGATTCGCTACACATTTATCGCAAATTGTCTAACTTGTGAATAATAAATCAAATCGACTTAAGCAGGTTAGGTATTTATTTGAAAGCAAACATACATGCTGATTATATGATTGAAATGTATTTATGTTTAACAATTTTCATACGAAGGAGTATAGAAAAGGTCAACAGATGCGACTAACACTTGTCTTACTTGACGAAGAAATAAAAAAATTTTAGTACAATTGTGTCATTAATGATAAGTTGTGATTATAACTAAAAACTAGTGTTCTGGTATTCGATGCTGATTTATTTGATAACTCATTTTATTAAGTATACCGATACAAGTTCTTAGTTATTAGAAGATCATTTTCTAAAATCTGTCTCCAGTTCCGAAACAAAGATAAAGTTGTTTTACGCATTGTACATACATATGATAGGTAAGAAGTATTTAATTATAAAAATATTAATTTGTATTAAAAACTTATTTGCACTGATTTGAAAAATGTAAATTCGCATTAAAATATATGAATTTGTATTAAACAAAATCAAATGTAATTATGTTAATGCAAAGTTTCATTAATCTTATGAAATCGGGTATCAAAAATTGACTTTCTACTTGTTAGCAAAACTACTAATGCGAACATGTGAGGGTAGCGAAACAGACCCGGAAATCTATAGATACAGCCTCCGATAAACCGACCAGGATCAGTGGCAAGAGCGTTAACTACTGATGATGGAGAAAACATGAGCTCGAATTACACTCACTGATGGTCCTTTTATTTTTTGTTCAATTGTTATTTGTGATTTTATTCAAAGTGTTCTCCTTTAACAAAAAAAACATTTTTAAACCGCGTCATTTTGAGACAGTTTTCTTTTTTTAACAGGTGTATACATAAAACACTTGTAAACAGAAATATACAGAGCATGCTTAGAATTATTTCACTTCCCAGGTATGTGTGTTTTCAATTCAGGAGGAAAAACTCACAGGTTGAGTGAAAGAATGGTAACTTTGAGTGAATAAGATGTCCGCCATACCTAGGTGCAAACGGATATACTATAGACCTGTTTCAGGGCAACATTGTTTGTAATACTCCTACAACTGTTTCAATATGACGTCCTGTGACAATTTAGTATCTTGATACCGCCGTTTTTATTATGGGACTTCTGCTATTCAAACAAATAAACATTTTGCATTTGTTTGACGGAAGTTGGTTTCCATTTTCTGTGGCCAAGAGACGGTTACATACTTTCCTTTTGTTTGCGGGTAGTTACAGAACCAAGTTTCGTCCCTCGTAACTAAATCAACATAAGATTGTTTCATTGTATTTCGGATAAATTTTCGAAAGTTGTCTGACTGTTTTAACCGTTTCGGCCCCTTTTCAACAGTTGCGATATCCATCTTGCATTTTTTTACTTTTATATGTGTTTTGTTGTTGTTGTTGTTTTTGTTTTTGTTTGTTTTGTCTTTTGTTGTTTGTTTGTTGTTTTTTTATGATGTTTTTTTTCATATTATCTGAATTCTTGCTAATGAAAGTTTGAAACCGTGCTAGCTCTCTTACAGTCTTTTGAGTATTTTCTTGCAATAAATGCTTGTTGTATGGTTTTATTGGACTGTGCAGTGCCGTGGTGTATAGATGCAAACTCATATTAAACTATAATCATATAACGTATACAATGAACTTCAGCATTCAGGATTTCATGGATTTTCAAAGTTGTTTTGGCCATTGACGCAGTAGAACGGTCAGGGCGATCAGCATTTTACAGCATTGTTGTCCGGACTTAAAATAATAAATTGTACTGTCGTCCGTTTGTCTTTTAAAAAACAAATCTGGAAAAGATGTTGTCAGTTTTGCTATCAGTCCTATCAGTTCATCCAAATTCAGTACGTTCCTGGAAAATAAGCATAAAATATCTGTAATGATTTTAAGTTACTTTAAAAAAGGAAGGAAAGTAAAAAGAACACAGAAAAAACATGTATGACAGAACACCTCCGTTCACCTAGAAATGTAGAAGAAAACCTCCAATGGCTGATGGATCCACGATAAATTTGTTTTCTCAAGTTTTCAAAATTTGATAACGAAATCAAACTTTTGTTAAAAAATAATCAATCATTCAGCAATTTTATCGTATATTTTCAGCTTGAAGCAGAAATACTCAGTTTAGCTCCAGCTGTAGGAATCGGTTATCGATTCTCAACGTTAGTCATTAACGTCGAAGAAGGTATATCGGAGAGCAAATACCAGTCTGTCAAAGAAAGCATTGAAGAGATATTAAGAAAGAAAGACATACAAGATTTTGAAATAAATAAAGTTTCAAAAGAAATTGAACTCTATGAGTTTGATGTAAAGGTAGGGTCAACAATCCAGCGTCCTGACAAACATCAAGGAACAGTTGGCTGTTTTGCAACCTGTAAAAGGCCAAATGATGCCCCAAGATGTGTGTTGCTTTCCAAACACGTTGCCGGTCGATCTGAAACTTTCGAGTATTTGCATGAACGTACCGGTGTATTCCGTCAGTTAGGAGAGATTATGAAAGATTCTGTGAAATCTGTGACTCGGAATGGCTTAGACATAGCTGCACTGGTATTGAAAAGGGATCTAAACGTTTGTGCAAGGTTTAGGACTGAGGAAGCTGATAATCTCCAAGTATTGAACAGCAATGTTGACAATATGGTTTCAAACAATCAAAGTTCTTATGTCACTCTATATACAAGAGAAAACCAGGAAAATATATACACGTTACCAGGTAAGTTGTATGAGTACATCGAAGACCAATATGAAGACGGACGTGGTATTTTGCAAGAAGGACAATTAGTATATATTTGGGGAGCAGTTTCGAAACCTGGACAGGGAGTTCTAACGATGTGTAAGTATAAACATGACAAGCAGGCATTGATACAAATAGAGGACAGAGTTCCCAAAAAAGGTCAGTTGCCCAAAAGATTTGCATACGAAGGAGATAGCGGTGCAGTTGTATGCGCTGAGGACAGAAGTGGTGATTTTGTACATCTTATAGGTATGCTGATGGGTCTTCTATTGGAGGACAAAGCCATCATGAAAAACCCTAATTATAGACAAAAGTATTTGGCACTTCCATTGTCCAGTGGACTGCAAGAGCTTAATAAACGAACTAAATGTAGTTTTGACATTTTAGAGTGCATACCATGAATTCAGATTGCCATTTAACTATCACCACTCCAAATATGTCCTGGTGACTTTACTCGTGTAAATGTATATGAATGAAAAGAAATTATCTGAAAATTAAAATATCCTGTATAAAACATTTATATAGATTTAATACTGTCTTTTTTTTAAAAATCGTGGTGGTAAAACATATTTTCTTTGTTTCAAACTTTTAAATATATCATCATTTTTCGCTTTCAACAAATCAAAACGTTGCCGTTGTTACTCCTTACTGTTCCGTTCACTGGAATATAGTGTAGTCACATAAACTTGAAGCGCTACATTTTTAGAGTAAAAAAAAATGCATCATTGATATTATACAGACATTCTCTGTATAGAACAAGTGACAGTTTTCATATTTGAATGCTATGATAATTTTAATTTTACATACAGTTGTGTAGTTTTAGAAAACGGATTTCATTATAAAAAATAAGTTTTGTGAAGTCTTTATATAAAAGTAGTTGAATATCTTTCATTTTACTTAATTACCATTGTTGAGCCTGCGACAGTTTTTATTTCTAGTAAAAACTTTAAAAAAGCAAATGTTGATCTCAGATATCATGTCAAGGATAAGCGTTACTTCGTTCAGATTTATTTTTAAACCTAATTATCTTACAACGGTTAGAAAAAAGGTTTTTTTAGAAATACAAACTCAGCTTGATGACGGCCTTCTGATTAAAAACCAGAAAGTGTGCAGAAAGTGTAAAATATAGATTTCGTCACTATTGGAATTCGAATAGCTACTTTTGGATCAAGAGTCCCGCGCTCTAAATCCTCAACAACCGAATTATTTTAAAAACCATTGTGTTATAAATTTCATTCATTTCCGCCATAAGTTTTTTCATCAGTTTATATCATATATAGTTAGATTGTAAACAGTAAATTTGACAATAGTTTTCATACCTTGACGCCATGCTGAGTTTCGTGTGACCTTTGCTTGGGCTTTTCGATATTGTATCTTCATATTTCTGCAATCTCTCGATTAAACGTCAATTCTGCAATATGTGTTTATGTTACATTAATTCTATTTAGATAAGTGAAACGTATTTTGATTTTGGTTTCCATTTTATGTTATGCCTACTTTCGATTTCGTTAGGCCTGACAAATGGGTAAATATAATTGATGTGAAAAGAGCCTACTTAATTATTTTCATATAATTTATTTCGCGAACCTGTAATAATTAAATAATTATATTTAGATTTGTAAATGAACCTGTAGAAATTTTATATAACTTCAACTGAAGAAGCAAAAAAAACTGATAATCTTATATTACTTCATTTTAGATTAGTAAATGACCAGTACAATGTAAATCAAATGCCCAACCATATTTCACTTCCGTTTTGCCATTGCAATGGAGTTTTAGTAACAGAATTACAATGTTTCGAAAAAATCTTAACATAATGCAGGTTATTTGATCTTACTTCCTTTATTACGTATTTTACGCATGAATAGAACATTTTTCCGCCTGCAACACCAAATTCACAACTTCTACTTGTAGGCCCTGTTGATTTCATAGTATTTAAAAAGATCAGATTTGTGCATGAAGAGTGATTTGGTAAAGTATAGCGCATTAAAACAATTACATTTGCTTATGATGAAGGAGATCTAAACATAGTGATCCAACGAAGAATAAAAAGAAAGCGAATGCTAGAATGCATAGTCAGTTTTTATGAGAATACTGATATCCTGCCATATTCATAACATATGTTATTGTATTGTGATAAACTGTACATTGATAAAATGTGATTATATATCTTTCTCAACTGTGATATTGTACATTGCAATGTTGTCATATTTTATTATTTGTGATATTGTACATTGATAATCTGTGATATTGTACATCGATAGGTTGTGATATTTGGCATTGACAAGATGTGATATTGTACGTCGATAAGTTGTGATATTGTACATCGATAAGTTGTGATATTGTTCATCGATAAGTTGTGATATGGTTCGTCGATAAGTTGTGATATTGTACATCGATAAGTTGTGATATTGTACATCGATAAACTGCAATATTGTACACTGATAAGTTGTGATATTTTACATCGATAAACTGTGATATTCCACATTTATAAGCTGTGATATTTTAAAGTGAAGCTGTGATACAGTTCATTGATAAGTTTTGACATTATACATTGATCAGTTGTGATATTGTACACTGATAAGTTGTGATTAGCTGTGCATTGATTAGCTGTGATATAGGTTATTTTTAAGTTTTGATATTTTGTTTATATTTACGGTATTTTTTAATTTGTTTGTTATTAAACGGTTATACTGTACATGTTACCTTGGTATCGGTTTTTACAAACTTTGATACAGCATCTTCTGTTGATTAAAATCTCTGGTACTGTAACTTTAATCAAAGCACTGAAAGCACTGCAAAACCTGCCGCGTAGTGCTGGGTTTATGTTTTAAGTAATGGATACATGCATGTAATGCAATACCTTTATCCGAGAGAACTTATCTCTGTACAACAGAGGTCCATTGGAGCTAGTCTCATTAAGCTGAATATGAAAAAAAAAATTGACCTGCCTTGCCATAAATTATAGTCCACTGGAATTTTTTTTACTTAATTCCTGAACTCTATTCAATACTGACCACCATTGATCTTGATCATTCTCAACATTTATTAATCAAATTCATAATCGACGATTCCACTTATTTTTCCAAAACCCTTAGGTACTTCAACTATATTGTTCTAGTAAAGTATACGAGTTATTATACTTTATTATACCAACCATGATTTATGCAGATTGACCAATATTGTAAGTTCAATTGGTAGTTTACTGGTAACTTTTGCGGTCTAGTACATGTTCTTTCCAGTTATTATAGAAAGGTAAACTGACTCTGATATGAATACAACTGTAAAGATGGGGTAAAACTTTAGCTGACAATAAGTTAACCACAAACACCACAATTAAGAAAGCAATGTTATATTATTATCTGTACCGGTAATTAAAATAAAAATAAAACTATCAAATATAACAATTCACGTCTCAGTTATGTCCAAATAATGTCAGAAGATCATAAGCAGATGATAAAAATTCTGCAGGTTCTGAAGGTGTTCCTCATTGTTGCTATTCTAGCATTTACCTAATATGTTTTTTATTATAACTGCTCATGAAACTTGACTTCAATGATGTCAAGCAATGGTTTTGCAGAGTCCAGGGCTGTCTGAATGTCCTATTAAATGTAAGGTATTACAAACTGTGGTTACTTTATGTGAGTACCCAATTACCCTATGCAAAAAAAAATGAAAATGTCAAGGAGTTATCATCACTGCAAAATAGAATATAGAATATCTCAGAATTCAGTTAAACATAAATAACTGCTGAAACATTAATCTTAAAAAAGAACTTTTTGTTTGGCATTATATTGTAATGTGAACATATAAATACTTGGTAATTCAAAATTCCATGAATGCATGATTATATTAATATCATTACTCAGTACCACTCTTATCTCAATCTCTTTTAAGACTATTCAGTCTAATAAAACAAATTTGAAAGTAACACTTGAAAAGAGCTGAACAAATCTACTTTTCTTGAATAACTGTTCTAGAATTCACATTTATTAATCTAAAAGATAAACTAACTAAAAATAAACAAAATGTATAAATTCTTAATAGCTGGATAAAGTGGTTATATATACCTCTACAGCTGTTCTGCTTGTTGCAGTAAAACTATAGTCATTTCTGCAGAAATGTCATGCCGTAGTGCTACTTTACACTTTTCCACAGTGTCATCAGCCAGGTATATAGCTTTAATTGGCACACCGTCACCTTTTACAGAGACCATAAGACTGCAACAACCTGAAAAAATAGATTAAATATAACAAAATTAGTATTAAAAAATGCACTACCGTGTAGTCTGATCATGGTCTGTACTATCTGCCATTCAGTGAGTAAAATTTCAACCTTCACCCCTACAAACAATTAATGGATCTGTCCATTTTAGATATTTAGCAAGGCAAGGGTAAGATTTTATAAGAACCTATTGTCGGCTTAAGTCTTAGAAAATTTATTGTATTAATAATAGGACAAGGCTTTTATCCTTATCTTCGGATGAACATTAGAACAGATATGGTCTCTAAGGCAAGGTGGTCAATGTTCATAACACGGTTCTTCCTTCACCAATGTTTTTTTTTATTTCTGGTCTGCCGGTATATTGATTCTATATCGATTCATATGGTATCAGTAAGATGTTTTAGCTTTATAAGATGACATTTTTTGGTAATTTTAGTATTGAGCTGAGAAAAATAATGTTTACATACTTTTTTAATATTTGCTGTAAGTCCAAAATTGTACTGCTGTAAATTCTGATAATGGTTCTCAAAAGAGGCTCTAAAATCCATGATCTGTGTCTCTAAATCGCCACTGTGTTAATAATCATCATAATTACAGAACTGCATCGATGTACGAAGTTGTTGTGGTTCGAACTCATCATGTTGAAAAAAATATTTCCTCTGTGTAAAAAAACAACAATAACACGATAGATAACTTACCTTCGTGCAAATCAAACGACCTGAGTTGATTTTAGAAGGATTCACTTCTTCATGAGGCCTCCCAAAGAGCTTGATCCATCTTAGAGTTAGACACTGTTCCAAAAATAGTCTGTTCTTACCCGTAGTTTGTTTTCGCTTTAAGAATCGGAACGAACTGGACGCCTCCTTTTACTCTTTCGGGATGGCGACTCACAATATCGCATTCCCCGAAAGCTACATCGTTTCACCATACTATTGTTATGCTAAATATCGACCAGAAACAGTCAAAAAATCTTATATAAATTCAAAATCCTTCATCCGATTTCACAGATATTGCTATCAAAATGACGCTTACATATTCGGAGGTGTGTTTGAATGCAATAATCTGATATGCTGATAAAAGAAACTGTCAATCAAAACTGACAGAAAGGTCAACTACCTTTTAGCATTTTTGAATAAGCACCACCCACTGATCTCTACACTGTCTATTAGGTGTCTATGTGTGTACCATGAGTCCTCTGTATGTATAAAGACGCACTTACAGAAATAAACTGATACAGTCAACGTCGATTCTCTGTTTTCTTCCACACACAAAACATTTCTCACTAAGGACATTTTTTCTTTAAAAACAAATTTGAAAGCCTTTTTTAATGAGAATTTTCATTTCATTTCTTCGCTTTTTTGAAAGGACTATATTTCTGGCGAAAGAATTAAATCTCTGCGATTGGCTGTAGTTAGGCTCCGAGAACATTCGGCATCCCTGAAGCCCGGCTTCATTCTGTTTGCATTGAGATAATTTAGGATGAGCCGGGACAAAATTTTTCAACTTGGTTATAACTTTAAACCTTGACGCTGACGCGACAGGTTTAAAAACCTATTAGACTGCATCTTGATTAACTTTCATTTTGAATCATGAATATTAATAATTGTGATACTCTAAATTTTGGTGTTTTCTCTTGATAATTTGTGACATTTCATGCTGATTAACTTGTAAACTATATCTTGATGTTATGCGATTCTTAATTTTGATTCTACATTTGAATCTTGATAAACCGTGATACTGTTTTGTGGTAAGTGTGATATTTTATCTTGACTGAATGTGATATTATATTTCGTTTAATCGTGATACCGTACTATCAACTCTTAATCAGGATCTTCAACTTTGATAATGTCATTTTTGTATTCTCTGCTCGCAGAGCAGGGAATACAATGTTGGCATTTTGAGAAATGAACAAAGGAAAGTGGCCGACCTGACAAAGCTTTCGGTAATTGATATCGCTATAAAAAGTAGTTCCAAACACTGCAAAAATTCAGCGAGCAAATGAATTTGAATAGCTTAAGCATGTAAACGGCGAAAGTATTATACTGCATTTAAATTGTGGAAGAAATTGCCATGACTGAAGTTCACGATATCCCTTCGGTTAGATCTGAAAAAACCCATTCATTTCTAACCCGGAATTTCCATTATTGTTATTTATATCCCAGCCAATCGCACTGCAGCTTATGATGCATCTCAGTAGTTTACCATATACATGCAGCGTATTGATGCAGGGTGTAAATTTCTCTGGCATAACAATGTTTATCGTCGGAGATAGATAATGCATAGGTATTTTGAAAAAAAAATCGCACATACATTAATCTCATTATTTTAGAAGATTTTGCTAAATGAATTTGACTTTGAGTTATGAAACAGTATATCAATGACAGATAACCTCTGACATGTAAGGATTATTATTTGGAATCCCACTTTTTTCACCATGCTACCTTGATTTCCAGGATGGAAAAATTGCTCTAATTGGCTAATGAGTGCCTTTCGCGAGAAGGTGACGTTCTATTGGTCGTCCTCAGATCCTAATAGCGCAGTGATTTTTAGGACATGATTTTAATCAGATTGGAAGAAATTACGGCTTTTAAGACAGTCGATCAAAATATTAGTCATTCTCATAAATTAAGCTGATGAATATCTGACAAACTTTTAAACTTGCTCAAATTCAGCAACGTAGCCATATTGATTTGTTCACACAAAAATATCAAAGGGTTTACAGCGCTGAAATACTGTCGTCTGTATAGGGGTGGTGTGTCTACTACTACTACTTCTACATCTGCTACAAGGATTAATTATCGAAGATTTCAGGACTGAAAACCAGTCTAGGAGAAAAATAAGAAACAAACAAATTACACTTTAGTTCGTTGGTTTCTGTCATTTACTGGCCGCTAGAGAAATCTACACAAAGAGTTTAAGGTTGCAACAAGAAAAACATCGATGCACAGCAAGTCGGCGCAGAAGATTCTGAAGATGTGGATGTGTTGGATATGTGTTATTTTACGCATACAGAATATTTTTAAACTGTGGAACTTAAGTGCATTGTAATAGATTATCTATTAGTGTAATTTTTACTCATGATACTCGATCATAAGTAGTTTGCTAAACCAACGCTGATCCTTGTCGCGTTTGTCGGAGGTAATCTCTATAGATCACAAGGTCTGTTTCGTTACACTTTCATGTTCGCATTAGTCGTTTTGCTACCCAGTAGAAAACCGATTTTTTTCGATACCCGATTTTTTTAGATGAATGATGCTTTGCAATAATATAACTACATTTGATTTTACTTAACACAAATTCATATTTTTTAATCATTTAATGACACCGCTGACGTACTTCTGTCATCTCATATTTCACACATAAGCGATGTTGGTTTGATCCTTTCTTTTTCATGAAACTCCAAGTGTTTCAAATGTTTAGCAGTTGTTTAAATATTTGTTGTTTTAAAATATTTCTGTATGTGATCTTTGTTCAAATATTTTTTTTTTATTTTTGAATAAATACAATGCTTTTAGTTTGTGTTTCGTCTTCTATAATATGAACACCTCGGTGATCTATCTCCAAATTACTAATGTCCAAACACTTGGTACTGTGCTCATATTCCCTGCCCAATATAGACTCCGATTTCTTAGTGAATTCTGAATCAAAGTGGACCTAACATGTTGTTGTTCTGCTGTAGTGGTTTTCCGTCTGTCGTTCTCAGTATTGCTATTCTACTGCCTAACCACGTTGAGAAGTCCATTACTTCTAGAAGTGTGTGCACATAGTACAAATTAAGTTAACAAACTACTGATATACCTGCCTCAAGTCAAAACGGCTAATTCAAAAGAGTTGCGTGCAGCTCTGTTGGTCGGTCCGCTGTGATATTTTTGTATCACTGTTTTTCTTGTTATTATTATTATACATTTTTCCTCGTTAATGCTACATCAGCTTAATTCTGAACTATTTTTTCGTGACGATGGATTCCTCGTTAATGCTACATCAGTTTTTTTCGTGACGATGGATCCGAATTTATCATTAAAAATGATAATAAAAAAAACTCAATTTAATTTGAAACTGTTTCATATTTTTAATTTAAAACGTTAACACCCTCCTTAATTGCATTAATTAGGTAACTAACTTCACTTAGACGTGCACATTTAAGATTTAAAACTAATTTCCATGCTAACACAAAGGAAACAGTTTTCTAGAAAAGGTTTTCCTCGTTTTTAAAACTCGCTCGAATTCAATAACGTCATTTAACAGTCTGCACATTAATTTGGTGATTTTTAATTTTTGTATGGACTGTGAATTACTGCATTTATATATTAGTTACGTTTAACAACTGGTTAATTCCCATTTAGCTAATAAATACAATGGGCCCGAAGAAATGTAATGCCAATGGTAGCGCAGAGCTCCACACATAGATTCCTTTAAAACTTGTGATCACTTGGACCAACAATCTGAGCTTAATATAACGTCACAAGTTATAATGAATCAACGTACGCTGCTTCTTTTAGAAAATCTGCTTTGCCTATTTAAATATAATTAATCTTTTCTTTCAAATTTCTTTCTTTATTGTCATTTTATTGTTCATTTTAGAATTCCATAGCAAAGGCCTAATTTTTAAGTACGGTCAGAAGCTCTGTTATTTAATATGTTTAGATCAGTTTTATGACCATTTTAAACGTGACATGTGAAGCCTGTACTTTTTACAGAAGTAATTTAATTAGACTTCATAACACTTAAGTTCTGAAATCCATGTGTAAGAAGGATAAAAAATAGACTTAAAGTCAAGAGGAATCTTTCGCTTTCAGTTTGAAGTCGCTATTGATTTCGTTTCAGTGTTGAATGAGCTTTTTTTAAGTCCACAGAGAGATCGTTCTGTCTTGTAATTCTACTGTACCACTTTTGTCAACCTTTCGTCTATAAAAGTACAGCTAGTTTAATCGAATTAAACGCAGCAAAGCCTCAATGAGACTTGTAATCTTGATTTGTTAATGTATTTTTCTTAAACCTCGAGGCATATCGATGCTTCATGTTACACCTCTCTGTGTCTCCAATCAAATTAAGTTTATTAATGATCATAATTATGTAGTCTATGAAGAAATCACGTTAAAAACTATTTCACGTGTAGTCAACGCAGAAAAGAAACGTTGAGTTTAGAATAAATAGAGACTGGTGTTACCGAAAATTGTATGTTCAGCTCTTTGCACAAGTCAGCCCAATACATCACGTCGCGCGATTGTCTCCCGCGCTATAGGGACCGTTACCAGGAACATCAATATGTAACTGTAAAAGACAGTGAATGATAACTAAGTGCAGTGATTTTTGCCAAAGGTTAATGAAACAATGAAAATAATAATAAAAGGTAAGTACTCATGAATGAATGAATAGGGGAAGGAAGGAAGGAATTTTTTGATCAATCAACGAATGAATCAGACAAACAAACCTACAAATTTGAGGAATTCTTCTGAATGTTTCGTTTAGAAGTTTTTCTTTTGATTTTTTATTGGGTAAAAGTAACTGCGAGTATTTTATTTGCTAAATCACGTCCGATCAATGTAATGAAGAAATTTCGAGTAAGGTAAGATTTCTGTAATAAAACTGCAATTGGAGATATGTATGTAGCTATATGATCAGCTCTTAGCTGAAGTCATCATGTTACTTAATCTTAAGTCTTTCAGAACTTTTGACGCAACTGTCCTCTGTGCTATAGCCTGTCAATGCGCCAATGTGTCAGTGTAAAAATAAAGTTCACATGACAGTTTGAGTGAATCAATGAATGGAAATAGTCATAAGGTCAATAGATAATTTAATCAATCAGTCAGTCAATCCATCAATTGAAATATAGAAGCTTAAGGAATTTCTGTTGCTCTTAGCTGTTTGTTTCCTTTTTCAACAATCTCATTCACAAAACATTTAATGAAGTAATTCACAACAGTTAAATAACGTCGAAAACACGGTTTCACGACCGATCAACAAGGTTAATTAATATCGAACTTGGTAAATATTTAGTTTGGTGTAACAAAATTCGGTATAGTTTAATTTTCAACAGTCTGACGTTTCTGTTTCTAAAACGTCACGTCGCGCGATGGTGGGTGGTACTTGGTTATGCTGAACAGGGCAGAAACATCCAAACAGCTAAGCTGCTTAGATAGCATTTCTTGTCTGTCCAATGACAAGGTTTAACACTCGATTTATAGTGGTTCACTGGTTACTTTTACGACCCGAACAGGGCTATTCTTCACGAGGATCATTCTGGTTTCCTGAAAACAAGAATTTATTCAATGCAATTACCTAAATACCGTAATTCTGGTTCTTTTGAAACACGAATTTCCTCACTGTAAGCGAAAGGCAAATATGCAATTTCCAAAAAAGAGTCAATCTAGCTTCTTGGAAACAAAAACTAGCTTTAAATAAGAGAAAGGCAAGTATCCAGAGCCACTTTACCTAAATCATTTCTATGAAAAAAGACAACACAGATTGGCAAGCTTTGATTTTATTGATATCACATGTGAAATCAGGATACGAAACAGTTGACTTTGAAAATATACATATTTTGGAAGTCCTTTCCACTCTCAGCAACTAAAAGTTTTTCAACTAAAAGTTTTTCAATGGTCGTTAGCACAAAAGGCATAAAATTGTGGTCATCAATGTAACTTTTTTGTAGTATGATTATCTTAGTTAATGTTAACATAAAAAAAGTTTAAATCCCCTAAGAGAAAAAATACAGAGGAATTTAATAACTGAAACCTATTTCAAGCGAGGAGGATCAAGACAGACATTATTTGATTTTTTTTAAATGTCTGTAAACATCTCTTTTCTGCAAATAGCCATTATATAGTAAACTCCCTTCAATGTTGTATGCTTTTCTCAACGGACTTAATCTGTATCTTTGAACATTTTGTTTTTTTAATTCCCACCCATATACATGGTCACCTTGTACAAAAAACACTTTTCAACTGTTTCAGTTCTGATAAATGAATAAAATACACGGAAAAAATCACACAAGTATTTAAATATACAACAACCTAACTCTGTCACCCTAAATTTATTAGTGTTAATAGTGCAACATAACAGACATTGCCAGTCTGCAAAACTGTTAGTAAAGGTAGTATAATTTCATTTAATCACATGTACTTTAGTACATGTTAAATACAAAAATATACATCACATATATATTTATGTAAAACTCTAACACTTTATCTGGTGGTTAGTAAAATATACCTTCAATTCATTCCGCAAAAATTCTAAATAGATTTAAATCTTAACAAGATCAAGAATCTGAGCAAAAGACAAGCTCAGATATGATAAAGTATACACATATTTTCCTCTTTACATAGATAAGCATTCTCTCAAAAATGGTTCAACCACTAATTAATGAATTCAATTAGATCATATATCAAATTAACATATATTTGTTCATCAATTTGCTTTTGTAATTAAGAATAGCAGCAATCCAGGCTTTGCCAATCAGAGACAGATTCGTACATGAATACTAAATATTAAAGAGTACGAATTCTACAAATGCCCTATGTCATAACTGAAATGAACAATTACAAGGGGAGAAGGAGGCATGAAAAGGGGGCAAAGTGAGTATCATAATAACTGTAAAGTGAAGAAGTTTAGTCACTGGTTTAAATAGTGAGCAATTAAGTCCTAACGCAGCTCTGATGAATAGCAATGCTTCAATACAATATTTTCACAGCATGCATATATACATAAATGTATCCTAATCAGAAATTTTCAAAACCTGCAGGCCTATGACAGTGCCTCAACTTATCCATCACATTCAAAGAGGACTTGATAAAAAGTCATAATAAGTGTGTATGTATATCTATGATTTGTTACCTTGTAGATAATGGAAACATAATGATGTTTTCAAATCTATCTAATCAGCAGTAACAAGCATATCTTATTTATCTTAAACTAACTTTATTTGGCCACAAGACTACTACAGGGCTTGTATACACTTAGAGTGCCAAAACCCAAATTAAAAGTCTTCTGCAAGCAAGAAACTTACAAGTCACTACAAAAAATAAAAAGCAAAAACAAACTTAACAAACAAGTGCACCAAAACATTTGATATCTAATACTGTATAAATGATTACAATTCTGCAAAATAACATCAAAGAAACATACAAAAATTGATCCATTTTGATTTCCAAATTTTATAAATGATTTATCTAATAAACTGTCACTACAAATGTAAAGCAATCAAGCATCAAATAGTGAAAATATATCAAAAATGAATTCTGTCTTGTAGACAGTAAAAATCACTGTTTAATAATGTTCTACTGTCATGACTGTCACAGCTTTTCAATATGTTAGAGATAAGGTTTTCTAGCATGTCTACATTTTCTTTTCCATTGCCTTTTGAAAACCAACATTTTTTCTCTTTCACAATTTCTGAAAAGCAACATTTTTCTTTCTCTTTGGTCAATTCTGCATTTCTCTTTGGCCAATTTTAGAAGACAACATTTATTTTCTCTTTGGTCAATTTTGAAAGTCAACACAATCTATTTGGCCTACTCCAAAGGGCAACCTTGTTATTGAAGAATTTTACACATTTTGATTATAGCAAATATTGTGACATATTACCCTGGCCAGTATGAGCAACACAAATACACATTTATATGTAAATAAACAAACTTAAAAGTTAAAATCACATGACACTAGCACATATGAAGACGACTTTGTATTTGCTCTCAAAGAGGTGGAAATACAAGCACAAGTATAAAGATATTGCATAAAAGAAGACAGAATGTAAATTAACTAGCTATGTGAACAAAATGTAAACAGTTCTGCAAACATAGAAACTGGCAGGTTAGAAGAGAAAATGAAACAAAAGCATGGTAACTGGCTGAGAAAATCATGAACATCAAACATAAGGGCAGTTTCCCCATTAAAATACAGTGACTTGCTGACTTCTCCAGAGTCTACTGACATGATGAACAAACTGCAACTGCTTAGGTGATCATACAAACATACCATGCTGAGAAAAAAATCAACATTCTTGCATCATAATTTCATCCTATTGTTAAGAACTTTGCAAAATCCTATTTCCTTTTACAAAATTTCTTCAACACTTGAAAAAATGCAAGAACAAAACTTGACAAAAGTCAACTAGATTCACACAATTAAGGAAGTAAGCTTTCATAAAAATGGACCAGCATTTTAAGATCAGCATGACTGCTCTACAACATCATCATTAAACAATCATCTTTTCATTAATTTTTATAAAGGAAAGAAACTTGAAGACATTTAAGAAATATTTGTAATCAAGAAAATTTATTTAAGCATAAAAATCAACAGTTTGCCAATTTCTGCTGTGTCAGAGATAAAAACTTGTTTACTTCCTGAAAGAATACTTATTCTTTTTTTGCTATACTACTTGGTCAGTAAGAAAAAATGTGTGAAACAGCACCATGAAAACTTGTGAAAAAGTGTGAAAATCTGTGAAAAGTTTGCTAATTAAAGCTTTTCTGTATCAAAAGTTCAACAGATTCAAAAAGCATGTTATATAAATAATTAAAAATTCTAGTACCTTTTAAAATTCATTATCATAATTTGTTCAAGAAGCAACATGAAAATGTTCAGTTTTCTTCATTCTAACACATGAATATAATTAAGCTTATAGACATATTCAAGTACAATTTGTTCAAGCAATGTAAAAATGGGGTTCCCATAATATCAAAATGTTGGGGTAATTGTTTATGTTGGAGTGTATACTTTTACAAAAACTAATACAAATAAATGAAAAAATTTGTATCAATTGTCATTTCTACCTTAGAAGTTTAATTTTTGACTGACGAGGAAATCAAAAAAGATTTGTTATACTAAGTACCAAGGAATTGTTAATTCAGTAGTAAAATTGAATACTTTCAATAATACACACATTTTTCCTCCTTTGCTCACGTACTGACTTCACACTATGTACTGATAGAGTGTTTGGGGACATGTTACCTTTAAACCATTATTTGTCAATTAAGACAAATGGGCTGACATATAATACCAATAATGATGAGTGTTTGATAACAGATTAACACAATTTTGACCAAAATTACATGTTATAATAAAGAAAAATTAAATATAAAAAAAAAACAGGCAAAGTACTGCAGTTAGCTCTCTGCTGTTATCAAAATATTGGGGTAATCATTTTTGTTTGAGTATATACATTTCCAAAAGCTCATTTACATAAATGAAATCATTATATCAGTTTCCACATAGGGAAAATACAGGATCTTACAGGCCTTAACAATAGCAGACTCATAACTTACAAGATGTAGATTTCCATCATTTCATCTTGACCTTTCATTTATCACCCTAGATGTTGATACGAGAAAAAAGGATTCATAGTTTATCACAAAGATGATTTTCATATAGGCATTGTAGGAAATAGGGAGAACTATAGGCATTGTAGGAAATAGGGAGAACTATAGGCATTGTAGAAAATAGGGAGAACTCTATAAAAGTGTTTATTATAACACAAACCTTGTTAAAATATAGGGGCTGAAAGTTTGTATCTGTTACATAATCCTACAGCACTTAACACATATTTTCTTTCATTCTACTAAATTAAATTGTCAACTATATACGCTCATTGTAAATATAATGAGGTTACCCAGCAAGCAAAATGCAGTATCACTTTACCGTAATTTTTGTACAAATTTAAATACACATATGATGGCACTCCCATGCTTATTAGCAAGTACAACAAATATTCAACAATCATCTCTCATCAATATACATGTAACAACATCTTTCACAATATAAATAACATAAAAATAGCTATTCCATAAATGTTTTTGCAATGGCTTAATATTGTCATTAGCAACAACTTTAACAACACTGAACAAAACCATATGCTTACTGACAACATGAAAATTAAATATATACTCTAAAAATAGCACATTTCTGCTGGAAATAAATATAGTATGATAGACTGAACATAGAAGTACCATGGTCAGAGATATATGCTTAACTGTAAAAAAAATCTTAACAAACTAGGTCAGTCTACCTTTAACATGTACAGAAATCAGTTCCATGTGACAAACATGTTTGACAGAAGTTAATTAATATTTGTAACTTTACTCAGAAAAGATGATGTCACTTACAAAAGATGATGTCACTTACAAAAGATGATAACACTTACAAAACTGAATGTCACTTACAAATGATGATGTCACTAACAGAAGATACACTTACAAAACCGGATGTCACTTACAAATGATGATGTCACTAACAGAAGATACACTTACAAAACCGGATGTCACTTACAAATGATGACGTCACTTACAGAAGATGATAACAATTACAAAACTGGATGTCACTTACAAATGATGATGTCACTTACAAAAGATGATAACACTTACAAAACTGGATGTCACTTACAAATGATGATGTCACTAACAGAAGATACACTTACAAAACCGGATGTCACTTACAAAACTGGATGACACATAAAAATGATAATGTCACTTACAAATGATGTCACTTTGAAGAAATGATGATCTCAATAGGATAATATGATGTCACATAAAAGGAAAGTATCACATCTAAAAAAATAGAATCTCATATGTCATATTAGATTATGTCAAATTACAGCGAGTTTCAATCACAGATGCTATGCTGTTTTTAACTTTTGTTTTGCATTGCTAAAGCACTTTTTAAAATACTATTTACAAAACCTGTGATATAAATTTACTGTAACACTAGTATACTGTTGTTATTTTACTCTATGACTTACACAAAAATGTTACAGATAATAAAAACTGTGTCAAGTGTGGCGTTGTGTAACTCTCAAGGTGTAAAGATACAGATTATATCACATATGTACGTGTAACAAGAGGAACTTGGTGACATCAGAGAATAAAAAGACAAACAAAATAAACTGGACTTGGTCTTAAAGATGAAACACAGAAATTCTCACAGATATGAGAGCAGCTATGTCAAAGACAGAACTCTGTGGTGCAAAAAAAAACATAATGGCTAAGTTCAAGTGGAAGCTTCATAAGGGTAGGCTGTTCTCTCACAGTTGCTTATTCCAGCCTGTAACATAGATGACTAATGAAAAACATTGCCTAGGAAACATGTAAAACTATTTATACTTCAGGCACTCAGAGCAGCATGACAAAATAGGGAACTACAGGGCACTGACCCAAACTAGTGTTCTTAGAGCTCTGATCTTCAAGGCTAAAGGTGTGATAACTTCAGCCCAAAATGCCATTCAGGTGGTTTTCCCATTTGCTGGGTGGAGTTTTACCCTACTTTTGAGCTCCACATAATCTTAGCCACTGTGTCACAAATGATGCTAGAACATCTGCTTAGATACTTTGTGTATATGAAACAAAAACAAAACATACTGTGTCACAAATTATGACAAAAGATATCAATTTTGTTTTGTCATAAAGACAATACACACTGTGTCAAAGGTGATGCAGAGTTTTAGATATTACAATGTATATGTTAACGACACAAATACAAAATATTCTGTGTTACAGACGACGCTAAGACAGTTTAAGATATTATGTTTTTATGACACATACAAAACATACTGTACAGATTATGGCAAAAAGATACAGTGTTTTTCTTTTTGTCAGATGATGCTAAGAGAGTTTTAGATAGGTGTTTACAACACAAAACAAAACATACTATGACACAGGAGACTCCAAGACATTTTTAGATATTATATGTTTACAACAGAAATACAAAGCATACTGTGTCATAGAAAATGCTTTCTGACATGATGTGCTTACGACAAAAATAAAAAACAAACTGTGTCACAGATGAAGTTTACACTGTTTTACATACTATGTGTTTACAACACAAATACATAACAGATTGTGTCACAGATGAAGCTTACAAAGTTTTAGATATCATGTGTTTATGACAAATTGTGTCACAGATGAAGCTTACAGTTTTAGATATCATGTGCTTACAACAAAAATACAAAACAAATTGCATCACAGATGAAGCTTACACAGTTTTAGATATCATGTGCTTACAACACAAATACAAAACAAATTGCATCACAGATGAAGCTTACAAGTTTTAGATATTATGTGCTTACAACACAAATACAAAACAAATTGTGTCACAGAAGAAGCTTACACAGTTTTAGATGTTTTGTGTTTATGACACAAATACAAAACAAACTGTGCCACAAATGAAGCTTACACAGTTTTAGATATTATGTGTTTATGACACAAATACAAAACAAACTGTGTCACAATATTATTGAAGCTTACACAGTTTTAGATATTATGTGTGTTCGACACAAATACATAACAGATTGTGTCACAGATAATGCTTGCTTTTAAGATTTTTTTTCTGTACAATACAAATACAATTCAGTGTCACTGATGTTGCTAAAAGAATTTTTAGACAGCACTGGTTTTTTACTTATGAACATTTAGTGCGTCAGAAGAAATCATTAATGAAATAGGTTTATTTCATCTTCAACTATTTCACTACATTTGGATATCCTTGGACACAGTATGTAGAAATAAACTGGCAAGATTACAAAAGAAAGAGTAAAAAAAGTATCACAATTAATCACTATGGAATTCCTTATAAGTCTCCTCCCATAGCTGACCAGATGATTTAAGTGTCCTGAAAAGGAATTTAATACTCTTTATAGCAAATTATATTTGTGTGTTATTTTGGAGACATTCATATTTTCCGTAAAGGCAGCAAAATGATCTAAAGCAAGTCTTACAATTTGAATAGCTCAAATGATCTATAAAGTGCCAGTAAAGACATTCCCCACCACCCACCCCCCTCCCTCTACCATTAATGAAAACTGCATATGTTTAAAATCATTATTAAATTTACTATATTTATAATGTACTTGAACAGTATATTAGGCACTCGTACTTAATAAGTACAAACTTATTTTTTCACCATGGGAAAATGTTGCGATGCAAACGCTATGGAAATAGTTCCAATTTCCGGTTTATCAATGAAATCATATCACGTGACATAAACAAAACAAAACGATCGTAGTAAATGTTGTAGTAGTAGACAAACTTCCGGTTCGTCTGCAAACATACTAACACCGCAGAAACTGACAATAAAGTTAACTGTTATTGTTATTCAAGGACATTTTTGTGTTGTTTTAAAAAGATCTTTTGTTTAAATTGATTGCAGATTTTATGAATAAATGTCAGTATCGATAATTTCCGGTATGTACTCCTCTCTACACTGGGGTGTAAATTGTAACAGCTTACCCCGCCTACTGACGAATTGCACACTTTACATAAATGCTTTCAAATATAGTTCTAGATATTTTTGTGGTTAGAATCGAAATAATAAATATGTTCCTATTTTTTATGAGTGAATAAAATATAGGCAGTCGTTGGGATGCAGCGGAATTAAATCACTCGTGCTACGCACTTGTGATTTAATTCCTACGCATCCGAACTCCTGTCTATATTTTATTCACTCATAAAAAATAGGAACATATTTATTATTTCTTAAATAAAATTTTATGTGAAACCATGGAAACATTTCTAGCCATTCTGAACAATCTTAAAAACCTAGTTTTTATATCACCTTAATCCTGACTTTAGCAATTTTTTGCAACCACTACAGAAAAGATTTGTGCAGTCAGCAATGTTCCCTTTTCAGTCAGCATTCACTTAATACTTACTAAATAATAAAAAGACTGGTTGACAAATACATCTAACAACAAACGAGACCAGAATGACTAACTTTGATGCCCCCAGCATGCATGAAAATCTAAAAAATCCATAGTTCTACAGACCATCCTAAACATTACTGTACAGCACAGTTTGGGGGTCCTGGGTTCAGCTATTCTGTTGAAATGCAACAGAGTGGGCCTAAACACCAAGGGCCATCTACATATCACATTTGACCTTCTTACCAAATCTTGAGTTTGTATGCCCAGTACTTTAGTTCCTTCTAGGAAACTACCTAATCTACTGAAGGCCAGATATACTAAAACTTTTTTGAGTAAGTGCATAAATATACAAGTAGCAGGGAAAATATTAAAAAATTTACCTGACTATGTCAACAAAAGACTGCCAAAGTGGTTTGACAGTATATGGGACGCCATGTTTCTTACAAAGACTTTGCACCAATGGTGCTATCTTGTACAGGTTGTGCCGAGGCATTGTTGGAAATAAACTGAAAAACAATAAATCTAATAGTTGTAATGATATCATTATAAAAACATAACGTATATGCTTTTTTTGTCAACGGTTCATATTCTTTTAATTGTATTAAGCAATATAGAATACTCCTTCTTTCAATTCTTCTCAAGGAGTCAGTATTTTCAATTTACCGAACTTGTACCAATTTTTGTATTGGACTGCATTAATGTAGCACACTGAAGTCATGATTCTTATTCATAAAATTCATATCATTTCCAAGTTATTTTTGGTAAACAATCATGGCTTGGGATTTGGATAATTCTATTGATGGCAATCCATTATAAATAAAACCTAAAATTTACTCAATTGTTTTCAATATGATCTCTATCTATTTCAAGTTTATATTTGCTCTTAACTAGGATAGATCTATGTGTTCTTCTTGCAGCCAGATATAATACTGCCTTCCAGAAATAGCTCAATATTATGTTTCTCCATCAATAAAACGCATGCACGCAACTACAAACAAAGCAAATAACTTGCAATTATTTATAGATATCAATTTATCAAACATTTATATTTTCAATTCTCAAATTTTTATCCCTGTGATCAAAACTGATATTAAGAGGCGACATATACATAAAACTGAAAAAATCTTTTCCCAGAACAGATTTTATTTACTGGTTCTTTGTTTAGGAAAATCTTCACGGAAGAATGACTATTTTAAACCAATAAAAAATGTTTATTATATACTATTTCAAGGATATATTTTCATACAAAACTGCAGCATAGATACAGCATAGTCAAAAAAACAAAACAATCACAGATGTAATTTTGATTCAGTTGCTTTTTCAAATACATGTAAGTGCCTTGGTAGAGCAATTTTTTCCTAATTGATCATTAAGTTCTCAATTACATAACAATTTAGAATATACAAAGTCATAAAGAGTTATGTTTCCAATATTCACAGTTAGATATACTACTTTATGAGATTAATGCCATATACTGGAACTTCTGACTGCATGAAAACAAGGAATGTACCTCATTAATCTTACTGATGAAATAAGCACAAAATCATAAAGACTTTTTGTTTTCGTATATTTAGCACTAATCAGGAATTACACAGATTACACAGCTACGTAAAATGTATCGAGTTTGCAACTTAATACTTAAACTTTCAGCATTATTATTGCTGAACCTAATATAGAATTGTCTGTAGCTTTTCAGTAATTTGCTACTTTGTATTTTTTAATGTGATTTCATCTAAAAGTCCTATTAAAAAAAAAAAAAGGGATATTCATGTATGTGACAAATATCCTTAAAAATTTTGTTTTGACATTTTTTGTTGCACACAGCACAACACTGGTTACTACTATTTTTAGTGCACACAGCACAGTATTTCTATAATTTGAAAAAAAGTGTAAAGTGCCAGAAGATGCTACAGACCTTCTTGTTTCTGACACCTAGGCTTTTACAGAGTTTCCTAAAAATTTCTATGCAATAAATAAGACTCCCAGGTGGGGTAAAAATAAATACCCCATCCACAAAATTAACTCAAGAAAGCATCTACAAAATTGACTTGAGAAAGGAATAATAAAAATAACCCTAGAAATTCATTGAAAAGAGCAATTATCATGATCTGTATGAGTTAGACTTTATGGTTGTAATCAAATGAAAACAGATAAAAACCAATCAATCACACTTACTGATGCTCGATCTGAAAGTTCAGGTGTCCTGTGAACCAATCATTGAAGAAGGATTTCTCTATATCACAGGTAGCATGTATCTGCAGTTTTAACCAGGGACTGGCCTCATCGTTCTGAATATGCATTGGTATATGGTTGGACTGTGCGACCCAGGTAAACCAATGGCTCTCTATACACCTGTTTGAAACATAATTATATACTTTCAATGTAAGGCCTGTATCACAGACTTACAAAGCAGACAGGAACTTAAAAGCTGGCAGTATTAACTTTGTTTTTCTAACTTGACCTCAGAAACCTGGGTCTTGCTCATGACAAGTCAAATCCATGTGATAATCATTTATGGCTAGATATATCAAAATCTTATGAAAAAATTGGAGACCAGACACATTAAACATGGATATTCAATGACAGATGGTACGATTACTATATCATCTCCTTCAACGGGCATGAAATTTGTTTGTTTGTCCTCTGAGGAAGTTCAAATATTAAACCAATGTGTATGTATTATAATGACAATGCATTATAATGTAACTCAATCTGTGGAGTATCCACTGATGCCCCCTCCAAGTTATCTCTAACTCGTAAAACAGTTAAACAGAAAAATCAGTACTCATAAAACTGTAACTTCCATTTAATATCTAATAAGGGCATTAAGGGCCATTTCAGTAAATCATATATCCCATCCCACGATGCCAAATAAAATAATTCCGATGGGTGGTCTTTTATAATTTTTATTTCTTGCCATATAAACTTCTAAATGTGGTTGGTCCATTCTTAAAGTTCCTTCTTGGGGCAGAATACATGTCTTTCTGAAATGGCCCTAAACAACTTACCTAAAAGCGAAAAAGTAAGCAATACTTCCTCCCACGCCTAATACAGGTATAAAGAGATAGAAAAATAAAGCCATGGCCGACGCTGTGATACCCAACTCCTGTAAAAAACAAAACAATGTTACCCTATGCTTTTTGTACATAAAACATTTCAAAGCAGCATTTGTAATGTAAAACTGGAAATTCTGCCATCATCTTGAAAGGCAATCCAATAAATAGGACACTTTCCCTAAATCCTACTGTTGTTCATTATTGAGCAGATAACTGTTTTTTTACAAGTTTATTCAGTTTTAAATTAGGTTCCTTTAATTTTGTTCCAGATTACTGAAATTTACTTTCCAATAACTAAAATACCATTTCAAATATAAAATGATAATTATTCATAATTATTTAACATTATCTATAGCTTTATCACCCCATTATGTTTTATTTTATGTTTCATATTTCCCTGCAGAAGACAAAAGTACATCTAAATTACCAAAAAGATTTAATTACAACTGAAATCTACTGATAAGAAACATCCTAGATTTGGCATAAAATGTTGTTTTTCTGCTTAACCATGAGTATCATTGTTGAGTATTAAGCACTAAAATTTGTGATAACTGGTATACTTTACCATCCAAAGTTTTCTTGTTAAAAGATGTCTGAATAACATAAACTGGAAATATACTGGGAACAGAAGTGGTGGTCCCACTGAAATGATAAAAATCATCATTAAACATTTTCCATGTAAATTCAGTCAGAGAACTTTACTCAGAAAACTGAGGAGTGAATTCGAAAAAATGCTCTTTGTTTCTTTATTTCATAGAGGTTAGATCTCTGCTGCATTCAACTCTCAAAATGGTCATTTTGCAAAAGGTGTTTAATTTTAACACAGATGTCTTTTTTCCTGTAACTGATGTCACTTCATGTGAAAAAGCCATAAGCTAAACTAATAGTAGAGAGGCTGGCTACATGATGGCAATAAAATCTCTTGCATGCAACTGAATATAGATTTTTTCTTTTGAAAAACTCTCAAGCCTGGGTAAGAAACCAACAAAAGAGTAACTTTTATATGAAAAGTTTCTAGTACTCCTCTCACAGGAACTTAGAATTGATATACTGTCTATTGCAAAACGTTTGCAATAAAACATCGAAAATCTGGACCTATATGTACAGGTAAGAGTTACTGTTACTTGCTGCTCAGAAAAGAAACCTATCAAATGATACCAGTAACTGTAACATCCCAGTAAGAGGTAAGTAAGCAAAAACTTACAGGCAAAGAAGTATCTATGTTGCCAGTTAAAAGGCATGCTCTTTTTTCTGGTCTTTGCTACCTGTTAAAATATATATCTTGTTAGACTATTTGCACCTGCTTCAAACAACATAACAAAAAATCGTCAGAGAATTATATGTATATATGGAAATCCAATATGTCATGTGAGGCTACATAAAATCCAAATATTAACTTATCTACGTTAATTTAAACATCATTTCACCCTTAAAAATCATAAAGGCTACATGAATATGAATAATCAAATTTAAAGGATGAAGCCTTTTTTTAAACATTCCTGGAGCTTGCACTTAAGTATCAATTATAAAACACAGTAAAAGGTGTGTTCCCAGGGTGAGCTACTGAAAGACTAGAACTGTGTCCATAGGACACGGATGCCCCCACTATGCATAAGTGCTCATAAACAAGAGCATGTATATCCTGTATGTAAGATTTTTTCTTTATACCTAAAATGATCTACAGGTAACCTTATGTACATGTTAAATAAAATTACAAATGTAAAATTTATATGTTCAATTATTTATATGGTATATAGTGAAAAAATCAACAAAGGGCCATAATTCTGTTAAATATGGTCACAGCAAAAATTCCTTCCTTTACTACCATCTACACATTAAAGCTGTTCATCCCTGGAAGTTTAAGCAAAATCTGCCATCCGGTTTAAGAGGAGTTGCGTTCACAAAATTTCTATATGGTATATAGTGAAAAAAACAACAAAGGGCCATAATTCTGTTAAATTTGGTCGCAGCAAAAATTCCTTCCTTCACTTCCATCTACACATTAAGGTTGTTCATCCCTGGAAGTTTAAGCAAAATCTGCCATCCGGTTTAAGAGGAGTTGCGTTCACAAAATTTCTATATGGTATATAGTGAAAAAAACAACAAAGGGCCATAATTCTGTTAAATTTGGTCGCAGCGAAAATTCCTTCCTTCACTTCCATCTACACATTAAGGTTGTTCATCCCTGGAAGTTTAAGCAAAATCTGCCATCCGGTTTAAGAGGAGTTGCGTTCACAAAATTTCTATATGGTATATAGTGAAAAAATCAACAAAGGGCCATAATTCTGTTAAATTTGGCCGCAGCAAAAATTCCTTCCTTTACTACCATCTACACATTAAGGTTGTTCATCCCAGGAAGTTTAAGCAAAATCTGCCATCTGGTTTAAGAGGAATTGCGTTCACAAAATTTCTACATAGTAAAGTGAAAAAATCAACAAAGGGCCATAATTCTGTTAAATTTGGTCGCAGCGAAAGTTCCTTCCTTTACTACCATCTACACATTAAGGTTGTTCATCCCTAGAAGTTTAAGCAAAATCTGCCATCCGGTTTAAGAGGAGTTGCGTTCACAAGATTTCGGGACGTACAGACAGACGTACGGACGGATGGACAAGTGCAACGCTATATGCTCCCCACTTTGTGGGGGCATAAAAACTGACAAATTTATTTTTTCTATTACCCTAGTAAAGTTAGAAGTTTGAAAATTAAACAAATATTTAAAGACTTCTCTAAACTTTCACAAACAACTCTGTCTTGGTAGAATCTGAAATTCAGCTAGCTCACTTTTGGCCAATTAGAAACCTAACAGATCATAGCTCACTTTTGGCCATTTAGAAACCTAACAGATCACACTGGTACAAAAGGAAGCTTTATCAAACCAGGTTAACCAGTAGTATACCTTATGTCACTTTCTTATACCTTGACAGAATATGTGTAATGTTCAATATATTAACATACATGTATAAACAGTTACCTCAACAGGCATAACTTCTCCTACCACAAACAGCTGGTCAATTCTAACATCAGGGTCTTTATCAATCTAGAACAAGGAAATAATAATCTAACTGACACAACAGACACCACTTCTAAACCACAGGTATACATATGTCCCGTGTCATGAGATAATCAACGTGGTCAAAATTTACATTTTCAGTTTTTTTTCACTTTCAGTTAATAGACTATTTTGAAATTTCTTTTGTATAAATTGAACTGCACTCTTAGTACCAGAAGTTACACTAATAATGGAAATAACATGAACTGTCACTGTAAGATGACAATGCCCCTGAAGTGGTGCTTTGAGCCAAGAACCAGTCATTCAGGGGTCATGTGCGATACATACCCGTATTTCCATAACCTTCAATGACATGCATTTTTCAAAGACACTATTTTATGGTTATTCAGAGAAGACAGAAAACATTGTGTGCTTGCATAAATCTTAAGTAAGTTTATGACGTCAACTTTGACGTTTTCTCGATGACATCAAAGTGACCAGATTGTTTGTTTTGTCGCATCATGTCATATATAAATGTTCAGGTTTCTCTCACATGTTGTTATCATAGATTAACAAATCTTATTAAGGTTTGATGCACTTTCTCCTTTGACAAAAATATTTTAATTTCATCCACACAATAAATTTTTAACTGTTTCTTTTACTATTCAGCCATTTTTTACTTCCATAACTTAGCTACAGTCAAAACATGATTCTTTGACCTTATCATTAATTTCTTTTAAAAATCACATTTTTCATTGGCTCCTACCAAAGCTAGAGCTATCACTACAGGTGGTTAATACCCCCACATGGGTGCTTGATATTGGAACTGAAAAGCTTAGCATCAATGGCATAAAGTGACATAAGAAACATGGAAATTTGTATATATTTTATATTTAATAATATTGTATATAGAGAAAACAATTACTGGTGGACCATTGAATTGTATATTTTCTAGTAGAACTAGCTGATGCTCTAGCTGATCTCTTCTGGAATAAGACATCTAGAGCATTCACGAGCTTTACTTCAAACACGATCATCATCCAATTTTACAAGTACATATTTGGGCTTGAATGCATCCTTATCCATCTGGGAATAAATCCTTGACTGTTCCTGTAACTCATTAGGTATCATCCCGAAACTGTTTTTCTATTCTTAGTTAAAATGAACAGTGACCTTGATCCAACTGGCCCAATTTTCAATCCCAAGCGTCGTCTTTACAGAAAATATCTTTAAAGAAAGTTTCAACAATATCTCATTCGTAACTCAAGTTATTGAGCAGAAATATTTTTTTTTTATTTTTAATAACACTGACCTTGACATTGACCTCAGCAGCCCCAAAGTCGAACTTGACCTGTATTTTATTTTGTTACACCTGTGTACCAAAAATGGTTTAAATCTGTCAAGCCTTTCATGAGTTATTACACGGAAACCAATTTTTCTATTTTTAGTTTAAGCAAACAGTGACCTTGACCTAACTGGCAAAATTTACAATCCCAAGCGTCGTCTTAATAAAAGCTACCTTTACAGCAAATTTCATCACAATATCTAATTCCTAACTCAAGTTATTGAGCAGAAATCATTTATTTTTTATTTTTAGTAACAGTGACCTTCACCTTGGCCCCACCAGCCCAAATTTCAACACTGACCAGTATCCTGTGATGTTACACCTGTGTACCAATAATTGTTTAAATCTGTCAAGATTTCATGAGTTATCATCTTGAAACCATTTTTCAACCATTTTATTATTTTTAGTAACAGTGACCGTGCCCTTGGCCCCACCAGCCCCAATAACGAAGTTGACCTGTATGTTATGATGTTACACCTGTGTACCAAAAATTGTTTAAATCCGTCAAGCCATTCATGAGCAATTGTCCAGAAACAGTTTTTCCATTTTTAGTAGCAGTGACATTGACCATGGCCCCACCAGCCCTAATATCGATGTTATACCTGTGTACCAAAAATTGTTTAAATTTGTCAAGCCATTCGCGAGTTATTGTCCGGAAACCATTTTTGTATTTTTAGTAACAGTGACCTTGACCTTGGCCCCACCAGCCCCAATATCGAAGGTGACCTGTATCTTATGATGTTACAGCTGTGTACCAAAAATTTGTTAAATCTGTCTAGTCTTTCATGCGTAATCATCCAAAAACTGTTTTTCTATTTTTAGTAACAGTGACCTTGACCTTGGCCCCACTTGCCTCAATATCGAACTTGACCTGTATCCTGTGATGTTACAACTGTGTACCAAAAATTTTTTTAATCTGTCTAGCCTTTCATGAGTTATCGTCCAGAAACTGTTTTTTCTACTTTTAGTAACAGTGACTTTGTTTTGGCCCCACCAGCCCCAATATCGAACTTGACCTGTATCTTATGATGTTACAGCTGTGTACCAAAAAATTTTTTAATCTGTCAAGCCTTTCATGAGTTATCGTCTGGTAACCATGACCGACAGACCAATTGACCGACCAACCGACAAGCTCACTCCTATATACCCCCTCAAACTTTGTCTGTGGGGGTATAAATATATCACTGGGACAGAACAATGCATACTGTTATGTACTTTTACTACAATTTGTTTATTAGTGTTTTGACTATCATTACTAATATTATTATGATTATTACTATAATAATAATGACTTAGATATATTTTGTATTTTGGGTTGCATTTGGATTTATCCGATTTTTAAGCTACTGCTGAAGTGATCACTTACAATATTTGGCTTAGCGTGGTGCTGATAATGCATGTGGTTCCACCAATGGGCTGAAGTACCCTGTATAAATAAAAGTAGAAATCAAATGTTACACAGGTACATGTACAGTGTAGCTTAGACTCAGTTAAGGATCCCTTTACAGAAACTGTTATCAAAGGGTCAGTGTTTACCATCAAAACAACAGATAATGATGCATGCCTAATATCAAAGTTTAAAGCTTACTGTTTAATTATAAAAAAGCTTTCCTACAATTCTTTGTAATTTCTTTATTTTAAGGTATAACATGTGACCTCCCATTTGGCAAATATTACCCAGGGGCATAGTTGAACAATCTTAGTGGATGTTTAAAAGACATTTCTACATACCAAGTTTCAGGGGTATCTGACAAGAGAATTTTTTTTAAGAGGGTCTCTATTTAAGCCTGTCTCACAGGGTGGAGGTAAAGTTTAAATCCTAGTAGAGGTCCACTGGGCAATGCTGGACAATGCTTCATGCTTAATTTAAGAAATCTTGGCCTTTTGATTTCAGAAAAGAATAGTTTTGAAGATTTTCCTGAATATTTATGTAACTTGTGTATGTATGTTAAACATGAGACTAGATGGGAGAAGCCAAAATGACCCTTAGACATAATTTGAACAATCTTGTTCAGAAGACAATTTTACATACCAAATTTCCAAAGTCTAAGACCAATGATTACTGGCCATGACCAACAAATGACTCCTGTTGATTCTGAGATCACTTTGTCAAAAGCCAAGGTCACAGTCACAATGGCCACCTGTGTACTATTTTTGCTGGCAAAAGCTTGGGCCTAGGTTCTTGAAACTTCACAGGATTAATTTATTGAGCATGGCCAACAGATGACTCCTGCTGATTTTGAGAGTCAAAGCCAAGGTCACAGTCACAGTGGCCCCCTATGTAACATCTTTGTCCAATCTATAACTGACAAACCCGCCTAGGCTCATTTAACATCATAGGATTATTGGCAATAACCAACAGACGACCCATTTTGATTTTGAGGTTACTAGGTTCAATGTCAAGGTCATGGTGACAGCCTGTGAATAATACTTGTCTAATTATTAACTTGGGAACACACTGGCCAGATGATGCCTACTGATTTTGAGGTCAGTGGGTCAAAGGTAAAGGTCACAGTGACAGCCTGTGTGAAATCCTTTTCTTTTATGTTAAGTATGCCAATCTTATCACTAATATATTATTAATGAGATTTTTAATCAGTATTTCATTAGAATGATGTTTCTGTTGATCAGGCGAATGAGCAGTTGGGTGGATAGGCGGCAACAAACTAAATCTGAGCATACAGCTTGCTTATGGTGGGCTTTGAATGATTTCCTGGTGTCGGTTGTCAAAGTGTGTTGTCCATCATCAACTTTTGCTTTAACCAATATCTCCTAAATGACTTGGTCAGGATGAAACTAAGCAGGGGTGTTTATGACATAAGGCTTTACAAAATAAAGTCCATTCCATGTAGAGAACAATTAAGATGTGTTATTTTGACTTTTACAGACACACTTTTTAAAATCTTCCTTGTGAGAAGTTCTGTGAAGTTTCAGTCCTTGGCCCAAGCTTTTTGCCAGCTACTGATCAGACAAAATGAAAATACCCTTATTTCTGTTGACAAAACATTGGAAAGAGGTATGACAAAAGTAATGTTATATGCCTCCCACTTTTCAAGTGGGGTCACCTGCCTTCCTCAAAAATGAAAAGAACTAATTTTGATTTCTCTTTAAATCATACTTACTTTAATGAATCCCATGGTAAGATGATGGAAAAAGTGGTCTATCTTGGAATTTTTAAACACAGATAAATGCCCATAGTCATGCTGGCTCCATCCTGCCTGCACCTAAAACATTAATGAAGACAAGATCAATTTTTAAGATTGGTACACATTAAATCAAGCTAACAACATGAATTCTGTGTCGGTATGTTTACACCTTGTTCCTCTGATCTAAGTATTGGGAGAAAAATGGTATAATCTTTTGTAAGGGACATACCAGTAAAACATGTATCATACCAAAGGAAGGCAAAATAGAGAGAGTCTGTCCAGGGGTGGTCTTTTTAAATAGCTGCCCCTTTTCTTGTTTAATAAACTTCTAAAACGAAGTTTGTCCATTCTGAAAGTGCCTTCTTAGCATGGGATATGTGTTTCACATGAGTGGACTCAGTAACAACCTGGCTAAGCCTGGACAAAATGTTATTTTGAAAAATATTTCTGTGAAACAGATTCATTGACAGAAATCATGTCTTTTCTACTTATGATGACTGTACTTTTTGGTACTAAAGGAATATTATTGTCAGTTTTGTATCAATTTTTACAGGTATAAGCTTAGATAAAAAGTTTCGACATATATATATTATCTCAGAAAACATTCAACGGCTTTTGAATGGAAGGGACATACACTGAAGTGAACATTTTACCAGCATGAATGTTTATATCAAATAATCCATAATGTTTTTTATGCTTTAAACGAACTTTTTTGTTATGCCTGACAGCAAAGAAAACACATTAAGTTTACATATTACCTGACCCGTAGAGAAAAGAATAAGAGATATTATAACACTCCACCAAGTCACACCACACCACAGTAATACCATATATGACAAGTAAAGGAGTAACACAATATGCACCAATATCACAGCATAAAATGTGTAACTTGACTTGTATAAACCCTGAAAGTAGAAATTATGGAAGTTAATACAATGCTTGGTAAGCAAGGGTTATTTAGGAATAAGTGTGTATTTCATATGCCTCAAACACATTTGAGGGTTATGAATTCAATGTATGAACTAAAGAAGCAGAGATCTAATTAGCTTATAAAAAACAGTAACTAATTCTATGGCAAAATTTTTACTTATAGCATATCTTTTAAAACCAAAAGAGATGACAAGACTGACTACTTAACAGTATCATAAATATGAGAAAAATGCCTCTGTGTGTCATGCACTTGTGTCTAGTGGTTACAGGTATACATGTGTATTCAATGTAACATAACAGATTAATTTACAATTTTTACTTTTACATTAGTTATAAAACAAGTTCTTCTAACTTTTATCAATCATTCTAATTGACAGCTTCCTGTGTTTTAAACCAGCAGCATATATATAATATATTTAGTCACTGGAGACATACATCCCTGGTTAGTTTCCAATTATTTCTTGGCCAGAGTATGATATTCTACAGACGAGCATCATTACAGACTGCATCTGATTACTATTATCTGTGAATATATGTGATACTAAAGTTTACCATTGATGCTGCAACTTGTTTAAGATTCCTGAAGTCTTTAGCAATATCCAGTACAGTATCGTCTTCTACTGTACCAACATGCATTGTCTTCAAGTATTTTTTCACTAGTTTCTCATCATTGTGAAAAGCCCCTACAGCTTCCTAAAATGTATAAGAACTGGTGATTGCCTTGTTTAAATTTCTCTGGAATTAACAAATCATTTTTAAACCACTGTCTGGTTGTCTTAACAAACCAAGTACTGACTGACTGTGACAGCCTCTTTTAAGGTTTGCTCTTATGACCTTAGGTGGCATATACAATGTAAGTGTTACTCACATTTCTATTGGCTGTAGTTTTCAAATGTTTAGAATTTGTATTAGGTTTCCTTAAAATGTGAGCTGCTGTCAAAAACTGTTTGATAAAAAGCATAAGACATCAGTGATTCAAAGTTTTCCTGTTTAACCATATTTCAATTTAAAATTACTTTCTATTATACAATATCTTCAAAGCAGAACCTGCAAAACTTTCTATATATACTTCATGATTTAATAGAAGTGATACAGAATTTCAAAGGAAGTTGTTTTAGGGCCATTCCGATAGAACATGTACCCCACCCAAGGAAGGCACTTTCAAAATGGACCATGGTAACCCTCTTTAGTTTATTTCACAAGAAAAACAAAATCCCCACTCCCAATCCCCCTACATAAAAAGACCATCCAAACAGAATTTATTTTGCCTTCGTTTGATGGGATATATGTTTAACTGGAATGGCCCCATGCAATTATTCTTACTCAAAACCTGTATCATTTTAAGAAAAGTGTTATGACTGTTTTTCAACTATCTACATACAGTGGCATCTTGACCAGCATAATGTCCAATGAGTCTTGACCCTCCTGGATGTTTGTATGACCATGATGTGACATCATATACTTCTCCACCAATCACTATCCATCTGTTATCTCTGGTTTTGTGCTGTTCTATCTCACTCCATGGAATTTTTCTCTCCTTGGTGCCCTGGCCACCACGACCCATTGTTTATAGTGAGTATCTGTGAAAAGAGAAAAAAGTCAATTTAAGAGGAATTTAAACTTTCCAATTTTTACCAAGAGTATTGTGATGGATCTTGAATTTATTTTTGACCCACACATTGCTTGGAGCTTTTAAATTTAACAGGACATGTCTCCTGTAAAAAATACAGCTGAGAGGTGCAAAAACTGAGACAACAGGTACAGCCAAAGCAAAAGTAGTTCCAACCTTATTGGATTGTATTAGAAAAAGTTTTATCTTAATGACAGTGAAAGACTTTTCAGTAGTCCTACAAACAGACCTGACACAACAACAGCTAACACTAAATGTGATGAATACCCTTATATTGATTAGTAATGAAAAATGTACTGCAGACTGGCTGAAATAAGACTATTGCTGACCCCCCACCTCCCTATTATAATAGGTGTGAAAGAAAGTGATATCTGGAGCATGGTACTTCACCCATTCCCTCTTTAATGTGTAACACTGAACTCTAAATCAATGACTTGATAACAAAAGACAATTATCTAACAATGGATTAAGGACATTTTCACACTACTTGACAAACAGTTGGCGGACCCACAGAAATGTCCAGTAAAAAAAAAATCTCAGAAGGGCGGAATTCCCAACTATTCTAAAATTAGAACTGTTCTACTTTCACTTTTCATATCACTCACAGTGCTATCCAAAGATATCCAAATAATTAAACTGGTACCCCGCTTGCTGCATGTAAACAAGGATATTGTTGGAAACGATGGATGCTCCCCAAAGGTACATGGAAGTTGGATGAATGTGTAACTGAGGAGGGTGTAGGTGGGAGGAGGTTGGGAAGCATGTTGTGCAGTTATAATGATATTGACTGGTGTTCTTCATTTCACAGAAATAAAATCAGGAGAAAATAATTATTTTATTATACAGTAAAAACTTTGCTTCCGACCACCTCTTTTAAGCGACTTCCTGTCCTAAACAACCATTCTGAATTCCTCCCGAGCGTTTTCAAACACTAAATTTAACCAATTAAGCGACGACCTGTTAAACGTGACTACCGACAGTGTATTTCAATACGCTAAGTTGTTGCTAAGCGACCACTGACGTTTATCGACTTACCATCGTGTTATCTACCTGTACACTGTTAAATCGTACAGGCCTAGGGCTATTGATTAACGGCTTCATCTATTCTATTAGAATTTTACTGAGCAAAGACGCTTTGCATTTTAGCAGTTTGATATTTATATAATTTTTAGTGAATAAATGTTTTAAATCTACGTAGAAAATGTCTTCAAAATGCAAGAGTTATCTCATGTGCTGAAGCCACAGAGTGCATCGATAAACTGAGGGCATTTGCTTTATCTAAAGGGAACTCGGATATTGTGCAGCACCTTTCAGACATTGAAGAACATGAGATTTCGATATCCTTGGATAGGAAGCAGACAAAAATTTCTGACTATTTTAGGGTTTCGTAAAGTACATTGTATCTAAAGAACTTGATATGAGAACAGAGTTAAGACATTTTATGGCATTTTATTCAGTTTTATCTAGTTTTAATTTAAAATGTTTTATCATGCTTTTTAAACTTATGTTTTATTACAGAAACTGTTTAAAGCATAATTATGTATGGAATAAATATGTATACATGTACATGCTAAATAATATTTTGCATCCCTAGCATATGATTTTCAAGAAACCAATTTCAAACGCCAATCCTTAGTTTGGAGACCGCCTGTCTTAAGAGACCACTTTTCCTTCCTCCCTTGAGTGGTCTCTTAAGACAGGTTTTACTGTATTACATATTATTATGTCAACAGTGAAAAGTGGTTAAGCAAATATTGGAGTTGTTTCCAGAACCAGATCACAAGTGAATACTTGCATATTTGTTTGTATGGCTATTGTTAGTATAAAATGTTAGTAGTTATACTGGAGAAGTGTTATCAGACATGTACCTTTACATGACAGACTGGAGGTTGATCCCAATCCAAATAATCTGATGATATGAGAAGTACATGTATGGCGTAGTGAGTCATATGAATGGGCTGATGCTTCGAGAAACAAATACCTGGTCAAGAGTAGAGCCAGTGTTTGTGGTAGCAAAATAAAGGGAAATAATTAAAAAAGTAACCAAAACCTATTGTTCTTATTCAATGCATTTTCTTTCAATGTATTCTTTCATTTAATTAACTTTCAAAACATGCCTTCAGTAGCTTTGAAGTGACAGTGCAAATAAATCTGGTCAAAATAATTTCGACAAAAGAATATGTTAAATTTAATAAAGGGAGATAATTCAGAAAGTGAGCTAGACAGAGTTATGGTTCTTGCACAATGCAAATCCTCTCATTGTATTCTATCAATGTGTAAACTTTCAACAAAATCACTAAATGAAAAGGCATCAGGTCATAAATCTTTGAAAAATCACTGAACAGGAACATGCCAGTAAAATACACATGTGCTTCCTAATGAGTTTCAATGAATTCCAGTCAATGGTTGCTGAGGAACAGTTTGGACAAAAATTACAGCTGAAAAAGTATCAAAGGGGTATAACTTTGTGACAAATCACTGAACCGGAACATGCCTATCATATGCAAACCTCCTCTTGGTAATAAAGGTATTGAGTTTCAGTGAACTGTATTTAATAGCTGCTGAGAAATGTCAGCTGAAAGAGCATAAATGGGTGCATAACTTTGTGACAAATCAACCGGAACAGGCTGCTAATATGCACAACTCCTCTTGGCAGTGAAGCTTCTATTAAATTTTAGTAAATTCAAGCCAGTGGTTGTTGAGAAATTGTCCGGACAAAATTTCGGGATGGACAGATGGACCGACGAGGTGGCGAATAAATGCATCCCCGTTGGGGTGCATAAAAAACTTCTTTAACTTATTTCTGCCAAAAGTCAATACTAGGCAGAAAAATCGATTCATGGAATAAATGTACCACTGCACAAGCGTACCAGAAATAAGCATACTAGTTTATAGGAATAAGCATACCATATAAAATATACAGGGTTCTGAATTATAATGGTATAAGGTGACAGGATTAACAATTAATCGAAATTTATATATGTATTTGTAATATAAATGTTGAAACAGACTATATGTTATGCCCATGCTCAGTCTACATCTGTTTAAGAGTCCCAGCACTTTCAGTATTAAATCGGTAGACTTACAGCTTGTGTTTATTATATATTTCCCACTTGAGTTATATATATGGACTACCAGTTATATTCACCATAATAACAAAAATTACTACATGGTGTCAGAATTAAACATTTCTTTGGACTAATCATCAATATAAAATTTTAGACAAGAATTGGAATCAATTGTTATTTTGGACTATTTATAAGAAAAAATGGATTTGAGTGGTATACCGCAGCCTATAATGGACTGGACGTCAACAAACCTTCCGGAGCAATGGGAACTGTTCAAGATGCACATAAATTTAATCTTCTCGGGCACCTTGAAATCGAAAACCGAGGAAGAAAAAGTTTCTTATCTATTATTATGGATAGGAGAACAAGGCAGACAAGTGTACCTACCACACATGGACACTTACAAATGAGGAAGCTAAAAACCTGGACACATACTTTGCAAAATTTAAAGCGCACGTTCAGCCAAAACTCAATCCAATATTCGCCCGGTACCAATGCAACAATCAAGTACAAGGAAACGAATCTATTGACTTGTTTGTGAGTAGACTTCGAAACAAAGCACGGGACTGCAACTTCAATAATCCCGACGACATGATTCGAGACAGAATTGTGTTTGGTTGCTCCAGTCCAAAAGTAAGAGAAAACCTTATCAATGAAGGAGACAGGTTGACATTGGATAAGGCAGTTCAAATCGTACAAAACTATGAGTATTGCCAACAGCAGCTAAGCACAATGGGACAGCTAAATACAACAGTCAATTCAACTGTTGATGCCGTGAAAAAGGGCCAGAAACCCAAGAACAAAACTAACAAGAGGGCCATGATGGCCCTGTAACGCTCACCTGAGAATGACTGCTTTAAACAAAGTTGCTCTGGACCTGGTTAATTGACCCCAGATGACCCATATTCAAACTTGACCTAGAAATTATTGAAACAATCTCTTTGACAAATTTCAAGGTTATTTGTACTGAAAATGTTACCTCTAGAGTGTTAACAAGGCTTTTCCATATTTGGGCTCTATGACCTAGTTTTTTAACCTAGATGTCCCATATTTGAAATTGAGCTAGAAATTATCGAAACAATCTCTCTGAAAAATTTCCAGGATATTTGGACAGAAAAAGTAGCCTCTAGAGTGTTAACAAGGTTTTTCGATATTTGGGCTCTGTGACCTAGTTTTTGACCCCAGATAACCCATATCCAAACTTGAACTACAAATCATCAAAACAACCTTTCTGACAAATTTCCAGGACATTTGGACCGAAAATGTAGCCTCAAGAGTGTTTACAAAGTTTTTCCATATTTGGGCTCTGTGACCTAGTTTTCAACTCCAGATGACCCATATTCAAACTTGAGCTAGAAACCATAGACTTAAGCTTTCTGACAAATTTCCAGGTTATTTGGAATTAAAATGTTACCTCTAGAGTGTTAACAAGGTTTTTCCATATTTGGGCTCTGTGACCTAGTTTTTGACCCAAATGACCCATACTCCAACCTGAGCTAGAAATCGTCAAAGCAATCTTTCTGACAAATTTCCAGATTATTTGGACTGAAAATGTAACCTCTAAAATGTTAACAAGATTTTTCTATTTTTGGGCCATGTGACCTAGTTTTTGACCCCAGAAAACCTATATTCAAAACTGGGCTAAAAATCATCAATGGAACCTTTCTGACAAATTTCCAGGTTATATGGACTGAAAATGTAACCTCTAGAGTGTTAACAAGGTGTTTCTATTTTTGGGCTCTGTGACCTAGTTTTTGAACCCAGATGACCCATATTTGAACTTGAGCTAAAAATCATGGAAGCAACCTTCCTGACAAATTTTCAGATTATTTGGTCTAAAAATGTTACCTCTAGAGTGTTAACAAGGTTTTTCAATATTTAGGCTCAGTAACCTAGTTTTTGACCCCAGATGACCCATATTTGAACTTGACCTAGAAATCGTCAAAGCAACCTTTCTGACAAATTTCCAGATTTTTTGGGCTGAAAATGTAACCTGCAGAATGTTAACAAGATTTTTCTATTTTTGGGCTCCGTGACCTAGTTTTTGAACCCAGATGACCCATATTTGAATTTGAGCTAGAAATCATTGATAGAACCTTTCTGACAAATTTCCATGATATTTGGACTGAAAAAGTAGCCTCTAGAGTGTTAACAAGGTTTTTCTATATTTGGGCTCTGTGACCTAGTTTTCCAACCCTGATAACCCATGTTCGAACTAGTCCGAGATATTAATGAGACAAACATCCTGACCAAGTTACATGACAATTGAGGCAAAAATGTGACCACTAGAGTGTTAACAAACTAATTGTGGATGGAGGGACGGACGGACGACAGACAAAAGGTGATCAGAAAAGCTCACTCTGTCACTACGTGACAGGTGAGCTAAAAATGGACGGCAACAGACACCAGGGCGGCCAATCAAATGCGGACGTTGTGGCAGAGAACACTCCGGAAAGGACAATTGCGCGGCAAAAGGTGCCAAATGCCACAAATGCGGCAAACTTAACCACTTTTCGAAAGTGTGTAGGACTGACACTACTGTTCATGAAATATATGATGGACAGTGTGACAATAACTATGGCTACACAATAGACATGGTAAGTGCGTCTTCACATTATTCTTCTCAAGACCGTGCATTTACCAAGTTGCGTCTTGGCCCCAGTAAGTACCCCATCGACTTCAAAATTAACACGGGCAGTGTAGCTAACATTTTGCCCCTTCCACATTTTAAGAAACTGAAATTACACAACCCATTAGAGACCCCTAAATACAAGTTGACTTCCTACACAGGAGAAATGCTCCTTGTAATAGGAACGATCGACCTGCCATGCTTATCAAAAACTCAGTCTGTAAGTGTCAAGTTTCATGTGGTCAATAGAAATTCGACCCCCCTCTTGGGCCTCCAAACATCACTTAATCTTGGTCTCATACAGCTAACATACTCTGTGGAAAATTCCCAGACAGAAATTCCCCATGCTCAACCCCTTACCAAAGATACAGAAATGAGCACATAATTATAGGGACTTATTTAAGGGTATTGGTACAACTCAAGGCGAATGTAAGTTACATTTAAAAGAAAATGCGGTGTCTACAGTCAACTCGCAGCGTAGGATCCCATATGCACTGCTATCTAGAGTCAAGGCAGAACTTGATAAAATGGTCAATGACAAAATAATCACCCCGGTTAAAGAACCAACGGATTAGGTCAATTCCTTAGTTGCGGTTTAAAAGCCTAAAACTGGTAAACTGAGACTTTGTTTAGACCCAAAGGCTTTAAATGAGGCTATACGCCGGCCACACTACCCCATGCCGACTTTGGATGACGTTACGTCAAAGTTAAACGGAGCGGCAGTATTCAGTATTCTAGACATTACGCATGCATACTGGAGCATTAAGCTCAATAGGCAATCGTCGCTTCTTACAACATTAAGCACCCCATTTAATAGATAAAGATTCCTCAGGTTACCCTTTGGAATTTCTGCCTCAGATGATCTGTTCATGCAAAAGGTCAAGGAAATATTTGAAGGTCTTATCGGCGTCAATGCTATCGTAGATGACAATCTCGTGTATGGGCGTACAAGAGAGGAACACGACAAAAATCTTGTGCAGGTACTTGAGTGCGCGCGCACCAAAGGCATAAAGTTAAACCCAGATAAGTGCATTATTGCTGTTGATGAGGTACCCTTCTTTGGTCACGTGATAAGCAAACAAGGCTTGAAACCAGACGAAAGTAAGGTAAAAGCTATCATGGACATAGAGCCGCCAGATACGCGGTCGAAACTCGAAACGTTCCTCGGAATGGTAAATTATCTATCCAAATTCGCGCCAAATCTAGCCGAGGTCACTTCCCCCATAAGGAGCCTCTTGAAAAAAGAGAGTGAATTTATCTGGGATGATCAGCATAACAAATCCTTTGCAGAGGTCAAGCGAATAATAACAAACGCCCCAGTGTTAGGTTATTATGACCCTGAAACAGCTTTGGTATTAGAATGTGATAGCTCGAAGAATGGCCTTGGATGTTGCCTTACAGTACGCGCCAGGAGGAACTCACATTTTCCGCTTTATTTCGCGGACGCTGAAAAAAAAATATCCGCCGCAACATCGAGGAAAAAAATGGATTTCCTCGATGTCTCGACATCGCGAAATATCTCGGCGATATTTGACGACCAGCGCGAAAATAATTAAAGTCATAACTCACCTGGATAAGCTGAACATTTAATGAAATTATCGTAATGAAACTGTGCATTTTACGTGTGCCAATTATGTGACATTTGGTAAAATTAAAACCAAAATTTCTCATACATTTGCTGTGTAGGTTTATGTGTACTTCCGTCGTTGAAAACGCTCGTTATTGTATAGCAAAATCGATCAATAATTTTGTCAAGCGCATAGACGATACAGATGTCGCAGTAGGGTTTACATGTTGTATGTTTTCTTTAAATGTAGGAAAGCAGTTTTAACACGTTTAATTTTTAACACGGTCAATTTATTTTCTGAAAATAGGGTCAGCTGTTCCGAGAAACAATCTATACTTTCGGTTTTGAATTGTCATTCCTTCCGTTAACAAATACGAGCATTCGTAAACAAATGCATCAAAATGAGAGTTTTATGAGAGTTTAATACATTTAAATAATATTTTAAAGCGTAAAATTCACCGAAATGCGTGTAATCAGGAACTTTGTGAGCCTCGATACGTCAATTCTTACCTGTGAAAAAGTTCGCGGAACCATTTAGCGGACGTCCGCCGCGATATTTGGTGACCATGTCCGCGGCGGTCATCCTCGAAATGCGGCGGATTTGGTCGCATTTTAAGGAATGGGTAGTCCGCGACGACCTCGAGGAAAACGAGAGTTCCTCCTGGCACGTACTGTACGCAAAACAGTAGTCCAATTGCATACGCGTCAAAAAGTTTAACAACAACAGAAGTAGGCTACGCACAAATAGAAAAGGAGCTATTAGCAATACTCTTCGGGTGCAAACGGTTTCACCAGTACACATATGGCAGAAAAGTTCTGGTACATTCAGATCATAAACACATCGCAGCGATCATGAAAAAGCCATTATCTGCAGCACCTCCCCGCTTGCAACGAATGTTGCTTCAACTGCAAAAGTAGGACATTGAAGTAACACATTACAGTGGCAAAAACATTCATATAAGTGACTGTCTTTCGAGACACTTCTCAGCCGAATGTTACCCAGAGTTAATACAAGGGTTGATACGCATGTGCACACTGTCCAAAAACAGTTACAACTAGAAATGGGTTTTTGATTGAACAAAAACATATGTCTCCCCCCAGCAAGTTGCTGCAGGTAGTATTGAGTCAGACGATTGTAAAATTTGACATTTAACCTCAAAATGTGACCTTGAGACACCACACCCACAAACTGGGTTCTGCATGTCGCCTTGATGAGGTGAACATCTGACCCAAGTTTCATAAAAATCCTTCAAGGGCTTTGGAAGATACAGAGCGGACACGATTTTGTGGCGTTTGACCTCCAAGTGTGACTTTGACCTTGAGACACCACACCCGTAAAGTGGGTTATGCATGTCGCCTTGATGAGATGAACATCTGACCCAAGTTTCATAAAAATCCTTCAAGGGCTTTAGAAGATACAGAGCGGGACATTTAACCTCCAAGTGTGACCTTGACCTTGAGACACCACACCCGCAAAGTGGGTTCTGCATGTCGCCTTGATGAGGTGAACATCTGACCCAAGTTTCATAAAAATCCTTCAAGGGCTTTTGAAGATACAGAGCAGACACGATTTTGTGGCATTTGACATTTAACCTCCAAGTGTGACCTTGACCTTGAGACACCACACCCACAAAGTGGGTTCTGCACGTCGCCTTGATGAGGTGAACATCTGACCCAAGTTTCATAAAAATCCTTCAAGGGCTTTGGAAGATACAGAGCGGGACATTTAACCTCCAAGTGTGACCTTGACCTTGAGACACCACACCCGCAAAGTGGGTCCTGCATGTCGCCTTGATGAGGTGAACATCTGACCCAAGTTTCATAAAAATCCTTCAAGGGCTTTTGAAGATACAGAGCGGACACGATTTTGTGGCATTTGACATTTAACCTCCAAGTGTGACCTTGACCTTGAGACACCACACCCACAAAGTAGGTTCTGCACGTCGCCTTGATGAGGTGAACATCTGACCCAAGTTTCATAAAAATCCTTTAAGGGCTTTGGAAGATACAGAGCGGACACGATTTTGTGGCATTTGACATTTAACCTCCAAGTGTGACTTTGACCTTGAGACACCACACCCGCAAAGTGGGTTCTGCACGTCGCCTTGATGGGGTGAACATCTGACCAAAGTTTCATAAAAATCCTTCAAGGGCTTTGGAAGATACAGAGCAGACACGATTTTGTGACGGACAGACAGACGGACGGACGGACAACCAGGGGAAAAACAATATGTCTCCCCCATTTTTGGGGGGAGACATAATTAACTGAAAGACTTATCTCTGAGGCTACTAGCTCTGATAAACAAACGCAAATTCTGAAACAAACTATAAAGGATGGTTGGCCACAGAAAAGGTTAGACAGCCCCCTTGAATATTGGAATCATAGAGATGAAATCTTGTGCGAAAATGACCTAATATTCCGGGGACAAAGTATTGTTATCCCAGCATTTCTCCGCGGGGAAATGTCAGCTAAAGTACACACAGGTTATTTCAGAGTAAATAAAACAGTAGAGCGCGCAAAAGATAATTTGTTCTGGCCGGGAATGGTTAAACAGATTACTGCTTATGTGCTGCAATGCACCACCTGTCTAGGTCACAGAAATTCAAATGCTAATGAGCCACTGATCAGTCACCCTTTCCCAGATAGGCCATTCCAGAAAATAGGGACAGTTATATTCGCACATGATGGAAAGAACTACTTTATATCCACTGACTATTATAGTAGGTTCTTCTAAATAGACTGGCTGCCAGACACCCCAGCGCAAACCGTCATACAAAAACTTCGCGTGCACATGTCACGATTTGGTGTAGTTGATACATGTATTAGTGACAATGGCCCGCAGTTTTCATCAGATGAGTTTGCTAAATTCGCAAATGATTGGGGATTCGAACACATAACATCGTCTCCATATCACAGTAGGTCAAACGGCATGGCTGAAAAGGGTGTTTCAATCGCAAAGAAACTCCTTACTAAAGCCAAAGAAACTGGCCAAGACCCATACATTTTTCTGGTTGAATACAGGAATACACCTCTTGACTGTGGATATTCCCCAGCGCGACTCCTGATGGGACGCAGAACCAAGTCTATTGTTCCCATTTCCAATGTGCTACTCAATCCCCAGACTATAAATCCCGCAATTGTAAAACACAAAATGGAACAATAAAAAAAAACAGAAGCTTTATTTTGACAAGTCTGCGAAACGTCTCATACTGTTGCAAGTGAATGACCCAGTCAGAATACAGTTTGGAAAGAAATGGATCCAAGGTAAAATTATTTCAAAACAAGGGGAACGGTCATATAATGTGCAAACACAAAATGGCTGAATATATCGCCGAAACAGACAACTGCTGATTAAAACTTGTGAACAAATATCCGATTTCGAACCCAATATCCTTTCAAACCCTCAAGAGCCCCATTCGTTCAATAGCGGCAGTGCATACGCATCACACCATGCTTTTCCAAGTTCTAGATCATTAAATGATACGGCAACTGACCCTTATATAACACAGTCTGGGAGAATAGTGAAGCCAAACACTTGTTATCAAAGTAGCAAATACTTGACCTGAATATAACATTTATTAACGGTCATGCCCGTTCTGCAATTGTCAGAGTTTGAACATGATATATTTTGCTAATTGTACTGTTTAATGCTGTGTTTCATACTAATCTATGCTTTAGCCTTTACTGATAATTTAGTTTAGTTTTTAGATGACAACAAAACATATTTAAATGTTTCTGTCATCATTTCATTTTCATTTTTCTAAAACAAAAAAAGGTTACATTTCGTCCTGTGCATTTGCACTACACATATATGTTTATACTACGCTTATTTAAGCTTGTTAAATGTATTTAAATATTAACTTTTAACATTTTTTTTTTTTTGTGCATTATGCACATCGTGTGTACATGTGGTATATTTTACAGATTTTAATGTTTGTACTTGGCGACACGACTCACGAAAGGTGTGAATAACAGTTGTCTGCACTTAAGACCACCATGAATTTCCCATTTGTAAAAACATCTTTAAGCAATTAAAAAACAAATTTATAACCCAAAAAATCCAATATTTACACTCCAAAAACACCCTGAAAAGATACCTTTTCACCTTATTAACTGTTTGAAAACATTACAATTATCTGACCATGGTCTATTATCTTGACCAATTACCACCTTTTCTTACCTGTATAAGTTTACTATAAATTTCATATGTGGTACGCATATTCTCAAAATGGTACATTTATGCAGTGGTACGCTTATGATATGGTTTGCTTGTTCCAGGTTCCGGAAAATCCATGAAGTTTGCCTGGTGAAGTTTAGGCTTTTTTACAGAGAGAAGTTGTTGACAACTGAAAATGAATGTTTGACCCTTGTCATGTAATATCCACAATACGTTACAATGATAAGTTATTCCAGCTAATATGTGCATGGACAACCTACAAAAATGTCACAAGCGACTAAGGACAGGGTTCAAATTTAGCGGTCGCAAACTCGCAAAATGCGAGCGAAAATGAGAAAATGCGAGTGCAAAAATTTAGCACTCGAAATAATTTGCGAGTGCGCCGGAAAATCGGCAGACATCCCAAGTTCTGACTTATCCGAAAATGCACGTTTGCCGGTGCGTGAAAAAATGTCCCTAGCACCGGTCACGTAATCGCTCTACTTGTAGACGCTTGTTGAATTAATCCGGTATACTTTCATCCGATATTAAAGCGCGTAGATGACTAAGACTATTTGTTTACAGGTATGAAACCACCAATTCAGTCTAATAATGGCGTCTGGAAATAGTCGTTTTCTTGGCTATTTTTAACATTTTTGCCCTAATCTGTGTATTTTTTTGCTGGAATCATTTTGTTTGACTATTTCTGATAGTGTGGTAGCAATTTTATGCTCATATGCATTCAGAATAGAATTCACAATGTGAAATTGTTTCACATACCCCAATCTGAAAATTAGCTCAGATTTTTTGTTAATTTTATGGGTAAGTTCACATGAGCAGAAATACCTTTCTTGTTTGAAACACAACCCCCACTTTTCCCACAGTCAGTGATACAACTGTTTGTCCGCAACTTTTCACATTTTGTAAATATTGCTTAGCTAGTAGAAAATTGATTTTGCTAGTAGAAAAAATGGTCACTAGCAAATATTTGCCAGTAGACAAAAAAGTTAAATTTGACCCCTGAAGGAGGAAGGTCATTATTCAATGACTGTGAATTTAATTTTTTACGTAACCAGTTTATTGCGGTTTATTGTTCACTCTTTAAATTTTTTGATGTGCGAAAACAAAAGTGAAATGACTGGCAACTGCGTCTGTTAATTTTCTTTCAAGTCTCCAATATCATTTCTAATTTTTAAATTAACTACTTCTTACAGAAATGAATGTTTCTTCAGCAGTGTCTGGCAGCCATCGGCATCCAAGATTTTGGCAAAAATATACAACGGTGAGATGTTAAAATAACACGTTGTGTACTACGCTTTTTCGCCATCTTAGGTTTAACAGCAGTAATACTTATTCAGTTATTACAAAGACCTAAAATATCTTTAAGGTCTGTTTCATTTAGGTATATTTTATTTAGGCTAATAAAATGGTAGCATGGATGAAGAATCTTTACTATTTAGTCACGAGCTATCCTGTATTCTGTCGTCTTCTCCGTCTTTCTAGACGAACCGTGTCAAATGCCACGTACGTCAGTTATCCCTCCACCAAATTTAAAGTCTTTTTTACAATATTTACACGTCTCGCTAATATTTCTTGAGAAAAAAAACGACTGCCATAGCAAGAGTAAACGGTCTTTTCCAAATCAAAGACTTATGAAATAAAAAAATACGTTCAAGTCAATTATAAAAATTGCAGCTTAATTAATAATCAAGAAAAACAGGGTGAAATTTCCGCATCGCTCTTTTAAATTGTATCCATATGCACAAAATGCAAATGTCCATCATCCATATGAAATAATAGAATACATTGTAAAGTACGGAATATTCAATACATTTTATAAATATATGATATTTAATTCTATAATTATCAATTCTTCCTTATATAGTGCCAAAATTGAGGACATTCTTTTGATAATTCATTTTTTCTCAGCTGTTGTTTCGTAGTTCTAATATGAGAAATATATCATTTGTCAAAGAGTAAAAACGACTTCGTTTTGTTTTTTCACAAAGACCTACAATACCGCAGATTTTAAACATTTTATAGGCCTAAGGAATCCACTGTTTAATCATGCACTTGGCAAGAAAACATTTTGTCCAAAAACTAAATGACCTGTAAAAGTCTTAACTAGAAGTCAATAGCATATTATAATGTGACCATTTCAGTATAAAAGAAAAAAGTTTGACTTAAAAAATATTGTTCGATATATGATGAAGAAATTTCTATTTTATTTAGTTAGTCAAGAGGCAAGTATGCAGGGCCGGATCCGCAGAAATTTCTGACTGGGGGGGGGGGGGGGTTTGGGGGTCCTCCCCCAAGAAAAATTTCTAAAAAGGTGGAGTAAATAGCTCATTCTGGTGCATTTGAGGCATAAAAATATAATGAAATTTGTGTGAGAATTTAAAGGAAATATACTGGTTTTCTTTTAAATGTTCAACTAAAGCAAAAAACATACGACAAGTTTTAACTTTTTTATTTTATATTTATGAAGTTTTCTGAAACAAATAATTTATCAATAAATTAATTAGCATTACAAATAACAATGTCATCACAATATCCAATCTCCTCGCAGTGATCTCCCCTTCATTCTTTGGAAAGCTCTCTGCAGACACGGCAATCGGAACACCTCGGGCGACTTCAATAAGTCTTTTTACGAAGTTGTCGGAAAAGGCCGAGTTGTTACGATTGCAGACACGGGTTAACAGCTATATATACATGTATGAACTTTTTTTAAGAATTTATTTTAATCTCTGTTTAGTTTAGTTACAGTTGGAATTGCATCAATTTAACCTGCCTGGGTGTAATGAAATTTAAAAAAAATGTAACTTGAAAAAAAGTTTAAAATTTTGTTTATTTACTTTCGACCATCATCACGTGACATGACTGTCGGCAGTGATTACTGTACTGAAAGTATGGAAGGGAAGTAACCGCTGTGTGGAGTTTGCACCATTTGGAACACCTCGGACGACTTCAATAAGTCTTTATACGAAGTTGTCGGAAAAGGTCGAATTGTTACGATTGGAGTTTGCACAATATCATCAGGCAACTGATCATGGTCAGCAGGCACTCATTTAACAACTTTATCAAATACTTCAAGGTTACTTGACGCTTGAAATTTATACATCATGATCAGCCACCGAACATACGGTACATTGTGTAATATACACGGCTATAAAGTTGCAAACTCGTTATCATTTGTTACGCAATATTGCATGACCATTGCAAATTGAAGGTTGACTGTGTTTCTGTTACGAGGTGAAAAGAGCTAAAAAAATTGTTATAGAGTCTTTAAAAATGAGCCCTTTTATTTTTTTACAAACGGGCCAGCTGGGGGGGGGGGGACTTGGACCCCATAAGCCCCTCCCGGTAAATCCGGGCCTGGGTATGTTGATAAATTCCAAACATTCCTTACCACACAAGTGGTTTTCTTCTTTGCATAAAACTTAATTATTTCTGATTCGATTTTGTAAAGTAATGCATCATTTTGTAGACAATGAATGCTTTACTGCATTATGTAATTTGTTTTCATCATAATCGAATAGTTTTTGAGATATTTATACATAAGACAAACTAGATTTTGCGGGATCTTATGCAACTGCTGCGAGGTTTTGTGAGATTGACACAAGAAGCTAATCTGCGGTATTTTATATCTTTGTTTTTCACCACACTAACTTCCAGCAGGAGATAAATCTCCTTTTTCTTAAATCACCATGGAGGCAAACATGCTTAAACTTTCGATTTTGCTGGCATTTACTCTTCTTAACAGGGTCTTTCAAATACATGTAGTGATATTTGAAAGACCCTGTTCTTAATAAACATAAAGGTTGTGCCTTCATAACATATAATACAATATTATGTAATAATACAATGAGAGACATTGCTGATAACAAATTATCTCCCTTACTCAGATAACATCAGAGGTAATCCAAATTGCACTTTGGTCCTTTCAGTTGGAATCCTCTGACTTTATCCTTGTTTCTCTTTGTGATAGTCTTGACTTTCAGTTGTAAAAATTGTCACTTACATATTAAATAAAAAGTTAGGAATATAAAAAAACAAACTTTATGTGCTAACAAAACATATTTTTAAACTAAATGTTTAATCTGACTACTATTGTTGCAAATAATAAGGTGTAATTATCACCATACCATAAAGGAAAACAGCGATGAAAGCAGAGGAATCCAAATGGAAGGACCAAGTTAATATTAGAGAGTATTCAGGGTAGATAATCCACTGATGTCCCCCATTAATATTCATAGTGTGATATATGAACAGGATAAACTCAAGATACTCTTAACTGACTCGTTACGTTAAAAAATAGAATTAATAAATAATGTCATGTTGTCGTCTGTTTTATCTATTAATAAAGTAATCAGCTTCAACTTTTCTTAACAATTAAATGTCATTTTGTAATGTAACGTATCAGAACTTTTGTTTGGTATTTATACATTTTGGATCATAGCTAATCGGGTTATTATTACTATTATTATTATTATTATTATTATTATTCAAATGAATTATTCAACTATACATAGGACTATTTATGAAAATAGCCGGGTCTCATTTAACTTTGCAATGAAACAGTGTAGATATCAAAGGTTTACTTACTTAAATTTTATCCTTGGTTTATTAAATATTATATTCTTATTCAAATGTATCAACTGCGCCTTAATAAGTTCAGTTAAAAGTGTACACGTGACGTATTTTCAGGTCGGTGTTGATACGATAACCTTCAATGGTATGTGAGAGAAAAACACGTTTTAGATTTTAATATCCTTTGGCAAGTTGAACAGTTATTTCTTTGAAAAATCTCAGGGGTTTTCCCAAAAAAAATATGCTTAGATCTGTTGTTTTTTGTTGTTGTTTTTTTATCATTATTATTTTGTAACGACGCATGAAGCGTCAAACATTGTAACATACTATTGTATACACAGGAATGTGAATTAAAAGCAAGCTGCATGAAGTATGATAGAAAACCACGAAAAAACAGTGTCACCATCGGTAAAAAAAGCTAAAAGGAAAAAATCTATAGACGTTTTAAACATTTCACAATTTTATATTCATTTAGTTCGCTATAATTTCAAAATAAATTCATTTAATTGCTATGCCTCACACATTTTGAAAAGAATGTTAAAGTCAATATTCAAAACGATCTCATAATTTTATAATGTAAGAGTAAAAGTTATCGCATGTTACTACAGTTTTGTTCCGATTCTAATTTTAATTATTTTGTCTGATCTTTTCTGTCCAAATTCAGATTAATCGTTTGTTTCTGGAAAGTTCGAACTGTTACAAAAATACACAAATAAAATCCAGTTTAAACACCAACTGTACAAATGTACCCGAGAATATCACCCTCTAGATTAAAAGGTCATCTGATCTGTCTTGATAACAGACGATTGCTGGAGTACAATTTTGATAACCTAAAGATGAGTACATGTCTCTCCAACAATACTTACATAAACAAAGATAACATCGTCATTTAATAATAAAGTTTATTCACTTCATCATAAAGCATCTTCAATTCGATAATATTATTTCAATTAAAAGCGATGAGTACTGTAATTATCCTTAAATTCATTAAGCATACTTATTTGCAAACGGGCTGGAAAACGACAATTTTAGTCATAAAGAATATTGTTTAGTGTTTAACCCCTACTCCTTACGAAATATGAGCTTTTTGAAAAACTATACCTCGCTGCATTTTAAATAATATTTAGACCCTTTATAAAATGTTTATAAATAAGCAAATATGCTGATTTGTTGCAGTTTCTTTCTTAAAATAGAGGACCGGAAGCTATACTGGGACAGGTATGTAGTAGAGATCTTGCGTTAAGCCACGATATTATTATATTTAAAATAGTATTAAAACTGTTATGTGCGTTATGACGTACGTGGTTAAAAACTATCTATCTGGCCTCTGATTTATATTGTTTACTGCTATCAACTCATGCCTTAAAAACGCCACAATTATTGTCAACAAATAAAAAATCAAAGAAGAAAACAACATTGTACAGTAAATCAGTATTCTTCCCGGTTTTTATAAAGAAAACATTTTATAGATAGTCCCCTAGCTCATTTGCATCAAAAAATAATTATTGTTCACAATACGGAAGAAGTTAAAAATACATTATTCGCAACTTTGTCGTTGTCAGTACTGTGTTCCTGCACAAGAATTTAAATATGACTGATTTCAGGAAATATAGATTTTTGATAAATGCCTATGACAATATCAACTTCAGGGAATCCAGTGCTTTGATTTAATATGTCATAGTAAAGCACTGCACTAGAGGATAATGTTCTACTTGGGTTAGTAGTCTTCATGTTCATCGACTTTATACGCACATTCTTGTAATTCATATACCAATTTCATTTTAAGTGACTTTAAGTCTTTTCACTACTCGAGTAATTGTAGTTGTCAAATAAAAAAACGATGTTAAAAGTCACGACAGAAGAAACAGGAACAGAACTGAAGGAGACAATGATAATGGTTAGGCTATATAAAAACACGTTGAGTTATGACAATTATCACGGTCATGGCTGGCAATCGTTCTTCATGATTGAAGGCATTATTACTCAATGTAAACCTCCAAGTACTTGCAGGGGAAAAAACGTACACGATTGAGCAGTTATTGTAAAATGTTGATTAAAGTGAATCAAATACTATTTAAAATCTTCGTTGCACTCCCAAAATTAATATCTGTGAAAAGACGAAGGACACACCAGTCAGTGCGGCCGTTATTTTGGTCTCTGGTTGAATCAGCAGTCCAGTGGTAACGTACATACGGTACTTGTAATCAGGGGGTCGTGAGTTCGTCAATTTTCCTCCACCATCAGTAATATATTGATAAGATGAGACCGAGGTCATAAGTATTGTGCGAGTGTAAACATGCAAGAGTTTCTTTGGAACGGGATGTTAATTTTATCTGCACAATTCATCATTCTGAAACAATAAAACTGTATTTGCGGCGTCGATCTCGTGGGAAATTTGTACCGACGATAAATAAAATCAAGATAGGAACAGAAAGACAGACAGTCTAGGTCAGAAGTCCCAATGTACCAAAATGAAAAGTCAAGGCATACCACAGTGATAACACATAAGGCACTCGTATTGAAATTAAAAGTTTAAATGAATGTAAATCAATCAAAATATTTGAAAATTAATAGTAAAAAAGAATCTTTCACTGTTTGAAATATCATTTAAGTAGACAATCTTTCAAACAATTCAGTGTGTGAACTTGTTTGTGTCACACATGCAGTGTGAATGTAAAAAGTGGGAAACAATTGAATAGAGAATCGAAAAGAAAAAAAATTCAACTCATTTGTGTGAATTCAGATACTGTTTAATGGGTTTTGACAATCCACATATCCTACTTATCAGAATAATAATTATAGTAAACCTTAATAGGTTTAAAGAATTAATTGTAACATTTATATTAAAGTTTTAAAAAATTGTTTGAAAACAGTCAATACTAGATCTAATTGTTAGAAATGAACTAAAATGAATAAGGTCCAAAATGTGTCTCCAGCTGCTGAGCAATTATCTTAAAAGTATAAATATTCAAGAACCGAACAAATAATTTAGTCGTCGATAACCTACATTTCCGATTACAGTAATAATCTTATTTTTATTCGAACATAATTTAACAGGAAGCAATGTGTAAAAATCAACATGGCGTCGAAAGAGTCACTTTTGTTACTCGCTGTGGCGTTTTTCTTTCTTTTTGTCCAAATAATGGCAGGGTACGAGCTAATTTTAATATATATGACAGATCTTAATATACTTATGTGAACTGAACATTTTTATATCTTAAGTTATTCTTAGTTATATAAATATTGGCATTGTAATGTTGCCGGTATGCGTGTTGTGTTCTGATTGGCTAAAATTTAGAGCTGCACTACAGTAGCAAAAAGTTAAAGCCCAGTCTGTTTACTATAAATGTATATCATGTCATTTCATAAAATAATACATCATGACTAATCCACTTTCTGTGTACTGCAATACTCTTTAGTAACAGATCACACAAAAAATGATGATAAGTAACTTTCTTTTTTTAAAGGCATTAGTCATACAGTATTCCTTATAGATAACAATGGTTTGTTTAATTATTTTATATTCAGCTTTTATCATAAATGCAGTGGTGACAACCCATGTCATTCAATGCGGAAATTATTTATCTTTATAATCATGTATATAAAATAGATACTGTCCTTCCTTGTAACTATAAGAAACAAAGGATAGTGTAAAAATGTGGAAAATTTCTTAAATAGAGTACTGTTTTGACTTACCTTTATATTATAGTCTTGAAAAGAAGACATAAAGTTCTTCTATACATATGATAAATCAAATGTTTTAAGCAGTCATTGAGAATTAATTTATTGATGCCAGAACTAAAGAACAATCCTCATAAATTGATTAAGAAAAATGATTACTTGCATTCCTGTTCACTGCTGTCATGTTATAAATAAAAATTGTTCACTTTCATTGATTTCAGTGCAACAGTCCCGATAAACTGACAGCTTAAGTAAATTTTAAATATATAATAGCAAAAATAATTATTAATATCCTTAAGTTATCCCAAAACCATGCCTGTAACTCTTTTTACTTTATAAATGTACATATAAAAGGTATATAAAAATTTTCAGACGGGACTTTTACAAAATTCTGGGTGTTTCTAAATCAGCAACAACAAATGAGATAAAGAAAGCATATAGAAAATTAGCAAAAGAAATGCACCCAGACAAGAACACAAAGGATCCAGATGCTGAGAGTAGATTCCAAGACCTAGGGGCAGCATATGAGGTAAATAGAACACCATGTTAAATAAGCGTTCTTTGTTTATATTCCATGCTCTAACTATTCAGTGGCTAGGGTATTTTTCCCCTTGTCAGCTGTGTCCACAGTCTAAATCGTAGTTGGAGCATTTTGCTGTTTTTTGCAATATTCATCTTTGCTGATATTGGGCAGTGATGCTTCTTTCAGTAAGACATGTAAACAACTCAAGACTGAATACATCTAATAGAATTTGAACAAGCAAAGAAATTGACTTCTGTACAGTCCAAATTATTCACCATTCAGTCAGTAAATTTTCAGTGAGCACCCCAATAATCATTAATTGGATCTTTCCCAATTTAAAGATGGACAAACTTGTCATTTTAGATGTTAAGCATGGTAAGGGTTAATTTATTTTGGTTTGTCTTTCAGGCTTTGTCAGACCCTGATAAAAGAAAGATCTATGACAGACATGGGGAAGAGGGGTTAGGCAAGAGTGATGTGAATGGTGGAGATGTATTTAGCAGGTAATGTACTATATTTTTTCAGAAGTTTAAAGCTACAATATATTTTATTCTTGTGTACATAAGTCGTTTTTTCTAAAGACCAGTCATTAATGTTCTCATTTACATATTGCAGACATCAGACTTGTAAAACTGATAAACTTTTCCTACTTTTGAATCCTAGATATAATGTAGTATGTTATTTGGCTGCTGTGTTGGCGGTCTGATCTGTTCAAACTGACATTTACCTCTGATACTTTGATATGGGAATATTTATTGTTCCCAAAAACGGCCGTTGAACTTAAAAGAAAAAGAAATCCACATGTGCTCAGGAGTGCGGACACTTCTCAGAAACAAATAGTACATTCCTATCAAGTTTACTTGAAAAGCTTAACTGAAACCATATCAGTCAAAAAGAATAGCAAAATGACTTTATAACTTCTGGATATTTTCTAAATTATTGGTAGACAATGCTTAGAATGAGGGTCAAAGTCTGTGCTATGATCTTGAAGGTCAGGTGAAGTAAAGGACTCACCTGATATAAATCACATGGCGTCGGAAATTAATGACAAACTGAACATACAGTCATTCTTGCGTGTCTAATATACACTTCAGTATACACGTAATTCTGTTTTCTTTCAGTTTCTTCGGTGATTTTAGCTTTTTCGGAGGTGGAATGCACAGAGATGAACAGGAGAGACCTAAAGGTGGTGATGTAGTGATGGACTTGGAAGTTACTTTAGAAGAAATGTACTCTGGTAATTTTATTGAGGTATGAACAATTTCCTCTGAAATGACAATGTTCAGTTTCATACATTTGATACTTTTTGAGGATTATTTAGGCTGTTTTTAGTAAAGCCCATCCTCCTAGTGAAATAAGTCTGAAATTGTAAGGTCTGTATACTTATGCACTTACTGATGGCAGAACAAATTAAAAAATAAACTTGTTTTCTTTTCTGTAAAAGATAAAAATTAAATTTACAAAATTTGTAATACATTGTACGTTGACTATTGCATATTCATTTGTTGAGTATAATTTAACAATATATACAAACAGCTGTGTTTTCAGTATAATTATCTATATTTAACAGTTGATAGCTGCTAATCATGAAAAGCACATCTGTCATTATATTTTATTGTAGTTAATCATAACAGTTGAAGTAAAAGTGAAAATGTAACAGTGTTATTTATAATACAAAAAAGATAGCTACAGTTGTAATTCTTCACAATTTAAAATTTTTTCTCATGTAGGTTTTACGTTATAAATCAGTCGCAAAACCTGCGAAAGGAACAAGAAAGTGTAATTGTCGAACAGAAATGGTGACCACACAGTTAGGTCCAGGACGTTTCCAGATGCAACAACAACAAGTGTGCGATGATTGTCCAAATGTAAAGTGAGTAGTATTAGAAAGACTGGATTTTTTTTTCAGACTGCCTAATGTGTTGTTAGACTTGTGAATGGATTGGCAACATTTTTAATTGATTTTTATAGGTCAAATTGATAACATCTGTTAGTATGCTTCTTCTGTGATTGAAATCAACAGTTTAGGGTCTTAACATGTACAGATCTGAGAGTTTACCTCCCAGAATCTAGTACTGGTCCTTCCTTTGTATGATTGTTGATCTTGGAAAACTACCCACTTGTGACTAAAACATGTTGAAGTACTAATTGTAGTTATGTTTGTCAATTAAATCTTAATACTTCTGTACCAAGCTGAATACAGGGTTTTATGAGAAAAACTTTCTGGTCAGTTAAACCTGCATTTAAATTGAAAATGAGTTGTGTCCCTTGAAATGTTGATATTTTTGTATACTTGAACCTTTTTTTTGTACTACAGAATGCCTTTTGCTAAGGTTTATTGATTTTTTATGTGTCATTTTTGCAACCTTTATGAGCCTACATCAGGTAATGATGAAATATATGTATAATCCAGTAAACTTCTATGTACTAATAAATGTTAGTTGTTTTTTTGTAAGAATTCCTGTAAGTTGGATATGTAGGTAGGTCATCTTGCATAAGAAATAACAGTTAATACTTTACAAAGTGTTGGTTTCTTTTTTCTAGATTTGTACCTGAAGAGAAAACATTAGAAGTTGAAATAGAACCAGGAATGAGAGATGGTCAAGAGTACCCTTTTGTTGCTGAAGGTATGATCTCTTTTATAGCAGATTTTTTTCCCCTTGTCAACCAGTGAGTATCAGTATGGCAAACTTACTCAACCAACGTGTATCAATATGGCAAACTTAGTCAACCAATGTGTATCAATATGGCAAACTTAGTCAACCAGTGTGTATCAATATGGCAAACTTAGTGTGTATCAATATGGCAAACTTACTCAACCAGTGTCTATCAATATGGCAAACTTACTCAACCAGTGTCTATCAATATGGCAAACTTACTCAACCAGTGTCTATCAATATGGCAAACTTAGTCAACCAGTGTGTATCAATATGGCAAACTTAGTCAGCCAGTGTGTATCAATATGGCAAACTTAGTCAACCAGTGTGTACCAGTATGGCAAACTTAGTCGACCAGTGTGTATCAATATGGCAAACTTACTCAACCAGCATTTATCAGTATGGCAAACTTAGTCAACCAGTGTGTATCAATATGGCAACTTTAGTCAACCAGCATGTATCAGTATTGCAAACTTAGTCTGCCAGCATTTATCAATATGGCAAACTTAGTCAACCAGTGTATATCAGTATGGCAAACTTAGTCAAACAGTGTATATCAGTATGGCAAACTTAGTCAACCAGTGTGTATCAATACCTCGTATAGCAAAGCTGAACTAAAAATGTTTTTTGTAAGCTTTACATATTATGCATTTATACAGAAGGGCTTTTGTTTTACATATTGTCAAGTTATATGTTGTCTTAGTGATGTTGATGATAGTTGGATGAGCAATGATAGTCTTATTAAAGTGTGTAACAAATACTAGACAGCTACCGAAACAATAATAAATATGTTGCAGTTTGAATGAACAGCAGTAATTAATGTAGAGGTGTTGGTTAAGTTTAACACTTAGATAACAGATTCAAAAATTCATATGTGAATTTTAGCCTTTGCTAAATTTCATATTTCATTTTTTTTTCTCTCTAGGTGAACCACATATTGATGGTGAGCCAGGAGATTTGAGATTTAGAATACGACAACAAAAGTAAGTGTATGTTATGCTCCAATGTAAAGTTATCAAGGATATTTTGTGTACAAGATGAGGATTTTATTGTTTTGAAGCAGATTGTGCTTATTATTTCAAGGGAGGTAATTTATATATAGATCAATGAAATATTTAGTGACTTGTCTCCCTTGTGCTGTCCAATTCATACATGCCATGTGCAGTAAGTGCATTTGATACTAAAAAATTTCCTGGAAGTGATGGATTTTTTTCTGAAAGTTTATTGGAGAAAACAAAAAGATAATCTTATGTCTATACAATGGTGGGTGGTGCATTCCAAAGCTTAACATTGAAATTTTCAGAGATTCAAACATATTTATTGGACATTGATAGGGAAACAAGTTTTTAAGTTTATCTTATGCCAGCTTCATACTTCTTGTTATAAACTTGTACTAGAATTGAGAGATTGAAAAGTAAAAAGTTATGGGAGACATTCATTTCTAGTCATTAGGTGTGAGATTTGAACAAGTCTCCTCTACATTGACTTATTCCCCTTGATCACTGTCCTAAAGAAGTATTATTCTAAAAACCATTTTCAATTTCAGACACGCTAGGTTTGAGAGACGTGGAGATGATTTATACACAAATGTTACGATATCACTTATAGATGCTATGACTGGTTTTGAGATGGATATTCCGCATTTAGATGGACATACTGTAAGAAGTGTTGATAAATTGTACATTTGAGTTTGGTCTTTTAGTAAAGACGTTGTAATGCTGATAAACAATTCCTTGAGACCGAAGGAAAATGCAGAATTGATAGTTTATAGATACAATGTTCACAAATAAAAAGAGTAGATACCATCCAGAATTTTTTTTTAATTTTATCCTGTACTGTTGGTTTATCTTCAGTTGTGAATCACTAGATTGGTTGCTTATGGATGTAACTTTATTAAATGATCCTGTTTATTGAGACAGAGTGACAAACCATCAATTTTTTTCAGTAACTCATCAAATCTTTTCTCTCTCAGTTGCTTTTTGTGTTCACAAAACTTCAAAAAATTAATATGTTATGTAACCTGACATTAAGCTGTTTTGAAAGAAATTATTTTGTAAAAATACCTTATACACATGTTGATTTTTTTTCTTCCTTCCTTCACAGGTACATGTTGTTCGAGATAAAATCACATGGCCAGGTGCAAAAATGAGAAAATCCCATGAAGGAATGCCTAATTATGATAATAATAATGTTAAAGGGAATTTATTTATAACATTTGATATAGACTTTCCAAAAGGTGTTTTAACTGAGGAACAAAAAGAAGGTATGTTAGGAGTTGATTTTATATTGCATTGTATTAACCTTAATGTTTGCCAAGTAAAGAAAAGATTGATTTTTGTATAGTCTTGAAAACCAGGCTTGGCATGGTGTTTCGTGGCACAATATTACCCCAAACTCCTTATTTTAAGGCAAAGCATATATCTATAGAACATGCAGGCAAAACACATACAGGCTTATTGTAAGTTATATGATAAGTGAGATATTTGGTAACATATTATGAGAAAAAATCTCGAGTTTTCAAGAAAAGATACAGGTCTTCTAAGTTCTTTACTCATAGACTGTCATTTTGAAAAGTGCGATTCAGAACGGTTCTTTCTTAGTAGCATTACACCCCCTCCCAAGATTCAGATAAAGAATACCAGTCTAAGATGGACTCGACCATTTTTAAGGTTGTTACAAACTTTTTGAGGGAGTGCTCATTAAAAAACTTACTGAATGAACAGTGAACATAGCCATTTACTTATGGTTGGCAGATGTCACAGAGGCAAAAAATACCTCCAGCAGGATGAAAAAATTTAGTAATGAAATACTTGAGTGATGAGTAGTCATTGAATTATTACAGAATATTTCTAGAAATGATTTGAAGCAATTAAATAATTACAGAATATTTCTAGAAATGATTTGGAAATGATCTGAAGTCATTGAATTATTACAGAATATTTCTAGAAATGATTTGTAGTCATTAAGTTATTACAGAATATTTCTGGAAATGATTTGAAGTCATTAAATTATTACAGAATATTTCTAGAAATGATTTGTAGTCATTGAATTATTACAGAATATTTCTAGAAATGATTTGTAGCCATTAAATAATTACAAAATATTTATATAAATGATTTGAAGCCATTAAATAATTACAGAATATTTGAAGCCATTAAATAATTACAGAATATTTGAAGCCATTAAATAATTACAGATTATTTCTAGAAATGATTTGAAGCCATTAAATAATTACAGAATATTTCTAGAAATGATTTGAAGCCATTAAATAATTACAGAATATTTCTAGAAATGATTTGAAGCCATTAAATAATTACAGATTATTTCTGGAAATGATTTGAAGCCATTAAATAATTACAGAATATTTCTGGAAATGATCTGAAGTCATTAAATTATTACAGAATATTTCTAGAAATGATTTGTAGTCATTAAATTATTACAGAATATTTCTTAAAATGATTTGGAGTCATTAAATAATTACAGAATATTTCTAGAAATGAAATGAAGTCATGATATTATTTCAAACAATTTCTGTCAGATAAAAAGAGGGTTATAGTCATTTGTTTTGTAAATAAGTTTGTCTTTTTTATGGTCAGTTATGGAGATTTCATCATCAATTTCTTTTTTTTTCAGCTCTGAAGAAGATTTTGAATCAGGACTCAAAACAACGAATATACAACGGCTTACAAGGATATTGATGAATCTAGGGAAATTAGTTATTTTTTAAAATTTTGTTTAGTGGTCCATTCGAATGAATTCTATGTTAAACATCATTTTACATGAGCTGACTGTTTGATTTTTGCATAATATCAAACTGTTTCTTTGGACAACGAGAAAAAACACAGCTAATAAAAACAGAATCACATAAAGACACAAACCATCGGCATTTTACCATACTTCAAAATCTGGATAGCAATCTGAAACGTCGTAGATGAGAATACTTGTTTATTTCCTCTAGTGATAATTAGAGAAGGCATGAAAGTTTTCATTTTTTTCCTAGGGTACAGTACAGTACCTGACTGTAATTCTATTCTTAATTTTCATACAGAAACTTAACATTTCTGCATCATTGTACATTGGAAGAACTTCAAAGATTTTGAAGAATTTGCTACTAATAGTGCTGCATTTAAAGAAAGGTTATTCTGAATTTTGCTTTCAAATTATTCTTACGTAATTTTTTGTGCAATAACTACGCATGTCTTGATGTTAAGCATAGAATTCATTTTTAAACTTACAAATTGTGTAAAACATGGAGGAATATGTGGGTCTTTGAATTTATTTTTGATGGTACCTGTTTTTCTTACTTCTATTGAAGGAATGTCTGTAATATATTGCTTGAGATTTCATATTTTCACCATCCCATCTTTTTTGAGAGTTAGCAGGAATATTCATTGCTTCATCAATACTGTACCCTGCCATTAATGATTATACAAACTTTGCCTACTCTGAGCAAGTTGGGCGGCACTGATATGCACATTCACAATAAGATTTTCACAGTTTTATAACAAAGTGTTCTGTCTCTCTGTTTTACAGCTTCAGACAACTACCATTGTCAGTTTCATTTTGGCAACATTTCTATTCACATAACCAGTTTAATTTAAGATTAATATGTAACTCCTGGTTTTTAAAAGATGTTAGATGTTACACTTTAAAACAATAGGCAGGGTATTTTAGCCACCGATCTTAAGAGATGTTTGCATTTAACAACCACCCTATGTTTTATAATATTTGCCACAATTTTCAGTCAGAAATCTGTACGAATTTCACATTCTGGATTAATTTTACCTTTAAAGGACATCATCAGTTCTTTGCATCACATCATTGCTAAAAATAGAACTCCATGATGACCATGTGATTGTATTTTTAGAAAATGCTAATTTGTGTCATTCTTCGTACATTTTAAAGTGGGTGAAAAAAAACACTGTAAAGTGTAAAAGTCTTAAGAGATTCAACTTAATCTTAGGCTGAATTTTTTTATATATAGAAGTTTTAGTTTAAGGATACATTTACTAAGATTCCTAGATTTGGGACTATGTTAGGAGGGTATAAATATTCTGCTATCTTTTTAAAACAGCTGTAAGATACATCTACTGAGATTTTAGTTGAAACTATTGTAACTGCATTTAAATAAAGAAGGCTAAACAATATTTTCACGATTGACCCTTTATATGTATATGTTTTGAAAACATATAGTATTTTTTTATGTATATACTGGTACATTTCTGTGAAACTGTTCAGTACAAACATCTTTCATATTACATTCATAATTTATTCGTTGAAAATACTGTTTAAAAAATTACATGGATGGATGTTTTTCGTTTATTCACAAATTGTACAAAAGGGATTAAAAGTCCTTATTTCTAATGTATGTCCATAATTTTTGTAGGAACTATTCTGCAGTACAAATGCCTTTATTTTTTTAATTCAGCCATCTAGTTGACATCTTTATTTCATTCTTTTGTCTGCTGTTTAAAGAACTTCTATAGATTTCTTGAATTCTGATTGGTCAGTGGCATACCTTGATACCTGGCTTAACCAATCAGAAGGCACAAAATTAAGCATAGAAGATTTTCATTTTTGCCTGATTTTGATGAAGATGATCAATAGTTAATGGTTTGTTTCTGCATTTTGTATTGTAAAATGATCTATCTATATTTTACCATGTCTCAAAATGACCTTGGAGTAAGTGTTGTGTGATGGTATATTTGTTGTTGTTGTCATTCTGAACATGCTCTTAGTTTTGAAATGAAAATTCATGCTCTGTGTAACATTCTTTACAGAGATTTTGATTTTATTAAACATGAATTCCATTATGGCAGTATTACATTTATAGAAAATTGGTACTTTGAACTTGTTACGGTAATTTTCTTCCTGCTCAACTGAACTGTTTAGGTGACCAATCTGTGGTAGTGCATGTTACATGTGACTTTTTTTTAACATATGTAGGAAATAGAAATTTTTTGATTAACTTAGGCAAAAAAACATAAAAAGGCATAAAAGTTCTTGTTGAAGCTTGACTTCTGTAGAAGCCTGTTATATTGCACAAAGTCATAGATATACAAAAATGTTGAAAATCTACATAGTTATGAAGCATTTTATAAAGTCTGTTTTGAAATACAATGTTAATATATGACTTCTCATTTAATGATTTTTGTATTCACTGTAAGGATGGAATTAAATTGCATTGTCTATCATCTAGTTTTGAACTTCTGGTAGTTTAATAAAACTAGAAATATTTTTTGGAAACTAGTTTGCTCATTTCAAACCATAATGTAAGATTGTCAGGAAAGATTGAAATAAAAAGTCCAGAAAAGGAATAGATTGTATTTGACTTGCAATATTATTACTTTTGATACACCTCTATAGTGAAATACGAGTCATTCTTTGGTATGATCTTTCAAATACAGTACTCATCTTGTCAGTCTCAATAAAGAAAAACAAATCTCTATGTGTGTGTATGTCTCAGAGTTATTCCTGTAAGTCTATAGAAACAGATTATGAGATAGCATAGTTACAGTGAATCCTACTTTCTTTAGAGATAGCATAGTTACAGTGAATCCTACTTTCTTTAGAGATAGCATAGTTACAGTGAATCCTATTTTCTTTAGATTTTCTGTCGCACAGGTTTTATCAAATCTGTGACTCGTGCTCTATATATACATCACTTGTGTTGCTTGTCTGTTAAATTGACTTTGATCAATTTCAAGAACAAAAAGAAAATACAGAAAAAATACCAGTCCATTTTTTTGCTGTAGAAATTTTGATGTCTGTCACTGGGTGTGTAAGTGAGGTTTCTTGGAAAATGAATGAGTTGTGACATTGTCATGTAAATGGTGTGTTTATTTTATTTCAGGGAAAATTGTGCTGTTTATTTGGTGTTGAAATATTCTACAAAAACACACTAATGTTGACACCATTTTTCTATTAAAATGTCAGTCAGATGTAACTCTAAGATGGGTTAGAACTACTTCCAGGCTGTTCTGGGCCTTATTACCCATTGGGTACTTTTATGGAAATCTGTGAAAATAGCCAAGTTGGCATTGTTGTACAAAGTAAAAAAGGTTTGCTTTTAACAAAAACAGTTTGCAGAAGGTGTGTTTAGTTTTTGTCAACACCATGGTTAAAAGATCTGTCACATTTTCGGGATTGTAAATTTGTCATGGAAACAAACCATTCAATTCTCACAGAAAGAGAAGCTGGGTTATTCTTACTTGTAATTAGATGTCTGATGGTGCCTGTGTTATTAGACATAGATATTTTCTTTCTGCGTGCTTAGTTATGACATGTTGATAATTATTTTCAGAAAGGTTTAGTAGAAGAGTCAAATGTTTGACGAAAATATAAGTACTGTAATACTTGTAATTGAAACATGATTGTTTTACTGGATTAATTCCCATACTGTCACATTGATTCCTGGTGGATTAATTCCCATACTGTCACATTGATTCCTGGTGGATTAATTCCCATACTGTCACATTGATTCTTGGGGTAACTTTCTGTAAGTGTTTTCTTTGCAACAGGTTTTGCTAGAGTCTGTGTAATCTACTAGAAATTGTGATAAAACATTTTTATATGTTTAGGATGTATTCTATAGATTTGGACTTGCTCTACACTCTGAAAAATACAACAGTATCAAATGTTTATACTGTACTCTGTTAATTGGGACTTAACTGTAAATGTAGTGACATAATTGCTTTTGTTTTAATGCAGAACAAAACATACCAAGTGAGTGTCCAAATGTTTCTTACCAGTTTTTTGACCCAGATTAATTATAGGTGAAAATAGCACAGCTTCGGTTATTGAACTGTATTTCTATTAATGTTTGTGATAAAATATTCTCTAAGATGTATTGTTTATACTATATGATATCATTGATATGAAAATATTAAATTATGTCTTTTTATATACATGTTTTTGTTATTATTGGAGCAGATATTTGTGTTCTTTTCTCCGCATACTATTGCCGATCATAGTCCTAGAGACTTTGCCTTATTTCCCTTGGTCATAATATATTGACATGAGTATAACTGCAATGCCTCCTATTGCCCTGGAAACTAATGTGGAGTTTTAAGTACACCTGTGTGTAATATCGGTATAGGGTGCAGTTAACACTCAGACTACAGTAGAGATGTTTGTTGGCGTTTGAGAAACTAATGACGAGCTGGTTTTGTTCTGATATGACATTTCTTTTAAATCCGGTGTAACAGTAATGGATTTTTTCTACTCTGTTTGAGTAGCATATGGAAGCAGACAGAATATGAAAGCAGGACTATGAACTCCGCTCTGGCCGTTCCTCTTATCAGCGGCTATAATTGAGTCACATATAACAATGTGTTCACATAGCTCTCTGATAAATTGGGCTGGAAAAACAAACAAGGGGCGTTAAATCGTCCTACTACTATTTGCTGGTTTGGATTTGTATCGACGTTAAGTTAGCAAATGTCAGGAATAGCTTCCGTGGATTATGGGTTCGAGTCCACGCCACTGTGCACTTGTCTCCCTTGGTTTACGTAAGGGCTACTAAGGCTACCGTAGTTTCTGGGGAGTGGGGCAGGGTATCTTTCTTAGGGGAGAGGTACGTCTTCGATCCCCGTTGTTCTTAAGTAAACAATAAGAACTCCATTCTCATGGACGTATTCATCGGGCTAGTCGTCAACAAAATACGTTCAGTCAGATCACCAATATTTTAACCTGCCAGCATCACAAACTAAATGAGCATACGCTCGGGAATGGGATGCCTTTTCCCGCAACATAATATAATTAATCTCGGCAGGAGGCTTCGGTCATATGGGTAATCGGTACCTCAAAAAAAGAGGAGTCAATGGTCTAAGCAAATGTGTACTTCGCGAGATACATGAATCGTGACAAAACTCTTGAGTTCTGTTCGCTTGTTTTGAAGAAGGTTTTTACATTAATTGCTGAAAATCAATACATTTACCAAGATATATACAAATCAATGACTTATCACAGACTGGTGTTGACATATCATGAGCCGAGTGCCCATCTTCCGTTGGATGCTTCACCCCTTTATCTCGGTACCCTCTAACAGAAGGCGGGGCGCCAGTGTTGATCAAGCACTGGTTGTTTGTAATGGCTTCCACGTTGGAGCTCTGCGTCTCGGTGGCTTTCGTTGGGTCTTGGAACTGTCATTTGCCTGATTTTTCTCTGTATTCCAAGAGCAACAAGCATTTTCATAAGGTCTGGCAGGGAATCCACCTCACTTAATTTTCACGGGAAACACGGCGGTTTTCTATTCGACCGTCGCCCCTGCATTCCCGTGTTAGGTCCTGGTATTTGAGCTTCTTTCTATCATGGGCTTTCGCTGTTTTTTTTCTTCTCATGGCATTGTCAACTCAGCCAGTATCAACATCTTTGGGGCCTTTGACCTTAGAACTAGGTCAAGTCTAAAACTTGTTTGAACTAATCTGGAGTTCAGACTTTAGGCCTGTGGGACCCTCAGATGTTTTTTCACTTTCTCAAGGGTGACAACGGACTTACGAGAACCTGCTCATGACTTCATCTGTACCGGCCTTGCACTTGGACTATCTGACAAACCATACGTCAGCGTTAAATACATAAAAATGTTTCAGAGACCCTTACCAATATTGTGAAATTTCAAATTGGCCGTCTGTATCAAGAATCTTATAAGGGTGCTTGAAGCAAGAATACTTGTATGGGAAGTGAATTTTCAGCCCATTTAGCCTCTATACTGCTCATTCCGAAACTAACTTAAAGGCAATTGTACACAGTACGTCAACAGCCAAATTTTCCTCCAGAAAGTCTGGTTCAAATATCGCGTTGACGGAATTTGGCCGCAACTCGCACGGCTATTACTTGTCAGAAACCCATAAAGCACTCAGCGACTGCGTAGTACAAAAAAACTTTCTCCATCATGTTATTCTAGTAAGTTTAAATTAAATAAAACTCTCGTTTGACTATCGCTGGTCATTTTACATCACCTGTGCATGTACTATTGTTTCCTAATATATTTCTTCTGACATATGACACATTCTACAATTAGTCAGTTGGTCATAAATCTTGAAGTGGACGCAGTGCGATTGGCAATAAAATACTGCAGTATCTCCTAACTGCTTTCTTTCATTTTTATCCTATATTTCTCAGGCCGATGGAAATTTAGTAATTCATACCACGGACGAAAAAATGTTTCATTTATTGCTAAGGTTAATTACGCGTTTGACTGTCTTTCTCTACATATACACTCAACACTATCATGTGAACTCTATGTAAATTTACAGAATAGTCTATCTTATTTACAATTGAAACTTCAAAAGGAATAAATACTTTAATTGTTAAACTGGCAAAGGCCAATGGCAAAAGCGGACTTAACCGAGCATAAATATTTAAGCGTACGGAAAATGCCGATCGTGAAAATTCCGATGTGAAACGATATTGGGCTATGACAAACTCAAGGAAGCGTTCAAGCAAAGTTAATTAGCCATATATATACCTTTAATAATACAGAAAATTCTTTCAACGTCTTAACACGTGCATTTAGTTAAAATATGTTATCTTTGGAGCAAATGAGAAAAATATATAAATTGGATTAGCATTATTTGCGGTAGGACGATTTGTATATATATATATATATATATATATATATATATTTATTATTATATCAAATAAATTATTTTATTATTACACAGTGAAAAAGATTTATTTATTTATTTATTTATTTATTTATTTATTTATTTATTTATTTATTTATTTATTTATCTATCTATCTATCTATTTATTCATTTAATTTATTTATTTATACATAAATTAATTTATTTATTTATTCTTTGGATTAAAATGAAAAAAATGAAATTTACCTCTAGAACCGTTTTTGTATCTCTATATTTTATCAGAAAAGTAGATTCCATATGCAAAGTTGATTTTTGTTTTGGAAAATAATAGGTACAATAGGGACTGCCCTTTTTCAAATGAATTTTATCGCATCTTATTCCCAAACGGACACGGCAGAAAAAAAAACACAGTGGCTTTTGTGTTTAGGCATGCATTCTCTAAAGAAAATTTTTAAAAATGAATCTGTTTTTATTAGAATTGGTGTGATCAATTTATTATCTATAAATGATAAACAGAATGTATCTAGGTGGCCACAGAAGTTTAAAATTCAAACTTTATTAGGAATCAAATCGACATCCTCTAATGGAATACATGAATTTCTGTAAGACCGAATATTTCTTATAGAAAATGAAATCAGAAAATAAACTTTCACGAAAGTTAAACAAGAGAACGAACGTACACACGCATGGACAAACGCACATAACGACGCACACACATGGACGCACGACCGAACGAATACGGTTGAAGAAATGAATAAAGGGCTAAATGTAAGAAATCCTGAAAGGTTCACTGTTATCCAAAGGGGCCAATGAACTGCTTTCCGGTGATTTCTATCAATATCTTTCATATACTGTCAAACACAAAGAAAACTAACCAAGAATAAATGAAAATTTAAAAGGCATTGTATAAAATGTGTTAAAACATATTCTCCGAGGATGAGTGTGTGACTAAATGTTTATGGTGATTATTGCTCTAACAAATTGCATTGTCATTTCACTGAGGTTTAGTAATTTTGATGTAGAAAAAAGAAACTACAAAACTTTAGATTTTTTTCTCCATGTAACCAAAAAAAAAACTGTATCTTTCCCTTTGATCTTCTAAGTTTATCTGTAGAGTATCTATTGATATTTTATAGCTATTTTGTCAAAATAGTTTTAATAGTCGCAAAACCGTTTATATTAGATGTAATTGATTAAAGAAACTGCAGTTTATGACTTATAAAAGTTTGGATATATTGCTTTAACTGATATGTTAAATGATTGTAAGTGTATACGTCTGGTTAACTTTAATTGTAATAGCTCTCTTAATATATTAAACTGTAACACCTGCTGCGAGAAAAAATTAGTGTTATTAGAAATTTCAGAAATTTAAAGGCTTGTTTTTTTTTCTTTTTATTTCTCTGGTGCAGTCATTTATTTATTTATTTATTTATTTATTTATTTATTTATTTATTTATTTATTTATTTTGTGTGTGTAAAATCACAGTAAATGACTTATGTTTGAATGCACGTTTGTTTGCGTGAACAAAATATAAAATTGTACTCGTATAGGCGTTCTTATTGAGGAGAAATAGTTTTCTTAAATTTACACCCTTAAAATAGGAGCTTATTTGATCATGCTAGTATCTATAGGATACAAATCCACGATTTTATTTTGCGAAAATAGCTCCTGCATCCCTGCACTTTCTCTAAATTGTCGTCAGTTTCCGTGAAGACTTTAATCTTTGTTCTGTAAAGGAAAAATCATGAATGAGAAAATTAGAATATTTTTGTCGTAAAGCGGTCTCTAGGAATTGGTCATCGTATTAATTTTCGATGATGCGAGCAGTCACCAAATTAATTGTCCATGTTGTAAACGACCACTCATCTTATGGTCATCGTATTAATTTTCGATGATGCCAGCACTCACAAAATTAATTGTTCATGTTGTAAAAGACCACTCATCTTTCAATGGTTATGATACTGTAAAAAAAAAAGTACATGTAGGTCATATATCCCCAAGCTTTTGTCGAACTTAACAGTATTTTTCTTTACTACAAAGCAGAAAGTCTCCAAATTAAAATTACACATTGAATTTTTGTTCAGCAGTTTTATTTTCAAAATACATAGAATCAGGGTCTTTCAAATTCTCCGACAAAATGTAATAAAATAAAGGAATTGGATAAACGCATTTTTTTTTATTCTTTGAGTATAAAAAGATTATTTTTCTAAAAGAAACAACAACAGCAGATGTGAATCTGTTAAGTACTTTCACTTCCTCGAAGAAATTCATGATAGCTAGTGTAAAAAGGAAGCAGTGTAAGTTTTAATCACATAAACTCATTAAAAGAATTCAAATCTGTCTAAATAAAAACCCGATATACCGCCATACCTAAAAGGCAAAAAGGAAATAAAGCGAAGGTTAACAAGGTTTCATTCATAAACAATAATCGCTGGTAAAATTCTGTCCCAGTTTTACGAAGGGAAAATATTGAAGGTCAAGTTACTTGATGATGATAACTCCAAAAATAGCTCTACCCACTTTAGTTTAGTACAGGCCATATGCTTTTTCCACCTTTTTCTAACTTGTGTTATTGTTCACTAAACTAAACAAACCTCAAATTAGTGTACTAGCAGAAGGAATAATAAGGGGCGTTGTGCCCCCATATTTGCAGAATTAGGGTGTTAAAGATAAAAGTAAGGTTTGGTAAATATAGATGAAAGTTGGTGAAGATTATCTTCAAGTGTTGTGTCGCTTATATCATAGAAAAACAATTAATACATTCATATAATGTGCCGTACCAGTTGGCACGTGACCATTTAGTTGGCTGATTACTTCAGTTTCTCGTTTCTTTGATGTCCTGTACTGCACAGGCGTCTTGGAATGAGGTAATATTTAATCAAGGATTTAAAATAGTTGTATACATATAATGCAATTAGGTCAGACACCACTAAATATACCTTTCAGTAGCACTGTTCAAAATCTCCAGCCTTTTATATACAACATAGGCTTCATCTGAATTCAAAAGTTACGATATGCTGGTAAACAAAATTTAGTCGCATTTCATATTCGATTTTCCGTTCAGTACTAGAAAATACCTAAAATAGCATATTATATCGCTTTAGTACTAAATCTAAAACCACGTTCATGCATTTTCTATTGTTTATAATGTCATCTTTTTGAACGTTTTCAGTTAAATGTAAAAGCCTCTCTATAATTTCAATAGAAACACATAAAATTAACTTTAAAGTACATAATCTTTCATTATCTTAACTCCGGGGTAAATTTGTTATATTTAGTACACAACAACCTTGAGCACGCCGTTTTCGTCGTCTGCAATTCCTCCTGCAACAAAAAGATTTGACAGCTGGAAAACACGACTCTAAAAATTAAAAAAACTATCATTTCTGATAATATCTGTATTTTAAATTTTCGAAATGAGAAAATTTATTTTCCTATGAAAATACAATTAACATATCAATTAATCAATTTTGGTCCGCTTTGTGTCTCGACGATTACCATATAAATTATAAACAACATAAACTATACATTTAGCAAATATAGAGCTCGCGACCCCTGGATTATTAGTCCAGCGCGTTACCACTGGGCCACTGATCCGCCAGAATTGCAATCAAGCTGAAATAAATAATTCAAAGTTTAGTACACAAAGAGCCGTTCTAGCTGCGGCTTCTGAAGGCAGAATTATCTTAGAAACCAAACGCCCGAAAGACAATTTTGGCAATTGCTTTCTCTTGTTCTTACGACATTTGCATGTTATTGTGCACGATCTATAGAAGCCCACTGATATCTTAAACTATCCGAACCCCGATGTGTGAAACCCAGATTCTGGACCTTTCAACAAATATGAATACATTTACAGGCTAGGTTATGTAATTGACCATAAAAAAAGATAACTCATTGTTTAGTGTTGTCTAAACAACATTCATGCTTCATTTTTTTTAAAAAGTCTATCTCACCAGGAGTGTAGCGTTTTAAGCAATATTAGACTGTCGTTAGTGATGTTGCTTTTCTCACGACGAGGCTCATTTTTTCTCAATTACATAACACAGGTGTTACTGTGACCATATTTAGAGCATCTATATCGTACGTGGTAGTCCATACCCTAGCTACTATCTTCATTAGTATTGCTGGGCCTTTGATCAACGTAACCAAATCATGTATTAACGACCCAATCTAGACACGTTATCAAACAATTCGTTTACACAACACTTCATATATTTCCCATTAAACTTCTGCTGTAGCTTATTAAAAGACTTAATTTTAAGATTTCAAGTGATATCAGGACATAAATAAAAGCCGTATTGAAGCGGTACAATACATCAGTAAAGGCAGAGACGTTTGATACAATACAGGCTATTCAATACAATACTGTCAACAACAGTTATACATATAACTTGAGAGAAACAAATTTTCAAAATGATATTTTTTTGTGTTTACTGTTATCCAGAGGCTAATTCTGAAATAAAATGCTGAAGAAATTTTAATGATGATAATCATCATCTTCGTTGCCATCACTTTCATCAAGCAGACAAAGGAGAGAAAGGATTAGCCCTTGTTCTAACAATGATGATAATGATGGTGTTGATCAATATGAAAGAAAAAGACAAAGGACGATGAAAAAAATATAATTATATGATAATAAAAATAAGCTATTGACAACAAAATATAATGAGTATTCTTTTCATTGCTGCTGCTGCTTCCTTTCGATTTTCATCATCGTCATCATCATAATCATCATACTTTATAACAACATGTAAAAGATTTACATGATAATTCATTATTATTATTATTATCATTATCATCATCATCATCATCATCATCATCATCATCATCATCATTATTATTATTATATGTTGTTATTGTTGATGTTGTGTTCCATCTGGTGATGATGATGATGATATGAAGATGATGATGATTCAAAATTTTCAAAGAGCCAAAAGCTATGGATACCAAACAGAGGTAGACAGCGTATTGGAGTTAATTAAACGGATTGCCTTCTTTTCAAAGACTTTTCAGAATAACTGACAAGTATTAATTTGTTTACCCGTAAAACATAATGTCAAATGTATTCTTTCTTTTGTAGAGAATTGTTTACACTATTTTACTCTGGACTACAATTTGTCCACCCGTCAATGAAAGTTACGGCCTAAAACGTCTACAATTGTACGGTCGGTTTTGTTTTCATAACGCCCGAGGTCTGTAAACACTTGGAAAAATATCTTTTACCAAAAACTTTTGTACAGAATAACACCTCTTCAACTGAATTCCCTAACATCGACGGATTACTTTTCACGGTCCTAAGGGCTTTATAGAAAAATATCAGTTTCAAAATTTGGAGACACCACAGTTGTGACATTTCTTTTCTCCTTAAATTAATTGGTTGAAAAAAAATGTTTTGATTTGTTGTAACGCACCTAAAACCTGAATATTTTATTGCAGCAGATTTGATAAAAAAAAGTTAACAGCAATGCAGTAAAGAAAATAACATTTTTCATAATTGAAATGACTTAATTCACCACTGTAAAATTCTACTATTATGACAAATTACTTTATTACAATAAAGAATGGTGTACTAATACGATTATTGCAATCACTTTTGGCACATATAGCTATACTGAAAATATTTTATTCAGTTAAACTTCATATTTATCACAAAAAATACTGGCAAATATGTAAATCAATACCATGATGGAAAAATCTAAATCTTGCATACTGTCTCTGTGGTCCAGTGGTTCAAATAGCTGACTTCAAATCATTTAATCTCTCATTGATTGATGATCATAGGTTCAAGCCCCGCTACCAAACATTCATATAAAAAAGTTGACTGTTACTTTTCGAGAATAAGGGTCCAGTACTGGTTCTTCCGAAGAAAGATGGTTAGGTGAACTGCCCGCCCGATATGACTTTGATTGTAAAATATCGTTAAACTTGAATAAACCAATAAAACCTTGCACATTTAATTGTATTTACTCTAGACCCTAAGACGGACAAACAAACGTTTAGACACCTTATACAAAGACAGTTATTTGTATTAAATCATCTTAAGATACACATCTGCCCAGTTTAAGTTTTAGCTTACAAGCACACAAAACTCCCTTATGAACGGGGCTTACTTAAACATGAAGAATCTTCTGGTTGCAATGTATTTGGTCCCGTCCTCAAGGTTTCTCAAACCCCGTTTTGTTTCCTAATGACTGTTTAGAACATCCCACATTTTACGTATAATTAGGCAAGTATAAAAAACTGATATTTCAGAAGGTATTTTACTATTATGACCTAATCTTGCTGTACAAAAAAAGTCTTTTTTGAATAGCAGATTAAGCAAAGGGAACCACCTGAAAGTCAGTCATTCATATTAGACAAGATAAATGTCCTATAAACATGCTACTAACTTGATTTGTTTTCAAAACAAGAAAAAATAAACAAGTTGACTTTGCTTGGAAGGGAATGCACAGGTAAAATGTTTTCATGAATCTTTCACTCCTCAATGTTTTTAAACCAAAACGTAAAGTACATCGTCATTTTGACTTTGGCTGGATATTAAGCATTTAAAGGAAGAAAATAAAAAGAATGGACGACATATTTTACAACGTTTCATTTTGACAATGTGATCAATATAATTATGAGCATCCGTGTTTGCATGATACAGAAGGGCAGTCAAAGGTTTAAAATGATATAAAAATAGGATAAAGAGAAAGCAAACGCCTCGTACTGCTGGGATAGAGCTTTCAAAATACGTCTGCGCCACCACAGCCAAACAGTGGAAGCAAATCGCCTGACTTGGATAACTTTTTGCAAAACTAAACAAGGGGAGATACTGCACATGCGCAGTGAATCTTTATTTTCTAATTTTGACTTTCAGAGAAAAGCAAAGTATATGACACTGCTTTTTGCACTTGGCTGTAACCATGTGACCAAAGTGGACCAATAATAGCGCAGCTTTCAACATGATCAGTGAAGCCAGTATGAGACTCGGGGTTGTGTTTATTGTGAATGCCATACTAGAGGGTATGGCAACCCTGAAAGTACCGTCCACCTGCTCAAGTAAGTCAATAAAGAAATTAGCCTTTTACTAAAAGTGGCTTTCGGACCCTTGCTTTTTGCAAGTGAACTGGTTAAAATTTGTGTAACAGCTCCCCGTTCTCACAAATCTATTATATAATGATGTAAATCAAAATCCGAATTAAGCGGGACATACCCTGAAATTAACATAATATATAAACAGTAAATACAAAAATTTAAAATTTAAAATTTAAAAAAGATTTAAAAATGAAATATTATGTAAGGTTAATAATTAATTATTGATTGAAACGGGCAAAATAGCGATTTTTGCATTTCAACAAATTTAGAACAAGTATATGGACATTAAGTCGTTGATAAATTTACTTTTGAAATTGATACATGTTACGTCATTTCTAAGTAAACCATACTAAACGTCACCAATGTGCTAATCGCAAGGCCTTTTGCAACACCACGCAACGTATACATGGTAATTGGTCAAATGATGGAAAGCTAACTGTTTTAAAAGACCAAACTGCCCCTGTGTCTTTATAAACCATTTCTTCCTCTCTTGTTAGATTAGATCTATTATATGCAATTGTTTACTTTGGAATAAATATGTTTAATGTAACAACATACATAACAAAACGGGTATTTAACTCTCATGTTAGTTTTCAACATGAAGGTGGCGGAAATTTAACCATTTGTCGGGAAAAATCAACATAACATTGAGGTGCTATATTTTTATTTGTAAATTCTCATTTTCATTTATTAATGCTAAACTTACATCTGTTTGTATAAAGGGACGTAAGAGGCTGGAGTCATAGCGATATGTATATCCGTCTGTCTGTACGTGAGCAAAGATATTACCAGAATATATACCCATAGTCGTAGGGTATGAAAAAGATAGGGTAAAAATTCTTCAACCAGATTTAAGTTAAGGGTCCTAGTTATGTTCGCTGTACCTGTATACGTGAGAGGATTTTCTTTTCTAGATGATGCAATTTGAACAAAAGATGACAGGTTATAACATCATAAATTTTATCATGACATGTTTTTCTCAATACATTTTCTCACGAATATCTTTTTCTCATAGAGAAAATCAGTTCGTTAGGAAGAAATATCAATCACTTTTAAAACATCATTGAATAAGAAACTGTTTTCATAGAAGGAAACTTAGTTGAAAAAGTGAAACAAATTATAACTACATGTAGCAATATTTATGCGTTTTACTTTTAGTCGAGTTCTCACAAGTTTAAGTTATTGGGAGTACCTATTCCCACCTGCGATAAAAGCTATTAAAGGCTCTTTAAACTGAAAAGGGGGTAACAATTTAAATTAAGATGTTCAAAGATTATACTACAAATTACTCTGCTTAAGACAGGCCCGCGCAATGACTTGTACGCAAGTATTAACTATTTAATAGGTTTCGAGGACTTTGATAAACCCGCTGTGACGTGACTTTTCCTGATTGTTTCATGATCATGGAGACCGAGTGCAGGGTTTATCCATGCATCACCCCGCATTAAACACGAAAATTTAATTTTGCGGGTGTGAAAATGTTAGGGTTATTCCGAATGATTTAAGTTCTTTGCTCAAATTAACGATACAGATTTCGTCTCCATTTCACTTGATTGGCTAGTATCAAAGAAAAAGCTGTAATTGTTCACAATTCACAAAACGCAATAAATTTGTGTTACAAATTAAATTCGAGTTACACTGAAAGAAGGCTGTGCGGTTTTAAGCGTCTAACCAAGTATCCCGCCTGTTTGTATGCGGTTAACCACCTTTGGTAGACAGTCCATAATATATAATTTAACCCGAAATCTTAGGACACTGCACCAAAGTCATGTTAATTTTTAAAAGTCTATAATTTGACGAATTAAAAAAATACAGTGAAGTAACTTTAATTTTTATTTTTTTATATCTTGCTGTTCGTTTTATTGTTGCATAATCTAAATAGCATGTTGCCAGATATAATATAAGGGTTTCTTCAAAATTAAGCTTGATATTTTATACACTGTCGCCACATTTTATATATGCATATTCAACTGGCTTAATTTATTGATACCAGTCTATAAAATGGCCCACTGAAGCTGGCCAAAGAAAGACTGTCCCGTGGCTTCGGTATAAATCGGCCGATGCAAATTGGTAAAACACTACATTTGTCAGTTAGTTATAATCCGTTTTATGTACAATTGCAGACATAGGACCAGTCAACCTAATAGACGAGGCTATACCGAGAATAGGGCACTTACCGGAAGGAGTTAGTATCGTGTATGACGTCAAAAGTCACGTACATGCTCTTCAGTTCCTCCCAGACACAGAGGAAATTAAGTTCCCTACCACGTCCATTTTTAAATCTTGCCAGTATTTCCCAGAAGAATTCTCAGTATTTTTCATTCTTAAACATGGAACTTCGTATCTAAAGAAAGAATGTGTTTTTTCTGTAGCATCAATGCATAGAACCTATGTGTCAGTGTGTTTGACAAATAAAAAAATAATATTTACTTATAATAACAAAAAGTCCAAATTTAGAAATTCAGTGCTTTCTGACAATAAATGGCATACAGTGGGATTCAGCGTAACAGGAAGTCATGTTACTATGACAACAGACTGTTTAAATATGCGGAAACATAGAATTCGAAGAAATTTCCCAAGTTTTCTCGAGATCCAGAGCTCTGTGATAAGAATTGCTAAATGCGAGGCATGTAGTTCTGCTTTCCAGGTAAATTTTACAATTTAAATGTCTTTCCGTTCTTTCATGCTTCTTACAGGTTATCTCGATTTTTATTCGTAATTTGTTTCAATCTGCTGACCTGAATGACTCATTTCATAAGTTTGAAAATGTGAAACAGAATTTTAAAACACCAGACAATAGATAGATTAATAATGGAAATTTCAAAATCATTTACAATATAGAAGAAATTCCGAAAAGGGAACAATAATGTCTACGTTTTAAGATGAAAAATCACCTAATGTAAGCTTGTGCAATTCATAGTGTTGATTTTTGCTGTATTGCACTGAAACACACATGGATCTCTTTTGAAAGAAAATCAAAGGCACGATTGTTTACTAAATCAAAGTCAGACTTTCACCATAAAATGGATGAGCGTGGGTATGCGACAGGGAGATTTATTGCGACCAGTTTTATTCTATTTATTCATTACCCTGTAATTATTTAAGTAAATTGAGCGTCGATCCGAGTTATCAGTGTGTATATCGTTACAACAAGGTTATCATCAAAGAAGTTAATATCTTTTTAATCTTTAAAATGCCCCTCACATTATATTATACTGACATCTTCATTTTATGTTTGAATACTTCCAAACATTTCGAAAGTCATCAATGACACACCACGCGTGGCTTAGTGATTAATCTATACTTATCTTTATCTGCAATTGCTACTTTCTGTGGTGATAAATGAACAAATTGACTTTTGAGGTCAGACTAACTTTTCAGAAATTAATTAAAGGCTTGAGTTGTTTGCACTTGCAACCGTAAAACAGTCGATGCATCTAATTTTATGGTTCAAGATTTTAAATGGTTGTAAGAGAGCAATTGTTCTGTGAGACAAAACCTCAACAAAGTGGAAAACAATAAACGCATCCCTATAGTCATGATTGTTTTTGTCTGTTAAGGTCAGCTAGTGTTTAAATTTGGCAATTACAAATATTTGATTCTGAGTTTTCCCCATTTCATCTCTTTGAAAAAGTACAGAGTGAAAATTATTTCTTCAATGTTTCATAGCGTATAAGGTAAAATGTATGAAAGATTTGTTATATTCTGACTGTTTCGCTGTATCAAATGTAATGCAAACAAGCCAGTTTCGTCCAGTATTCTGTGGGTATTTTCTTTGGGTATAAGTAATATATATATTCTATTAACTAAAGATCTCTACTGAAAAGAAGAATTTCAGCCAGTTTGGTATTCACCTTTTCTTACGACGGCGTGTGAGAAAAAAATGGTTTTCGAGATTTTGTTGCAAATCACGACTTGTGAAAAGACAAATAAGATAGAGAACATATCATTTTTCGGATTCCTGAGTCGGGAATATATACACATTTACAGTTTAATTAAGGGGCAATTTGTTTGGTTTCAACGTATTACATATAATTACCTTAACACCCGGTTATTATCCGCAAATGTTAATCGAGCGTGCCTAAGTGACCACACTTGATTGATAGCTATTCGGTAGGGAAGAATGTCAACAGAAAACCATCCACTACCCAACACAAGACATTGATAGTTTTAATTAATACCTCAGTGTTTTTAATTGATATGTAAGACGATGTAACTGCCTGTTTTCCAGTAACGCTACATAAATTCGAAACTTATACCAACAGGTTTGGTCTACCGCAATAATTTAGTTGGCCATAATAGAATATTAAGTACACAGCAAGAAAACCACAATATGAAAAGGCGATTCATATGGACATAAGAATTATGCTATCATATTTCCTCAACTGAAAGCGAACATTTTTTGAGTTCTCTATATATCATTTCATTCTGGAGGTTCTTCTTGTGTGTGCTTCAAGATGAAACAGAGTTGCTTTTCTGATAAGTGCTTTTAAAAATACACTGTAAATTATGATACAGTCACATTAGATATACCACTGATAATTTCATTCGAAGGTTTGCGCCTTTAAAAAAATATTGTTGTAACAATACTCGTCAAAAACGTACACTCAAACAAGTTGCATGGGTACATTCGTTGCAATTTTAAAAAAAGGTTACCTTTAATGAATTACGCACGTGATGAATTCCAAGATTATAGTGTTGATACTAACTCTTTAAATGAAACAAAAGTGTTTTCTGGTCAACAAAGTAACTTGACACAAAACTGCTCCCTGATCCCCATGCCGTATGAATCATGGGACAAGACAAAGGGAAGGCAAAACATGTCAAGTGATACGTCCTAAAACCATAACGCTGTTTTAAGCAAATCGTACAAGAACTACCAATGTTTTGTTGATTTTAGTTTATTAGATAATTCATAAATGTTAGCGCTCGCTTTGATTATATTTAACAGGGTCTACTGAAGGACGTGATTTTTGTTCCTGGTGCTGACGTGGCAAGAAGGACTTGTCCGCCTAGAACTCCGCGAAATGCTTATATGGATAATCATATACCAACCGATCCAGGTATGAGACTGTAATATTTAAAGCCATGTTTGATCTAGATGACACACACTGACGTTTTAAAGGCCAGTCTATTTTGTTGTTGTTGTTGTTGTTTTTCTTGCGGGTTGCGTTTTTTTTATTTTTGTTAGATCAGGGTGTTTCAAGTAGAAAACACGAAATTAATCGCAAATCAATAAGATAATTCCTTCCATACATGTATAATGAGAAAATATAGAACTTTCCTTTCCCTTTCAACAATTATTCGCTCACTGAAACGAGTATTTTTTAAATATGATTTTAATATTTTAATTTGAGGAGGCACCGTGGTCCAGGGGTAAAACGCAGGGCTCCGGATCCGGAGGTCGCGGGTTCGAATCCCCTCAGAGGCGAGATTCTCTCACGATCTTCACATTCCTCACCTCTGCGCGAATACTGGTATGGAACCCAGGAAGCAGTCATCGAGCGAGATGAACCGAAGTGTAAGAACTTGTAACGCAATCGATGTAAAATAAATGAGTCTAAACTATACTATACAAATAAAGTATAGCGCATGAGACGGTCTGGAAACGGGAAGCCCTACTTCCCGTCCAGACGACCTTTTTTGAGATTTACTGCTTATATCCCTAACGACATAGGTTTGTGTGTTCGAAATGCATTTTGACCCGATACGTTCGACGAGATAGGTGGAACTGATATAAAGAAGAATAGGAAGTTGCCAGGTACTTCGTAGGAATGCTGGTGTACACTGCATAATTAAACTGCTATATGTTGAACAGAAAAAAAATGTAATACTTACCGAAGAGAACAATTTAATCAAGCGTAAACTGCAAACCATTTTGACTTTGCTTGTTTATTGCCCTTCAGACTCTCATATCTCTAGTTATACATCTGTGGGTCCGAACTGGGCTGGATGCAAGTGGATGGACGTGGGAAACTTGGCCTTCGATGTGTATTCCAGATCAATCAAGGTGTGTGTAAACGGCATCTGGAAACACGTGACCACAGACATGCCAGGTTAGTTCTTATATGTGCATATATATTGTTTTTGCTGAAAGCTGCTATGAATAAGTAATTCCCGATGTTATGTACTTTTCCCAGTTACTAGTAATATGGATCATGATGATAAAAAAATTCTTAAAACATAATTATCAATACTTAGAGAAAATGCGTAGATGGGTCTCTTCAGATGTGTATAGAAGATATCAGATGTATAATCGGTTCATTCAACAGCTGATTTACAAAGCTAGATTTGACCTCTCAAACAATTATACCACTTCCGATTATGTAGGGTAACACACTTGCTTTAAGGGCTTTAAAGATGAAAAGTCTTTACTTATAAGAGCATGCCATAAATGAATATGCCATACGTGAGTTGCCTTTCTTTATTGAAGTTGAAAAGCCGTCATTTCGTCAACTAGATTTCCTTGAAGTTCACCAGGATATCATAACACCTGCTGCTTCAATCGATGTTGAACTCTTTCACATGCCAGGAGAAGGCCTTTTTGCTATTTTTGCAAATTCCAATCCAGTCGCAAGCAGAGTACGTGGCGTTTCCGGTTTGTATAAATGGATGGAAAAGAACTTCCGGTTATATCAAAGACTTCCGTCAATATCGGCTCAGTGTTGGCGACATTTTACTATTGGGGACAACGTAAGTCACACTCATTCTTTTGATAAAAGCAATCCTGAATCAAAACTTTGCTAAAATGTTCCTTCATTTGTCGGCAAATTTTGCATCGTACTTTATGAGCGAACATAAGTATAGACAATCCATTGTATGACTATTTGTTTTGCAAATAATTGTATTTCATAGCTTTATTTAAGAATTTCTTATGTCTTTTGTTCTCAGTTTTTTCTGGCTGTAGCCAACTACGGTAATGACACAAGCAAACTGACCAATTCTACGATATACAAATGGCATCGTCACCGCCGAAAGTTCCGTGAATTTCAAACTGTCGGGACCTACACAGCACGTGACATGGAATACTTTAGCATTGAAGACGAACATTACCTCGCCATCGCAAACCATGCAATCGGTAAATTATTTCGTTTTAATCGGATAAAGAATACCTTATTAAGAAATGAAACACAAATATAGAAACAGACATTCAAACAAGAGATAGTTGTCAAAAAGACTTATAGAGGATTTTTAGTGGTGGTGTGCTGATTAATAATCTAGTCGAGGATTTTAACTAGTCTGCTTGAGGAATCATGATCAAATATGGCATTATTTGATTAATCGTCTGGTTGAGAAATCATGATAAGAGATGCCATAATTTGATTTATCGTTTAGTTAAGGAATCGTGATAAAAGATGGCATAATTTGAAAAGTCTTGTAGTTGAAGAATCTTGATAAAACATGCCATGATTTGATTAATCGTCTAGTTTAAGAACAATGAAAAAAGATGCCAAGATTTGATAAATCGTTTAGTTTGGAAATGATGATATGATCCTATGATTTGATTTATCTTTTAATTGAGGATCATAATAAGTATTCAATGATTTGATTGATTAGTTGTGGAATCTTGATAAAAGATGCCATGCATTGATTCATCGTCTAGATGAGAAATGATGGCAAAATATGCCATGATTGATTGATCGTTAAGTCAAAGAATCATGATAAAGTATTCCATGATTTGATTAATCTTTAAGTTGAAGAATCATGAAAAAAATATGCCATGACTTGATTAATCGTTTAGTTGAGGATACATCACAAAATATGCCATGACTTGATTAGTTGAGGAATCATGATAAATTTTTCTAAGAATTGATTTATCGTTTAGATGAGGAATCATGATAGAATATGCCATGATTTGTTTTATCGACTAAACATTTCAGGTCTTTAATTTCTAAGTTCGATAAGCAGGTATTTTATATGAAAAGAAACAGAGTTGTTTTCTTTGTTATTTTCATGTTTTAAGTTAGAGCGCTAGAAAGTTGTCACTAAGTTGACAACTGTGTTCATGAGTTCGAAGTGGGCTATACTAAATTTTATTTTGAATCATGAATCATCACATGCTTGCATTGATTTAGACTTTGTATCATTCTGCTGGGTAGTTTGTGGCTGTGCTTCGGAAAAAAAACGAAAAAACAACAACAACAGATAATATTAATTCTTTTCAGGACCTAGACAGGAAGTAGACTCTGTAATACTTAAGTGGGACAGAAAGACGAGAAAGTTTGAGACATTTCAGACAATAACAACAATTGGTGCCTACGACTGGACGTACTTCAGTGTACAGGACTACCATTTTCTCGCAGTTGCCCAAGCGTTCAATGGAAAGACAACTCTCATGGAATCACTTATATACATCTTACAGAAAGACAAGTTTCTCCCCTTTCAGACTATTGAGGTAACATTATTTCATACTACATTGTAATACCCTTTTCTTGCTGTCCCTCCCCAGCTTTGCAAAATAATTATGCAGGCACTATCGACACCAAGGATGTACATAACTTTCTCTGACCCTCTTTTTTAGCAGTGTTAAGCTGTAGAGGATGAAATGATAAACTATTATGACTGGGTATTTTCTTTATTATTAAAGCTTTCATTTATTCCACGATATATTCTATAATTATCGCAAGTCGCAAATAATGTGTAGTTAATTATCACGTGGGTCGCAATGGCGTCTGTATTGACAAACCAAGTTGAGCGTATTTCATTTCAGCTGTAATAATTCTACCGATGAATCAAAACGAATACACTTAAAATGGAACGGTTTATGAAAAAGATCGGAAACAGAATTTGATGGCCTTCATTTTGCAAAAAAAACACGTATAATTTCAGACAAACGGAGCGACTGATTGGGAATTTTTCACTATAGATGATGACGCCTATCTTGCCGTTGCCAATGCATATAATTATGGACCTCAGAATTTCCAGAACCAAAACACCTACCAAACAAACTCCTCTATATACAAGCTAGATATAGGAAAACGAGCATTCAACAAGTACCAGACATTTGTTACTAATAGGTAATTCGGAGTAATTCTGATCTATTCCTTTGTCTGAATAGCTTCTTCTTATGACTTTCCATATAACAGAATGTTCTATGGGTCTATATAGAACGTTTTCATGGAATATTCTGCCAACGTTTATAAACTGCTATTGAAAATGGGCAGGGAACACTTCTGAAACTAAATGATCCTAACTGCAGAGTGTAGGGACATATTTCTCTTGCCAAAGTTTTGGAAGCACTGGTGTTATGCCAACTGAATATTTCCTTATTAAGACCTCAGCTTCTGTATATTTAATTGTTAAACCATCGGAACACTTGCTCATAGCTTTTCCTTTCAAGTAGAATGGGCACTGGACATACTTGTAGATTTTTCTTTCAAATAAACTGGACACTGGGAAGACTTCATAGTAATTCTATATATTCCAGTGCGACAAGCGAGGAAGACATTATTACAGTTTCTGTATATTTAAAACCAATAGATTTGAAAACTTCATTGTAATTTAATTTCATTTAGTTCAACAGGCTGGGTACCCAGCGATGTATGTTCTGTTTATCAGAGTACAAAACAGGGCAAAACTCATTATAATTGTGGCATATTTCTTTGCAAAAGAATGGGCACACTTCATTGTTATTTCTGTTTATTTCAGTGCAATAGACTGGGAACATTTTATGTTGGGTAATGACCACTACCTCGTTGTATCGAATGCTCAGAATGGAGGCTCTGAACAAGACAGATTGACGACAATATATAGACTGCAGGTAAACTCTTAACGTTAACTTGACAGCTTTGTTTGATGACAACAGCCGTACTTCATAGTTGTACGCTGACTATGTTACTGGACATATTGAGAATTTGGCACAAGACTGGATCAAGTGCTTTTATCATGTAATTAGACTTAATCAAGTCTTGTTCTAAACCCTCGATAGTTTTGCCGGTGACATGCAAATATTTAGTCCAATCATGTGAAGTAGTTAAATAAACCGTTATTAGAATACATGTATACATCTAAGTGTTATGACTTCTATCATTAATGTATTGTTAGGGGCTGATATTCTTTTTTGAGGTTTTAGATGGTGTTGATAGTAACAAAAATAAGTTTTAGTATGTATTGGATGGTGAATATGATTATGGTTGTATTTTTATTAACTATTGTCATATTTTCCATTTAAAGTCTATTGATAAACGTTATTGATAATTACAAATTTAAGTAATTCATGTTATCATACTAAGGCTAGACTTATTCATTTACAGGGAGTGGACAAATTTGTACCCGTGCATCATATGTACCTCGAGCCGTCAGCAGACTGGGAAGTGTTCGAAGATGATAATGACGTTTATTTCGTGTACTCAAATGCCAAGGGGAGGAAGTCACAAGTTCTTAAAGCTAGATTCAAATATGCTTGATAACGTCGGTTGAGTCCTTGACAAAAAACATTATGTCAAAAGTGAAACACCGGCAGCATATCTTAACGGCCTTGGGAGTTTATGATAGCACGCCTTGTGTAAGGCTTTAAGGCAGCACAGTTGTGTAGCTTTTCACAACGGCAGAAGACCAAGTGACAACATATTTCGTGTAAAATGTGGAATCGGTCGAAGATTTATTGACAACTTGAACATATTTTGTGCTTGCCGTGACAGCGACCATTTACTCAAGGAAAGAGACCACATTTCTGTATTGCTTGATAAGTGGACCGTACTCTTTGAGACATCTTTTTTTTGGCTGAGGCGTGTCATTTGACTTAAACTTGGTGAAAAAATATGCTGTGAAACGCGTGACAGCACTCTTTTTGAAAGGCGTGCCACAGATAAAGGCTGCATAACAACGCACCGTAACACATCACTACATATATTTCGTAAAGCGTGACAACAGCCGTTGCATTCGTGACAACTCTTTCTATGTTAAATATCCAATTTCACTTGCAAAGACAAAATATTCTTAAAATAACTGGTCTAACATTTGTCCTACAACCATTCTTCTGTACAGCAGCTAACTTTATAACGGACATTAAATATTCATTGTGTGTTTAGATAATTAAGATCTGCCTAGGGTCTCGTGATTACCCACGTGACTGTAGCTAATTTGCATTAAATTGATGTATCAACTAGTTAAACCGTTGGTGTTTCAAGAAGATTTGTAGATACGGGGATGTATTAAGCAGTTTGGAAATTGTAAGAAGCATAGTTGTAACACATGTAGGTATCCTGAGATTTTGGTATAGTTTGTGTTTGTTAGTGAACTTTGGGCTTATAAATGTCGACCGGCATGACAACACATTTTGTGCGGTCTTTTAACACTTTGTGCAATATTTAAGGGCGATGTTTATTTAAATTTGTAATGAATTCATTATTTTTATGTAAATAGTTTAGTATCATTTTAGAATCTTCAGAATATACTTATAGATCAAAAAATCTAATGCCAGTACATAAATTATATGATTTTTGTTTTAGCGTTTATTGTATATGTTTCAGGTCGATATGAATTAAAAGTGTATTGTAAATCAATAACCAATCATCACATGTTCCCTAAATCTACAACGTATAGAGAGTTTTGCGACATCCCCACTTTTCCTTCGCATGATTTTGAAAATGTCTGTGGTTACAGATGGAAACAAGCCAATATACTTAAGTGCATCTTTCAAGTATCCGACATTTGAAGGAACTTTAATAGTTTAAACATTACATTTAAAGTTTGTCCAAAAAAGCTATAAATATAACGTGACAAATTTATTAAAAGTCGCTGGAAGAAAACCTGCCATCTGTTTCACAATTCACAGCAATGATTAGCATACGTGTATTAACTTGCATATTTTAATGTGAACAATTTTTCAGAGGCTTACTGACAGATTTAGGTGACTTCAACATTAGTTTGTATTATCTCTAAAACCTGACGGATGCCAAGCTCTTATTATAAATACTACCGTCATGACTTAGCCATTTCCGAGGAGCGGATCAGTGGTCCAGTGTTAACGCGCTGGACTGGTATACCAGGGGTCCCGAAATCGATCCCCCGAACCTCCACTAACATTCCTAATAGTCTTTCGGATGAGACGTTAAATCGAGGTCCCATGTATCAGTGCTGTACACTGACCATGCAAAAGAACCAGGGGAGTCTCTGGAATAGGATGCTTTCTGTACCTTGCACTACCCCCACAACATAAAATAACTAATCTCTTCAGGGGGCGTCCGTCATATGGGCAACCGGTACCAGTACCGACGATAAATAAACTCAAATCGATTTTTGAGAGTTTTCTTTACTACATAAATTTGTTGTCGTTAAGTGGCCTTTTATCGCAATTAAAGGCTAAATATTAAGGGAAAGAACAACGATAACACAATTGCCGTTGTCAACTCTAACATCTCTGTGAAAGTAGGATAAAACAGGAGAGCAGTGACAATTCTAAATCACTAACCCCCCCCCCCACTCCCTTCCCCCCCCCCCCCCCCCAAAAAAAAAAGAGGTGTACAGGGTTATGGATATGAAATCGAAATAAAGTAAAGGCTATATCGTTTATGACAAGAAGGTTTTAAAAGAATCTCTATATATTTCTTTGTGAAATCCGTGACCCAAACTAGAAATCACCACTCCCTGCGTTATGGTTCCTTATATTAGACTTTGTAAAAATATTTGATCTCTGAGGTAAAGATAATGACTCTGGGGGCTAATATCTTCAAAGCAGTTCAAGTAACAGACAAACAAGATTTCAGAGCCCTTTAGTGCTTGTGGTTTCAACCATGAAGATTGGAAAGTGTTTTCTATATGTTTCGATGTAAAATATGTACCCCTCCAGAAAAAAAAATTGTTTGGCTAATTGTTAAAATGAGATTGGCATATAAGTATGTGCATTGTATTTTGAAAAAGAGATGCTTTTGTGATCTGTAGCTTGTGAGAAAAAGATGGCCTCTTTTATCTGTGACTTGCAATGAGAAAGTTGTCATGCCTGGATCATTTCAATCAAGAGGAGTGTCATGACGGTCCCAAATTGCCCACCTGAGTCCACTTATGACAAGATAATTATCAAGATGTCATTAAGTAGTTATTTTAAACTACAGATCAATCTAGTTTGACCAGTATGGAATTCCAGGGTAACTATTAAGTAGACTTGCTAGAAGTCCTCCTACAGAATGCTGTACAATGCTGCACTCTTGATATATAATATATCTCTGGTCAGAGGTTTCTAGCAAAACGAATTTTCAAGATTTCTACTGATTAGTCTAGGTAAAACAATAGATCTCTGAGACCATTTTGGCTCTCAAGTCAGTATTTGAGTAAACTTGATAGAATGTCAGTAGCCAGTGCTTCATATCGAATAGTCAGTGAGCTCTTAGCATTGTAGTTACTGACGAGGAGATCTTTAGAGTTTTTAAAGCTAATAATCCACCGACACTATCGGAGCAAACTTTCCTGAGATCTACAAGACGATTCTACTCCTCGTTAATCTAAACTATGAAGTATGGTCAAGTTTAAGCCAAATTACATTAAGAGTTCCAAGGAAGCCATGCAATGCACTTGCGAATGATGATTTTATTACTGGATCACCATTCGTGTCTGGAGCATAACTTTGCCTTGCATAGTAGGATTATAAAAAACTGTTGACAGTAACATGAAAAACGTGTCGCTTGCAAGACTCAGGTCATTACTCGACGGTCAAGGTCACAGTGCACTTTTGAAATTTGTTTATTTTCGCTATGTTGGTCTGGTGATCGAGTTGTTCGAGTATTGCCTCAAAAGTGGAATACTACGTCACCACGCACCTGCTCCTTGCTTCCATACGGACCGATTTTTTGTGAACAATGTAAGATGGTCTTTTCGTTAAGATATCTTTAAAGTTACAAAAATGGTGTTGACCACCTAAGATCTGCTTGTGCGCTTTGCTTAGGGAAGAATATTAGTTTAGGCCTGAAAATGGGTGAAAGTTTAATTTCTGTATGCTCCCAGGCGGACTCTAGTAAAAAAATCACTTTAAATCTGATTGAAAAGTTGTTGTAAAATTCCGCAGTTCTAATTGAAGTTGCCATTGTTTTTTCACTTTTATAACATCTAAATCTAATATAAATATGGTCTTGAAAAGCATGTGTATAAACTATAAAGTTAGTTCCGTTATTCTTTTTTCGAGTAAAGAATTGGGAACTAGTCTAGTTCCATATTCAAATCTGAATAAGGAACAGAAGATGTTCGGATGGAAACGGGTCAATATCTTGCATAAATACATTTGATTATGCATTGTAAATCACCAAATTGTTCACTCAAAGAAGTTGCGATGGATATTAAAAAAATATTTCTGTTCATTCAAATATTAAAGAGAAAAAATCTAAACAGGGAACAGAAGAAAAATGTATGCAGAGGCGATATAAGAAAGAAGAAATTATCACAATGGCAAATGAACAATCAATTACTAGAATAATCATCAAAGCACTGGCTTGGTAGAGTACTTAAAAATTTAACAAGATGAATAAGAAACAGGGAACCAGTTCCTTATTCCTTATTCGACTTGTAGATTATATTTTAAATGTTTCAATGCATGATTTATGCAGTCAGTTCGATGATTGTTCCTTGCTATTTCTATGCAGTTTATAGAAAAAATAATTGATATTTCCGCATTTATTTATTCAAATTTGAATAAGGAATGAAGACTAAGTTTCCTTTTCCTTATATGACTTGTATTCATTTTAAGTTTCAGCGAAGATGTTTTATGCAGTCAGTCTGATAATTGTTTCAAGGTATTCTTATATCTATTTAAAAGAAAAATATTTCTAATTCCGTAACTTCTTCTTTCCCTTATTCGGATTTGAATAAGAAATTGGTCCTTATTCCTTATTCGAAATAGTTTGTGCGACGAGGACATGATTTTGGTGGTTTATTTATTCAAAGGTTAAATCACTACCTGCTACAAATAATTACATATACGCAAGTATGTGTGTTGGGAGTGGTTGGCACTGCCTTTTATAGACACATTTTGTGTTACTTAACAGCTATGGTGAAAAAGAGCGGTCCAAGAGAGAGATAAGTGGAGAAAAAAGAATCTGCAACAAGACATGTTCACTACCTATCTAACCTATTTGACCTCTTGTTGATTGAAACGAGCTCTGTATCTAAGACGAAAACACGCGATCTCCGTTTTAGTACCACCCGGGGAACACTGACAATTTTCACTGAAAAAGTTTTTCGACGTATATCACAATTTCCTGCCCCTGAAAACTGAGACAACATATTCGACTCAAGAAAAAGTCGACTCACTACCTATATATATTTTTTAAAAAAACCGTTTTAAACAAGCGCTGAAGCCGAGTTCCGAAAGTACGACTGCTTTTTTGTTAGTCAGTTAAGCGCATTACCACTAGACCATTTTGTGAAACTGGTCGATGTGATTATGGTCCAGAGAACGTTATCAAGTCATAATAGAACAGTACATTGCCGATAAAACACTGGAACTTCAAACCATGAAGAGAAATCGCCTATAGAAATACATGTACTTGACTGTTTCGTATAGAGGCTAGACTAGTTTGCCTAGTTCATGTGCATTAGATACTGATTGTCTGTTCTCTTCCCCATACATAATTAGAGCTGTCACTGAACGTGATCAATACCCCACCACGCTTCCTAAAGTATACGATAATACAAGTCGTGTTTTACCTGTCGCAGTGACATTGGCCTTGAACATTCATTGAATCAGTCTAAATTGACAGACAGGGAAAAAAGAGCAAGGCTACACTTGCCAACTGAGTTCCGGCGGCTGGTAAAAAGCTGTCGTGGATTAAATCGTATAGCTAATTAAAAGAAAGATAAGCGGACTGTTAGTTGGTTGTTAGTTGGTACTAATTTAAGAGGTGTTTTTTTTAAGTTTTAAACTCATTTTACATCGATTGGGAAGCAAGTTCTTGCAACTTATATTAACCCCTCTAAATGTCTGCTTCCTGGTTTCAAACCAGTACTCATGCTGAAAGTGAGGAATGTGGAATGTCACTGGAAACTCTCACCCCTGGTGGGATTCGAACCAGCAACCTCCAGATCGGGTGTACGGCGCTCAAACCCCTAGACCACTGTTCCTCACCTAAGAGGGTTTAAAAAGGGGGCGCGAAAATTTTACAACACCTACTTGTGACATATTCGTATTTGTTACACATGTGTGAGGAATTCGTACTATTTTTTCACACATTTGAAGAATTCGTATAAATGAAAATTACGGTTCAACAAAGCTTGCCGAACTCAAAATGTAGATATTGTAGCAGGATCGACAAGATTTGTCTACTGGAGATGTAAATGCTAAAACATTGCGATTTAAACTCTTAACTGATGGTTTCATGGACATCTGTAAATCGTTCAGCTTTATATGTTCCTCCAGCCTGAGCTCCAAAACTTTGGGTTCCAAGATCCTTGCCGCGTGACTGGAGCTTGGGAGTAATTGGTTATCTACATCTATTGATAATACTGCTATAAATCGTTGAACAATTACACTAAAGAGTTGTGTAAAGTTCTATGGATTTAAAGTGTTATTTGTACTTTTTGTCATCAACTTTAAGGTCAAGTCACCTTTTATGACTAAAGTTTGGTCATAATTTTTCATTGTCAAAACTGCAACCATTTTGTCTTCCATCGAGGAATAGTTTGTTCAGATCTTTATAATTTATGTCATGTATATATGATCAAAATACTTAAACTTTGGTTTGCATATTTAAATGTGACTTTCAATAGACAGTTAACATAAACCTCGATCGATCTGTATTGCCTGTTTGTTCAACTTATGTTGTGATGCTGAACACATTTAGTGCTTAATAACCGTTAACTCCGTAAATGTACGGAAACAGTCGAGGTGAGAGAGACTAGTTTCAATGAACCCGACCGAATTATTCCGTAAATAGTGTTGGGATGGTCCAAGATGTTACAGATGAATGGTGCAACAGTTTCTAATGTCTGCATGTATAAAACCATGCTGTTTTAACTGACAGACGCCAAAAGAAGAAGGATGGAGGAGTTTTGCGGAGGGGAAACGTTTTGGGTAACATTGAACCTTCATTATTTACTGAATTGTTAGGGTGACACGAATGAATGCCTTTATTTTGCAGTGCTGCCTGGGATTACTGCAGATTTTGTATGCACGCAACTGCATATCATATTATTTCCACGATATTTTAAGTATATCTCCATATGACTGTGGCTGGATGCTCAGACGACATAAGCAATTTCTAACTCTTAATTTCTTAAGTCAGACACTTTAGTCTTTTTATTATTTTCATAAGTACAGTGTTCTTATTTTTGACTTCCAAAAATAACTTCATGTACATGTATATTTTATGACTGTTTTGAGTTAATGACATTAATATTTTCATTCTCATGTAAGCACATTCTTTAAAGTGTTGTTAGATGATATTAAATTAGAACCTATTGTGTGTGACTTTAATTGAAGTCTGGATTACTGGAAACTTAGATAAGTGGTGTAATTATGAATGTTTTAAGGTTTAAAACCTCAGCATGTATTTTAAGTTCTTCAACTTATTTATTTATTTATTTATTGACATTTAAGGTCAATAGCATATTACAACAAATAATCACAGATAAAATTAATAAAATCACAGATAAGAACTTTTTCATCAGTGATACCAGTGACGAGCTAGAACACGTAACACTAGCACATTAAAACTAAAGCATGGTACAGACCATGAAAGCATACTTTTAATAAAACAAAACTTTGGCATGTGATTATTATTTAATGCTAAGGACCTATGGATAACCCATTAAGCTAAGAGCTTATTTCCAATGTGGGGTCCATTTTAAGTAGAAATAACAACCAGGATAGTATTAACTAAAAAAAAAAAAAAAAAAAAAAAACTTCACCTTATTACTGCCAAAAGTCAATACTGACTGTACTAGGCAGACTCACTAATACAAACATCCCACTCATTTAATACTTTCTGAAGAGTTTACCAGAAATCAAAGTCATGTAATAATGTTGACTTGTGTGTTTGTTTGCCTTCTGTTTTACAGAATACCAGTTTAACATGGGGTGATGACCGGAGTTACCCAGGATTTACAGAATGTTTTCAGAACAGTGTGCTCATCTGGATATCCAGTGGTTGGCTATGGCTGACCTTACCTTTCTACCTACCATACCTGTTGTCACAAAAATCAGGTCCCTTACCAAGTTCTTGGAAGAAAATAACAAAGACAGTAAGTGTAACAAAGCTTATGTATAAAATCTGTAAGACCAAAACAAACCCGCTAGATTAGATCTGGATAATTAAACATTTGCTTAAGATTAACAGCTAAGTTTATCACCTTGCCACTTATCTAAGTTCAAAATAAGTCTTTTTATGCCCCCGAAGGGAGGCATATTGTTTTTGAACTGTCTGTCCGTCCGTCCATCAGTCAGTCCATCCATCAGTCAGTCCGTCCGTCAGTCCATCCGAAAACTTTAACATTGGCAATAACTTTCTTATTAGTAAATGGATTTACTTCATACTTGGACACAACACTCCTTTGGACAAGACCTTTCCACTGACCTATATTTATTTGACCTTGACCCCTGAATGACCTTTACCTTGAAGATCCAATGGTCCAAAAACTTTAACATTGGCAATAACTTCTGTATTAGTAAGTGGATTTACTTCATACTTGGACACAGCACCCCTTTGGACAAGACCTTCCCACTGACGTATATTTGTTTGACCTTGACCCCTGAATGACCTTTACCTTGAATATCCAATTGTCCAAAAACTTCAACATTGCCCATAACTTCCTTATTAGTAAGTGGATTTACTTCATACTTGGACACAACACCCCTTTGGACAAGACCTTCCCACTGACCTTTAATTATTTGACCTTGACCCCTGAATATCCAATTGTCCAAAAACTAATATTTGGCCATAACTTCCAAATTGGTAAGTGGATACACTTCATACTTAAACACAACACCCCTTTGGACAAGGCCTTCCCACTGACCTATATTTGTTTGACCTTGACCCCTGAATGACCTTCACCTTGAAGATCCAATTGTCCAAAAACTTTAACATTGCCCATAACTTCCTTATAAGTAAATGGAATTACTTCATACTTGGACACAACCCCCTTTGGATAAGACCTTCCCACTGACCTATATTTATTTGACCTTGACCACTGAATGACTGGTTCTCAGTTCAAAGGTCAAAGCACCACGTTCGGGGGCATTGTCATCTTACAGTGACAGTTCTTGTTTATTTTCAGTTAAATCATAGTTTAAAATGGAAGCATTCATTTGAGAGTAGGACCACTAACTTCCATATCTGGTACCCACTTACAGCTGCCTAGACTAAGGCTTGAATATTTGCAGGTGTCTATGCCTAAGGGTACTACTGGTGCTCTGGTTTTGATTTTTTGAACTTAGGAAATATCAATTCATATCTTTTACAGTTCATAGCAATTATTCAGCTGATAATTGTAGTGGTAGAACTGACCTATGGTGCTGCAGAACTGAACCGGAAAAATGAAAGTTACTTCCAAGCATACTTTGTTGGTCCAGCCATAGAGGCTTTAACACTGGTAAGAAAGCTTAACACTTACACTAAATATCTAAAATTAACTTGTCCATCTTCAGTTTGGAAAGGGCCATGAACTGTTTATGTGTGTGCTGACTAAAAAATTACTGACTGAATGGCAAATAGTGCAGACTATGATCAGACTGCACATCCAACTGCATGGATGTGCAGGCTGATCTTGGTCTGCACTAGACACAAAGGCAGAGTCCATTACCTCCAGCAAGGTAAGTGTTAAAGTTTTGTTGTCCTTCAAAACACAGAAAAACCTTAAAAACAGGAAGTCAGATGAGGACAACATAAATTCTCAGGTAATGGAATTTCTGAATGTAAGTAACTACATTCCACACTTTTGGCACAAGAACTGATTTGAACCCAGGAACCAGTATTTGAATGGGGTTTATATAGTTTGCAAAAGCTTTGCTGTAGATAAATGTAAATAAAAGATTTAAATCAAGACATAAATTCTCTTCTGTTACTTTTTTATTTAAATTATTGCCTTGCTTTATTTAGATCATTCATTTATTTGAAAAAAAATGCTTAAAATATGAGTGTTTTAGAAATCTCCTTTGAAATTGATTTTCTGAATCTATTAACTACTCAGTCAGTTTTTTTTCAGTAATTTTGACAAAAGTATATTTGTATATTTGTAGTCAGAAAACAATCCAGGATACATGTAGGGCTATTATACAGGTTACAGGACCAAAGCATGAGTTATATAATTGCTTTGGTAGATCAGTTGGTGACTTGCAAGCAGTAGGGTTTAGGTAGATCAGCTATGTTTTTCTGAAAGTTAAAAGTGGATGGTGTGTTCCAGAGGTGTAAATAAGAACTTTAACTGGAGCTAGATTTGACAATGTTTTTAATTACAGGTTCTGGTGATAATCTATATTGAACTAGAGAGAAAAAAGGGCTTTATAACTTCAGGTGTACTGTTTATGTACTGGGTACTGGCAAATATCACATACATAATTCCATTCTACAGGAAAATAATTGAAAAGGTATGTACAAAAAGGTAAAATCTTTCCGCTTGGTCGCTAATCTGGAACAGATATGCTTACACGTAATAAGATTTCATTCATGGTTTACACTCAGTGATGTGAAAAGGTAGATTCGTTTGATTTGATGCGTTGGTTGAATTGTGTTAAACACTCTCCAACTGCCAGAGTCACATCAGGTGGACAGTTAACCTAACCATCATTCCTTTGAAGAAGCCATACTATGCTCCCATTCTGCATCAGAGACTGCCAACTTTCTCACGTAAATGATGTAGTGGTTGGTAGTGCGGCACTAACCCATGACAAGCAATCAGTGAGAGCTTTGGTTATTTGAATTGATTGACTTGGAGTGCTTTACCATAGAATCAGGTGATTCATCTAATATTCATAAAACTGATATTTTAGCAAAGATAGATTTGGTGACATGAATGAGAAAACTTCACTGTTAGCACTTTTATAAAAATCATTTTTAGACATTTTCAGCAAAGAATCACACATCTTTTCCTTTTACCTGACTGCATTCAAGTTAATTTAACCCATTAATGCCTAGTGGATCATAACATCCTTGTCAGTTGGAATAGTCTATGTTTATGCCCCCCATCAAAGATGAGAGGGCATTTGTTTTGCAAATGTCGGTTGGTCGGTTGACACTTCGTTTCCTATCACTATCTAGAGAACCATTGGACCAACCTCAAACACCTTCTTCAAACTTAGTTTGTAGGCTGATCATGACTAGTAGATGACCCTTATAGTTTTTCAGGTCACCAAGTTAAAGGCCAAGGTCACAGTGACCTTCAAAAGCAAAACAGTTTCCAATCAATAATTGAAGAATGCTTGAGGCCCACCTTCCTCAAACTTTGTTTGTAGGTTTACCATTAGATGACCTCTATAGATTTCAGCTCAGCAGTTCAAAGGCAAAGATCACAGTGACCTTGAAAATCAAAACGGTTTCCAATCAATAACTATAGAACTCTAAGACCGAGATTACTCAAACTTGGTATGAAGGTTGGTACTGACCAGTAGATGACCCCTATAGTTTTCCAGGTTACCAGGTCAAAGGCCAAGGTCACAGTGAGCTTGAACAGCTAAACAGTTTCTGATCAATGACTTTAGAGCGCTTTGGCCCAGGCTCCCCAAAACTTCATAGGCAGATTGGTCATGACCAGTAGATGATTTTCAGGTCATTTGGTCAAAGGCTTAGGTAACAGTGACCTTGAAAAGCAAAACAGTTTCTGATCAGTAACTAGAGAGCTCTTGGACCCACCTTCCACGAACTTGGTATGTAGGTTGGTCATAGCAAGTAGATGACCCTTATTGTTTTTCATTAGGTCAAACATCAAGGTCCCAGTGACCTTGAAAAGAAGAACAGTTTTTGATCAATAACTATGGAACATTTTCGCCAAGGTTCCTCAAACTTGGTATGAAAGTTGGTCACCAGATCAAAGGCAAAGGTCACAGTGTATTTGAAAAGCAAAATGGTTTCTGATTAATAGCTATAGAATGCTTGGGGCCAGCTCCAAAAAACTTGATTGGCAGGTTGGTCACAGCCAGTAAATGACCCCTTTAGTTTTTATGGTCATTAGGTCAAAGGCCAAGGTCACAGTGACCTTGAAAAGCAAAACAGTTTCTGATCAATAACTACAGAACACTTGGGTTGAGATTTCTCAGACTTGATATGTAGGTTGGTCATCATCTGTAGATAACCCCTATAGCTTTACAGATCACCAGGCCAATAGCTTTAGATATCAGAAGCCCCTGTCATCCCCCCTTTAATGTACTGACACAAGTCCCTGACCTTCTACCTTCCTGTACTTTTATGGCTGCCTCTAGGGATAAGACGCTAGGGGCCATATATGTTTTACAAACATCTCTTGCTAATTAAAAATGTTTCTGGTATAAACTTTCAATTTACTTCTATTTAGGGAAGAAAGTCTTTTATGCAAAGAGTGTAGACCCTGATCAGATGCCGCATATTTCAGCGGCTGACCTCGGACTGTTCTGTTTGCCTCTTTCTGCCTACTTTTGTAGACACATTCTAGGCATTAATGGGTCAAGATTTTTACTTCCTCTATCATTTTCCTTTTGAACTTGTTTTTCAAATAAAATAGAATGCACTGGACATTCACCTACTGTAAAGAGTGAAAAGCCTTATGGAACTATATTACATTGCTTCTTGTTTGAGACATGATACAGAACCATTTGGAATCCTGGAGGTGACAGGTTCATGCCCTCTCAGGAGAATTAACCTTTAGTTTCTCACCTTTCAGCACAAAATATTCAGCAAAAAAATTATCTTCCAAAGCTTATCAAAATTCCTTAAACTTAGGTACATTGTTACACTTGTAATATGTGTCTTAAGAGAGCCGTTATTGATTTATTGTCTTAGGGTACATGTTATTCTTATTTTACATCAGTGTTATAGGTCTCAGCTTTCCTATTAGCTTTATATAATTATATTTAAACTAAGTCTGTCAATGGTTTTGTGTTCTATTCTCAGGGATATGAGAGTGCGCCTCTAGATTTTGCTCTCTTCAATTTTTACTACTGTCTGAGTTTGACACAATTGGTTCTGAGTTGCATAGCAGAAACCCTGCCAGTACTGCCAGGAAAGGTTGAGTATACATTTAATATTTTAATTCTAGAAGTTTTATAGAATTTTGGTAGGACATAACACCTTGTATAGTAAAATGAATCTCTTGTCCTGTAAAATTTTTTCTATTCGTGGCATTATGTCTGTATTTATAAGGAAATACAGGTTTTGAGGTCACATGACAGAAATAAGCAAACCAGCATTATTTCTTATAAAATGGACCTTATAGTAGGATTACAGTGTGATTTACCCACAGAAACCTGTCTGTGATGTAGATATTATAATGTCACAATATTAAGTGAGTAGAAAAAGATTGAATTAATGAACAAAGCGAAATACTGGAATGAACCATACCTGATATAAGGTTTTAATTGTGAAAGTTATAGTCTGTTTCAATGTTTTCAGAGACCTTGTCCAGAAAGTAGAGCATCTTTTTTCTCAAGAATAACATTTCACTGGATACAAAAGTAAGTCATTGCTTTGAATTGTTATTTCATATACAGCAAACTTTCTATATTAAAACCACCTATGGTACCAGTCTAAAAAGAGCTTAATAGTTAGATGGTCTTATTCCTGAGATATTGATGATCCAGTGAAATACTGTGATAACAGTCTTTGTTTATTTTGATTTAGTACACTGGACCATGGAATTGCACTGAGTTGTTGATATTTTTTGAGAAAGGAAGAAATGGTTTAATGATATTGGTCTTATAAACTGAGGATAGTCTTCCTTGTAGAACTTAATTGTACTTACTTGTACTCAAGTCACACTGCAAGTTCTTCCTGCTGAACACTATCTCACTCTAGACTCAGTCTGTAATGATACCAGGCCTGGTAGAAGAAAAGGAGCCAGCAATATGAGATAGTGAGGACTCAGTCTGTAATGGTACCAGGTCATGTAGAAGAAAAGGAGCCTGCAATTTCAGATAGTGAGGACTCAGTCTGTAATGGTACCTGGCCTTATAAAAGGAAAGGAGCCAGCAATTTCAAAAAGTGAGGACTCAGTCTGTAATGGTACCAGGCCTTATAGAAGAAAAGGAGCCAGCAATATCAAAATATTATAGTGATACTGTTTGCTTTGCTACCTTTATATCTTGAGTTTATTTCTACTTGGTATCAGTTTCCTATACCAACCAGTTAGTAAACTGGTTCGATACCCAGGAAGACTTGTGAGGTGGACTGACCACAGGGATATGACCACAGTTGTTAAAGCTGGTGTTAAACCCCAATGAATCAAACAAAGTTTTTCTATGAGTCAGTGCTAAATTGTTGAGTCTGGATTTAATGTGGCTATATCATTTTGACCACAATTCTTTATTCATTATAAATTAAATAAGTCATTTATTTACAGGTTGGTTGTGACTGGTTACAGAAAACCTCTGACAGAAAATGATATGTTTTCATTAAATCCATGGGACCAGTCTGCTACGGTTGTGAATAACTTTGAATCTAGATGGAAAGAACAAGAACTGAAGTTGAAAAAAAAATTAGCACAGTAAGTGAACTTTTTTTATATAATTACGTACCCTGATCAGTTGTTGTAACATGTCAAATGAAAACAAATGTGAGACCACAAAAAAGCCTATGAAAACATATTACAAACTCATATTAACTGCATTCAGTCATAAAAAAAGTAACAAATGACAAGTATTCTTGGTATGACAATTCCACTAATCTGGGGTTAAAGGTTATATCTTCAGTATTGTTTAGGCCAAAAATTGTCGAGTTCTATTAAACGAAAGTGATTTGAAGACAGAACCTTCATCTTTACAGTTTTTACAAAATTTTGCAAACTGTGTAAGTTTTGATGGCTGATGCAGTGAAAGTACCTGCACTCTATGGGCTATACTGCCCATTAGTATTTTCTTTTTTTAAACCTGTGTGTTTGGTTTGATGGTTAAACAGAACTGACTTCAAATTACCGGTATTTATCCCCTCACTGATCAACGGTGATTTCTTGGAGCCCTACTACCAACCATTTCCATTTATTTTGAGAAAGTTGCAAGTTTCTTTACAAAAATGGGAGTCAAGGACTGGTCTTTCACAGGAATAATGGTTAGGCAAAGAACAAGTCCAGTCTGACGGCATTTAACACATTTAAACCAATCAAAACAAAGATGCTTTCTGTGATATTGTTAAATCTGATTTCCAAATATTTTGTATAATTTTTCAGGAAGAGAGCCATGAAAGCAGAGGTACATTTAGGGGAAAGTTCAATTCAAGAAAACTGTGCAATATCAGAAGCAACACCCCTTTTGGCACCTCAGTCAAGCAAGTCACATGATGATGATAAAAGTTCTAAAAACAGAATTTCTCTGTCAGTGGTGTTATTTAAGACTTTTGGCATGGATCTTTTTATAAGCAACATTTGGAAGTTGATTTATGACATTCTTGTATTTGTGAATCCATTTCTTCTACAGTAAGTATACTTCATAGATTAACATGTGTTCTTTTGAATTCGATACATCATTTTTTGAAACTCTCTAACCCACATGTATCCCACCCTACAATGGGAGAGAAATAAGCTCTTAAGAAGTTTATATTTTTCCATTGGTTGAATTCTGTTTCAGTCAGAAAGGAAAAGGTAAAATACTCAATTGAGAGACCTTAACCCTGAACATGCTGAAATTTTGTAATGGATTTGCCCAGCTTTGAATTTTGAACAGTCCATTCAAGTTTAAGGGATTTCAGTATCAAAATACAAAAATTTAGTTACCAACAGTATAGAGCCTGGTCAGACTGCACGGATGTGCAGGCTGGCCTGGCTCTATACTGGTGGCAAAGGCTTATCACTTTCGGTTCCAGCAGGTTAAGGGTTAAATTTTTATTGATGATTATACAGGACTGTAGAGAAATCATTATGACTTCTTTTACTCTCATTTAATAATGGTAGTCAGTAGTATATCTTATCTTTTTTGTTTACAGACTATTAATAGACTTTGCAGTTGACAGCAGTAAGCCATGGTGGAAGGGGTTCATCTATAGCATGGCATTCTTTATTGTTATAGCAGTCCAGTCATTTTCTTTTCATGTTTTAATGCACCAGACAATGACCATTGGTGTAAGAATGAGGGCTGCCTTAATCTCAGCAGTATTTCAAAAGGTATTTGTTAGGAGCTAGAAGTCGACAGAAAAGTATAGATGAAGCATGGTGAACTGTCTGCTGTAAGTTAGCTGATTCGTACAGTTAAGCATTCAGCATTTACATGTATTAATCCAGATCATCCAGCATGAAGATTTATTTGTATTGCTACTGGATTTTGAAACAATATTTTTGAAAGAAATTCCTAAATATGCTTTAAAATACTTCTTACAAGTACAGACAGTCCACTTTGTTCCAGCTATACTTTACTAGAACTTTTTTGTAGGTAGTTGATTAATTTACTTCTTTATCTAAGTTTGTGTTTCAACAACATAAGCAAAAAGGAAGACACATTATTATAAAAGAGCATTTAACCAGGGTGAAGTGGCAAAAGGTCCTTGCCATAAGATTGCCCCTGGTCCCTTTGATATTATGACAAAATTTAACACAACTTGATTTTAATAAAGAAACACAAACTTACATGGAAGTATAAAGCAGTCAGAGCATTAGTTATTGCAGTGTATAGTTTCACAATTTTGACTAAAATTTCAGACAAATAATTGAATTTATCGAGACCCAATCTACAGTAGGAGTTGAGGGCCCATATACAAGAGTGGTGACTGGGAATTTGTCTGTTGCAAACCAGTCTGTAGCAGAATTTCTTGAGGTTCAGTCTAAAGGAAACTGGACTGCAGTTCTTAACCATTCTAGAGTTGAGCCTCAGGCCCAGTCTTCTGCTGTTTGGAAGGGTTACATATTATGTGCTGGGTTTACTGTTGTTTTGGTGACACAGTCATTTTTCATGACTCAAGTCTACTATCGGAGTATATGTTTGGGGCAAAGGGTCAGGGCCTCCCTGATATCTGCAGTTTATAGAAAGGTATATGAAATCCCTGCATGCTTGGTGAAGCTACATATCAAAAGAAAGAATTTAATTGCCTCCTTTGCTTATTCCTTTTTGTTGAGTCTGCTTTGGATGAGATAGACCAGAGTTGTCACAATGGCAGTTTTATGCATGTAAATCAGTTTAATGCTTGTAGCTGTCTATTCAGTGTTTTCTAGGCTATAATTTCATCATGTTTAGAGGGCATTTAAAACATCTTGGCTTAAAAACTTCCCTGGACAAGATCAAGTGTGGTGTTTAAGAACAAAGTCTTTACTAAGAGGATAATATCACACAAAGATAAAAATAATCCAGTATAACTTGTTCAGGCTTTAATTTTGTCATGCTTGGAAGTATTTTTGCAACATTGCACAAATATTCATTTTGGCTTGCTTTGCAAAGGTCAAGGTCACTCAAAGATGTCAAAGGAAATAGGTGCAGTTTAGGGTGTCCATGTTATGACTTTGTCATGTAGAGCTTGAGTTTAAAATAACACAAGACAAAAGTTTAGAAACCAGGCCTTTTTTTCTCAATGGTCAAGATGACATTTAGACTTCAAGTGAAATAAGTGCCTTTTAGATTGTCTGGGCAATGGCTCTGTCATGTAGATAGAGATTTTCATAGAATATTGTACAACTATGTTAAAAGGTAATGGTCAAGGTTAAAATGTTAATGCATCTTGAAAGGTTATGCTCGAAGTTGAAGCTTAAATGGCACTGTTGCTTACATGGACAGCAATGTTTACTTGTCTGAAAAGAATTTGAAGTAAATTGCCTGAAATATTTGTCATGATCAGATGATACTCTTCATGAAGTTAACAACAACACATTGCAGGCTCAACAATGTTGCTATTCAGGAGACATACTTCTAGTCTATAACTAACATGCTTTGCCCTTAACAGAAAATCTGTCAAATTGCATTGTTCCACCTAAACAGAGCTTTATTTTAACTTTTTGTTTTTAAAACTGCAGTGCAATGATACACAGGTTTAAGAATATATTTTTACTTAGTCATAACTGTATCTAATAAGCCATTGCAATCACAAATGAGGATCACTCTAGTTAAGCTTATGCAATATAATATTCACAGTAAAAAAATGAAAAAAAAAATAAAAAGAAAATAAACATTTACATCTTTCTGGTCACAAAGGAAAATCTAGTGTCTTCAGAAAGTGATAAGTGATATAAACTTTTTCTGTTTTATTTTAACTTTTTTCATTCTCTACAGAAAGATTTCATTGCAATTTACCTGTTTATTTCTATAGAAACATGAAACTATTAATTAATTTGTCCGTCTGTTGTTAATGTTAAAACAGACTTCAGAATGTGCAGTTGTATAGCTTTGATACAAGTTATGGTCAACCTCTGTCCCCTCTCAGCTTTCAGTCTCCTAATAGTGTTTACGCTGGATGGTACTAAAGGTTTGCCCTCCTTCTATCCAGAAATCTGTATGCCCTCGATAACAAAAAAAGCCATATAACTTATGTTGATGAAACTTTGTATATAGGCAATGTTAGGCAATATGGACTTTTTTTTTCTCTCTGATTAAAAATTGTGGTTGCTATGTTAACTGAAATGGTCAAAAAGTGGCTTTAACAGATGGATCCTTTGATTACTCAAAAAGTATACCAGCTAAGTTAATGAAAATTAGTATGTGAATAGATGGCAATATGGATATTACACAGGTCATTTTGTTTTTGTTTTTCCCTCTGGTCAAAATTCTAGTTGCTATGGTAATGTTTTAACTATTTTGATGAAACATTCATTGCCAGTTGAAGATTTCTTGGAGGACACAAATTTTGGTATTTAATTTTCAAGGCAGAACTGTGCCGCTGCCTGTGTGTGAAGAGCAAAACCAGTTACTTATTTTGATTAATCTTATAAGCAAATGTATGCAAAAGCTTCTGATTTTACGTCAACATTAAAGGGGTGGTCCTTTAAGCAAACACCCTTGGAAAAAAACATGGAAAGAAAACACAAAAAATTTATGGTTTGTTTGCAGTCTGTTTGTTTCTCTGCTTTTTTCCTTCAAGAACAGGCAATTGATCCTCCAAATCAGCAGTTTACCAGATAATTTTCTATTTCATAAAATAAAATGCATTTTTCATTCCAAGCAAAACTTAACGGATCAAAGAACATTGATGTTCAACACAGTATCACATTGCATTGTGATTTGTTGATAACATTTCAATAGCTTGCATCTTTTGCCAAATTTGTCTGTTAGGTTTCTCTATGAAGCTGTAATAAGGTTTATTCTGCTATTATGCCTGTTTCTTGCAGTCTTTGAGAATGAACAACAGGGCCAGAACTGAATCCACCATTGGAGAAATTGTGAACCTCATGTCGGTTGATGCCGAGCACATCAAGGATCTATCTGGATACCTTTGGGCATTATGGTCATGCCCACTACAGATTATCGGGGCCATTGTCTTCCTGTACTTCACTGTTGGTTATGCCATGTTTGCAGGGTTAGGGATCATGATCCTTATGATCCCTGTAAATATGGTGATCCTTAATAAGGTCCAGTACTATGAGGCCAGGCTGATGGAGAGAAAAGATGAAAGGATTAAACTGATGACTGAGATTCTTAATGGGATAAAAGTAAGTATTGATTAAGTACTTCATGGGATAAAAGTAAGTACATGTATCTTGTAAGTCTTAACTTAGTGGAATTGAGTATTGATAAAGTACTTACTGTACCATAGCAAAAGTCTAAAAGAAGTGAAATTGAGAATACTGAATGGGAGAAAAGTAAATATTTTTGAAGGACTTATTTAGATAAAAATGAGTATTGGTTAAGTACTTAATGAAATATTGATAAGTACATGTATCTAGCAGAAGATTGAAAAGAAGTGAACACTAATGAGAATACTGAATGGGATAAAAGCAAGTGTCTTGAAAAATACTTTAAAAAGACATACCCTACAGTTAACTGATGGTATCTGTTTTATTGGCTCATTTGCCAAATAATGAAAAATAATTTATAATTTAAAGAAAAACATATTTTGCAAAATATATTGCTTTATTCATTTAAACACTTTGGAACACTTAATTTGGAATAAATGGCTATGCACCCAAAAATGGTACAACAACAACTTTCTGTATTAAGACTAACATTTATGTGTTAAGTTTATCTGTTGAACTTAGAATTTTTGACTGACATCTTGATATTAGATAATTATTCATTCAATATCATTAACATACACATGATTTTAAAGAAAATGGAATACTCTTGATTTTAGGGTATGCTTTTCTAAGTGTAATTTTTATGAAAAAGTGTCATATTCTCTAATTCAAAACATGCCTCACAGTTTTTCAAGATTGAAGAATAAATGATACAGCTTTGTTATCTTGGATGGATGTTAAAATTCTAAATTTGTAATCTGATGGTTTTCTGTAAGATTTTGATGCTGCAGATAAAAGATGTCATCTGCCACCAGTTAAAGGAACATGAAATGGGTCAACAAATATCACTTACAAAAAGTATTTACTGAAACGCTTAATGGAATAAATGTGAATGCTGGTAAAATTTTGATTGTGATAACTACTTGATACAGAACACGGTGCTTACGGGAATCAAGAAAACTGGTAAAAGAAAACTTGCCTTCCCGCACTTCATATAATGATATTTAGTGTCAGTCTTGTTATCTCCATGTAAATAAATTGAGGTGCACATTGAAGAGAATATAGCCAATGTTTTAGAATTATTGCCTGTTTTAGAAACTTGTATTGATTGAAATTGGTATTGTCTTAATAGAAATTGTTAAGTCTCATTGGTAAGTGCATAAAAATTTACAGAATGATATCATAGGAAAAAGTTTGTCATTGGCCGCATTGACTATATTAAACTGAGAAAAGGTTTATATTTCCATTTTCAGATATTGAAATTGTATGCTTGGGAAATGGCCTTTGGTGAAAAAATTTCAGAAATCAGAAAGCGTGAATTAGCTGTGTTACTGAAGGGAGAAGTTTTATACTGCATAACTATCTTCTCATGGACAGTGGCTCCATTCACGGTAAGTTTTCTGTGACCTTGTCTCATTGAGTAAAAGTGTTACTTTTCTAACTTTTAGGCAGGATGTTTCATCATGTAGACATGATATATATGTTTGTAGTTACATTCCTTAAATTAAGACATGATAATGTATGTTTGTAATTTCACTCCTAAAATTTAAGACATGGAATGTTTGTTTGTAAAAACACTTATTAATTTAAGGCATGATATGTATGTTTGTAAATGCACACTTAAATTTAAGACATGATAATGTATGTTTGTACATTCACTCCTGAATTTAAGACATGTATGTTTGTTAATACACTCCAGAATTTTAGACATGATCGTATATTTGAAATTCCAATGTTTCATTTTAGACATGTAAGAGAGTTGTTCTTTAAGTTCATAGACTTTTTGTATAAAAAAATAAGAGTTCTTAAATAGAACAAGAAAGTATACATCATTACAAAATGAATTCTGTTTCCTATCAAATGATGCATATTTCACATCATTACATCGAATATGTTCAAGATAACAGCATATCAAACTTGAGTACCTTACCAGACCAGGGGCACAGAATAGTGAATTTGACATTTTAATGACAACAGCAGGCACCCAAGTCCACTTTTCCTCTACATTTAAAGACTGGGTACCTACAAGCATTGACTTCTGGCAAGTGCAAGTCTTCTGTAAGAATTTAATGAACAGTAAATGTGAAAAAATAACCAACCATATCTGCCTCAAGCATTTTGTGTACTTTTGTCGCAATAGCTGTCTGCAGCAGTGGTAAACAATCACACCTTTGCTAGTCTTCAGTAGAAGTATTACCATTTCTTATCCATCCATGCCATTTGAATGCTAATGGGCGACTACAGTTTAGTTTCATTACTTTCATATTGGTGTCCCATATAATTTTGAATGTTACTGTAGGCGTTTTTCCTTACTGTACACAAAATCTGGTTTTGAGGTGCGTGGTTGATTTCATTTTGTTTTCTCAGAACAAAGTGTAAACCCTATTACTCTTTCCTTTGTACGAACAAGTTTCCTTAATGTTTTTTTTTTCTAATTTTTATGGCAATGACATCATGACATAATGGCGGCATACAATATGGTGTCCTGGATAAGGTAACAATAGATCACTATGGGGACTGCTTCTAAATGCATTTAGCAGAATATTAAACATTTTAAAGCATATTTTAAAATGAGAAAGTGTTATTGATAAATGCTATGATATTTAATTTAGAAGAAATTTTAAAATAAACAAGTATAAACAGAAGTCTGTGAGCTTAAGTAACAACCCTCTATGTTTGTAATTCCATGACTGAATTTTAAGCATGACATGTATATTCGTAATTGATTACACTCCTGGATTTAAGACATGATAGGCACGTTTGTAATTACACTTCTGAATTTAAGCCATGCATGTTTTCATTTACACTCCTAGATTTTAGACATGATATGATTGTTTGATATTATTTAAGTTAGAAAGTTGTTCTATTGACATACTTGATTGTTACTGAGGATTAAAAGTTCCTCACCTGACTTATGATAAGCATGTTTATATTGTGGACAGTTATATTCCTGGCTTTAGCATAGGTTTAAATGGTCAAAGGCCATTGTTTTTATAAGTAAAACAACTAAATGGACAGACAATCATTTATGAAACACAGTTAAGCTCAAATTAGTAAAAACTACAAAGATTATTTTATAGATGGACAATTTGTAAATGTTTAAACACATAAAAGGCTGACGTTTAATATTTTTTAAGTCAAAACTGACTGTAGAAAAACTTTGTAAAAGTTTGCCTTATAAAATATTTTAACAAAGACATAACAGACATTTGTTCAATGTTATTCCAGGTTATTGCATAGGTATGAAATAAACCTAGTGTTTTAGTCTCCTTATACTCTGTTTAACACAGGTTGGACTTGCAACCTTTGCCACTTACATCTACACCCAAAAAGACCACAGGTTTGATCCCCAGACAGCCTTTGTTGCTATGACATTGTTCAACATTCTTCGATTTGCTTTAAATGTAGCACCCATTGTTTTTATGGAACTTATACGATCGTTTGTGTCAATAAGAAGATTGGGAAAATTCTTGAATCATGATGACTTGGATTTTACGAACGTGTCACATCTTCCATCTGGTAAGTTCACTGGTAAGATATGATGGATGTCACACCTCCAATCTGGAAAGTCCACTGGTAAGGTATGAGAGGTGTCACACCTCCAATCTGGTAAGTTCACTGGTATAATATGAGGGGTGTCACACCTCCCATCTGGTAAGTTCACTGTTATAATATGAGGGGTGTCATACCTCCCATCTGGTAAGTTTTTGAGTAAGATATACTGTATGTTTATACTTGACTGTTGTTCAGGGATATGACATTATTTTTTTATTGGCTGAATTAAATACATTTACTAATTCCTTGACTGCAGTGTTTATATGCAGAGGAATGTTACAAAAACGCCTGAAATTGAAGCATAACGTTATAAATTTGTCATTGAAATTTGACTGTGACTTCCACGTTTCTGTTGTTGTTAGTATTTGCAAGAACTCCAGGAAGAAGTCATCAAGCCAAGTTAACCAAAGTAGCAAGAACTTTAACAGCTGTTGATCTGTAATGAATACATTAAGTTGAAGATTTTAGTTTGTCTTTAGGCAAACTATTTAGTACTATTGCAATTTTGTGCTCTCTCCAGCTTGCTTTGAGGTATGTGTATAAATGGTGTTTTTAACAGAACATTAATATGTGTTCCCAGTTCATTTTGACAATTTTATTTTCAGTCGTGTCTGTCAGCCATTATTTATGCAACGTTATATATAAACAGTTCTGTTGAAACTTAACAAACATAGTTCTGCTTGAATTGTTGAAACAGAAATCAGTCAATCTTACTATGCCCTGATTTATTGCAGAAAATGCTATTACAGTAGAAGATGGCACATTTTCATGGGATCCTGAATTAGGACCTTGCTTACGGGAGTAAGTGTATTGGAAGATTGTTTGAAAGTCAAATGAAAGTCTGGGAGAAATATCTTATAAAGTTTTGGATCATCTCAAGTTCTTGTACTGAAGCTGTAGTAGTATGTGTATCATGTTCACAGGATTGAATTCTTCATTATGTAAAAAAAAAAAATGATATTAAGAGTTCACAAGTTTTTTGGATTTTTTAATTTTTGCACTGGAGGCAGGTCATTCCATTTTTCAAGATCAGATGAAGGTCAGAGGTCTATATGTCAGAGTGTTACAATTTTCAGTAAAAACATGAGAGTGAAAACAGTGGTTATGGGGGAAGCAGGGGCTTGAAAACCCTCACCCTCTCTCTCTATTGAATTTATTTATCGTCAGTATCAAATGCCCATATGACCAACGCCCCCTGCAGAGATTAGTTTTTTTGTGTTGTGCGGGATATTGCAGATACAGAAAGCACCATGTTTCAGAGACACTCGTGGTTCTTTTGCATGCTCAGTGTATAGCACTGATACATGGGACCTCTGTTTAACTTAAGGTCTAATCCAAAAGATAGTAATGTTAGTGGAGAAGTTGGGGATCGATCTCACTTCCCCTGGGTTACTAGTCCAGTGTGTTACCTCACACTATGTAATCATTCCTTTTACATGTGGAAAAGGTAAAGTCAAATTTAAGTCAAAAGTCTAGTTGATAAAAAAAAATTATTAATGTTTCAGTATAGAAATGAAGGTGCCAAAAGGAAGTTTAGTAGCTGTTGTTGGGACAGTAGGATCTGGCAAATCTTCACTGATGGCAGCCATTTTGGGAGAAATGGAAAAAGTGAAAGGTCAAGTCAATGTGCATGTGAGTTATACTTTTTCATCGGACAAATTTATGAATACCAATTTGGATTTGTCTCCCAGACTGGAATCTTCTGTTTCATAATTTCTCAGTTTGATAGTATAAAAATAATGATAAAGATTCTTTTGCACAGGTCTCTTAATGTCAAGGTCATGCCAATAAATACTTTAAAAAACATTGAGGTTGAGGTCAAAACTTGAGGTTGCTTTAAAACTTATTCTAATCTCTGTTTGCTGTATCACAAAATTTGTTTGAGAACATTAATTGAAACATATGATTAGTATTAATAAGGTTAAGAAAGAATGTAACTATTTAAATCTTTTTTGAAAAAAAAAAGAATAATAACTTCCAATAGTTTTCAACAACGAATGTTATTTTGAAAGGAAATTTATAAGCAGGTAGTTAAGAGACCCATACTATTCATTCTCCAGACAGTTATTTTTAGAAACAGTTATTTTTAGAAAGACATCTGAATAAATTCATTGATAACAATTTTGCATGTAAAGTACTCTTGCTTATTTTAGGGAAGTACTGCATATGTACCACAACAAGCCTGGATACAGAATGCTACAGTGAAAGACAACATTATATTTGGTCAGCCGCTGCATAACCGGAGATACAGGGACATTATTGATGCATGCTCACTAAGGAATGACCTTGACATCTTACAGGCGGGTGATATGACAGAGATCGGTGAAAAGGTGTTTCTTCTTGTTCATTTTGTTTAATGATCTTTATTTTATTCAATGAAAATTGTAAAGGTGTTGCCATTTTCCATGTTTGGTAGTAAACATAAGAATTTGTAGAAGCACATGCAGACTGGACTCAATAGGAACTTAGCCATAGAGTTCTCAAGACAAGTTGGAGTAGACTGGACTCAATAGGAACTTAGCCATAGAGTTTGCTAGACAAGTTGAAGTAGACTGGACTCAATAGGAACTTAGCCATAGAGTTCTCTAGACAAGTTGAAGGATACTGAACTCAATAGGAACTTAGCCAAAGAGTTCTCTAGACAAGTTGAAGTAGACTGGACTCAATAGGAACTTAGCCATGGAGTTCTCTAGACAAGTTGAAGTAGACTGGACTCAATAGGAACTTAGCCATAGAGTTCTCAAGACAAGTTGAAGGAGACTGGACTCAGTAGGAACTTAGCCATAGAGTTCTCTAGACAAGTTGGAGTAGACTGGACTCAATAGGAACTTAGCCATAGAGTTTGCTAGACAAGTTGAAGTAGACTGGACTCAATAGGAACTTAGCCATAGAGTTCTCTAGACAAGTTGAAGGAGACTGGACTCAATAGGAACTTAGCCATGGAGTTCTCTAGACAAGTTGAAGTAGACTGGACTCAATAGGAACTTAGCCATAGAGTTCTCTAGACAAGTTGAAGTAGACTGGACTCAATAGGAACTTAGCCATAGAGTTCTCAAGACAAGTTGAAGGAGACTGGACTCAGTAGGAACTTAGCCATAGAGTTCTCTAGACAAGTTGAAGTAGACTGGACTCAATAAGAACTTAGCCATAGAGTTCGCTAGACAAGTTGAAGTAGACTGGACTCAATAGGAACTTACCCATAGAGTTCTCAAGACAAGTTGAAGTAGACTGGACTCAGTAGGAACTTAGCCATAGAGTTCGCTAGACAAGTTGAAGTAGACTGGACTCAATAGGAACTTACCCATAGAGTTCTCAAGACAAGTAGAAGTAGACTGGACTCAATAGGAACTTAGCCATAGATTTCACTAGACAAGTTAAAGTAGACTGGATTCAATAGGAACATAGCCATAGAGTTCTCAAGACAAGTTGAAGTAGACTGGACTCAGTAGGAACTTAGCCATAGAGTTCTCTAGACAAGTTGAAGTAGACTGGACTCAATAGGAACTTAGCCATAGAGTTCTCTAGACAAGTTGAAGTAGACTGGACTCAGTAGGAACTTAGCCATAGAGTTCTCTAGACAAGTTGGAGTAGACTGGACTCAATAGGAACTTAGCCATAGAGTTCTCTAGGTAAGTTGAAGTAGACTGGACTCAGTAGGAACTTAGCCATAGAGTTCTCTAGGTAAGTTGAAGTAGACTGGACTCAGTAGGAACTTAGCCATAGAGTTCTCTAGACAAGTTGAAGTAGACTGGACTCAGTAGGAACTTAGCCATAGAGTTCTCTAGACAAGTTGAAGTAGTCTGGACTCAGTAGGAACTTAGCCATAGAGTTTTCTAGACAAGTTGAAGTAGACTGGACTCAATAGGAACTTAGCCATAGAGTTCTTTAGACAAGTTGGAGTAGACTGGACTCAATAGGAACTTAGCCATAGAATTCTCTAGAAAAGTTGATGTAGACTGGACTCAATAGGAACTTAGCCATAGAGTTCTCTAGGTAAGTTGAAGTAGACTGGACTCAATAGGAACTTAGCCATAGAGTTCGCTAGACAAGTTGAAGTAGACTGGACTAAGTAGGAACCTAGCCATAGAGTTCTCTAGACAAGTTGAAGTAGACTGGACTCAGTAGGAACTTAGCCATAGAGTTCTCTAGACAAGTTGAAGTAGACTGGACTCAGTAGGAACTTAGCCATAGAGTTCTCTAGGTAAGTTGAAGTAGACTGGACTCAGTAGGAACTTAGCCATAGAGTTCTCTAGACAAGTTGAAGTAGACTGGACTCAGTAGGAACTTAGCCATAGAGTTCTCTAGACAAGTTGAAGTAGACTGGACTCAATAGGATCTTAGCCATAGAGTTCTCTAGACAAGTTGAAGTCACAGTCAACATATTAAGTGAATGACTACAGATTATCTGTCTGTTTGATTTTGATTATTTTTCCATATAACTATCAACCATTGAAGAGTTTAATTATTTTAGGATGTTGGGGCTAGTGCAAAATACAGGAAGGGTCCCATTCCAGAGTTGAACTGGTTCTTTTCAGTTTAGTAGTAGTAGAGGAAAATGAAAAATTTGCCAAAAGGAGTTTACCTGAAAATTAAATAGATTGTCTGTCCATGTGTCATTTTTTACAAACTTTTGTAAGGAGGAATTTTGAAAATGAAGAATGCTGGAAATACAACCAAAAGGGGAAAAGTTTTTGCACTATTTGGACTGTTGAGCTTTTGTAAATGGCGGTAAGAAATAATATGTAAAAACTTTTAAAGTAGTCTTTCCAGAAACCTTACCTGAATAAAGTTAACTTAAGGATATGGAATTAATGTATGTTAGTACTTTCAGGGTATCAACTTGAGTGGAGGTCAAAAGCAAAGAGTAAGCTTGGCTAGAGCAGTATATTTTGACAGTGACATTTATCTGCTTGATGATCCTTTGAGTGCTGTGGATTCTCACGTTGGCAAACATATATTTGAACATGTCATTGGAAAAGAGGGTCTTTTAAAGAAAAAGGTATTGCTATCAATATAATCAACTCTTAAAGGATTGTATCAAGCAGTCATCGATCTAAATTGGTCAGCATGATGAGAAATTAAGATTGTTTTTATGCCTCCAGAGGGAGCATATTGTTTTTGGTCTGTCTGTCTGTCTGTTTGTTTGCCTGTTTGTCACAAAACTTTAAACTTGACCATAACATGGAAGTCCTTCCACCTACAGCCTCCAAACTTCACAGGCGCATGCACCATGATGAGCTCTAAACAGCCAGACCCATTTAAAGGTCACGGGTCAACAGTCAACCCCCAGGAGGCATGATGTTCATTCAAATGTAGCACTTGTTATAAGATGTTTTTGCATACAAATTGATGTCATATACTTAATGATGTATCTATGTAAACTACCATTTAGAATGAAAAGGAAAAGATTTTGTAGGTTCATTCTATATGTAAATGATTTTTCAGACTAGAGTTTTGGTTACCCATGGTATCCATTGGTTACCCAATGTTGACATGATATATGTTGTCACAAATGGTGTCATATCAGAGGTTGGATCATATGAAGAATTGTTGAGTCATGATGGAGCCTTTGCAAAATTTTTGCGGACATATCTAATTGAACATGAAGAGTCCGATGAAGAAGAAGAGGATGAAGAAGGTTAGTAGGTCAAAGGTCAAGGTTGTTTTATTATGGTCAAGAGTCATTGCTTTTTATTATTAGTAAAAAAATCGTGCAATCAGTCTGTTGGTATTATGACTTAATTATTGATGAATAGAAGGGTAAAGGTCAGATGTCATTGAGGTGTAATTAGTTAGATCAGAATTTAAGATAGATACAAAATAGTATGTTTTTGTTATTCTACCTTTATCAGAAGATGACAGTGATGAAGGTCAGTATGTCAGGGTTAAAGGTAAAGTCAAAGGTCAATTTATTATAATTAATACATCAAAGTTAGGTGACTTTCTTGGCTGGGATAGTCCTAGCAGAGACAAAGTTAATAAAGTTTTTGTTGATTATAAAAAAAACAATGTAGTGCCTGTTTTTCTGCCCCCTTCACTTGGGGAGTTGGGGAGGATATAGATTTGCCCTTGTCTGTCTGTCATGTTTTCTGTACGTAGACCGTTTTGTGTCATGTGTATCTCCAAATGTGTAATTTTAGAACCATGAAACTTTCTAAGAATAGTTGTCAGCATATGAACTAATGCACCGGGTATTTTGATGCAAATTTATTGGAGATTGGCAGACTTATGCACCCTGATTAAGCAAAAAATAACATTTAAGACTTGTGTCACATGTTTCTCCAAATGTATAAGTGCTAGAGCCATGAAACTTTCTAAGAAAAGTTTTCAGCATGTGAAGTTACACACCTGGGTATTTTTACGCAGATTTGTTGGAGATCAGCATTGGAGTTATGCCCCCTGATAAAGCTAAAAAAAAACATTTATAGATGTTAATTGTACGGGATTTTTTGTGACAATACAGCAGAATGTGGGGGCATCCGTATCCTATGGACACATCTCTACTTAGTTCTTGGAAGTTTTAAATCTCTGCTTATGGCAGATATTGCTGTGAGTAAGCATTCTTGAGTCATTCACAGCAGCAATTTTAATGTACATTTGCAAACTTTAGTTCAATTTTCTCTAATCAATTAGATAGTGTTTTTAGCTCACCAGAGCACAACATGCTCATGGTGAGCTTTTGTGATACCCTCCGTCCATCGTCATGCGTCGTCCATCATCCGTCATCAACAATTTCTTTAAACAACATCTACGCAGAAACCAATGACTGCACATTAACCAAACTTCACAGGAATGGTCCTTGTGTGGTCCCCTGTCAAATTTGTTCAAATGGTTCCGGTCCGTTGCATAAGTAGGTAACAGGGCAAGAAAAGATGTTTAAAAAATGCAAATTTAAAAAATCTTCTTGTCTGAAATTACAAGGGCCCAGAGCTTTGATATTTAATGTTTGACATCATCTGTAGGTTCTCTACCAAAATGTTCAAATTATGCCTCTAGTCTCAAAATTGGCCACACCTGGGGGGTCATGGGTTTTCCTTATATGTATATAGTAAAAACTTTAAAAACCTTCTACTCTAAAACTACATAGGCTAGAGCTCAGATATTTGGTATGAAACATTGTCTAATGGACCTCTGTCAAGATTGTTCAAATTATAGCTCTTGGGTCAAAACTGGTCCTGCCCCAGGGATTTCATGGGTTTTCCATATTTACAATCATATAGTAAAAACTTTAAAAATCTTCTTCTCTGAAAGCACAAAGGCTTGAACTTAGATATTTGGCATGAAACATTGTGTAGTGGACCTTTGCCAAGATTGTTCAAATTGTAGCCCTGGGGTTAAATTGGCCCCACGTAGGGGGTTCATAGATTTTCCTTATATACATAATAGTAAAAACTTAAAGAAAAAAATCTTCTTCTCTGACATTGCAAAGGCTAGAGCTTAGATATTTGGCATGAAACATTGTGTAGTGGGCCTCTAAAAAGTTTGTTCATATTATAGCCCTAGGGTCAACACTGATCCAGCCCCAGGGGGTCAAGGGTATATCATGTCATTTCTCACCTCCCTACACAAACATTGTTTGAATATAAATTTAAGAATTTTACAACTACATAATTCATATCAATGGCCTTTTTGTCTTTTTATGTATAATTGTATATGTAATAAAAACTTAAATATCAATGGCTAGAGCTTAGATATGGACCTCTACCAAGGTAAGTGAATTTATAAACCTTTAAGCAATATTTGCCCTTCCCTAAGGTCATGGATTTTCCATGTGTAATTTAAAATTATAGTAAAAACTTTTAAAAAAATTTGAAACCCAGAGGGCTAGAGCTTGAATATTTGGCATAAGATTGTTCAAATTAAGGCCTTGATTCAATATTAGCCCTCTCCTGGAGTGACCTGGGTTCCAGTAAAATCTTTAAAAAGATCCTTCTTTGAAACACCAAAAGGTCTTCAATCCTAAGATTTGATGTATTACTAGCATGCTTTGCCCTACAGTAAATGAAACTGTAAAATCTTTGTTGTTGCATTTGTAGAGTCTATGAACAGATATAATTGTGAATTTAATCACAGGAGAGTAGGTCCTGTTTACTTTGAAAATTTACAGGACATAATGATAGCTTTCACCGCTTTCACACAAATAAAAGTCTGTCCTCAGGTGAGTGTTTTGAGGCCAATGGCCCCCTTGTCTTCTTGTGTGAAAATGAACATGCATTGATTGTGTGCATAATGTGGATTTTTGTTTTTACAGCTCAGATGATGAAAGAGGTAATATTACAGCGTCTGGCTTCAGTCCAGTCAGAAAGTGATGGTGAGGTCATTGATAATGTGCGACTTAGAAGGTAATAATTCAAAGATATATTGTTAAAACAATACTTCTTTCCATGAGATAAATACTGCAAAGTAGTCTTCCCTTGGTATACTTTTGAGACACTGAAAAATTGTAGAACATTTGGCTCTTCTAGTGGCATAATGTTCACCTGCAAGCCTTGTTTTTAGCAAGAGAAATTGTATGGGGGAAACCCAACTTGTAAAGAAAGAAAATCTGTTTGACTTTAGTGAGTTGACACTTTAGTGTAATTAATGAGTTATATAACTTTCAAACCTGTGACTATACATTTATTTAGAAAGAATTTTATTTGACAGCAGTAATCACTTTCTTTTTATGAACATGCTTTTGACAAGTTTTTTTAGAGAAAAAATTTCATGTGTATTGCCTTATTTGTTTAACTAATGTCTATAAATAGGTCAAGGTCACACAAAGGGTCAGAGTCAGACAAAGGTCACAAAGATGATGTTGGGAAATCTTTCAAGAAGCAGATGTCGGTGATGTCAGAGAAAGAGAGTGTAGATGGAGACAAAGCCAAACTGATTGAAGAAGAAGAGTTAGAAATTGGCAATGTAAGTCAGTTTGTACATTTTATGCGAATATGTAATAGCTTTAATAATTGAACATTGATGTTCCTGACATGCATGAATGATAAATGACTAAGTTAGAAGGAAAGTAAGCATTTTCAATTCAGTGCTGATTGAATTGAAAAGCGTATTAAATAAGCACTCTGTGAAGGATGCTGTATTGCCTAGCTGAGGTTTAACACTGGTCATTTTTCTGGCCAAGCAAATTTTATTACCACAAGAACTTGCTGTAATAATTTACTACAAAAAACATTCTTTAGAACATTGGCTATTTGTTCTGATTTCTGGAATGCTCTTTGTTGTATTGATTGAGTTCCTTTTGTTTAGTTTAAACTTCATTTTGATTGCAGAGTCTCTGTCTATTTGAGCTTATTTATCATCGGTACCGGTTGCCCATATGACCGATGCCCCTGTAAGAGATTAGTTATTTTATGTTGTGGGGGTAGTGCAAGATACAGAAAGCATCCCATTCCAGAGACACCCCAGGTTCTTTTGCATGCTCAGTGCACTGACACATTGGACCTCGGTTTAACGTCTCATCTGAAAGACTATTTAAAATGTTAGTGGAGGAGCGGGGGATTAAACTCGGGACCCCTGGTTTACCAGTCCAGTGCATTACCACTGAAACACATCTGCTCTGATTGCGGAGTATTTTCTTGCTACATTTTTATACTTCTTAAGATGACTTCTTCTGTATGGTCTGACCAGTATTTTCTCCAGAAGAAGTGTGGAAGTCATAGTCAAATACACTACAGCTGACCCCATGTATAAAGGTTTAATGTATAGTTGGCTTTCAAAAGGGCATATCAGTGGCCTGGTGGTAATGCAAACAACTTGTAATCCAGGGATGGCATGTTTGATCCATCACTCCTCCACAGACAGTTCTAATTATATATCAGATGAAACTTTCAAATGAGGTCTCATGTATCAGTGTGATACACTGAGCATGTAAAAGAACCAGAAATGTCTCTGGAATGGAATGCTGTTTGTATAGTTCAAAATCCTCCCCCAAAACATAGAATAACGCACCCTGCTGAGGATCTCTGTCACATCAGAATCAAGTACAAGTAAATAAACTCAGATAAATATATAGGTTTGGTGTCAGGTAATCACATATTATTTTTTCCCTACAGGTAAGCTGGTCTGTGTTCATGTCCTATGCCAGAGCAGTTGGTTTGAAGTCTTCTGTAACAATTATTATTTTATATGGCTTGTACCAAGCTTTCTCGGTGTGGTCCAGTATTTGGCTCACTGATTGGACGTCTGATCAGGATTTACAGGTAATGTTTGTAATATACATAGCCACTGTTAGAATATTCAGTCTTTCCAGTATGGTTACTTCTTGTTTTTTTATCAACAGCTTAAGTACTGAAATTACCAAATCTCTGTCTAAGTTTTGCTTGCATCATGATTATTGGCCATTCCAGATAAGTTTTCATTTCCTCATGTTATGTTATTCTGTTTCCTCAGCAGTCCCTGCTAGTCAGGCTGTATTATTCTTTCATGACAGCTGCAAGGACAATAACTTCTATGCCCCAACTTTTCACCACACTTGAGTCTGATATAAATTTTATGAAGAAATGTTTCTTAGTTATTTACAACTTGGGCTTATTTAAATATTGCATGTACTTGTAGAAATATATTAAAATCTCTGTAAGTTTATCATTTGTACACCATTGAAAATATTGAAAAGGTTTAAAAATTGACTAGACTGGTCTGCTTTTACATTTCTGCTACAATATGCTTTGAGTAATGAAATTATAGTTTACATTAAAAACCTTTATTTAATATATTTTACTGTTTAGACAGTTTGTATATCTTGGACTTAAAACCTTGACTCACATCTGCTTTTGTAAGTAGAAATTTTTCAATGTTTTATAATTGTAGAACTTGACATATTGGCCTGCAAACAGCTCAGAGAGGCGGCATAGAAATGACTATTATCTTGGTATATACGGTGCTTTTGGAATTGTGCAAGGTAAAACAACTCCTTTATATACCGTTTTGAAGTAATGCATTATTGACTTGAATACTGTTGAGAAAAAAAAGCAGGTTTTGTGGTTCTTGATATTTTCTCTTTAATGTTAGTACTGATATAGCTGTAAGAATTATAACTCCAGGATAATTCAAATTTGAATAGCATTCTACTTCATTTGCTTTGTCTGTGTCTGATATAAGAAAATTTTTGTTCTTTAAATCTTTGAGGTGGCAAATTATATATCTTTTTGGTGTTATTTTGAATTTAACAAATTTTTTGCAGCATCAAAGAACTTTATTATCTTAAGACTTTACTTAAGTATAAAATTGTTTAAAATCCTTCAGTGTGTGCATTGATTGTTTTTTAATCATGTAAACTTTGTAATTCTGTGAAAATCTTAATTCATAATCTATTCTTTTTCTTACTCTAGGAGTGTTTGTTATTGCCTATGCCGTGGTGCAAGCTTATCGCTCTGTCCGAGCAGCTAAAGTCTTGCATCATAAAATGCTGATAAACGTACTTCGTGGACCCATGTGGTTCTTTGATACAACCCCTGTTGGTCGAATAATTAACCGTTTCTCACAGGACATTGAATCTATTGACTCCACATTGCCGCACATGTTTCTGGAAGTGCTGTTTAGTTTTTACATCGTGCTCAGTATATTGATTGTCATTTCGTACAGTACTCCGATATTTCTCACAGTCATTGTACCAGTTGGTATTTTATACATCATGTTACAGGTGAGTTATTTATCCTTTCGTGTGTTTGTACCCGCTCTCTCCTTGATTTAATGTTCAGATGACAGCTCAAACAGATTATTATTAACTTTAATCCCAGGATTGCAGTTAAAGGTAATTCTTTACTGAAAACGATGCCTAGCAGCTGAAATTATCTTTTTTTTGTACCAAAATCATTCCTAACTTTGCTTTTTAATTCAGTGAACATGTTACAAATAGTGCTTTAATTTTTTTCAGAGATATTGCAAAAAAAAAAAAAGGAAGTTTTTTCTATGAAGAAATGCCTAATGAATTAGAAAGAAAGACATATGTGAACAGACTAATTACACTATGGTTTGATCATTATTCTCTCAATACATTCATTTTTCTGTACAGTACTCCAAACTGGTTGAGCTTGGGACCAGGCTTTTCTTCTGGTTTATAGGGGTGTCAGGTTTGAAGGGATTTTCTGGCAGAATCTTTGAATCTTAAGTGAAGTCTGTCTACACTCATTATTTGAAGACCAAAAAAACAAACAAGAAGGCTATTAAAGTATCCCATAATGCATTGGAATAATTACATTGACAAAGTTCAAGCATGAGTCTTGAGAAAAACTTGAGATTTGTAAGTCCAAGTAGACTTGATTTTTCACAAGTTTGAAGCATAAATAAGGTTTTTGAAGGTAAATTTACATCGGAATTTACTCTTTTTTCTCTGGCAAAGTCATCTGGAATCCAGAATGCAGGGCTGTCCAATTTGTAGGGGTAAATTCTGTGAAGACAAGATGGGGACTGGCCAATTTAAAGGAGGGACTGGTTTGGATTGGGAACAGTTTGAAGTGTACTGTTACAGTAGAATCAGTATGATGCTGGGACTTTTACTATTACTTAGTTATGGCAAAAGAACCTCTTGGAATGAGGTCAGAAAATCCATGACTAAGACAAATTTTTTTTAGAACCTATAAGAAAATGAAAGTGCATTTTTTGTTTTCATGTAACATCACACAAGATGAGATGTTTTTGTTGAACACCCCACTGCTGACGCAAGTCCAATATACAACGCAACCTATACTCCTTCATAAAACAAGTACATTATTTTACAAAGCACACAGTTCAGTTCTTGTTTTTAATCTGCATATTATAGTTTATGCCTTTCTGATGTTTAGGTATAGTGCTAGTTTGACCTACTAGAATATTACCTATTTTGTACTTCAGAGATTTTACATACCTACCTCAAGACAGTTGAAGAGGCTAGAATCTAAAACAAGATCCCCAATCTACAATAACTTCAGTGAGAGTTTGACGGGGGCAAGTGTCATACGTGCATTCCGAGAACAAGACCGATTTATCAAAGAATCGGAGCATAGAGTGGACTTCAACCAGGAATATGCTTTTGCTAGTAACACAGTAAACAGGTAATGCATAATTAGGTCAGTAAGGAGCTGGGTTATAGAAGTGAGAAATCAAGTTTTTCTAGTCGATCAAACCCAATTATTTCAATGAAAATAACAAGTTTCTGAATTGTATGTTACATTAATATTTTAAAACTTACAGCTTCGAAAAAATAACAGAAAAATGTGAGAACATAATGGTGGTTTCTGAAAACAAAAAGAACTTTAAATTTTCAGGCTCTTTTTGGCTTAGATATACCATTTTGACAGATCAGTTTATCATACCCAAGAAAGTTATGCAATGAGACTTTCTCCCCTTTTCGTAACAGTGAAGGTTCTCACTTTATCAAATGCAGAAATTTAGGTCAAAAACTTATGACAACATCCAAAACATCCAAATCAAGAATCTTATTCAATTTTTTAGATGGCTTGGCTTCCGTCTGGAGGTAATGGGAGCAGTGATTGTATTAGCAGCATCCCTGTTTGCTGTGATAGAGAGAAATAATATTAGTGGTGCCCTTGTAGGGCTGTCAGTGTCGTATGCTTTACAGGTATTCAAGATTTTTCTCATTTTGAATAATTACAACACAGTAATTTTTTTCTTTCTAGTTTCTTTCTTGAGCATTGATTAGATGTACAAGTATTTTTTATTTTAGGCTGATATTAATTTGATTTTGTGCATGAATATTTTCTGAATATGTCACAGTCAGTTCATGTGATTTATAAGTAACAGTAATGTTATAATTTCATTTGACCAATACTGCTGTATTATATTTTTGATGACATTTCATTTTTTGATTTACTTTTTAAGATCACAGAGAATCTGAACTGGTTAGTACGAATGGTGAGTGAGTTTGAGACCAACATTGTCAGTGTTGAAAGGGTTGGTCAGTACACAGCAAATCCCACAGAGGTCAGTGTCTTTATCTTCTCTTGCTGCCATTTTTAGTTTAATACTGTCATTCTTTGAACCTTTCAGTAGTTTTGGCTTTGAAGGAAGGATTTCATATCATTGAAAATGTGATTCTTCTGTTGCCAGTTTAGAGAATGCCATTTCAGCTTAATTTTTGTAGTTACATTGAATGATCTTTTGGGACTTCCCTCTTTGCTATTGTAGGGGGTCAGTAAAAACTATCAAAGAAATTGATTTCTGGCTTCTGACATTATCTACTTCCACTATTTATTTTTATATAGTTAGAGTTTAAGTGAAAAAAAGCATGATTGAAAGACAAATCTCAGAGCACTTTACAATGATACATGTCATGTAAATGCTTTACATTCTATAATTTATTATGAAATAAAGCATGATTAGACATTTATTAAGAATTTAGTTTAGTCTTTTAATTTGGATCTGCCCATAAAATGTAAATGACTTTGAAAACTATGGTTGCAACTTTGCACATGCATGTGAGGGAACCTTTGCCCATGTTTGCATTGAAAAAACTTAAAGAACTCTTTAGCCGATGAATGCTATAAAAAATGTACAGAATACCTTTGTCTGTGCATGAATGGCCAAAGGTTTCAGGTGAGGTTGTCCATTCATACATGGGCAAAAGTCCCCCCAGAAATTTGACAATGTGTGCATGGGTAAAGGTTCCCTCTGAGGTTTGTCTTTGTATAAATGGGCAAAGATTCCCAGAGGTACCCTCTGGGGTTTTTCCAGGCATTCATACATGGGCAGAAAGAAGTGTCTTCTTGGATTGTCAATGCCTACAAGTGGAAAGGTTCTCTCTGAAGTTTGTCCATGCATGCATGAGCAATTCCCTCTGAGGACTTTCCAGGTATGCATGAACAAAGTTCCCTCTGAGGTTTGTCCAGGCATGCATGAGCAAAAGTTCCCCCCTGAGGTTTGTTCAGACATATACAGGGCAAATGTTCCCTCTGAAGTTTTTCAGTGCATGCATGAGCGAAGATTCCCTTTGAGGTTTGTTCAGGCAAAGATTCAGTCTAACGTTTGTTTTAGGCATTCATGGGTAAAAGTGCTGACTTGGATAGTCCATGTCTGTATGCGCAAACATTCCCTATGAGATGTTTGTCCAGACAAGCATGAGCAAAGGTACCCTATGAGGTTTGTCTAGACATGCATGAGCAGGTTCCCTTTCAAGTTTGTCTAGGCATACAAAGGGAAAGTTTCCCAAAGAGATTTAACCATATATACCTGGGCAAATGTTGTCTTCGAGGTTTGTCCAGGTATGTATGGGCAAAAGTACTTTCTTGGATTCCATATGCATTCAAGTGTCAAGGTTCTATGGTAGTTTTAAATGTCATTTACATTTATTGTGATTTACATTAACTTCATTACACCAACCTTCTTATTGTAAAATTGCATTCTACACTGATATGTTTATGCCATATTATGCTTTTGTTCCAGGCACAATTACAAACAGAACTGAGACCAGGTCATAACTGGCCTGATCAAGGTCATGTGGAATTTGAGTCATACTCCACTAGGTACCGGGAAGGTTTGAATCTAGTTCTGAAAAATATCAGTATTACAGTCAAACCTGGGGAGAAGGTAGGTGTCAATTTATATCTGTGATTTTTATGCCCCTGGAGGGAGCATATTGTTTTTGGTCTGTGTATGTCTGTCTGTCTGTCTGTCTGTCTGTCACAAAACTTTAACCTTGACCATAACAAGAAAATCCTTCCACCTGAATCCTCCAAACTTCACAGGTGCATGCACATTAATGAGCTCTACCCACCAGACCCACTTAGAGGTCACAGGGTCAAAGGTCAATGCCATCCAGGGGCATGGCGTCCAGTAGAACATAGCACTTGTTTTACTGGTAGTTAAAACATATTAAAAATTCATGCAGCTTATGGGAACCTTTCTCGACTGCTTTATAGTGATCTTACCTGTACTGACACAGAAAGGAGGAATGTAAAAATAATGGTCTTGTTCCACTAAAGTTCATACCAGTGACATCTGGATTAGAAGATGTTTATTCTGTCTTTCCTTAACTGTAGCTTTGTTTTGTTTTGAAGAGATTATTTCTGGTCACAAGAGTAAGTCATATTCAATGGATACATCTTTTTCTATCCTATACAAAGAAGTGGTCATACACTAGCTACCGGTAAGGCTAAGCCTGGTTTGAAATGGGCTTGTGATTACATGATAATTATTATCCCCCCGCCGAAGGCGGAGGGGATATTAGGAATGCCCTTCGTCCGTCCGTGCGTCCGTGTGTCCATCCGTCCATGCGTCCGTCCGAAACAATTTTGTCCGGAGCATAACTCCAAAACTACTTGAGGGATTTTATTCAAACTTCATACACTGACAGAGCACATTGGTAGGTAGTGCAGTGTGCAAGTCCAATAACTCTACCTTGCCTTTTTTTAGAGTTATTCCGCTTTATCAAATTTACTTGATAAATTTTGTCCGGAGCATAACTCCAAAACTGCTAGAGGAATTTTATTCAAACTTCATACACTGACAGAGCACATTGGTAGGTAGTGCAGTGTGCAAGTCCAATAACTCTACCTTGCCTTTTTTTAAGAGTTATTCCGCTTTATCAAATTTACTTGATAAATTTTGTCCGGAGCATAACTCCAAAACTACTTGAGGGATTTTATTCAAACTTCATACACTGACAGAGCACATTGGTAGGTAGTGCAGTGTGCAAGTCCAATAACTCTACCTTGCCTTTTTTTAGAGTTATTCCGCTTTATCAAATTTACTTGATAAATTTTGTCCAGAGCATAACTCCAAAACTGCTAGAGGAATTTTATTCAAACTTCATACACTGACAGAGCACATTGGTAGGTAGTGCAGTGTGCAAGAACAATAACTCTACCTTGCCTATTTTTTAGAGTTATTCCTTTTTATCAGAATTACTTGATAAATTTTGTCCGGAGCATAACTCCAAAACTACTTGAGGGATTTTATTCAAACTCAGTACACTGACAGAGCACATTGGTAGGTAGTGCAGTGTGCAAGTCCAATAACTCTACCTTGCTTATTTTTAGAGTTATTCCCCTTTATCAGAATTACTTGATAAATTTTGTCCAGAGCATAACTCTAAAACTACTTGAGGGATTTTATTCAAACTTCATACACTGACAGAGCACATTGGTAGGTAGTGCAGTGTGCAAGAACAATAACTCTACCTTGCCTATTTTTAGAGTTATTTCCCTTTATCAGAATTACTTAATAAATTATGTCCGGAGCATAACTCCAAAACTACTTGAGGGATTTTATTCAAATTTCATACACTGACAGAGCACATTGGTAGGTAGTGCAGTGTGCAAGTCCAATAACTCTACCTTGCCTATTTTTTAGAGTTATTCCCCTTTATCAGATTTACTTGTTTACATTTTAAAAATCCAAGCATATACATGTTTATCTAATTCTTGAATTCTTGAACTTATTATCCCCGCGAATGGAGGAGGGGATATTAGAAATGGTCTCTGTCCGTCCGTCCGTGCGTCCATTCCAGTGTTGTCGGGAGCATAACTCCAAAAGTACTTGAGTGATTTTCTTCAAACTTCATATACTGAAAGAGCACATTTGGAGGAGGTGCAGTGTGTAAGAATAATAACTCTACCTTGCCTACTTTTAGAATTATTCCCCTTTATCTGATTTAATTGAAAAACTTTGTCCGAAGCATAACTCAAAAAGTGCTTGAGCGATTTTCTTCAAACTTAATACACTGACATAGCACATTGGTAGGAAGTGCAGTTTGCAAGAACAATAACTCTACCTTGCCTATTTTTTGTGGGATTTTCTTCAAACATTATTACATTGAGTGTTTGAAAGTACAACCTTCAGGTAGCTTCTTCCCGGCGGGGGGATTAACCATGTGTAACATGGCTCTTGTTGTATTTTGAGTGGCTTTTTTAGGCCTTGCAGTTATTTGAAATTTGAATTTTAAATGTAGTTATAACCTTCAGTGATCATCTTGTTTAGGAGTAATGCAGTGAGATGAAATGGAATTAAAAACTTACTGTTTGAACAGTGACTTTGATACATTCTATTCTAGATTGGTATCGTAGGGCGTACAGGTGCTGGCAAATCATCTCTGACCTTGTCTCTGTTCAGACTTATTGAGCCCTCTAGTGGAAGAATTCTTGTAGATGGAGAAGATGTCAGCCATCTTGGATTATTTGACTTGAGGTCAAGGTTGACCATTTTACCACAGGTAAGGTCTCTAAAGTAATTAATTACTAAATTATTGAATAAGTTGCTTTCTCTTTTGTCAGTGATGTCTTAAGAGTAGTTTGATAACCCAAGATAGTTTTCATCTCAATTAACCTGAAACAAATAAGTTAAAAGGATATAGGTAAAATGAAATTATGGTCTTAAAATTTCTGAGCTTAGATGTTTAACATTTTGTTTTTTTCAGGAACCAGTCCTGTTCTCTGGAAGCTTGCGAATGAATCTTGATCCTTTGGATGATCATGACGACACTGCAATTTGGAGGGCCCTGGAACATGCACATTTAAAACCTTTTGTTGAAGGACTGCCAACAAAACTTGAATATGAGGTTGGAGAAGGAGGGCAAAATCTAAGGTGAATTTTTAAATGTATTTTGCTGAATTTTTTAACAGAAAGTGGGTGGTGCAGGTACTAAATCAAATTTGTAAGTTGTAGTATGAATGAATTTTTTGACCACTGCAAGTTCATAAATGATGATAATCAAATGATTGGTTATCCTCTGAAGTTTAAGACTTTTGACACTTTGTAGGGCTGGACCAAAATTATGCTGTCTTTTAATTGGCCTTTTTCACTTTCCTGGAAATTGTTTTATTATAAATACTACTTGTAACTGAAAACAAGAACATAATATAACATACAGCTGAAATTAAAGTTCCTTGTCTCTTTTATTGTATTCTTTGTTTATAAAGTGAGCACATAAGACTTGTGGTTAAGAAGGATACTACTTAATTTGACCTAGCTCTTATTATTCCCTTTCAGTGTGGGGCAGAGACAGTTGATGTGTCTAGCTAGAAGCTTGTTAAGAAAGAGTAAAATCCTAGTCCTTGATGAAGCCACGGCAGCAGTAGATCTGGAAACAGATACTCTCATTCAGAACACGATCAACACAGAGTTCAAAGATTGTACTGTACTAACTATAGCACACAGGCTGAACACTGTGATGGATTATGATAGGTAGGTGACATGTGTTGATTTCAGAACTAAACTTTCACTTTTAGATTTGGCTCAGATTCATACACAGTGATAAAATCTGATTCTCTCAGTGATAGAAAGACTTAAGACTTTTAGTTGAGATGCTACAGTAAAGCAGATTTCTTTGAACAGATTTGTAAACACATGAATTTTACTGTTTGGAACTAGGTATAAAAATTAAACTGTTCCAACCAAAACTTACATGTCAGTTCTACTCGTATGTTTGATATCACAGTAAAGTTCCATTTTTTAAGAGCAGTCAAAAAGTAGTCTGAATAAAGAATTAGTCGGTAAACAGGACCTGTTTTGTTCTAAGTTTCAGACTTCAGGTCCTTAAAATGGCTGATTTTTGCATGATTTTGAAATAATTGAATTAGTTGTTAAAGCAGAACTTTACTGTAGAACTAAAATCTTTTACCTTTTAAATTTTTAACAGAGCTGGTGATCTTGTAAGCAAAGATAAGTTCTAGTAGTACAAATGAATACATTTCACCTATTTACACCTCACATTATAAAAAGGAAATGTACTTTGGAAATATGTGGCAATGCCCTCTAATGTGGTAGAGTATATTAGGTCAGTGACCTTGTCACCACTTCAGTGTCTCACTGACTTATGGACTACTTTTGGGAGAAATGGCAAGAGTGTATTGAAGCAAAAGCATTCTGTACTAGAAAAGAAACAATTAAGTAAAGTACATGTACTTGACGACATGTACTTGACGACATGTACTTGACTACATAATTGAAATACTGTTGATTTACGCATACTTGGTTTAGCTTGTCTCTCTCAATACACCACTTATCTTATTGTCACTTTTTTAAAGAGAGCCAGTAGCATTCCTTGATAATGACACATAAATGCAGGCCAGTGATTCTTTCAGTAACAGAAAGGTGTTCATATACACAGATATATTTTTTATCCTTGAAAATTTGAGAACCATTTTGAAACTTTGAATCTATGTTACCAAGAGACTGCAAAACAACATACAATAGAGAGGTCTGCCAAAAGATTTGCCCTGCTGGGATTCAAACTCATACTTCACAACCTAACAGCAAATATCCTAACCTAACTAGCCATCAATAAAAAATTCTTTACTTTTTTATATTTCAGAATATTGGTGCTAAGTGAAGGTGAAGTGAAAGAGTTTGACTCACCAAAGACTCTGTTACAAGATAATTCATCAGCATTCTATGCAATGGCAAAGGATGCTGGCCTTGTCTGAAACATCTGTTAATGTGCTTTTTGTAAAATGCAGAATGTTTAAAGATTTCACCAAATCTTAGTTGCAGAACTGAGTGGGCACTTCCAAACATGTATAAAATGTAACCTCAGTTTTAAATCATTGTCAGGGGTGTAGGTAGTCTAAAATTGTGTGTATGCACAAACGGGGGGTCCAGGGGCGTGCATGAGGCCACCTTGCAGGTTCAGGGCAAATCCTTAATGGGGGTCCAGAAGGCCGAGTCCCTGGAAGTTCCAGAGATTTTGTATAGGTAGCTGTGCCACTGAAAGATAGAATCCTTGCTCGAATCAACTAGATTATTTTTTTATTTGCAGAAGATAAAGTAGTGAAAAGGGACTGCATAAAAAATATTTTTTTTTTAAATAAACCTCATGTGTTATATTTAGCCATAGATAAATGAAAATTTACTAAGATACAAGGTGTACATTGTATGTATGGTTAGCATTGTTTTGTAGGTAGTTTGTTAAAAAGATTCATAAAATTGGGTGGTTTATGTTCTATATACATTAGCTCAGGGTTAAGATGAAAGGATCAGATTTATAGATCTGTCACCATGATCAAGCAGTAGGGTCACTAAGGGTCACTAAGTAGGGTCACTAATTTCAAAGAACTCAATTTCTCACTGATTAATGGTCATGGATTCAAGCCTCCTACTGACCATTAACGCTATTCATGTGAGAAAGTTGACAGATTTTAATAGAGAATGAGAGTTTAGTACTGGGCCTTCCGAGAAATGATGGTCATCGGGTAAACTGTCCACTCCAGATGACTCTGATGGTTGACACAGAAAATTTACCATTTTATCTACACAGAATAAATTTATGTAACGTTAATTATTATCCAAGGAGTTTAAATTTTACATTTAAAACACTTTAGCTACGTGCAATTTTCTCTTACACAACTGCTTATGTTTTCTTTTTTAGCTCACCTCAGCATTAATTGCTCAGAGGTGAGCTCTTGTGATGGGTGGGTGTCTTTCATCATCTGTCATTTTAAATTTTCCATAAATCTTCTGCTAAATAACTTGGCCAGTTTCAACCAAACTTTGAACACACTTTGAATGTTTCATAATTGATCCTCTTTCAATTTTTTTCAAATAAAATTATTCCATGTAGAAGCAGTGTTACCATGGCAACTGCAATGAAACACGTTGAAAATCTTCCACTTGCCTGATTCAAAATAATTTCACAGGTATGTACCTTAGGTAGTACTTAAACTAATTCCTTCAAGGCATTATGGTTCATTAAAGATATGGCCACCAAGATGTGGGGCTAGTTTTCACTATATAACACTCATTTAATTTCAAAATTTTTTTTTGGAAATGTTTATTACATGACTGTCTTTCAAATTCCTTCTAGTTTTACACTGACATACAAATGTTGTTGGTCACTAAGGTCTGCCGCTTAGGTTATTGGTTTGTAGCATTGTCAAGTTAGTTAAACAACCACAACCCTTGTGGTCAAAAAAAAGCTTTGTACAGGGGGTGGTATTTGTGTAAGATATGAAATTTTTGAAGTTCTTCTTGTCTGAAATAGTAAGCCATGGGGCTTAGTAATAAGTATTGTCTAGTGGACCTGTTCTGACATTGTTCAAATCATACCATTTGGGTTCAAGTTGCCCCCACCATGGGATCATTTGACCTACTGACCTAATTCTTCATTTTAAAGCTACAGCAGTGAGAGTTGAACCGTGTTCAGAGTTAGGCATGTAATTTTAAAAAAAAAAAAAAAACATGAATAGTTTTTAATACAGATTTCAACCTTGACTGACCTAATTTAAAAAAAAATATGTTACAGTAAAGAAATTTGAACCTTATGTAGAATGGTACTCAGATGTGTGATAAAGTGCTATCCTGGCCCTCTTGTTTTCATGGTTATTTTCCCATGTTTAGTCTCAATTCTCAAATGTCTTACTGGTTATTAAAGTTGTCTGGCCAAAGGTTCTTGCTCAGTGTCTTTGGAAAATCTTTGTAGAGTTGTCCTCTTTTATGCCAGGTTCTGTGATTATGACAATGTTAATATGTTTATATATATTTTTTTTAAAAATCCACATATTCTCTATGATATTGAAGATTTTTTCTACATTTTTCTATCACATTGAAGATTTTTTTTAGATATTTTTATGTATCTAATGCTCATTTATCTTTGATATTTAATTTGTTAAGACATATCTTAAACAGGGTTTTGTTTGACTTTTTAATGGTTGTGTTAATTGATTGAAGAAATTCTTTTTAAAAAAATGCAAGTTTCTTAATTTTGCTTTAAGGTTTAGCTTTATGAAGGTCACAGCCAAAGGTCAGATGTCAAAGTTCCTTTTCAATCGTTAAACAAATGAATGAATTGAAATTAAGTTAAGTTAATTAATGGTGTAGGAAGATGCTGTAAGATAGAAACTTTATAAATTTCTTTAAGGAAAATTAGTTTTAGTTGGAATGTTTTGAACTTATGTGGGAATGGGAAATGTTAACTAAAATCTTCCGGTGTCTCATCAATTTTTTTCTTTTTCTTTTTTTACTGTTTTTCATATATTCAGATTTTGATACCATGGTGCATTATATTTTATTTTGTTATATATGAGCAGAGTTTACAGAAAATTGAATAATAAAGCTTTAATTTGGAAGAAATTTGTGGACATTGTTATGAGTTATATTTTTTGTGAAAATTTTGTATCTCTTTTTTTCCAGCCTGGCTTAAAGAGTAAAGGAAACTGTGATTTAAAAAAAGAATGAAACACATCAAGGCACACTTAAAATTTCACCTGAGCATGAAAACCTGAAAAGGTTTTGTGACAGCACTGTGTGTAATAAGGCTTGTGGTGTGCATTGAGCATTCTTCATTTTCAGCTTCGTCTTTTTCAAAGGAAAAAATTGAGCTATTGCTACAGTTACAGTGTCGTTGCCTTTGCCACTGCTGTTGCCATTGCCATAATTTTGTTATATATAGGTGGCTTTGATAATTATATACTACTCAAAATTTGATAGGGATCACTTATAAGAATGTGTTTATTTACTACATAAGGTTGAAAGGTTTCATTTTTTGTTGTGATTCTGAAAATATGTTCATATGACCAAAAAATGAGTAAGTCTGTAAACCGTTGAAGCGTGACAGAGGCTGAGCCGTGGGAGGGGCACGAATTTGGGATAACACTGACAGGCGATGAAATGGAACTTTTTGGAAAAATTAAGTCTATGGCCTGAATTTTGCTTTAATATCGCGTGTGGTGTCCGTTTGCTTGGATTACTGCTCTGCACCACCTTCTCATGCTGCTAATGAGTCTCCGGATGCTTTGTTGTGGGAGTCGAGCCCACTCGTCCAGAAGGACCTGCTGTAGCCCAGGGTCCATGGTTGGCTGGACTGGGCGAGCAGATATTGCAGTCTGCAGCATGTCCCAGGCTTGGTCTACTGGATTTAGGTCTGGAGACCTTGCTGGCCAGTCCATTCTCTCTATGGCTGCTGCCTCCAGGTACTCGTCGGTGACCCTTGCCCTGTAAGGCCGGGCATTGTCGTCCATTAAAATGAACTCAAGGACCAGCGTATCGTACAGCCGTCAATGTGCCGTTTGAACAATGTGTAGGTCCGTTCTTCCCTGCATGCTAATGCCCGCCCACACCATGACCGAGCCCCGGCCCTGACAGTCATTGGTAGCAACACATACGGGTGCCAAAAGCTCATTGGCGGATCTCCATACCCACACTCGCCTATCAGTGAAGTCCACACAAAATCTAGACTAGTCAGTGAACAGCACTGGGGTCCAGTCATGCAGCTTCCACCTTGTGTGATCGCGGGCCCATTGAAGACGTGCCTGGATGTGATTCTGCGTCAATGGGATTCGGATTGCTGGCCTTCTAGCCCTCATGCCAGCTGTATGAAGACTGTTCCTGATGGTTTCAGTGGAAAGTCTTACACCAGTGGCATTCTGGAAGTCATTTTAGAGGGCAGTAGTGGTAACAAAGCGCTGCAGTCGCGCTTAAACAACAATAAACTGGTCCTCACGCTGAGTTGTTGACCTCTGACGCCCTCCGCCATGCCTATGCGTGACATGCCCGTAAGTTTGAAACCATCGTCACATCATGGCAACGGTGCTTTGGGACACCCCTGGGAAAGCTCAGCCTCAAGCATCCCTACACCCAAAATCTCCTCATCATCAATACACCGTCTTTGCCGTAGATTTGCCATGACCAGTGCTAGGTTCGATATAAATGTTACCATGCACAAGCGAAGTCTGAATAAAAGGGATAGGTACATGAAGGTACATGACCACGGTGCACCACTTTTCCAGGGGTATTGCTTTTCCCGTGCATCTCGGGCGATGTACAGGTAAACAATCAAAATCTGCTGGACATGGCTTTGCCATATGGATAAACTACATGTATGAGAAAAAATCAGTTATCTTGAGGTTATCATTAAAAAGATATTTATGAAAAAAAAAAAGATCCCTATCAAATTTTGAGTAGTATATTTCCAAATGATGTTGCTTTTGAAAACCCTTTACCACAATTTGCTTCCTCTGATGTGTTTGCCTTTGGAAATAGGAAACAGTCGAGCATGGCCCTCGATTGTGGTGGCTCTTGTTACCTTAAACCTCTCCTAAACCACTGCCCTAAAGTTGATTAAGCCTGGTAGGGATGTTCCTTACATGAAGCTGTAGCAAAGCTGTGAAAAGAAATGAATTCTTACAAGAAAAAAAAATGAAAATCTTGTCTGAAACAATAAGGCTAGATACTTAGTTATTTTGCATGGAGCATCATCTAGAGGTCCTCTACCAAGATTGTTCAAATTATGTCACTGAGGTCTATATAAGGAAATCATAAAAAAATCTTGTAACAGTGAAGACTTACCAAAGCGACAAAGGCACTGAATGGGGGCACATTGTGTCCTTTGCACTAGTTTTAATTTCATTCATTCTTCGTAATTCATAACAACAATTTTTGTGGCCTTAATTATGTAAAATACGAAAAAGGCCATTGAAATTGTTTGTATTATTTTCAAGTTTTCTTTTCTTTCGGGTATTGTTAATGGCATTCTGATGCTTATCCATCTGTTATGCGGACCCGACGGACACCGCAGGTATTGAAAATTTAGTAAGGCACTACTTTTGTGAATGAAATTGTATCTGCTGCTCTATTTGTTCATTATATATTAGTCAGTGAAAGAACAGTAAAGAGAATACTCAGACGACTGAACCAAAGAAGACGCACTGGAAGTAGTCCATATAGCATAATTAGAGGAATACAGTGGCTTCCCATAATTATGGTTACAAATGGATCTGGCATCTCCTAATTAATAGTTTAGGATTCCAGGTGTACCAAGAGACTGAGGAATGCTTTTGTCTGTGATAGATCGAGAAGGTGTAAGAAAAAGACAACAAAGACAATTAAGAAGGCGACAATTTGGGAACTGCGGTCCAAATTTTGTTATTCACATTGACAAGCTTAAGCTGTTTGTAATCTCCATATATGGTGCGATAGACAGATTTTCGAGGAAAATCTTTTGGCTTAAAGCAACAGCAGAGTCATCAAAAAATATCCTCATTTTATGTCTAATTACTATTTGAACTTATTGATGGAGTTGAAACAAGTCCCTGAAAACTGAAAATGTTCTTATGCGTGGTATACTTTAAGCCTGAACAAGTTATCTCCCTTACTTATCAGGGGACATTACTCTTAATGCTTTTTTTAAGCCAGAATAAGTTATCTCCCTTACTTATCAGGGGACATTACTCTGAAAGATTTATATTTAGCCAGGACAAATTATCTCCCTTAGTTATCAGGGGACATTACTCTTAAAGCATTATTTAGAGCCAGAACAAGTCATTTCCCTTCTTTATCAGGGGACATTACTCTTTATGCCTTACTTTTAGCCAGACCAAGTTATTTCCCTTCTTTATCAGGGGACATTACTCTTAATGCCTTATTTTAAGCCAGAACAAGTAATCTGCCTTACTTATCAGCAGACATTACTCTTAATGCGTTACTTTAAGCCAGGACAAGCAATTTCCCTTTTTAATTACGGGACATTCTTAATGATTTATTTCAAGCCAGGACAAGTAATTTCCCTTTTTCATCAGGGGACATTAAAGTAATTTCCCTTCTTATTTAGGGGACATTGTTCTTAATGGTTTATTTTAAGCCAGGACAAGTTATCTCCCTTACTTATTAGGGGACATTACTCTTAATGGTTTATTCAAAGCCAAGTTATTTCCCTTTTTATTAGGGGACATAACTCTAAATCCCTTACTTTAAGCCAGAACAAGTAATCTCCCTAACTTATCAGGGGACATTACTCTTAATGCCTTATTTTAAGCCAGAACAAGTTATCTCCCTTTTTATTAGGGGACATTACTCTAAATGCCTTACTTTCAGCCAGAACAACTTATCCCCTTACTTATCAGGGGACATTACTTTTAATGCCTTATTTTAAGCCAGAACAAGTTATTTCCCTTTCCTATCAGGGGACATTACTCTTTATGCCTTATTTTAAGCCAGAACAAGTTATCTCCCTTTTTATCAGGGGACATTACTCTAAATGCCTTACTTTCAGCCAGAACAAGTTATCCCCTTACTTATCAGGGGACATTACTTTCAATGCCTTATTTTAAGCCAGAACAAGTTATTTCCCTTTTTATCAGGGGACATTACTCTTGATGCCTTTCTTTTAGCCAGAACAAGTTCTTTCCCTTTTTTATCAGGGGACATTACTCTTAATGCCTTATTTTAAGCCAGAACAAGTTCTTTCCCTTTTTTTATAAGGGGACATTACTCTTAATGCCTTATTTTAAGCCAGAACAAGTTACTTCCCTTTTTATCAGGGGACTTTACTCTTAATGTCTTACTTGAAGTCAGGACAAGTTATTTCCCTTTTTTATCAGGGGACATTATTCTTGATGCCTAACTTTAAGCCAGAACAAGTTCTTTCCCTTCTTTATCAAGGGACATTACTCTTGCCTTATTTTAAGCCAGAACAAGTTATCTCCCTTACTTCTAAGGGGACATTACTTTAAATGTATTACTTTAAACTAGAACAAGTTCTTTCCCTTTTTATCAGGGGACATTACTCTTAATGCCTTTCTTTAAGCCAGAACAAGTTATTTCTTTTTTTATTAGGGGACATTACTCTTAATGTCTTTCTTTAAGCCAGAACATGTTATCTCCCTTACTTCTCAGGGGACATTACTTTTAATGTCTTACTTTAAACCAGAACAAGTTATTTCCCTTTTTATCAGGGGACATTACTCTTAATGCCTTACTTTAAGCCAGAACAAGTTATTTCCCTTTTTATCAGGGGACATTACTCTAAATGTCTTTCTTTAAGCCAGAACAAGTTATCGCCCTTACTTATCAGGGGACATTACTCTTAATGCCTTATTTTAAGCCAGAACAAGTTATTTCCCTTTCTATCAGGGGACATTACTCTAAATGCCTTACTTTAAGCCAGAACAAGTTATTTCCCTTTTCATCAGGGGACATTACTTTAAATGCCTTACTTTGAGGCAGAACAAGTAATTTCCCTTCTTAATCAGAGGACATCACTCTAAATGCCTTAGTTTCAGCCAGAACAAGTTATTTCCCTTTCTATCAGCGGACATTACTCTTAATGTCTTACTTTAAGCCAGAACAAGTTATTTCCCTTTTTATCAGGGGACATTTCTCTAAATGTCTTTCTTTAAGCCAGAACAAGTTATCGCCCTTACTTATCAGGGGACATTACTCTTAATGCCTTATTTTAAGCCAGAACAAGTTATTTCCCTTACTAATCAGGGGATATTACTCTTAGTGCCTTATTTTAAGCAAGCACAAGTTATTTCCCTTTTAATCAGGGGACATTACTCTAAATGTCTTTCTTTCAACCAGAACACGTTATCTCCCTTACTTATTAGGGGACATTACTCTTAGTGCCTTATTTTAAGCCAGAACAAGTTATTTCCCTTTTCTATCAGGGGACATTACTCTAAATGCCTTACTTTAAGCAAGCACAAGTTATTTCCCTTTTAATCAGGGGACATTACTCTAAATGTCTTTCTTTAAGCCAGAACACGTTATTTCTCTTACTTATCAGGGGACATTACTCTTAGTGCCTTATTTTAAGCCAGAACAAGTTATTTCCCTTTTCTATCAGGGGACATTACTCTTAATGCCTTACTTTAAGCAAGCACAAGTTATTTCCCTTTTTATCAGGGGACATTACTTTAAATGCCTTACTTTAAGCCAGAACAAGTTATCTCCTTACTTATCAGGGGACATTACGCTTGAAACTTTAAGCCAGGACAAGTTATTTCCCTTCTTCATGAGGGGACATTAATCTTGCCTTAATTAAAGCCAGAACAAGTTATCTCCCTTACTTATCAGGGGACATTACTTTTTATGCTTTAAGTCAGGACAAGTTATTTCCCTTCTTGATCAGGGGACATTACTCTAAATGCCTTACTTTAAGCAAGCACAAGTTATTTCCCTTTTTATCAGGGGACATTACTCTAATTGCCTTACTTTAAGCCAGAACAAGTTATTTCCCTTTTCATCAGGGGACATTACTTTAAATGCCTTACTTTGAGGCAGAACAAGTAATTTCCCTTCTTAATCAGAGGACATCACTCTAAATGCCTTAGTTTCAGCCAGAACAAGTTATCGCCCTTACTTATCAGGGGACATTACTCTTAGTGCCTTATTTTAGGCCAGAACAAGTTATTTCCCTTTTCTATCAGGGGACATTACTCTAAATGCCTTACTTTAAGCAAGCACAAGTTATTTCCCTTTTAATCAGGGGACATTACTCTAAATGTCTTTCTTTAAGCCAGAACACGTTATTTCTCTTACTTATCAGGGGACATTACTCTTAGTGCCTTATTTTAAGCCAGAACAAGTTATTTCCCTTTTCTATCAGGGGACATTACTCTTAATGCCTTACTTTAAGCAAGCACAAGTTATTTCCCTTTTTATCAGGGGACATTACTTTAAATGCCTTACTTTAAGCCAGAACAAGTTATCTCCTTACTTATCAGGGGACATTACGCTTGAAACTTTAAGCCAGGACAAGTTATTTCCCTTCTTCATGAGGGGACATTAATCTTGCCTTAATTAAAGCCAGAACAAGTTATCTCCCTTACTTATCAGGGGACATTACTTTTTATGCTTTAAGTCAGGACAAATTATTTCCCTTCTTGATCAGGGGACATTACTCTAAATGCCTTACTTTAAGCAAGCACAAGTTATTTCCCTTTTTATCAGGGGACATTACTTTAAATACCTTACTTTAAACCAGAACAAGTAATTTCCCTTTTTATCAGGAGACATTACTCTTAATGCCTTACTTTAAGCCAGAACAAGTTATTTCCCTTTTTATCAGGGGACATTACTCTAAATGTCTTTCTTTAAGCCAGAACAAGTTATCGCCCTTACTTATCAGGGGACATTACTCTTAATGCCTTATTTTAAGCCAGAACAAGTTATTTCCCTTTCTATCAGGGGACATTACTCTAAATGCCTTACTTTAAGCCAGAACAAGTTATTTCCCTTTCTATCAGGGGACATTACTCTAAATGCCTTACTTTAAGCCAGAACAAGTTATTTCCCTTTTCATCAGGGGACATTACTTTAAATGCCTTACTTTGAGGCAGAACAAGTAATTTCCCTTCTTAATCAGAGGACATCACTCTAAATGCCTTAGTTTCAGCCAGAACAAGTTATTTCCCTTTCTATCAGCGGACATTACTCTTAATGTCTTACTTTAAGCCAGAACAAGCTATTTCCCTTTTTATCAGGGGACATTACTCTAAATGTCTTTCTTTAAGCCAGAACAAGTTATCGCCCTTACTTATCAGGGGACATTACTCTTAATGCCTTATTTTAAGATAGAACAAGCTATTTCCCTTTCTATCAGGGGACATTACTCTAATTGCCTTACTTTAAGCCAGAACAAGTTATTTCCCTTTTTATCAGGGGACATTACTCTAAATGTCTTTCTTTAAGCCAGAACAAGTTATCGCCCTTACTTATCAGGGGACATTACTCTTAATCCCTTATTTTAAGCCAGAACAAGTTATTTCCCTTTCTATCAGGGGACATTACTCTAATTGCCTTACTTTAAGCCAGAACAAGTTATTTCCCTTTTTATCAGGGGACATTACTCTAAATGTCTTTCTTTAAGCCAGAACAAGTTATCGCCCTTACTTATCAGGGGACATTACTCTTAATGCCTTACTCTAAATGTCTTTCTTTAAGCCAGAACATGTTATCTCCCTTACTTATCAGGGGACATTACTCTTAGTGCCTTATTTTAGGCCAGAACAAGTTATTTCCCTTTTAATCAGGGGACATTACTCTAAATGTCTTTCTTTTAACCAGAACACGTTATCTCCCTTACTTATCAGGGGACATTACTCTTAGTGCCTTATTTTAAGCAAGCACAAGTTATTTCCCTTTTAATCAGGGGACATTACTCTAAATGTCTTTCTTTTAACCAGAACACGTTATCTCCCTTACTTATTAGGGGACATTACTCTTAGTGCCTTATTTTAAGCCAGAACAAGTTATTTCCCTTTTCTATCAGGGGACATTACTCTAAATGCCTTACTTTAAGCAAGCACAAGTTATTTCCCTTTTAATCAGGGGACATTACTCTAAATGTCTTTCTTTAAACCAGAACACGTTATTTCCCTTACTTATCAGGGGACATTACTCTTAGTGCCTTATTTTAAGCCAGAACAAGTTATTTCCCTTTTCTATCAGGGGACATTACTCTTAATGCCTTACTTTAAGCAAGCACAAGTTATTTCCCTTTTTATCAGGGGACATTACTTTAAATGCCTTACTTTAAGCCAGAACAAGTTATCTCCTTACTTATCAGGGGACATTACGCTTGAAACTTTAAGCCAGGACAAGTTATTTCCCTTCTTCATGAGGGGACATTAATCTTGCCTTAATTAAAGCCAGAACAAGTTATCTCCCTTACTTATCAGGGGACATTACTTTTTATGCTTTAAGCCAGGACAAGTTATTTCCCTTCTTGATCAGGGGACATTACTCTAAATGCCTTACTTTAAGCAAGCACAAGTTATTTCCCTTTTTATCAGGGGACATTACTCTAATTGCCTTACTTTAAGCCAGAACAAGTTATTTCCCTTTTCATCAGGGGACATTACTTTAAATGCCTTACTTTGAGGCAGAACAAGTAATTTCCCTTCTTAATCAGAGGACATCACTCTAAATGCCTTAGTTTCAGCCAGAACAAGTTATCGCCCTTACTTATCAGGGGACATTACTCTTAGTGCCTTATTTTAGGCCAGAACAAGTTATTTCCCTTTTCTATCAGGGGACATTACTCTAAATGCCTTACTTTAAGCAAGCACAAGTTATTTCCCTTTTAATCAGGGGACATTACTCTAAATGTCTTTCTTTAAGCCAGAACACGTTATTTTTCTTACTTATCAGGGGACATTACTCTTAGTGCCTTATTTTAAGCCAGAACAAGTTATTTCCCTTTTCTATCAGGGGACATTACTCTTAATGCCTTACTTTAAGCAAGCACAAGTTATTTCCCTTTTTATCAGGGGACATTACTTTAAATGCCTTACTTTAAGCCAGAACAAGTTATCTCTTTACTTATCAGGGGACATTACGCTTGAAACTTTAAGCCAGGACAAGTTATTTCTCTTCTTCATGAGGGGACATTAATCTTGCCTTAATTAAAGCCAGAACAAGTTATCTCCCTTACTTATCAGGGGACATTACTTTTTATGCTTTAAGTCAGGACAAATTATTTCCCTTCTTGATCAGGGGACATTACTCTAAATGCCTTACTTTAAGCAAGCACAAGTTATTTCCCTTTTTATCAGGGGACATTACTTTAAATGCCTTACTTTAAGCAAGCACAAGTTATTTCCCTTTTTATCAGGGGACATTACTTTAAATGCCTTACTTTAAACCAGAACAAGTAATTTCCCTTTTTATCAGGGGACATTACTCTTAATGCCTTACTTTAAGCCAGAACAAGTTATTTCCCTTTTTATCAGGGGACATTACTCTAAATGTCTTTCTTTAAGCCAGAACAAGTTATCGCCCTTACTTATCAGGGGACATTACTCTTAATGCCTTATTTTAAGCCAGAACAAGTTATTTCCCTTTCTATCAGGGGACATTACTCTAAATGCCTTACTTTAAGCCAGAACAAGTTATTTCCCTTTTCATCAGGGGACATTACTTTAAATGCCTTACTTTGAGGCAGAACAAGTAATTTCCTTTCTTAATCAGAGGACATCACTCTAAATGCCTTAGTTTCAGCCAGAACAAGTTATTTCCCTTTCTATCAGCGGACATTACTCTTAATGTTTTACTTTAAGCCAGAACAAGCTATTTCCCTTTTTATCAGGGGACATTACTCTAAATGTCTTTCTTTAAGCCAGAACAAGTAATCGCCCTTACTTATCAGGGGACATTACTCTTAATGCCTTATTTTAAGCCAGAACAAGTTATTTCCCTTTCTATCAGGGGACATTACTCTAATTGCCTTACTTTAAGCCAGAACAAGTTATTTCCCTTTTCATCAGGGGACATTACTTTAAATGCCTTACTTTGAGGCAGAACAAGTAATTTCCCTTCTTAATCAGAGGACATCACTCTAAATGCCTTTGTTTCAGCCAGAACAAGTTATTTCCCTTTCTATCAGGGGACATTACTCTAATTGCCTTACTTTAAGCCAGAACAAGTTATTTCCCTTTTTATCAGGGGACATTACTCTAAATGTCTTTCTTTAAGCCAGAACAAGTTATCGCCCTTACTTATCAGGGGACATTACTCTTAATGCCTTATTTTAAGCCAGAACAAGTTATTTCCCTTTCTATCAGGGGACATTACTCTAATTGCCTTACTTTAAGCCAGAACAAGTTATTTCCCTTTTTATCAGGGGACATTACTCTAAATGTCTTTCTTTAAGCCAGAACAAGTTATCGCCCTTACTTATCAGGGGACATTACTCTTAATGCCTTACTCTAAATGTCTTTCTTTAAGCCAGAACATGTTATCTCCCTTACTTATCAGGGGACATTACTCTTAGTGCCTTATTTTAGGCCAGAACAAGTTATTTCCCTTTTAATCAGGGGACATTACTCTAAATGTCTTTCTTTTAACCAGAACACGTTATCTCCCTTACTTATCAGGGGACATTACTCTTATTGCCTTACTTTAAGCCAGAACAAGTTATTTCCCTTTTCATCAGGGGACATTACTTTAAATGCCTTACTTTGAGGCAGAACAAGTAATTTCCCTTCTTAATCAGAGGACATCACTCTAAATGCCTTAGTTTCAGCCAGAACAAGTTATCTCCCTTACTTATCAGGGGACATTACTTTTTATGCTTTAAGTCAGGACAAATTATTTCCCTTCTTGATCAGGGGACATTACTCTAAATGCCTTACTTTAAGCAAGCACAAGTTATTTCCCTTTTCATCAGGGGACATTACTTTAAATGCCTTACTTTGAGGCAGAACAAGTAATTTCCCTTCTTAATCAGAGGACATCACTCTAAATGCCTTAGTTTCAGCCAGAACAAGTTATCTCCCTTACTTATCAGGGGACATTACTTTTTATGCTTTAAGTCAGGACAAATTATTTCCCTTCTTGATCAGGGGACATTACTCTAAATGCCTTACTTTAAGCAAGCACAAGTTATTTCCCTTTTTATCAGGGGACATTACTTTAAATGCCTTACTTTAAACCAGAACAAGTAATTTCCCTTTTTATCAGGGGACATTACTCTTAATGCCTTACTTTAAGCCAGAACAAGTTATTTCCCTTTTTATCAGGGGACATTACTTTAAATGCCTTACTTTAAACCAGAACAAGTAATTTCCCTTTTTATCAGGGGACATTACTCTTAATGCCTTACTTTAAGCCAGAACAAGTTATTTCCCTTTTTATCAGGGGACATTACTCTAAATGTCTTTCTTTAAGCCAGAACAAGTTATCGCCCTTACTTATCAGGGGACATTACTCTTAATGCCTTATTTTAAGCCAGAACAAGTTATTTCCCTTTCTATCAGGGGACATTACTCTAAATGCCTTACTTTAAGCCAGAACAAGTTATTTCCCTTTTCATCAGGGGACATTACTTTAAATGCCTTACTTTGAGGCAGAACAAGTAATTTCCCTTCTTAATCAGAGGACATCACTCTAAATGCCTTAGTTTCAGCCAGAACAAGTTATTTCCCTTTCTATCAGCGGACATTACTCTTAATGTCTTACTTTAAGCCAGAACAAGCTATTTCCCTTTTTATCAGGGGACATTACTCTAAATGTCTTTCTTTAAGCCAGAACAAGTTATCGCCCTTACTTATCAGGGGACATTACTCTTAATGCCTTATTTTAAGATAGAACAAGCTATTTCCCTTTCTATCAGGGGACATTACTCTAATTGCCTTACTTTAAGCCAGAACAAGTTATTTCCCTTTTTATCAGGGGACATTACTCTAAATGTCTTTCTTTAAGCCAGAACAAGTTATCGCCCTTACTTATCAGGGGACATTACTCTTAATGCCTTATTTTAAGCCAGAACAAGTTATTTCCATTTCTATCAGGGGACATTACTCTAATTGCCTTACTTTAAGCCAGAACAAGTTATTTCCCTTTTTATCAGGGGACATTACTCTAAATGTCTTTCTTTAAGCCAGAACAAGTTATCGCCCTTACTTATCAGGGGACATTACTCTTAATGCCTTACTCTAAATGTCTTTCTTTAAGCCAGAACATGTTATCTCCCTTACTTATCAGTGGACATTACTCTTAGTGCCTTATTTTAGGCCAGAACAAGTTATTTCCCTTTTAATCAGGGGACATTACTCTAAATGTCTTTCTTTTAACCAGAACACGTTATCTCCCTTACTTATCAGGGGACATTACTCTTAGTGCCTTATTTTAAGCAAGCACAAGTTATTTCCCTTTTAATCAGGGGACATTACTCTAAATGTCTTTCTTTTAACCAGAACACGTTATCTCCCTTACTTATTAGGGGACATTACTCTTAGTGCCTTATTTTAAGCCAGAACAAGTTATTTCCCTTTTCTATCAGGGGACATTACTCTAAATGCCTTACTTTAAGCAAGCACAAGTTATTTCCCTTTTAATCAGGGGACATTACTCTAAATGTCTTTCTTTAAACCAGAACACGTTATTTCCCTTACTTATCAGGGGACATTACTCTTAGTGCCTTATTTTAAGCCAGAACAAGTTATTTCCCTTTTCTATCAGGGGACATTACTCTTAATGCCTTACTTTAAGCAAGCACAAGTTATTTCCCTTTTTATCAGGGGACATTACTTTAAATGCCTTACTTTAAGCCAGAACAAGTTATCTCCTTACTTATCAGGGGACATTACGCTTGAAACTTTAAGCCAGGACAAGTTATTTCCCTTCTTCATGAGGGGACATTAATCTTGCCTTAATTAAAGCCAGAACAAGTTATCTCCCTTACTTATCAGGGGACATTACTTTTTATGCTTTAAGCCAGGACAAGTTATTTCCCTTCTTGATCAGGGGACATTACTCTAAATGCCTTACTTTAAGCAAGCACAAGTTATTTCCCTTTTTATCAGGGGACATTACTCTAATTGCCTTACTTTAAGCCAGAACAAGTTATTTCCCTTTTCATCAGGGGACATTACTTTAAATGCCTTACTTTGAGGCAGAACAAGTAATTTCCCTTCTTAATCAGAGGACATCACTCTAAATGCCTTAGTTTCAGCCAGAACAAGTTATCGCCCTTACTTATCAGGGGACATTACTCTTAGTGCCTTATTTTAGGCCAGAACAAGTTATTTCCCTTTTCTATCAGGGGACATTACTCTAAATGCCTTACTTTAAGCAAGCACAAGTTATTTCCCTTTTAATCAGGGGACATTACTCTAAATGTCTTTCTTTAAGCCAGAACACGTTATTTTTCTTACTTATCAGGGGACATTACTCTTAGTGCCTTATTTTAAGCCAGAACAAGTTATTTCCCTTTTCTATCAAGGGACATTACTCTTAATGCCTTACTTTAAGCAAGCACAAGTTATTTCCCTTTTTATCAGGGGACATTACTTTAAATGCCTTACTTTAAGCCAGAACAAGTTATCTCCTTACTTATCAGGGGACATTACGCTTGAAACTTTAAGCCAGGACAAGTTATTTCTCTTCTTCATGAGGGGACATTAATCTTGCCTTAATTAAAGCCAGAACAAGTTATCTCCCTTACTTATCAGGGGACATTACTTTTTATGCTTTAAGTCAGGACAAATTATTTCCCTTCTTGATCAGGGGACATTACTCTAAATGCCTTACTTTAAGCAAGCACAAGTTATTTCCCTTTTTATCAGGGGACATTACTTTAAATGCCTTACTTTAAACCAGAACAAGTAATTTCCCTTTTTATCAGGGGACATTACTCTTAATGCCTTACTTTAAGCAAGCACAAGTTATTTCCCTTTTTATCAGGGGACATTACTTTAAATGCCTTACTTTAAGCCAGAACAAGTTATCTCCTTACTTATCAGGGGACATTACGCTTGAAACTTTAAGCCAGGACAAGTTATTTCTCTTCTTCATGAGGGGACATTAATCTTGCCTTAATTAAAGCCAGAACAAGTTATCTCCCTTACTTATCAGGGGACATTACTTTTTATGCTTTAAGTCAGGACAAATTATTTCCCTTCTTGATCAGGGGACATTACTCTAAATGCCTTACTTTAAGCAAGCACAAGTTATTTCCCTTTTTATCAGGGGACATTACTTTAAATGCCTTACTTTAATCCAGAACAAGTAATTTCCCTTTTTATCAGGGGACATTACTCTTAATGCCTTACTTTAAGCCAGAACAAGTTATTTCCCTTTTTATCAGGGGACATTACTCTAAATGTCTTTCTTTAAGCCAGAACAAGTTATCGCCCTTACTTATCAGGGGACATTACTCTTAATGCCTTATTTTAAGCCAGAACAAGTTATTTCCCTTTCTATCAGGGGACATTACTCTAATTGCCTTACTTTAAGCCAGAACAAGTTATTTCCCTTTTCATCAGGGGACATTACTTTAAATGCCTTACTTTGAGGCAGAACAAGTAATTTCCTTTCTTAATCAGAGCACATCACTCTAAATGCCTTAGTTTCAGCCAGAACAAGTTATTTCCCTTTCTATCAGCGGACATTACTCTTAATGTTTTACTTTAAGCCAGAACAAGCTATTTCCCTTTTTATCAGGGGACATTACTCTAAATGTCTTTCTTTAAGCCAGAACAAGTTATCGCCCTTACTTATCAGGGGACATTACTCTTAATGCCTTATTTTAAGCCAGAACAAGTTATTTCCCTTTCTATCAGGGGACATTACTCTAATTGCCTTACTTTAAGCCAGAACAAGTTATTTCCCTTTTCATCAGGGGACATTACTTTAAATGCCTTACTTTGAGGCAGAACAAGTAATTTCCCTTCTTAATCAGAGGACATCACTCTAAATGCCTTTGTTTCAGCCAGAACAAGTTATTTCCCTTTCTATCAGGGGACATTACTCTAATTGCCTTACTTTAAGCCAGAACAAGTTATTTCCCTTTTTATCAGGGGACATTACTCTAAATGTCTTTCTTTAAGCCAGAACAAGTTATCGCCCTTACTTATCAGGGGACATTACTCTTAATGCCTTATTTTAAGCCAGAACAAGTTATTTCCCTTTCTATCAGGGGACATTACTCTAATTGCCTTACTTTAAGCCAGAACAAGTTATTTCCCTTTTTATCAGGGGACATTACTCTAAATGTCTTTCTTTAAGCCAGAACAAGTTATCGCCCTTACTTATCAGGGGACATTACTCTTAATGCCTTACTCTAAATGTCTTTCTTTAAGCCAGAACATGTTATCTCCCTTACTTATCAGGGGACATTACTCTTAGTGCCTTATTTTAAGCAAGCACAAGTTATTTCCCTTTTAATCAGGGGACATTACTCTAAATGTCTTTCTTTTAACCAGAACACGTTATCTCCCTTACTTATTAGGGGACATTACTCTTAGTGCCTTATTTTAAGCCAGAACAAGTTATTTCCCTTTTCTATCAGGGGACATTACTCTAAATGCCTTACTTTAAGCAAGCACAAGTTATTTCCCTTTTAATCAGGGGACATTACTCTAAATGTCTTTCTTTAAACCAGAACACGTTATTTCCCTTACTTATCAGGGGACATTACTCTTAGTGCCTTATTTTAAGCCAGAACAAGTTATTTCCCTTTTCTATCAGGGGACATTACTCTTAATGCCTTACTTTAAGCAAGCACAAGTTATTTCCCTTTTTATCAGGGGACATTACTTTAAATGCCTTACTTTAAGCCAGAACAAGTTATCTCCTTACTTATCAGGGGACATTACGCTTGAAACTTTAAGCCAGGACAAGTTATTTCCCTTCTTCATGAGGGGACATTAATCTTGCCTTAATTAAAGCCAGAACAAGTTATCTCCCTTACTTATCAGGGGACATTACTTTTTATGCTTTAAGCCAGGACAAGTTATTTCCCTTCTTGATCAGGGGACATTACTCTAAATGCCTTACTTTAAGCAAGCACAAGTTATTTCCCTTTTTATCAGGGGACATTACTCTAATTGCCTTACTTTAAGCCAGAACAAGTTATTTCCCTTTTCATCAGGGGACATTACTTTAAATGCCTTACTTTGAGGCAGAACAAGTAATTTCCCTTCTTAATCAGAGGACATCACTCTAAATGCCTTAGTTTCAGCCAGAACAAGTTATCGCCCTTACTTATCAGGGGACATTACTCTTAGTGCCTTATTTTAGGCCAGAACAAGTTATTTCCCTTTTCTATCAGGGGACATTACTCTAAATGCCTTACTTTAAGCAAGCACAAGTTATTTCCCTTTTAATCAGGGGACATTACTCTAAATGTCTTTCTTTAAGCCAGAACACGTTATTTTTCTTACTTATCAGGGGACATTACTCTTAGTGCCTTATTTTAAGCCAGAACAAGTTATTTCCCTTTTCTATCAAGGGACATTACTCTTAATGCCTTACTTTAAGCAAGCACAAGTTATTTCCCTTTTTATCAGGGGACATTACTTTAAATGCCTTACTTTAAGCCAGAACAAGTTATCTCCTTACTTATCAGGGGACATTACGCTTGAAACTTTAAGCCAGGACAAGTTATTTCTCTTCTTCATGAGGGGACATTAATCTTGCCTTAATTAAAGCCAGAACAAGTTATCTCCCTTACTTATCAGGGGACATTACTTTTTATGCTTTAAGTCAGGACAAATTATTTCCCTTCTTGATCAGGGGACATTACTCTAAATGCCTTACTTTAAGCAAGCACAAGTTATTTCCCTTTTTATCAGGGGACATTACTTTAAATGCCTTACTTTAAACCAGAACAAGTAATTTCCCTTTTTATCAGGGGACATTACTCTTAATGCCTTACTTTAAGCCAGAACAAGTTATTTCCCTTTTTATCAGGGGACATTACTCTAAATGTCTTTCTTTAAGCCAGAACAAGTTATCGCCCTTACTTATCAGGGGACATTACTCTTAATGCCTTATTTTAAGCCAGAACAAGTTATTTCCCTTTCTATCAGGGGACATTACTCTAATTGCCTTACTTTAAGCCAGAACAAGTTATTTCCCTTTTCATCAGGGGACATTACTTTAAATGCCTTACTTTGAGGCAGAACAAGTAATTTCCTTTCTTAATCAGAGCACATCACTCTAAATGCCTTAGTTTCAGCCAGAACAAGTTATTTCCCTTTCTATCAGCGGACATTACTCTTAATGTTTTACTTTAAGCCAGAACAAGCTATTTCCCTTTTTATCAGGGGACATTACTCTAAATGTCTTTCTTTAAGCCAGAACAAGTTATCGCCCTTACTTATCAGGGGACATTACTCTTAATGCCTTATTTTAAGCCAGAACAAGTTATTTCCCTTTCTATCAGGGGACATTACTCTAATTGCCTTACTTTAAGCCAGAACAAGTTATTTCCCTTTTCATCAGGGGACATTACTTTAAATGCCTTACTTTGAGGCAGAACAAGTAATTTCCCTTCTTAATCAGAGGACATCACTCTAAATGCCTTTGTTTCAGCCAGAACAAGTTATTTCCCTTTCTATCAGGGGACATTACTCTAATTGCCTTACTTTAAGCCAGAACAAGTTATTTCCCTTTTTATCAGGGGACATTACTCTAAATGTCTTTCTTTAAGCCAGAACAAGTTATCGCCCTTACTTATCAGGGGACATTACTCTTAATGCCTTATTTTAAGCCAGAACAAGTTATTTCCCTTTCTATCAGGGGACATTACTCTAATTGCCTTACTTTAAGCCAGAACAAGTTATTTCCCTTTTTATCAGGGGACATTACTCTAAATGTCTTTCTTTAAGCCAGAACAAGTTATCGCCCTTACTTATCAGGGGACATTACTCTTAATGCCTTACTCTAAATGTCTTTCTTTAAGCCAGAACATGTTATCTCCCTTACTTATCAGGGGACATTACTCTTAGTGCCTTATTTTAGGCCAGAACAAGTTATTTCCCTTTTAATCAGGGGACATTACTCTAAATGTCTTTCTTTTAACCAGAACACGTTATCTCCCTTACTTATCAGGGGACATTACTCTTATTGCCTTACTTTAAGCAAGCACAAGTTATTTCCCTTTTTATCAGGGGACATTACTCTTAATGCCTTACTTTAAGCCAGAACAAGTTATTTCCCTTTTTATCAGGGGACATTACTCTAAATGTCTTTCTTTAAGCCAGAACAAGTTATCGCCCTTACTTATCAGGGGACATTACTCTTAATGCCTTATTTTAAGCCAGAACAAGTTATTTCCCTTTCTATCAGGGGACATTACTCTAAATGCCTTACTTTAAGCCAGAACAAGTTATTTCCCTTTTCATCAGGGGACATTACTTTAAATGCCTTACTTTGAGGCAGAACAAGTAATTTCCCTTCTTAATCAGAGGACATCACTCTAAATACCTTAGTTTCAGCCAGAACAAGTTATTTCCCTTTCTATCAGCGGACATTACTCTTAATGTCTTACTTTAAGCCAGAACAAGCTATTTCCCTTTTTATCAGGGGACATTACTCTAAATGTCTTTCTTTAAGCCAGAACAAGTTATCGCCCTTACTTATCAGGGGACATTACTCTAAATGCCTTTGTTTCAGCCAGAACAAGTTATTTCCCTTTCTATCAGGGGACATTACTCTAATTGCCTTACTTTAAGCCAGAACAAGTTATTTCCCTTTTTATCAGGGGACATTACTCTAAATGTCTTTCTTTAAGCCAGAACAAGTTATCGCCCTTACTTATCAGGGGACATTACTCTTAATGCCTTATTTTAAGCCAGAACAAGTTATTTCCCTTTCTATCAGGGGACATTACTCTAATTGCCTTACTTTAAGCCAGAACAAGTTATTTCCCTTTTTATCAGGGGACATTACTCTAAATGTCTTTCTTTAAGCCAGAACAAGTTATCGCCCTTACTTATCAGGGGACATTACTCTTAATGCCTTATTTTAAGCCAGAACAAGTTATTTCCCTTTCTATCAGGGGACATTACTCTAATTGCCTTACTTTAAGCCAGAACAAGTTATTTCCCATTTCATCAGGGGACATTACTCTAAATGTCTTTCTTTTAACCAGAACACGTTATCTCCCTTACTTATCAGGGGACATTACTCTTAGTGCCTTATTTTAAGCAAGCACAAGTTATTTCCCTTTTAATCAGGGGACATTACTCTAAATGTCTTTCTTTTAACCAGAACACGTTATCTCCCTTACTTATTAGGGGACATTACTCTTAGTGCCTTATTTTAAGCCAGAACAAGTTATTTCCCTTTTCTATCAGGGGACATTACTCTAAATGCCTTACTTTAAGCAAGCACAAGTTATTTCCCTTTTAATCAGGGGACATTACTCTAAATGTCTTTCTTTAAGCCAGAACACGTTATTTCCCTTTCTTATCAGGGGACATTACTCTTAGTGCCTTATTTTAAGCCAGAACAAGTTATTTCCCTTTTCTATCAGGGGACATTACTCTAAATGCCTTACTTTAAGCAAGCACAAGTTATTTCCCTTTTTATCAGGGGACATTACTTTAAATGCCTTACTTTAAGCCAGAACAAGTTATCTCCTACTTATCAGGGGACATTACGCTGTAAACTTTAAGCCAGGACAAGTTATTTCCCTTCTTCATAAGGGGACATTAATCTTGCCTTAATTAAAGCCAGAACAAGTTATCTCCCTTACTTATCAGGGGACATTACTTTTTATGCTTTAAGCCAGGACAAGTTATTTCAATTCTTCATCAGGGGACATTACTCTAAATGCCTTACTTTAAGCAAGCACAAGTTATTTCCCTTTTTATCAGGGGACATTACTCTAATTGCCTTACTTTAAGCCAGAACAAGTTATTTCCCTTTTCATCAGGGGACATTACTTTAAATGCCTTACTTTGAGGCAGAACAAGTAATTTCCCTTCTTAATCAGAGGACATCACTCTAAATGCCTTAGTTTCAGCCAGAACAAGTTATTTCCCTTTCTATTAGCGGACATTACTCTTAATGTCTTACTTTAAGCCAGAACAAGCTATTTCCCTTTTTATCAGGGGACATTACTCTAAATGTCTTTCTTTAAGCCAGAACAAGTTATCGCCCTTACTTATCAGGGGACATTACTCTTAATGCCTTATTTTAAGCCAGAACAAGTTATTTCCCTTTCTATCAGGGGACATTACTCTAATTGCCTTACTTTAAGCCAGAACAAGTTATTTCCCTTTTCATCAGGGGACATTACTTTAAATGCCTTACTTTGAGGCAGAACAAGTAATTTCCCTTCTTAATCAGAGTACATCACTCTAAATGCCTTTGTTTCAGCCAGAACAAGTTATTTCCCTTTCTATCAGGGGACATTACTCTAAATGTCTTACTTTAAGCCAGAACAAGTTATTTCCCTTTTTATCAGGGGACATTACTCTAAATGTCTTTCTTTTAACCAGAACACGTTATCTCCCTTACTTATTAGGGGACATTACTCTTAGTGCCTTATTTTAAGCCAGAACAAGTTATTTCTCTTTTCTATCAGGGGACATTACTCTTAATGCCTTACTTTAAGCAAGCACAAGTTATTTTCCTTTTTATCAGGGTACATTACTTTAAATGCCTTACTTTAAGCCAGAACAAGTTATCTCCTTACTTATCAGGGGACATTACGCTTGAAACTTTAAGCCAGGACAAGTTATTTCCCTTCTTCATGAGGGGACATTAATCTTGCCTTAATTAAAGCCAGAACAAGTTATCTCCCTTACTTATCAGGGGACATTACTTTTTATGCTTTAAGCCAGGACAAGTTATTTCCCTTCTTGATCAGGGGACATTACTCTAAATGCCTTACTTTAAGCAAGCACAAGTTATTTCCCTTTTTATCAGGGGACATTACTTTAAATGCCTTACTTTAAACCAGAACAAGTTATTTCCCTTTTTATCAGGGGACATTACTCTAAATGTCTTTCTTTAAGCAGAACATGTTATCTCCCTTACTTATCAGGGGACATTACTCTTAATGCCTTATTGTAGGCCAGAACAAGTTATTTCCCTTTTAATCAGGGGACATTACTCTAAATGACTTACTTTAAACCAGAACAAGTTATTTCCCTTTTTATCAGGGGACATTACTCTAAATGTTTTTCTTTAAGCCAGAACATTTTATCTCCCTTACTTATCAGGGGACATTACTCTTAGTGCCTTATTTTAGGCCAGAACAAGTTATTTCCTTTTTACTCAGGGGACATTACTCTAAATGTCTTTCTTTAAGCCAGAACACGTTATCTCCCTTACTTGTCAGGGGACATTACTCTTAGTGCCTTTTTTTAGGCCAGAACAAGTTATTCCTTTTTACTTAAGAGACATTACTCTAAATGTCTTTCTTTAAGCCAGAACAAGTTATCTCCCTTACTTATCAGGGGACATTACTCTTAGTGCCTTATTTTAAGCCAGAACAAGTTATTTCCCTTTTCTATCAGGGGACATTACCCTAAATGCCTTACTTTAAGCAAGCACAAGTTATTTCCCTTTTTATCAGGGGACATTACTTTAAATGCCTTACTTTAAGCCAGAACAAGTTATCTCCCTTACTTATCAGGGGACATTACTTTTTATGCTTTAAGCCAGGACAAGTTATTTCCCTTCTTGATCAGGGGACATTACTCTAAATGGTTTATTTAAAGCCAATTTATTTCCCTTTTTATCAGGGGACATTACTCTTGATGTCTTAGTTTATTCAAAAACAAGTTATTACCCTTACTTATCAGGGGACATAACTCTTCTTTACTTTAAACCAGAACAAGTTCTTTCCCTTCTTTATCAGAGGACATTTGTTTTAATTCCTTACTTTAAACCAGAACAAGTTCTTTCCCTTCTTAATCAGGGGACATTACTCTTAATTTTTTATGATAAGCCAGTACAAGTTATTTCCCTCGGTTTCCAGGGACATTACTCTTGATGCACTTTTAAGGCTGGAACAATTTATTTCTCTTAGTTATGGAGTTACTCCTATTTCAGGGGACATTACTTTTGATGCACTTTTTTAAGCTGCAACAAGTTATTTCCCTTAGTGTTACTCCTATTTCAGTAGTAGTTATTTCTCTTGGTTATGAAGGGACGACACTTGATTGAATGGTACAGTGCAGTACAGTACAGGTTATTTCTTACAGTTATCTTGTTCACTAAAAAAGCAGTTTTATGTTGGGTTATTTCCCTTATATCAGAGTACCCTATTTTGAGTTTCAAATCAGGACCTTGATCAGGCAACTATAATTTAGCTTCAGTTACCCAATCCAATAAATTACTTTTGTTTCTTTGATGACACTACTGCATTTCTTTTTAAGCCACGGCAAGTTACTTGCATCAGTAATCTGGGGACTTTTTAACTTCTAAGATTAATCTTCAATTTCTACTTTGTCTATTTTTTTTTCAATCTGTCAATAGGTCATTTTCAATCCATGTTCAGGATGTAACTATTGGAAATATAGGAACTGTCAACAGATTTTCAGGGCAATGAACAAAACTCTATTTTTATGTAAAGAATAAATACAAGTATAGGATTTAAGTATAGGAACTACTGTCCAGTCTGTATGTCACATAAATTTAATTCTTTTTACTTATCTAATTGCACCAATTTCTATCATGCCAAAAAGTTACAGAATTAGGGTCAGCTTAAAAAAACATAAAGGCAAGTTTTTTATACATGCAACAGTTACATTCTAACATGTTTAGTTGTTGGGAAATGTTTCTGCATTGATCAGTTTATGGTGAATAGGTTGGGAAAGGTAAGATGAAGATTTGTTACAACTTACAGAAAGCAAGGGGCTAATGTTCCTGAATGACCTCTGACAACCCACTCTGACTCTTCATGAGAGGAAGTTGACAGTTTCTAACACAATATACACATCTCTAAAATGAAGTGTTTTTTTCAAAAGACCTCTAGGACTGCAAGGGGCTGAGAACTGTCTAAAAGGGTGAAAGAAAACAAAACAACAAAACATGGCCATCATCTAGCTGTCTGTGCATCCAACTGTGCACTAGGAGGTTGGCTGAATCTTTCCATTCAGCAAGTGGTGGTCTAATGATTAGACTACCAAATCTAAGTGATAACCTTGCAGAATGACATTAAACTGGACGTGATGTACAAACACGGCATAAGATCAGAGGTTAAAGGTTTGAAACCCAGCAAAATATGATCTTGACAACATTACTTCTCTCATCATGAATTCTGGTTGGAACTCAAGCATGTTATTTTAACTATTTCACATTGTTACATAAGTTACACAAGTTACATAAACTTTCTCTATCATCAACGTTACATATACAGGTTTGAAAAAAATCTGTATCACTGTAAGACATTTTTACACTCAAGATAAATCTTAAAAGTTTTGCCTTAGTTGAGTTTCAGAGAGTCAAAAAACATAAGAATATATTTAAGTATGACAAAATCCACCCTAATTTCATTCAACAAATCAAACAAAGGTTTGTTTCATTCACACAAATTCTGCAACTGTAATGACAAACAACTCGAACTTAAACTCTTCTCGAGACTTAGTCATCATCACTGCCCAGAGGTCCATGGTTCAGGCTGAAAGTACACAAAATACAGTCCTCAGTATACTGTGTCTACATATATATCCTATGGTATGGCCTAAATGTAAATGTACTAATAATACTCAAGACTAGAAATGTGTCCATAAGACACAGATGCCCCCACTCAGCCCAAGAGTGGGGGCATAAAAATGTCCCTGGGATCACTATTGGCCCTGCCCGAGGGGTCACAAGTATTAAATAGCAGTATAGAAGAAAATCTTTAAAAAATCTTCTTGTCTGAAACCACAAGGTCTAGAATTTTAAAATTTGGCATGAAGCAAGCATTATCAAGCTTTTTCAAATTATTAAATTAGGTTAAAGGTCACAGAGGCTAAAATATAGCTAGCAATATGGCCACGAGATAGTCATACACACTGAATCATTAATAAGATTGGTTTAACAAAATGACAACTATAAGAAACCTGTTATGGTGTGAAGACTCAAAATACCGTCTCCACAATAAAGAATAAATCTATACGGGAAACCCCAGGTGCACAACTTCACATGCTGATCAACATTTCTGTAAAGTTTCTTGACTGTAAGTGCAGCTCTTTAGCAGGTAGGGGCGACACAAGTTGAAAACAAGAAATGTTTGTAAAACATTCATGCCCCCCAGCAGCACCTAATTGCTTGTGGTTGGGCCAAAGCATTCTCTAGTTATTGATCAGAAACCGTTTTTAGGATCAAGGTCCCTGTGGCCTTGACCTTTGACCTAATGACCTAAAAATCAATAGGGGTCATCTACTGGTGATGACCAACCAGCATACCAAGTTTGGTGAACCTAGGTCAAAGCATCCCCTAGTTATTGATCGGAAACCACTTTCAGGATGAAGGTCCCATGTGAGCTTGACCTTTGACCTAATGACCTCAAAATCAATAGGGGTCATCTACTGGTGATGACCAACCAGCATACCAAGTTTGGTGAACCTAGGTCAACGTGTTCTCTAGTTATTGATCGGAAACCGTTTTTAGGATGAAAGTCCCTGTGAGCTTGACCTTTGACCTAATGACCTCAAAGTCAATAGGGGTCATCAACTGGTGATGAGCAACTAGCATACCAAGTTTGGTGAAGCTATGTCAAAGCGTTTTCTAGTTATTGATCGGAAACCGTTTTTAGGATGAACGTCCCTGTAAGTTTGACCTTTGACCTAATGACCTCAAAATCAATAGGGGTCATCTACTGGTTATGACCAACCAGCACACCAAGTTTGGTGAACCTAGGTCAAAGCATCCTCTAGTTATTGATCGGAAACCGTTTTTAGGATGAAGGTCCCTGTGAGCTTGACCTTTGACCTAATAACCTCAAAATCAATAGAGATCATCTACTGGTGATGACCAACCAGCATACCAAGTTTGTTGAACCTAGGTCAAAGCATTCTCTAGTTATTGATCAGAAACGAAGTGTCTACTGACGGACCGACTGACATTTGCAAAACTATATGCCCCCTCATCTTCGATGGGGGGCATAATTACTACTTTTGACAAAGTTAGGGGCCATAACTCTAACAGTTCCAAACAAGAAATCGGAAGAACTGATGGATGCTCCCCGAATAAATGCCAATTCCAAAAGGGATATTGTTTAATATGTATTTTTTTTTTTAGTATGAAAAATAACAAAGGGCTATAACTTCTAAATTATGCAAAATAGAGTTACGGTTCTTGCACGCTGCATTTCTCCTCATACAGATCTATCTACCAATAAAGTTTCATGTTAATCTCTCTTTGTGAGATATGCCCCGGACAAAAAATATGTATGAGAAATTTCAAAAGGCAATAATTCAAAAACTAATAAAGCAAGAGTTATGGTTTTTGTGCACTGCACTGCTCATCAATGAGATCTATCTACTTATAAAGATTCAAGTTGATAACTCTTATACTTTGTGAGATATGCCCCGGACAAAAAATAAGTATGAGAAATTTCAAAGGGAAATAACTCAAAAATCAATAATGCAAGAGTTATGGTTCTTGTGCACTGCTCCTTAATGAGATATAACTACCTATGAAGTTTGGTCTTGATATCTCTCATAGTTTTTGTGTTATGCTCAGAACAAAATTATGACGGACAAACAGACAGACGGACGGACAAAGCGGCAACTATATGCTCGCCCTTTGGGGAGCATAATAAATCTTTATGGGAAACCCCAAGTGCACAACTTCACATGCTGATCAACATTCCTGTAAAGTTTCTTGACTGTAGGTGCAGAGCTTTTGCAGGAACAGGCGACACAAGTTGAAAATTACTATTTTTGACTAAGTAAGGGGCCATAACTCTAACAGTTCCAAATAAATCTATACGGTAAACCCCAGGTGCGCAACTTCACATGCTAATCAACATTCCTGTAAAGTTTCTTGACTCTAGCTCCAGTGCTTTTGGAGCTACAGGCGACACAACTTTTTGGGATGGATGGACAAGGGCAAATCTAAATGCCCCCCTAGAGTGGGGCATGAAAAAGCCATTTAATACAAAACATTCTAATAAGTGTACATATGTCCTATTATGTCCTAAACATTCACAGAAAAACAGGAACTAAGAACCTTTTCCCAGATGCACAGATGGTATTCAGTATGGCAGAACCTAAGAACCAAGGCATAAATGCAATGTCTTATAACAGTACAAGTGTATCTTCCTAATCATAATAACAAATTAAATGCATCTACCATTTGTAAATCATTTTAAAAATATTCATTGTCTTTCTCGTGTAACTTATTCCTGTTATACCAAAACATATCAATTTCTGCAGTCAGGAAGAACAAACATGGCTTTATGAGTAAAGCCTGATGTCCTAGTGTAACTAGAGTTATTGCTTAATGTTAGTCATACCCCCAACAGTGCTTAGACTGAATCTGGGTGCATTGGTGGAAAGGGAAATAAGTGTTTGGGAAGAACGTTACTAAAATAATATATATAATAACTGATGACAATAGGTAAGTCTAAGTTTACTTGATAAATGAAGAAGACAAAAATCCGCTAGGACGGCAAAAAAGAGAAACTATACCATCAGTGATCACATGTGTCGCCTGATGAAAGCCAATTAAACAGTAGTATTGAGAGGTGATTGGACAGTTTGTAGGCTAAAACGCATTTTTTTATTCAAGGGCCATAACTCAGCCAAAAATCATTCAACCGAAAAACCTGTAAGACATGCACAAGTACTTGAGGAACAAAACAATCCTGTAACATTTCATTTAAATTGCTTTAGTAGTATAAGAGAAGTAGTCCTGACATACTTTAAAAATAAAAATCACTGAAGGGCCATAACTCTGACAAAAATCACTGAACTGTAAAATGCTGACGATAAGCACAACTAGACTTGGTACTGATCATTCCTTTTAAGTTTGGATGAAATCGCACCAGTAGTTTCTGAGGAGAAGTCAGGACAAGTTTTGTGATGGACAGACAGACGGACGGACAGACAGACAGATGATGTGGAAGTGATCTCAATATGTCATGGCTTCTTTTTAGCATGTCGCAGCTACTGTGAAGCCTGCAACACAAAATTCATTATTTGGCTAAAATGCCTTTTTCATTCAAGGGCCATAACTCAGCCAAAAATCATTCAACCGAAAAACCCGTTAGATATGCGCAAGTTCTTGAGGAACAAAACAATCCTGTAAAATTTAATTCAAATTGCGTTATTAGTATAAGAGAAGTAGTCCGGACAAACTTTAAAAATAAAATTCATAAAAGGGGCATAACTCTCACAAAAAATCATTGGACTGGAAAATGCCGACGATATGCACAATTAGACTTGGTACTGATCATTCCTGTAAAGTTTGGATGAAATCGCACTAGTAGTTTCTGAGGAGTAGTCCGGACAATTTTGTGACAGACGGACGGACGGACGGAGAAGTGATCCCTATATGTCGCGGCTACTTCGTAGCAGGCGACACAACCAGGCAGGGAAAATTACCAACAAAATTTCTGACTTCTTGTCAAAGCATGCAGAAAGCACAAAAATATTATCTGAACTTTAAATCCTAGGGAAAACAGTAAGAATAGGTCAATTTCTAAATGAAGGGGAATAATTGTCAAAATAAAAGCAAGAGTTATCATACTTGACGCTGGGACTTTTAAACCTTGTGAGGTTCAGTGATCAAATAGGAAATTAATTAAATTGTACACTGTGGTAACTTATATTGTTTAACCTTGTGTAAATTTATGGATTGTAAGGTGAAATGCGGTAACTTAAAAAGAGCTATCAGAATAACTCTGCTGCACACCCCCAACCCCAACTCCATAGATGCAGTAATTCCACAGCTCAAAAAGATGCTGATTCAACTTGAAGAACCTGCCATTTAAGTTCGATGATTCTGCCTTTAGTATTTCTCGAGTTATTGACTGGATATCACTAATATAGATCAGATCACTGTGACCTTGACCTTTGATGCAGCAGCCTATAAAACATACATCATCTACTACAATACCAACTATAAATTTGGACATTCCTAGGTTTTTGAGTAAACAGAAACTGTTAAAGGTGCAAGCACGTGTGTGTTGGATCTTTGATGCAGTGAGCCCAAAAGCCATACGGGCCATCTACTCATATGATGAACAAAATTCACTCAAATGATAACAAGATAAACTACCAGCTTTCTTAACTGAAATACTACTGTAGGGCATTAGAAGAAAATACAAGAGGCCCTTGATGGCCCTACATCACTCACCTAAGTACTATTCCAGTGACCAAGTTTTTGACCTGCGATGACCCATATTCAAGCTTGACCTAGAAATTACCAGGACAAATACCCTGACTAAAAATCATATCTGAATTCAAAATGTGGCTTATAGAGTGCCTACAAGATTAATTTTCCTTAGATCTAAGACTTGTTTTTTTTACCCCAGAGCCTGAATAGACATCATCAACACAAACATTTTCACTAGAAATCCTGATGACTAACTTTAAAATGTCACTTTTAGAGTGTAAACAAGGTTTTTATTTGACCTACACCAGTGACTTAGTTTCTGAACCCCAGGTGACTCATAATCAAACTTGACCTAGAAATCATCAACACAAATCAACTCAAACACCTGGACTAAAAATCATGATGACTGACTTCAAAATGTGGCTTCTAGAGCTTTAACAGAATTTTCCTGGATTAAGTCAGTGGCTTACTTTTATTATTACAGATGACCAATACTCAAACTCCACTAGCAAATCACCAAGACAAACATTTTGACCAAAAATAATTAATTCAAAATGTGGCCTGTAGATTGTTAACATGGTTTTCTTTAGAACTGGCCTGGTGACCTAGTTTCTGTTCCTACATAACCCAGTTCTGAACTTGACATATCAGCAAGGCAAACACTCTGAGAAAGTTTCACTAAGATCTGATCAAAAAATGTAAACAATGTAAATTGTTGATTTCCATGAGAGACGACAGACAAATGGACCATCAGAGCATCACTCAAGTGTATTAAAAAGCAAACTATCACACTAGACTTTACAGTGAAGTCTTACCTGGACTATGCTGTTATTCTCATCATTGTTCTTATACTTTTTCAAGTTGAACTCTGTGTGAGCAATGACATATGGTAGTATATCCACTCGCTGCACTAAAACAATGGGCCTCCACATACTAAAATGTTTGACAACAAGTACGAATCAATATCAAGTATATAGTAGAGCTTCCATTTGAATATATCAAAATTGTAAGATATATCAAACTTTTCCTTACGTCCAAATTTATTTCCTAATTTAATCATTCTGACAATCTGTACATAAGGTTTTTGATATGTGAAAATATTTTTCTCTTCAAGAATTACATATTAAAAGAATCAAATCTGCCACACATCAAGGGGTTTCATTAAGTTTCTGAGTTGGAGGGAGTACATGTAAAGTAAGTGGGTGATTTGCTGCCAGTTTGTTATAAATTAAGCCTGATTTTAAGAAAAGTATCTCAAAATAGCAGGGGAAAATACCCGCCTTCCGCCTCTTAATGGAAGCCCTGCATATCCAACAAATTTCTTATATTCTGTACAAGAATTTTGAGCTGTTATCACACTCCTGTGACAGTAGCTGTGTGCATAGATGTTAACAGAGATGACTCACTTAAAATAATTAAAAGCTTTTTATACATCTTACAAGTCTAATCAATACAATGTCATATCATTTTGTAATTTAGCATGTTAAAATTCAAAGGACAAAATCTTTAGTTTTCTTTTTTTTTTCTCCAAATGATTTTGAATATTAAAACAGTAACAAGAAACGTGTCACAGACACAAATGCCCCCGAAACACTGTCCTGGTCACAGTCAAGGTAGCTTACTAATAATAAGGAAGTTATGGCCAATGTTTAAGTTTTTGGAGAATTGGACCTTCAAGGTGAAGGTCATTCAGAGGTCAAGATCAAATAAATACTTCAGTGGGAAGGTGTTGTTCAAAGGGGTGTTGTGTCCAAGTATGAAGTAAATCCACTTAATAATAAGGAAGTTATGGCCAATGTTAAAGTTTTCGGACAGAATGATGGATGAACTGTTCAAGAACTATATGCCTCCCTTCAGGGGCATAAAAAATATAGTATATTCACATCCATCTTATACCCTAAAGCTCCTTTCACATTGCATAGTTGCAACACGTTGGCTGGGATCATATAAAGTATTTGAGTATTATTCATGGTCTTTTACATTCCTGCAAACTGGGAGGCCTATTTGGAAATTTAGAATACTACTATTTTTTTTTATGAACAAATGGATTATTAGGCAAATAATGCTCATTGTCTTTATCTATATTTCAATTTTGATAGCATGCAATTAAGAACAAAGCTTTAAACAATAAAGAAAAGATGTATGATATTTTCAAGTTAACGTGATTACAAAGGTAATACGATTACCACGTATTACAACCAAAATGATAAAGTGAATAATTTCAGTTTTTATTAGCAAGTTTTCACAAACGTAATTCTTTTTTAGGAAAATATATTGAGTAAGACATTATAGTTTGTAATCAGCTTACTTTTACATCATCTTGCTCAATAGTGAAAACTTAACTTTTTTTTTCATTAAAGAATTAAAATTTCACAAGAATAAGATGTACATGAATATATACCTCAAAAATGTAGTTCTAAACATTTTGACTTTGATTAAGGAAATGACTCTCAACTAAGTATCAAATATAATTATCAAAATGTTCAGTAATTTAAACAAGTTTCTAAGTTTCAAACTTATGATTAAAATTCATAAAAAATTCATATTTCTGATAAACAGAATCCTGGCAGACAATTTTGCTAGAGACAATGTGAAGCAGTTCTTATACTATATAGCAAACACAAAAAGAACAAGCAAAAATGACAAAGGGAGATTATTCAAAATGTAAGTGAGCTGGAGTAACAGTTCTTGTGCATTGCACTCCGCCTCATCAGTAACAACCTATATTTCAAGTTTGAAGCCAATCCTATATATACTTTGTGAGAAAATGGCCAGACAAGGAAAACTGAAAAGGGGAGATAACTCAAGAATTAGCATGGCTACAGTAATGGTTCTTGTGCACTGCACTTCATCTCATTGCCATCAAGCTATATTCCAAGTTTGAAGTCAATGCCTTGTCCACTTTTGGAGTTATGCTCCGGAAAAAATAGGGATGGACTGACAGACTGACGGATGATTCAATTACTATATGCCTCCCTTTGGGGTCATAAAAATCTCTTTGCACAAAAAAAAACTGTAGTTTTTGTAGTTTACATTACTCAGACATGAATATAAGACTTGCTGAAATGATAATTAACAGTCCTTTAAATTCAAACTCATCGAAGCTACACTGTATTTCACATGAAGCTTTCGATAAAGTAAAATTTAAGTACACAAACATTAATAGCAAGTTTCTTACAGAGAGTTAAGTGAACAAATCGAATCCATTTTAAAATCTTTGCTAATCATAAATATTAAAATTATTTCTCTTCTCATTCTTGAAGTCATTTTCAGATAACTATATGATCTTTGCACAATTCCATATTTTAACTACTTCTTTTAAACAATACCAAAAAATAACAAAGTGCATCAAAAATTTAGATATGAATATGTGGTATCAGTATACTGCACATACCACATAAATCTGCAAGACTTATGAATAAGACAAAATTAAAATTGAAAAGGGACTAAGCCAGTACCTTAATATTTTCCAACAGAAACATAAAGCTTTCTGGATGTGTCAGAGACAGTGACTATGAGGGCAGATGTAGCCGGCAATCACTGGTCCTGATTATCCTTGGTGGTCAGACTTGTGACTCCATTTCTAACACAAGATGTGGATGTGACCATTGAATGCAACCATCTGCATCTTAGAGCTTGTTTTTCTGCCACCATATCTCCTGATTGCTGTAATCTGAAAACAATATTTCCAAAATAGCTCTGAATCACTCATCTGAGGACAACTGCTCACATGAACATCTTTTTTTAGTTTTTTGTAAATGCCTCAAAGTAAACGAGGGCCATAATGGCACTGGATTGCTCACCTGCATTCTTTGGCTGTCGGTCAGCTGTTGAGCAATCATCAGAAGCAAAATAACAGGTTCTGAATTGAAGATTTTCAAATATCTTATATTCTATAAAAATAGAAACCTGAAGTGGACCAAGGGAAATTTTCTGAACAAGCCGAGTATGTATCAACTATACAATGCTACATAAAACAAGAGGGCCATGATGGCCCTGTATCGCTCACCTGAGTATGACTGCTTTTAACAAAATTGCTATGGACTTGGTTAATTGACCCCAGATGACCCATATTCGAACTTGAGCTAGAAATTATCGAAACAATCTCTCTGACTAATTTCCAGGATATTTGGACTGAAAAAGTAGCCTCTAGAGTGTTAACAAGGTTTTTCGATATTTGGGCTCTGTGACCTAGTTTTTGACCCCAGATAACCCATATCCAAACTTGAGCTACAAATCATCAAAAAACCTTTCTGAGAAATTTTCAGGACATTTGGACTGAAAATGTAGCCTCTACAGTGTTTACAAAGTTTTCGATATTTGGGCTCTGTGACCTAGTTTTCTACTCCAGATGATCCATATTCGAACTTGAGCTAGAAACCATAGAATTAGGCTTTCTGACAAATTTCCAGCTTATTAGGAATTAGAATGTTACCTCTAGAGTGTTAACAAGGTTTTTCCATATTTGGGCTCTGTGACAAAGTTTTTGACCCAAGATGACCCATACTCCAATTTGAGCTAGAAATCATCAAAAAAAACCTGTCTGACAAATTTCCAGGATATTTGGACTGAAAATGTAACCTCTGGAGTGTTAAAAATGTTTTTACATATTTGGGCCATGTGACCTAGTTTTTGACACCAGATGACCCATATCCAAATTTGAGCTAGAAATCATTGAAACAACCTTCCTGACAAATTTCAAGGACATTTGGACGAAAATGTAACCTCTAGAGCATTAATAAGGTTTTTGTACTTTCGGGCTTGTGACCTAGTTTTTGACCCCAGATAACCTATATTCCAAACTGAGCTAGAAATCACTGAAACAATCTTTCTGACAAATTCCAGATTATTAAAACTGAAAGTGTTACCTCTAGAATGTTAACAAGGTTTTTCCATATTTGAGCTCTGTGACCTAGTTTTTGACACCAGATGACCCATATTCAAAATGACCTAGAAATCCTCAAGGCAACCTTTCTGACAAATCTCCAGATTATTTGGGCTAAAATGTGACATCTAGAGTGTTAACAAGATTTTTCCATATTTGGTCTCTGTGACCTAGTTTTTGAACCCAGATGACCCATATTTGAACTTGTGCTAGAAATCTTAGAAGCAACCTTTCTGACAAATTTCCAGATTATTTGGGCTGAAAATGTAACCTCTAGAGTGTTAACAAGAATGTTCTATTTTTGGGCTCTGTGACCTAGTTTTTGACCCCAGATGACCCATATTCGAAGCTGAGCTAGAAATCATAGAAGCAACCTTTCTGACAAATTTCCAGTTAATTTGGGCTGAAAATGTAACCTCTAGAGTGTTAACAAGAATGTTCTATTTTTGGGCTCTGTGACCTAGTTTTTGACCCCAGATGACCCATATTCGAAGCTGAGCTAGAAAAAAATAGAAGCAACCTTTCTGACAAATTTCCAGATTATTTGGGCTGAAAATGTAATCTCTAGAGTGTTAACAAGATTTTTCTATTTTTGGGCTCCGTGACCTAGTTTCTGACCCCAGATGACCCATATTCGAACTTGTCCGAGTAATTATTGGGACAAACATCCTGACCAAGTTTCATGACAATTGGAGCAAAAATGTGACCAGAAGAGTGTTAACGAACTAAGTGTGAATGGACGGACGGACGATGGACATTCATCGATCCTAATAGCTCACCCTGAGCCAGCTTAGGTGAGCTAAAAAGGCTTAATGCCAGATTTCAGAATTCTGTTCCTTGTGGTTTCAGAGAAGAAGAATTTTAAAGATTTTCCTCCATATTTCTATGTAAACCATGTGACCCCTATGGCAGGTTCAATGGTAACCACAGGAACATATTTTAACATTCTTGGCAGAGGTCCACTAAATAATGATAAAGATCAAATTTCAGAAATATCAGCCACAACTTCTGACAAGAAGATTTCTATAGAGTTTCCCCATATTAGTGAATATAAAACATCTGCCCCCATGGGCAGAGCAAAAAATATTACCAGGGGCAAAGTTTTAGCAGTTTTGGTAGGGTCCACTTGAAAGTGCTTCATGTCAAATTTCAGACACGGTTTCTGTTTATAATGTAAACAATGTAACATAAATTTGATTATGATGGCAAGAAATAAACAAGAGGAACAAATGCTCCTAGGTAGCTCCCCTGAAAATGGGCTAGCTAGTGTCAGATGAAAGAAACTAGGGAATGCTACACCATAAATATCTCTAAGCTAAAGGCCTTTAACATTCTGGCAAGAAGTTTTTTGGTCTTTTTTTCTACTTTTTCCTATAAAACTTTATGTAAAACCTTATGACTGCTGGAACTGTGACAATTTTGACCCAGGAGCCATGATATGAATCATATTCCTAGAGGTCCACTGTACTGTGCCACACAGCAAATATCTAAACTCCAGGCCTTATGATTTCTGCGAAAGATTTTTGAAGTTTTTTCCTTTATAGGTTTATGTGAAACGAAGTGACCCCTGGGGTGGGGCCAGTTCTGACCCCAATAAAATGAATGGTTAGATTTTGCTAGAGGTCTGAGGCAGGGTCAATTTTCACCAAAGGGCCACCAATTAAATATATTAACTTCAAAAAAGGAAATAAGAAACAAAAATACAAAAGCCTTTCAAATTGCATTGTCAGAAACGCACGTTGGATCCATTCCGTTTCACTCTATTTATCTACCGTGGGACAATTGGCTGGTAAAATTTCGTACTTATGAATAATTCATTACCTACTTTCATTGGTTTCCGCAAGATTTCCCTTGCAGAATCTCAGCCAATGAAATTACTTGTTACAATTTGCCTTCCGCGCCTATGTTTAAATCCTGGGAAATACGTCTATTTTAAGTAACTTGTCATTATGCCTACTCTCCACGCTGAAGAGTATCTATTTGTAATGCAGCATCTCATTCGACGAAGAGTTACACCCCTTTGCTAATAAATATTCATGAAAACGAATAATCAGCAGTCAATTATCCCACGGTACATAATGTAGTTGTGCGGTCACCGCCGATGTTCAAATTGGTAAATAATCAAAAGGCTATTTATTTTCTTTTTCTAAGAAATATTATCATTTTTAGTTTTCTAAAGTTTTGTGAAACAAATATAACAGCAAAAACTTTTAAAGGTCTGTTTTTTTTAATCTTCCTTTCAGTCTGAGGAAGCACTGAATAATGTACCTAGAAAGTGATGCTTTTATAAACATGGAAAGTTTCTTTGACTAACTTAGCCTTGGTATGATGAGAAGACATTTGCATTCGGCAGAAACTATCCAAATTCAGCCAACAAGTCTTCCTGGTTCTGGAAAAGCTTGGTTACTTGTTCTTACACCTCTGCTTCGGTCAGATCCTTGTGTCCTGGAGGGCAGAATGAAGCCTGAAAATGGAAGAAAAGCAGATGATGAACACCTAATATTACAAACTTTTTGTTTGTGTATTCAATATATCCCTTAATTATTAATTTTGTCAGGAACATATATATATATATATATATAAGGCATCATTGTAATATGTTTTTTTGTGTTTTTTTTTTTTTTAGTGGGGCTAATTTTGACCCCAGGGACATATGAAAAATCTCTTAAGAGATCTGCTAGAGGATGCCTCACATAAAAATACAAAGCTCTGTGTCGAATGGTTTTAGAGAAGAGGATATTCGAATCTTTTCCTATATAACTATGTATAAGCCCCAGGGTAGGCCATATTGACCCTGGGACCATGATTTGAACAGAGGTCCACTAGATAATGTTACACACCAAATATTAAAACTGTAAACCTTATGGTTTATAAGTAATCAGCAATATTAATGTTCTTACTGGACACCACCAATGCCGATGATGACAACTCAGTGACCATAATAGCTTGACTTTTTCATTCTTCAAAAACAGACGTGCTAAAAATGACTGAATACCTGAATATATTTTCCGACTAGGATTTGTTTGGATGCAGGCTGTTGTCCGCACATACAGTTGGTTTACGCTGACTGGATGTTGTTAAGAGTTACTCTCATCTCCTTGTAGGAATTCTGCAAGCACAATTAGAATAATTACAGTTCCTTTGATCATATACCTCTTACACCTAATATGCCATAACATGTAAATGTCTGCTCTAGTTTCAACTTTGCATACAAAGGGAGACAACTGTTCTGGAAATTACAAACCAGTGTAACAAGATTCTAGCACAATAAACAATATCCAACCAAGATAATTTACAAGAAACTGAGCCAAATTTCAGAAAGATCCTTTCAATGGTAAGTAAACTTTAATCCTTACAAAACAGTTTCAAACCTTACCAAACAGAACTTTTACAAACTGGACGTCAAAGGCCACCAAAGATCACTTAAATCAAATCAAATGATCAAATGTTCCCCTACATAATCATATGTTCCATTTGTAGTTTTGCTATCCTGCTGGGTTTTTTTTCTGTACCATCATTTATCAAGAGAAATTTAATACCGTCATCTCTAACATACCATGGTCATGACATCTAGGAAGCTCCATGAGGGATTTAATTGCTGGAAGCTACTGCCATACATAAAGGAACTTGCTGATGAGCTGGTACCTGTCATTCAACTTGTAAAGGAAGACAATGGCTGGTTTCCAAGAATTACTTTTTTTTAACAACTTCTTATTCTGTATCAAATAGGTCTGGTTCAAAGACCATTCAGTCTACACCTGTTCAAAAGAAAAAAAAGTTTTGTTTAATGACTAACTAAAAAGACAGATGAACCGGAACAAATCAAGAACTAAGAATTTTGAATCATATGAAATGTCATTAAAATCTAGTTAATACTTTGACAGTAATTTGTTTACAATTACCTTGCAGCACACCGTGTAGTACAGAGCTTTTATCTACGACTGACTGATATCGGATACCTGTTAAGAATGCTGAGACAAAGGGGAAAGTGCAAGACATCTTTACTTGGTATTTATCCTCCCATTGCACTCTCATTTTATATTTCAGAAATTCATGAAAAATCTTAAAATGTACATCATTTAAAATTCTCTCACAGGTGCTTTATTAAATTTTCTGTTTGGATTTTTAAATTTACCCTAAGTTATTGTGATGAAAATTTCAATACTTTTTATTTCTTATTAACTTTGCTGCATGTTACGTGCTTACTTAATGGAAGTTAAGATGGTAATTATGTGAAAAATTGTGATATTCAATATGCAAATTTCCAGTACTGGATTACCTCTCAATAGCCTCAATATCTCTGTCAAGTTTTATCAGATATTAGCAAGTGGTTAAGGAGGGGATGTTGCTCAAAGCAAAAAGATGACAACGCATGCTGGACATGGGACCATTGTATAAAATGTACCTTTTCTGTCAAAGATTAATAAAAGACTTTTTTTTCAAATTCTGGTATCTTTTTCAGTGAGAGATTGCATCTACAACTGACTGAAACAGAACATCTTTTAAGAATGTTACGACAAAGGAAGAAGTGTGAGAGGTCTATATTTCTGACACTGAATGTTTTGATAAACAAACTGTTCTGTGTTTTTTACATTCTAAAAGAAACTTCTTAAAGGTAATCAGGTTTGCACATAAACTTGACCTTCATAATGAAATTTTCTTCAATAAACTGTATCTTACTGTTTTCATTTTGATTTTGCAGCAACAACTTAAGCTAGTCAGTTTTTGTTGAAATAAAGCTGATATTTATCTGTGTAACCTCTTGCTTTATATACTGCCCAGATGTAGTTCAATGATGCATTCTCACCTTGATGTTTGATGTTTGATGAGGAAAAGTGCTCATGCAATATGTCATCTGCCCATGGTGATGGTTTCCACAAAATAATGTACACTCTTCTTCTTCTAACACAAAACTAAACCTGGCATTCTTTCCAATCACGTATTCACATTTGGTTACATGAATAATACAGCCACTCCAAAATAGATCTATGGCAGCCACTAAACATGCCCAGTTCCTGAAGTAAAATGAAAATAACAATGTATACATTGACAATCACATAACCAATTTAGAAATAATTAAATGGTAGTTCTAAAACAAGAGGGTCATAATGGCCCTGGATCACTCACCTGACTACTTTGGCTAAGGGGCTGTTGTTGAGCAAACATCAGAAGCAAAATAACAGGTTTTGAATTGAAGATTTTGGATGATCAAATATTTGATACAGAATCCTTGAGCATGGCCAATTTTGACCCAGGGGACAAATTTGAATTTTGAACAAATTTGGTACATACAAAAGACCTAACCTTTAAGGAATAGTTTCAGACAAGAAGACATTTAAGTCTTTCCTATAAAGGCCTCTGTAAAATCAAGTGACCCAGAGGCAGAGCCACTCCAGGGACATAATAACTTGAACAAACTTGGTAGAGGTCCACTAGACAATGCAACATACAAAATATCTAACTTCTAACACATATGGTTTCAGACAAGAATAATTTGAACAAACTTGGCAGAGGTCCACTATATGAAGCTTTAAGTCAAATTACAAAACTCTAGGTCTTGTGGTTTCAGACAAGATTTTTAAAAATTTTCTTCTGTATTTCTATGTAAAACATGTGACCCACTGAGCAGGACTCATAGTGACCCTAAAGACATGATTTGAACAAACTGGATACAGCTACACTAGACAATACTTCATGAAAAATTTCAAATCTCTAGGCCTTGTGGTTTCAGACAAGAAAATTTTTAAAGAATTGTCCTCTATATTTTCTATGTAAAACTTGTGACCCCTCAGGTGGGGCCAAGTGACCCCAGTGACTTAATATGAACAAACTTGGTAGAGGTCCACTAGACAATGCTACACACCAAATTTCAGACCTCTGAGTTTAGCAATTTTAGACATAAGGTTTTTAAAGTTATTTCATTCTTGTTGCCATATCAACCAGAGTTCATGGAATAAAGCTTTTTTTAAACAACTTTGGTAGATCTTCCAAGGAATATTCCAGGCAAGTTTCATCAAAGTTGGTTTAGTGGTATAGGAGGAGAAGCCATTTATGTCAAATCAATTAATAAAGGCTCTGTGACAAAAGATAGAAAAAACTTTTTTTTAGCTTTTATGACCTTGACCCAGTGACCTCAAACTCCACATAAATGTAGAGGTCCTACATAACAAATATCCCAGATATCAATCAATAAATGAAGCTCTATGCAGAAATGACAAAACTCTATTTTCAGCTTCTGTGACCTTGAACTTGACCCAAGTGAATGAGAGATACATCCAAGGTGCCTATAAACCAAATATCTAAGATCTCTGTCAATAAATTAAGGCTCTATGACAAAAACTTGAAAAGTCTATTTTTAGCCTTGCTGACCCAAAAGCAGGGCCAATTTTGACCCCAGGGCCAAGATTTGATCAAACTTGGTAGAGTTCTACTAGGCTATATAATACATCAAATATCTTAACATTAGGCCTTGTGGTTTACTGACAAGTAGATTTTTTTTCTATTCAAGTCTTTACAAAAATCAAGTGACCTCTGGGGTGGGGTCAGTTTTGACCACAAGAGCATCATTTGATCAATCTTGGTTGAGGACTTCTAGATGATGCTTCATCCAAGATATCTAAACATTAAGCCTTCTGGTTTCATAAATGAAGACTTTCAAAGATTTCCCTGTACAAGCCTATATTAAATCAAGTGACCCCTGAGGCGGAGCCATTTATGACCCCAGTGGCAAAATTTGAACAGTTTGTAGAGGAGCTCTAGGAGAATCTGTATGCCAAATATCAAAGCATAGTAATTTCAGAGACGAAGATTTTTCAAGTTTTTCCATACATATGCCTCTATATAAACAAGTGACCCCTAGGGCAGGATCAATTTTGATGGTAGGGACATAATTTGAACAATTGTGCTAGAGGTGCACTAGACAATAATTTGTGCAAAATTTTAGAACTTTGGGCTTTGTGATTTCAGAGAAGATTCCTGAAGTTTTTCATATATATTTCTATGTAAAACATGTGACCCCTAGGGTGTGGCCAATTTTGACCCCAAGACATAATTTGAACAACTTTGGTAGAGGACCTCTTGATAACACACCATGCCAAATATCTTTGCTCTAGGCCTCGTGGTTTCAAACAAAATCTTTCTTTTGGTTGCCATAGCAACCAGAGTCCTGCATAGAACTGAATTCTTTGAACAACTTTGGTAGAGCTTCATGCAAGAAACATCCCTGCCAAGTTTCATAATTTTGGTCAAGTGGTTTCAGAGGAGATGACGTTTCAATCAAAATGATTACACACTTAAGAACGAACTCACTAACGCACAACAATGGGGAACAGACAACATGCAATCACAATAGCTCACATAAGCATGTTGTGCTCAGGTGAGCTAAATACCAAGTTACCACTGGAGCAAGGTTAATTCTGATCAAGGGGCCACATTTTGTAAAAATTTGGTAGAAGTCTGCTTGTCAATAGTACACACAAAATATCTAAACACTGGCCTATTGTTTCTGACAATAAGATTTTTTAAGTTTTGCCTATACAAGTCTATGTAAAATCAAGTGACCCTTTGGGTGGGGCAAATTCTGACTCAAAAGCAATGATTTATATATTTTTGCTACAAAGTATATAAGCTGTAAGCTTTGTGGGTTCAGACAAGAAGAATTTTAAATCTTATTTCCAATGTTACTGGCTTTTGTCATTTTTATGAAAATGACATAACCTATTTTTGCTTGTTACACCTTATTTATTCAAAAGATAAAACATTTTCATATCAAAGCTTATTATATTGTGCTGAATCCAAATTTGTTGCTCTTAACATTTTCCAAAGGCAGGTGAGCAAGTGTCTTTTTTTCTCTCTGGGGCATTTTAGCATATTCTTCACAAAACACCGGACATTGTTCCACTTTGCAAACAGTTTGACTGGTTACTGCACTGGTCTTAGTCCTTTAAAATAATTAATAAAACAGGGTCAAAAAATTGTGGCAAGCAGTCAATTAACAACAGTAGTATGTTCAATCACATTATATTTTTTTTTTAAACATAGCACCATCAAGTTACAGTTATCAGACAAATTACCAAACCTAAAAATTTTAAGAAAGCCAAGCATTAGGAATAAAATAAAAGTTTAAATGTAGTTTACCAGATGGCAAGAGGAGGTAAATGTATATAGTCAATCAGAACAAATGAATTTTGCGTTTTATGGCCCGTCGACAACTACGGTCATTTTGGGCGCAAATAATATTGTATAAAAAAGAACTAATAAGTAACTATTTTAAAAATTGTTAAAAAGTTGCAATGATGTAAAGTTCAAAAGTTGTCGATAGCATGTAAAATATGATGTAGTTAAAAGTTCCATACGTAAAAAATAAAATTATTATATCTTGTTAAAAATGATGATATCTTTTAAAAATTTAAAGATTAGGTCTGACAGAACAGAATTAAACAGCTCATACATGTTTTGTACATGGAAATATTTATTTCATATTTGAACAAAGTCCACACTGTCAATAAAAACAGTGTTTAACTGTATAGTGAATCAGACTTTCAGCAAACAGTTCATTTGTCAGAAAATCATCAACCTGAATCATTATCCTTACTGTTTAATTAATCGTGTATATGATTATCAGATTCTCTAAATCTTAAATGCTTCTCCTAAACTTAGAACTTAAATCTTGTTATGGTTCACATAAACATTTTTTAAAAGACCTAAAACAGATTTTTTAAAAAACTGTGAAAGTTCTTAACTGAGAAAAATTATGATAATTATATCAAAACTGACTTATAAATTTTATACTATTAAATATGTTTGTTTTATACTGTTTAACAAACTGTGAACATCTGTTTGTCCAACCTTAAAATGTTAACTCACAGTATAAGCCTTAACTTAAAAATTTAATTTAGCATAACTTGAAAATGAAAACAATACAAAAAATAAAGAAATGAACAAATTACAAGTACGTTATTAGATGCTTGGAGGAACACTGGATTTAAATAAAACAGGTAACACTGGAACACAAGAATCACGAAAAAAAGATTCGGACATAGAGAGTTCACAATATCCTGCCTATTATAGGTTACATCTTGCTGGTACACCCAATGTCTTCTTGCAGAACTGTCTAAGGCAGGCCTTGAATCTGAAAGAAACCCAAACTGATTAGAACACTGACCTAAAGGACAAGGACCCAGGCAGTCCTACAGGGAAACACTCACAGATGATTACGGACAAAGAGATGAACACAATAACAGCTGCAAGACCCTCAACCTGAAATAAAAACAAATCCTGTCTTGGCCATCCCCATATCTCTCAACACACCCAGAACAACCATACTCCATCCACCCCGCCAGCACAGGGCAGCAGAAAGGCCATCCCAATACGACTCCCTCTTGCGGGCATATAGACACTGGATCCCTCGATGGTGTCGACAGTTGGTAGTCTCAATCAATGAAGCTGGCACTCAGACAGGCCTTGAATCTGAAAGAGTGCAAAATCCTGCCTGTACTCTGAGGAGACATCATCTCAACCCACAGCCAGGAAATACAGACAGGATAAAAATATTAGTCCACTAACCCAGTTATAGCATTGAAAGGACAACAGTTCTAATTAAAGACCCATAACTCTGAGCATGATAAACTAAGCATAACTGAAAACTGATTCAGCTTGAAAACAACGAAAATATTCAAACTGCTTTGTAACCTTTATACTTCTGAAAAACTATGACCATTATTTTTACAATTGGTTAAGGCTTATACTGTGATACATTTTCTTTCTATAAACCTTAAAAGAAATGTATATGTCTTTTATATTAAAGTTTATTAACTGAAAATGATTTTACTCTGAAGTTTGACCTTGATTTTAAAATTCATCAACAAGAGGGCCATGATGGCCCTGTATTGCTCACCTGAGTATGACTGCTTTAATCTCTTTGACAAATTTCAAGGTTATTTGTACAGAAAATGTTACCTCTAAAGTGTTAACAAGGTTTTTCCATATTTGGGCTCTATGACCTACCTAGTTTTTTAACCTAGATGTCCCATATTCGAACTTGAGCTAGAAATTATCGAAACAATCTCTCTGACAAATTTTCAGGATATTTGGAAAAAATAGCCTCTAGAGTGTTAACAAGGGTTTTCAATATTTAGGCTCTGTGCCCTAGTTTTTGACCCCAGATAAGCCATATCCAAACTTGAGCTACAAATCATCAATACAACCTTTCTGACAAATTTCCAGGACATTTGGAACGAAAATGTAGCCTCTAGAGTGTTTACAAAGTTTTTCAAAATTTGGGCTCTGTGACCTAGATGTTTTGACTCCAGATGACCCATATTCAAACTTGACCTAGAAACCATAGAATTAGGCTTTCTGACAAATTTCCAGCTTATTTGGAATTAAAATGTTACCTCTAGAGTGTTAACAAGGTTTTTCCATATTTGGGCTCTGTGACATAGTTTTTGACCCAAGATGACCCATACTCCAACTTGAGCTAGAAATCATCAAGAAAACCTGTATGACAAATTTCCAGGATATTTGGACTGAAAATGTAACCTCTGGAGTGTTAAAAAGTTTTTTACATATTTGGACCATGTGACCTAGTTTTTGATCCCAGATAACCCATATCCAAATTTGAGCTAGAAATCATTGAAACAATCTTTCTGACAAAGTTCAAGGACATTTGGACTAAAAATGTAACCTCTAGAGCATTAACAAGGTTTTTCTACTTTTGGGCTCTGTGACCTTGTTTGTGACTCCAGATGACCCATATTCGAACTTGATCTAGAAATCCTCAAGGCAACCTTTCTGACAAGTTTCCATATTATTTGGGCTAAAAATGTAACCTCTAGAATGTTAACAAGGTTTTTCCATATTTGGACTCTGTGACCTAGTTTGTGACCCCAGATGACCCATATTTGAACTTGATCTAGAAATTTTCAAAGCAACCTTTCTGACAAATTTCCAGATTATTTAATTGGGCTGAAAATGTAACCTCTAGAGTGTTAACAAGATTTTTCTATTTTTGGGCTACGTAACCTAGTTTTTGAACCCAGATGACCCATATTTGAACTTGAGCTAGAAATCATTGATAGAACCTTTCTGACAAATTTCCAGGATATTTGGACTGAAAAAGAAGCCTCTAGAGTGTTAACAAGGTTTTTCTATATTTGGGCTCTGTGACCTAGTTTTCCAACCCTGATAACCCATGTTCGAACTCATACAAGATATCAATGAGACAAACATCCTGACCAAGTTTCATGACAATTGAGGCAAAAATGTGACCACTAGAGTGTTAACAAACTAGTTGTGGACGGACGGACGACAGACAAAAGGTGATCATAAAAGCTCACTCTGTCACTACGTGACAGGTGAGCTAAAAACATAAATATATTTATCAGTTTGAAGGGAAGCACAGAAAAAAAAACACATTATTTATATTTTAAAGTTTAAGTTTCTTTTTGAAAGGACCTGCCAAATATATGTAAATAACAAACTTACAATTGTGCGTTTTTTCCATGGTATATTAAATTCTCTCTGTTTTTATAGAAAACAAAATTTAAGCTAAATTCTGTTGAGTCAGTCGCTTTGAGGAAATCATGTTAAATATTGAGATTATTTTACGTGAGGGATTATTTCCAGCAGCTTTTGACATTTTAAAGATACGGCATAACAGGCCCATTTACCATTTACTTGAACAGTTTTGTCACCATGCTAAATACTCTAATTAATATTCATTTAGAAAATACAAACAAAAACTTTAATAAGTTTATATTAATGGAAAGAGAATTCATTTATCCTATGAAACAATATTGGAAATCCAGATTATCGAGAAGATAGAATTCAATGGGCCGCCTTCAGATCTAACCATAGTTATATCATGTACTTTGTGTACTTCCTGTGATTGGACAAAAACTTTGTGATCAAGAGCCTAGCAGATACAGGTTTTATGCATACTTTAGGAAGAGGAGAGCCTGGCAGGCATGGGTTTGTTGTATACTAGGTTGAGGACCTAGTTTAATGTATACTTTATAGAAATCGAGGCCTGGCAGGCATATGCTTTGGTGGGGATTTGACAGGCATTAGATTTATGTTTACTTTGTGAAGTGACCCTGGCATGCATAGTTTGATTCGAAGTTTGTGGAGAGGGTATCCTGGCAGGCATTGGTTTGAGGTATAATTTGGGGAGAGAGGAGCATATTTCATGTAAACTTTGGTGAGGTCCTGACAGGCATTGGCTTGATTGTGATGACAAACCTGGCAGCTATAGGTTCAATGTATACATTGGGGAGAGGAGATCATAGCAGGCACGTGTCTAATGTACACTTGGTTGAGGATCTGGCAGGTATAGGTTTGACTATACTTTAGAAGAGGTATAAGCCTGGGCTTGATATATATATATATAAGGGAGGGGGTGAGGTCAAATGCATGTGCTTAATGTAAACTCTGTTAGGTGGGAGAATTGCAGGTATGGCCTTGGTGTATACCTTGTGGGGAGGGACAGCCATGGGGTTGCTGTTTTATGTTGTTTTTTTTCCTTTTTGTTTTCTCTTCTAAGGGGGTGAACTGTTGTGACAGAATTTTGCAGACTGTATATATTTAGCTACCTGGCAGGTATGGTGTTACAATATGTTTTTAGTTACTTAGCTTGCAAGAGTGGCTTTTATTTCAGTAGACTTGGCAGGATATGTGTCATTTACAATACTTTTTTATTACTGAGGGGTATGGGTGGGGGTATGGCAACCTGTTCTGGACGGTTACCTGGAAGGCATGGATTTCCTGTACATTTAAGGGGTATCTGGCAGGTAATGGTTTGGTGTATTAATGGAGGACCTGGAAGTGAAAGGTTTACCTTAATAGCTTTTTTAAGTGGCCTGGGGTGGAAGATAAATGGAAAAGTCCATATCGAAATAAATAACCTTCTCCAATTTATGACTTCAGTTTATAATTTTAGTTTAAATAATTTATCTTATATATGTAAGTACATTTTATCTTAGTTTGATTAATTTATCTTATATGCATTTTGTTGCATTTATAAGTGTTTATTAAATCATCTAATATGTGTTTTAGTTTTTTAAGTCTGTGAACAGCAGTTTATTTTTGTTTATACACTGGAATATTTTTTAAGAATATATATATTCTTTTTATTTTGTAATTTTATTTTGATTTATTCTGTAAACAACTACTCAACTTTCAAGTTTTTATCTTTTATAAAATGTTATAAATAAATTACAACTCATTAATATTCAATTAAACTTCTCTGAGTACACAATATAACCAAAGAGACTATGGCAAGAAATACAGAAACTATTCATTCACCTACAGATTTATAAGATATTCATGGGAAACAATTACAATTAAAGAAATGAATGGACAATACAACTTCCATTTCTGTTCTTATCTTACTGTAAATTGGAGTTAAAAAAATTCAATGAATGAATGAAACCTCAAGTCCAACCTTGAACTACATTATTCACAGTATAAGCCTTAACTCAACAATTAAATTTAGCATTCACTTAAGAAAGAAATGAATATATAACAAGTATGCCGCAAGAGGATTGAAGTATTACTGGATTCTAACAAAACCGATAACATTGGATCACACCAATCAAGAAAAAAAGATTCAGACATAGAGAGTTCACAATATCCTGCCTATTGTAGATTACATCTTGCTGGTACACCCAATGTCTTCTTGCAGAACTGTCTAAGGCAGGCCTTGAATCTGAAAGAAACCCAAACTGATTAGAACACTGACCTAAAGGACAAGGACCCAGACAGTCCTACAGGGGTAACACTCACAGATGATTACGGACAAAGAGATGAACACAATAACAGCTGCATGACCCTCAACCTGAAATAAAAACAAATCCTGTCTTGGCCATCCCCATATCTCTCAACACACCTAGAACAACCATACTCCATCCACCCCGCCAGCACAGGGCAGCAGAAAGGCCATCCCAACACGACTCCCTCTTGCGGGCATATAGACACTGGATCCCTCGATGGTGTCGACAGTTGGTAGTCTCAATCAATGAAGCTGGCACTCAGACAGGCCTTGAATCTGAAAGAGTGCAAAATCCTGCCTGTACTCTGAGGAGACATCATCTCCACCCACAGCCGGGAAATACAGACAGGATAGAAATATTAGTCCACTAACCCAGTTTTAGCAATGAAAGGACAACAGTTCAAATAAAAGACCCATAACTCTGAGCATGATAAACTAAGCATAACTGAAAACTGATTCAGCTTGAAAACAACTAAATTATTCAAACTGCGTTGTAACTGCTATACTTCTGACAAACTATGACCATTATTCTTACAACTGGTTAAGGCTTATACTGTGATACATTTTCTTTCTATAAACCTTAAAAGAAATGTATATGTCTTTTATATTAAAGTTTATTAACTGAAAATGATTTTACTTTGAAGTTTGACCTTAATTTTAAAATTCATCAAAAACATAAATATATTTATCGATTTGAAGGGAACGACAGAAAAAACAAACATTATTTATATACTAAAGTTTAAGTTTCTTTTTGAAAGGACATGCCAAATATATGTAAATAACAAACTTACAATTTTCATTTAATACAAGTGGACTTATTTTATCAACTCTCTCTGGGGTTAAGTTTAACCACTTTTAGTTTCATATTAAAATTACCATATTGCAGCATAAAACTACTTCATTTTTTTCTAATCATTTAGTATGAACTTAATACAAAATTAATGTACCTTCATAAAGATTATGTGTTTAATGGAACACCTACACAGACATTGTAGTACCAAAAGAGAAGGTTTGTTTTGCTTAAGTTCAGAACCTAATTACTAATCACCTACACTTCTTTCTTAACAAGAGATGTCCACCTTGGAAGTTTGATATTTGCAGGGTGTGTCAAATGTTTATTATTGTGATCTGGCAGGCATGCATTTGATGTATACTTGAGTCAGGGATCTGGCAGGCATGGGTTCGATGTATACCTGGGTGGGGACCTAGCAGGCATGGGGTTGATATATACTTGGGTGGTGACCTGGCAGGCATGGGTTTGATGTATACTTGGGTGGGGACCTGGCAGGCATGAGTTGAATATATACTTGATTTGTGACTTGGCAGGCATGCGCTGATATATTTTTGAGTCAGAGACCTGGCAGGCATGAGATTGAAGTATCTTTTGGGTGGGGACCTGGCAGGCATGAGTTGTATGTATACTTAGGTTGTGACCTGGCAGGTATGGGTATGATGTATACTTTGGTGGGGACCTGTCAGGAATAAGTTTGATGCATACTTGAGTTGGGATGTGTAAGAAATTGGCTTAATGTATACTTTGGGATGGTACGTGACAGGCATTGGCTTGATGTACCCTTTGGGAGAGGGAATTCTGGCAGACATGGGCTTAATGTTTAACTTGGGTGGGTAACCTGATAGGCATGGGGTCGATGTATACTTGGATGGGGACCTGCCAGGCAGTGGTTGATGTATACTTGGGTGGAGACTTGGCAGAGGACCTGTTTTGGTTGATGTAAACAATTTTGGTAACCTGGCTGAGATCCTGGCAGACAAAGGCTTGATGTATACTTTTTGACAGGGTGCCTGGTAGGTGTAGGTTGTATGCATACTTTTGGCAGAGGGAATTGTATGCATACTTTTGGCAGAGGGATCAAGGCAGGCACGTCCAAGATGTATACTTTAGCTGGGATCTCGCATGCACTGGCTACATGTATACAGTGGTGATAAAAGGGCCTGGCAGGCATGTTTTTTGATGCATATTAAGGTGAAGATTAATAGGCACTGGCTTGATGTGTACTTTTAGGAGAGGGAATCCTGGCAGGCATGTGCTTTGGTGGAGATTTGAGAGGCATTACTTTTTATGTTCTTTGTGATGGCAGGTATAAGTCTGATGCATACTTTGAAGAGAGGGGATCCTGGCAGGTATGTATAGGAGGGAACTTGGGTAAGGACCTTACAGGCATAAGCTTGATGTAAAGTTCAGGAAGAGCGGAGCCTGGCTGATGTAGAGGGCATTCTTTTTATGTATATTTGGGTGAGGACCTGGCAAGTATATGTTTGATGTATACTTTAGGACAGGTATAAGCATATATTTGTGAAGGGAGAGGTCAAAGGCATGTACTTAATGTGATCTTTGTTGGATTGGGGTAAACTGCAGGACCTTGTATGAGCCTGATGTATACTTAAGGTGTGAAACTTGGAAGCATGTATAATGTATACTTGGGTGGGAGCTTGTCAGGCATGGAGTTGATGTATACTTGGGTAAGGACATGGCAGGTATGGGCTAGATGTATACTTGTTTGGGGATCTGGCAGGGCTGGGATTGTTGAATACTTTAGTGCAGACCTGACAGACATTGGGCTGATATTTACTATGCTGGTAGCCTGGCAGGCATGGGCTTGATGTATAATTTTTGTGGAAGGGAAGCCTTCCAGGCATAGGTTTGATGTATACATTGAGAAGAGGAGATCCTTGCAGTCATTTGCTTGATGTATACTTTGGTGGGAAGCCTGGCAGGCATGTGTTAGATGTATACTAGGGTGAGGACAAAAAGGCCCTGACTTGATGTATACTTTAGGCAGAAGGGACCCTGGCAGGAATTTGCTTTGTTGGGGATCTGACAGGCATAGATTTTATGTCTAATTTGTGATTGTTAGCCTTGCAGGCATAGGACTGATACATACTCTGGATAGATGGGATCCTGGCAGGCATTTGTTTGAGGTATACTTGGGTTAGAACCTGACAGGCATTGGTATGATGAATAATTTTGGGAAAGGGAATCTTGACAAGCATGTGCTTTGGTGGTGATCTGACAGGCATTAGTTTTATGTATACAATGTGAGCATTGTAGGTATAGTTTTGATGCATAATTTGGGAAGAGTGGATCCTTGCAGGTGAGGATCCCGGCAGGCATTTGTTAAATGTATTCTTAGGTGCGGACCTGACAGGCACTGGCATGATGTATAATTTGAGGAGAAGGGGGTCCTGGCAGGTATGTGCCTGATGAAAACTTTGGTTGGGACCTGACAGGCATTTGCTTGATGTATACTTTGTGTAGAGGGGAACCTGGCATGCATGTGTTTGATGTTTACTTTGGTGGAGACCTGACAGGCATTGGCTTGATGTATAATTTGACAACAGGGGATGTGTCTGATGTAAACTTTGGTGAAGACTTAATAGACATTGGATTGATGTATACTTTCGAGTGAGGAAGGAGCCTGGTAGACATGTGCTTGATTTTTTTGGGGTTTTTTTTAGGGGAGGTTGGGGCAGGGAGGATGGTGTCAAAGGCATGTGCTTAAGTGAACTTTGTGGGGCGGGGCAAGCACGGCTTGTTGAATACTATGTGATGAGCATTGCAGACACTTGCTAAATGCATACTGAGGGGGGAGGAAGGGGGGGATGCGGGGGAGGAGAGGGAGGAAGCAGGCAGGAATAATCCAGGAAAACTAGAGGGTATGCGTATACTCTGTTTTGGATAATGGAACGTTGTCCTGGAAGATGTGGCAGAAATGGCTGTGCTGATTGTTTCATGTTGTTGTTGCTGCTTTCTTGTTTTTCTCTTTCTAATGGGTCAAGTGTTGTGATGGTATTTGACAGATTGTATAGATTCAGCTACCTGGCAGGTATGGTGTTACCATACATTTTTAGTTACCTTTTTTTTAGTTTATAGTTTTTTATGTGGCCTGGGGTGGAAGCTGAATGTAACTGTGATGCGACAAGGTCACAACAACTGGTCATATTTTTGAGATTAGGTTTGTTACGAAGATGCAATAAGGCGCTTTTACGGAAGGGAAGAATTCAGGAGAATAATGAGGTTAGTTATTTGATGTCTGAAGTGCTGCAGTCTACATGTGACATCTAAAAGTCAGTATCCTTAAAATCATAGCCTAGGGGTCTGCAACATTTTCACTTGTGTGTACACAAACAAATAATAACTAGTAGAATACAAATTACAAGACATGGAGGTTTTCAGTCAGTCTCTCCATTGAAAATCTCAGCCACACAAACCTTAAGTCCACACAAGTCCACATCAAACTGAATGACATACTTGTAATCAAAACTTGAGTTATAAAATTTTGTTTAAATAATTTACATTAAATATGTAAGTGCACTTTAATTTAGTTTGACTGACTGTTTTTTTATGTGTTTTATTCCATTTATTAGAGTTAATTAAATCATTCAATGTGTGTTTTAGTGCAATAAAGTTTATCATCTTTTCAACTTGGGTTTCAAGTTTGATGAATTAAAATGTGTTCTAGTGCATTTGAGTATATTGTTTTATTTAAAGTATTTTGGAGCATACATTTGAGTGTCCCCTGGGTACAAGCCAGTGGAAAACAATGTTAAAATAATTAAAAAGTATTTACTCCCACACAATTTCATATAGAACAACCAAAATTATGTATATTTCTGCAGAAAACAGAAAAATGTTCAATTGTCACATATTTTCGCGACTCCGATTTTTTTGTAATTATTAAAAACGAAAAGAAGCAATGTTCTGTTTAAAAATCATTCGTAAAAAGACAAAAAGAATATAAGTACATTGGTGATGATGCCATTTTTCAGTAAGTGACTCAGAAAAAAGGGCTGTATTCTGTGAATGTCTGCAAGTTTAATTTCTATACGCTAATATGGGAGCCCTAATATTATGACCTGCCCCTGTTCTGTGTGAAATATGGAAATTGACAGTGGTTATACTAATAGCTGAAACAATTTGAAAAGAACAAATAAAATTTGTCTGGTAACAGTCAGTGTAAAATGTGTTGAGCATCCCCCCTGGAAATCCTTATGTTGCTATCCAACCAAACCTAGAATTCTTGCAGATCTATACCAAGAAAAGAAGAACAGTGAAGGTCTACATGCCCGTATTGATGATATAGTTACAAGATGTTTGATAGAGATTTAAACATTGCAATTATACTCAAGCATTAAGTGAAGGTAGAATGAACCATTATTATTGTTATGCAGTGTTTCTAAGATATAACATTTTTATTTTGTTCTAATTCACATCTTTAATTCTAATTAAAGCCATAGTTTTATGTAGATCTAAGAAAAAAGTGGAGGTATAAATATATCTGAACTTTTGGCTATCATTTTTTTAAATTAAAAATATCGGCAATTATTTTTTTAAGCCAGTGTGAGCCCTGATTATGATAAATCAATTGTTATTTGTTGATATGTTTTATGTAGATTTTAAAACATTTAATAAAGTCAGAAAAATATTAGATTTATCATTTTAAAATGCTTTAATGCCATAAAATATTCATAACAGTTGAAGCTCTACATAAGTTGTAAATTGGGTCTTTAAAAATGAGAAATTGAAAAATTTCCGATGGCTGGGAGGGAGCTCCCTCCCGGAACTCTCCCCACTGGCGGAAAAATAAAATTGGCCTGTGGAAATCCTGAGTGTATTTTGTTCATAACTTTATTTAATAATTATGTTTTAAAGCATTTATTTGAGTTCTATTTTAAATTTCTGAACAGGAGTTTATTTTTGTTGATATTTTTGAATATTTTAAATAAATTTAAGAATTTTTTTTGTAATTTTATTTTTATTTTTTCTGTAAACAACTATCTATTTAGTAATTTTCTCTTTCATCAAATGTTATAAATTGCAAGTCATTTATATTAAATTAAACTTGTCAGTCAGTACATGTACCAAAGAGGCCATGGCAATAAGAACAGAAACCATTCATCCAGCTACAGATTTATAGGATCTTGATGGGAAAAATAATAAAAATAGAGGAAATGATCAGGCAAATACAACCTCCATTTCTGTTCTCACCTTACTGTAAACTGGAGTTAAAACAGTTCAATGAAGGAATTTCAAGTTACCTACATATTAAAACAATAATGAAAAAAAATTTGGGTGTCAGGGTGTGTCCAATGCATGGGGGAGGTTGAGAGGGGGGTCGGGGGGTAAATAGTTTTTAAATTAGTTTAAATAAGAAGTTTTATCCTATATTAGTCTAAACAAAATCATGTGACCCCTAAGGTCTGGCTAATTTTGACCCCAGGGACATGGGTACCAACAATCTTAAATGTAGGGGTCTTGCTGGTAATCAAGTATTCCAGGTTTGAGGAGAATATCTTTGATACTTTTTGAGAAATGGAGATTAACAAAAAAGCTTAACGTTGAAATTCTAGGTCAAAAAAGGGGCATTACTTTGCAAAAATGAATTTGAGGGTTACCTGCCCTTTAGAAATGGTGTCACATTTTGATAGTGAACAAGTATTCCAAATTTGAATAGCTTTGATCGTTTCTGAGAAATGGACCTTAACAAAAAGCTTAACCAATACCAATGTCACTGAGACGGTCTTGACAATAGCTCCACTTTTTCTTTGACTAAAATCCATTGCAAAAACTCTCCATAACATGCAAAATACTGGTGCATTCATTATTAGACAAACTTATGGTGAATATATTCCAAACATACAATTAATTAACTTGTGCCCTATTATACAAATGACATTTTCAACATTAACCCCACATCAACAAATTACATTAGAAATATCATAACACATTGTATACAACAATTTGACACCTCACTTGAACAAAATTTTGCCAAAAATCCATTGCAAAAACTCTCCTTAACATGCAAAATACTGGTCCATTCATTACACAAACAATATTTCAACAAATACTACATTAACCAATTCTATTCTGCATAACATGAAGACACAACAATGGTAACAAAAACTGGCACCTCATTTAAATAAAATTTTGAGAAAAAATGTGTTGCCAAAACTGTCCTCAAAATGAATTATACTGGTATCTTAATTACACAAACAACATTTCCTCTAAATCAACCATCTCTATTAAGTATAACATAACTCAGAAGCACATCTCACTTGAATAAAATTTGATCAAAGTCATTTGCCAGAACTATGCTTAGGATGTATTTCACTGGTGCCCTCATTCAACAAAGAACATTTTCAACATTTCCTCTACATAAACCAATTCTATTTCATACAATATAACACAAACTAGGCAGCAATTTCACACATCACTTGAAGGAAATTTTTACATAAATGAATTCAAAATGTATTCCTTAACATACAATATACTGGTGCTCTCAATACAAAAATGACATGCTAATCTTATCCTCTACACCAACCAAGCCTTTTTGGTACAACATAACACAAAGAAAACAAATGGCACCTGACTACAATGAAATGTGATGAATTGCCATTCAAAAAATGAATGTTCCTAACATACAATAAACTGTGGCCTCCAATACACTACATACATTTTCTACATTTTATGTGGTACAACATACCTCAAAAAAGTCAACTGGACACCATGCTTGAATTAAATTTTGAAAAAAAAAAAAATTCTATATACATTCTTTCAGAAGCAATCTACTGTTGCCCTCATTACACAAAGAACATTTTCAACATTTTCTCAACATCACCCAATTCTATTTCATAAAACATAACACCAAGACTTAGTAAGAAACAATTTTGGAACCTCAGTGAAACAAAATTATGAAAAAAAAACCTTAATAACATAATCATAGTCAATGATTTACTTTATATTAACCAATTCTATTTTGTATAACATAGCAAGATAAAGTAAGAAACAATATGGCACCTTCCAACTGAATGAAATACTAAGAAAAATGAATTTTCAAAACTGTCCTTAACCTGAAATAAAATGAGCCTTCATTACAAAAACATTTTCATAATTTCTTCTACATCAACCATATCAAATATTCTATATCATAACAAATAGGAAGCAACTCTCAATGACAAATTTTTAAATGAACAGCCAAAAATGTCTTTAACATACAATATACTGGTGCCTCCATTACATAAAGAACATTTTTGATATTTCGTCTACATCAACCAAGTCTATTTCATATAACATAACAGCGCAGAGTAAGCAACAATCTGGCAGACTGGCACCTCATTGAAATGAAATTTTGACAACAATGAATTGATAACCACATCCTAAAAATACATAATACAAGTGCCTCATTGCAGTAAGTAAGTTTCAACATCCCAGCTATATCAACAAAGTCTATTTTGTATACCATAACAACACAAAGCAAAACTTAGCTTCTTACTTAACTGAAATTTTGCCAAAAATTATAAGAGAATATATCCTAAGCATACAATATACTGGTACCTTCATTAAACAAAGGACATTTTCAACACTTACTCAACATCAATTAATACCACTTTGCAAAACTTAACAACAGAAATAAGAAATATTTTCTACATTTCCTCTAAATCAACAGAATCAAAATGTCTTATCAAAACACGACGTGCCTTCATACCACAAATATTTTTAACATTTTCTCCATATCGACCAAGTCTATTCTGTGTAATATAACAACACAAAGTAAGCTGCAATATGGCACCTCACTTGAATGAAATTTTTACAAAAATGAATTGCCAAATCTGTCCTTATAATGCAATATACTGCATGGTGCCTTCATTACACAAAGAAAACATTTTCTACATTTCTACTACATCAACAAAATCTATTTGTTTATCATTAAAACACAAGGTAAGCAACAATTTGGCACCTCTCAAATGAATGGACTTGATGAATTGTCAAGATTGTCCTTAACATGCAATGAATTGTCAAGATTGTCCTTAACATGCAAAACACTGGTGCCTTTATTACAGGAAGAACATTTTCAACATTTTCTCTCCAACAACAACATCAATTTTGTATATCAGGAAAAAACAATGTAGGTCAGCACCTCTAACTTGGATAACTTTTGACAGTAAATGAATTGCCAGAACTATCCTTAATATGCAATACATTAGTGCCTTCATTATACAAGGAACATTTTCGACATTTCCTCTACATAAAACATTGGTGCCTTTATTATACAAGATATATTTTTAACATTTCTTCAACATTAAACAATTCCTTAACATGTAATATAATGGTGCCTTCATTATACAAGAAATATTCTTAACATTTCCTCTAAATCAAATAATTCCTTAACATCAATATACTTGTGCCATCATTATACAAGATATTGTTAACATTTCCTCTACATTAAACAATTCCTTAACATGTAATATACTGGTGCCTTCATTAAACAAAGAATATTTTTAACATTTCCTCTACATTAAACAATTCCTTAACATATAATATACTGGTGCCTTCATTATAAAAAGAATATTTTTAACATTTCTTCTGCATTAAACAATTCCTAAAATTGAAATATACTGGTGCCTTCATTATACAAAGAATATTGTTAACATTTCCTCTACATCAAATAATTCCTTAACATCAATATACTTGTGCCATCATTATACAAGATATTGTTAACATTTCCTCTACATTAAACAATTCCTAAAAATGTAATATACTGGTGCCTTCATTATACAAAGAATATCTTAACATTTCCTCTACATCAAACAATTCCTTAACAAGCAATACACTGATGCCTTCATTATACAAGGAATATTTTAACATTTCCTCTACATCAAACAATTCCTTAACAAGCAATACACTGATGCCTTCATTATACAAGGAATATTTTAACATTTCCTCTACATCAAACAATTCCTTAACAAGCAATACACTGACGCCTTCATTATACAAGGAATATTTTAACATTTCCTCTACATTAAACAATTCCTTAACATGCTATACACTGATGCCTTCATTATACAAGGAATATTTTAACATTTCCTCTACATTAAACAATTCCTAAAAATGTAATATACTGGTGCCTTCATTATACAGAGAATATTTTTAACATTTCTTCTACATTAAACAATTCCTTAACATCAATGTAATGGTGCCTTCATTATACAAGGAATATTTTTAACATTTCTTCTACATAAAACAATTCCTTAACATCAATGTAATGGTGCCTTCATTATACAAGGAATATTTTTGACATTTCTTCTGCATTAAACAATTCCTTAACATGTAATATACTGATGCCTTCATAAAACAAAGAATATTTTTAACATTTCCTCTACATAAAACAATTCCTTAACATGTAATATACTGGTGCCTTCATTATACAAAGAATATTTTTAACATTTCCTCTACATTAAACAATTCCTTAACATATAATATACTGGTGCCTTCATTATACAAAGAATATTTTTAACATTTCCTCTACATTAAACAATTCCTTAACATCAATGTAATAGTGCCTTCATTATACAAAGAAAATTTTTAACATTTACTCTACATTAAACAATTCCTTAACATCAATGTAATGGTGCCTTCATTATACAAGGAATATTTTTGACATTTCTTCTGCATTAAACAATTCCTTAACATCAATGTAATGGTGCCTTCATTATACAAAGAATATTTTAAACATTTCCTCTACATCAAACAATTCCTTAACATGTGATATACTGGTGCCTTCAATATACAAAGAATATTTTTAACATTTCCTCTACATTAAACAATTCCTTAACATCAATGTAATGGTGCCTTCATTATACAAGGAATATTTTTGACATTTCTTCTGCATTAAACAATTCCTTAACATATAATATACTGATGCCTTCATTATACAAAGAGTATTTTAACATTTCCTATACATTAAACGACTAGAAATGGTTTTTGATTGAACAAAAACATATGTCTCCCCCCAGCCAGTTGCTGCAGGCAGTATTGAATCAGACGATTGTAAAATTTGACATTTAACCTCCAAGTGTGACCTTGACCTTGAGACACCACACCCGCAAAGTGGGTTCTGTATGTCGCCTTGATGATGTGAACATCTGACCCAAGTTTCATAAAAATCCCTCAAGGGCTTTTGAAGATACAGAGCGGACACGATTTTTTGGCATTTGACATTTACCTTCAAGTGTGACCTTGACCTTGAGACACCACACCTGCAAAGTGGGTTCTGCATGTCGCCTTGATGAGATGAACATCTGACCCAAGTTTCATAAAAATCCTTCAAGGGCTTTGGTAGATACAGAGCGGACACGATTTTGTGACGGACAGATGGACGGACAGACAACCGGGGGAAAAACAATATGTCTCCCCCGATGAGGTGAACATCTGACCCAAGTGTCATAAATATCCTTCAAGGGCTTTTGAAGATATAGAGCGGACACGATTTTGTGGCATTTGACATTTAACCTCCAAGTGTGACCTTGACCTTGAGACACCACACCCGCAAAGTGGGTTCTGCACGTCGCCTTGATGAGGTGAACATCTGACCCAAGTTTCATAAAAATCTTTCAAGGGCTTTTGAAGATACAGAGCGGACACAATTTTGTGGCATTTGACACTTAACCTCCAAGTGTGACCTTGACCTTGAGACACCACACCTGCAAAGTGGGTTCTGCACGTCGCCTTGATGAAGTGAACATCTGACCCAAGTTTCATAAAAATCCTTCAAGGGCTTTGGAAGATACAGAGCGGACTCGATTTTGTGACGGACAGACAGACGGACGGACGGATGGATGGACGGACGGACGGACAGATGGACGGACGGACAACCAGGGGAAAAACAATAACATGTGATATACTGGTGCCTTCAATATACAAAGAATATTTTTAACATTTCCTCTACATTAAACAATTCCTTTAAATCAATGTAATGGTGCCTTCATTATACAAGGAATATTTTTAACATTTCTTCTGCATTAAACAATTCCTTAAAATGTAATATACTGATGCCTTCATAAAACAAAGAATATTTTTAACATTTCCTCTACAAGAAACAATTCCTTAACATGCAATTTACTGATGCCTTCATTATACAAAGAATATTTTTAACATTTCTTCTGCATTAAACAATTCCTTAACATGTAATATACTGATGCCTTCATAAAACAAAGAATATTTTTAACATTTCCTCTACAAGAAACAATTCCTTAACATGCAATTTACTGATGCCTTCATTATACAAAGAATATTTTTAACATTTCTTCTGCATTAAACAATTCCTTAACATGTAATATACTGATGCCTTCATAAAACAAAGAATATTTTTAACATTTCCTCTACGTTAAACAATTCCTTAACATGTAATATACTGATGTCTTCATTATACAAAGAATATTTTTAACATTTCTTCTGCATTAAACAATTCCTTAACATCAATGTAATGGTGCCTTCATTATACAAGGAATATTTTTGACATTTCCTCTACATTAAACAATTCCTTAACATCAATGTAATGGTGCCTTCATTATACAAGGAATATTTTTGACATTTCTTCTACATAAAACAATTCCTTAACATCAATGTAATGGTGCCTTCATTATACAAGGAATATTTTTGACATTTCTTCTGCATTAAACAATTCCTTAACATGTAATATACTGGTGCCTTCATTATACAAGGAATATTTTAACATTTCCTCTACATTAACCAATTCCTTAACATGCAATACACTGATGCCTTCATAATACAAGGAATATTTTAACATTTCCTCTACATTAAACAATTCCTTAACATCAATGTAATGGTGCCTTCATTATACAAGGAATATTTTTGACATTTCTTCTGCATTAAACAATTCCTTAACATGTAATATACTAATGTCTTTATAAAACAAAGAATATTTTTAACATTTCCTCTACATAAAACAATTCCTTAACATGTAATATACTGGTGCCTTCATTATACAAAGAATATTTTTAACATTTCTTCTGCATTAAACAATTCCTTAACATGTAATATACTGATGCCTTCATAAAACAAAGAATATTTTTAACATTTCCTCTACGTTAAACAATTCCTTAACATGTAATATACTGATGTCTTCATTATACAAAGAATATTTTTAACATTTCTTCTGCATTAAACAATTCCTTAACATCAATGTAATGGTGCCTTCATTATACAAGGAATATTTTTGACATTTCTTCTGCATTAAACAATTCCTTAACATGTAATATACTGATGCCTTCATAAAACAAAGAATATTTTTAACATTTCCTCTACATAAAACAATTCCTTAACATGTAATATACTGGTGCCTTCATTATACAAAGAATATTTTTAACATTTCCTCTACATTAACCAATTCCTTAACATGCAATACACTGATGCCTTCATTATACAAGGAATATTTTAACATTTCCTCTACATTAAACAATTCCTTAACATCAATGTAATGGTGCCTTTATAACATACTAGCTATTTTCAACATGACATCAACGTATTATATTCATTATAACCTAACAACACAAAGTAAGCAAATATCTGGAGCTCATTTGAATGAAATTTTGACAAAAATGAGTTGTAACATGTCCATAAAGCATGGTACAGGTGTCTTCATATCATAAAGAACACTTGAACATTTCCCCTGCATCAACTCTATCTATTTTGCACAAAAAACAAAGTAAACAACAATCTGGCCCTCGCTTACAATAAAGAATAATTTACAAAATAAATTAACACTGTCCTAAAAATGCATTATACTTGTTCCTTCGTTACATTAAAATCATTTTTAAAATTTCATCTACATCAACAAAGTCTGTCTAATATATAATAATAACACAAAGGAAGAAAGAATTTGGCACCTCTTCACCGACTGAAATTTTGATAAAAATCAATTGCCAAAACTGTCCTTAGCTAGAGCTATCACTGAATGGGATAGATACCCCTGCAATACTGTCTTATCACAGGAAAAGGGGAAATATGGTATGCATCACACACATCTACACTGACTGATGAACTTGCATTGCAGTCATAATTTCAAATCGATAGTTCTAGAGATGTGGTAGTAGTTCATATCACAAGATTTTGCTATGACAAGCTGTAAAACCACATAGCAGGCACTGGTGTGATTGGAAACAGGTCATGTACATCTTCACTTATTAGTGAACATGTACACCAAGTTCCATATCAACAGTCCTTGAATTATGGATGTAGTTAGTATCACAGGATTATGCTATGACCGGCCAAAGACTGCGCATTGGTTTGCATGAAAAAAAGTCTAGCAAATTTACACTTACTGGCTATCTTGCACACAAAGTTTCAAATTATTCATTCTAGACATGAGGAAGCAGTTCATGTCACATGATTTTGCTATGACAGGCCATAAAAGCCCTAAGCAGGCACTGCTGTGCATGAAAGACATGTCACATGAATAAACATACACATCAAGTTTCAAATCTTATGTCCAAGAAATATGGAATGTAGTTTGTTTTTATGGGCTGTAAAACCATACAGTTGTCACTCATGTGCATGAAAAATGCCTACATTTATTGCTGAACATGGACATCAGTTTCAAATCAAGAGTCTTAGAAATATGAAACACTTTCATGTCACAAGATATCTGCAACACACTGACCAACTGGTTGAAAAACTGACAGACTGTAAGATGATTCCTACATACTCCCACAAAAAAGTTTTGCAGGGATATAACAAGAAAAACACTTGTGCCTTCATTACACAAAAACATCTCTAACATTTTCTTTACATCAACCAAATCAGTTTTGTACATCAAAACAACACATTGTTAGAAACAAGTTGGCACCTGACTAGAATGAATTTCCAAAACTTCCCTAGATATGCAAAATACTGGTGCTTTATTAAACAAAAATAATTTTCAACATTCCCTCTACACAAACCAATTCTATTTTGTACAACAAAACAACACAATGTAAGCCATAATTTGGCATCTCTCAAAACAACACAATGTAAGCCATAATTTGGCATCTCTCAATCTAGTATAAAATAAGAACACAAAGTAAAAAAGAAATTGGCACCTCGTCACTGAATGTAATTTTGATAAAAATAAATTGCCAAAACTGTCCTTAACTAGTTATCACAGAATGTAATTAATACCTCTGCAATACTGCCCTGTCAGAGGAAATGGGTAAATACAGAACAAATCACACACATCTACACTTATTGATTTTGTACACCTAGTTTCAAATCAATAGTCCTAGAGATATGGAAGTACTATGCTTCTCAAGGTTTTTTTGTAACAGGCTGAAAATCTGCTGATTCCACATTTGCCTGCATGAAACATGTGTCATGCACATCTAGACTTACTAATGAACATGCTCAAAAACTTTTAAATAAATAATCCTAGTGAGGTAGAAATAGTCTGTGCACAAGATTTTGCTATGACAGTATGTAAAACAACAGAGCAGGTATTGCCATGCATGAAAGACATGTCACACACATCTATACTTATTAACATGCACATCAAGTTTCAAAATGCGAGTCCTTGAAGTATGGATGTAGTGGTTGTCACAAGATTTTGCTATGACAACTTCTAGGCTGCAGGGCATGCACTGGTGTGCATGAGAAACAAGTCAAATCCATCTTCACTTACTGGTAAAAATGCACACAAAGTTTCAAATCTATAGTCCTAGAAATGTGAATGTAGTTTCAATTAAAAGATATGCTATTATGGGCAGGAGAACTGCATGGTTGGCATTCATGGCATGAAAATGCCACACCCACATTTACACGTATAGGTGACCATGCACACAAAGTTTTAAATCGATAGTCTAAGAAATATGGAATACGTTCATGTCAAAAGATTTTTACAACAGGCGTACCGACTGTAAGATGACTCTCACATATCCCAACAAAAAAGTTTTGCAGGGGTATAACAAGCAAAATACTAGTGCCTTCATTACACAAAAGCATCTCCAACATTTACTCTACATCAACCAAATCAGTTTTGTACATCAAAAAACACATTGTTAGCAACAATTTGGCACCTCACTAGAATGAATTTTCAACTTTCCTACACAAACAATATACTGGTGCCTTTATTACACACAAATAGTTTTCAACATTAACTCTACACAAATCAATTCTATTTTGTAACATAACAACACAATCTAAGCCACAATTGGGCATCTCTCAATCTAGTATAAAAAACACAAAGTAAAAAAGAAATTGGAACCTCTTCACTGAATGAAATTTTGGTAAAAATGAATTTCCAAAACTGTCCTTAACTAGAGTAATCACTGAATGTGATTAATAGCCCTGCAATACCGCCTTGTCAGAGGAAACAAGGATATACATGTACAGAACACATCTACACATACTTGCGATCTTGCACAACTAATTTCATTTCAATATATCTAGAGACATGGAAATACTTCCCTTTTCAAGATTTTCCTTTAACAAGCTGAAAAACTGCAGATTCCTCATTTGATAGCATGAAAAATACTTCAATAGCATTTACACTAACTTGTGAACATGCACACCAAGGTTCAAATTGATAGTCCTAGAGAAGTGAAGTAGCTGGTGCACAAGAGTTTGCTATGACAAACCACAAAACTACAAAGAAGGCACTGGCATGCATGAACGACATGTCATGCAAATCTCTACTTATTGATGAACATGCACACCAAGTTTCAAATCCAAAGTCCTTGAAATATGGATGTTGCTTGTGTAACAAAATACTGCTATGACAACTTTTAGGCTGCAGAACACCCATTGGTGTGCATGAGAAATAATGTTTCACTTATTGGTGAAAAATGCACATAAGTTTCAAATCTATAGTCCTAGAAATGTGGATGTAGTTTCAATTAAAAGACCTTACTATTATGGGTAGGAGAACTGCATAGTTGGCATTTATGGCATGTAAAATGACAGACCCATATTAACACTTATTGGTGACCATGCACACCATGTTTCAAAACAACAGTCATTGAAAAAAGGAAGAAGTTTATGTCACAATTTTTTTCCAACAGGTCTACCGACAGTAAGATGACTCTCATATACACCCACAAAAAAGTTCTGCAGGGGTATACTAAGTAACAAGCAAAATACTAGTGCCTTCATTACAAACATGAAGCATTTCCAACATTTTCTCTAAATCAACCAAATCAGTTTTGTACATCATAGCAACACAAGGTAAGCAACAATTTGGCACCTCACTAGAATGAATTTCCAAACTTCCCAGGACATGCAATGTACTGGTGCCTTTATTGCACAAAAATAATTTTCAACATTAACTTGACACAAACCAATTCTATTTTGTGAAACATAACAACATAATGTAAGCCACAATCTTGCAGCTCTCAATCTAGTATAGATTTAAAAAATCGAAGTAAAAAAGGAATTTGGCACCTCTTCAATGAATAAAATTTTGATAAAAATGAATTGCCAAAACTGTTGTTAACTAGAGTTATCCATGAATGTGATAAATACCCTGTAATACTGCCTTGTCAGAGGAAACATAGATATACAGAACATATTGGTGATCTTGCATGTCATTTTTCATATCAATAGTTCTAGAGATATGTAAGTACTTCTCTTCTCATTATTTTCCTATAACAGCCTGAAAAAACTGCAAATTCCTCATCTGATAGCATGAAAAATACTTCAAAAGCATTTACACTTACTTGTGAACATGCACACCAAAGTTTAAATTGATAGTCCTAGAGAGGTGAAGTTGTTGGTGCACAAGAGTTTGCTATGACAAACTATAAAACTACAGAGCAGGCACTGGCATGCATGAACGACATGTCATGCAAATCTCTACTTATTGATGAACATGCACACCAAGTTTCAAGTCCTCGAAATATGGCTTAAGTTTGTGTAACAAGATTTTGCTGTGATGGGCCAGCATTGATGTGCATGAAAAACAGGTCACCAATATTTACTTTTCTTGTTGATCTTGCACACCAAGTTTCAAACTGTTAGTCCTAGAAATGTCCTATAAAACCAGAGAGTGGGCAATCATGTACATGAAAAATTCCTCATGCACAGCCAAACTAATATTGGTCAACATACACAACAAGTTTCAAATCCATAGTCACAGAGTATGGAATAAGTTCATGTCACAAGATTTCTGCCCCTGACTCAGACCAACTGACAACCAAACTTTCACACTGGCTTTAGTTCTGCTGCCAATTTGGGACATTATAGATTTAATTAATTGAGCAAAGAAATAATAAGTCACTAGCAAAAAGACACTTATTTTAGTCCATTAAGTGCTTCGTTATCTTTATATATATTTTCTAATATTATAGCATATTTCATTTTATTTTATAATTTTTGTGTTTATTTTTTATTATTGAATTTCCAAATATAACAAGAAGCGCCGCAATGCGATGAAAACCAGGTTTTCAACGACCAAGTATTGATGTGACAGGAATTAGGAAGAAATATGGCAGTGAAGTAAAAATGGTGCTGTTATTTTGGTACCAACACAGAAAGTTGGTTTCAACAGTTCAAAATAAAAATAAATCAGATACTTGAGTAGCTATGCCAGGCTGTATTTTCATGTAAGCTACACACATGCCAAGTTGAGTATCAAAAGGTCAAAGTGTGCTGAAGTTATTGAGTAGAAGCTGAAAATCCTATTGTAAGAAAGTGACCTTGACCTTGCTCCCAGATATCTAAGCAGCAATCCCAAGCTGCATCTTAGTATCAGCTACTCACACAGCAAGTTTGGTGTCAACAGGTCAACGCAAACTCAAGTTATTATGTGAAAACTGAATTTCTTTTTTAAAGCAACAGTGATCTTGACCTTGTTCACAGACACCTGGGTAGCAATCCCAAGTTGCATCTTGATATCAGCTACCCAAATACTAAATTTGGTGTCAATAGGTCTAAGCAAACTCAAGTTATTATGCGACGACTGAATTTCTATTTTTAGCAACAATGACATTTACCCTGATCATAGACACCTGGGTAGCAATCCCAGTAGCTTCATGAAATAAGCTACCCACACACAAAATTTGCTGTCAACAGGTCACAGCTAACTCAAGTTATTAAGTGGAAACTGAATTTCTATTTTTAGCAACAGTGACCTCGACCTTGAACAAAGACACCTGGGTAGCAATATCAAGCTGCCTCTTGATATAAGCTACCCATACACCAAGCTTGTTGTCAATAGGCCAAAGCAAACTCAAGTTATTGAGCGGAAACAGAATTTCTATTTTTAGCAACAGTGACCCTGACCTTGATCATAGACATCTGGGTAGCAATCCCAAGCTGGCTCTAGATATAAGCTACCCATACACCAAGCTTTGTGTCAATAGGCCAAAGCAAACTCAAGTATTTGAGCAGAAACTGAACTTCTATTTTTAGCAACAGTGACCTTGACCTTGACCACAGACATCTGGGTAGCAATCCCAAGCTGCCTCTTAATAAAAGCTACCCATACACCAAGTTTAGCGTCAATAGACCAAAGCAAACTCAAGTTATTTACCGGAACATGAATTTCTATTTTTAGCAAAAGTGACCTTGACCTTGATCACAGACACCTGGGTAGTAATGCCAAGCTGCCCCTTGATATAAGCTACCGACATACCAAGTTTGGTGTCAATAGGCCAAAGCAAACAAGTTATTGAGCAGAAACTGAATTTCTATTTTTAGCAACAGCGACCTTGACCACAGACACCTGGGTAGCAATCCCAAGCTGTCTCTTGATATAAGCTACCCATACAGCAAGTTAGGGGTCAATAGGTCAAAGCAAACTCAAGTTATTTACCGGGACATGAATTTCTATTTTTTGCAACAGTGACCTTGACCTTGATCACAGACACCTGGGTAGCAATCCCAAGCTGCCTCTTGATATAAGCTACCCATATACCAAGTTTGGGGTCAATAGGTCAAAGCAAACAAGTTATTGAGCAGAAACTGAATTTCTATTTTTAGCAACAGTGACCTTGACCTTGATCACAGACACCTGGGTAGCAATCCCAAGCTGCCTCTTGATATAAGCTACCCATACACGAAGTTTGGTGTCAATAGGCCAGAGCAAACTCAAGTTATTGAGCGGAAACCAAAAGTTGATGCCTGCCCGCTCGCCGACTTCAGCATTACAATAACCAGTTTTCGTTGAAAACCTGGTTAAAAAGCATCTTTAATCCACATTTTACAAGAGCTTTAGTTCTGTTGACAATTTTGGACATTACAGATATTATTAACTGAGCTAAAGAATCACTTGCAAACAGAAAGTTATTTTGTCCTATTTAGTTCCTTAATTACTCTTTATATATTTTTTTAATATTATTAGCATATTTCATTTCATTTAATAATTTTGTTTTTATTTTTTATGTTTCAAATTTCCAAATAAAAAAAGCTCTCTAATCAACATTTCACACTGGCTCTAGATCTGTTGCCAATTTGGGACATTACAGATGTAATTACAGTAAAATACCTCTATTAAGACCACCATTGGGTATAAAGGGAAGTGGTCTTAAATGTGAGTTGGTCTTAATACTGGGTTGAGTCCTCGAAAAAACTGAACTTAACTTTTTCTTTTTCGTTTCTCCATGCTGGAGATTTTGTCTGACTCAATTAAAATTTAACGGTAAATATTCTGAGTTTTGAAGTTAGAATAAATCTTAAAAAAATAAGATGTTACGTTTTTTTTAACAGAATTAGCCCTTAATTACATTAAATCAAAATTTTATTCAACCAAGCAAAAAAACGTTTTCTTATTCAATCAACAAAGTAAGCATAAGCATCAATCTATAATTATATTTTGCTTTGAACCCCTGCAAACTGAAACTAATAATGGCTAAGGGAGAATTCAGTTCCATTCCCAATTATCAACTCGCGTCGCAATCAAGTTGTAATTACATCAATTTTTAAATAACACTTATATCATCTTTTTCTATCCTTACATTCAGTAATCACCTGAAGAAAATTTGTTTTTTACAGCACAGACTTTCTTTTGTTTACACATGCAGCTCTCATTAAGCAGAGTTGTAAACATTACGGTGTACTCCACTGATATTGTTGACATGCCCGGAGGGCACTAATCTGAGTGGTCATAATCGACGCATTACAATAAGAAGAAAAGACACGGTATGATATAGACAAGATGGTTGTATTACCAGATTAATGGCTTGGTCTTAATTCTGATAAATATCTGTAATAGTACAAGAATAAAAATGTTTGGTTCTTCTCAAAAAAGCCCGTAATAGCGACGTTGTCTTAATTTCGATGTGGTCGTAAGGTGGTAATCTACTGTAACTGAGCAAAGAAATAATTTGTCACTTGCAAACAGTTTTTAATAGATTTGTGAGAGTTAATTGCTGTGATGTTTTTATTGTTTACTGTTTGGCACTGCATATTATTATAAGATGCCAAATTTCTATAGTTTCTTATTAAAGTACTAAACTGTTGTATGAACACAACCAGCATGTAATTGCCTAATTATTTCTTGTATTGTTTGTTTTGATTAAGCATGACTGAAAGTTCATTATGGATGACTGTCTGTTCAAACGACAACATGACTGGATAAGTTATTGATTTGGGCATGCTTCTATTTGACTGACATTGTGTCATGCTGTTTGACAGGTAAACTGCCATAAAATACATTATCATACAGACTTTTGCAAACTGAAAGCTTCTGCAAACCGTGCTGCATAGAGAGATAGAGAAAATTTGGCATTAGTGAGAAAATGGTTTATGACTGGCAGTCCAAAGAAAGTAAGATGATAGATGTAATAGCCCTGTTTGTAAAAAGAAAAAAAGTGATGACCGTGTTATCTCCATAAGATGAGACTGAAGTTAAAGTGAAGGACTGGGTAAATGATATGTGAAGTAGTGAATTGATCATTACAATATGATTAAGGGCATTGCAGTTTGCTAAAGAATCAGAATTTAGTGATTTTAAAGCATCAGCTAGGTGGTGCACTAGGTTTATGAGAAGGAACTGAATGACTTAGTGTTAAGTAGAATGCACATTGCACAGAAACTGACATAATCTCGAAGTTAGGCGCATTTCCAGAAATTCATAACTAACATGAGGAAAGTTCATGACTGAATTAAGTGTTATAGGGAAAATTGATGAAAGGCCAATGTTTTTTGACATGCATGGTGTAATGTCTAGCCATGATAAGCTCAGCCTACTAGTCAGATACTGGTAAGTCCTCCCACTCCTAGAGAATGATGTGCATGCGTGATATTATATATGGACAGTATTCTTTGGAGTGTCTTAGCAGAAGGTTGTAAATAAATACTTCATATAACCATCCCGTGTTGGGTCTTGCTATTTTGAGAATATTACAAATGGTACGGGTAGTGACAAAGCACATTTTATTGTGATCCCATCATCAATGGCTGATAGCACTAAACTGAAACCCACAAATGTGGTCAAGAATATGACCCTGCCAAAAGAGAAGCTGCCATCAGATGTAGTGCTTTTTGCACAGGAGAAAGACAAGGCTGAAGAAAAAGTTCTAATGCAATGGTATGAAGATGTGTGGTTAAGGTATCCCTGTGCGCTAATGATTGATGAATCATTAATGGTTTGGGACATGTTTCGTGCCCACCTTGTGGATAGAGTAAAAGATAAATAAAGAGACCAACTTACCAGGCAGTGATCCTGGGCAGGTGTATATCTGTTTTACAGCCGCTAATTGTGTCTTTGAACAAGCCATTCAAAGTGAACATGCATAATAAGTGGAGTACTTAGATGGTAACAGTGAAAAACAGCTTACAGACGCCAGCAATCTGAAATGTCCTGAGCTAGCAACAGTGTGTCATTGGGGAGTTGATTCACTGGATGAAATTCCAGGCAAGATGGTGATAAAGTTGTGTTGTGAGGTAATGAAGTTGACAGGAGCATACGTTCAGTTGTTTTTGAGTAACTAATCAGAAACTAATTTTAATGTGCAAATCCCTGTAAGCAGTATCTTTGACTGAATGGGCTCAAAATCAGAAGAATGAACTTACTATGCCAGACCATTCTTATAGTCTTGAAGCTCCTCAGACCTCAGTTTTTCTAGTGTAATTTTTTGGAAATTCTAGTGCAGGCTCCTGTGACCTTGAACTTATTAGTTGTTTTTGAGGTATCTAAATGTTTTCAATATGCAGGCTACTGAGACCTTAACCTTTGACTTTGACAGCCCAAAAAGTTCACCTATTTATCTTGCCCAACCATTAGGTAATGTCTAATGTATCTGAATTTAGTTCTTCTAAAGTTATTGATCAGAAAATGTTTTCTAAGAGTGCTTGCCCCTGTGTGCTTGACCTTCTAAGTAGAAGATTTTATCAAGTTCCCCATACAGACATATAACAAAAATAGAGTCGAGCCCTAGTTGCCATGTTTTTTCAAAGATCACAATAAATTTCACTATTTATGAAGAGGGTCACGAAAGGAACATTTGTTCTGAATAACTTTCAAATCCAGCCAGCAGTTTCTATAAAGAAGATTTTCAAAATTTCCCTAAAAGACATACATGTACAGTCCAACCTCACTTACGCAGCCAGCATAGGAAACCAGTAAATTTGGCTGCTTAACCAAGGTGACCACTGAATTAGGGTTAATGTGGGCTTGCTGTCTTTAGTAGGTATGTGGTTAACTTGAAAACTGAGTAATAACACTTTGTTATTATGTTGTATACAACTGTATCTTAACTTCTTTAAATCAAATATGATCATTTAAGTTACAGAAATTTATTTCTTACACATGGAATTATTAATACCACTGACTATCCTATTACAAGCAACCTCAGCTTTTTTCCAAGAAAGTAAAAACATTTGTTTCTAAAGTCCTATCTAAAGTAACCTTTGATTAAGTAATGACTTAGATGAATTCCTTGTTCTATTCTTTGAAAGTAACTTTAAAAAAAACTTTCTAAAATGATTAAGATTAAATATTGATTTGATTTTAAGATACGGTAATGCACAAAAACAGACTCATTACATGGGTTCTTTCCCTTTAAAAGGAAAGATATGTACAAGGTGAAATGAGATATGGAATAAAGCATAGTTACATGTTCTTTTACTCCCATGACATATTTAAATCAAAATACAACTAAAAGCATGTTTGTAAGATGGTAATATTTATTTTGTTTCTACTGAATGCCTAAATCAATACCTTTAGTTATTATAAATCAAACTTCTCCACACATCACAACATCAAAAGTTAAATCAACCATGTTACTGCAACTGCTTATAATTAATAACTGTATGTTAAAAACTTATTATAATTCATGCATTATCAAACTAGAAATGGGTTTTTGATAGAACAAAAACAAATGTCTCCCCCCCAGCCAGTTGCTGCAGGCAGTATTGAGTCAGAAGATTGTAAAATTTGACATTTAACCTCCAAGTGTGACCTTGACCTTAAGACACCACACCCGCAAAGTGGTTTCTGCATGTCGCCTTGATGAGGTGAACATCTGACCCAAGTTTCATAAAAATCCTTCAAGGGCTTTTTAAGATACAGAGTGGACAAGATTTTGTGGCATTTGACATTTAACCTCCAAGTGTGACCTTGACCTTGAGACACTACACCCGCAAAGTGGGTTCTGCACGTCGCCTTGATGAGGTGAACATCTGACCCAAGTTTCATAGAAATCCTTCAAGGGCTTTGGAAGATACAGAGCGGACACGATTTTGTGGCATTTGACATTTAACCTCTAAGTGTGACCTTGACCTTGAGACACCACACCCACAAAGTGGGTTCTGCACGTCGCCTTGATGAGGTGAACATCTGACCCAAGTTTCATAAAAATCCTTCAAGGGCTTTGGAAGATACAGAGCGGACACGATTTTGTGACGGATAGACAGACGGACGGACGGACGGACAACCGGGGGAAAAACAATATGTCTCCCCCATTTTTGGGGGGAGACATAATTATTGCCATACTGTGTTACAGTATTAATCTGACTGAAGTACACGATCTAACTACAGTTAGGTGACCCATTCTATTCCATCTTCTTGATAATCTGGATTTCCAGTATTATTGTTTATATCCCAGTCAATTACACTGCATCTTATGATGCGTCTTATGGTTTACCTGTACACATATGCTAATGATGAGTGTGTAAGCTTCTATAGCATGTTTAAATCAACTTGAATATTTTGAATATATTGTTTCATAGGATAAATGAATTTTCCTTCAATTAATGTAAGTTTATTACAGTTTTGGTTTGTATTTTCTAAATGAACGTTAATTAGAGTATCAGCATGATGAAAAAAATATTCAAGTAAACAGGCCTGTTTATTTTGGTATAAATGCAGTATCTATCAAATGTCAAAAACTACTGGAAATTTTCTCACACATACAGTTATCTCAATATTTTACCAGGTTTCCTCAATCAACTGTGACAATTTATGTAGCAAATCACCAAAACACAGCTGTTTTCAAGTTGGGTTTTAAGCTGTTTCTAAAGAAAAGATTTTGAAAGTTCCCCCTAAAGACGTATAACGAAAATAAGCCCCATCTCCCTTAGCTATGTTTTTTCAAGGAATGATATAAAATTCTAAATTTATACAGGTCACCCAAGGAACATTTTTATATTATTTAAATTTAAACCAAACTATCACTTTCTTAGAAAAGATTCAAGTTTCTCATATAGATATGTTAGGAAAATAAGCCCTGCCCCTGGCTGCCATGTCACCAATCGAACATGTTTTCCAAATTAACTACCAGGTCACTTGAGTCAAACAGTCTTTGGTGATCTAAAATGTCATATTTTTGTAAAGGTCCTAATTCAAACTGTAAAAGTCACATCAAAGACACAGATAAATATTTAAGTAACTAAAACTTAGCTTGCAAAGTGTTTCCAGTCCTTCATCTGTTCTTTAAGGAAGAGTGCTCCATCACACTGCCAAACATGACAATGACAGTTTCCCTCTATGTTCCACCATGTATCTTTCTGTTTCACTGTACATATGGATATGGCTGGCAAAGGGTCCATTACTCTCTTTATCTAACAATATCAAGACAAAATCAATTTTAAAAATCGACAATAACTTTAAATGCTAGCAGTCTGTAAACACAGCTTTCAAATGAAGAGAAAAAAATTAAATTACTAAATTCTCAGTTTTTCGTCATAGCTGTCTTAAAATCAATTTTGACCTACATCTGTAACAAATGAAATTGTTGTATACAAAATAGCCAGCTGAAGAAGGAAGTTTGTCACTGGTTAAAAGTGATGCTTACATGAAATTTAAGGGCAGAATACCTAACTGTTAGTTTAACTGTCTCTGAAAATAATGAAATAATAATAACATTATACAGCCCTAAATTAAATATCAAAACATTTTAACCATGGAAAATTATGGAAGAAATGTATAATAAATAGGACTAAAATTTATTTTACTGAAAATGATACACTTCTAGCATTCAACTCAACTTTTTTTGTTTATAGCCTAAACTGTTACTGAAATACATGTAGAACATTTGATTATTACACATGTTCAATATTTACCAATGTACTGTTATGGAGCATTTTATTTTTACTTTATCCACACCAATCACTTTTCTTGAAAAAATATTTTTTGTTTCACAATAATTTCTTGCTTTAACAAGAGGGCCATGATGGCCCTGGGTCACTAACCTGAGTTCTTTAGCTGTGAGTCTGCTGTTGAGCAAACATCAGAAGAATAATAACAGGTTTTGAATTAAGATTTTCAAAGATCTTATATTTTACACAAACAGAACCCTGGGGTGGGGAAAATTTTGACCCCAGGGACATAATTTAAACAAGCTTGGTATGAATCCACTAGACAATGCAATATACAAAATATTTAGGGTATACAGTTTCAGACAAGATTTATTTTAGTCTTTCCTATATAAGCCTATGTAAAATCAAGTGACCCCTGGGAAGGGCCAAGAAAAATCTTGTTAGAGAACCTCTAGATGATGATGCTCCATGCAAAATATCTAAGGCCTATAGCTTACAGTTTCTAACAAGAAGGTTTTCAAAGATTTAATATTTTACACAAATGGTTGCTAAGGCAGGGTCAATTTTTACCCCAGGGGCATAATTTGATCAAACTTGGTAGAAGACCACTAGACAATGCAATGTACAAAATATCTAAGCTCTAGGTCATACAGTTTCAGACAAGAAGAAGAATTTTTAAGACTTCCCTATTTAAGCCTTTATAAAATCAAGTGACCCTGGGCAGGGGCGGATACAAAACAGGGCTCCCTGGGGGGCTGACATGAAGGGTAGAACCACATTGGGGTGGGTACGGAAGGGGTGTCCCCTACCGTTGATGGGAGTACAGGGGCCTCCCCCGGAAAATTTGAAAATTGAAGGTCTAAAATGGTGCATTCTGGTACATTTTTGGGCCTTTTGTTGCATTTATTATAGCACAGATTACCAAACAACAGACAACAAGATCATATACAACTTTATAAATCTTTAGTACTCAGATATAAATGCTAAAAAAAATCATGATAATTAATTCATTTGCTGAGAACTACAAATTACAAATTGACAAACACTCCCTATGAAATTTCACATAAAGCATGCTTATATTCAAGTTTAAAATTCATAATTCATAGCCGCAATCTGGCCAGAAACTATCAGTTTTTAAAGAAGATGGCAACTCCATTTTCACATGTAAACAAACTGCTAACTTTATCAAAGCTTCGCCACTTTTTGTTACTGTTATTTTCATTGGATGATTATAAAATGATCGGTCAAAAACACCGTTCCAACGGTCATGTCAATCAGGCGTGTACAACTTGTTGATCGATAATTACCCCCAGGCAAGAGATTAACAATTGGATGATAGCACTTAACTGCTTAGATAACGGAATACACTACGGACCATAAATGCATTAAAATATACCAGCCCAGCTGTAGTGTTGTATCCAGGATTAAAAAAGGGCATGGTGCTGTGAAAAAGGGGCAGGGTGCTGCCAAAAAGGGGCAGGGGGCAAATATGCGTCTTCTGCTAGCAAAAGGGCATTTTTCACCATACACCGTGCATTATATTATGCCAAGCATCGTCTCTTTATTATTATTGTTATCATTAAAACTATATAGTGTTGTAAAGTGTGAATCAAATACAGGTATTTGTTTTATTTAATTTACTTTTTAATCATTGTATAACTACTAGTATATGTTACTGAAAACAGACAAATACTGCAAGAAACTTCTAACAGCTTTTATTTTTCTAATCTCTCCATTTCATACAATCATGTAGATCATTGCTAGCATTTGAACAGTATACACATTCAAGTAACACAGCATACTATAACATAATGCACAGTAACCTTTTAAGACTGTTTTTATCAACTTGTAATCAGTTTGATGTTTTAATGTGCTAATTCTGACAATAAAACAGCAAGAGTACAATCTTGTATAAATTGAAATCGTAACCGAAATTAATTTATCCGAAATATCATACACTTATCACTTCCGGTTTTGTATCAACGGTTTTATTTGACAAAATTATCAATTACAGTTCGATATGTAAATGACCATTTAACAGTCCGCTCGTTAAAACTAAATATATAGGTGAAATGTTTATTTCTTATTAACATTTATAACGAACGAACTTTCCTGTGTTTTGGCGCAAAAACGCACGTGCGTCCTAAAAACCTGCATTTTGACACAACCGATACCAATCTGGGACGCTTAATTGTGAAAATTGACACATGTATAGTTTTTTGTAAACAAACACGTTTCATAATTAACTTCTGAAGGCTAGAAACAGACTTGTTTTAAGATCGGCGAAACAGTGATTCGTTTTCGCTGCTTTTGCCCGTTCCTTTTCTAACTGAGCCAACTTTCGTTTTACGGAAGGTATTGTATATGCAGACAGAGATGTTAGTGCTTCTAATTTTTTGGTAAGAATGACTTTTAATGACAAATTGGATAGGTGGACAATTAAAATCAAAAAAGACAAATGGTTTTATTAAGTTCTAGATTATTTTTCACAAGTTTTATTGTGTTTACCGATAGTGACGACAAACACTTGTTATATTCCCAATCAACGAAACCTACATCATTTGTCATCTGTATTGTTTGACTAATCAATTCATCACCTTAAATAACAAGTTTTTGTTGTAATGGCAATCCAGACATTAATCCGCTAATTGATTGGTAATGATACAGGACCCAGTGCACGCTTGATTATTGATTTTTCGGCAGTCGCTGTAGGGTATGTATACATGCGTCGCTGCGTGTCTTGCTAATTAGAATACACAAGTAAGTTAGGAAAACATAGACACTGAATAAACAAAGGCAGAATTTGTGGTGATAAACATTTATGATTAAGGACAGAAGGGCGCTAGTGGGAAAAGGGCAGAGTGTTAGAGATTTAGGGCAGAAGGGTGCTCTTCAAAAAGGGCGGGGCGCAGCGCCCCGCTATCACGCTATAGATACAACACTAAGCTGGAAAACGTATCTTTGGGCCGAGATGGAGGGGCTGAAGCCCGTGGCTGAATCCGCGGCTAGTTTTTAAAGAAAATTGCAACTCCATTTTCACATGTAAACAAACTGCTAACTTTATCAAAGCTTCGCCGCTTTTTGTAACTGTTATTTTAATTGGATGATTGTAAAATGATCGCCAATCAAAAACACCGTTCTAACGGTCATGTCAATCAGGCGTGCACAACTTGTTGATCGATAATTACACACTCAGCCCCCAGGCAAGAGATTAACAATTGGATGATAGCAATTAACTGCTTTGATAACGGAATACAAAATGGACCATAAATGCATTAAAAACGTATCTTCGGGCCGAGGTGGGGGGGGGGGGGGTGCTGCAGCCCTTAAGCCCGTGGCTGAATCCGCAGCTGCTGGGACAGGGTAATTAACAATCCCAGGGGCATAATTTGAACAAACTTGGTAAAGGACCTCTAGATGATGCTCCATGCAAAATATCTAAGGTCTACAGGCTTCTCACAAGAAGATTTTCAAAGAAAAAAATATTTTACACAAATAGGACATACCCGCGAGAGGGGCCAATTTTGACCCAAGGGAAATGATCTGAACATTAAACTTGGTAAAGGTCTGTTACACAATGCAACAAATAAATTATCTTACTTAGCTATAGGACATTTAGTTTCAGACAAGACAATTTTTTAAGTTATATTTTAACAGTTACACAATGCAACAAATATAATATCTTACTTAGCTATAGGACATTCAGTTTCAGACGGACAATTTTTTTAAGTTTTCCCTATATAAGCCTACATAAAATCAAGTGACTCTGGAGCAGGGCCATTAATGGCCATAAATAAAGTTAAGCTGCAGGAAGCTAGTGCAAAGTTTATTTTACAAGAATCTTTACAATGTGATCAGCACGAAATTGCTTTGTCTCCATAATGGACAGAAGCAGACAATCAGAAGTTGGTATTCTTTGGGGTTTTTTACTTTTGAATGGAACTTCAACATTAAAATCACTATTCCAAAGATTATTTCTTCCTGAGCTCTATATTTGGGCCCAAATTCTAGCTAATGGGAGCGGGCACGTGCCTATCGTGCACCACTCTGGAGCTGGACCTGTTTAAGACTGCGTTTATATCCTCAAAGTAAACAACTTCCTTAAAACGGCATCTTATGTTTCATCATATCAATTAATAATGTTGTTGTCGAAAGAACGGTTTAATGTGCCTTGATTCACTGCTCATGGCCGTGGCCCCTGCTAAAGCCTAAACACATGACTTTAAAAAACAACGATTATTTATTTACAAGATAAATCAAATATGGTTTACTTACATTGTTTTGGAATTAATGTACGTCTTGATCATGTACTTGGGCCTGTGTTTCGTTTGCTTTCTTAGTTATTTTTTCTGTTTTGCTTTTTTTTTCATTGTGACAAATTTGCAGGTTTCCGCCCTGACGACGTCATTCAGCTGACCAATCAACTTCCTTCAGTGATCCTGGAAAAAAACCCGTCTAAGGATCGGTCTAATGAGCACAGCAATTGTTCAGGTCTGATGTTAAAGATAGTTCCGTATTTCTGTTTCAAATATATCCACCTCTGTATTCGTATAATGACAACGCAGCACAATAGGTAGCAACGCGGGTCGTCTGTTGTTTTTTTTTTTTGTAATTTTGACTGGTAGGTTGATTTTGTGGCAGGAATGATATTTTTCTTACAACATATAATTAACCTTATTTTGAACATCAAGTGCATTTTACTAAAGGTATAGACCTTACATAAATAGTGTCTTACATACATTTTGTTGTACATGTATACTGAGGTTATTTGTTTATACCTGTTTAATCCAGTTATAGCCCTGTCAGTTCATACCTCTTATTAATATGGAGTAATTTATTATTGTCCATAAATTATTTGTTTAATAACTACTCGAAATCATTGGTAATTTCATTACAGTATCCATCGCAAAAGTATGGTTAAGTACCTTTACTTTACATAGAATAGTGTACTTGTACTAAGTGCATGAGATTTTCATGATTCTTGCTTTTCCCTCCAGTGGGTTGATCAGTAAATATAGTATGACTACTTACATTTTAATTCCTTATAGACTTATGTATATGATTTCTATAGCATTACTAGATTTTTACACTATTTTTGTAATATCCCTGACTTTTTGGCGGGAAACCCAGGCATATAAATACCCTAGCTTCCTATACTAGGTGTTCAGTACTCTGGTCGCAGAACTCAAGGTAAAGTGTTACCTCCTTCACAGGCCTTAGAACTGAACCATCTTTCTCTCTCTCTCTCTCTCTCTCTCTCTCTCTCTCTCTCTGAGTATTTTCTCTCTTGCTGGTTGTAATTTCTATTGATGTATTAGGTTCCTTTTTTATATTAAAAGTGCGTTTCATTTTGGCAATATTTCTAAATACCGGTGAGAATGTTTTGGCTAGAAATCTAATTTGTTAAGAGAACTCATTCCTAAAGTGATGTAAAGTAAAATTTGGAAAACTGCAAATAAAATATTGTAGGTATTGAAAATACACTTGTTTTAATTTCTTCCAAAATAATATCCAACTATAAAATAGATTGAACCTGGGTATTTAGCCAAATAGTTTTGGCTCCTATTACAATTTCTTTCTTTTTTTTATTCATTTGTTAAGATCTTTGAGTCTATAGGCTAATGGAACACGGACGTTTGGCATGTTGCCTAAATTTGAGAAATTGTGTTCAGTTTGTCAGTTGAAAGAATTATAAAAATTTTCATTATAACAAACATGGACGTGGTATGTAATTCATTCATTCATTCGTTCGTTTATTCATTCATTCGTTCGTTCGTTTTTCGTTCGTTCATTCTTTCGTTTGTTTGTCCATTTGATCCTTCATTTGTTCTTTGCTTCGTTCGTGAGTTTGTTCTTTCATTCCAATTCTTCCGTTTCTTTCTTTCTTCACATATTTCTTTCTTCATTCATTTCGTTGCTCTTTCATTTTTTAGCATGCCTTCCGATTGACTGATGCCAGAAAGAAGGAAAAACTTTAAATTATAAAGGTAAATGTACATCCATATTTTACATTCTGGGTTCGTAGTTCATACTGTCTGATAAAAGAATTTGAATGACGTCGTCAACCTTCGCATTATGTACATCATCTTATTCCAGTCAAATCGTTGCCTTCTAGGAGTGTAATATATTTTTAACATCACGGTTTTGGCAGAGACATGGTGAATCTTTTTGTTGTTGTTGTTGTTTTGTTTTTTAAAGTGCAATACAATTTTAAAGTGTTTATAGTCCTAAATTTAAATAAACTCTTTATCAAACAGAACTCAACATTGACTGACGTCCCCTAAAGAGATTAGTTATTTTATGTCGTGGGGGATTTTGCAAGATACAGAAAACATCCCATTCCAGAGACACCACTGGTTCCTTTGCATACTCAGTGTACGATATAATCTGAATAAATTAACTGATGTTACACGGACGATCGCCTAATTACCGACAGACTAAGAACAGACGATCTGCTTGGCTACTTTTTGTGTTACGTTGTCATTATACGAATACAAGAGGTGATGTCGCTACTTACATCATTCCTTAAAGATTAAGTTTTGCTTCCAAAGATAAAATAAAAAAAACGTGTTACAACTATGCTTCTAATTACCTGCCTATTATTCAAGCAATCCCATATCTACATTCACGTGATGATACACCCATTAAATGCAAATAAGTTACGTAGGCTACACAATGACAAATGTTACGTAGTTACGTAGATTTAGATACTTTTTAGAAGAATATCTATTATTATCTGTAACAGTCGTGTCAGTTAGTTTATTTCAATACAGCATATTTTTGAAAGTGAAAAAATGTTATACAATGTATTAGTATGAATTATGACATTAATCTGTTTATGATTGAGATGTCAAGAACAAATCACATGTGAACACGAAGTTGTAATCAATTTTGCGTGTAGCATGTCGTGTACGTTGTTCAACCAGGTCCAGGTGATATACCGTGCAATGCATAATTTCTCATGTATCTCAGTGTGCGTCCAAAGGGGGCACAAATTAACGATGCTATCCGCTCAATCAGGATCATAGACGTTAAAACGAAGTCCCATGTATCTCTCCTATACACTGACTATGGAAAAGAATCGGGGACGTCTCTTGAATGGGATGCTCTCTCTATCTTGTACTGTCCCACTCAACCTGAAATAAACTCTGCAGGCAGCATCGGTCATGTGGGCAATAAGAGGCCTTGTGATTAAAAAAAAAGTTTTAATCCCAGTTAAAAGAAAGAGGGGACGGATCAGTGGTAACGCACAGGGCTTGTAATCCAGGGTTGGCAAGCTCGATTCCTTGCTGTTCAAATTTAACAACAGACAATTTCTCAGATGAAACGTTAAACCAAGGTCTTTTATATCGATGCCATATTCAAAGAATGTAAAAGAAGGAGGAATGGGATTCTTTCTGTATCTTCCGGTATCGACGATAAATAAACTAAAATAGACAGAGACGAATCCATGGTCTGATGGTAATGCGCAGGACTTGCAGTCGTAGATCCCAAGTTAGATCCCCGTACTTTCTTCCGCTTAAACTGCTGTTTTTTTCTCTTCAGATTAGATGTTTAGACGAGGGCCCAAGTTTCTCCGTGCTATGCAATAAACAAGTAAAAGAACCGGAAGTGTCTCGATGGCTGGGGGAATACATGCAGGAAACCAGTACCGATGATAGATAAACTGAGAGAATTATCACAAATCAGTAATATGCCTACTGAAATAAGCTCTTATTCTTAATTCCATTTATATGAAGATTTTGTGTGTTTCATTTTTTGTGCTTTAAACATTGAAAGTCCTTTTACCTCATGAGAAATATGTTAGTCTACTGGCGGTGAAATTCCTTATTTCTCGGAAGATGAAACCGTAATCTAAAGTAAAAGAGCTTCAGTGAACAGCCAGCTGCATACATACCCTAGATGTCCTGGTGTTCTACGTTATGATAAAGAAAGTCTTGTTTAATCATTTTATTATGAGCTACCATGTATACAGTTGTTTTTAGCGAATTGCCTTTGAGAGCCAGTAAGGAAGGTAGTTTAACTGTCATCGATGGAAAATTGTGTTTCATATTTCACATTCAATATGTCATATGTATTTTTCGTACTAAGTAACCTGAAATAAATGTACATTCAACTGTTATAGTAAGCAGGAAAGTAAGGCTCGATGCATATATCAGTGCTTTTGTAGAAAAGTGCGAATTTATGACCGCGCGAAATTTTACCAATTTTAGCCGTTTGCACGAAATTTCATCCCGGCGTATTTAAATGATTTCATAATATATTACATCAGATTTTGCTCCCAAGCTATCTATGAATGAAATGTGATCTCTTAGAATCGTCAACAGTGCTAATACTTAAATCATGATATTGAGAGCTAAACTTTTTTTTTTCGAAAACAGAGGTCAGCAAACTTTGTTTTGCCGTGGTGGTGATGGTGGAGGGGGGGGGGGGGGGGGTGCATACATATTTGCCCTTGTTCCTCCGTCCCGAGGTCATGCTGTCCGTAAGTTGACCGGTTTGTGTCGCGTGTAACTCCAAACGTATAACTGCTAGAGCCATGAAACTTTCTAAGAATAGTTGACAGTATGTGAACTTACGCACCTGGCTATTTTGACGCAAATTTATTGGATATCGGTAGAGTAATGCCCCCTGATTAAGCAAAAAGTACCATTTTTAGACTTCTGTCGCGTGGAACTCCAAACGTAATACTGCTAGAGACACGAAACTTTCTAAGAATAGTTGACAGCAGGTAAACTTATGCACCTGATATTTTGATGCCAATTTATTGGAGATCGGCAGAGTTACGCCCCTTGATTTAGCAAAAAATAGCATTTTTAGACTTGTGACGCCTGTAACTCCAAACGTAATACTGCTAGAGCCAGGAAACTTTCTAAGAAAACTTGTCAGCATGTGAAGTTACGCACATGGGTATTTTGACGCCAATATATTGGAGATTTGCGTAGTTATGCCCCCTGATAAAGCTAAAAAAAGCATTTTAGACTTTATATGCACCTGTAATTGTGCAGGATTTTTTTAGACAATACAGCGGAATTGTGGGGCATCCGTGTCCTCTAGTTGTTTCTGTTCTGATGAATTGTGATTTTAGATTACAGTGTTCAGAGCTTAGACTAAGCCTTTTATATAGCACAAAGATATTTTGCCAAAGCTGTAGCTCCGTTTCTGCAAAAAATAGATTGGTCATTCTTGCTTTTCATAGATCCATTAAGAACAATCAAGTACTCGTGTTCAAATGTTCACCTTTGACTAGCTAACATTTGGAGCCTTAAGGTTAGTGTTTCAGACCACCTTGAATCAGAATGAACATAAATTCTTCTAGGAAACGCCATGTCTGGACTAATATATTTCAGGTAAGATTGTTGAAAAAGATAACAGGAGCTGCTGACAGACATTAGTTTCTACAATACTATAGCAAGCTACTAATTTACTGAAATCATTTTTTTTTTTCATTTATACTTCTTTGGGTTCATGTTTTAATACACATTATTCTGCAATTTCTTGAATAAAACTTTAGATACAAAAATGCTTGTTTATGCTGGAACATTTGGAGTCAAAAATGTTCGTGAACTAACAAGCTATTATCACAAGTCAATTATAATACTTTATAAGATTTTATTGCATCTAAAATCTATTAGGAGTAATTCATACAGAGGGAATAGGTGGTACCATACATGCGGCCATAAACACTGAACATTCATATATATAGTGAAGTTCTCAACTGGAGATTTAATCTCAAGAATTTTATTAATGTGTATACAGTCTTACTTGTATAACTTAATTGATAAAACTATCACACTTGATATATTTCAATAAATTAGGAGAGGTTTATTATTGTCATTCTCTCTATAGACATACAAACAGCAGGATTTTCCATAAACTATTTCATTACATAGTTGAAAATGCACATATTTTGATATAAAGGTTAGTGTTGCCAAAAAATATCCTCCGATAGATAGCTAAGATTTAATAACACGATGTAGACATTTTTGTTTTAAGCGCCATTTATATTATCTCATATTTAAACCATTGTAATTGACTGAGTGCTTCGACTAGTTAGTTTCAGTTTCAGTTTTATCTATATATTTCCAGAGGGTGATGGACCCATGTGGCATAACATACTGAATAAAGTTAAATATCCTATGAATAGGTAGTTATGAAAGCTCACGAAAAAAAGACGGCATCACAGAAAACCTGGACTGGACTGGACTCATGGACCGGACTCGTGCACTGGACTCTTGGATTGGACCCATGGACTCGACGTTACTTTCTCAGGTCATGAATTAGAAGGGCAGTGTATGTTAGACTACAATTTTGTCTCTCAGCTTTGGATATGTCAGAATAATGTCCTAAGGGGACTTGTTATTGATAGAACTGGGGGAATGTGTTTATTCAACGTAAATTTGAACTCTAATTACTGACATCAAAATGGAGAATTAAAATGGTCCTGTATGTATTATCGTCTCACCGTAAAATAATAAATTTAGCCTGTAACGAGATGTGCCCAATAAATTGTGGGCATTCAAATAGAGGATCTTACATGGGTGTCTTTTCAATTCGATTAAAGTGATAAAATAGGCGGCTGTGTCAAGAGTTTAAAAAATTCAATATGAAAAGACACAAAGGAAAGATTCTTTCTATCACATTAACCCAATAAGCTGTGAAAATATGTAAATAGTAAACGCACTTCCGCTTTAATAGCGAATGAGATCAGTGAGTTATGCGACGAAAATAAATGAGCAAATAAAATAGTGCAAAACTTTGTATTTCAGTAACATTTATTTTACTTGTTTAAATATTGAACTGATTATCATGACGCTATCTACAATATTTAGATAGATCTAGTGAGATTAACATTTGAGCTGGAATGCGTTTAACTTGATTTCTGTGAGGTCAGTGACAGTGCGTTATTCTGGTGATATGCCGTTTTAATTTCGGTGACATAGTGTTTGCAAGTGCAGTGTCATGGGACGAACACAGAATTTTGGATATTTCTCTGTGTTGATTTTCATGGTTAGATTTCTTTTTGACATAGTGCATGTTTACGTTTTTTTTCTATCTGAATGAACGTTACACAGTTAACTTGTAAATATAACTCAGAACAGTTAAGGTAATCAGTAGTGAAAAAAATAATTTCTTCACAGAATTTCAGGATAGTTCATAAACTTTAGAACCTCAGATACACGACATGGCATGTTAAGCAGTAAAGAGTTCAAAGACTCACTGATATGACCCTTCAAAGACTCACTGATATGACCCTTCAGAGACTCACTGATATGACCCTTCAGTTTCAGGTCAAAGTGCATTGCTTATTTACATCAACTGTGACAGAATTACTCGATGTTTACAACACCTAGCCTGTTTTTTTGGACAGTTATCTGCTATGTGACTACATCATAAATTAGCAAAGTGATGGGCTGGGTTCAAATGTCGCCAGTTATTGCATAGCTCTTCAGGGCCATGCTACTAGATATGGCTTAAGTTTTTGTTAATGGACCTGGTTATTACATATTTCACCTTTCGGTTTGCTTGTTTTATATGTTGGAAGAAGAAGTCTTTACCTGATAAGAATTTTAATTTTAAAGTTTAGTAGGAATTTTTATTGATATTTTCACTTTAAACATTTGCTGTGAATACGTAATGCAGAGATAATTCATACAACCTGAGCAGAAATCCATTCGATTAGGATGGTATATATTCTGAACAAAAAAACAGTAACCAGTACCAGCAACCCGACAGATCAATAAGAAATGTTGAAATCACACACTGAAAGGGTTTTTTCCTTAGTACTGAAAAGTATTTTTTGGCTCTTTTTCTTTCACTTTGTTTACAAAAATGTCTTCAAAATAAAAACAGTACCATATTACCATTTATGCTGAAACATGTAAAAATAAATCATGACACATTGTTTCTTTCAATTTACCACAAAGTTTGAAAGGCCACTTTTATTTTTTCCCGCAGTAAAATGCGAACATGTTAACTTTAATCCACTTTTCCATCTTTTCTCAACCCTGAAGTGCACAGATAATTTCAAAGAAATCGGAGTCAAATGGTATAAACAGAATCTCCCAGAGCCTACAACAATTAGTCCCTTGAGTGCAGTAAGATAGCATGTCTTGCGGTATTTCGGTAAACAGATGAAAGGTAATTCTAGGAACACTGCTTTCAATGAATCATGACCTCAGAAAGCACCTTTTGGGTCCACGGGTCCAGTTGAGGGTCCAGTCCATAGATCCAGTCCAGGAGTCCAGTCCATGTTTTCTAGGATGCCACATATTTTAGGTCATAACTAAAACAATTAAAATGTAACTATACTACTCAAAATTTGATAGGGATCACTTTAAAAATGTGTATATTTACTATATAAGGCTGAAAGGTTACATTTTTTTGTGATTCTGAAAATATGTTCATATGACAACAGTTTGGTACCAAAAAATGAATAAATCTGTAAACCGTTGAAGCGTGACAGAGGCTGAGCGGTGGGGGGGCACGAATTTGGGATAACACAGACAGGAGATGAAATGGAACTTTTTGGAAAAATCAAGTCTATGGCCTGAATTTTGCTTTAATATCGCGTGTGGTGTCCGTTTGCTTGGATTACTGCTCTGCACCGCCTTCTCAAGCTGCTAATGAGTCTCCGGATGCTTTTTTGTGGGAGTCGAGCCCACTCGTTCAGAAGGGCCTGCTGTAGTCCAGGGACCGTGGTTGGCTGGACTGGGCGAGCAGATATTGCAGTCTGCAGCATGTCCCAGACGTGCTCTATCGGATTGAGGTCTGGATGGAGACCTTGCTGGCCAGTCCATTCTCTCTATGGCTGCTGCCTCCATGTACTTGTCGGTGACCCTTGCCCTGTGAGGCTGGGCGATGTCGTCCATAAAAATGAACTATAGCACCAGCGTGCGGACGAACGTACACATCTAAGATCTCATTGACGTATCGTACAGCCGTCAATGTGCCGTTTTGAACAATGTGCAGGTCCGTTCTTCCCTCCATGCTAATGCCCGCCTACACCATGACCGAGCCCCCGCCATGACGGTCATGGGTGGCAACACATACGGGTGCCAAACGCTCATTGGCGGATCTCCATACCCGCACTCGCTTATCAGTGAAGTCCACACAAAATCTAGACTCGTCAGTGAACAGCACTGGGGTCCAGTCATGCAGCGTCCACCTGGCGTGATCGCGGGCCCATTGAAGACGTGCCTGGATGTGGTTTCGCGTCAATGGGATTCGGATTGCTGGCCTTCTAGCCCTCATGCCAGCTGTATGAAGACGGTTCCTGATGGTTTGAGTGGAAAGTCTTACTCCAGTGGAATTCTGGAAGTCATTTTGGAGGGCAGTAGCGGTAACAAAGCGCTGACGTCACGCTTGAACGACAATAAACCGGTCCTCACGCTGAGTTGTGGACCTCTGACGCCCTCCGCCATGCCTATGCGTGACATGCCCGAAAGTTTGAAACCGTCGCCACATCCTGCCAACGGTGCTCTGGGACACCTCAAGGACACCTGCCACGTGCAGTTGGGAACGCCCAGCCTCAAGCATCCCTACCCCCCTATTCATCTCATAATCGTCAATACGCCGTCTTTGCCGTAGATTTGCCATGACCAGTGCTAGGTTCGATATAAACGTTACCATGCACAAGCGAAGTCTGAATAAAACGGATGTGTACATGAAAGTACGCGGTGCACCACTTTTCCAGGGGTATCGCTTTTCCCGTGCATCTCGAGACACGTACAGGTAAACAATCAAAATCTGCTGGACAGGTCGGCTTTGCCATATGAATAAACTACATGTATGAGAAAAAATCAGTTATCTTGAGGTTATCATTAAAAAGACATTTAAGAAATAAAAAGTGATCCCTATCAAATTTTGAGTAGTATATATTTGTATAAAATAGAGAATGAAACAGTATCATTGCATTTTAATGTAGTAGAAATATATAACTTTTTATCATGGAAATGTGTACACATACGAGTATAATATACCTTGGACTCATACACAGACACTCTGACTCGGACATACCAGTAACTTTTGTCTTACTCATTGTAGGTGACACTTGCTTAAAGTAAAGTCCACCAACATTAAACGATGCATGTTTACGGTCGTCTGACCAGAGGTGTTAACAAAGGCGTTAAAGCAACAGTAGGTGTGAATTCACCTGAATACAACGCATTTCTTACTTCTTCAACACTTTATGATTTCATTTTTCTATGAAAACAAAAAGTTTTTTCCGAGCATTCGAATCCCAAAAATACATTCGAACGTTCGACATCGAATCCGAACTTTCGAACGTTCACTTACATCCCTACTATCTACACTAATTGCCGTATGTAGAGCGTTAAACTGGGAGAACATTCAGCAACAAAATGAAATCACCAGATTTTACACTAAGAATGTCAATATTCTCAGATGGCTAAGAGTTCGGTAAGAGTTCGTTTGGTTGAATACCCAACTCTTAGCGGGCGGCTTTTTCGGTTCGAATGCCAAACTCCAAGCTGGCTATGAATTCGAACCGAGTTGGGTATTTGGTTCTTTCAGGTAGAATACCCAATCCCCAGCTGGCTAGAAATTCTTATTTAGCTGGGTATTCGTCTGGTTGGACACCAAACTAGCTGGCGAGGAATTCGATCTCAGCTGGGTATCGGCTCTTTTAGACGAATGCCAAAATCCCAGCTGAATGTGAATTCGAACAGAACTGGGTATTCGGTTCTATCGGGTCGAATACCCAACCCCCAGCTGGCTGGGAATTCGAATCTAGCTGGATATTGTTCTGGTTGAACACCCGACTCCAAGCTGGTTGAGAATTCGATATTAGCTGGGTATACGGCTTTTAATGTCAAATACCCAACCCCAAACTTACTGGGAATTCGAGCCGAGCTGGGTATACGTTTAGCTGAATACCGAACTACTAGCTGGCTAGGAATTCGATCTGAGCTGGGTATTCGGCTCTTTGGGGTCGAATACCCAACTCCTAAGTGGCTAGGAATTCGATCTTAGCTGGGAATTTATGTCGAATATCCATATCACAGCTGACTGGGAATTTGAATCGAGCTGGGTATTTGTTCTGTGGAATACCCAACTCTAAGCTGGCTAGGAATTTGATCTCAACTGGGTATTCGATTCTTTTGGGTCGAATTCCCAACTCCAAGCTAGCCAGAAATTGAAATCCAGCTGAGTATTCTTTTGGTTGAATACCCAATACGAACCGAACTTGGTATTCGGTTCTTTCTGGCTGAATTTAACACTCACAGCTGGCTTGGAATTCATATCGTGCTTTGTATTCAGTTGGTTGAATACTCAACTGCATTTTGGCTTGGAATTTGATCACAGCTGGGTATTCGGCTCTTTAGGTCGAATATCCAACTCCCATCTGGCTGGAAATTCAAAGAGACTAAGGTATTCGTTTGGCTGAATATCCCACTCCTAACTAGAAATTTTCCAGAATGTTTAGCTCTAGTTATGTTAACTTAAGCCGTCCCAAAACTCGACGATTTAAAAGGAAATGTTGTATCGTTAAGCAAAGCTTGAACTTTCATAAATGTTGCAGAAGTTTAGCATATGATTATGTACAGACTGTAACATACGATCCTTTAATTAGGCCTTTTACTTTAGCGATTTACATCAAATAATGTTGTTTATAAATAATTATAACTGTTGCCAGTTCACAGAGATGTTTTCTTCAATGTCTTCAAAAATTTAAATAACTTAGCTGGCAAAATATTAAAGAGGAGGGGACACAAACACAAGTAGGTCCATATTGTTTTAAATGTCAAAATATTCATGTCATTATCATACAAGTACAAACAAGGATTAACGAAATTTATGTTCATAGATGTATGAAATGAATTTCGTTCATAAAATGTGAAAGAGAAGAAATGAAAATACTAATGCAGTCATCTGGTTAATTAAGTAGTAAATGCTTTTTTTTTACATCCAAACATTGAGAACTTACGTAACACGTTTTTAGTGTGCACATATGACAGCGGTTTTCACTGCTTTTATGTTACACGGCAAACAAAGGGAGGTAACTACAATAATTCATAACCTCCGAGAAAGCTAACAGTTACACTACCACAGAATAATTAATTACTTATAAGGCCATATTGCTTGTGTAATTTATATCGTTATAAATAGGTATCTGATGGATAGAATTGTGTATTTTTATACTTAAAATAAATTTCGCAATTATGAATGCTGTTTTATTACGCTCAAAACTCGAACGTTACTGGAACTACAAAGGACAAAGTGACGTCCAGTCAGAAATCGACAACCAATGGCTAAAGTTCGTGAAACTACAATGAATAAAGTCACATATTGTCAGCACGAAATCACGGATAATAAAATACATATTCCATTACAACTGAATAAATTTCAACAATATTTTCGACGACCAGTACAAAGAATGTTTCAAAACATGAGTGTAATGCAGTATAGAGGAATTCGCACATGCTGATGTATGAAATCACCACTACAAGTTATATTAGACTCATAAAGGGGGAAATTTCCGCAACAGTTTTTGAACAACGGTCGTTTGAGAGAAAAAAAAATCATTTCAAAAACCAGGAAAGTTAACAGTGTACCGTTATGAACTTATGTTGAATAACTTACAAAAACAACCTCATATAAAATATTATGAAACAGATCTTCTTAGAATCATTACCGCTACTATGGTACGTATTCTCTAACATCAAGACCGAAGTTTAAACCTTTCTTAAATAAACGAATGCAAACTCCTCGCATCAGTTACGTCACGCTTTACTACTTTAACCACTGCCACCACTATAACCCACGTGACGATAGAAAATTATCATGTGACTGAAACAAAATGGATGTAAATATCATTCGTTATTTTTACTAAAACATTTTTTACGTATATTTTAACCTTTTTTGTACATAAAAGGTGATATTTAAATGAAAGAAAAGTAAAGTGATAGACATTTTTAAAATTTAAATTTAAAAGTAACAAGAAAAATTCAAATGGACTTGAGTCCATTTGAGTGTACGTTTTTTTACTGTATTTTTAAGGAACCTTAAATTACAGCACTCTGTTTTGTTTGCAGATGCCTAAAAAGAAATTTAATGTATATCTTTAAATTGAAGACCTGTCTGTTCAGACATATTGTAACTAAGGTAATGCACATTTTTTGAAGAACAACAACAACATATTTGCATATAATTATCTCTTGTATTAATGGTGATAATTATGATACTGAAACTTTGTTTCTTTTGTTAAGTAACAAAATAACATGAATTCATGGAATAACATGCTTGAACAGAATAACAAACATGCTTGAACAGAATAACAAATATACTTGTAATATCAATGTTGATAATAAACTATGACCATGCTTTGATTACTTTGATATAATTCAACATAATCTATTTTAAAGACCAGGTGAGACACAGTCACTGTCGCAGCAAAGTACCACCGGGAACCAGACAGAATTTTTAATTTTAGATAACTTTTTTCTTTGTTAGCCGAATTCTATTAATTGAAAACATTAAACATAAACATTTATCATTTTACATCATTTGAAGGCTCTTTAAATTCATATTTTGAAAATATAAGCCGATTTGGAATTTTTGCTTTTAAAAAAGAAAACTAAACTAATTTATACCTGTCGTTTCAGCATTTTTCTAGCAGCTTAGATGCACTAAGTTTAACCATTTACAAACAAAAAAGAAAACAGTTTTGACAATTATGTTTTAAATATGTAAAATATGAGTTTACAGACCTTTAAAATGATATAAAATACTTTACTGTTTGATGAAAAATGACTTTCAAACGGTAATTACAAAATTACTATGTTTTGCATTGTTATCAACCGCCATAATTTTGCCAACCTTCAAAAAGTTACCTGTATCTCTTATCAGTTACTTGTTACTATTAATAGATTTCAAAACAATAGCATCCAATGTTCCTACACAATATTACTAGACAGTCACGTGATTCTCTCCGAGGATTTCCGGAATAACACAACTTCGCAAATTGATTCAACAGGTAGCACATCGTAAAAATACGTAATGCTTCGGCAATAATCGGATCTTCTAACAGCCAATCAAAACATAGAATTACATAATATTGGATAACACTAACCCCGCTCCAATTGTACATATAGGAATATAATACTGGCAATTTTCCGTACAGAAAAAGAATATTCGACTCTGTGACGGCCGAATTTTGCTGGTGGTGGCGGTGGTTTTCTGTACTGATCAGGGGAAGTAACCGCTGCGGGGAGTTTGAAACGAACGTCGTTAAGTCGCAATACATTATAATATTCTTTTTTTAACATTTCTGGTTTGCGTTCAGTTTTAAATAGTGCTTATCATCAGAAGTGAAATCTATAATGAATGATTGTCCTATTGGATTTTTGTATAATTAACTTTTGCCTAAATCATTCTGCATTTCTATTACCAGAGACAGCAGCAACTGTTTCGTTAAATATATATATTTATATTTCTCCTGGCGTCAACGATCGTAATATTAGCTTTATACACATTTGGAAGAAGGCGTCACGAGGTACGGCAAAACATTTTTTTTTCGGAATCCCGCTGTTATATGAAAGTTACAAGTTATTTATTTATCCTACGAAGATAAGACAGTTTAAATAGTTTCCCTAAGTTATACATGTACCACTTAAACAACCACCTATAATAGAATCACTCGATATACCAGCTGTAATCAAACTTTTCGAGTCTCGAGACACAACTTATGAGAAACCTCTCGATACATTGGACATGATGGAACCTCTTGATTCACCATTCATTATTGAATCTTTCGAGACACCTAGTATGATAAAAACCTCTCGAGACACCATTTATGACAGAAGCATTCGAGACTATGAGTTTGATAAATCCTCTTGAGACATCAGTCATGGTGTAACTTTCCGAGACACCAATCATGATGGAACTTCTCTAGACGGAACTCATAATAGAATCAATCACTTGTGAAAAAGCAAGTCACTTTATTTTTAACACCAATGAGAGACATTGCTGATAACAAATTATCTCCCTTACTCAGATAACATCAGAGGTAATCCAAATTGCACTTTGGTCCTTTCAGTTGGAATCCTCTGACTTTATCCTTGTTTCTCTTTGTGATAGTCTTGACTTTCAGTTGTGAAAATTGTCACTTACATATTAAATAAAAAGTTAGGAATACAAAAAAAACAAACTTTATGTGCTAACAAAACATATTTTTAAATTAAATGTTTAATCTGACTACTATTGTTGCAAATAATATGGTGTAATTATCACCATACCATAAAGGAAAACAGCGATGAAAGCAGAGGAATCCAAATGGAAGGACCAAGTTAATATTAGAGAGTATTCAGGGTAGATAATCCACTGATGTCCCCCATTCGCAACGTGTTACCTTATATGTAAAGCGTTATTATGCTCAAAGATACACACTCTGAAGTCTGGCTTATTCGAACCCGAAACACCCCGAAGTCTGACTTATTAGAACCCGAAATACCCCCGAAGATTGGCTTATTCGATCATGAAACCAAGTAAAACAAGACAACATTGAACCATCGAGGCTCTGGAGATTTTATCATTTTTCCTTTTCAGATTCAATAGTTTATCAGATAATATTTTAGGTAAATTTTAAAATGATACTCGTGATTTGATTTAGTGTACGTTATCAAAGCGTATGCAGTTATATTATACAAATATTGCACTGTTTTCAAAATTCGATATATTTCATGTGTATGATGTATCTCGGCGTAAACACAGCTTAAGGGGATCCTCCATATTATATATCTATGACAGTTTAGACATTTTCAAAATAAATCTTTATCAACAAAAGTAGTTTTGTAAGGCTCTAGAGTTCAAAGCAGTTTAGGAAGTGTATGTTTCGTGTACATTAAATTCACTGATCCACGAACGTGTTAACGAACGACTTCCGGTAGATTATATAAGGCTTTGCTGCTCACTTGATCCACGAACGTGTTAACGAACGACTTCCGGTTGATTATATAAGGCTTTCCTGCTCACTTGATCCACGAATGTGTTAACGAACGACTTCCGGTTGATTATATAAGGCTTTGCTGCTCACTTGATCCACGAACGTGTTAACGAACGACTTCCGGTAGATTATATAAGGCTTGCTGCTTACCTGATCCACTAGCGTGTTAACGAACGATTTTAGTAGATTATATAAAGCTTTGCTGCTCACTTGATCCACGAATGTGTTAACGAACGATTTTAGTAGATTATATAAGGCTTTCCTGCTCACTTGATCCACGAATGTGTTAACGAACGACTTCCGGTTGATTATATAAGGCTTTGCTGCTCACTTGATCCACGAACGTGTTAACGAACGACTTCCGGTAGATTATATAAGACTTTGCTACTCACTTGATCCACGAACGTGTTAACGAACGAATTCCAGTAGATTATATAAGACTTTGCTACTCACTTGATCCACGAACGTGTTAACGAACGACTTCCGGTAGATTATATAAGACTTTGCTACTCACTTGATCCACGAACGTGTTAACGAACGAATTCCCGTAGATTATATAAGACTTTGCTACTCACTTGATCCACGAACGTGTTAACGAACGAATTCCAGTAGATTATATAAGACTTTGCTACTCACTTGATCCACGAACGTGTTAACGAACGACTTCCGGTAGATTATATAAGGCTTTGCTGCTCACTTGATCCACGAATGTGTTAACGAACGAATTCCAGTAGATTATATAAGGCTTGCTGCTTACCTGATCCACTAGCGTGTTAACGAACGATTTTAGTAGATTATATAAGGCTTTCCTGCTCACTTGATCCACGAATGTGTTAACGAACGACTTCCGGTTGATTATATAAGGCTTTGCTGCTCACTTGATCCACGAACGTGTTAACGAACGACTTCCGGTAGATTATATAAGGCTTGCTGCTTACCTGATCCACTAGCGTGTTAACGAACGATTTTAGTAGATTATATAAAGCTTTGCTGCTCACTTGATCCACTAAAATGTTAACGAACGATTTAAGTAGATTATATAAGGCTTGCTGCTTACCTGATCCACTAGCGTGTTAACGAACAATTTAAGTAGATTATATAAAGCTTTGCTGCTCACTTGATCCACAAACGTGTTAACGAACGACTTCCGGTTGATTATATAAGGCTTTCCTGCTCACTTGATCCACGAATGTGTTAACGAACGACTTCCGGTTGATTATATAAGGCTTTGCTGCTCACTTGATCCACGAACGTGTTAACGAACGACTTCCGGTAGATTATATAAGGCTTGCTGCTTACCTGATCCACTAGCGTGTTAACGAACGATTTTAGTAGATTATATAAAGCTTTGCTGCTCACTTGATCCACTAAAATGTTAACGAACGATTTAAGTAGATTATATAAGGCTTGCTGCTTACCTGATCCACTAGCGTGTTAACGAACAATTTTAGTAGATTATATAAAGCTTTGCTGCTCACTTGATCCACAAACGTGTTAACGAACGACTTCCGGTTGATTATATAAGGCTTTCCTGCTCACTTGATCCACGAATGTGTTAACGAACGAATTCCGGTTGATTATATAAGGCTTTCTGCTTACCTGATCCACTAGCGTGTTAACGAACGATTTTAATAGATTATATAAAGCTTTGCTGCTCACTTGATCCACAAACGTGTTAACGAACGACTTCCGGTTGATTATATAAGGCTTTCCTGCTCACTTGATCCACGAATGTGTTAACGAACGAATTCCAGTAGATTATATAAGGCTTGCTGCTTACCTGATCCACTAGCGTGTTAACGAACGATTTTAGTAGATTATATAAAGCTTTGCTGCTCACTTGAGCCACGAATGTGTTAACGAACGACTTCCGGTTGATTATATAAGGCTTTGCTGCTCACTTGATCCACGAACGTGTTAACGAACGACTTCCGGTAGATTATATAAGGCTTGCTGCTTACCTGATCCACTAGCGTGTTAACGAACGATTTTAGTAGATTATATAAAGCTTTGCTGCTCTCTTGATCCACTAGCGTGTTAACGAACGATTTTAGTAGATTATATAAAGCTTTGCTGCTCTCTTGATCCACTAACATGTTAACGAACGATTTTAGTAGATTATATAAGGCTTTCTGCTTACTTCATGCACGAAAGTGTTAACGAACGACTTTAGTAGATTAAATTCAACTTTTCTGCTCACTTGATCCACGAACGTGTTAACGAACGAATTCCGGTATATTATATAAGGCTTTAGTGCTCACTTGATCAACGAACGTGTTAACGAATGACTTCCGGTAGATTATATAAGGCTTTGCAGCTCACTTGATTCACGAACGTGTTAACGATAGACTTCCAGTAGATTATATAAGGCTTTGCTGCTCACTTGATCCACTTAAGTGTTTACGAACGACTTAAGTAGATTATATAAAGTTTTGCTGCTCATTTGATCCACGAACGTGTTAACGAACGACTTCCGGTATATTATATAAGACGTTGCTGCTCACTTGATCCACGGACGTGTTAACGAACGACTTCCGGTATATTATATAAGACTTTTCTGCTTACTTGATCCACGAACGTATTAACGAACGACTTCCGGTATATTATATAAGACTTTGCTGCTCACTTGATACACGAACGTGTTAACGAACGACTTAAGTAGATTATATAAAGTTTTGCTGCTCATTTGATCCACGAACGTGTTAACGAACGACTTCCGGTATATTATATAAGACGTTGCTGCTCACTTGATCCACGGACGTGTTAACGAACGACTTCCGGTATATTATATAAGACTTTTCTGCTTACTTGATCCACGAACGTATTAACGAACGACTTCCGGTATATTATATAAGACTTTGCTACTCACTTGATCCACGAACGTGTTAACGAACGATTTCCGGTATATTATATCAGACTTTGCTGCTCACTTGATCCACTTATGTGTTAACGAACGACTTAAGTAGATTATATAAAGTTTTGCTGCTCATTTGATCCACGAACGTGTTAACGAACGACTTCCGGTAGATTAAATAAGGCTTTGCAGCTCACTTGATCCACGAACGTGTTTACGAACGACTTCCAGTAGATTATATAAGGCTTTGCTGCTTAGTTGATCCACGAACGTGTTAACGAACGACTTCCGGTAGATTATATAAGGCTTTGCTGCTCACTTGAGCCACGAATGTGTTAACGAACGACTTCCGGTAGATTATATAAGGCTTTGCTGCTTAGTTGATCCACGAACGTGTTAACGAACGACTTCCGGTAGATTATATAAGGCTTTGCTGTTTAGTTGATCCACGAACGTGTTAACGAACGACTTCCGGTAATATATATAAGGCTTTGCAGCTCACTTGATTCACGAACGTGTTAATGAACGACTTCAGTAGATTATATAAGGTATTATATACAATGATTTGCAAGTGAAAATTTTAATTCACTGATCCACGAACGTGTTAACAATTCTAGTACTTTCATAAGGTTTTGCAAGGGCAAAATTTAATTTACTGGATTTACGAACGCCTTATAACGCACAACAACTACAACTTATGAAAAAGTGAATTGGTCGTTGTTAAAAATTTTCTTCAACGATAAATCAGAGCTTAACCCGATCAACAAACTGATAAAATCATCCCAAAATTGCAATACATGTCATAATCAGTAACCACTGCGCACACAAGAATGTGTAAACTTTCCAAACACGTATGTGATGCGTGTTTTGTTAAATCTTTTCCTGAAAGGCTGACAACATGAAATAACTGACAACTACACTTAATTGCAAATTTCATCATCTAGTCTGGAGAAAATCGAATTTTAAAACAAATAGATTAGGTCAAGATTCATACACTGTTATCATGAGAAAATGAACTACATGTTTTATTTTTATAATTGATAAAAAGCACTGACTTTCTTAAACAGTTTGGCACTTGGTGAGAAACACGTATAAGAAGAGGAAGAAAAGTATCCTATCATTGTATCATAGATCTAAAGGAACATGAAAATCGAGAAACATATAAGAGAAGAAATGTGTTCAGAAACAAGAAGTTCGATCACTTAGCCTCAAATAACCGTTGGAGATTGCAGGCTGCGTTTACTTTCTGTATCAAGTTCAAAGGGCAATATGTATAAGTAGATTATACGCAGGATTTGGCAAAGTGTAACACTTTGTAGACACAAGATTCATTTCCTGAAATCATTACACGTATTTATGGAGGAAGAGCTGGCTGAAAATGAAATAAAAAAAACGGGACCCAAACATTACACTATCGTGAAATTCGCAGACGTTAGAATGGTTCCTTTGAAAAAAGCCGCTGGAACTATTTTGACGCGTAGGAATAAATGTTTAATTCTGATACTATTTTCAGTAGTTTTATTTTTCATTTTTCTTTTAAATATGGGAGTGTTTTCTAGTGCCCCATCGTATAATGGAGAGCTATGTAAACTTGACGAAATACAAGTTCAAGGTCGTTTTGATAAGAAAAAGTTCTCGGGTATTTGGTATGCAACCTTTACAAAAGGGTTGGACAGTTCACTCCTTGCGACGCTCATGGATTTCTACGACGTGAAGATGAATTTTGTGCTTAAGGAGAACGAGGACTATGAAATAAAATCTGGTATATCTTTATTTTTATAACTCATTTTATTGCACATGTTTTTTAAATTCGTCTTTTTCTTCTTTTTTGCCAAAGAAAGAAAACTTCAAAGGTATTTAATGGGTATAATCAAAGACCAGATTTATGTAACTCTCTTCTCTCATGTCAATAGACCGTTCCAGAATTACCTCCCTTGCGGTCCCCATTAAGGGACAGCGCAGATTGAGGCAGTTTTATAATGTGAAGCTTAGAAAAAGTCCCATTTTTATAGCAGTATACTAATACATTCCTCCCGGAAATGAGGTCATTGCATTCTCCTTTTATATGTGTGATGTTTGAATCTCTTAAAAAAATTCTGTATTTGACTTTTGAACCAACAAGATCTCTCATATTGAAATAAAACTTGGAAAATTAAAAGTTGTGTTTATTCTTCCCCGAATAAAACTCTCACGATATTACAATGAAACTAAACACTGACTTTATAATATCCAAGGTATTTAGGTTTAAATATTCTTTGGTGTAATTATTATGCATTCATTTTTATAATGTTTAATTGTCTTTCAGAAATATCGCCGAATGAGTAAAATAAGAGACAAAATGGTGTAAAAAGCTGACAGCTACATGCGATTTTATGACTCATATTAATTTCATAACTTACCACAAAGTTGTTACTCAAGAACGATCACAAAAACTCCATCGACATAAAATTTATTGTATTAAAAAATGAACATTAATTGCAACAAATACCTAGTATTCTACATATTTGTTCATATTTTTAAGCATAATCTTTTCGGCCAAACTACATTAAGAGGATTTTAAAAAGAATGCATAAAACTCGCCGAGTAATAAAATCATCTATATAATCGGTATGGTTATAATATTAAATGAATACATGTAATTGTATCAAAGGTCTTTATAACAATAACCTTTTAGCTGTCTTCTTGACCTGAATTAAATATAATTATCTGACATGTTTGAACTTTATCAATTTAAATGTTGACAAACCACGTATAAACGTGTGTATAAGCAGCCCAAAAATATAATAAAACGTGTGTATAAGCAGAAAAAATATAAACACGTACACTTTTAAAGAGTAAAAGATGCGACTTTTTGGCTTGTTCATTGAAAGGTAAAGGTGATTATTTCATTTCTAAAGTATGTTAGATTTCCTTTTACAATCAAATCGCTTTTAAGCAGAAATTTTTGTTTTTACTCTCACAAATTGTTAAGTGCAGTGCAGACCAATACTCCTATGGTTCAGAGACACGTTTTGCTCTGAATAGTATTCAAAGTAAACATTTTTATCGCCTTGTATCTTGTAATTTCGTCCCTTCTTTATTTTCTTTCCCTCCAGGTTCTTATTACTTACCGCCTTCATCCTATTTCAATGCTATTTTTTGTATTGCAAGTTGGTGGCAAGTTTTACGGAATGTGGTGTCCTGTGGGGCGTGGTCATATGGAGTCACGTGACAAGGACTATCCACAGAAAATGTCAATTTTCTTTGACACGCCCACTGGAAAGAAGCTAGGGACAAAGCCAGGCTGGGTGTTGAAAACAGACTATAAAACGTAAGTACTGGAACTATACTGAGCTGAACTGGTAACCCACGGGTTGCAAGATCGACCACCACTCCTCCACTTTCATAACTTATTGTCTCTCGAATGAGACGTTAAACCGAGGACCCATGTATCAGCTCTATACACTGAAAATGGAAATGGACCAGAAGTGTCTATGGAATGGAATGCTTTCTGTATCTTGCGATATACCCGACAACTTGAAATAACTACTCTACTAGGGGCGTCGGTAATACAGGCAACCAGTACCGACGTTGAATGAATTCAGCTCAAATAGATAGAGAGTGTACATAACTTAATTCAAGTTTAGAAGAACTTCTTATTTGAGAGATTATTACACACACACACACACACCTGCTTTAATTTGAAAATTTATTACAGGCGCACGCAATTCATTCTTTGTGTATTTCATTTCTTAATTCATGAAATGTTGTAAACCTGCATTTATCACGTTTTCTACTGGTTTATGTAATGCCACAAGCCGCTTTAATAATAATAATAATAATAATAATAGTAATAAAATATATTGCTTCGAGAAATTTGTAAAACAGATTTGGGATTGTCTATCATCCATTTTTTATCTTACCTAATCTGTTTCATCTGTGCGACAATATTCGCCAATAGTACTTTGGACGGTAATCTTACTTAATATAATTATCAATTGGGTGTAAGATTGTTAAAAAGTGGGAAGTGGTGTTTATGTTTCTTCAAACCAAACAGAAATTTTAGTTCCACACTGTAGTAAATATGTCTTTCGTAACAGTATCTTGGACTGATGCATGTACAAGTTTAAGTCTTAGTTTCGGAGCAGTCTACAGAGGGAATAAACAAAAGTAATAAAGACATTGGAAAATCAAAGCAATGAGAGTACTTATAGAAGCGAAATGTGTGAAGATTGTTATTTGTCACTGCCCATCCTACCCATGTGAAAAGAATCATATCAATTCTTTCAGTGGCTTTTTAGATATGCTCTAGAAAAGCATAATTTCAGCATAAAACTAATGGAGATAATTTAAAAATGAACCAAGGCAGAGTTATTGTTCGGACTTCCTTGTAACTAAAGTGTGACCAGTATATAAAGTATAAACTCAGTCCCTCAAGTACTTTCTGAGTACAGACGTGACGGGATATGTTATGGTCATTTGAGACTCTAACAAGAGCATCGCATGCGGTGCCAACGCTCGTATGTTATGAGCAAAGACTAAATAAAATTAAGAGTGTCATGGCGCTATTCAATAATTGCTGTCATACACTTTTCTTAAGATGATTAGCTTTGTGATTGTGATATTAGTATCTATACAAAAGTTTAATTATTTTTCCATGTGAAAAAGGGACATAAGTCTAGAAATATTTATCATTCAGTTGTGTCCTCTGTGGTACAGATGTTCCTTGTCCCCAGTAGCAAGTGTGTTGTCCCCAGTAGCAAGTATGCCAAGAATGAGTACAATATCTTTGATAGTTTTAAATTTTTCTATATCAATAACCAATTTCAACACAAATTTCAAGTTGAAATTGGGCAGAACTCCAAAAACAGCTTTCACAGTAATGCCCCTTGTCTTACAACTGTACCCTGTCATTGTCTTACAACTGCACCTTTTCATTATAAGCAAGTATTCCAAGTTTTGTGATGATACCTTTAAGTCTTTCAGTAACTGGCTACATCAAAGTTTTTGCACGACAACGAAGACGACCTAGCGATCATAGTAGCTCGAGTTTGTTTGTTTGTTGTTTTTTTCGAAACAGATAAGCTAAAAATAGGGGAAGTACCATGGTGATATCTATTTGACAATTGCTTATATCAAAATCAAGAGCAACACAGAAATCAAATATATTTTTTATCTAAGTAAACCCTTCATAAAAAAGTTTCACATCATGTGAGCAAACAGTAGATAATAACCTGAAATGTATTAAAGTAATACTGCAAATATATATTGCGGCCTCAAAGGCAATTATACTGACAACTCAGAAGTTAACAGAAACTCATTTCTTGACTCCATGACCATGTTCAAAACATTCAGTGCTGTTTGGATATCAGTCTACTCAGATTTGTTCCAGACCAACATTATGACTATGTAGAATAACCTCATGTGACAAGTTTATAATGTAACACATACATGCTACCCTTACAAGAGGTAAATTTGCGTAAAGAGTCCTATTCTATCAGATACTTTAAAAAGCCTTTTTAAGGTATTAATAGTTTCAGACTGGATCTTAATATGGCCTGAAATTAATTTAAGGCAAAACATGGTCATGACGAAATCCCATACATTTTCATTGAAATGTTTAAATCCTTACATTCTTTATGACCAAGATATTTGGAAGTCTGTGCTATCAAGAATCAACTGAATGTGTTTCAAGAAAAGCATTAAAATATAAAATTAATTATATACATTATATACACGTAATCGGTTATCAAAAAGTAGGGATTCGAAGAAATACTGAAATCAATATTCGAATATTTGGTTTGCCATATTCGAATATATTGGATGTTCGGACGTTCTATCAGTTATCTGAATTTCGGTATTCGAATATAGGTAACTGTTTTCGTTCAGATAAACATGGTTCGGGAAACTGCTGTGAATCATCAAGAAATGGGTTGTTTAATGGAAGCCTCAAATACTTTTTGTGATTGGCATAAACACAATATATTCCGTTCTTTAAAACATGAATTGTCATCATAAATACGGACAGTTGGATAATATAGCAAAGTTTTTTTTCGGCCAAGATTCAAGGAAACAGATAAATATAATGATATTTATAACTTAATCAACATGCAAACTGAAAACAAGGGTGCTAAAAATATTTTTAAGCACATTTATTAGAGGAAAATATTTCAGATAAAAAAACAACAAAAAAGTATTATCAACAGAGTCAAAAGCTTGATTGGTTGTTCTTGTATGTTTTCGTGTTACGTAATCTCATTACAGGCATTCGGAATACCTCGCCGATTAACAAAGGGCCGAGAAGATGCGATTGTTTCAATACGTAGTAAATTTTATTAAAGAAACTTGTGTGGATGAATACTAATTTAATAATTTGTTCGTTTTACAGTTAGATTTGCCAAAAATGTTATTTTACCTCATTGTTTCAAAAACAACAGAATTCTGCTATATCAAAGTACTTTAATAAAAAAATGCAATGAAAACTCATACAACCTGTGGTACTATTTTTCAACGCGAACGTATGGATAAGAGGCGGTTATGACATTGTAATTACAAAATCTGGTGTGCAGCTTTAGAAGTTTTCGCTTCCAAAAACTTGTACGCTGGTGATTTTTCACTAGTTAATTGAAATTATCCATAAAAAGTTTTTGAGAGAGAATTCTAAATGTTGTATTTTCCTTCCAAAAGAGTATGCAGATGAGAACAATCATGTAAAATGCTCATGATAGCATCTAATTACATGTATAAATATACATAAATATTATGTTTAAATAACGTACCTTTATTTTTACAGCTATGCAGTGATGTATTCATGCTGGGAAGAGACTGAAGATGGTCGATGTACAGCTAAATCCGCGTACCTTGCCGTTCTGCAGCGTAGCAGGAAGCCGTTACCGGATGAAAAGCGAGATGAAGTAAATTCCGTGGTGACAAGGTCTTGCATAAACCCAAAGGCACTCCGAACAGTAAAACATGACGGATATTGTAAATCAGAACATGCTGAAATCAGCTGAAAACTTTTGCTGATAATATTATATGAGCACATTAATACTTGAAACAAATTCAAATAGGTCACAAAAGTTTAAGCCCACGTTTCGAATCGATTACTGTGTATGAGAAAAGTTATTTTGTAGATGTAGATTTATAGAAGGTGGTTGTCTGTTAATTTCAATATGGAGCTAAAATATTAAAATTTGACAGAGGAAAAGGTACACAACCGTTTGATCCCGGTGGTTGCAGAAGAAGGGGTTAAGAGAGAACTGGCCTCGTTTGAACAGATATTTTTTATAGCTCTGGATATTATCACAAACACTTTTGGCCAGTGTGAGATAACTCCTTCTCTTTTCCAGTTACAACAGTATATTTATGAATAATTACGATGATAGATGCATTTATTTACAGTTTTTTTAAAACTTGTCTTACGTCTCATCTCATATACTGTTATCAGGAATTGCTGCACTTCGTTGTGTCAGCACTCTGCCCACACATATGTAAGCACAAGCTATTGACTTTTAAAAGACTCTGCCCTCGTTTCTTTTCAATCTCTGCTCTGAATATTCATTCTTAGTTTAATAAGGCAATAAGATTATGCCTAGTTTTATGTCAAAATAGTAGAATTATCTGTAAAATATATTAATTATTATGATATAATATTATTCATTATAATCAAGGAATTTTTACCGCGTAGTTAAGCATCTAGAAACGGGCACATGCATGCGTCATTTACATGTGAATTGTATTTGAAGTTTTGTAAATATAACAATGTCATATATACTTTCAACGCAGTAACAATGCAAAATAAATTTTGTATAATACAAAACAATGTATCCCCAACTGATTTGTACATATATTTTTTTTTGTTTGTAGCATAACTTTTAAACTATTAAGTGAATGTAACCCTAAAAAATCCATCTGACCCGAGCTGGGTTTGAACTCGGGTACCTTCCATTGCTTAGCGGACACTCTACCACGTCGCCATAAAAGATAGCTGATAGGCAAGTGAGTAGAAGTGCCGTATTATTCTTCTACTACATGAATAATTGTGAAACTTCAAATAAGGAGAATCGCAGAGCCCAAGGAGCATAACTCTACCATATCCCGCTTTTGAGTTATGTCCCCTTCTTTAATTTCTATAATGAATTTTTGCTCAGTGCAGAAGTGCAGTGTTCAAGAACCATAACTATACCTAGACTCATTTCCGAATTTCAATTATCCCCCTCCTATATTTTTCTGTCCCGAGCATAACATGTAAACTATGAAGTGAAATCATGTGAAAATAAAATATGTATAAATGGCGACAAGATAAAGTGCAGTGCCAAAAATGCAAGAATCACATCTCTATCTGGTCCCGGTTTTTAGAAGGGTGACACAGGGTGACAGACATTATGCATCAGTGTCTTTATGTTGAATTGTCTTTATGTGCCACTGCCAAGACGTTATATGCAATAATTGATTGTACAGTACCTATTCATAGAGAATTGGTGGCATTAGTGGATTATCTACCCTGAATACTCTCTGATATTACAGTGGTCCTTCCATTTGGATTCCTCTGCTTTTATCGCTTTTTTCTCTTTTGGTATGGTGATAATTAAGCCTAATTATTTGCAACAATGGTAGTCAGATTACACATTAAGTTTAGCAAGATGTTTTGTGGCACCAATATCTAACGTTTTTAATATATAAGTGACATTTTTCACATCTAAAAGTCAAGACCATCACAATTAGAAACAAGGATAAAGTTAGAGGATTCCAACTGAAAGGACCAATGTGCTGTTTGGTCTACCTTTGATGTTATCTGAGTAAGGGAGATAATTTGTGTGAATAACTACTGTAGTGCTACCAAAGGCAGGTGTGTAATCTCAATCAAAACAGTTTAACTAGTTGTGTAATTCTAATGAATGTATGAACAGATCGATCTCAACACTGTGGAAGCAACTGACAAAAATATCACTCTCTCGAAAAAACGGGACAACATCCGACCACTGTTAGTTTTAAATTCCATTTAATTACTGAATTACTTTATCACCGATTATGATTATTTATTACAATGAGAAAAAAAATCCCTGACCTTCCACAAAATAACAGTCACACATGGATTATATTTTGGACAAAGGCGCTTTACAAAGAATATATAAACCGTTTAGAAAACACTTAATGTAAAATAAATCAAAACATAAAAAAAATAATAGTGATGCATTACCTCTCTTAAAGTGGCCATAAAGACTGGTGCATAACGTCCGCCATTCGTTGTTGAAATATTCTTGCTAATTTGATCATATTTGCAAGTATTTCTGCCATGTCATGCTCAGTTCCCTCTTTCGGCTGACAGGTGTATATTGCATCTGTTCTTTGGTGCTCTGTTTACAATTTCTGTGCATGGCCATGGTTTTATCTCACTGAATAACTTTTCATTAGCTTAGTCACTTAGATTTAAAATACCATACTCCATTGATAAGGAAACTGATATAAATAAATGGGTTTTGCAGAATATATTTTGACATATTTTATGCCCACATCGAAGATGAGGGGGCATATAGTTTTGCAAATGTTGGTTGGTCGCTCTGTAGGTAGACACCTTGAGAACCCTTGGACCCATCTTCCTCAGACTTGGTACGTAGGTTGGTCATGACTAGTAGATGATCCCTACAGTTTTTCACATTACCAGGGAAAAAGTCAAGGTCACAGTGACATTGAAGAGCAAAACAGTTTCCGATCAATAACTATAGAACCCTTAGTCCCAGGTTGTCCAGACTTAGTGTGTAGGTTGGTCATAGCTAGTAGATGACCCCTATAGTTTTTTTTACATCACCAAGTCAAAGTTCAAGCTCAAAAAGACCTTGAATAGCAAAACGATTTCCGATCAATAACTAAAGAGCCCTTGGTCCCAGGTTGTTCAATCTTAGTGTGTAGGTATCATGACCAGTGGATGACTCCTTTAGTTTTTTACGTCACCAGATCAAGGGTCAAGGTCACAGTGACCTTGAATAGCAAAACTGTTTCCGATGAATAACTTAAGAACCCTTGGTTCCAGGTTGTTTAAACTTAGTGTGTAGGTTTGTAATCATCACAAGTAAATGACCCCTGTATTTTTTCAGGTCACCAGTTCAGTAGTCAAGGTGACAGTGACCTTGAAAAGTAAAACGTTTCCAAAAAATTACTGGATGAAGGCTTGGTCCCATATTCTTCAAATTAAGTATATAGGTTGGTAATGACTAGTTGATGACCGCTATAGTTTTTCACGTTACCAGGTTAAAGGTGAATGTCACAGTGACCTTCAGTAGCAAAATGGTTTCCAATCAATAACTACCGAAGACTTGGTACAAGATTGTTCAAACTTAGTGTATAGGTTGGCCATGACTAGTAGATGACTCCTATAGTTTTTCACGTTACCAGGTCAAAGAACAAGGTCACAGTGACCTTGAATAGCAAAACGGTTTCCGATCAATAATGAAAGAACCCTTGGTCCCAGGTTATTCAATCTTAGTACCTAGGTGTCATGACCAGTAGATGACCCCTATAGTTTTTTACGTCACCAGGTCAAAGGTCAAGGTCACAGTGACCTTGAATAGCAAAAATGGTTTCCGATCAGTAACTATGGAACACTTGGTTCCAGGTTCTTCAAAATTAGTGTGTGTGTAGGACGGTTGGTCATAACTAGTAGATGACCTTTATAGTTTTTCATGTCACCAGGTCAAAGGCCAAGGTCATAGTGACCTTGAAAAGCAAAATTATTTCTAAATAACTATAAAACACTCGAGATAGGTTCCTCAGACTTGGTATATAGGTTGGCCATGACCATTAGATGACCCCAATAGCTTTTCAGGTCAAAGGTCAAGGTCACAGTGACCTTGTATAGCAAAATAGTGTCAGATTAATTACTATAGAATGCTTGGGCTCCTCTCAAAACTTCATAGGTAGGTTGTTTATGACAATTAGATGATCCCTGTAGTTTTTAGGGTTATTAGGTCAAAGATCAAGGTCAAGGTAACCTTGAAAAGCAAAACAGTTTCTGCTGAATATCTAGGCAATCCTTGGGACCAGGTTTGTGAGACTAAGTTTGTAGGTTTGTCACGATCAGCAGATAAGAGCTATTGTTTTTCAGGTCATTGGGTCAAAGATCAAGGCTCACAGTGACCTTCAAAAGCAAAATGGTTTCCAATGAATAAGTGTAGAACACTTGGGCCCATATTCCTCAAACTTTGTATACAAGTTGTTCTGGACTTGTAGATGAGCTCTTTAGTCTTTCAGGTCACCAGCTCAAAGGCCTGGTCACAGTGTCTTTGAATAGCAAAATGGTATCTAATCAATAACTATAGAACACTTGGTCCCAGCTCCTCAAAACTTCATGGCTGCCTCTAGGGATAAGGTGCTAGGGGGGCATAGATGTTTTACAAAGATCTCTTGTTTTGTTTAGGCTTGCAAAGGGTTTAACAGTCCTAACAGTTTTTAGTTATTTTCACACATTTTACCTGTTCCATTTTACTGGAAGATATCAATTCACGACTTTCATCTTCCCAGAGAAATTACAAACTTTCTTTCTGAGACGACATAGTCTGTAGTGGGACTGCAAAGCACAACCCTCCATCAGCTGAAGATTGCAGTGATTTGTAGTCATCTGCAACAACTCAACTTGTCCAGTGTTGCAGACATTTACCACCTTAAAGCAGCTCATTAAAACTTCTAGTGAAAAAACAAAAACTCCTCCTCAGACATTTTTCCATTACTAATGTATAGTCAAAAATATAATCAACAAAACAGCTGAAAATTTACTAAGAATTTTGATAATAAATCTGACAAAAACATGTTTGAACTTTGATTTAATGGTGTGGCAGCTCATTAAAACTTCTGATGAAAAAAAAATGAATTCCTTCTCAAAGACATTTTTTCCATCTCTACTGTATAGTCAAAAATATAATCAACAAAACAGATTTTAATATTCATTCATTCCTAAATACAAGTATTTATAGGGATACACAGGCAAATGAATGCCAAAACATTTTAACTGATATTATTTGCTCAAATCATGTTCAATATGAAGAACTTTAAATTCCCAGTATGTTTGTCCATACAAATAAAGTGAAATGCAGGCTTGAACATAAATATCTGAACGTTCTTTAACTGAAAGTAAAACCTGAACGGTTATTTTAAGTAGGTCACGTAACAAAAACAGCCAATCATCGTTTCTCTTGGTTGTTTTTGCTGCAGAATAGTGACATGTACTAAAACCGTCCAATCATTCACTGCAAAATTTAGCCCGAAATCTAAATTTTCTATCTTGTCCCATTTTAGTCAGGTTAGGAAACCACCTGGTTTTTTATTTCAAGCACATTCATAGTATATTGATTGAAGAAATGTGAAAGAAAGCATAAAGCTTTTGCCTGTATATCCCTTTAAACTATTTTGAAGGGATTCAATTTTCTGTGAATTAGCTGCTGTAAGCAGACAGGTATGTGTTCTACATTAGACAAAATCTCAAAATTGTGTCAGGTGGATTCTAAAGCAAAGAACTAAAGCTCTCAACATTTTTATATTTCTTTAATAAACTTCACGTCAACACAAACCAATCTACGAAAAAACCCGACTTTCAGCATGACTGAATTTAAAATACAACTAATCAGTAACCAGGCAACATTCAATGCACATAGTGTTTATGAATGGTCAGTAAACTGAAATAGGCAACATGCCCCTGAAACAGACTGCCTATGTGCCAAAAATTGGTCAAGTTTAGAGAAATATAACAGTGACTGTATCACAATTTCTGTCTGGTAAACCAAGTTAACTCCTATGAATAGGTCTTCAACAGATACTATTTCTAACCAGTCTACAGTTCTATAAATAGTTCAAGGTACAGTATAGTCATGTGTCTTAATATGTTCTTTCAGTGTTGGCATATTCTTCTGTGGTCTTTTACACACATGGCATCTAAAACGAACAAAAAAACAATGTTGAAGTATCATACTTTGCATAAAGAAGCAGTATTTTTTTATATTGTTTTCAACAGGTCTTAATCCGTCTGAAAATTACTTAAGTCAACCACTGGATTTGTCTTTACATACCAGTGCTCATTGTTCTGTCAAATTACCAAAATCCAACTAACTTAAAGATCTCAGTACAAAATCTGCCTACTTGACCTACATGTATTTGCCAGACATTAGGCCAGTAATGGTCACTTTAAAATGCCACTTCCTCTCTCCATGTTTGGTCAAAGTGCACAAAAAGGGAATGTGGCCTTCAGACTTTGTAAAGTTGCCCTTGTGAAGATACTGCTTTTGTTTTTTTTTCTGTTTTTTTTTTGTTTTTGTTTTTTTCATTTAAAAAGAACGTTATAACTAGAATATATAAGGGAAATAGAAATCCAGGTCTTTACAAAATTTTTATGTAACAGCATTACCTGAGGTCTTGATTTAATAATGCTTGATAGTCTTTCACATCAAAATGAACCTTGCCATCTTTTTCCAGCATTTTCAGGACTTCTGAAACCAAACGAAACACATAACACAGTAATATTATGAAAACAATTTGGAAAGAGTGAACAGTGAAGCAAAGTCTGAGATGTGTATTTCTTCTCTACAGAATTAGGCTATCTGTCACTTTTACCTATGTAAGACAGTGTGACCTTACACTCACCCATGTAAGATGTCACACTGCATGAGGCTGTATTGTTTAACATAATTCTGAAGTCTTCAGTGATTTTGTCAAAAATGATGAATGTGCTGCAAGGTAATTCATGCAAAATGAAAAGTTAAATGCTATAAAAATATTCAAGGTATGCACTTGAGGTACAGATTGGATAACCTGGCCCAAGGTCAACTGCATTTTGCAAAAAATCTGCAGATTCTTGGTCCAGCCGAATGCAGCTGTCCTACTCTCCCATCTGTACCTCAAACACATGAAAAATGTCCATATTCTTTCATAGGACATAAAATGTCCATATTCTTTCATAGGACATAAAATGTCCATATTCTTTCATAGGACATAAAATGTCCATATTCTTTCATAGGACATAAAATGTTACTAGTCCAACTTGAACACATGATAAGCTCCTGAGTTAATGCAGGTTGCAAATTTGACTGGTTGAATTGAGTTAAATGTGCTCAAACAGTCAGTCAAATCCAACAAGCAGCTAACCTAACCATTATGCCTGGGAAGAACCAGTTTTACCCACTCCCATTCTCCACAAGAAACAGCCAACTTTTTCACATAAATGGTAATAGCTGGTATAGGGATTCAATCCCATGGCTATCAATAAGTGATTTTAAGTCAGTGACTTTTACCATAGAGACAGGTCTCACGTATTTGATGTTAGGCCTTTCAGCCCTTTGATTCTCATGCAGCTTAAATATTCAATGCAAATTTGAAACTGTTTATTTTGCAGCTTGATTATATTTTATGTAAAGATTAGTTTTCTAATGATTATTCAAAATTTGAAATTTCAAACCAAATACAATAAATTTACAGGTAAATATTTCTATTCTTTACTTCAACCTGTTGTCTTTAATGATGCAAATTTGTGAACTTTTATGTGCAAAATGGTACAACATTTAAGAGATTACTTGAAACTCTAGAAATAATTTTTGCTGTTTAATTACTCATCAAAATCAGAAAAAAATCCACCAGGTACAATAGTGATTTAGTAGTATTTACCTTCAGAATCAACAAAGTACTGTGATGTGAAGGAATTCCAGTGTTTCTTTGTTTTGAGACATGGACTGTTGAAATCCTGACTTATCACATGCATGTGCAGATGGCTGTAAAATTCAGATATAATATTATCTACCTAATAGTTCTTCAAAGCATTTTTAGGCCAAAGCACTTGGGATGCAGGTCAAATATACTCTTATTCTAGCACTAATATAAATCTTACATTCTACAATGTACACTTCATGACAGTAATTTCAGAACAAAATCCAACAGCCGTGTCCTATACTGCTGACCTTACAAACCACTGACCTGATCTTAACAGCCCTATGTATCAACGCCTGGTTCCATTTTAGCCTCTTCTAGAGTATTTCAATTATGCAGCCAGAGTTATATTGCTTTAAACACTAAATGGGTATTAGCCTCTCCTTCATTTAAAATGCAGAAAAACTGTTGGCTGGAATACAGGCAAATTTTCATGCAAATTTTTCAAAGGTCATATTTTATTTTCCTCCTATGTATGTGGAGAGGCCAATTTGCACAATAAAAGAATAAATTAACAAATTTTAAAATGACATGGCTTTCACTGCCTGATCACCAACAGTCAAAAAACAGATAAATTAACTTGATTAATTACTAGTATTTCAAGTAGGAGTAGATTGTATATAATCATACTAAATGAAGTACCTCGTACCTCATACTGGGGACTGAATGGTAACCATATCTGAATCTGATCTTTGCATCTGTTCTGAAATATACATAAAAATCAGTGGTTAAAATGTTGGTAACACAAATCCAATTAAAGCGCCTCATCATTTCTGAAATGGTTTCAAACAGGACACACAGTTTTGCAAGAATGTAGAACAACATAAAGAGAACTCAAATGCCCCAAAAACCTACTCGGATGTTACAGCCAGTGTGTTATCGAATCTTTTAAAAAAGATATAAAAATGTACTTAAGTTATCAACAATATATAAATTGATTGGCGACACCATTCATGATAGAATGAATACTTTAAGATCCAGCTTCACTTGCAAAAATAAAATGTACAAAAATAACAGAATTTACATATTAATTATGTGCTATAGCTATTCTTTCAAGCATATGATTTCATAAAAGACATTTGGCATTCTTTAGATTTGCAGTTACCATATTAATTTATGTCTGCCAAGAGTCTTATGACTATCCCCAGCTAATTCGTGTTTAACTGATGTACCATCAAGTTAATGCAATTGTTGATGTTTCCTGCAGATTTAAAAACGGGGGTTGTATTTATCTGTTTGAATAAAACTAGGAAGGTTCATGCAAATCATAGATAAAACACTTACGCATATTTCATCTTTGTGAGTTTAGTTTAGTTTAAACTTATTATTTTTACACTGATTGGGAAGCAAGTTCTTGCAACTTATATTAATCCCTCTTGATGACTACTTCCTACTCACGCCGAAAGTAAGGAATTTAGAAAGTCACTGCAGACTCTCATCCCTGGTGGGATTTGAATCCAGCCACTTCCAATCAGTAGTTTGGCGATCTAACTACTTCACTGCTTCTCCTTTGTAAATGAAACTAGGGCTTTAAATAAAAACTAATGTAATGCATTTCACTCACTTCTCTGCAACCTCTCTGCCTTTTTTATCGAAGTGTTTCAATAGATCCAGATGTTCAGTTTTCAAACTTTTCAAGTTTGGAATGGACTCTTTGGGCATCACAAGGAAATGGTACTTTGCCTGAAAAGTATCATTTCAAAATTAATGTTTCAACTTGTGTCCAAAATAAACAATTATAAGCGAAAAATATTTTATACTATGTTACATGATACAACTAAAGTCACATTATTTCACTTGTTTCCATAAGAGACGAGCAATGAAAAACTAAGTTAAATGTAATTTAATTACAGTAATTAGAAACTAACTAGCTGAACAGAGTTTAATTTGATTTTTAAATTGTTTTCCAGCTTAATTCACAACCAAGATACTTAATTCACAACCTTACTTTCATTGCTCCATAACTGAAAATCTGATCAATCATTTAATATGTAAGAAAGGACGCAGCTAACATTTCTATGAGTGAACCTGTGAGAAAAAGTGCCAAAACACTGGCAAAGAGCTCTACCAACTCAGCTAATCAAACATCATTCAAGATCTATAGTACAGACTTGTTCAATTCTGTAATATTGTTGTTTTCATGAAATATGAAAGATGCTGCTGAAAAAGAAAAACATCTTTTGACCATCCCCACCCCCAGTCAAGACAGTTATAATCCTAATAAATTTACGAGAAATGAAAGAAATGAGAAAATAAGGCAAGACCCAAAACATTCTGCAAAAATAGACATCAGAGTTACAGGTAACTGAGCTTTAATGCCCTTAGCTTAAGGTCTTCAGCATACACGATTTATATACTGTTACAGGGCGTGTATGCTGAAGTCAACGCCGTAGGAAAAGTCTACCAAAAATCATGCCAGGAATCTGACACGTTCGCATCCATTCATCAAGCATGCCATTGAGTAAAGTGAAGCATATCCCGATAGAATTATATATAGATTTTTACTAAGCCCAATATTAACACATAAAAAACTAATTTCGAACACAAAATGCCTTAATGTTTCCGATATGCCTTAAAATTCAGCACTCTGCCGCCATCTTGCCAAAATGTTTGACCACATGATCACGAGAATGACCCTGATGGGTTCATTAGCGCGGACGGTTAAGAAAACAATACCATGTGCTTTTAACTCGGCAGCATTTGTTTACAAGTATCCAAGAGAATTATCATTGCAAGAGTGTCATAATATAGACCCAATGCTTTCTGTGACACTTGTCACTTGTCAATTTTATACATGTATAGTTTCATTACTTCTATAAACAGGTGCTGTCAAGCAGTTTGTTTATGATTTAGTCTAAAAATAGATAATCATGTTTGTTTTCTAAGCAGTTTGTGCGGTTACGTCATACGAGATCTCGCGAAGCTGCTGACTGTAAGTCGGGAGAAACTGATATTTCTCTGCAAAACAAGCAATTTCATTGTATTTATTAATATTTCAATAGTTTAAATGGTATGAAATGATATTGAACTCATTGTTTTATTGAATAATGCACAAGATTAAATTGTGAAAAGGGTATCTGCGAGGTAGAACAACATTAAACAAATATGTGTTATTCTGGTTAGGTTTCGCAACGGGTCTGATCCAAAACTTTAATGCCGCATCATATAAATGAATAAAATGTTAAAAAAGTGGCTTATAAAGTTTTGGAAGCCAGAACTATAATGCCCTATGCATCTTCTGAAATCTTGCTCATTGAGCTTAATACGATGCTTTGAAGTATTCATAGCCTCATTTTGCTTATTGAAAAAAGACCTATAATGGCTTTAATGCAATGGTTTGAACTTACATACTTTTTAATTGGAAACCGGCGAAATTTTAGGTACGAATAATATTAAGGAGGAACAAGAATGATACCTTTGGGTACTTGTCTTTTATCACTACCATTTTGTCATCTGATTCGACAATAAGATCTGGGTCATTCATTGAAGAGAGAAGGCCTTGGCTCCAATGACCTGTAAATTTTTTCTTGATATTCCCTTTCTTTTCGCTTTTTTCATTTTCAGCATGTCGTTTCTTGCCTCTACCTTCCGCCATATTTGCTTTCAACCCTAAAATGAAACAAGATGAAACGTTTTCATTGGATTAACGGACAAGAAACATTACTTAAAATCCAATGAAATTAACTGTTATAAATCGAAAAAGGCCTTCACTTGTGTAAAATAACACAGGAACAGGTTTCAGAATTGAGGTATTAATTAACGCATTTCCTATGTATTTTGTTTTTAATACGTAATATGTTCTTGATACATTATACACTCTTTTACTGTGCTAAAATGAGAGAAACCTAAAATGTAGTTTAAATCATTTGATTTGTAACAGCTATTATGCATATCCTGCGGATATGTTTAGATAGGACATTTTGCCATATTAAGCATTTTAGGATATTTTGCAATCTTTCCTTTTTAGATTGAAGTAGAATAGGATTTGAAACAGTTGAAGGGTAATTATTTTGAAATGTAATGTTGACATATACTAAAAGAAAAGCTGTGTTATTTCAAAATTGAATAAAGTTGCAGAATTATTTCATGTCACGAAGACAGTCACATCAGTAAGTAGTCTCAGAAGTTATAGTTTTTGAAAGAAACTTATTGAGGTAAGAACTAAATACAACTTTCTCCAGTATTTTTGGACCCAAGAATTCAATAGATATATATTTCAACTAGCATAGACTTAAGTAGCCTAATTTATTATGCTTAAAGTGTTGATCCCCTTTTATAGATTTGATAATTTTCAATTGTTCAGTTTAACAACTATAAAGTGTTGACCTAAAAAATTGGTTCATCTTCAAAGGTGAAATAGTGAGACTAAGGCTTAAGAGGGTTGTAAATGTTAAGCAAAAATCTGTTTGAAATTGCTGGGATCACAACAGTGGAGGGAAAGTCACTTGTGTAACACATAAAATTTTGAATATAAATAGTGTGTAAAGAAAATATGTAAATTCAAATTGGAAACAAGCTAATAATTTTTTATATTTTCATTAGATTCTACAATATTTCACTTGATCTGACTTGTAATGCTGTAAGTTTTATTAGCTTTAACTCAATCAACATGTTAACATAACATTAAAAATCTTGTCAATGTATTCTAATGTGAATATTTTCCCAGTTATTTGAACTGTTAGAATTATGTTCAATAACCAAATACTATACCTTCTGTACAAAACCTAGGTGATAAGTTAAAATTAAATATGTAGTTGTCAAAAATTTACTAGCCAAATGCCATTTTCAGTCAACATACAGTATATAAACTCTCTAGTAATTATATTGTACTTTATTACTTTTAGATAAGAAAACATTGACTCTGCTTTGTACTTGCTGTTATGTTCAAGTTATAGAAATATGTTACATTATATTAAGTTGAAATGAAGATGTTGTGATTATGCAATTTGAGTTAACTAGTGTTTATGTCAGATTATATGTATGTTTAATTAGTTTAAACATATTTATTCCCATATAAAATTTACACATACAAGTAATCATAAATTGAACATATAAGGAAAGGATAAGAATGGAAGACAACAACTTATTTATGTTCTTCTCCAAGAAGCCTCCATATTTAACGCCCTGTAAATACAATTTAAATGGGAAGCAGCAACGTTGAAAGGTAAAAAAAAAAGAAAAAAAAAAAAGATAGCAATTGAATGATTGTTAAGTATTCTTAGAATGGTTAAGCTGTGATTAGAGAAGGAGAAGTAAGTAAAAAGAAGAGAAGGGAGTCTCGAGCATTTGATTATATAAACCTTTTGCTATCGCCTATAAAGCGTTGAACTTGACAAAAGATAAAAGTATTTTCTTCATTAGAGAGGGAGGAATCACCAAACAGAAGTAAATCTAGACATATTTCAAAGTTTTGAAGCCTGTTAAAAAGAGATCTTTGAAGGTTGTGGTATCTTTGACACTCAAAAAAATAAAGGAAGTTAGACTCTACTTGTCCACAATTGCAAAGAGGTGCTGGGGAGATATTACAGAGATACAAATGATAATTAAGTGAACTGCATTTTGTTCGTAGTCTAGTATGCAAAATTTGGAGTTTTCTTAAACCAGAGAAGAAATATAGAGGTGTTCTTATCTTATTTTGATCTAAAATTGACTTAAAGGACGAAAGTGATTGTACCTTTCTGACTTCAACTGGTAAATTATTCCACTCATGGATGGAAGTTGGAAGAAATGACTGTTGATAAAATGAGGTTCTGCAATTGATTCCAGCAACATCCTGATTATTTCTTAGATTGTATCTAGTATTATGCTGATGTGGAATAAGAGAAGACAAATAGTCAGGTACAAGATTGTGAAACATTTTATAAAAGTGTGTCATTCTGTGTTTGTACCTTCTGTCTGAGAGAGATTCCCAGTTTGTTTCATTTTTTAAACGTTCAAGAGAAACAAGCCGAGTGGCCCCAGTAGCAATACGAGCACATTCATTTTGAATTTTATCTAGTTTGTCAGAGTCATCTTTCGAGATATTACTAAAGAGAACATCAGCGTATTCAAGTCCAGGTCGAATAAAGGATATGTAAATAACTTCTAAGGATTTACAATCTAGTACAAATTTTAATCTCCTCATGATGTTTACTTTTATCCAAGCTTTCTCTAGGATAGTATCAATGTGATTATGCCATCTGGCATCATCAGATAGGTGAACACCTAGATGTTTATGCGCAGTCACTTCTGGAATAGTTTGACCTAGCATCTGCAAAGGTGGATGAAGAGGCCGATTGCACTGAAAGAATCAAAGATTCAGACTTTGCCGGGTTAAAAGTGACGAGCCATTTATCAGCCCATAAAGATATCATGTCTATGTCTTTTTGTAGTATGTTAGCGGAAGCGGTAGGATCTTCAACTATAACATAGAGACTTGTATCATCAGCAAAAAGATTTACAGAAGAGTTTATATCAGTAACAATGTCATTAATAAAGATCAGGAAGAGCAAAGGACCTAAAATAGATCCTTGTGATATGCCGGCGTTAATCAAACACCACTCAGAAGCTGCTCCTGGGAGAACTACATGCTGACGTCTGCAAGAAAGATAATTTTTAAAACCATCTAAAGAGGGGCCCTGTTAGACCAACTGAGCTAAGTTTTGACAGTAAGCCTTTAGGCCAAACTTTGTCGAAAGCTTTACTTGTATCAAAAAATATTGCTCTGACTTCAAGACCATTATCGAGTGCCTTAAAAAATGTATTATAGATATTGGTTAGTTGATTGACAGTGGAGTCGCCTGGAACAAACCCAGACTGAACTGGGGTTAGAAAATTAATTGCTCGTAGATGATTAAAAACATTCTTAAAAATAATACGCTCAAAAACTTTTTCCAAAGTGTTAAGCAATGAAATAGGTCTGTAATTACTTGGCAGAGAAACGTCACCCTTTTTATACATGGCAGTTACATTGGCTTCTTTCCAAGCCGATGGTAATTGGCATATGTGCAAAGAATAGTTGAACAGGTTGCAAAGAGGAAGAGATAGTTCAAAGGCGGCTTCACAAAGAATCCTGTTACTGAGGCCATCCGGCCCAGAGGCTTTATTTGTATTGAGTGACTTAAGGATGTCATAAACTTCTGTTGGAGTCACAGTGATCTCACTCAGGCACATTTCAGTTTGAGGGGTTTGAAGGCTAGGCACAAAACGGTCGTTGTCATTGAGCATAGTTTGTTGTTGAAAAAATGCGTTAAGAAGATTTGCTTTGTCAGGGTCAGTTGTAGCGGTAGTGTTTGTAGTAGTATCATACAGAGGTGGGATAGTGTTGCTTTTGTCATTTTTCATATATGCTTTTAATATTTTCCACCAATCTTTTTTAGTATGGGACCCTTCTTTGAGTTTACAAGACAGTTTATTAAAATACTCTCTTTTATTGTTTTGAATAACAAGAATAATTTTATTTCTCATTTGTTTAAATGAATTCCAATGTTGAAGTGATTTAGATTTTTTCGCTTTTTTATAAAGCCTTCTTCTTTTTCGAAAAAGTTTACGGATTTCCTTAGTGATTTAGGGTGGTTCGAACGGTCTTGTTTTTATAATTTTATTTGGTATATTATGTTTGGCAATATCGAGTATCGTTGTGGTTATGTTAGATGCATATGTATCTATGTTATCATTACAACAGAGGTTCCAGTTATAATGATCCAAATCAGATCGAAGTTTTGAGTAATCTCCTTGCTCGTATAACCAAACATGGCGCTCAGTATATTTCCTCTTAGGTTTCATAAATTTAAGTACTCCAAAAATAGGACAATGATATCTTACGTTATGTTCAAGAAAATGTTCGCTTACTCCTGAATGAAGAATACAATCAAGATTTGATTCGAGGATCAAGTCAATCAGAGAGTTTGAATTTTCTGTATAATGTGTTGGCTCTCGTATAATCTGCTCAAGGGAAAACTGACGTGTTATAGAATCAATTTTACGCTTAGATACTTCGTTAAAAAGATTGTAGTTGAAGTTGCCCGTGACAATAATATCAGAAATATTTGTATCAATAGCAAGTCCAATAGAATCCTCAATATAAGAGTGATAAAAAACATCAGAGCCCGGGGGGCAATAGAAGCAGCCAAATAGTATACGTTTACTGCGATGAACTTCAACCTCCAGCCAGATGCATTCGAGACGAGGCAGTTCAAGATCAAATCGGCGCTTGTAATAAATGTTGCTTTTAACTTAAATGGTAATCCCACCATGTGGATCTCCAATTCTGTCCAGTCTTTCTGGAACATGATATGACTGAAATGCTATTTTATCTGACGAGATAGTGTTATTCAACCATGTCTCTCTGAAGGCAAGAATGTCATATTCACTAAGTTCGGTGTGGTGTGAACAGAGAACAAATGTAGTAAATTGCTACAGAGATACAGAAAAAGTAACATGTTGGATAGTAGAGGCAAAACCCCTCTATATCTGTATGTAGTCATCACGGGCAGACAGTTCTTGCGTGTAATCATGTTATTGATAGGAGAAATATCAAGAACGTTTGAGTAGCCATCAAGACACACAAGTAGCAAGCAGGTTCACAGCGCGAGACAAAAGAAAGTTTATGATAAATCATGGAGACATATAATACTTGAGGGAAGAATGAAGACAAAATATGAAAGCAGAACACAAAAAATGAAAAAAGAAGAAAACAAATGAAAACTTGAAAAATTCATGAAGATTAGAAGAAAATAGAATGAAGGCTGATAAAAAGTGATTTAGCACTGATATATAAAAACATACATATTGAGAGTACGAGTCATTCACAATTTGCATTTGCTTTAAAAAATATGATGAAGTCCATACATCTTGATTCAAAACAATATCAAGAAATTATATACGCTAATCATTGGTATCGTTTACAATAGGAATAGTGTCAATTAAGGTGTACATTTGGAAGGAAACTATAAACATAATTATTATGAGGCTTGTGATTTGTGCACAGAAATAGAATTATACCGACAAACAGATGATGTCGCCTTAAGTAAAACAATTCATAGAAGTACAGACAATAATGCAAATATTTTGACACAATTTAAAAAATACAAATCATATAACATTTTATGTTTTGACATAGCAAACAATCAAAATTCAATTCGTGTTCTATACAGTATTCATTATACAATTCATGACTATTTTATAGTTTAACACCATTTTATACACAGCAAACACGAAATTGATTCACTCATGTAATAAAAATAACATATACATAGGTATGATTACCAACTTTTTAAACCATTTTATAAACTACTTCTCATAAAAGCATCTAAATATTTAATTAACCAAAGTTGATCATTTTCATTGTTACTTCAATTCAATTTTGATAAAAGCAGTCTTGCTCACAGTCCGTTGGTAATGAACTGCCTGCAAACGCACGTGAAAAGCGAGTATGCTCCACATATCTCAAGGTGTCATTTTATACTGTAGTGAAAATCTATCTTCATTAAGGTTAAAGTGTCATACAATTATTTTATGTTACAAAGTCATCATAATGATAAAATTGATTTACACCTTTAATAACTATTTAATGTCTAATATTGCTAGCATATTCACAATCACCAATGAAAAACAAAAATAAAATCAGCTAATAGCAAATTAAGTAGATAGTTCAAAACAAATTCATCTGTCATTCTATGATCAAACATTATTTTACAAGAGACATATTCTAGCGTGTTTAACTGATCATCAAATATATATTAAACACAGTATAGTATTTACTTAGGTGATGATAATCAACAGAAATCGATTAATAATCAATAAGTGCATAATACTTTACTATATTTTGTTTGAAAACTGTTATAGAAGACGGTTAAAGACACAGCAATTCAATATCAGCAATGACACATGCGAGATTTTTCACAGAGGATTAAACAAACAAGTGGTAACTTCAAAGTGAAATGGCAACAAAAGAATATATGGTATAACTGTTTATCATGCACGCATTATATCAAACGTCCTGTGAATTGATGATAAATCATTGCACCTAGGTCACGAGTATCAAAACAGTCGACGATGAAGAGATTTCGTTGTAGTAAACTTCACTACAGAACTAACGTGAACAGATCAAAAAAAAAAGAAAAATAAATTAATTGGCTTTAGTTTAATTAATATCCCATCTGGTTATTCAGACTCATTCTGCATTAAAAGAGGACTGCAGAGCTTGAAGGTAGAGCGGCTGTTAGGTCGAAAGCAGGGACCCTTTGGCCGCATGTTATCTAGCAAGTTAGAGACTACAAAAGCTTTATGTGAAAATAGCAGAAATGAGAAGTTTTTAAGGATGAAATGATACTGGAACTATAAATGATTAACTTGACATTCTAGATAAGAAATACAATACTTTGGAATTAAAATATCAATAACTGGAACTGAGTTGTTTCTGTTTAATGTATATTCACTACCGGCCACTATACTACAGTCAGAACTGTCCTCCATTGTTTGAATTTTAGCTTACCTGAGCAAAGCCTGTGCAAGATGAGCTTTTGTGATGAAACACTGGTGTGTGTCATCAGGAGGTGTCAACATTTTCCCTTTAAACGACATCTCCTCCTAAACTCTTGCATTGCATTCGACAAAACTTTACAGGAAGGATTTTTAGTTTACCTTTTTTCAAAGGCAGTGGCTACGGTTACGGAACAGTAATCCTAGCCTCCGAGTCTAGGATTACGGAAGTTCCGTATTCCTAGCCAAACCCACCGGAAAAGGCTACGGTTACGGAAGTTTTTTTTAGAAGCGTATTTTCAACAGTTAAATATCAAATAGCATGCCAAATTTAATTTTTATTAATTAAACAAACCGTTTTACCAAATTTGCGTTATCAAACTGTCATTTTGTACGCCATTTTGATTCTTGTTTGAGCAACAAACTAACGTTAAATATCCGTGTCATCTTTACACTGTCACTTGAGCGCTCATTTGTAGTATGACAAGTAATATAAATTTTTTAAAAATAAAATGTAATGTAGATTTTTTTTTTTTACTTTCTTCCTTTCCTTTCTTTTTGTCATTGTTTTGTGAATTTAATATTGATTTTGAATAAACATTTCTAAGAATGGAATTATTGTTGTTAAAAGACTGCGTTATAATTTGCACATAGCAATATGTGTTCGTTCTTCATGACATGTGTTATGTTTTGCTGTCGTTTTTCTTTTAATTGCCATCCACTTTCATTTTAATTTGGATCAGTCTCTATCCCCCCCCCACCTTTTTTTAAATCTGACTACAGGTTGTAAACAGTCTTTGTCATTACAAATTCACAAAATTAGAAGTGTTTCATGAAAAATTATTTCATTAATTGCTTTCTTTTAATAAAGGAATCTTATACAAAAATAAATAACCTGTTGTCAAATATATTGATGCACAAAATGAACGGGTACTTACTCCCAGGACACCATTGTTTGTTTCCCCAGCCTTCCCCAAACAATTAGAAATTGACAAGATCGACCTGCAGTATTTGCTTCCTAACATTATAATTTAATGAAAACTTGAAATTTAATAGAGAGTCGTTCATTTCTGCGTCATAATAATGCGAACAAGATAACACTTAAGACAATACATATAACAGGGCAATTATTCACATCGTCTATGAAGTGTCTGTACATGTAGATGACGACAATGACATTTAACGTAGGTCAATACAACAACTAAGATGGCGTATCATAACATTAGTGTTGACTCATTTTGGAGAAAATGTAATATTTGAGACAATAAACGGTTTATCAGTCGATTTTGGGTATGGAATCCTTTTTTAAGAATACTTCCGTAACTAAAGCCTATTCCAGTGGGTTTGTCTAGGATTACGGAACTTCCGTAATCCTAGACTCGGAGGCTAGGGTTACGGTTCCGTAACCGTAGCCACTGCCTTTTTCAAATCCAGATTGTGCTGATCAGATAAATAAGGTCACAAGAGCGGAAATCAGAATACAGATTAAAAAAAATGGAAACTAAAAATCTTGTCTAAAATTGCAAGGCTCACAGCACTAGAATTTAGTAGGTAGCATTGTCCTGAGGATCTCTTCAAAGACTCTCTAAATATGTTTCCTTTAGCCATTATTGGTTCCACCGTAGGAATCTTATTTTTTATATACATGTATGTAGGAAAATCATTAAAACTCTTCTTAACTGAAAACTCAGGGCTCAGTTTTCTGAAATTTCGAATGAGGCATTGCTTAGTTGACCTATACCAAAGTTGTTGAAATTATGACCCTTCAAGGCTTGGGTCATTATTGGATCCATCCCAGGGTTCTGATGTTTTACATAGACTTAAATACTAGGACAAGTTGTTTAAATAATTTCTTTCATGAAATAAAAAGGCTGAAACTTTTGAAATTTGATGTTTTCTAGTAAACCTCTGTAATAATTTTTAAAATTACTCTCTTAGACTTAATTAGAAAAGCCCTAGTGAATGTTTACTTATAGTGTTGAAATTATGCCTCTGTAGTCATGTGAGCCCTAACCAGAGGTTATATGTTTAAATATAAAAATATGTAGCAGTTGCAAAGTATAATAGGAGCTGGTTCATAAGATAACAAAGCCTAGACTCAGACAGACATACATACAGACAGAAGCTTCCACTTTGATTATTGTCCATCTGGGAATATTTTACTAGGTTTTAGAATAATTATCACGGTTTTCTGACAATTGTATTGTTCATTGTCTTAAAATTTGATCACTTTGAATTCAGTCTATCTAAGAACTACCGTAATTAATAATACATTTGTACATTAGAAGTTTAGAAATATAGAAAGCCTTAATTAACAGATACTCAAGAAATTGTAACATTGTGCTGCAGTCAGAGACTGGTAAAACAATATTTTCTTATGAAGGACTGTCTCCTTTCTAAACTTAAGACTAGGTCTTGATGATACAGACCAAAGTGGTCAGCACCGCAGCTGTGGACTATTTGATATTATTGGTTTATATAGATGTCTGTTATGAAAGTCATAAAATTCTCATGAAAAGAAGTCACTAGATGTTAATGATTGGATAGTTGATGCGTAAAAAATCTAGTCAAGTGAAACAGTTGAAAATTGAAAAGATTGTAAACGATGAACTTAGGAAATAAACACATTGAACACTGCAGTAAATATTGTTTTATTTCAGGTGAAAAAACTAGGCGAAAATGGCGAGTCCAAAAGTAGTAGCAGGCCTAGTATTTGGGGTAATAATAGTAGTGATGATTATCGTCCTGGTAGCAACTTCCCTGAAAAAATTGGCCTCTGACCAAGGTATGTATTTAGAAGATAAATTATTTACAAGTGTACACTAGGTAGATAAAATCTGATCAGTAATTTACAGCAGTTTGTTGATATATTTTCCTTGAATATAGCTGGTGTATTTTCTGAATGAGATAAGACCAAGGGAGATAACTGCTGAGCTTAATTATTCATAATGGAGTAAATGAATCATAATCATTGTCCCTGCTGCTGGTCTTCTTGGATTTTTTGTGAACCTGAATTAGTATTTAGTATGATCAGTAAATATCATATCATATTGCAGTTGGAGTGGAAACCTAGAAAGCATAACTATGACTGTTTTTCTCTGGTATTTATCAGTGTACTTCATCCAGCTTAATGCATTTAACTGTGTTTTGCCACGAGGGGGAGGGGGGGTGGGGGGCAGCGCGCATAGATGGCAAAGTCTGACAGAACACCTTTCCCAGTGGAGGAAATCGGACAGACAGAATGGTTCAAAGTCCTATGATACAGACTTGCAGAATTTTAGATCCCAGGTCATTTGTTATGTAAAGCATCTCCCTCTGTGAGGATTTTGACAAATTGCCATTGCTCTAGAATGGGGATTTAGACTCTGAAAAAGGAAAAATGTCAAATTTCCCTGGAGACAAAACATTGATAGGTGCATAAATTTTTTGTCAAGGTGCAATTCTAATAATATTTCTGTAATCCTTTAAATGTTTCCCTATATGTTAAAATGTTGTTTGTGTTTATACTGTTATGTCGACTAATATCCCAGACTAATTTTTAACTGTTGGTAAGACTGAAGCTGAAAACATTTGATAACGAGGCAAATAACAGTGGACAGCTGCTTATTTGAAAAATGATCTTAGTATTTCCTCTCTCTTACCTACTAGCTAGCTTTTGTTCATTTTAAGACCTTAGGAAATTAGAATTCTGTGCTTGAATTTCATTTGAGGGCTTATAAAATATTTTGGTTAATTTTGGTTAATTCTAGCTACCTTTGAACAGATTTTAAAAATGTGTCTGAAAACATCTAAACATTTTCCGACCTTGATTCAATTTTCAGTTGGCCTGGCTTATGACACTATTAACAAAGACCTGGATAAGACGGCAAAGAAAGAGGGCTTACACAATGGTCCACCAGGATTTGAGTTTATCATATTTCCAAGTGTTTACAAAACACTTACATTTGATAATTTGCAGGTAATGTATGATTCTGATAGAGTTAAGAGATGGTTACAACTGTGTGTTAAATTTATTCATTCCTTGACAGATTTTTATCCAACTTTAATGAACAATAAATAGATAAGATTTTTTTACACTCTGCTAGTTTCAATTTATTTCTGCTCCTGAAGAATTTTGAGCTGCAGACCACATTAATATTGAAATAGTTTTAATCATTTAAATGCCTCTTTGCAGAACACCTACCACTATATCCCATTTTGGTTCCTGCACATTACCATGCAATGCATACACAGAAAACATATATTTTCTTTAGTGCCTAAATGCACTATATCCCATTTTGGTTCCTGCTCATTACCATGCAATGCATACACAGAAAACACATATTTTCTTTAGTGCCTAAATGCACTATATCCCATTTTGGTTCCTGCACATTACCATGCAATGCATACACAGAAAACATATATTTTCTTTAGTGCCTAAATGCACTATATCCCATTTTGGTTCCTGCACATTTCCATGCAATGCATACACAGAATACATATATTTTCTTTAGTGCCTAAATGCAGATGGAGTTATCATTACACTAGATGTAACATATCAGTACAAGGCACAGGCAGCCAAACTTTACGACATTGTGATGAACTTTAAAGATTATGAAGGCTACAAGACAGTTTTGCAGTATACAGGTACTTTTGTTCTTGTGTTGTGTAAACAGTTGAATGATGACCTATAAATAGTTCTAACTTCTACTTTTCAGCTCTATAAGCTGGCTCATGAATGAGTATTGTTTAATGAAACTACCAGTTCTAAGAAATATTTGTAACAAAAATGTTAGGTAAAATTTTGTCTGAAAATTCACAAGATTATTATGAAAATCTGTCACTTGAAATTGTAACAGGAGAAAAAATTCATTACTTAGTTCTAAAAGTTTATTTCTTCAATCAATTTTTATTAAGGTGTCATTCAGAATGTAGAAATTTATCAATGTTAATAAATTTGATCATTTATTTTCTGTGAGTGGATATCTTTTGCCAAGCTGTATATTCTGATGGCTTAAGACTCAAAAAGAAAATGTTGGAGAAATGTTACTTATTCTGTGCCCACCTTGGTGCCTGTCATATCAGATAAAGAAATAAGAAACAACCATGTTCTTGAATGGGAAATTTGCAGAATGCCTGGAGTTTGGCTTCCCGTAGGGTTTATAGCAGTATAAACAGGCACATCTATTTTATTATAATCACTAGGGGAGTCAGCTTTACATGAAGCGTGCAGTTATTTCAACACTTCCCAGTTCCAGTCAGAGAGAGGGGCATTCCAGGAAAAAGTACGGGAAAAGATCATTGAGAAGTATGAGGTTCTGTACTGTGACATCACAGACCTGCAGGTATAGTGACAGGGAACTTCCTCAACATTAATTTGTAGTGTACTAGTTTTAATTTGTTTGTTACTGACATGAAATCATTAATCATTGTATATATAGATCTGTGATTAATCATTTAACTCAGTCGACCCAATAGAATGTGAAGCCAAGAAGTTTTAGTATGTTTGTTTAAAGTTATAAATACATCAGTGTATATGTATCAGGAAGGTGTGTCCTTGGCTTTGAACCAAATGATTGGCTTATGAAAACCACAGGCTGTTTCTCTTTATCATTAAAAATTTTTCTGAAAGTATTCCTAAAGTACTACCGTTTTCTGAGATTAACTTCTTATTGTCTAGATGTTGATTACCTAAATTGGTATATTCCTGTTTCAGGTGAGCAACATAGCCCGACCATCTGAGTATGAATCTGCCATCAGAAGTAAAGAGAGAGCTAGAGAGGACATCCAGGTTTGTTTTAAATTAACTTATGTTTATGTACAGTAGTTCTGCAATGAGTCAAAATGCAATGACTCGAAAGGTTGGTTTGACTTGAAACTGTCACTCGGTCCCGTTATTTTTCCATTCTGTTGGAACAAGTTACACAACGTGCTATAATCACGACGCAGAATTGAAAACAAAAGTACAAACTGGACATGACATGAGATGACTCGACAGATGTGATGACTCAACCAAAAGGCGATCTCCAATGCAATGTCGAGTCATCGCAGATTTACTGTATATGTGACGTGACAATCAACAATAAGGTCAATTTGAAGTCATCGAGAAAGCGATGTCAAAATTAACGTCATTAGCTAATTACCAATTTCTGCAATCACATGATGATTTCTATCTTCTCTGAATTTCCATAAAGTGCTCCCTTTGAAAAATGCGTGCCTTAAGAGGTTACTGAAAAATGTAAATGGATCACGCAACAACCTGGTCACTATATCTCATATTGTGTGTGTCATATTATGACATCCGAGTCGTCCATGGTGAGAAAATGATTAATAGAAATGTTATATATGCATTGTTTATTTGTGTGCCTTCTGGTAGTCAGATTGCAATTAAAAGTAAACAAAGGTAATTTTGATAGTCTTTTATGTGACAATGAAAAACCTGAAAATGTAAAATTTGATTACATTGTTGATAATCTCAAAACACAGCCCACAAGTGGTGTTAAATTTCATTTGCATGTCATAACACAGCTCTCGACAGAATGAACATTTCTGTGAATGCTTTGATAAATCTGAGACCATGAAAATAAGAAGTAACAAAAACTTCTTTCATTTCTGTAATGAACATTACTGAAAATAAACCATCAAGCATAGTTGTTAAAATCTATTTGTAACTAGGCCAGTAATAAAGATTTAATTTTCATTTTTCATGAAAAAGGATTCAACTGTGTTACCTTTGTTTTTTATGAATGAGGGTTCAATTTTGTAAACTTTCTTTTCCATGAATGAGGGTTCAACTTTGTAAACTTTCTTTTCCATGAATGAGGGTTCGACTTTGTTATGTTTCTTTTCCATGAATGAGGGTGCAACTTTTTAATCTTACTTTTTCATGAATGAGGGTGTAGTCTTCCTTTTTCATGAATGAGGGTGTAGTCTTCCTTTTTCATGAATGAGGTTGCAACTTCGTAATCTTTCTTTTTCATAAATGAGGGTTCAATTTTGTAAACTTTCTTTTCCATGAATGAGGGTTCAACTTTGTAATCTTTCTTTTCCATGAATGAGGGTTCGACTTTGTTATGTTTCTTTTCCATGAATGAGGGTGCAACTTTTTAATCTTACTTTTTCATGAATGAGGGTGTAGTCTTCCTTTTTCATGAATGAGGTTGCAACTTCGTAATCTTCCTTTTTCATAAATGAGGGTTCAACTTTGTAATCTTTCTTTTTCATGAATGAGGGTATAATCTTCCTTTTTCAACTTCTTTTATCTGTTATCTGTTTTCTTTTTATGCTCCCCAAAGGGCGAGCATATAGTTGCCGCTTTGTCCGTCCGTCCGTTCGTCAGTCCGTCATAGTTTTGTCCGGAGCATAGCACAAAAGCTTTGAGAGATATCAAGACCAAGCTTCATAGGTAGTTAGATCTCATTAAGGAGCAGTGCAGTGCACAAGAACCAAAACTCTTGCTTTATTAATTTTTGAGTTAGTGCCCTTTGAAATTTCTCATACTTATTTTTTGTCCGGGGCATATCTCACAAAGTATAAAAGTTATCAATTTGAAACTTTATAAGTAGATAGATCTCATTGATGAGCAGTGCAGTGCACAAGAACCATAACTCTTGCTTTATTAATTTTTGAATTATTGCCTTTTGAAATTTCTCATACTTAATTTTTGTCCGGGGCATATCTCACAAAGTATAAGAGATATTAACATGACACTTTTTTGGTAGATAGATCTCTTTGAGGAGAAGTGCAGCGTGCAAGAACCATAACTCTATTTTGCATAATTTAGGAGTTATTGCCCTTTGTTATTTTTCGTACTTTAAAAAAAATACATATTAAACAATAGCCCTTTTGGAATTGGCATTTATTCGGGGAGCATCCATCGGTTCTACTGATTTCTTGTTTTTTCAGTGAATACATTCCAGTGGAATTTGAATATGGAACATTTATTGTCATTTTTCCACATTCATAACTAAGATATACTTTCATTTTAAAAACAGGTTGCTTTCAACGAGAGACCAAGGCTGATAACTGAGGCAGAAACTGAGAAGAGGGAGGCAAACACAACAGCCCAGATCATCCTTGACAAGGCTAACTCAGATGCTCGGATTCTTCAGGCCAGGTATAATATCTTTGTTTTCTAGCATTGTAGCATGAAAATAAGAAAAAGCTCTGTAAGTTTATTTAAGACATATGAAATAAAGGGCAGACACTTGGTTGTTTAGTGAGATCTATCTTCAAAAACTGCAAGTTGCAATATTCAAGTATCCAAAAATATGAAAAGTGAAAATTTACTGAGATATTTTAGTTTAGTTTACAATTAATATGATATCACAGTAAATAATAGATAGATTAATAGGTTAAATATAGAAAATAACTGAGATATTTCAACTTAATTGAAAAAAAAAGTGTTGCTAGATTGTGAGATTTGCTCATGATTTACTTACATGTAAAATGTTTCGGGACAATGATGCAACAAGTAAGTGTATTTGAAAAGAGTTGTCCTTGGGAAAACCTTTGAATTTAATTGGGTATTAGCAATGTAGTTGTGTTAAGTGGCATTTTGTCATTTATTTTGAAAATGTGTGCTGATTTAAGGTTATGTTTAGGTTAATTTATGATTTTTTTTTTTTTTTTTACAATCATTGAGTTCTTGTGTGTAGAACTTGTTTGAGGGTCTTTTTGCAAATTTTCTAACTGCTTTCTGACATACCAGACATTTCAAAAGCAAACATACAAGCTGAGATTCAACTTAGTACAGAGAATCGAAAATCAAGCATAAAGAGGGAGAGCCCTACTTTCAAGACGAATCCAAAAAAAATTTATGCTCCCAAAGGGGGGCATATAGCTTTTGAACTGTCATTATTATTTCATCCAAAAACTTTAACATTGGCCATAACTTCCTTATTAGTTATTGGATTTACTTCATACTTGGACACAAGACCTTCCCACTGACCTATATTTCTTTGACCTTGACCACTGAATGACCTTCATCTTGAAGATCGAAAAACTTTATCATTGGCCATAACTTCCTTATTAGTAAGGGGATATACTTTATACTTGGACACAAAACCCCTTTGGACAAGACCTTCCCAACCCCAATAAAACCAAACCAAACAAGACCTTCCCACTGACCTACATTTATTTGACCTTGACCCCTGAATGCATTGTTCTCAGCTCAAAGCACCACTTCGGGGGCATTGTCATCTTACAGTGAGAGTTCAAAAAATTGTTTCAGTGTAAAAAATTTTTGAGTACTTGTTTTCACAGGGCAACAGCAGAGGCTGAGGGTATCATTCAACAATATGAGAAAGAGGCTGAGGCTTATCAGCAGATACTTAGTGATTCAGGTCTTGGCTTTACTGTTGAAGGGTTTATATCATACATGGGAGTGCGCGTCATCTCATCAGCAAAGAATCCTGTTTATATCGGCCTTCAGAGTCCTGCCAAGTCTTCCTACCAGACCCCTTAGAGAAAGTTAAAGTTTTTTTTGGAAAAGCTGGTAAATTTCCATGGAAAAAAAACATGATAAATGAACACAAAGTTTATAGTCCATCAATAAATTTCAGTTACAAACGTCATTAATGGACAGAGTTTTTTTTACATGAATTGGTTAATTTTTATGAAAAACAAAAAACATAATTAACAAACATAGATTTTTGTGTCAGTAAATTTCCATGAAAAACCATTGATTAAAAAAGGAAAGTTTCATTAAAATCAGTAATCCACGAAAAACATGATTAACAGCTTGGAAAGTTACCTAATTAGAATTCTTTCTTTTCGACTGTTGGGTCAGATAGAACGTTAAAAATAAAATATTACACTGTGAAGTCTACTTGTTAACAGTATGTCATTTCACTCAAAAAGTTATCAGGAGTTTTTCCATGGCAAAGTTATACAACAGTCTGTCAGATATTGTCTACATTTTGTTTTTGCTGAAATAATGTATGTTTTTGCACAGGAAGTCCAAAAATAGGTCCTGATTCTTTGTTTATGTATTAAAGGGATACACAGGCAAACGATTGCTCCAAAATATTAAAAGTGATATTATTTGCCCAAATCATGTTCAATATGAAGAACTTTAAATTTCCAGTATGTTTGTCCATATAAATAAAGTGAATTGCGGGCTTGAACATAAATATTTGAACATTCTTTAACAGAAAGTAAAACGTGAAGGAAATCACCGAGTTATTTTAAATAGAACACGTAACAAAAACAACCAATCTTTGTTTCTCTTGGGTTCCTTTTTGCCGTAGATCAGGTGACAGGTACTTGAACGTAAATATTGAATTGCGGGCTTGAATGTAAATATTTGAACATTCTTTAACAGAAAGTAAAACGTGAAGGAAATCACCGAGTTATTTTAAATAGAACACGTAACAAAAACAACCAATCTTTGTTTCTCTTGGGTTCCTTTTTGCCGTAGATCAGGTGACAGGTTCTTCAACCGTCCAATCATGAATGCGAAATTCAGAGCTAAATCTTAATTTTCTATTTAGACATACGTGGTTCAAGTTAGGAAACCACCCGGTTTTTCATTTAAAAAGAGGAAATCTTTGTTACTGGGACTGATCATTATATTTATTTCAAGCACATTCATAGTATATTGATTGAAAAAAACGAGATAGAAAACATAAAACTTTTGCCTGTATATCCCTTTAATGGGCCTTTGTATGTTTTTTGCAAATAGGCTGAAAGTAGTTCTCTGTTCTCTAACTAAGATACCAACAGAAGAAAAAACTTCTACAGTGTATGTATAAAATTTGTTGCTCCAGTTAAATGTTGTCAGAAAATGGGTTGCAAATAGGTAAAACTAGTTGAGCTCCAAAAAATAGCTCTTTGCTAGCTTTTGCTTTTGCAGGAATAAAAAAAGGTGAATGTAGGGTGGGGATTTGAGGGTGGAGATGAAGGCTCAGTTAACAGTATACACCAGCAACCTTATTTTTTATCAACTTTAGATTTTTTGTAACTCATAGGTGTATTAATATATAATGCAAATGAATTGTTTTGTTTTAAGAACTTGATCAGTGTAAACTGTGTGTTGTATACAGGCTGAAAATTTAAGATTGGTTAATTCTATTTTGTATAAAAATAATTAATACGAATATCCTACAAAATGTTCCGATCACTTTGATAGGCAACATAGTTTAAGCATACATGTAACTTACCTATACTGTAATCATTTGAATACTCATCTGATATTAAAGCAATAAATTGAGAAAATGTATATTTCTAAGATGATGTTATATCCTATATCCTTGTGCCTTTTCCATAGCCACAGAGAATCAGCTAAAGCTTTTATCAGAATTTGAATATTATACTTCCTGAGCATAATGTCTTAAGATTATAGCAAGCAAAATTTTGATATTTTCTTTCAAAGTGATGAAGGGTGTTATGTTTTCATTTTGATTTTAGAAATATGACATGATTATAGTTTCGTTTATGAAAGTGTTTTAGGAATATCAATTTCAGAATTTAGGCCAATAGCGGTTCATTGTATCTGTTTAAACACAAGATTATATCCCAGCTTAATGGAATAAATTGCTGATTACAAAAAAATGCATAATAATATAAGAAGCTTCCAAAGGGTAAATATGAATTTACAAGGAGTAATGAAATTGTGTTTTGTGCAATGGGTTGGTTAATCTTTAAATTTGTTGTTGTTGTTAAGTTATATTCATACAAGATTTAAAATGCTGGCAATATTTTCCTGTCATGTTTTTCTTGATGAACCATTTTATAAATGATGAAAGAAACCTTCCTCAGTTTATTTTGCAGCAGGGTTCCTTTTTTATAATGAAATGTCAAGGTTAGTTTTTTAATTCCAAGGTCAAGGCCAGGTTTTATTTCTCCAAAACAAAGGTCAGGTAATGGGTCTTTAGTTCAGAGGTCACATTATGTAATACAAAACTCTGTGTATTGGACTGTCATTCTTTTTTAATTTAGAAATTAATAAAGCTTTTTTTATGGTTTTGATGTAATCCACAGGCATTTGAATTGTCATAAGCATAAGATTGGCACAGAGGTGTAGTGATTTACAGACTACATTTGATTATTAGTATGTAATGTTTAGATAACTTAAATTAGTGTATTTGTTATAGAATGTATTGACTGTATTTATATTATAGCGTATATGATGTATTTTCAGATGTCTCTGTCTTTCTCCAAACTCAGGTATTACAGTATATTTCTTCTCATCATCTGTTGAATTTATATTCTAGTAAAAACTTTGTAATAGCTGTATGATCCTTACCTTCTGTATGAAAATGGACTCTTCCAACATTCTGGATTCTTATTTTATCAGTTTCATTTTTTTTTTTTTTTCATTTTTCAATAAAACAATCTCGGGATCATTTATGAATACTTGTTTAAACATTGCTGCTATATTTATTGGCCAGAAAGCACTTTGAAGACCAGCACCTTGTTTTTAAGTTTAAATCTACAGATTTTATGTAAACAGAATAATAAAAAAATTTATTTAATATTTTAAGTACTAAAAGTCTAATCATTTCAAGGTTATGGTTGCTGTAATGCTTAAGATGTTTAAATTTCTAAGGGACATCTAATTAGATCACAAACCAACTCAGTTCCTAACTAGGATTTAATCCCGACTGTACTGTACATATAGAAAATAAGCTGGACATTTCTAAAGATTACCGTAAACATGACGGCTATAAAGGTAAACCTGCTTTAGTTACAAATGTATACATATTCATAGACTATAAGAAGCGTTAACTAACTAGTTTTATACATTTTATTATCTTCTCACTTTTTATTGTATTCTGTGATAAACAAGGACAATTATCTTTTATTGATTTTTTGAAATATTTTTTTCCCCACTTCCATTTGTTTTGGAATGTGTTTTTGTACATATGCAATACACTGACTTGTTCTTATGCTTACTGCTAGTTCTTTTAATCACTTTATACTTACAACAAAAATCAGCTCCAGAGATATTTTACTAGATTTTTATCCCCAAGTACTTCCTCCCAAGGAAAAAAAGACTTAAAGACATGTAGGATTCAAAGGTCAAGGTCAGATTCAAAGGTCAAGGTCAGTATATTCTGCTAAGGTTGTTTTTTAAAAAAAAAAAAAAAAAAATCAAATCATTAATTAAGACAAAGTTGATACATTAGTACATGTAGAACATAAGGTTCTGACTCCAGAGGTTGCAGGTTCAAACCTTGTCCAAGACTTTCAAAAGTAATCCAGCTAAAGGACTGATCAGATCTCCATTAATCACAGTCTGACAGTAATCAACTTCGGCATAAATTCAATGAGAATTTTTGTTTTTTAAATGGGGATATATGTTTTATGTACCTACTTTTAAATCCATTTGCTTATTGCATTTTGAACAGACCATACACTTCTTCAGTGTTCTACGTAAGGTTTTACTGTCATTAGATTGTTATACAAGTATTTTCTGTTATTGTTATAATACAAATCCTCCTTTTTTACACATCTTTGTATATTCCTATGGCATAAATCTTTTTTTATGAAATAAATAAGAAACAGTAATGTAGCCTTATTCTAATTTTGGTGCATCTAAGTGATTTCATGTCATTTTTATTTTTTTCTTGTTTTTTCCTTGCAATATTTTAATAATTTGACAGTTCCCCCCCCCCCCCCAATTTACCAGGGAAGTACCATTCGACAGCAATGGTATCATTTTTACACAGACTGTGGATTGATCATCGACAGACAGCTAAAGGTATTAGGTATAGATGGCAAGGACAGATTGTAAAAGCTTTAAGGGTGTAACAGTGGTGCTGTGGTAACATGCCGGACTGGTAATCCACAAGTCATGAATTTCATTCCCAACCGCTTCACTAACACTGCTTTCCATTATTTCCCATGAGATATTAAAACAAGAGGCCCAATATAATGGTGCTATACACAGACCAAGTAAAACAACCAGCCATGTCTCTGGAATTGGATGCTTCCTGTAAACCTAAAATAGCTAAACTCTCCAGGAACTGTCATACAGTATTAGTGATAAATAAACTCAGACTGCAAAGCTTTAACAACCAACTGGACTGTTGTGTTCTATACAAAGGTCTCAATAGTACCTCAGATTGGCCTCCAGATAGGTAGTTCACAAAGTCAATGACCTTGACCCTGGTAGTTCAAAGGTTTATGACCCTTTGAACAATGGATATGATCAAAAACTATGAAACAAACCAGAAAATCAAGAACAGTATAATTTATTTAAGTATACAGCATCTTGTTCAAAATTATATTCCTGATGATAGCTCCTAATGTAACAAAAAGCATCTATAAAAAATATGGTAACACAGTATGACAAAATAAAACAGCAAGCTTGTAACATACTCTGCTGTTGACTGAACAATTACCTTAAGGCTGTAGCATTAACTTTTTATCATAACAAAAATGTACAACACAGTATGTTACAAGCAAAGCACAATATGAATATGATCAAATAATATCAACAATCAAATAAGTACCAAGAACTGATACCATGTGACCTGTTACTGTAAATGAAAGGTTTTGTTCACAACAATGGGTGAAATGTGAAGACAATGTTAGTATAAGATGTTGAAATAATTCAGTTATAATACAATGATTGAAAAACTTTGTTCTTGAAAAAGTGCCTGAGTCACTGTTGTGAAGCATGTACACAGACTTACTGATAAAGCCAAATTGTGAGAAATTTGTGAAATCACTGTAGTGACATCTGTACACACTAATTCTAAATGCCTGAGTCACAGCTGTAAAGCAAAATAACATTGCTTCAAAAAGCTTCATGATTAAGAAATGTCTTGGCCACTGTTGTGAAATATGTACTAGTAAAATTAATATTTGTACCCTAACATTCTGTCAATTATACATATATGTGGATGGAAATGATTTGCACTTGATAAATCTTTGGTAGAAATAACATATCAATAAAATTCAAAGAGGAAAAAAATCCTTAAGTCAATTTAAATTTACAAACAGTACTTGTACTGTGTCACTTAATTTACAAAACATTGACAAAAAGTAATGACATTTAACTTGGTGGAACATTTGAAAAAAAAAGTAACAGAAAGAGTTGAGAAAAGAAAAGTTAAGATGACTTCAGTTGCAGTTGCATAGAAATGATTCTGTGCCAGCCATAACCCACTGAGGCACTGTAGTAACATTCACAGAGAATCTGGTAACATTGACCGAATATCCAGAACATCATTTCTGTGACATTCAAAGACTGATGTAACATTTAATGATTCACAGCAAATACTGCACTGAAAATACATTCCAAAAGAATATTGTGAAAACAAGAATATTCTACCTTTATTAGCTAACACTTAAACAATATCTTGTGACATTCTGAAGTTTTTGTAACATTCATTAACACACTGTAGTACTGAAGTAGTATTCAAGGATACATCAATCATAAACAAGTGACCTGAAATCATTAAAGTGATACTAAAATCAAGAGTTGTAACATCCATCAAGTCAATGTCACTATTAAACTGCAGTGATGTCCAAGGAAGATTTTACAATATACCAAAAACATTTAACCTTAATGCACTGACATAACAATCATAGGCTCCTATGACTATTTTTAACACTAATGGAACACTACTGTTATTGTCACTGTAGCATGCATCAATGGCATATTTTAAACTAATGACTGTTACAACAGTTCTAGTAGTGAACTGACATTACCCGAATCTTTTGACATTCAGGAACTGGTGTTAACCGTACAGAACCTAGATAACCCTATGAAATGCACCAATGTTGAAACTCAGAATGCAAACAATGATTTCTGTTGTATTTTTGTCTTTCAATTTGCAAGCAATGACTATCTGAAACCAGCCAACAATTTGCAAGCAATGACTATCTGAAACCAGCCAACAATTTACAAATATTTGAGTTTAGAACCCAAGTGCTGAAAAGTATATCTGATTTGACAAAATCTTTAGCACTGGTCTCTGAGAAAAATCTTATATTGCTAGGCTATATACATATATATATATTTGGTGTTTGTTAAGATCTTACAGTTTTAACATGGCACATATCATTACAAGTGAGATCATGGCATTCACAACTATAAAACAGATTTACAATTTGGGCAAGCACAGACTTCATTTAACAAGTAATTTGAACTGTCAGAATCACTTATCAGAATCTATGTCAATCTAAGATTAAAGATACTGATATGCATTGTTTCAAAATAAAAATTTATAAAACAGTTTAGCTTAAGAAGTAACTAAGACAAGGGTTGATACCAAACCAGAGAGTGAATTCTAAGTACATACACCAAGGCTAAAAGTTCAGTTCACAACCAAGGCTATCCAAAGTACACACAACCTAGGTGAAATCAAGGTACACATCCAGGGCTAAACCCGAGTACACAGCCAAGCTTGTATTAGATACTCAATATTTTACTGCAGGTACACTACTCAAGCTAGGGTAGTACACAGCCATGGCAGAATCTGAGTACACAGCCAAGCTTGTATCAGGTACTCAATATTTTACTGCAGGTACACTACTTAGGCTAGGGTAGTACACAGCCATGGCTGAAAAGAAGTACATTTTTGTACAATCTGGACCAAATCAAGGTATACAACCATGGCTAAGCCTAAGTACACAGCCAAGCTTGTGTCAGACATACAAGATTTTACTGCAGGTACACTACTTAGGCAAGGGGTAGTTCACAACTATGGCTGAAGTAAAGTATGCTACAAGGGCCAAATCAAGATTCACAACCATGGCTAAGCCTGAGTGCATCAAACATGTAGTCTACAATCCAGATTTTAAAGCATGTTTAGCCTATAGGGTTAGTAAACAAGCATGGCTGGGGTGAAATACACAACCAGGTATAAAGTAAATAGTCAAAGTTCCAATCAACTACACAGCTAAGTCTTACAATCAGAACAAAACCACAGTGGAAGTTAAAGAGGCATACCATAAAACTCTGAGTATTCCATTTTCTTTAAAATCATGTGAATGGTATGGTGAATGAATTAACCGATGTCAAGGTTTCAGTTGAAAATTCTAAGTACAACCCACAAACTCATTGCTGATTGTATATAAAACTTTCAATACAGAGTTGTTGTTGTAGCAGTTTTGGATGGACAGTCATTTACTACAAATGCACACTTTTATTAAGATGCTACATGTATATGACTAAGGAAAATTTTTTGAACACAAGTTCTTCTTTAACTAATCAATTTTTTGTTTCATTTTAAAAAGAGCACAAGTTAATAAAATACATAATTTATGTAATATTTTTTGGGTATACCCCTTTAGGAAAAAACCCAAGCTAAAACTGAGTACACAGCAATCACTGAAGCTCAACCAAGTCTTCCCTTGAGTACACAACCTAAGCTTAGATAAGTTACACAACTAAAGTTAAATTAGAGTACAAAAGTTAGGCCAAAGCTCAGTTCACAACCAAAGCTGAAATTGTGTACATGATACAAAAATTACCAGTAAGTAAGCATCAAAAGTTAAACTGGCATTAATATGGTAATGAATTTTTTTTTAAAACTTTAACAGGTAACTTGTGTTAAAAAGCAACTATTAAAAACAACCTGTGTGAAAATACATGGTTAAAAAAAGTGCTGCCAGCACTCATAAAAGAAATCAAGAACAGAACATGCTTGACTTAATTAAGTCTTCTTAAAAGTTACTAAAATTGTCAAAACTTGAAAAACCATGTTAAAAATGCCTTTGTACAAATTACAAATGAGGAATTGTCTTTGGATGACCAAACTTCATCAAATACAAGCTGTAAGTTACGGTTAGTAAATCTTAGAGGTGTCCAAATCATTCATTTCAACATAAACATATTATAGGGAATAGAAAAAAATAAAAACTATAAACATTTACTAAATTCATTTGTACACCTGAAATTAAAAAAGGCCAGATCAATTAGACTATTTGACTTTTTTCTTCCAGAAAGTAGCTCAGTGGTAAGTTCATCCAGACATTTCTTATCCTTAAAATGTAAAAAAAAAGTAAGAAAAATAGTGAATGAAAATGGTAAAAGAAAAGTATTTTTTTCGTAGTTTTTTTTTGTGAAAAAAATCTTTAGAAATACTGTCTCTACAACAGTATCTGAACTAAAAATATTAAAAAAACTTCTTTAAAGAAATTGGTAGGAACTTTAAATGTCAAAACTTGTAAAAATATTTCAACAAGTCAAAAAACAATAAACTTGGCATGTGATGAAAAATATGTAAGTTAGCTGAAATGAGTGGTGGGAGACATTATAGTAATACTATATGAAAACAGCACAGAACAGAAAAGAACATAACAATTATTTTTAATGAACACATGTTTTTTGTTCAATCTCTAAAATTGTCTTCAATTAACTATAACAACCTTAGTGCTTTCTTAAAAAATACAAACAAAAATTTAGGAGCATTTGAAATTATCAGTCAAAAAAGGGAATATTCCTGGTTTTAAGAACAGTGTAAATATATATCACTCATTTGCTTATCTTAAAGTACATCAGATTCTATTTGGAAATAACAATGTTCACACAGTGCATCTATTTTTCACAGTTTCGGGGAACTGGTACATCATTTAAATTATTTTCAGTTTCTTTAAAGTTATTCATTTAATCACATATCTTTAAGTCTGAAGTTATGAGATTTCTTTCATGTAAAAAATTCTTCTGAAAAATACTTTAGAAGTCTTTTTTTTAATAGAAACTTTTAATGGAAAACTATTTGGGGAAGGAAATAAAGGGAGAATTTGGTCGAAAAAAAGAAAAGAAAAGAGTTTTACATTAATTGTTGACTACATGTCGATAATATTTTACTATATTGCAAAAATATGAGATCGCTTACATACACATAACAATAATATCAAATTTAAAACAAATCTGAGAACTTAATCCAAGACTGTCATACATAATTCAACATCTAAATGATGTTATAACAGTTTTGGAAATGTCCTCAATTCATTCAAAAAGCAACAAAATGGGTAAGCCTATGAAATAATGGATAAAGAAAATGAGCCACATCATGTGTAAAGAAAATGAGCCACATAATGTGAAAAGGATACCAGATTATATTTTACTGAAAAACTTCTAGCTGTGATCTTGTTTTCAAACAGATATCACTCAATGATCAGAAATAATCAAACTGAGAGAAGAAATAACTCTCAAATCTATAATTTTCCAGTCTCCTTTTAAATTTTTGTCACTAAGCAATATGGTAACTTTCACTAATGATGCACTTTCTACATTTCTATACAGACTTGTGATTTTATTTTTATCACTGAAATTAGTAAATCAATCAACTAATTGAAATCTCTCATATCCAAGTACTGTAGCACTGTAAATGCTTAAACAACAACAAAAAAAAACCAAGATGGCTGCTAAGATACAACTTTGGAAAACTGCCGAGTCATTCTTGGCTGACTTATTGGAAGCAGTAAGAAATAGATCATATAATGCAGAATATCAATAAAACTCAAATTTCTTCATAACTAAATTGCTGTGTATGTTTTCTTTATTGATTTCACTTGCTTAAACGTTTTCTGTAACTAAAAACGTATTAACTTCTAGAACTTTGTGAAATAATATCAGGCTACTCTTGAATATCTGCATGTATTTTATCTGCCCTCATAAGGCACTTCTTAAATTCACAAATTATTTTCACTTCTAGGCAACAGAATCCAATTGTGCATGAAAATGTATTGAAACTGTATGTACATAATGTAGCATTTATTTGCTAATTATGAACAAAGTGAAGTTCAAACATGTATCCACAAGCCTTTGGCTGACATGACTTTGATATATATATATCACAATGTTAATGATACATGTAAAACAGTGACCAAAGTCAAACATTTTATGTTAACACAAATACATTTATGTTCAATACAGCGAAATTCATGCACGTTTACTCAAATGTCACTTATCCATTATGAAATAAAAGTTGAAATCATTGTAAACAACACACTTCAAAAACAGAACTTCCATATTGCAACAGTCAAAGTAATTGTGCCATTTTTCAACTTTCTATCACATCAAAGTGTTTATTCTCTTTATCCTTCAAGTCAAGACACCATTACAAGTATAAACAACTTGTTACATATAACCCCTCCACGTTAGCACATTCAGTCATGCGGACGGTAACTGTTGGTTTTACAAAATCATCACCTTATTGCTTAGCTAAAGGATTATATTCATGCAACATTTAATCCTGATAGATCTATGGAAAAAGGTGTTATTTTCACATTTTCAAGGAGATTCCTATTAAGCCAATGATGCAGATGAACCAAACAATCTCGAACGGTACCATTTCACATTTTCTGTATAGATCCGTAAGTCATAATGATCATGTCCACCTTTCACCATTTACATGAATTTGTACCATCAGATTGCAGCAACACCATTAAGACAAACTGAAGCAAGCAACATTGATGACATCAACAATTACACAAACAACACTTTTTATCTCCTGAAAACTTTCTTGCCCCTGTTCAACTTTAAATTCTTGAACAAACTACTCACTTGGACCATATTCAACTTGGCACAGTATGAAAATCCGTAATTTTCTCTGAACGAAGTTTAAATCTACAAGACATTTTTAAACATCGTCAAAATGTTCTTGGATAATCCATGAGTACTTCACTATCACAAGATTTTTTTTTATTATGTAATTCAACAACAATAAACAATAACACTAAACAGCTGATTCCCCATTTGAGCAATTTGAAGAACTAGAAAGTAATGGTCTAATTTCATTCTGCCGGGCTCCAGTTGGACTGTTCATGCCCATTTCATTATAATAATCTGTCAAACGCTTTGGTTTTGGCGCCACTTTAGGTTTAAGACTAAGACCTCGTGCTGGCGCAGAAGTTCTATTAAAAACACTGTCCGGATGGTCTCCCTCGAAATATTCTGGATTATCAAATAACGTTGGGACAGGATTTGGAACTAAGTAATTTTCTGTATTATCTTCTTGAGACATTTGTTTTTCATTTATATAATAGTCTGTAATGAAAAAAATTTCATCATTAATTAAATTGATAGTAAGAAACTTAAATTTAATTAAAACAATTATTGTAAGCACATCCAAAAGATCCGAAACTTTGTTTCAAATGCAGCAAGGTTTATGACTATTTCAGTAATAGAAAAAAACTAACAATTCTTTGGAAATCAATGAACATAATGAAGTTGGATAAACTAATGTGTTTCTAGACAAATCATTGACACTTATCGACAAATTATTGATTTTACAATTAACCAATTTATTTCAATGCTAAAATGTTGATGAATAATTCTAAACTTACTACTAAATAATAATATCAGGGAGTTGCAGTGCCGAACTACCTATCTGCAAGTTGAGGGTTCGAGTCCCACCTCGCGTGTGATTCTCAAGAAATGTTCTATCTATATTCTACAATCTTGGCTTGAGTCTAGATTGAACACAGGATGCAGTCATCTATTTGGGTTAATATTAATTGCAAGAGTTTGTTTCCCAACTGAAGTGAAATAAATAGGTTTGAACTAGACTGAACTAAGGTAATGTCAGATTTAAGTCTGTGAAGCTGTATCAAACAGTAACGTTCAATAAGTAAAAGAAAACAGGAAACCTTTGCTGTTTTCCAGGTCAAGGTATGCTTTTGGGTTTGCCGACTTTGGTTGAAGATAATCATCCTCGTCTAGAGGTAGCTGCATGATCGGCGGGCTGACCGGTTTGGGACTTCGTACCTGGTTGTTTGGTATGTTTCCGTTACCCATGTGCGGGATTCGTAACATAAGGTTTCCATCTATTTCATCTGTATTACATGAAAAAAGAAAATTGTGTAAAAATGCAGCAAATATACCAAAATCATGGATCTTGAAATTCAAGAAAAATACTGTAAAACATATAAAATAGTAAAAACAATCATTATAGAAGCAAAACACAGTTCTATATCTCTGAATATATGAACTGCAGAATGTTGAATTGAAGAGGAAGTACTTTTATTTGTACAAAAGTTGTAAGACCATGGGTATAAGTTAAAATTTCAGATCACATAATATTGAAAATGCAGAGCAAAACCTCTGTAACATCTCAATTGAAACATATTAATGTTAGCAAACATGGTAAAAAAACAGAAGTCTTCTTCTTCTTCAATTCTTTACCAAATAAACTTGGATATTTTTAATGTAATAATAAATAATGCAAATTTCTCCTGTCTTGACAAAAACATGATAAAACTGTGAAGCTATCCAGTTCAATTTTAAGTCTCTAACCTCTGTTTTTTGTATATTTGACTGGATCTGAGCTGTATCTACCATTTATACTGTCTCCACGGAGACGGTTGCTAGGTGACAGTTCTCTCTGTTGACGAGCAGCAGCTGCTGATTCAAGATGCCCATAACGCTTTTCACGAATCAACTGGTTTCCTTTGTTGGATGCGCCCGGCAACAGTGGTACCTATACAATGTTGACAATTAAGTAAACCAGTAGATTTTAGGATTTAAGGGTGCATTATATTTCTGGTTGCTTAAATCATCTCTCTTACCTAGAGTTAAGATTAGTACTTTGGCTCCAACAAATTCACCAATTAACCTCTGACAGAGGTCATAGTAACTGAAAGTCAGTAATGTTAGCCATATTACCAGGACTTCTTTTAAAATTCAAAAATTCGTACTGACTTCATTTCAATAATCTTTAAGAAAATCTGAAATATTTAAGATTAAAACAAACCTTGATATTGTTATTTTCCATAGGTACTGGCGGGGCGGGTTGCAAGTATTCATCAGCCTCGATAACCTCCTCTGGTCCTTCTGCTGCAACACTTAGGTGTCGTGCCAAATCATCTTTGTCGTAAGAGTAACTAGGCAGCCGCATAAGTTTATCTCCCTGAAATAACATTCAAATAAAATATATTCATTTCTGGAACCTGGGCTCTTAGGATTTAAGATTTTTGGAAAATAATCTGAAATATTAGAATCTGAGTTTGCCGAAAATTATCTTAAAATTTCTCTTTTATTCTTTTTCACCTAAATAAAAAAAAACAACACAATTTAAAAAAATGAAAGGAAGGTACCCAAATATTAGGGGGTTTTCTATCAGTTTTCAGTGGGCAAAAGGTCTCTTTTTAAGTTTCCAGCAATTTTTCTATGCCCCTTATATCTAGATTTATAGAATGCATCTCAAGTCACAAATTACCTCTGTTAACAGAATGGATAACATTTTTAATGGTTAGAAATATACTTGCATCATAATATTGCATAATCCCTGTGCTGTTAGCTTATTTACCATAAACAGTTAGATACAGGAAGGACTGTTAGATTAGAAGGGGAGGTACACTGAACTGAGAAACAAAGCACATACTGGTACCCTTATGTAAACCCAAGCTTTCCTGAAATGTCTTTTGCATAGAATGAAAAGGCTCACTGTAGCAGAAGACAGAGAATGAAACTGTTCACTGTAGCAGACAACAGTGCTAACTGTAGCAGATGACAGTGAATGAAACTGTTCACTGTAGCAGATGACAGTGCTAACTGTAGCAGATGACAGTGAATGAAACTGTTCACTGTAGCAGATGACAGTGAATGAAACTGTTCACTGTAGCAGACAACAGTGCTAACTGTAGCAGACAGTGTTTATTTCCATAATGACACTTCTGACAACAGCAGAAGGCATCACTTGCTGTAGAAGATGACATTAGCTTTAAGCAACAGACATTTTTGTTACTACAGTAGATGACATTTCCTTCAACAGCATACAATTCTTTGTTTACTGCAGCACACAACATTTTGTGTTCTGCAACTGTAAACAGCATTTCCTATTGCAGCAGACAACATTTTGTGTTCTGCAACTGTAAACAGCATTTCCTACTGCAGCAGACAACATTTTGTGTTCTGCAACTGTAAACAGCATTTCCTACTGCAGCTTGTGTTCTGCAACTGTAAACAGCATTTCCTACTGCAGCAGACAACATTTTGTGCTCTGCAACTGTAAACAGCATTTCCTACTGCAGCAGACAACATTTTGTGTTCTGCAACTGTAAACAGCATTTCCTACTGCAGCAGACAACATTTTGTGTTCTGCAACTGTAAACAGCATTTCCTACTGCAGCAGACAACATTTTGTGTTCTGCAACTGTAAACAGCATTTCCTACTGCAGCAGACAACATTTTGTGTTCTGCAACTGTAAACAGCATTTCCTACTGCAGCAGACAACATTTTGTGTTCTGCAACTGTAAACAGCATTTCCTACTGCAGCAGACAACATTTTGTGCTCTGCAACTGTAAACAGCATTTCCTACTGCAGCAGACAACATTTTGTGTTCTGCAACTGTAAACAGCATTTCCTATTGCAGTGTTCTGCAACTGTAAACAGCATTTCCTACTGCAGCAGACAACATTTTGTGTTCTGCAACTGTAAACAGCATTTCCTACTGCAGCAGACAACATTTTGTGTTCTGCAACTGTAAACAGCATTTCCTACTGCAGCAGACAACATTTTGTGTTCTGCAACTGTAAACAGCATTTCCTACTGCAGCAGACAACATTTTTGATCGCAGCAGTCAACATTTTGATTGCAGCAGACAGTATTTCATTTGGCATCAGACAAGATAATGTGAACTGCAACAGACTGCATTTATTTTTGCAGCAGACAATATCTTATTTACTGCAGCCAATGCAAACATTACATAAAGCAGCAGACATACTGCTAACAACAGCATAAGACATTTCTAATACTGGAGGCATACATTAACTGCTGCAGACAAAATTCAAGAAGTATATTTATAGAAACCCTTTTCTCTAACCTTGACCAACCTAGATTTCTAAGATGAACTTGTCCATTTATTTCATTTATCATTGTTAACTGATTTAAACAGATGATGCCATTTTAGGTAGGGGTGTTCTTGGAAATCTGATAGGCTAGCAGGAGAAATCATAAACACAGACCAAAGAATAGCAAACAAATCATAAATAAAACATAAAAATCAGATTTTTTAGCAAAAATGGTCAAACTACCATTTGTGTTTCTTATGTTGTATTCATCTGAAAACCTGAAGTTGAAGGTTATCTCTTCATTTTTATTTTGCATCTCTCCCACCACCCCCAACCCCTTAGATTTTCACTGAATAAATATTTCAAACTTCATATCAGGATCACTTCCTACTCTTTAAGGAAAGCATATCTAAATACAATATTCATATTAACCCTTAACCTGCTGGAACCGAAAGTGATTAGCCTTTGCCACCAGTATACAGCCAGGCCAGCCTGCACATCCGTGCAGTCTGACCAGGCTCTATACTGTTGGTAGCTCCATTTTTGTAATTTGATATTGAAATCCCTTAAACTTTGACTGGACTGTTCCAAATTCAAAGCTGGGCAAATCCATTACAAAATATCAGCATGTTCAGGGTTAAACAATGAAACATGCATAAATAGAACTGTGACAGTTAAAATGTCTATGCAACAAAAAACTAACAAATGACAAGAATATGAACAGCATGAAAAAGTCTGCCTAAGAATGGAAACAAAGGCGGCATAGTTTGAGTGTAGGCCAATTTTTTTCATTTGAGAAAAGAAGCATGTGGTGGTTAATAAAGACCTCAAACTGAAACTGACTGACCAAAGAGCAAGCACAGATTTCAAAAAAATGTGCAGCAAAGAATTTCCTTAAAACATAGGACTTTTCTAGTTCAGATTCACTTGATATTATCCAAGTTTCTAGATCTTATGAAAATCTTTTTACACTGTTAACATTAAAGACATCACAATATCAAAAGCAACCTATATCCATCTTGGTTACAATTACCTTTTGACTCTAAAAGTTTCTTTACAAATACTTATTAGAAATAATGAACAGAATATTTCAACACCTTCAAAGTAAAATCTAAAAGCTAGAAAAATTAGAGAATTTTTTTTTTCAAACATAAAAGAATATCACTTTAGCTTGACTGAGTTTTATAGTAGTTTTGATAAATCATCTTTATAAACACACGATAATGTTTATTATCATTGAAAGTTATGGCTAGATAATTTCTTGGTTAGCATATTTGCATACATGCAAATTACCATTTTGAATATACTGGTTTATAACTTATCATGAAATTCAGGGCTTCAGACTCATGGATATCATAAAATATATACTCCCATTGCGAAAGCAATTCTTAGAAGATGAAAAAATGCCTAACTACTGACAATAGCAAAATTCACAGTAGTATCTAGATCTAGCAAGAAAATAATTAAGTACTAGTCAGACTGTGAGAAAATTCTGGGTTTTTTTTTATATTTTAGACTGGGCATTCTGAGAGACCAATACCATCTACCATAACAAGGCAAATAAAAATCTTGAAAGAAAAAGCTAAAATAAAATATAACACTATTTTACTAGACAAATAATCTTACTCTAGGTATAGGCTAGCAGCTAGTCTGGTTTCAGACCCAGCAATTAATGCTATTCCTTAGTAATGTTAAGCTAAATGACTATTAAGTTCCTTTCTAACTACAGATTTATCTTTTCTTGGCTGGAATGATTGCTAGCAGATGAAAAAATATTGCTACTAGAGAGATAAAAACATTTGATATATCAATGCAATAACATAAAAAGAAGAGGATCATACAGCCTGCAGCCAGGATAGCTAGCAACCAATATTGCTATTTTTATCCTATTTCCAACTTTATTTGACAAAACTAAGCTTTTCTAATGTAGAATTTTTTAAGTTTCTTTTAAAGCCAGGTCTGACTTTCTGTACATTCAGGCAACTTTATACCTTAAAGTTTAAGCCTACCTTTAGTACAGTTGTAAAAAACTACACTTGTCACATCGGAAGAACTGCCTAACTTTATCACATTTAGAGAACTGCCTAACTTTGTCACATTTGAAGAACTGCCTAACTTTGTTACAACCTTGCACCATGACGAACATTTATAATATGATGACATATACTTTCTACAAAATTAGCCACTGAAACTGTCAAACAATTATCAAACAATGGGGGATGATTACGCATTTTCAGAACGAACAATGCATGCATCTACATATACATGTTTTGGACACACCATGCTAAAATTGGTCGAGACTTGTACCTCACTGCCGTCGTTATTGACCGTCTCGACTTTGACCTCATCTAATACCTCCTCTGAAGGTATTTTCTTCAATTCATCCCCCTGCATACAGTTATATTATTGGTGTATTATACTAATGATTTCATCAAACAATTTGTAACACTTTATCATTTCAAGAATTGTATTGGCAGATAACACACTGTCAGTCAACATGTCATTTATATAATAGGATGGGCGTATCCTGCTCGCTGAACTAAGTCATTTGCAAAGATGTTATAATGTTGACTGAAACGATTTTATCCTACATATTACAAAGATTTATGTGAAGTGGAAATGATTTTTTCAATTTTGATTGATTCTGTCACTGTTTGTAGTGGAAAATGATTTTATCCTGTAAACTAAAACAAGTATATCAAAGAATACGGCCATGTGGTTTTAAATAGGGGCTATGGTCAAAAGTAACTACACACAGAGAAAAGTTGACATTTGAAGGAATATAAGAAGGGCCAGAAAGACAAATATTTATGTTTCTAAATGCATGTTGCTTTTTGTGCAATGTTTAGTATGGGTACAGCATATGAAAACAAAAAATTCACAAGTAGAAATATTTCTTCTTAAATAAAAAAAAAAACCCAACATCTTCTATAAAACAAGTGACAATTTGAACTATTTCCAAAGAACTGATCTTTAACTATTTACATGCCTTTTACAAGATTTAGATCAGTTTATCATCCTTCAGTTTTATTCACATTTTTTCCATGCACAGTGCAACGTAAATATTTGTATGGTGGCCAAGGAGGGACATCAGTGTAAAGTAAAATAAATGAAAATATATTTATAAAAAAGCAGTATTTGGTACAAGGCTGACCACAGTATATAAAATGCCTCATTATATCCCATTATATCTTATCCTGCAGCTCTTTAGCATTCAGATTCAATCTTCTCTTTATTAATCACTGTTATTAATGAATGACAGTTATTAATGAACCACTGTTATTAATGTGCTACTGAATCACTGTTTTTTATGTATTACTGAGAGAAATAATAATTATCATAAACTTATTACAAATGAAAATGGATACAATATGTCCAGACTGTAGGCTCCTTTTTTCTGTTTGAAAAACTGGTTGATGAAATTCTATGTTATTTGACAGTTATTTTATTTTCTCATGATGTTATTCCTATCTTTAAAAAACAACTACTGTGATCATCCTATTTGTGCAAACTTTGAATTCTTACACTCTGCATCTGTAGCAATACAACAACAAATAAACTAATAAAATATAGACTTATGACCTCGTAATAGTCGTTCTGATACTAAAACTTGACTAACTGCCAATTAATGAAATGAGTGTTCATACTAAGTTTTAAATCAGGGGATGATACCTGAATTTTTTCTTATAAAATTACACTGACCCTTTACAAGTCAATATTCTGACTGTTAATTTCAATTTCATTATTTTGAAGCCAAATTCCTCCACGAAATGCAAAAGAAAAATCTGAGTTAAACTTAAATATAGAGCATAAGAAATTCACTATGATCTACAAGATTTTGTTGAAATATCTTTAACTCTTTAATTCTCTTTGTGAAATACACATTTTTCCTCAGGAAACATTCCCTTCCTTGCTTTAAACAGAATTCTAAGCTTGCACAGTATACTTTAGAAAACTGAAAGTCTTGAAGCCTTTTGTTTCTTGAAACCACATCTATACAGACCTTGTTTCAAAAGACAGAAGACAATGACGGAATGAAGTGAATGGTGAAAAAAAAAATATTCGGAAACAAATCTTGTTTTATGTGACAGAAGAAAAAAAACTGACATATATAAAAAGGTGATATTAAGTTTTGACTCAATAGTAAATCTATAAAAGTGATGGTAAACCAAGCGTACCTGAATCACAAGATAACGCCCAGGGTCACGTGCCATCTTGGCAAACTCTTCTGCAAGTTCAGCAAATGACGGTCGACTTTCTGCATCCAACATCCAACCTATTAAATAATTATACAAAGTTTAAAAAATGAATCATGTACTTTTCTTTTTGAATACCACCAATAAATACCTTATTGCTTATAAGCACTGGTACAGATCCAGATTCCAGATCTGCTGCTTGTTGCTGGTTCAAATCCCACAATAAGTGAGAGACTCCTGTGAGCCTCCTTGTTCCAAATGTATGGAGGCAGGACTGGTCTGCGCTTAAGAAGCAGCCATCAAGTATGATTAATATTGAATCTAAGAATTTGTTTCAAACTGATGTAACTTAAATAGATAAAACTTAAAACTGACTTTCAAATCATAAACAATTAAATCAGCATGAAAAACATTGCCTTTCAGAAGGTAAAATACAGAATTAAGGACAGATAAAACTACAGTTTATAAACTATTTAACTGTAAATATGAACCACTATGGGTTCTATCTTAAGAAACTCTTCATAAACCCCCATTTTCAGTGTGTCTTACTTACATTTAATCATGATCATATACACATCGATGGTACATATCGCTGGTTGAGGTAATCTTTCGCCTTTCTCAAGCAGATCTGGTACGTCTCTAGCGCGCACATTCTCGTATGGTCTTGCACCGTATGTGAATAACTCCCATGCAGTGACACCTGCCAAGACAGGGAGTCATTATCATAAATTCATTAAACATCTAACTATATCAAAACAACCTTAAGGTGTATAAATAAGTCATTGCAAAGCAAACGTCTTACAGCAAAGTATGGTAACTTCTGAAGACTTGACTTCAAGAACAATGGACAAAACAATGTGAAATTCATCTAAATCAGTACACTTTTAAACAATAAAATAATACAATGTATAAAGATACATAATGACTTTATTTATCTTTAGTAGTGTTTCAATTAATTCTAAAGTATCTCTAAAAGCTGTTACTGTTTATATCTATTGCTCATATATAAAATATTTAATACATTTATTTACCCATCTTTTAAAATAGACTTAAAATTGTACTCTTATGAACCAGATATTGAGTGGTTAACTCTTTAGGAATTACTGTGCTAAGGGCATTAACTTACCGTAACTCCACACATCTGACTTGTGAGTAAAGATCCTACTCTGTATACATTCCAGAGCTAACCATTTAATTGGCATCTAAAAGAGAAACACTTTTTCAAAGCTAATGTTATGGATGAGTGCACATGTGCTTTGATATGTACAAATTCTAACTACTGAGTTATCTTTGGCTCGGTGGCCTAGAGCCTTGCCTTTTAAGCAAACTAATAACCCAGCAAGTAGGAATCACCAAAATCACGCCTTTGAACAGAGGTCTAGTGAAACAGAACACAGTTACTGTTTCAACAAGTGGTTGAAAATCTTGTCACCAAGCCAAGAGATAAAAAAAAATTCAGATATGAATTTCAAGAACCATCAGTGAACTATTTCACTGCCTGAATATAGATGGTCTGTCTGAATCATGTAGTGGACAAGTCCATTATAGGAATAAGGCAGTTCACAGTTATCTTTATTGATACGTAAGAGCAGGGCAGATCAGTGGTCTCAGTGGTAATGCACAGAATTTGTAATCTAGGATTCACAAGTTTGATCTCCCGCTTTTCCATGCGCACCACTGATCAATTTTCAGTTGAGACATTACCTGGACTGTCTCTGGAATTAGATCTTTCTTTATCTTGCTCTATTGGCTACAACCTAAAGTAACTTGAACTCCTCTGGGGACATAATTATGTCACATGGGAAACTTGTACCAATGATTGATAAATTCAAACAGATAATGTTTGACTACTCACCTTGCCACCGGAAGCATGGTATTCTCCCTCATTGTAGTCAAGAAGTTTGGCGAGACCAAAGTCTGTGATCTTTACCTGACCAGCACTTTGAACTGTAAAATAATTAAGTGAAATCTACAATGTTGTTATACACAAGTGAGATATTCTTAAAAGTAAAATAACTGAAGAAGATATTACCGGATAGTTTTTATAAAACATTAACTTGTATCTCTGCAAACAGATCTGGATCTACCCTTCCATTTTGTACAATTCTCTTACAATTTCTCCAGAGGTAAAATGGCAGACCTGCTTAAAATAAATCCTGCTAACTACCACTGAAACACCTCTACCATACTTAAGAAGTGAAACACATTCTCTAATACAAAAGCTACAGGGGTTTGAACTTAAGACCCCTGAATCATTTAGCATAGTACAGAGGTGCATTCTCACCTACTAAAAGAAGATTCCTTCATATATCACCAATCCTCAAAAAAACTTACCCAGGACATTTCTTGCGGCCAAATCTCTATGAACAATACCTCTCTCTTCCAAGTAACCCATGCCCTGTAAAAAATAAACATGCACTTAAGTCTTTGTCCTTTTTATGACGATAACGAGTATCAAACTATTTCCCCATGGGTACTCTTCAAGTCTACTAATATTTTGATACACTAATTTATATCCTGATAAGAAAGCACTAAAATAAGTACTGGAAAGCACTAACAGTGTTAGACTTAAAGCAATGAAAGTGTTAGAATCAAAGTACTAAATCAAAACATGGAATTTTTTTTTAATCAAAGCGCTGAAGTAACTAAAATTAAAGCTTTGAAAAAAGTAACAATAAAATGTTGAATGTACTGCAGTCAAACTACAAACTGCATCCATACAAAGATATTTAAATATTCATTGAAAACTTCTTTACACTGTTAATGAGAACACCATCGTTTTTACATGATTTCCTTAGTATCACCTATTCCTTTCAGAGACAAGTGAGATTCTTACTCTTGCAATTTGTGTACACCAGTTCAACAGAGACTTTGACCCAGTGTTATCCTTGTGTTTTCTTATATAATCCAGAAGGCATCCAAGGGGCATTAACTGTGTAATCAACATCATCTATAAATAGAAATGAGGGAATATAATAATCTGAGTAAAAAAGTTTATTAAGCAATATCTCAAAGTTCTAATTAAAACTCCACGCAAGCAATTCAGTTTATACCAATAAGTTAATCTTAGTAAAATAATAATAATAATACTGACAAAATATGTGTTGGAAATTCTATTTACATACATGATGTCATGTCAAGTCACTTCACATACTTTCTAGCTGATGCCAGAAATATAACCATTACAGTTAAACAAAACGGGATACCAAAGCTAGGAATAACCAAATTTAACTGAGAAATGCTGTTTAAAGGAATAATTCAGCAATACTTGTAATGTATCATCATCACTTTTTCAAGTTCCATCAACAAATTAAGATGTTTACACCATAAACTGTTACCTACCTGTGAGGCCATACAGACAGCAAGAATCCTTATACAGCATGGGTGTTCTACAGAAGCCATAACCCTTGCCTCTTCTAGGAGTTCTTGATTCTGATTTGGTGATGTACCCTCCTGTAAAACTTTTATGGCTACTGGGATTTTCACATTCTCTCCATCTGGGATCCAGAATCCCTAAAACACATATTGTAACTTTCAGAAGCAATGTTACTTATCAAATCATAAAACAACATTATATGCATATAAATTGTGTTGAATAAAATTGCATTGACATACATTAACATGATTCTAAAAATCTGGAACTGAACAATATCAAACAATGCTACATTATTCAATATTCAATGCACTATGTGTTGAGGTATCATGAATACTGCAACTCATTGTCCTTAAACACAGCAACAACAACAACTTCCCTATAGAAAATGCTTACCAAGTCAAAAACTGAAATCTAAGTCATGTCCATAAAAAAGAAGAAAAAATAATAAGACTACTAGTATGTGCTTTAAGTGACCTTTATCAATCAGTAACTATCAATCTTTGACACTATTTTTCCTAAACCTGTACTCCTAATTTTCAGTAACTTCTCTATTAAGGTGTGAAAAATCATACTGGCAAAACTTAGTTTGAAACAATATTAACAGTCCAAATGTGATTCTTCAAATGCAAGGCAGACCTGCTTATATTTCATGTGATCACAATGTTTTGTAGTATTATGTCTTGGTTGCCAGAGAATGGACTAATGAATCCCAAGAATATTTATTAGTACAATAGAATTTTGTTATCTGGTGATACATTTAATTCTATTTAATTATAACTGTAGATTGAAAGTTGTGTTCTAATTAAAAAAGGGGTAATTTTTTTTCATGTTATTTACCTTATACACTGTGCCAAAGGCTCCAGAACCAATTATACCACCCCGTCTCAATTCAGACTCTCGTATCAGTCTCAGTTTGGAAAGATCTGGTTTTGCATCTGTCGGTGTAAGTGGCTGAAAATAAAAGCCATTCATAGTCACAGTTTTCAGTAATAAGATACCATGTAAGTGACTATTACTAGTGGATGAAACATAGTTAAATCCTTTACTATTACTTCTATTACACTGACCTCATACTTCAGTATAACGATGCTTAATAAATCTACCTAATCTTACAGAAAAGATATATTCAGCCACACTTAACTGTTGAATTTAGGGTCCTACTCAATCTCATTCAAGTCAGATGTCACAAAAATGTTACAGCTGATGATGGCCTGTTAATAATGTGTTCACGCAAGACTGGTTTTCCCCATAACTTCTTTTATAACAGCCAATCAGAGAGAGTGTTGTTTAATGGTGCTTTTCAAATGGGTCGCAAAATGGGCACTATCCATAATGCAGTAGAAAGTGTTTGACAAAATTAGGACTGCCATCATTAAAAACTCTACAAAAGCAAATTACTTGTGCATTTTGTTATAAGAGAAGAAAAGCTATACCACATAAAATACACTTATCTTCCGTAAAATATATTTTGTGTGTTGTGTTTACACTTTCCATGTATAAACCACTATTGTTACATGGATGTAGCCATTAAAATAAAACGTTTCCAAGGCTTCAGCATTACAGCAATGACAAGAACTTTTGCGTTTTTATAAGCAAAACTCTGATTGGTTGATAAAAGAACGTTTTGGGGCCTTGTCGTCAGATCCTGATAGTGGAGTGGTTTTCGAGAGATGATTTTAATCAGATTAGGTCCAACTATATGAAGTGGTCAAGGCAAGGTTTGAATTATTCAGGAGAATTTAATTTACATTAAACATAAAACTCCATTCAAATTTTTATAATTTAATTTATTTAAAGGATTTTGAGCTTTCCTTGGTAAGCAGAACACCAGACATACATTAAAGAGAAAAATATAAAGCTTGGCAAATTATTAATGGTTTATATCTAGTTCACCGTTTACTAGTGTTCTGATGGAAATGAATGTCTGCATGCAAATCTTGCCTGTAATGTATCATAATCTAATAACATGTAGAACAGTTTATCACTTAAGCTTGTGAAATACAAAAATCACTTAAATGCCACTGTACACCAGACAATACGTCTAAATCATTTTTAGCATATGAATTCCAATGCAGTTGAGGTTAAAAATTGTATTCAATCAAAGCTATTTATGGTTGTCAAGGGAATAATCCTCTCGGAATTCTGTGATTGTTCTGTCCAACTGCTAGACTGATTTAATGTTAATGACTGCAGTGCATGAAAACTCTTGTATTACATGATAATCATTTATAACATACTGAATTGAGTAATTTTAGTTCAGTACTGATTTATCTCTATCCTGTTTTGAAAATATATAGAACGGTTTTACTAAAAGTCATTTCAATAATTACCTCTGCGTCAACAACGCCAGTCATTTTTGCCGTTAATTTCAGAGTATTTTCCTTTGCACGTTCTCTCTGTCGCCAATAGTAACCAAACAATGCAAGCAGAAGACCAAGCAAAAGAACTCCAGCACAGACAGGAATTGCGATGGTAAGAATTTTCTTTCTTTCTTCGCTGGAACATAAGAGCAAACATGGTTAACCATTTACGCCATCAATACCTGTTTTAACATACCTATCAATTCCCCAATTAACACACTAACACCTATTTTTCTCTTAAAGACATGAAGTGTGCATAAGCTTTAGATTTGCTATACCTATCAAAAAGACTGGCTCAGTAACAAAATACAATTCTGCAGCAGTAATAAGTATGAAAAAGCTATATGGGGTAACATCGCGGTTACTAGGTCGAGTGAAAGACAATCCACTTCTGCCATACTCTGATGATACACATCTTGCAAATGACTTCCTACGATTCTTCTCCGACAAAATTTCAAAATTGAGAGACCAGTTAGACAACATCGACAGTGATGACCTTGATGAAACTATAGATATGTCATATTGTGGTACTTTATTCACAGAGTTCAAACAAATTTCTGAGAATGATATAACAAAACTGGTCCAATGTTCTAAGTCAACAACATGTGAACTGGACATTATACCTACAATGCGACTAAAAGACAATTTACAATATATTGTCACAGTTATCACAACTATTGTGAATTTATCACTCTCATCAGGTGTGTTCCCAAATGAGTGGAAAAGTGCGGTGATAAAACCATTACTGAAGAAACGGGGTCTCCCATTGGAACTTCAGAACTATCGACCGGTGTCTAACCTATCATTTTTGTCAAAAATTCTAGAGAAAGTTGCCTTAAAGCAAATTGTAGATCATATTGAAGGCAATAATTTACTTCCATCGTACCAAAGTGCTTACAGAAAATACCATGGTGTAGAAACGGCTATGATAAAAATGTATCATGATCTCCTGCATGCAGCTGACAACAACCAGGTTACAGTAGTTGTGATGGTTGACCTCAGTGCAGCCTTCGATACAATTGATATACCAATGACTATCACAATTCTAGAGAATGAATTCGGAATAAAAGGAACGCCCCTGAATTGGATCAAATCATATTTAACTGATAGGTCTATGAAAGTTAGCATAAATAATTGTTGTTCAGAAACTGAGCTCCTAAGATATGGTGTCCCACAGGGTTCCTGTGCAGGCCCAGTAATTTTCACCATGTACATTGCAGCTTTAAATAAGGTTGTACAAGAATACCCTGCTGATCTTTATGGATATGCAGATGATCACAAGCTTGCCTTTAAGATCCAAGCTGGAAACCTTCAACATGAAACATCTGTACTACAACAACTAGGAGACTGTGTAAAGGATGTCATTGAGTGGATGAATCGTTTTAAATTGAAAATGAATAATTCCAAAACAGAAGTTATCATATATGGCACTAAACAACAACTGTCCAAAATTAACATATCAAGTGTAGATATAGGTGGTTGCCAAATAAGGTGTGTAGATCATGTGAGAGACCTCGGTGTACACATGACCAGTACCCTAAACTTTGAAGATCATATACGAAAGAAATGTCAAACTGCTCACGTACAGTTACGAAATCTGAAAGATATTCGTAAATACATATCACAGAGGTCAGCAGAGATTCTTGTACATGGACTTGTTCACTCCCATCTAGATTTTTGTAATGGGCTTTTTGTCGACATTCCGAACTATCAGATAGACAGACTACAAAGAGTTCAGAACCGTGCAGCTAGAATTGTAACAAATGCATCCTTTGATCAAAACAGCAAAGATATTTTAAAATCACTCCATTGGCTCCCAGTGCGTGCACGAATTATGTTTAAAATTCTAGTAATGGTGTTTCGTGTAATACATAAAACAGCTCCAGTGTATCTCCAACAACTGTTCACTCGCAGCCAAAGTCGCTACAAACTACGGTCAACAGATGAAATAAATCTTAACATCCCCAGAACACGAACAAGAATGGCTGAGAGATCTATAGCCGTTACAGGCCCAAAGTGGTGGAACGCTCTTCCGAACCATTTAAAGTGCATTGAGAAAGAAGATCAGTTCCGATGCAAACTTAAGACTCATTTGTTTAATGTTTTCTTTGACTAAAACATACTAAGCACGAGAGCAGTGTAAATAGGACTGTAAAGCGCAATCGAATATTTGACAATAATTTTTGCGCTATATAAATGTACTTGTATTTGTATTTATTTGTATTTGTATTTGTAAACACAATGGTGAAAATTAGTTTTGTTCCAAATGAACTGTTTAAAAAGCCAATCCAGCCCATGCCACATATAAAAGTAATAACTGATAAAAACAAGACAGTCAAATGTTCAAATGCCATTTCCCTCTTGCTTATATATGAAATGAAGGCGAGGGGAAAATCCCGGGATCGTCTTTAGAAAAGCCGGGATCCGGGATCGTATTAAACATATAGTAATACCGGGAATACACCACCTACCATAGGTGTCATTGATAAATTATCGATTATCGCTTGCCTTTTGTTATAGATAAGCATGTATAGTATAGGCGTGAAAATCTTTTTTTTTTCAGTAAATTAATTTTATCGTTGATGGATTTTATTTTTTTAAAGTTGCGACATTCTTTTTATTATTATATTAGCATCTTAATATCGTATTAACATGTGTACTGAAATTCTTTATAAAGCATTACCAAAAGTACGTGGTAATTAAAAAAATATCTAAGCAAAATAGGTTTTGAATAAACATTTGTTTATTTCATTATCACAAAAATCAAATAATGTAACTTTTTTATTGCCACAAATTATGACAAATATCAAAACCAACACTGTTTATTGTTTCCCTATATGTTTAATACGATCCCGGATCCCGGGTGTCCCGGGTCCCGGGATTTTCCCCTCGCCTGAAATGAATGTAAATGAAAAAAAACTCTATTTCAATCTTTACCCTGTTGGAAGCAACTAACTCTGCCTTTGCGACCAGTGCAGACGAAGATTGACCTGCACATCTGTGCAGTCTGATCATGGTCTGCACAATTCACCATTCACTTAGCAAGTTTTCAATAAGCACCCCTATGAACAAATAATGGATCTGTCCAAACTGAATGATGGAAAAGTCCATTTTTAAGATATTTTGCATGATAATAACAGGTGCCCGAAGTAAGATAAAAATTCACTTGCACTTACTCTTTCCTTTCTTCTGCTCTTGCTATGACAACCGGGTGGTCATCAGCTGCACAGACGGTCATGGTAGGTTTGTCCGGAACTGAATCCTCAACCAGGTGTGATAATTCTGGTGGACATTTCTCAACGCAGTCAAACTGAAACACAAACAAGCTCAGCGTCAAAATATTCATGTGCTGCCATCTGTTTGCTGTATTCTAGTTAAGAGCTTATTGCTAAACTATCAATCCGATCAAATAAACTTGTCATTTTGAAGTTTTTGGTCCAGAAATTAAGAAAAAGGTGTAAGTTTCAAACAAGTTTTAGTAACCCATGGGTATTTCGGCTTTTAATAAGACTAACACAGCAGACCTATTGCAGGTATTTGGCAATTAAGACTTGCTTTCATTTGTGTGAAGTACCAGAACCTGTTTTCACCTTTTTATGTTCTGTTAAGATCAAGGGCTGATTCATTTTATTACTCTGATGTAAGGTTATGTATAACAGGTTAGTTTCTATTACACTGACTGGGACACAAGTTATAGCAACTTCTGGTCTCCCATTTGTTGACAGCTTCCTAGGTACAGACAAGTATACTCACTCAAATGGGAAGTGCAGAAAGTAACATGAGAATATAGACAGGAAGACCAGCATTCTCTTAACCACTGCTCCTCACCTTTGTGAAGAATGGAATATTCCATGGGGGGTGGAAACTTAAATATGATTTTCTTTTATATATCAATAAAATAACAAAATATTCATATACATTCAATTTCAAATTGATCTGTGCAAAAACTAATCCTTAACTGGGATATAGTCTAACTTTGTATAAAATGATATAAATTTGTGAATGAAACTGAGAGCCATAAATACACTGTCACAAGAAAGTTGATAGGAACTAGACTAGACAATGGTTTGTGGTCTTCTTTGATACCAGTATGATTACCATGAGGTTTATTTCTACTTCAATTCTAATGTTTATTTCAACCACAAAACCTCACAACTAGAAATCTAGTTCAATTAAAGACACAGGCATTGAGTTAACAGGAGAATCATCAGAAATACAATCTTGTCATTAAAGCATAGAAAAAAAAAACTGAACTTGTATAGAACCTAAATCCATGAAAACTGAGTTCATAAGAAGCAAAATAAGTCACAATATACATTTTAACAAAGTGGCTGTTGGTAAAAGGGTGTGTTTGTCCTGAAAACCTACAACCTTGGAAGTGATACTGAAACTGCTGATAACAATGGATTCTCATATTCATCACATAGTGTAAAGTTGTTATGGATTCTCACAGGAGCCCTTAAAATGCAAAGTTAATCACAATTTTAACAAAATGGCAGTTGTTAAAACATGGGTTTTCTTAAATCATTACCACCTTGGATGTGATACTCAAAGTGAGGTTATGTTGGATTCAAACAGCCCCAGATCAGTGTGAGGTAAAAATGGATTATCACTGCCTTAGATCAGTGCCAGGTAAAAATGGATTCTCACTGTCCTAGATCAATGTGAAATAAAATGGATTCTCACTGCCTTTAATCAGTGTGAGATAAAATGGATTCTCACATTTTTAAATTAATGTGAGATAATAAAATAGCAGATTCTCACTTCCTTAAATCAGTGTAAGTCAAAAAAGATTCTCTCTGCTCTAACTCAAAGTGAGGTAATAATGGATTCTCACAGTCCTATATCAGTCTGAGATGATAATAACAGATTCTCATGTCCCTTCTAACAACCCTAGATCAGTGTGAGGTAATAATGGATTCTCATAGTTCTAAATCTGAGTGAGTGCTCATGGATTCACACAAACATACATCAGTTATGAGTTATGAAGAAAATGCTCACTGCCATAAATCAGTGTGAGGTAATAATAGATTCTCATTGTCCTAAATCAGAGTGAGTGCTCATCGATTCTCACAACCATAAATCAGTGTGAGTTATGAAAAGATGCTCACTGCCATAAATCCGGGTGAGGTAATCATGATTCTCACAGCCATCAAATTGAGACATGTGACAATTCTTACAGTTCTAAGTGAGTGTGACAAAGGTGGATTCTCACAATCCTGAATAAGTTAGTGATAACAACTGATTCTCACAGCCCTCAGTTGGGGAGAAATAAAAGTAGAGTCACACAGCTTTTAATCAGTGAGAGGTAACAAAGAATTTTCAAAGCACTTATAAAGTGAGACGTAACACTGAGAGGACTCTAAAGCGTTCAATAAGTGAAAGGTAACAGGGGATTCTAAAAACACTATCAATAAAAGGAAACGGTGTGTTCTGAAAGGACTCAATCAATGAAAAACGTAACAATGGATTGAGACAGCCTTCAATCAGTGGCATATATATTAATGGATTCTCAAAACCTTAAATCAATGACCTGTGACAATCTATTCTCCCAGTCCTCAATCAGTGATATATATCAATGGATTCTCAAAACCTTAAAAAATTCTGACTTAACTTCTTCTCTATAGAAACTTTAGGGCCTTAATCGTGATCTGTTTAAAATTAGTAGGTTCTTTAATGAACCTTTCTGAACTCACCAACAAAGCCTCCTCATCTATAAAAACTTTGAAGTTGAGACAATTGTCACAATTTGTAGAATTTGGTCCATCACAACCACCTAAACACTGGTCATCACATGGGTAACATTCTCCATCATTCTCAAATGTATAGGGTGGACACACATCAACGCAAGTTAAGTATCTATTTGTGTAACGGAAATATTTACACACTGGACAGTTGGCATTTCCTGGTCCATTACACTCCAGGCAAAGATGATCACATGGCTGACAAACCTACAATATCCATTAAAATTATTTTAAAAAATGGTTAAAAACTTGTACCTTCAATTAACTGTGTGACCTTGACACTTTAATAAAAAAATTTCCAACAGTCACAATTTTAACCCAAAAAATGGCAGACTTTATCAATTTTTTTTTTTTTTTTTTTTTTTTTTGTCTTTTAAATGTGCCATTTTTCAATTTATACATTCATATTTAATTTCAGATTATGCTGCCATACTGACAATCATTTCTCTTTAAACTGATAGCCGACTGAAAATTACATCCAATTATATCGTTCAGACAGTAATGACACACAGGTCTTAAGGTAACCATGCATTCTGTCTTGTCTTGTAAATTTCTGAGTTTGAATGAACATAAACAAACTTGGCACAATACTTATCCTGTCAAAAAAAAAAAAAAAACAACAACAAAAAAAAAAAAAATTTCTATTTACTGGAAAAAATAAAAAAATAAAAAATTCTCAATAGTTTTACTTCAAAATCACTTTGAGCTAATTAAAAGCCATAAAACAAGATGGAATTTCCAAAACACATACCTGCTTTTTTGAAAGTGGGTGTGGAATATCAGATCGATACTGCTGTACATAGTAACCACTCGGGCAGAACTCTTGGTCATGTAGCAAACATCTGACGGTGCCGTTATGAACTGTTTCATTAATGGCAAGGACACAAGTATTGCAACCGCCCACTTTTACTGTTGACGACGGTCCTGTGCATCTGTGATTGAGATTGATACATACAGTAACATCATTCTTTATTTGTAGAGATGAGAATGCTTTTAAAATCAAAGGACTGAAAGTTCTAATATCGCACTGACAAAAAAATATGTCAAGAACTCAGAAAGCAAATAACTAGATCACAGAATACAAATACTAGATTGATTCTGGTATCCCTTTTTTTCTCAAGTCTAAAGATTCATGAAATATAAAAAAAGGTAAATAAAGCATCAAGTTATAGATACAGAAAGGTACCCTGTATGAACTCTGTTACATATGTAAAACGTAGCACCTTTTGTGCTTTGTGGCTTCAAATTTCATTTCAGTTGACCCAACAGACATAATGAAATTACAGGTAATAATGTTTGCTTTTTGAAAATTTTCTGGATAAATGTTATTGTTTTCATGTGTGTTTTGGATGCAACAAAGAATTACATCTAAAATTTTACAAAACTCACATAACATATATTACATTATACTTTACTATCCAGATATTCTTTATGTACTTTTAAAGTTTCATTTAACTGAACTCGGTGTCAACTGTCTATTTTTTGTTGTTTGACAGTTCCTTTCTTAAAACAGATCAATGAAATAACAGTTGTTAAAAAAAGAAGTCCACTACAGACCCTGTACCTTGACAAAAGTTGCAAGAACATGCTAAAACAAACATGCTTAAACTTAAGTAAAAAGCCTTACCCTATATCACAGGAAGGGTCACACTGTCGACAAATTCTGTCTTCATCTGGGTAAAGATACGGCTGGGACAATGGACACTCTGTCATACACTGGAATGTGTTGTTCTGACCTAATACCTTCACTTGCTTACACTCGAAACACTCACCTGAGTCCTATATAGCAGGAAAAGAAGATCATTATTTTCAAAATTCCACACAAAAATAGGCGTGTTTCATTCATGAATACTACTACACTGGGGAAATACTAGTATACAAGAAAACAGCCTTGACATTATCAACATAATCTTTCTGTCTCCATGGAAATCATGCCTAATTCTTAATCTGCTACACTCCCTTCCTTTGTACTTCAGATACGGTACAAACCTGAACCTTTAAATTAATGACTCTTCCAGATGAACTCTTGTAACAGGGTATTTGTTAGAATAATCCAACTTTTCATAAACAGAGGTAAAAAAGGGTCATTTAAACTTATGACCATGACCCAGCATGACCCAGTTAGATGTTCCAGTGATTCAGAAATCTTGTGACATAATCTGACCAAAGTCAATAAGGCCAGCGAAAGGTTTCATAAAAAAGTGCACTTAAAGCTTCATCCAGCTGAAGGAAAATTTTGTTTTGCTTCCATAACAAGTGCAGACCATTATCAGCACACACCTATACAGTTTGATCATGGACTGTTCTGTTTGCTACTCCGTTAATTCTTAGCCTGCTAAATATGGACTTGTCCATCTTCCAAATTAGACAAATCCATTTATTCTTTATGGGGGTGCTTAATGAAAATTTATTGACTGAATGGCCAATAGTGCAGACCATGATCAGACTGCACAGATATGCAGGCTGATCTTAGTCTGCACTGGCAGCAAAGGCAAACACAATTGGCATCAGCAGGATAAGGGTTAAAACATTTTCAATTAATTACATACAAAAATGGTGTCTGTATTGAATCCTTGTAAAAAATCCACTTTAAAGGTGTAGCAAAGTACGGGAATAATGCAGTAAGAACTTACAGGTCCTGAGCAACCACGAGCACATTGTTCATGACACTTTTTGCATGTGTTATTTTCAGCCTGGTAATGCATTGGTATTACATCACAACTAGGAACGCATGTGTTGATTTCTGCCACACGATTTGTCTTACATTTGAGACATTTATCAGGACCTGGGCCCCAACAGCCATGATGTGAACATTCCGAGTGGCATTTGAGTCCAGCCGCATCTGAAATTAGTATATCCAAAAAAAAAATGAGATTGCTATTTTGGAACCCTTTTGTTTTACACACTAAGTGCTGTCTGGCATAAAACAGAAGATACAGTTAATACATGGTTTAAGTAAATACATAATAATTACATGTCTATTTCTATTTAAATAGAAAACAAATTTGTCTGCCTTTGAAGAAACAATCAAATATTACACTGTAATGTGCTTTTTATGGTAGATCCGTTTTTATATTAAACCATAAAAACATTTTCTGATTCAATTCCTGCAAAATAACTAGTCATAACAAATTTATTTATAGCAGCAGTTTGGCTAAAGAAGACGGCAAAATCAGAGAGTTCAGCATAACAGCATTAATAAAATGTTCAATGATTGAAACAGACTATAACTGTATAGTATAACAGACAGTAGAAACTTACTTCTGAAACACTTTATAAATCAGAATTTCTCCAAGAAATGGTATATTTCCTAATTATCCACTCATTATAGAGAAAAAAGTAACAGCTGCTTTTCTAAAAGTCATTACTCTGAAACAATCTTGCCCAAACAAATCATACTGACTGTGGCACTAAGCTTCAAAATTCAATGTTTCATGAAAACCAAATAGATAGAACAGTAAAACCTGAAACAAGATACTGTCTGAAATTGTTTGGATTCTTAAACACCCAAATTGATAGTGACCCTGGTTGGAGATGGGATGATTCTCATTACACTCCTTACTGGTTTGAAATTGTTTAGGAAAACAGACATGGATACCAATATGAACTAGTGTGGTTCTTTACAACAGAAGCCAATGAGGGCTTTAGTTTGTGATAACTTACTTCACTGATTAAACTCCACCCCCATGCATGTCTTTGGCATTTTGCCAGGAAAAATTATACATACAATGGATATAGTTCTGAGAAATAAACCATTAAATGGAGACATAGTATTATGCCTAACCTAGCCAAACATTAAGCCACACTGTAACACACCTGTCCTGTCCCACAAGGTGCTTGTTTTCTATATTAAATGTTTAACAATGCTTTGCTGCCACAACAACTTGAACTTGTTTCACAACAATCATTTTAACTTTCTTAAAACTCAATCTTCACCAAATTCAATAACTTAAATTTAATTGAAACCTCATTTTGTTCTTTCAGTCAAGTAGCTGAGACTTCAGATCAGCTCAGAGATTCATGATGTTGCCAACTTCAACATTTTTTAGGGTCATTCATGTTTCTACTATTTCTTTATATCTTTTTTCAAGACATGAATCAAGACATCAATTTCACAAGAATCCAAGTCAAGTCATTCTGGATGCAAAGCCAATGTGCCACTATTTCCTTGACATAAATAGTGCCACCAAGTCACAAAGATGTACAACAAAATTGCTGCGTTGTTGGTTAAAATCAACACAAAATCTTGATTAAATTCAAACTTTGATGTTGGATTTCTCTGTCTGGTTTTGAAACGAAACTCTCCAAACTACTAGTATAGCAGAAATAATGTGCAAATAAGTATTTCATTGTATCCCCTTTCTGAAACAATTATTGTTATTTGCACATTGTATGATTTTATCAATATCTATGCTACCGTAAAATGTCTTTAAAGTATGCAAAGAATACAGCTCAGAATAATATATGAACCAGGATGATTTTCATCATTTTAAATCACTTGGAGAGTTTCAGATCAGTGTTGTTGTTGTTGTTGAGTTAAATCACAACATCTATCACAAAAACATAGTGAACATAAAACAGATATTAAATCTGAAATTAAAAGCCAGTATTAATACAAAATGAAAATGCTATAGAATAAAACAATTGGACCATGAATTCTTATTACAATATCACCAAGCTTGCAAAAACATAAACTGAAATTTTCATTGGTTCATAAATTTTCCCCGTTGGATATATAAAATAACTCCTCATTGGCTGTTCATAGTAACTGATCCTTTTTTGTTAGGAAGAATTTTATTCAATAAAGGAATGACTACTGAATTAGGTAAGTCCCAAGAACAGGACATTTTTTTTCCCAGATCAGTGTTCATGTTATTTTTGTTGAGTTAGATCACAGTTACTCATCAAAAGAAAGGCTGCTGAATTATTGAAGTCTCATTTGCAAGACTTATGGGTAAAAAATGCCAAAAAGACTTGAAAAGACCATGACTTACAATGCAGAATTCTTATTACCATATAAACTCACTTATAAGATGCACTTTGTTTCCTCAAAATTCAAACTTGAGTCTTATAAGTGCATCCTTTAAGAAAAAGAATCTTTTTAGAACCCATAATAACTTTGCTGACTATAATCCACTGCCAGCTAGTGTAAATATTTCATCACTGGTTCCAGGGCGATTCTTGAAGATCTTAAAAGCAACCAACTAATTTGCATTTGGAATCATTCCAGTAGCTGAATGAGAGGGCAAATGTGACTGAAATTTGCATAAATTACATTTAAATTGTCCAATAATGATGAATAGAATCTTCTTCATTTCATACCACATCTTATAAGAGGGTTAATACAAAAAGTACAGACTTTCGACCTGAAATAAGGGATGCGTCTTATAAGCGAGGGAGTCTTATAAGTGGGAACGGATGGTAACTCATTGTTTTTGGAGAAAACTAAGCTGTTGAAGCTGACTTGTAAAACAAACAAAAGATCCAGATACACACTTTAGGTTTGTATTTATAAATAAATGAACAACTGCACCAATGAAAATCCCAGTCAAATACAAGATTTAATATATGTATACTTATCAAAAACTTTAAAAGAGGAAAATAATGTGTAAAACATAAACAATAACCACAAAAACCAAAAATATGACCGTTTCTGGTTTAAAATAAAAACCGTTGAGCCTGTTAGATAACACACAAACATTGATTTATGGCTTCACATTGCCAGTTAGTGGTTACACTGTTTTACGAGGGGGAGAGTGGCACATTTGTTGTTGCTGTTGTTGTTAGAATCATATCCAGTCTAATTTCAGAAAACTGTGTCAATGTTACAAGCTAAAAAAACATACCTTGATATCTTAATTTAAGATAAGACATTTGTATTTCAGGACAAATAATTTCCAAGTTTACTGTATTAAAAGAACCTTGTATCTGATATGACAGCGAATAGTAAATACAGTGAAAAAAAATAAAGAAAAAGGTTACATAAAGCAAGGTTTATCGGTAAACAATATATGTAATATTTTGTCAGTGTTCTCAAATCGACACACAGTGAGTATGTTTATGTCAAATATGAGATATAATCTGTGTATGACAGTGTATCAGTGCACTGTATTATTTATCTTTTAATAATTCTTTATGCAAATTAAGAATCTACTTTTGTCAGGCACTTCATATGAATACTAACACGTGCATTGAAAAAAGGGACATGAAGGTAAAAAATGTCATGTGAGCTGAAATCACATTTAAACCTGACATGAAGAGGGGGGAATGTCATGTGAAAGTTTATAACTGTTAAACAAGACATAAAGGATAAAAATGTCATGTGAATTTCAAACCACATTTTAACTTGACATGGGAAAAACTGTCATGTCAAGTTTTATCCATTTTAAACTAGACAGAAAGAAAATGTCATATGAAGTTCAAATCCCTTTTTAACTTGACATGGGAAAAACTGTCATGTCAAGTTTTATCTATTTTAAACAAGACAGAAAGAAAATGTCATGTGAATTTTTTTTTTAATTTTTAACAGGACATGAAGAAAACTGCCACGTTAAGTTTTATTAACTTTTAATGTCACATGTCATGTGAAGTCTTTTTTTTTCATTTACACTGTGTAATACCTGTCCAGTCTTCTGAAGAACACCATTGAAATTTACATTTTTTTATCTTAAACCATTTAGATATTGAACTTAAGTAGAGTTTCAAATACTGATATAACGTCACAAAATGCCCTAAGACACATGTGACAAAGAAATCTAAAATTAGACTGTATATATATCACTGTGGAGGGGGTGCGTTAAATAAGCGACTTTGGAGGAAACCAATGATGTTTGGTGCCGGGAACGCTTTGCAAATGAAAAGAAAATAAAATAAATCATTGTTACCTTATTTAGGAATTAATACAGGAATGCAATTTAGTGTATACATGTAAAATATGTGTTTTATAGGAAATTTTGGATAGGGAATCTGTGATTCAATCTTGGAATGCAATAAAGTCTGTGTTAAAGGGATCACAGAAAACGTGTTTCAATACACATCACTTCCTTCTAGCAGATTTCTAAATATTATACAATTTTCACACATTAAACCCACTATTGTGAATACAAAAATACATTTAGCCAAAACAAATGAGAGAAAAAATTACAGAATATAAAATTTTGTATGAAAAAAAAAAGGTGTATCTAAGACTTCTATTGGTTTACACCTGAGCATTTTGAGTTTGATGGAAAGAAGGTAAACCAAAATAACACAGAATCTAAAGAACAGTGGTCTGACAATAAATCTATCATATCTTCAATGATGTTGAAATACATGATATGATCATAATAGCGATTGGGATAAATTTAAAACTAAAATGATATATGCTAGCATGATATGACATGATCAGTATAAATTTAGAACTAAAATTATATATGCTAGCATGATATGACATGATCAGTATAAATTTAGAACTAAAATTATATATGCTAGCATGATATGACATGATCAGTATAAATTTAGAACTAAAATTATATATGCTACCATGATATGACATACAACTGGTGTAGATGATTTCAAGTTAAGACATGACATGCTTACTTGCTGACAAAAATACATGACATGATTAAGCAGATCTATGACATTATTTCAATCAGTGACTGTGAAAGTATTTGAAATGATCATGCAACATATTTCAAATGATCTTGAAGTAATAAAATAGCATGATGAAAACATGATGATAATAGACATTACATGCATAAGATCTAGACATTTGTTACGACATGACATAATGTTTAGAAGATGCTTGACATAACCATGCATAACCAAGTGATTTGAGTAATAGTGGCATCACATATCTGTCAGATTTAGAGAAGATCATTAATTTTTAAAGTGTTTTTTTATGGCATGGAACAAATGTAAATTGGTGAGATTTTTCAATTTTGAAATCTGTGATATAGTATCATAATTGAAAGATGATACAATGTATGTTGTGTGATCAAGTGTTAATTTGTCTGTTCTCAAAGTTTATTGATGAGAATTTTCCTCAACAGACATCCTGGTTAATAAAAGCTGTAATGACATGATGGTAAATAAAGACTTTGATGACATGATTGTAAATAAAGGCTTTGATGACATGACAAATAAAGGCTTTGGTGATATGAAGGTAAATGAAGGCTTTGATGACATGACTGTAAATAAAATTAAGGCTTTGTTTGATGATGTGATGGTAAATAAAGCCTTTAATGACATAATGGCAAATAAAGGCTTTGATGACATGGCAAATAAAGGCTTTGGTGATATGAAGGTAAATGAAGGCTTTGATGACATAATGGTAAATGACTTGATGACATGATGGAAAATAGAGGCTTTGATCACATGATGCAGTATAGTCTTTCTATAATGATATGACAGGCAAATATGATCATGAAACAGAGGCTGGCCTCTGACTAAGAAAGTAGTTGAAGAAAGATTGCTAGTGAAGGGCCTCACAACTGATCAACTGATACTTTTCTGACAATCACCTATACACACAAACACCATATTGAGGTATCATCAAAGGAAAGGCTGGACAACACCAGAAAACAAAGCAAGTAGAAGTACACAATACAAACACTTAGAAAGCATGTCTGTGACATAGTACTTACAGATATACCTGAAAACGATACAGACAAGATGAGGTTTGTAACCTTACAACACTACAGACAAACTGTTGAGTTACTAAATAATCATTACAACATATAGACACTTGTAAGGCAAACTAACAACATAAAAACACAACAGACAAAAGCAACTGTGCAACTTTACACTATATTATTCTATAAAATGTTCAAGTTTTTCTCATACAACAAACACAACAAAGCTTGCACTAAACAATATATGAAAACTACAGACATGAACAAATACACGTAACATACCAAAGCATTACAGACTTAGGTCTGAAACTGTAAACATACTACATACAAAAATATTTGTTCATTTACAACATGAAACACAACAAACAAAAACAGTAGACAACATAAAAACACAACAGACAGGTACAGAAAGAGTAGAGTAAATGAACATCAAGATGTGACTTACAAAACAGAACTGTATACAGTATACATTACTAAAGAAATGGGACAAAACTGTTTTGAACAAAGCAGGGATCTGTTCAACAATTATTGACATGGGAAAACTAAACACTTTATATTGTTAGGCAAGTAGCATTGCTATTAATTTTCGAGTTTATCCATTTCAAACTGGAGCAGAACTAAAGGTTCAGAATTTTTTTTTAAAAAAATCTATAAAATGAGTACTTGTAGTCGTGTACTGTTTCTGTCCAAATGCAAAATACAATCACTAACAAAATTTACATTAGGTGTACAGTGCTTGGTTTTCCCATAACATGGATCATTTCTGTAAACACTGACCAATAAAAAGCCATAAAGGGTAAAACCAATGTTTTTGTCAGACCACTGTTTTGCCTTAAATAAAAAAAAATCAAACAAAATATACCTCAGATTAGAGATGACCCAAAAAAAAAAAAATCATTTTGAAATTAAAGTTTACAAGGGCAATGCTTACTTCCTTCATGAGAAAACAATACATCTTTCACCGACTTTTGAAGTAACGTTAAAAAAAACATATCCTTTAACATTTACATTAGTACAAAAATTCTGCAGCCAATATATGTAATAACTGTAGAATCATTTAGACAAAAGCACTAAAGAAGAAAAGAACGTTTTCTCTCTATGTCACTCTTCCTTAACTTTTAATAAAACACCATTTTACAACCCCATTTCAGAAGCTTGCATTGTCCACACATTTATGAAAAAAAAAACACACAAAAACCACTCAGATAGGCGTTAGAAATGTTTTGTGCCCGGCACCGAATGCTGCCTTATATTTACCACACTCTTTTTGATCCTTATTTTCCTTCAGTCTTAAACGCTGGGTTGGGAATGCAAAAATAGGGCTTAAATCTAAGTCTTCAATATAGCATAGTTTCGTGTTCCACCCTAAGGCGATGTCTCCGTTGCGCACCTTTTTTAGAGACGTGAGCCCCAGCCATTCTATGTCCATGCTTAATACCGAAATGCCTAATCCCGACCTAGAGTGTGAGAAAAATTTAGAAAAAAGAAAGACACATGAATTAAATAAATTTTTCATAGTGTATAAAATGTCCCTGCAAAACCAGCTACTTTTCATGGTCAAGGCATTTTTCCATGCAATGTTCCTCCCCCACAACCCCTCCCTAACTATAACTTATTTATCAGTTTTTATTTTCACATATTCAAAGTGGTTCCTTAAATTTGATGAAACTGATAAAATGTCTCTAAACTGATTCCAATGTGTTTTTTTTGTGGGGGTCAAAATCCTTCTTTAAGTAAATGATGTATGAATGCACAATGCATGTATATGTTTTTGCAAAATCCTTGCACCATGAAAAATATTGTTTTTACAGCTGTTTCACACAAGATGGTTCTGACTGGCAGCCACACTGCAATGACATACAGGATATGTTTTTGCAATTTTTCAATATCTAACACTGAATCATAGAGTTGCAAACACATATTCTTTAACAAGGAATATATCGTGATAACAAACCATTCTGCCAAAGTATATATTGTTTTGCTCTCTGCATGGCATTACTTTTTAGAAGTAATTGTAATTTACAATCATTGAAATAAATAAACTATTTCTACATCTCAAGCAAATAAAATTTACCTCTAATACATTTCTACTCTGACTTAATTTTAATTCATCAGAAATGTAATCAATGACCTTTCTTCAGTAATTGGGATTCATAATCACTGAAGTGCACACTGTTTCCAAAAAGAAATGAAATGGAAAAAAATATAGTCAAAGCAGTCTGGTTGCTCAAATACAGAACTCTCTTGCTTGTAAACAGTATTAAGAGAAGAATAAACTTCTGCCATGGAAACACTGTTTCCGAACTTACCACATTTCGTTTCATTCTTGTTCCTCTTCTCAATCAATTTTTGTGTTGGATTCGTAAATATTGGACTCATATCTAGGTTATGTATATAACACAATTTCGGGTTGAGGGCAACAAACACCCCTCCATTGCTGATTTGGCGCAGTGAAGTCAAACCAAGATATTCAATATCCATTTTTAAAACAGTTAAAGCATATCCGCCTCTAGAAATAGAGAGAAAAAAAACAAAAACAAAAAATGACAGCAAGCGATTAAAACTAGTCAGCACTTTCTGTAAACGGAACTTGCACTTTGCAAAGGTCGTGCCTTAAGCTGGAATTAAACAGCCTAAATAAGAAAACCAAAACTTGAGTTTGGTATCCAGGAAATTGGCGTAATATTTGAAAATAATGATCTGAAGGGCCTTGAAATTTTGTTGTTTAAAGTATTATCTTATTTCCATATTGGCTGAAAACGACTGACTTCTGATTTGAAATGAGAATGCTAAGTGCTGACTTGTGTGCCTGTTTTGTATCAGTGAAAATTTCACTTGTCTCATGACTTTTTAACTTTTTCAATATTTCTTTCTCTCTTTTTTTTTTATTTATTCTTAATAATTCTAATACCTCAATACTGGCATTATTTTGCTTAACAGTATATAAACTGATTTTTTAACTAATGCTTTTGCAGAAGATTTATTTATAATCAAAAGAATTTCACTGATACACTGAGGTTAACTTTGGGCCCTTGTGAGAGAAAACCAACTCTTCACTCCATGACAGAAGTAAACAAGTAAGTGGTACTAAATGCATATAATAGCTGTCAAACTGTAAAGGGTGGAAAAATTCTGCAGCTTCAGGACTTCAATTTTTACTGAAAAGAAATATGCCTATGAATGGTAAATAAAGAATTTAACTGTGAACATAGAATTGCTTAGTTGCTTATAATGATACTGTGACACCACTAGATAAAGAAGGGGTGGACCAGTGGTCCAGATACATGTAACACTGGTAATCCAAAGACTGTAAGTTTATTCCCCCACTACTCCAGAAGCATTTCTGTCTTTTGGGTGAGAAATTATCTGAGATTGAATGTATCGTTGCTATACACCAAAGTGTGTAGAGGGACCAGTAGTTTCAATATCCCCAGAGCCTAAAATAATTAAATAAAGAGCAGTGGTCAAGGGGTTAGAACACATGACTCTCACTCCAGAAGTTGCTTGTTCGAATCCCATTAAGGGTGAGATTCTCAGGTGACATTCCTATTCCAAACTTTTGGCACAAGTATTGGTTTGAATCCAGGATGCACTCATCCAGAGGGAATATAAGCTGTAAGACTTTGTTTTCTAACTCAACAAAAAACTAAAATCACTAAACCTGGCAGAGGGCATTGGACTCAAATCAGCTGACCTACCGACTAACCAAGTTGGTTTTCTCTCATCAATGCTCAATCACTGCAAAAACTCAAAATGAGAAATAATTAATGTAATGAAAACAGTCAGAGGAAAAGTTTCCTACAAATATTTCGAAACTAAATCAGATAGCAATAATGTATAATTGCCAAGAATTCATATCTAATTAAATTTCTCTTTAATTTAATCTTAAAAAAATTACAATGAAGTATTTATTAAAAGCACAAAAATATGGCTTATTGTATTATTCTGTATTCCTAAGTAAAAAAATCTACAGCAACATATTTGTTAATGTATTACATGTATCTGTAAAAATCTCTCTACACTATATCTATCTATATACAAAATGCAAAAAAAATAGCCAGTCTTTTTCACGTACTTGTTCTAAATAAATTCAATAATATTCAGTTTGTCAGGTTAGACATTCCTTTAACTATTCACCTAAAAAAAGTGACCTTTCCAAATTTTTTTAAGAAACTTACAACCTTTCCATGTTTAACTTTTAACTGAGCAACTGCTTTTTCGGTTCACTTATAATGTGAAGTGAAAGACTGCTGTGATAAAAACTCACTCCATTTGGAGGAGATATTTAAACATTACTGACACTCTCAATCAATTAGATCTTAACAAGCAGTAACTAAACTCAAGAGCTAAGAAATTGTAACATAAAAAAATAAAATTCTAAAAATGAGTAAAAACATAATTGTATAGTCACAAGTTATACTTAGATTAAAGGGAAGTAACTGCAATTAGAGGGAAGTAACTCCACATGCTGAGCTTTCTACAGTATCTGTTATACTTCATGCACAGTAAAAAAAAAAAGTGTCTGAGTTTTGGTTAAGTTTCAAAACTCCAAAGTACCGTATATACTCGCTTATAAGACGCATTTTTAGGAATCATATTATAAGGTTGTCGAGGGGGGAGCATCTTATAAGCGCGTCCTTCAAGAGAAAAAAAAATCCCAACAAGAATCTGGCTTCTACAGTCAAGATTTCGGCAAGTGTTATGTGCTGCAAACTGTTCAGTAACTTACCGGGGCTAAACAAAAAAATAACAAGGCAAAAAATTACCATTCCTGTAGAAATTAATCAACGACTTTTAATTAGTATGAAAAGTATTGCTAGATGTTCTTGTTTTGGTCTAACAAAGGCTTATTTCTCCTTTTTAGACAGCGTCAGCGTTACTTTCATTTCAACATCAGCCATTTTGCTAGGAGTGCTAAAGCGCATCCCGGGCCGTACCGCACCGTATTAAATTATGCTCAATCGCCGTATACTACTCGTTCTTTCTTTAACATTATTTTATGTTTTTAAATAAAAGAATGTTTGGCAATAATTTAATATTTAATTTTTTTCAATTAAAACATCACTTTAAAAACTGTAAATCGCAATTATTGCTTCAAGTCACGCTAACAATAATGTTAAATTCTCACATTTAAAAAACTGTGAAATTTAGTAAAGGGGTCTCACTAATGAACAGACTGTTATTTTAATGATTCGCAGGAGTTGATAGCCGAGACCCTTTTACTGTTAATTGTCTGGCATTGTATATTAATTATACGCCAATTAGATGCCAATTTTCAGCAATTTCTTATCGAAGAACGTAATTGTTGTATAAACACAACCAGCTTGTGATTGCCTAATTGTGTCTTCTTTTGATTGGTTTGAATTTGCTGATTGACAGTTCAGTATGCATGACTACCTGCTCAGACCGCAACATGATTGGATAATATATCGATATGGGCATGTTTTATTGCTGATACTGCCGTTGGCGTTAGTGAGATAATGGTTCGTGACTGGCAATCAAAACAAAGTTAATTGATAAATGTGATAGCGCCGTCGGTAAAAAAAAATTCGCGGTTGAAGTTAAAAGGGAAAGACTCGGTAAATGATACGGGAAATAGTTTACCGATCATGACTACCTGCTCCGACTGCAACATGATTGGATAATATATCGATATGGGCATGTTTTATTGCTGATACTGCCGTTGGCGTTAGTGAGAAAATGGTTCGTGACTGGCAATCCAAACAGAGTTAATTGATGAATGTGATAGCGCCGTCGGTAAAAAAATGACGCGGTTGAAATTAAAGTGAAAGACTCGATAAATGATACGAGAAATAGTTTACCGATTATTACTTGTGCTACAATACGATTAAGGACATTTCAGCTTGCCAAATTTTAACTGTGAAGTAGTGAAACCAATAAATTGTCATTGTTATAATTGGTAATTATGGCAATGTGATGAATTGTTAGTGCTACGGCTTGTATGATCATACCTTTAGGTAATTAAGTATTAAAAAATAATTAAAATACGGTACCGGATGTATACAGTTGCTGTTAATAAATGGATGTCACTGTATTTGTAGGAAGTTTTTCTTGGGGTTTAAGAAATAAAATTAATTCAGACCTCGTCAAAAATTAAATAAAATATGTTAAAATTAATTTTGTTTAAATATTTTCAAAATACCAAAAACAAATACAGCAGTTGGGTTTCCAAGTGAAAGTTCAAAATTTCATGAACCCCGTGACCTCGGACGATGTGAAAATCTGACCGCGTCTTATAAGAGGGTCAATGCAAAAAGTACATATTTTCACCTCAAAAGTTAGGGGTGCGTCTTATGAGCGAGAGCGTCTTATAAGTGAGTATATACGGTAACAATAGAAAAAGACTTCAATCCTGAAAACACACATCACAAGTGATTTACTCGAAATGTTTCTCATCTGGTAATATCTATTCCTATATACTCATAAATAAATCTCAGTAGGTTTTAATGTTACATTCTGTAAGTCCTGAAATTCAAAGACCTGTCACTGATTACCCAAACTTCCATTATTACAATACTAAACATTAGAAAAATTAGAACTCCGCAAATCGGACGTGTCGCCTGATGATAGCATACCAGTTATTTAACTTCTTTTCTATGGAATGGGGAATTTAAAGGCCCTGGACAAGAATTAGGTATGAAAATTACAAAGGGCAACAACTCAAAAATTATGTTAAAGACAGTAATGGTTCTTGGGCACTGCACCTCCCCACAATGAGATCTATTCACCTATGAAGGTTCAAGTTGATATCTTCAATACCTTTTGAGTAATGTCCTGGACAAGAATTAAGTATGAAAAATTACAAAGGGCAATAACGCAAAAATTATGCGAAAAAGAGTTATGGCTCTTTGGCAATGCATCTCTCCACAATGAAGTTTCAAGTTGATATCTCCAGTACTTTTAGAGTTATGCCCCTGACAAGCAAAATGGGATGCCGCCAACACCCACGCGGACACTGCAAGTAACACCTATGTGTCCCCTTACTATAGTCAGGCGACACGAAAAACCATTTCTCATACAACATAATGTTATACATAAGCTAAATCTTGTCACTCAACATTTAAAACATTTGTATTCATTTGCAAAATCATATAAAGTAAATTAACTGTTGTAGGCAGAAAGCTAAGCCTCTTGTCAGGCCGACTACATTTGTAAGGGTTTTCTAAACACTAACAGTGCACTGGTTTTAAGCATTTATATTTTGTCTGTCCACATGCTTGGCCTTCTATGATTTCAATCTCTGTGCTCCAAGTGCATATCTACATACTTCTATGTCTAACATGTGCTTCAGAAATATGGCATTTAATTTTTTTTTTCAAATCATAACACAAATTTTCTACATCATTCTTCAGAACTACTGGGTTTTAAAATGAAAATTTCAGCATGATACTTACGTAGTATAGCGACCATAAATTGTTTCTAAACTAGACAGGAACGAGAGATCTTTGACCTCAGGTGGGGCCTCTTGTATTGACAAGAATCCTGTTATTTCTTTAATGTCTTTCAGAATCTGCAAATCTTCGACTTTGAGCTCCTCTGTCCCTTGATGTGGATCCCTGTTACAAAAATAAAAACGTGCAAGTGACTGGCAAAAGCATGTGTGTAACAAGAGCCACCACAAGCCAGGGTCACCCTCAACTTTTTCTTATTTCCAAAGGCAAACACACATTAGAGGAAGCACACTGTGGTGAAGGGATTTCAAATGAACATCATTTGGAAATATAATACAGTAAAGTCTCGCTATTAAGACCACTTTCGGGACCTGGGAGAAGCGGTCTTATTATCGAGTCGGTCTTAATTCCAAGACCCGTGCTAGCCTTCAATCAATTTCTCATCTGTTGTAAAGGGTTACTATTAGCTATAATAACCTTGTTGAAAAGGTAAATTATGGAAAAATACTAATAGCATCAATTTTATTCTACAGTAACATGATATTTTTTCACATAATTTTCATGTTAGTGCGACATAAAATGAATTAAAACTCAAAAGTATACAGTGCAATTTATCTTTCAAGCTGTTTTCATAATTAGCAACACTGAAATCCTACTGTACACGATTTATTTTTGACAGTTTTTCACTCGTAGCCGTAATAACGTACCTATCCGAAATTGGGCATTATTAACACCTATTTCATCTTTCATAACGTATTTCTTTGTTCTGCATTAAGCAGTACCATTTTTATGATACAAACATTGAAGTATATAATAACTTTCCTTTAAATTACTAATAGCTATAGCCTAAAGTTTATTAATATTAATTTTCATAAATTGTACCTCAAATCGTTCACACCTTGATGATGATTGTCGTATTATGTTGTTAATTGGTGATAATTGGTGATGCGTGTCATTTTGGTAAACAGTTAATGGTCGTCTTATGGGGTCCCACTTTCATTGTGAAATGGGAATTCGGACCCGAAAAAGTGGTCGTAATACGTAGTAGCGGGTCGGTCGTGATATCAGACCTTATGACCATTGAATTATATAGCAAAAAAGTCGGGACCGGAAAAAAGCGGTCATAATATCGATTTGCCCGCAAAAAAGGGTCGGTCGCAAAGCGAGACTTTACTGTAATCAAATTCATCCATACCAATTTTTGCAAAATTCAAAAATTTGATCTTGCCTGTCAAGGTCATTTAAAGGTCAAGATCATACTTTAAAGAATCAAAATGTCAGATTTGTCATAAGTATAGTTTTGTCCAAGTATGAATCAAATCCATAAAAAAATTGACAAAGTTATGACAATTTAAGCAAAATTCAATCATCTGACCTTGAGGGTCAAGGTCATTTATAGGTCATGGTCACATTTGAGTTATTCAACATGTCGGTTTTGTCATAAGAGTTGTTTTGTCCAAGAATAAATCAAATCCAACAACAAATAAAGTAATGGCAAAATTTTGCAAAATTCAATTATTTGACCTTGACAGTCAAGGTCATTTTAAGGTCAAGGTCACACATGAAAAAATCATAATGCTGGATTTGTCATAAGTGTTGTTTTGTCCAAGAATGAATCAAATCCATAAATAAATAACAAAGTTATGACAATTTGAGCAAAATTCAATAATTTGACCATGATGGTCAAGGTCATTTTAAAGTTAAGGTCACACTTGAATAACTTACCATGTTGGCTTTGTCAAAGGTACTGTTTTGTCCAAGTATGATTAAAATCCAACCAAAAATAACAAAGTTATGGCCAGTTTAAGAAAAATTCAATAATTTGACCTTGAATGTCAAGGTCTTTTAAAGGTCAAGATCATACTTGAAAAAATTAAAATATCAGATGTGTTGTTTTGTCCAAGTATGAATCAAATCAATAAATAAATGAGAAAGTTATGACAATATAAGCAAAATTCAATTATCTGACCTTGATGGTCAAGGTCATTTTTAGTGTATGGTCATTCCTGAGTTATTCAACATGTCGGTTTTGTCATAATCGTTGTTTTGTCCAAGTATGAATCAAATCCAATCATAAACAACAAAGTTATGACATTTTAAACAAAATTCAATAATTTGACCTTGACGCTTATGGTCTTTTTAAGGTTAAAGGTCATACTTGACTAATTTAACATGTCTGCTTTGTCATTAGTGTTGTTTTGTCCAAGTTTGATACAAATCTAACCATTAATAACCAAGTTGTGGCCAGTTTTAACAAAGTTCAATAATCTGACCTTGACTGACAAGGTCATTTCAAGGTCAAGGTCAAACTTGAAATAATCATAATGTTGGATTTGTCATAAGTGTTGTTTTGTCCTAGTATGAATCAAATTCATAAAAAAATGAGAAAGTTATGACAATTTAAGCAAAATTCAATCATCTGACCTTGAGGGTCAAGGTCATTTTTTGGTCATGGTCATATGAGTTATTCAACATGTCGGTTTTGTCATTAGTGTTGTTCTGTCCAAGTTTAAATCAAATCAAATCATAAACAACAAAGTTATGGCCAATTTTAGCACATTCCAATAATTTGACCTTGACTATAAAGGTCATTTTAAGGTAAAGGCCATACCTGAAAGAATCATAATGTCGGATTTGTCATAAGTGTTGTTTTGTCCAAGTATGAAACAAATCCAACAACAAATAACAAAGTTATGGCCAATTTTAGCAAAACTTGATAATTTGACCTTGAAGGTGAAGGTCATTTATGAGTCAAGGTCAAGTTTAGTCTGGTCTACTTGAAGGTCTTGCCCAAAGGGTTGTTGTGTCCAAGTATGAAGACAATCCATTCACTAATAAAAAAAATTATGATCAATGTTAAAGTTTTCGGACGGCAACGGCAGCGGCAACGGCAACTACACCATGACTATAGCAATAACTCAATTTTTTCTTCGAAAAAAGTCGAGCTAAAAATTCTGTAAAAAAGTCTTGACCAGTCTGAGAACAAGCTACAAATAGAAAAATTTTAAACTGAAATCAACCAATCAAAACCTTTTATTCCTAGTAGGATTTGGCTATGAATCAGCAAATAATTGTACCATTAACATAATGAAATTAAACCAATTAAAACCTTTTATGCTTGTATAAACTTGATACAATTAAGTAGAATTGAAAAATCAAGTCTGTCCAAATGATCTGAAACAGGTTTTTTTTTTCTAGAAAAATTACTTTAATTTGAAAATAGGCAATCTTATAATGGAAAAGGTTTAACAAGATGTAACTGACTTTCTACCATAGCATCTAGAAAAGGGGCTTGAAATTCTTGAAGTTTTTGTCATGAGGCAGGCAATTAGCAAAACCAAACATTCTTACCCTACAAATGACACTTTTAAAATCTTCAGGTTACCATCAACAACAGTACAGCCACGGAAATCTTCAATGTTCTTACTGTGTAGGAAGTCTGAGTCTGACATACCCTTACAATCTGAAACAGCATGGTACATTACTCTCACAGTTACTAAGAATAGAATTGCTAACAGAGTACTGCTTGTTTCATGTATAAAACGCACCCCCATTACTGAATTCATTTATCTGGGGGAAAAAGTGCATCTTATAAGTGGATATAAATGTTAAGTTTTCTGTTCCATTCTTTATATTTCACTGCAAGAGACTGATACAGAAAGTAGATAAGTACTTAATGTCTACTCTAAAATAGCATTTTTAATAGGAAATCGTTAAAAACAGTTCACTAATATTGACAGGTTATCATTCATTGAAAATGAGAAACTTCAGAGGAGGGGCTATAAGAGAAGAAAGCCATTGGTCTACCCTCAAAACTGTCAACATTGTCCATTATCATGATCTCACATACTAAAAATCAAAGCAGTCTGCAAAATAATTTTTCAAAGGGGTAGGCCATTCGGGCTTAAGGATTTAGAAAATGCATTGGCTCAATTCACATTCTGTTGGTCGCAATAATGGATTTACAAGCTTTTAAACTAGGGATGTCAAAGAGTATCCGAGTACTCGGATATCCGGATACTATGTTGGTATCCGGATACAAATTTGGTATCCGAATATTCATATACAAAATGAAAAAAAAAAAAAAAAAAAAACAACGGTGAAATATAACTTTGATAAAAAATTCAAACGCTGGCAAAATTAATTTTGCAATTTCATAACGCTAAAAATAATCGCCGGCATATCCCTTGATTGGTTTATTGATAAAGCCTCTATCTGTCGCATGCCATTTAATGTGTTTATTCGTCTTGCAAACTGCTGGGACCTAACGCGACATCCCATTGTGTAGCAATTACTTTAATCCATGGTGTTTATATAACCTATACTAGAGTATCTTGCCCCTTTGTTAACCAATTAGCAGTGTCAAACATGCCAATTAAGGGTTTCACGGTAACTTCTGCATAATTATGATTCTATGAAAGTTTTAACGCAAGACTAATAAAAGAATGTCCTATCAAAATGTGATTACTCAAATGATGTATCCAATCAAAGATTTGCTAAAACAAGCAGTATGATTTTAATATGTCAAACAATCATTCCGGTATACAAAAACGATAATGTGACATAGACTTGAGGATACAAATAAAACAGCGTTTTGATCTACGGTGATTTTAAATGATATTTTTAAATTATATAGTTTATCTTTTTTAAAAACCAGAGACGTAGATAATATATGCTATATATATGTCTCTGTAAAAACAAAGACAGACCATGCCAAAAAAACAAACACAAAAAAACGGACGGTAATCGTTTTCATCAGACACTTAGACTAAACGCACATGGAAAATATACTTCAAGAGACACAAGGAAAATAAAAACAGTAAACAACATGTCTTTGTTTTATTAACTTGACAGTTATTATTTTTGTAAAACTGTCTTATCACATGTAATAGGATTACCGGAACAATATGTAAAACAGACGTCAAATGTAATGTTTGGCATAGGAATTGGAACATTGAGGTCGTATAGTCGTCGATTTTATAGGAGTATCCGGATAGTATCCGAATATTCTATACTGATATATGGATACCGATTTAGGTATTCGTTGACATTTTTTTTAAAACTAAACTCTTACACGTCTATTCAGCCAGTCTAGCAGTTTGTAGGCCAGACTAGTATTTTACATGCCATGGACCTCAGGCCTATGGCCTTTTTCACTAAGTGTGAAATTCTGAGTTCATTACCATAAAAATTCAATCCCAAGTAATTGGATCCTTGCCTAATTTGGCTCATAAATGAGTGGTTATAAAGGCCCTTCTCTAGAATAAATACATACTTTTGGGGCAGGGTCCCTTGCAGTCTTCACACTCATTTGAGATTTTGTTAGCGTGCTTTCCTTCAGGACACTTGATAACACAGGCATTGTTATCCTTTACAAGGTAATCTGAAAAATATAATGAAATGAAGCATTGAACTATAGATGAGATATTGCAACAAATAGAATTTCCAGTTGGGTAATCTGAAAATTATAAATGAAGAACAAATTCATTTTTAAGAATGACAAAACTCAAAAACTTTTTAACTGGTTGGAAACAATGAATTCTGAGCAAAATAAAAAATATCTGAAAGAAAAATGAATGTAATGTAACAGTAATTTTAAATTTAATGTTTAAAAAACTGGAGGATTGCCTTTGAAACTGATATAAATTAATCTAAATAAAATTTAGTTTTCCTGATGAACCTAAAAAACTTTAAGCACTTCTGTGAAAATAAGATATAAAACTGGCAACAAAATGAAAATAAGAGCATTCAGTGTCCTTCTGGAAAGTTTTTTTAGAGCTCAAAACCTATACTGCAAAGCTCAGAAATTAAAATTACCAGAAGGTTTTACATACTCCATTCATACTATTATAAACTTAAAGGAATCTTTTTTTTTCCTTTCAGACTACATCTCTGTTGGATGCTTTTAAAAAAAGATTAAAGAAAAAAGAAATATATCTGAGAACCTAAAGCAAAATGAAGCAATCTTTTATATGTACCCAAAACAAAAGTTCTAATATTTCTGGAGTGAGGCTTAAACCTGCGCCAGAACACATTCCCTCACAAGTCTGTGACATTAACTATAAAACTTGAGATATGGACAAATATGAAATACTAATTGCTTACTTGGACACTCCTGGACACAGATGGACCCTGAAGAATATCTGCCATTGGGGTTGTCTACCCATTTCATCTCAGTCGGGTTATAAATTGTCATCTGAGGACAGAATGGATGACATGCACCATCGTTGTAGAAATTTTTACATGCCTGAAAATAAATGAAAGAGCTGATCTTGTAAGAAACAGTTTAAAAGCAAATGAGTCCCAGTATGCAGTAAAATTATATCATTGTCTGATATGCTAACAACATAATTCAATTCTAATTTTATTCTTAATACAAGTGACAGTAGTTTCAGGACTTAACGTATTCTGTTTTGGATAAGATAACTTTGTGACTGCAACTTTCACTAACTTCTGGTCCACATGTAAACATTAAATTCATGGGCAGATATTTTTAAGTTTATTGCAATAAAAATGACTCCATTCTATTTTTCACTTCCCCCAAAAACAGCAAAAACTAGATGGTTATACCTGGAGTATTAAAGAATACATTAAAAGAATGCTAACCAAAACATAAATTTGTCAGAAAATGTCTCTCGATGCAGCAACAAACAGTGAATGATTAGAACATGGTAGGGAGTCGATAAAAAGAGTTGTGTAGCATACAAATCAACAACAGTGTTCATGTCATGTGACCTGTACCCACAGATTACCCCAACCTGTTTAGCGACTTTCAAAGCAATGTTAGTCATCATTTGATGCTTGAAAATACGAGCGAATGAGTGTCAAGGTAACACTGAACCGAAATAAAGTGTATTTTCAAGTCATGTTGACCTTCACCTTTGAAATACTGACCCCCTAAAAAATGCCTGAAATCATGTTGACCTTCACCTTTGAAATACTGACCCCCCAAAAATGCCTGAAATCATGTTGACCTTCACCTTTGAAATACTGACCCCCCAAAAATGCCTGAAATCATGTTGACCTTCACCTTTGAAATACTGACCCCCTAAAAATGCCTGAAATCATGTTGACCTTCACCTTTGAAATACTGACCCCCTAAAAATGCCTGAAATCATGTTGACCTTCACCTTTGAAATACTGACCCCCTAAAAATGCCTGAAATCATGTTGACCTTCACCTTTGAAATACTGACCCCCTAAAAATGCCTGAAATCATGTTGACCTTCACCTTTGAAATACTGACCCCCTAAAAATGCCTGAAATCATGTTGACAAGGATGCATATCATCCTATGCAGTCTGGAAGATCTACTTATTAAGCAAAAACTGTTACAAATATTTTAAATCACAATGACCTTGACCTTTGACCTAGTGGTTTCAAATATGATAAGGGTCATCTATTCCATAAAGGCTACCACTGTATGAAGTGTGAAGAGCTTTGGTCAAATATTTTTCAAGTTATTGACTGAAAAAGGTATTCAAAGCTTAAGTCATGGTGATCTTTACCTAGTTACCCCAAAAACAACAGGGGTCTTTTTGTCAATAATGTCAACTATCATATGAAGTTTGAAGGTTGTAGGTCAAATGGCAATCAAGTTATTATGTGGAAACAGATTTCAAATTCAAGGTCACTATGATCTTGACATCTGCACTACTGACTCAAAACAAAAAAAGAGTCCTTTACTCAATACAGGCAATCATCCCATGAAGTTTGAAGGCTCTGGGTCATATGGTACTCAAATTATTAAGCAGAAAGCATTTTCACTTTCAAGGTCACCTTTGACCCACTGACCCAAAAAAATTAAAAACAATAGGGGTATTCATTTAATAAAGGCAAATCATCCTATCAAGTTTGAAGGCTGTGGGGCAAATGGTATTTAAGTTGAACTGAAACTAAGTGTGACACATGGACAAGGCAAAAACAATGTCTCTCCCAAATGGGGGAGACATTATTTATCCCACAATGACTAATGAATTTTCAGAATAGTAACTAAAATGAAATCAGTCAGAAAATATCTCTGCGGCCCATCTGTCAACTAAAAAAAGGGAAATTGAAAAAAACTTACCAGGCATTCAGTTTTAAGAGGTCCAGTACAACCTGCTGCACACTCTACATGACAACACTGGTTCTGGTCACTTCCGAAACACCGGCCATCACATGACACACTACAAACCTTCTTTATATAGTTTACTGAAATTATAAATCATTTGGTGAGAAAGGCTGTAAATGTCATCAAAAGTACTCATCCTTATGGTAGAGATAAAGACATAGTGCTATGATTGGAAGTGATTGATACCCCGGCAATACCCCCACTTTCAGATATTTTTAGTCACAAAATCTTATCAGGATGTCAGGATGTCACACACTTTGGCCACCAAAAATCTAAACAAAGAAAAAATATCAAAAGCACACCAATAGTACACTGACTATCATGATGAACTTTGATAAAGAGAGAGTTCATAAAACAAGAGGGCCATGATGGCCCTGGATCGCTCACCTGAGTACTTTGGCTGTAGGTTTGCTGTTAAGCAGTATTTCATTTTTTAACTGAAAATATGTAAGTGCCTACAAACCAAATATGTAAAATATCAGTCAATAAATAAAGGCTCTGTGACAGAAAGTAGAAATAAATATTATAAGCTATGGTGACCTTGGCCTTGACCCAGTGACCTCAAACCCTACCCATGGGTAGAGGTCCATGCAAGGAACCTATATACTGAATATCGAAGATATTGGTCTATAAATGAAGGCTCTATGAGGTACAGTAGATAAATCTATTTTTAGCCTCCATGACCTTTGACCTCATCTAATAATTTGAAAAAGCTTTATAAAGCTTGCTTCATGCCAAATTTTAAAATTCTAGGCCTTGTGGTTTCAGACAAGAAGATTTTTAAAGATTTTCTTCTATATTGTTATTTAAACCTTGTGACCCCTCGGGGCGGGGCCAATAGTGACCCCAGGGACATTTTTCTAACAAACTTGGTAGAGGTCCACTAGACAATGCTGCATACCACATATCTTAATTCTAGGCCTTGTTGTTTCTGACAAGAAGATTTTTCAAGTTTTTCCTATATAATTCTATGTAAAACATGTAACCCCCAGGGCGGGGCCTATTTTGACCAAGGGGCCATGATTTGAACAAACCTGATAGAGGTTCATTAGATAATGCTGCACACCAAATATCTTAACTCTAGGCCTTGTTGTTTATGACAAGAAGATTTTTAAAGTTTTTGCTCTATAACTCTGTAAAACATGTGACCCCTGGGGCGGGGCCATTTTTGACCTAGGGTCCATGACTTGAACAAACTTGGTAGAGGTCCTCTAGACAATGCTACGTACCAAATATCTTAACTCTAGGCCTTGTTGTTTCTGACAAGAAGATTTTCAAGTTTTCCCTATATAACTCTATGTAAAATCAACTGACCCGTGGTGGAGTCAGTTTTGACCCCAGGGACATAATTTGAACAAAATTGGTAGAGGTCCACTAGATGATGCTTCATACCAAATATCAAAGCTCCAGGCCTTGTGGTTTCAGAAAAGATGATTTTTAAAGATACAACTTTTAAAATCTGTTTTTAGCTCCTGTGACCCAGAAATGCAATGGACTGGAACCATTTGAACAAACTTGGTAGAGCTTCATGCAAGGAACATCCCAGGCAAGTTTCATCAAATTTGACCCAGTGGTTTCAGAGGAGATGTCGTTTGAATGAATTGTGGACGATGGATGGACGGACGATGATGGATGGACGGACGGACGGACGATGGACAACCACTGATCCTAAAAGCTCACAAGAACACTACGTGCTCAGGTGAGCTAAAAAGTGCCGAAAATTGTTGGGAAGGGCCATTAAAATAAACATTGGAAAGACTTTAGTATGTCTCTGTTATAAACTTTGTAAACACTTACATTTCTGGCACATGTTTGGAGAGCTACCCCAACAATGATAATCTTTTGTTGCATCATTGTAACATTCTGCCGGGCAAGATGGACCTAAAAACAGTAATATATGTCAGTATAAATGTCCACAAATCATGAATTCAAAATCTGGAGTTTTGTGGATACATAATACTTTTGGTGAAATGAAACCTTTACATATTTAAAGCCAGTGTAAATAGGAAAGATGTAAAGACATAAAGAAACACTTATGTAATATTTCAAAATCAATGCAATATGAAATGGCAGTAGAAATGTGGTTTTCAATCTTCAGTTTGGCATCAGACCTGGTGTTATAATCACAGAATCACTTTTTCACTGTAACACATCTTTCAGTCATAGCAAAAAGTTAAGAAAGAAGCAAACAGTTTTCATGGTATACTATTATTTTGATCAAATGGGATTAGCTCGATCTCATGTTGTGTAGACTATACAGGAAATAACTTGAATAAAGTTCCATTACTAAAACCACTAAAATTATTTCAAAATCAAGCAAAAATCAGCAACCTGCTAAAAGAACCAAATATTTCTGGTGAAAAACATCTGCCACTCAAACTGATACATTATTTTGACCCCTTTCTGGCATTATTAGAACTTTACTGTAGAAGGCAAACCTCACTTTACCTTTCTTGCAAGCACTCAACTCCATTTCAAAATTGCTTAAGATAATAAAATAATAAAAATCTTTTCTTTTACAACCTTTCCCTGTGAAGATTCTCTGATAAACCAGATCACACAAATTACATTAAAGTTAAAATGAGAAATGCTTCTGTTAGAATTTAGATACTGTAATGATTTGTTTTCACAAACTTCATTTGAAGTAATGCTTTTTATTCATCACCTTTCTGTTTCTGTAGGGACTTTTTAATTCAATTTCTTTCCAAATGAATTTTCCAACAATCAAATGTCGTAGAAGCAGTTTTGCCTATCTATTATGAAGCTTCACCCGAAACTGTCTGTATCTGAAGGGCGAGTTTAATTAAATTTCTTTTGGAATGAATGTTCCACGAATTAAATGTTGCAGACTTATTTTTCTTTTTTGGTATATTGCCCTCATTTTGTTCTTCAAGCATATCTTAACTTATATTTTGCTGTCAATTTTTACTTCCTTGATAAAATATAGATCTATAAACTAAAATTTTCTACTTACACTGTCGCTTGTAATTTGGAGAGTCGAAAACTGTTATAAAATGTGGATACGTGTTCGGGTTTATATCATCCCACATTATAGTGTTGACAAAGCATAGTAGATTGTTGTTGTGAAAATACACCTGTCCTTTTACAATTTCTGTCAAACTGTTAAACTGAAGTTCCAGTAAACCTTGCGAATCATTTTTCGGATTGTGGTTCAGAGCTATGTACATGCTATAATTGACATTCTGAAAGGGGAATAACTCATTTCCTCTTATGATCCGCAGTTTAGTAAGGTTTAGATAGTTCGAGTACACATTGACAACAAGCAAGTATCCATTCACTTCCTCTATATCTTTGAGAAATCCCAGATCATATGGACCCTCTAAACTTGTAATTTCAAGGTTACCATCAACATAAGAACAGTTTCTATATCGGTTACGGTACAGCATGTACTGGTTGTCAAAATTTCCATGACGTACCAAACCCTCAGATGATCCTCGACAAACTGAAAACAAACAAAAAAAGTGAAAATTTTTAAAGCAAACTGGAATTCCTATGCCATGGAAGCTTTTACGACTACAAATTGTCTGATTAATGGTCAAGTGAACAAATTTGCACGTAATGCTATCGTGCAAAAAATTAAACATGAAATTCACTAAAATATATGGTTAGGAGAAACAGTCCGAGTCTTGACCTTGTGCTGACCTTGACCTCTTATGGTGACCTTGATGACAGAGCTTTTCCAAGACTTTTCAATAATGAATGTGAAGCTTAATGAAAATACAATAACCACAAACCAACAAATGTAAGTGCACAAGGGTCATTCTCTAAACAACAGAAGCTGAATAAGTACATTTCACCCTGAACATGCTGAAATTTTGTAATGGATTTGCCCAGCTTTAAATTTGGAACAGTCCATTCAAAGTTTAAGGGATTTCAATATCAAAATACAAAAATGAAGCTACCAACAGTATAGAGCCTGGTCAGACTGCACGAATGTGCAGGCTGGCCTGGCTCTATACTGGTGGCATAGGCTAATCACTTTTGGTTCCAGCAGGTTAAGGGTTATTCACCTCATGCTTCAGGGACATGATTATATATTCAAGGAAAGACACTGACTTTTGATAAGCTTGTAAATTCTTTGCAGAAAAGCAGAAATGCTAATATTAATTTTTTTTGAATAAATATTCACTGGATTAGGAGATTTTATTAGCCACAATTTTCAATAATGATCTTTATCTATTCAAATTTTGTGCATGGCATCATATTTATATCCATAATTCAAATTTAAATCCCAACCAGTGGAGCAGTATTGAAATGTCAAATCTGTTTCTCCAATTTTAATGTTGATAACAAAAGCATGACTCGCGATGATAAATTCAATTTCCTGAAAAATATTCAAGAGACACAGGACCAAAATGAATATAAAAAGTCTTCTACGATAAAAACACGTCCCAAGAGTTGTCAACATTAGAAGCTTCAGATGTGGACAACAGATGAACAGTCCTCAGTAACAAAGAGCTTCATATGCATATACCATTTTGGCCTTTCATTTTTCAAAATTTATGCAAATAAAAATTTAAGAACAAGATTATTTTCTTATTATTGGGGTAATCCTTCCAGACTTCTCTAACAATTACTGTAGTTCCTTCATATCTCTTTGTCTTTTCAATGAACTGGCTTACATTTTTTTCCTGACAATACTGAAAACCTGAAGTCTTCTAAAATAAACTTTCATTTTCACCAATTCTTCTTTTTTCACCATAAATACTTTAATAACAGATTGCCTTTTCTTTTAACTGAAGCTCTACTTTTATGCACCTATCAATCTTTTGCATCAGGGAGCGGGTGGCAGGCTGAACCAGGGCATTTTGACATTTTTCTTTTTTTGGAGTTTATATCCATACTCTAGAACAATGGCAATTTGCCAAAACCCCACAATGGAAGATGCTTTATATATGAAATGACCTGAGATCTAAAATGCGGCCTAAGTCTTTTTCCTCCCGGGACTTGGAACCATTCTGTCTAACTAATTCCCATCAGTTGGGAATGGTCTTCTGTCAGAAGTCCTGTGTTTGCCGGCCAATACCCACATGGTGCAAAACATTCATAGATGCATTTAAATTACGTTTAAAGAAATACTTCACTTTGTATTAGTGTTTCAGAATCGGACTAAAAAGCACTTAGTATCAACAGTGTAATACTGAACTGATTGTGCACTTTAAACTGATAGAGGGGTAAATCTAAGTTGCAACAAGAACTGTCACTGTAAGATGATAATGCCCCCAAAGTGGTGCTTTGACCTTTGAGCTGAGGACCAGTCATTCTGGGGTCAAGGTCAAATAAATATATGCCAATGAGAGGGTCTTGTCCAAATGAGTTTTGTGTCCAAGTATGAAGTATATCCACTTACTAATAAGGAAGTTATGGCCAATGTTTAAGTTCTTGAACAATTAGTTCTTTAAGGTGAAGGTCATTCAGAGGTCAAGGTCAAATAAATACAGGTCAGTGGGAAGGTCTTGTCCAAAGGGCTGTTGTGTCCAAGTATGAAGTAAATCCACTTACTAATAAGGAAGTTATGGCCATAAGTTTTCAGACGGAATGGACAGACTGACGAATGGACTGACATTTCAAAAACTTTATGCCACCCTTTAGGGGCATAAAAACATGCTTCCCAATCAATGTAAAATGAACAAGTTTAAACTTTATAAATAACTATTTTTCTTAAATTATACTCATTTTGTTTTCTTTTTAATTTTACTTGTAAACAGATACTGGCATTTCTTGCATTTTACTCGTTACTTCTTTATAATTTTACCAGTTAAAATGGATACTCACTTTTTTTACATTTTTCCTTGTTGTCATAGAAAAAAGAGCTGGCACAGGAGCACTTGCCATAGAGACAAACAAATTCCTTCCCCACCTGGCAATCACTGTTCACTTTGCATTCTGCACCATAGGCACCTGAAATGAGAAAAAGTACAGTGTTACTGTTAAGTGCATATTCCTTTAGATTTGTACGAATTCACCCTCTAATAACTGTGTCAGGAAATTGCTTCTGTGGGCTCTGGAGTGTAGGTTTTAAGTCATTCATATTCAATGTTGTGGGTTAGAATCCTGTGGGAACAGAAATATTTTCTGATGCATTGCACCAATTCATTATTAATGAAGTTCTTCAGAAAATTCTCACTGGAAATGGGAAACCTGGTAGGTGATAATATTTGGTTGAATGTGGCCTTGACCAATGACTTTTAAATATCATTTTTTTTTCTTTCAGAATATGGCACTGACTTCAATAACTTTAAAAAAAAAAACCATAAGAAACAGAAGAATCTTAAAAATTTATTTATGATGACCATGACATCAAAAACAATAATTTCTTTTTTGTAAATTTTTTTTTTTTCTGTGTTTCTTTTTTTTTTAGTGGGGAGTTAAAAGAAATGATGTTATTTTTAGAAGAAAAAAAACAGTTATGATTTTTCCCACTGAAACCTTTTTTGCACTTTTTAGAAGGAAAAAAAAAAGAATTAATACTGGTAACTTAAGCAAACTTAACAACTTTAAAGTGAGAGGTGCTTTTAGTCTATATGTGTCATGTAATTAATCAACTTGAAGAAATAGTAACTTCTTAATGATCCAATCTTCCAGACTGGTTCTTGAAATTGGCTCAGTACCAGTAGGAAATCTTCTTCAATTTCTACATAATGTTGCCAAAATCAAAGCATTTTTATGCACTAAAGTTAAAGCTTGCAAATCCCTAATTGACAATTTGGTGAAATAATTTGGCTGTTAACCTATCAGTTACATCAAATATAAGAAGGCTTATCAGTAAAATACTTTGATAGTGAGAACACTGATATGCTATGACTGTCTGGAATCTTTCTGCACTGTGCAAGTTTTAATAATCACTGAAATGACAAAAAGAAAAAAAAATCTGTTGTATGTCTTCTACAGACTAGTCTTCAGTAAACTTAGAATTTTTGTAAATTTAACCCTTAACCTGCTGGAACCGAAAGTGATTAGCCTTTGCCACCAGTATAGAGCCAGGCCAGCCTGCACATCCGTGCAGTCTGGCCAGGCTCTATACTGTTGGCAGCTCCATTTTTGTATTTTGATATTGAAATCCCTTAAACTTTGAATGAACTGTTCCAAATTCAAAGCTGGACAAATCCATTACAAAATTTCAGTTGAGACTTCCATGGCTAAAAGGCTTTAGAGCAAAGTTGAGATTCCCATGGCTAAAATGCTTTAGAGCAAAGTTGAGACTTCCATGGCTAAAAGGCTTTAGAGCAAAGTTGAGATTTCCATGGCTAAAAGGCTTTAGAACAAAGTTGAGATTAATCAACTTGTGCTTTAAATGCAAAGATAAGATTTTCAAAGGCTGAACTGCTTTATAGCAAAGTTAAGATGTTCTATGGTTTTAAGCTCTTCAGATCAAAATTCAAGCATGAATAGGCTGCATCAATATGTAACAAATTTCTTAAGGAAGTGTTTCACGTTTTTGTACTGAGGCAATTAAAATGTGGAAAAAAAAACTCAGAAAAAAGATAGCAAAAATGAGCTAGCTATAACCTGAGACATATTTCTTTGAGAGAAGATTTGACCCTTGTTACAATGCCCATAAATCACTCTGTGATTTTCAATCAGCTGTACATTTAAAAACTCCAGACTTTTCCTATATGCTATTCTAGAAACAACATAAATTTCACATTAAAGGAAATAACTTGTCTGCACGAATTCGATATAATGTGCATGGTCATGAAAATGTATGCAAAGAAAAACAGTATGATCATGTTAGATTCAATTCCTCTATTCTTTTTATTACATAGCAATATATCACATTAAATAATGCATGGGTACCACCACTACACTGCCTGCTCTGACGATACTGTTTTCCAGACATATTCATAAAAAAGTGCTTCTGTACTTGGAAAAACATCTGTCTCAAAAGGTCATCACTGATTGTATAGACTTCTATCAAAAATTCACCAACAGCAAATTTATTTACCTATTTAAAACGAATCATCACTTTCTGTTGTAACATTGCCTGCATCTGTCTGTGCATTTTCCCCAAGAGTTAGACAGGTACAGGAAATTCAAACATTACATCATGAAAACATTTTTCACAAAATATAGCAAACCGACAGTATATGATGATGCATGAATTTTTTTCTATTTATCTTTTTTCTAATCCCCTGCACACTTGTGGTTTAAGCATTTTTGTGCTATCTTTATTGCACTACTGATATGCAAGGCAGATAACTCTTGGCATCAAATACGAGAATTTTGTAACTGTAAACACATCACTACAACTGCAAAGTTCTGTGCATTTTTTATCAATTTTATTGTGGGACAAAGGTGAGAAAAAATCATGCATCAGATCAAAAAGCTGCTTCAAAGTCGAATTAAAGAAGACATGTATAAGGTTTAATGTTTAAAACTTGGCAAAGTCTTGGAAACCGATGTTACAAGAGAAGATTAAGCTAAGAATGAAGTTTTATTTGTAGACCTGACTGAAGTTGCCTGCTAAGGCTATTTTAGTATTTGCTTTGGTTAAGAAATTTGCTGTGTCACTTTTAAGATAGGTTGTTGCACATAGTCTTTAGTAATGCCTCGAAAGTGGCCTGTGCCCTGTCTGAATTTGTAAAGCACTTGTAAGTTTACATCAGAAATATGTATATGTGAAACAGTATTAAATGTTATTAATTTTGAATAAAAGAAATTTTCAATCTCTGGTGCCCTGAACAGTAACAATTGTCAAACTGAAAATTTATGAAACAAGAAACTGTCTCAGAACGAGATCCATCAGATGTACGACTGCTTCATACACTTGTCCACAGTATAACTAAAATTGGCCTGAGAATACAAAACCAAAATCTTGTCATTTCTGAACTAGAAAATTTTAAAATATTTCTGTAGTTATGACAGAATGTATCTCCAGTTAGTGATTTTCTTTTTTGTAACATTTGCTGTGCCTGTGATGTTGCTCGTGAACTTCATTATAAACTTTACATAGCCATTATATCTACATTTCTTTTATTTTTAAAGATAAGCGAAAATACAGATTATGCAAACTGATGAATTTTTCAATCTTTTGATTCTAACCAATTTTTTGATCATTTAGATCACAGATAATTAAAATTAATGATATTCTTTATGTCATATGGGACCTACATTTTAGTAAGTAATTATATATTTGTATCGTTTAAACGATACTAATCCCTTCTTACCTATCTCAAAAAGACATGATTCAAGTAGCAATATGGAATATGAATTCCTGAAAAAGGGTATTTTTTTTATATAAACAAATTGATTTTTTGCAGTTTATTCACTGGCTAAGTAACTACTGTACTATAATATCATAATTAAATAAAATTCCTTTCTCAAAAAGCTGCAGAAAAGTACCTGGACAGATAAAGAGAAATCACGATGAGCACTTATTGTATGAAGGCTGAAAACTCAGCAATCTTAAAAGACTCAGTAACACTCTGTCATAATATAATTCACATTCTTTTTTTTCTTTTCTTTTTTTTCACCCAGAATTTTATGTCAAGAAGTAGTAAAAAGAAAATCAGAAATTTTAAAGCCCCTATACATGTATGTCTGAGAAACATTTTTAGAGTACAAAAAATATATGGTTGGATCTACATCCTTGACTAATTTAAGATGTCCTCGCAAGTTGCACAAAGTCAGATAAATTCTCTACTCTTTGAAAATATTCTAACCTCAGTAGGTAGATTATGTTCACTCTAGAGATTTCCAGGAGTAACGATCATTGCCATATGATCATTGCCATATAACGAAGTGTTCTGTTGGCAATTTTTGATGATGCCTTGCACACTCCAGTAAACAGATTTACTGTCTGAATTTATTTTGGAATAGCATCATTGGTTTATGTACAACACTGTCAAACAGGCTCTCACTACAAATGCCTACCCATTACAATGTAATCTATGTATTTTCACAGCTATGCAAAATACCAATTTAAATTGGATATCTTTGAGCAACAAGAAATAATTGATCAAATATTGGTCTTTGAAAATTAAATATTATTTTATGTTCTTCTACATTTTCACAAAGTCTGAATTTGAGAATATTCTTTTTTAAAAATGGGACTTTAAAGACAGAAAACCCAGTAGCATAATGTCAACACACTGTCAAAACTGAAAAACACATAATGAAAAATTGTCATTTACTAGAACCTTCATGTGTCGTAATTCCAGGGTGCATATTTTTTTTTGCAATGCATATTTTTCGAAACAAATATATTATCTTAACATAAAAGACAGGAGGGCTGAAGTGTTTACTTGTGTTTTTATGTATATAAGTTGATGTTTTTTTCTTCAGACACTGCAACAGCCTTGAGTCACTTTCCAGACAGTACTTTTTTTTTCAGCAATATTTCTAGAGAACAGGCTGTAATTTGATAATTTTGACTGTAATCTATTATTTAGGCATGCATTGTGTCTATGACATGTTATTCAGGGGAGTGACATTACCGGTAAATATCAGTTGCACTTCATATGAAGATAAATAATAATACGTCTGTCTTTTATGAATTTTGTGGTAAAGGGAGGTTATCAGGTGTTAATCAGATGCCTAAAGGGAGCTAATCAGGGTTTCCTTTCAAGGTTAAAGCTTAAGGGAGGTAATCAAGTGTAATTGTACTTAACATGCACATTTCTTGCAGTATATAAACTAAAATGAAATTTTATTCAGTGAAGTACTAAGTAAAGTTACATGTTTGGATATTTTAGTGTCACTCCTACTGCAGAAAAGGCCAGTGTCTAATGGGCTTATGAGACACCTCTACTCCCCAATTCCTTAACCTATGTGCCAGGCACATGGGCTATCAATAACCTTTCTTTAACTTGCTGGCTGTTCACAAACTTCCCTCATGAGAACAAGCCACTCACCAGACTTGAACCTTCAACCCCCAGTTGTGTAAGCGGACAATGTAATGACTAGACAACAGAAGTGGTGCATGTATTATCACTCTTTTCTTTTAATAGCACAAATTGTTTTGATAAGATAAGAGCCAGCAACATTTATAACTGGTACTCACCTTGGTGAACTGAATCAGGACTGGGACTTCATTACATATATGATTGATACAGTAAGGGGCCAGTGTTAAACTATTGTATTTCTTCTTCACTTTATACGTTAAATTACAATAGTTTTACACTGATCCATCATTACTGACTCTTCCATTTAACTGTTTCTTTTTTTTTTCTACAATATTACCAAAACAAAGCTAAATGCCAAACACCATCTCCTACCTTATCATTCTAACTTAGTCACATGAACAAGAACAGCACTAATCTGATAACAACAAATCACAGCAAAGCTCCCTATTGCACATAACATCACATTCATGGAAGCTTTTCTCCCATTTTATTTATGGTCTGACATTCAAACACTAAATACACTGGAGGGCTATCTGACATGAAAAATTAATCTGTTAATGTCCTCTTTTCAATTCCAACATTACAATGACACCCATATGTGGGCTGTTTTTGTGCTCCAAAAAGAGAATTCCACAGGGCTCTATGAAAATGTCATCAAACACTATTATCAGTAATAGCTATTAATGACAATATTTTTGTTTCATTCTCTACACAGTTTTTGCATTATCATGCATTTTCACTGCCGTTAGAAATATTTGCCTTGATCATGAAATGCAAGTCTTTGCAAAGCTGCATTTCCTATTTCTTCTGTTTCTTATAAATATTTCATTTCTGCTTCTCGATTGATCTCATGGAACGCCTACTGTTTATATCAAAATCAAGAAAAATATATTCTTTTCAATCTAACGACCCAAGCAAAAACAGAATGATACACAAAAATACATCAATAACCAACTGAAAATAAAAACAATTTTCTTTGTGGGTGAATCAGTGGTCCTGTGGTAATGCACAGGACCTGTATAAGTGGGGAAGTGAGTTTGATCCCCGACTTCTCCACTAACACTTCCTGTTGTCTTTCAGATGACATGAAAACCGAGGCTTTGGGGTGCTTACTTTATCCTGTCCTAAAATAATGCAACTACACTGGGGGTGTTGGTCATATGGGTACTGATGACAAATAAACTCAACCAGAAAAGACCTTGTTAAAACATCTCAAAATATAGCAATTTTAAATCAAGATGGTTGATATGGACATGAAGAAAAAAAAAAACTTTTTACAAAATAGCTTTTGTAACCATTAAATTTATAAAAGAAAAAAAAACTTTCTATCAAAATAGCTTTTGTAACCATTAAATTTGTAAGAAAATATAGTTTCCTTTGCTTTCATTATGAGTTTCATAGTCTCATTTATAAGTTGTCAAACCAACAAAACACTTGTATGATTTATTTCAATCTTAATGTTTCAATTCTTCAAATTTCTCATTTTGTATTCATCACTTCTTTGTATGTTATACTCATTTTTACAAAATCAAAAAACAGATGAACTGTGAGAAATAAGTCTAGGCATAGACTTCAAGGGCGTAAGTAATGAAGCAAAAAAAGCAACCCAATGGATCACAATCTGATTATATCAAAATGTACTACAAATTCATTTCTCTGTCTCATCAATCCTTTTTTGCTTGGAATAAAAAATGTCATACACCAAGAAAATGTATTTCTACAATGATTATATTGTATACCGGTACACTATTTCAAGGCAAAAAATGTCCTGCAAAACTTACTTTACGGCTAAGTTTGTATAATCTATGCAACATTAATTTGTATTTCATTTTATTCAACAATGGTTCTGGTGGCCAATAATATGACTGATGCCCCCTGAAGAGTTTGAGTAATTTTAGGTTTTACGAGGACAGCGCAAGTATCAAGAAGCATTCCACTTCAGAAACACTCCTCCGGTTCTTTTAAATGCTCGGTGTATAGCACGCATACATGAAACCTCACAGAAAAGACAACTAATATTTTTAGTGAAGGAGCAGGGGACTAAATGCTGAACCTTGAACTGCAAGTCCTGTTCATAACCACTGGACCACTGACCTACCTCCTGTCATTATAATTATTACCAAGTATCTTACTGGGTATGAAGTTACTTCAATTAAGACTTCATACCATTCATACTGACTGAAAGAAGCTACGGTCAAAGACGTCTTGTTACAATTTACTTTTGAGTAATTATATATTTTTTCAACGACAAAGTCAACACTTCTTTAAACCTCTTGAGGAAGCCACGTCTTCAAAAGAACTCTTATCAAATTCCAATGACCAACTTTATGCAGAAACAGCCTAACTCAAGTGGTGAAAGCAAAAAAGTTTTTATCAATTTCTTCATTATACTGCACTTAGAACACTTTTGCTCTCACCACTGACTATATCTTGCTGGTAAAACGTATCAGTTTGCAATGTTTTTGTTCGATTCCATGACAGAAAAGTTCAGGAAATCATTAGACAACTGTGAAACTCGTCAAATATTGAAAAAGTAAAAATTAATCGTTTTGATCAATTTGTACAAAAGCACTAGGCTATGTCAAGTTGATACTAGCGTCAGTAAATATTTGCAGAAGAGGTCAATAATAAAAACATAGTACTCTCAGGATTTTTTTTATCGGCTATGTCCTCTTTCTTCTATTTCAATTAAATAAATAATTATATACAATTAATCATTAAAGCTGGACAAATGTAATGAAAGATCAAAATGAGCACTTCAAAAAGGTCATACAATTTTAGTACTGCATGACCTTACTTCATAGAATACAATAAATTTAGGTTACTGTCACCAAGCCTTTTCTCTTGTGTGACAGGGATAAATTTACGGTACATCAAATTTTATGATCTTGGACTTTGATTCATCTGTTTAATTACCAAACGCAATTTAAATTGTATTTCATGAAATCTACTAAAGGACTGAAATAGAATACAAAATTAAACTTTTGAGGTGGAATTAATTGAAACAGCACAGCAAGCACTAAACGGCTATTTCATTAAGCAATCTAGTCAATTAGAACTTACTGGATTCTGACAGCAATCAAGAGGACCTGAATTCAGAAGAAAATTTACCACTCATAATATAACCTAAGTAGTTTAAAATGAATCTGACTGGCCAAAATTGATCTTAAACCACAATTACAGACACAAGTTCTAAGACCACTAATGAATTATCTAACACATTCCTATGTATTTATGACCACAAAATACTCCAGCAATAATATATATATTTGCAGGGGCACAAAAACAGAAGCCCCTAAAACAATTTCCTAGTGCAATTATACAGCAATTTACCTTTATGATGACATCACAGTCTTTTTCAAAATTCTTAAATATAATGCACTATAATGTATCATGACATTTATCTAAAAACATTTAAACAATTACTCAAACTGACTGATAGGCTGGTTCATACATTATGCCATATTTACTTTCTCTTTATTCATCCTGAAATTCTGAAGAGCCCATACAATAGTAAATTACTGGACAGCCTTACAAGACATTTACCAGGAATTCTATTTGCAGAACAAAACAAACATTGAAAATTCTGTCTGGGCAGTAAGCCATATTCCAAACAGAGTAATTTCAATTAAGGCTCATTAATATTTCTTTGGAAAGGTAAAAATGTAGCTTGTAGTCATTTTGTTTTTTCTCAGGGTTCAATAAACTGGATGTTGCAAACACGATTTATATCATAGATGTCGTGGGCATCATGGTATTTCAAAATCTCCATCTGATAAAATATAATCATGTGGGTTGTTAAATATGGTCACTGTGGTTTATTCTTGTCATTTTTCAGGTCTTAAAGGTTCATTATCAGCATCACTGGTCATGATTACTGCCCTACAGTTAGACCTTTCCAAATGACCATTAACTGCATGATATAGAATGTTTTGCCTAAATCCTCCAAAAATTGACCATCTCTTTTGAACTTACACATAAACTGCTTTGATCAATTCACACATTGCAATAACATGAATCATATCAGTTTCTTTTACTGATTCCATCCATTGAACATGTCTCTTAATCCTTACCGTTCTGAATGTCGACCCTTTATCCTGCTGGCAGCAACTGTCTTTGCCTTTGCGACCAAGATCAGTCTGCACATCTGTGCAGTCTCATCATGGTTTGCACTTTTTGCCATTTAGTCAGTAAATGTTCAATAACACCCCCATAAACAATAAATGGATCTGTCCAAATTGTAAGACAGACAAGTCCATTTAGATATTTGGGCTAAAATGGACCTTTCTATCATTTATCTTGGTCAGACCTATTTTTCATTTATACAGGTATGAACTGTAACAGAGGAAACTATTGTGCATGATCAAAACACAATCATGGACATACCCAGCTGATTATGTTCTCTATTGGTTACAAAGGTAAAAAAAAAAAAAAAAAAAAAACAGTAAAAGGTTAAAAAATTAAACTGTCACTTAATGACACCACTGTATCTGGTAATGGTACTGTTTGGTTTATAACTGTTTTAGTTTGGTACTTTTTTCCATTTATCACTATTTCAATTACTATATCAAAGAAGCATGTTTCCTTATGAGTAAAGTTATGAGTAAAGTTAACCATTTTACCCCAGAGACCATGATTAAGGTTACGGATTAGTTATCACCCAACCTTCTAATCTTCTTGATGGTTTAGCCCATAGCCATTAAAAATAGGTGAGAGAGGTAGTGTTTTATATGATTTTTTTTTTTTTAAAGATGAAAGTTCTAGTACTGGCCACCGTCAAAAGAGATATGGTAAAAAAGATGGCTGGTACGTATGATGCATTTCTGACCGTTTAACTCCAGATAAATCTAAAATTCAGTTATACAGTATAACCTGCCCTAACGGTCACCTTATATCGGCGGTCACCTGGTGTCAACGGTCAATTCATGACGCTCCCGTCGAAAATCCTTCTTAAAAACAGGTTAATTAAACGGTCACCTAATGTCTGGTTAGCGGCCACACTAACTGCATTCAATTTGCCAAAATTCGACCCGATTTAGCGGTCACGTATTGTCTGCTCAAGGTGTGAATATATTTTGACAAGCCCTAGAATTAACCCTCGAAGGCAAACACGTGACAATACACAGTGCTTAAATATATCAGTGTGACTATTTGTTACGCATGCATTATAATGTGTTTCAATAGACTCTCAAATTAAACGGTCGATTTAACCTTTGACCTCATTAGGTGTTGAGAAGTTTGTTTTATAATTACAAAAGGTATTGATTTCAGCGGTTAACAGAAATTAAAATAAATATAAAGACCTTACTAACATGCTTTTTAATTGCCTCTATTTGAAATCTGGCACGGAGTAAAAGAAATACTATGCTTTATTCTATATTTCGGCTCGTTAGGAGAACACCAGTCCTTCTTGTGCGAATCATCCCGATTATGCAGAAGGGAAAGAACTCTTAATAAATGAATTTTCGCGATTCGCCTTAAAATCAAATCAACATTAATTTCTAACTTTTAAGAATGTTCTGTAACTTTCAAAGATAAAATGTAAACTTAGAACAAAGAAATTTTCAAACATGCTATTACTGAGTCGTACGTTACTTAAGAAAGCACTTATGGAACAATTTGTTTTGCCTTTCTTGGAGTAAAGATGAGACCGCTCGTGCCACGATTAGAAAGTCAGTGATAATAATCATGATAATGATAATATCTAAAAGAATTTAAATGACTGCAAGATACTATTTGTATTGTATTTTGAACTTGAATTATCATATTAAAAAGTTAATGAAGATACAACAATTGATAAAGTGTTATGATTCTGTGTTCAAAGTAACCACATGTCTACTTGTACTAAAGAAAGTGAGCCAACATTACCCCCTAAATAGGCGGTCACCTTGCTTAAGCAGCCAAAATTACAGGTTGGACTGTAGTTTTTAAATATGTTAAACTCTATGAATGAGCTTTTACTGTGTTTCTTGCACTTGTTGGTTACTGATTTTTTTTTTGTTTTTTAAATACAGATGCTTAAAATGCATTATCTATAAGGGAAGTGGTCTATGCTTTAGTATACAGGGGGGAATACGTAAAGGAGTTAAAGCAGGTATCTATGGAGTAATCAATGCTTATGTATGCAGTAATGGGTTAATCAATCTCTGTGGGGATCCTATTTCTGTTCAAGTCCCTACAGATTAAAAATTTTTTTTTACACTGTCTTATGATAGTCTTTTTGTAACTTCTGACATATCACAAGCACACATGGTGTTCCTAACTCCTAAACATAATACTTGTGTTATTTTGGAACTTCCAATTTACGATAATGGCAACCTTCAGAGAGGAATCTCTTAAAAAATGTCTACTGGGAAATTATACATCCTTTGTCCGGTGAAAATTAGTTTCTTGTATTCCAAGCAACAGTTTCCAGCAAGCCGAGACACCTCTCCGTAAAAGAGACAGCTTAACATAAATACGGTGATCAAAATGGCCATTCTGGGTATTAAGAAAGACATCTATTCAGTTTACTTTACATAATAATAAAAGAACAGTAAAACTAGTAATGACCTCAAGAGATAAAAGTTACTACAATTTTTTGACTGACTGAATAAATTCTTTCTTCTAAAGCACGTAAACTGAAATTGTCCCCGAATAAACTCTCATTTGTGCATAATTTACCCCATAGGTTTTGACTTCCATCAACAGTTATTACCAAATCTTTGAGACGAAAAGGCAGCAATTTTAAGTCTTGAGGCAAAAGCAGCACATTTCCTGATAACAACACAGACCTTTTCAGTCTCGTCATATAAAAACAGGACTGGAGTACAACTTGTGCAACACACCATTGGTTACGTGATGTTACCATTGGTTACGTGATGTTAGTTCATGAACTCGACTATAATGCATTGCCCTTAGCTTGGCTGCACAAACCAGTCTACATTGCACCGTATTGCATTACTATTTTACACTTCTGTCAGTTTCAAACAATGTAAAAAATGCTTTAAAATGGCATTTAAGATTTTACTACAAACTTTAATGTGGCAGTATTATGTGCAATGGAAACCAGGATTACCAACACAATTTATGAACCTCACAAAATTTTTTATAAGTTCCACACCATAACATTTTGTAACTGTTCAGTGCAGAACTATTGTACTTGTTAGTGAGTGTTTTAGGACTTGGAAAATAAATGTTCTCTTACAAATGGTCTCTTAAATCCAGATTTTATTAGCTTCATTCATCTACCAAACAAAATAATCTGTACTGATGGAAACACTAGTAGTCCAGTTCAGAGTAAGTTCATTACAAAAGGTTAAGAGGCTTATCAGCAGGCTTAGAGTAAAGCTTTTTGATTAAAGCTGACATATTTAGTCCAAAACAACCCTGAAGTCATGAGGCAATATGTATGTATAATTATTATGTTTGAGTTATAGTGTGACAAGTAATAGAGAAAAGGGGTAAAAGATTGCAATTGTAAAACCAATGAAAAAGATATCTGGATAACTCAATAACACTAAGAAAAAACACTATGAAAAAAATCTATTCAAGCTATACTATTAACATCCTCTGAGTGCACTAAGATCTGAGTTCACCACGAGTTTCTTGAAAATAATTTCAAGATCAAATTTAAGAAAACATGAAGTAAAACACCATTCATCTGATATGGAAGTTACTGGTTCAAATCCCATAATAGGTAAGTCTCCATTGATTTTCTATATAATATTCCATATTCTCATCATGACTGTACTGGTCTGAACCCAGAAAGCAGTCATCAAGCAGTCCAAATATAGCTTGCATAAACTTGTTTCTCAATGGATGTAAAATAAATAACTTTAATCTGAATAATAAATAATATACAAATCACAGTAGACAACGGCAGTCAAGATTCTATTCTGAGACATGACATGTCACAGTCATCCCATATAGTTTCCAAAAGCTTCTATCAATAAGCCCCTAACTTATAAGACTTAATTTCATTTATCCTTCATGTTTCAGACAGTCATGAGACACTTATTTTCATCTTCCTCTGTTTTAGTAGGATATAGGGGCTTGGAAGACCTTTCAGCAATGAATTTAATGACATAATTAATTATTTTGTCTTTGTATTATACTTGTGTTTAGAACAAAATTCCTTGTAGGTAACAGAAAGCCTATGTTCTGACAAGCATGGTATGAAATAATTACACACAGGTTTCAGAATTATTGGTCTTCATCTTCAAAACAGACCAAACATCAACAGAAATACATTTTAACAACACATTTTTTACCATAATTTTATTATTTCATAGATAAATACATTTTTGATCCTCATCATATAATATATTCTGTAAACGCCCATTCCAGAAAAATAGTGGGTGGTAAAATAAAAACTGTGCTCCATATTCATTTCTGACATGTTTCTAGAATTCTTTCCTGACAGTTCTTCCTTTACATCTGACAATGTTTTTTCAGTTTTATTTACTTTATCAACAGGTGAATAGATCTGTCTATCAACCTGAAGTCAATAGACATTATCTACCTTGTAAGAGTGAAGCCATTCTGAACAAATGATATTCATCTTCAACTTCATTGTAGGAACATAAATGGTGAAAATGCTGTAGGTAAGACAAGTTCCTCACACCTGTATTAAACCTCTAAGTTTTTGTACTTTTTTTCTGAGTAAAATCACTTCAAAAAGTTTCCACTATACCTGTTACTTTTTTGTAATATTTACTTTTGAAAACAAACAAACACAGGTTACACCATATAATTTCTAAAAATTTCTTAAAAGCTTCAGTATTATTTTCAGAACTATTCCATAATAGTCAAAAAGCACTCTTAAATCTTTGTTCAACTGGCTATTCTCTCCTTGATTATCTGCTTATTTAACCTTGTTTCTACATTTTTTTTCTCTTGAACGATTTACTCTTCTTGTTCATCCCTTCTCAAAAGTGTGTGTGCCCCACCTCCTCACCCAGCCCAACCCTGTTTTCTTTCTGAGCATCTTCCTGCCTCCACCCTTTCACTCTTCTCAGTACCTAATTTAAATTTTACTCCATGACAAAACTGCAACCCAGCAGACTGCAACTTAGTACATGTAGAAGTATTTCACAATTCTGTAATTTCACAATCTTGTAAATAAGCAGGCTAAAAGCAACTCTTTCTGCGATGCTTCTTTCACAACTTGCTAAGACTTTGTATGGTGATCTTCTGTTGTACAATACCAAGATATTTAAGGCCAAAAATAAAATATTGTTTGTTTCCCCTCCAACAACCCATGCCAGTTTGGGTAGAGTAAGTAAAATACTTTTCTTTAATCTAAAATATTTTTTATTGATTATATTATTTATATATCTGAATTATATTGATTTCAAAGAAACAGAAATTATGAGTGCTTAGCATCTGTTCAAAGTTTAGAACCAAAGTTTCAAAGTTTTATTCAATATATACACCCCAACTTGTATATTTACAATGCAAAAATATGAGTCAAATATAAAGATGTGATTCTCATTGACATACTTTGCTTCCATGTGCAATAAAAACTACTCTTTTTTTTTCTTCTTTTGTTTTTTTTTTTCTTTTTTTTTTTTTTCTTTTTTTTTTCTTTTTTTGCAATAAAATTTTTTGGGTAGCTATAATTTTTGTGGGTAGGTAGCAGGAGGGGGAAACAAATAATATTTTATTTTAGGCCTAAAGTGATGGTCTCGTACCATTGTATGTTAAACAACATACAACCCTTTTGTCATGTGTAATCTTATAAATTTGAAGAATCCACCCACAATGCTTTCTTTCCATTTTCGTGGACTATCCTTAAGGAATATTTCCTGACGAGTTTCATCACTTCCACTTAAAAGAGTTTGCTGAAAATGTGTTTTATATTTCCCCAAAAGACTGTATTGTTTTATTTTGTGTTTTATCAAATATAGCTTGCCAATACCATTTCATAAACCTTTTTTAAGGACATAGAGAACATTATTAACTTTTTCAGATAATTAAGCAATGTAAAATTTTGATGAAATAGCCTGCTAAGAACATGTTTCAATAGACGCCCCCACAACACTTTTTCACTGCTTAAATCAAATTATGTAAGACAGAAATTTTGTTTCTAGGTATCAAGGGACTTGTTCGTTTTCTTCTGCCAACTTCAATTACACAAAGCCTACCATAACTTCTGCCTTCCCTTAATTTCTCGGGCCAATGACAGTACATTGTATCAGCTGAGACCCTGGTAGTATAAAACAGAAAGAAAAAATTCATATACTAAAGCCTTTTCAGAACGTCTGCATGACTTAAAGGATACTTAATTTCTGAATGTGTATCACCACAGTACAACTTGCAAAATGCATATTTTTCTTAATGGGATCTCACAGAACTATTGTTTCTTTATTTAAAATGTCTCACTAAACTATCAAGTATCACTACACTTTCAGAGCAGATTTTTTTTCCGAAATCTCACTTCAATGCCTCTGCAAATTACATGTATAAGATATACTAGCATATAACTAACTTTTAACTCTTAAACATACTCAAATAATTAAAAAAACAAAAAACAAAAAAACCCTTTCTTAAACACTTTACATTTACAGCAATGTGTTATGATTTTCTAAATGAATTTCAATTCTTGGTTCCATGGCACTATCCCAATAACGATGAGATTTTGCACTTAGATTACACCCTGTTTACAAGCCCACTGTCTTAAAAAAAAACAGAAAATTTTTCTTAAAATGTAGTTAAAATGTTTAAAGTGTAGGAATTCTTTCATTAATGTCTTTCATAACGTTTAATTGTCAGACTATATGAGACACAAGAACAAGTTCAATCACTTAAAATAAGAATCAAGTATATCCTTTACTATAATTCTCAGGTATAATGAGTTTCTTTTGTGCAAAAAGGGCAAAAGAAGGTTTCAGAGTAACCTGATTATACACTAATTGACTCAAAGGTTTCATCATTTGATGAACTTTTCTCATAAAAAACGTTATGTGAACAGTTATAGCACACCATTTTGAGAAATACATACAGTAACAATTCGGTAATCAGTTTTAATGACCTATATTCAAAGAAGAGCATTACTAAGATGTTAAAATGTTATAGCTAAATGCTAACACAAGGATTGGTACTGGCCAGTGGACAGTCACTATAGTTTAGGGCTAAATGATACCAGTGAATCACTTAGAAAAATATACCAGTCTATGTAAGACAGGAAATAAAAAAGCTTAAAAGAAGAAAAAAACTGCATTGTGGAATTAAAATTAAAAGGGACAGTAAAAAATGATCCTCCCCTGATTTGAATCCTTACTGAACTTTAACAGCAGCTGTATGTGGGCATAAATGTATGCATGCAGTGGTCAAAATCTTGGAACATTGTTCTGTTTATGTAACTGAAGTAATAATTGTTTAAAAAAATGATTTAAACATAAGTGCAAAATCAAACAGATCATACAACTTATATAATAAAATTATCTTCTGGAAGTTTTCCAAAGCCTAAAACAGAAGTAGACCAGGAACTTTTTTGTAAGTGTTCTGCCAAATTTACACATTACGATTTTGGCTTAAGGGCTTAATTGACCATGGAGATTTTCTGATTGTACAAATAGCTTACAGACAGCCTTCTGAAAACATACCACATTGCATACCAAGCAAATTAACAACTAGTAACAATATGCTCAGTGAAAATAAGATATTGCAAAAACATAGCTTAAGTCTACCCCAAGTACAGTCGTAAGACTTTGAGGGTAGTTATTGCAGGGTTCATGCGTTTAAAACACCAATGAGAAAATGAACAGTATAAAGCTTCTTATGCTTGATGTTTTGTATCCCACTTAAGATCAGTTTCCTTAATTCATGAATGAAACATTACTTCACAAATTTTGGGATCAATCTGGCATGGCCAAAAAGGGCAAACATTAATCAAAGCACTGAAAGTGCTAATGCATGATGAACTTACAGGAACTGATATTGGCTAAGACAAAGAGTTGAAAGAGTTTAATTTACATCAGCAAAAAGGTCAGATCATCTTGACTGAAAATATGTAAATGAAGTTTGAAACCAAAGAGTTAGTCTGCTTCTTAGTTCAATTATAAACCCTTCTGCATTGGCTTCTTGAAAGATGCAATACTCTTAATGACAAAAAACAAAACACCTCGTATGAATACGGTTTCTTAATGTTTCACTGGACAAAAATTGGTAAAGCATTGGTTTAACAAAATAAAATCACATCAATACACTCATTTTTTTAAATTAAAAATAGGTGTTATTTTTTAACTGTTTTTCTATGATAGTGTCATGAAAAGATCTGAGTTTCCTAGGAAAGCACACCATACTTAACAACATGCCATAGTTTCTGCTCCATTATGCATGAACCAAGAGTTTTATTGGGCCATCAATTGTCGAGAAAAACTACAGGTTAACAACCAGTTCTTTATGACTAACATAATAACACCTGAGCAGACTATTTTATGCTAACATGTTTATACTTGGAACGATTGTCTGTTCTCAAAGACCATAGCACGATAGACGACTTTCATTGTTAGGGGGGTAAATTAACTTCATGCAAAAGCCTCTGTGACATGAAAGTTGACATGAGCATGTCTGTTATAAAAGGCTGTATCAAGCATTTTTATTGTTAATCTTAGCACATAAAGTAGGACATGAATGTTTAGACCTCATAGAATTTATCGATAAAAGAAGTGTACTTTTGAAGGTCATAAAGAAGAAGATAACTAACAGCATACTGGCAAAAACAAAGGGTCATAATACTGTGGCATACAGGAGAGGAACTAGAGTCGTTGTAAACAAATTGGTGGTTAAAACCATGGCTAGAAAGATCAGAGTGTAAAGCCATGGCTAGAAAGATCAGAGTGTAAAGCCATGGCTAGAAATATCAGAGTGTAAAACCATGGCTAGAAAGATCAGAGTGTAAAGCCAAGGCTAGAAAGATCAGAGTGTAAAACCATGGCTAGAAAGATCAGAGTAAAGCCATGACTAGAAAGATCAGAGTGTAAAGCCATGGCAGATAAAGAGCCAGTTAGGTGAACAGGGTTTTTATTCAGTGCAAAAAGGGTGTTATGCAAGTCATGGCAAAAATGTGTATATCTATGGCAAAATAAAGGCATAATGCCATGACAAAAGTGAATAAAAAACAGTCAAAAAAGTATTTAATATTTCTCTCTTAAAACTGACATTTTTTGCCACAACTTAGAATAAACAGCTGTAATGTCAGAGCAACATCTAAGTGCAGACAAAAAACTAAATCATGCAAACAAAAGGAATAAATTACAACATTAATTGATCCTTATTGTGTGTGAGTAAATCTGTGGGAGAGCTTGATGAATACAATAAATAATTAAACTATGTGATACAGTCTATAATGCTATAGTCATGAAAACTGATGACTTTATGGATATCAATATGTTGCTCTCTGACTGATCCCTGAAAGTCCCAGTTCCAAAACCAACATGACATTTATTTTGAGAAAGTTGAAGGTTTTCTGCTGCGAAAGGTAGCTATTTAGTAATTCTTCTTTCTATAAGCCCTAGAATGATAACCTTTACCTACTAATTTCTTGACCATCATTCAATTTGAAAAGATTCATTTGTCGTTAGTTGAGAAAAACATAGCAGATCATAATCAGCCTGAACTAATGCAACGGTAATCATGGGTTGACATGGTTACAACAACAAAATATAATTATATAGGACTGGAATACTTTGCAAAGAAAAGGTGCTGAGAAGACACAATCAAGCAAAGAAGAATTCAAGCTATAGAATCCATATCTGCTTTTTCAGAATCTTCGTGATACTAAAAGTAAAATCAACTCTAAGAGACATGTACAACTAAATTCAGGGGAGACAATTTCACCTATTCAGTCACATTAAAATTGATGTAGAGTTAGACAACAATGATACATAGGCCCTTCTTGTAAGCTAATAATATTTCACACGGTATATCCAGGGGTAAATGCAAAAAAAGCTTTAAGTGGTACAATATAAACAAGAACATAGCACTTATTTGTAATTTCACCCCTCGATATGCATTTTGCTGCAAAAGACACTATAAGCCAGGTGTCTAAAGACTGATAAATGATTTTTGAAAAAAGCCTTGAATTTTTCATTTAGTATTGATAAATATGTATATATACAGAAATTTCCTTATATGAAACTTATTTTGCAAACTGTATTGGAAAAAAAGTATCTTGAGAAATTATGTCAATTTGTACATGAAAATCAGCTGAATACAAAATTGAGGTCAGGCAAACACTTAAAGCGCATTAAAACAAATTTGCATTTCTCTTTTCATAAGTTGAGATTTGAAATTCAAATATGGCAATTCATCAAAATAAATCTCCTGCCAAGATGAGCCTGCATAAAAGATAGAGCTATATAACTTGGCACTATACAAAGTTATTAAGAAAATTACAATCTTAAACAACAATTACATATTGATGTATAAACTTCCAAAATGAAAAACCAACCAAAAAACTTAAGCCATCAATCAAGATTCTACTACCAAGCTAAGGGATTTAAATACTTTATTACACTTGTTCTGAAATTGGGCATCCTGTTTTGAGGCCACTGATATCATTACAAATCTACTAAACTAAATCTGAAGATACTCTGGTTTTCAATTTTTAAGGATTATGAAATAATGTCAGACTTTTTTTTCCCAAAGGAAGTAAAAGGTAAGAGTATTTTGCAGTTAACTAGAAGATGAGAAAAAAATTGAGATTTTTCACAATGATAAATATCTTTCAGAAACCACAATTTACCCTTTAAATAGAACATGCGTCTTACATAAGTTTAAATTCTGTGACTTATGATGTTTAGTAAGCAGAAATGCGGAACAGAAAGTCTAAAAATTTACTGTAAAACCATGCTAATACAGCAATATTTCCAAAATGATCAAAATACCAATCATTTTCTGTAATGTGATACACAGCAAAATTACTGGACATACAAAATATTTCAATTTTACCATGGATACTTAAATCTATCAATCTGTCCACAGACACTAAACTGGAATGGCCAAATAACAATATTTATATTCTTTTCTTATGTATCATGTAATCTGATTTAAATTTGAATCTAGAAATATCCAAGCTATATTTTGAAACAACAGTTTAATCTGAACGGTGATTTAAAGGCCAGAAAACTATGGTGAACTCTGATTAAAATGAACGGGCATTATCAATGAAAAACTGTCGGCTCCATTAAGACTTTGTAGATCTGCATTTTGAAAGTTAAGCCTGAAGCTATTCAGTAGCCTTCTTTATTTATATACAGTTATAACAGCTGCGAAATCACCCCTCGATTTGCTCATTTCAAACTTTTTTTCTCAGAAAATGATAATATGTATGCGTGACTTAGTCTGAAAAATATTGTGACATGTTAAGTGTACCATTTGTTGGCAGTGAAGTGCCCCTCAGACACTGGTAACTTGGTAACCTCTAATTATTTTCACACAAAATAAGACGATCTAGAGAGATTTGTGCTCTGGTGGGCGGGGACAGTTTTAAAGTCACTTATATCTTTTTTGTGGTCTAATGGTCACTAATGTTCAATTTCAGACAATTCAGGTTAGCAACCCTTCCAATCTATTACACTTGTGATTAGCAACCAGTAAGATCTATCATATTTGTTATTAGCAACCAGCATAAAATCTACTTCTTTCAAGCATCCACACCACTGTTGATGTGGCTTATTTATTTAGATTTTATCACTTGACATTTTTTCAGATAGCATCTGAACATTATCTTGTTGATGGAATAAATACACTGAAGGAAGTAGGAAAATAAAGAAAATATAGACAAGATACCCTAAAGGTACTGTCATCATGCGATTTTAAGCCGCACTGATGTATAAGCCGCACACCCCAAAAACTCCATGGAAAAGGGTGATAAAGGCCTAACACAATGTATAAGTCGCAGTCTATTTCCAGATCGGTCGCCATTTAGAATCGCTGTAATTTTAACATAGCGTGCAAAATGAAATACTAAGCGGAAGGGCAGAATCAAAAGGATTTGGAAGCAGTAATATTACCAATGTTTCAGGGACAAAAACCATGTGCTGAAGGATTTGTTACAGCTCTTTGTGGGCTTTTTCTTAAAATTGCAGGAAGATGGAAATGAATTTTTTTATGTCTAGAAATTTAAAAGTGAAAAAAATACCCAAAAAATTCAGTTTAAACTAGGGATGTAAGTGAACGTAAGTGGACCCAATGCCAAATGTTCGAATGTATTTTTGGCATTCGAATGCTCGAAAAAAAATCTATATATTTTGTTTTCATCACAAAATTAAATCATAGTGTTGAAGAAGTAAGAAAGGCGTTGTAAGTAGGTGAGTTCACACCTATTGTTGATTGAACACCCCTAGTCAGACGTCCGTAATTATGCGTCATCTAATGTTGGTGGCATGTGCTCTAAAAAAGTGTCACCTACAGTGGGTAAGACAAAATATATTGGTATATCCGTGTCAGAGTGTCGAGTTAAGAGTCAAACTTGGAGACAGAATGATTGTTTCACAGGAAAAAGCTAAATACACAAACGTGTCAGTTATTGCAGCTAACCCCGATTTTACTTTATTATACTTATTTTGGTTGTTTTATTCTCTCGTAATTTCTCTTACAGTTCATGCCGTATCGCTACAATTCAGTCAAAATGTAAATGATACTTTCCATACCTTGCGCTTGGTCTCATTTCTTTTTTCTTTTCCACCTTCTAAATATAAAGTAAAATCGAATGGGGATTTACCAAATAAGCATACAGGATACTGAGAAATACAATGTGTCAATGAATTGGAAACACTCAGATCTTATCCTGTTAACCACATCGAGAAGCAATCTCCTGGCAGTGATCTCCCCTTCATTCTTGCCTTAGCCGGATTTCAGATTGTTTATTCTCTATTTTGTTTAGATATAATTGGAATTGCATTGATTTAACATGCCTGGATGTAATGAAATCAAAAAAGTAACTTAAAAAAAATAATTTTGTGTGTTTACTTATGACCATTATCAATTACATGCCTGTCGGCAGTGATTATTGTACTAAAAGAAAAGTAACTGCTGCTTGGAATTTGGTCAAAAAGTGAGTGAAAATTGAGTGTGAGTTATTCGAACGTTCGAATGCAAAATGATCCGAACATTCGAATGCTAAAATGAACAAATTTTGCCATCCCTAGTTTAAACTGACCTTAAGAGAGCACCAACTTTCTTTATCTACTGCTTTAAAAATTGTTCCCTAGCAAAGATCTTGTTAATAATTACAGAAACCCTTCAAAACTAATTGGTGCAGAAGCTTGGCTTTCAGCTTACAGCTTCTCTGTTTGTTCTCTATGTTTTGTAAAGGCAACAGGATCCCTAAAAATGGCTTTTTAATCAAAAACAACAATTATCACCAGAATACACTTGTAATTTCAGACATGCATTTTTTGTAACAATTTCTACTTCTCCCTTGCAACACCTAATACACTTTTGGAACATTTCCTTTTCTTTTTTTTTTCTTCACTGGCCATATCAAAAAAGCAAAGAGGAGAGAAATCTTGCAGATTTTGTGAGAATTAGATTTTATCTTTGACAAAACCTTGGTGGGTGGAACAAACTGCTGGATTGTTTCAAATCGACAGGTTTGATAACCATCTAACATGAGGCTTCTGCTGGATGTATTTTTTCCCTGTGCTTATGGAAATGAGTCAAGTACTCCTACAGAAAAAGCACATAGAAAAAAAACAACAGAGCATCGTTTTTTGCAGTAAAAACAAGTAGAAAAAGGGTCAGTCATTTTGTTAAGGCTATGTTTTTCCTGTTCTTTTATTGTACATGTAATTATAAAAGAAACAGGCTGCACTTTTCTTGTATGTGTATCTGAATTAAAAACAGTTTCAAAACGGTATGAAGTCTAAAATGTATGAAAGGTATTACAAAAGCACCACGTCTTTAGTTTATCATGTATCATATGAGTCAATTCATACGGAGTTCTTCAATAACAAGCTCAAATCTTAAAAAAAAATGTCAAATTAACTTCTTTTTCACATCAAAGGGACACATTAACCTTTTGCATCACAAACATAACAAAAGGGGTCAGTCGTTGATTTCTAATTACGATAGCAACTTAATATGTCAACTGACTTTGATCCTTGGTAACGATAACCTGAAACTGTTGAAATATTGTGAAGTTTCCAACAATTAAAACCATGCTTGAAAATACTGTCAAAGTATTAGTTTCTTTGTCCAATATTGATAAAAATCTCCAACGCAATATTAATTCTCTCAACCTTGTAATATCCTGCCAAAGAGGCGTCGTGCCGTTAAAGTTATACCATTGTGAACCAAAGGGGATATATCTGCGCTACTAAATGAGAAAAACTAAGCAGCTAAATGACCTTGTGACTTTCTTACTTGAAGAACAGTAAGTTGATCAAGTGTGCGTAAATAAACCTTGTAATGTCAAAACACGATACCCGACTGTCGCTTAAGAAATACTGAATAATAGCTAAATAATAGTGCTTTATCTTCTATTTTTCTTTCAAATAATGCAAGGAGGTTTCAGTCATAATATCCCATAAAATCTCCGAAGGCAGTCAAATACAAACAAAACAGTCATAAACCACCTCTAATAACATGTTCTTCTATCCCATTTTGTAATAAACCTTCATTTAAAATTATAATGACCTACTTTAGAAAACGAATAATTTGAAAAGATGAATATTAGTTAAAAAAAAGAAATTATAGAAATTACATGAAACAGAGTACAGAGGTTAGAATTTTCAAGTAGATGAAGTTAACTGTAAATTTCTGTTTTATAATGTGATCAGTACACATGTTGATAGCCACAGGAGGGAAAAACTCCCATATTTCTTTTTATTTCTTACAAGAACTTTTACTTTTTTTTTATTTTTACTGCAGAATTTGTCAATTCTTAAAAATATGTTCAAACAAAAAGTCTTCTAAGAATTTTCAATGACTCCATTTCAATCAACTTTCATCAGCATTTAGAGCAAACTTTCTGTTTTAGTCTTGTTAAACACTTTACATATTTTAGGGTACCCCAGAAACACAGGCCACATGAAATTCTACTGTTTGTCCTGGCAAAAGAAGTATAAATGTATTATCATTGAAGCAATTTGTAACATTTGAATGACTAACGTATTACTCAAATTATCATAGCTAACCTGGCTTTAAATCGGCACTTCCCAATGGTAGAGTTACAGAACCTAAAGTTAGCAACAAAACTGCTAGTCAATATCATCTTCCAAGCTTACTCTCTTCTAATAAACGAGTATACTGCAACACTGCTGTAACTCACTGAGCCATTGAGCAAGCAAGTCAATATTCCTGTTAAAGCCACCGAGTGGGTGACAAGGGCCTATCAAACTATCAACTATATTAGATTACTTTGGAAGTAAATTAGATCACAAACTGTGAATCAACTGAAACTAACACAATTTCATTTTCTTCCCCGAAGCTCTTTTTCATATATAGTGATATATAGTGACAGAGCTCAATAAAACGAGAGAGCTTGTGGGTTTAATGCCGTCCAGTCTTTATTGCCTGTGAGGAGTTAAATGTCAGGTGGTGGAGTAAATTGATTAAATCTTTTGTGACCTTATCACACATGGAAAAACATATAAAATCTTTAAGCACATGTATGTATGCATTCTTAGAACAGACTTCTACAAGGCAGTGTTGCCAAATATGGTCTCTTAGATAATTTAACTTCATAATCTGCTAGAATGTATTTCCATTTCTACCTTACTGACTCTTGCATGCTATCTTGCCTAAACAACAAAATGAATCAAGGGACAACAGTGAAATGATGATTCTGCATATAACGAAAACAATAAAGTTCCAATAATAAAATAAATAAAAAAAGTGGTACTGACCCATTTATGCTTAATGGATTATGGCATCCTTGTTAGCTGGACAAGTCCATTTTCAATTAAAAGGGTTTTGGGTATAAATTTTTTCAATTTCATTCTATTTAGGGAAGAAAGTCTTTTATGCAAACAGTGAACCCTGGTCTGCACTGTTTGCAAGTAGACGCTGTGGCTCAGTGGTCTACATCGTCACTCTATATTTTAGGTGACTCGGTGGCCGAGTGGTTTGTGCGTTGAACTACGAAGCTAGCGACCCGGGTTCGATTCCGGGTAGCGACTGATTTATCGACTGATTTCCCAGGACTGGGTGGTAACCTAATTGGATACTGTTTCCAGCAGTATCGGCCTAGACTGGGGATCGGGGAGGTAAAATACACGCACCGTGGGCTCTTCTGGAAATAAGTTGTTCCATCCACACCTGATGGGGACTTTCGTTGACTACTCATGTTAAATAAGAAACCTTTACCTTTACCTTTGCCAATATCTAATTTTGTGAACACTAGGCATTAATGGGTTTATAAAGAATCCTTCTTATTAGCTGACCTTTTTCGTCCTAAATTTTTTAAAACAAATTAATAACAATAAAAAACTTTGGTGGAACTTTATTGTATTTTGGTTTGGCCCTTATGAGCAACAGGTTTAAATCTTTCTTTAACACTAAATTGAGAGGAGAAACTAAAAAGAACATTGAATTATATTCGTTTTGCCTGATCTAGTCACTAAAATAATTATACTATATAATATAGTTGATTCTGTAAATGAAAATTAACGAGTATAATCAAAACAATCAGAGAAACAATTAACCTAGTTAAAAAAAAAAAATACGAAGAAATGTGACACAGCTGATAGGAATTTCTATTGTGCCTTTTGTCTTGTGAGTATTAAATTATGTCTTAAATATTACCTAACCACAACATGAGTGAATTAGATTAGTGTATATTCTGTTAAGACAATTAGATAAAACTGCTTTTTTATCCAACATATTTTTTTTTCTAATTTCTAAGACTTACCACAATGCATTTTGATTGTAATGTTTTAACCAGGCAAAACGTTTATTGATAAAATACTTATACGCTGTATGTGTCTTGATGAAATTGGTGCACAACAGAAAATCATGTTTGTGGCTTCGAAAAAAAAGTTTGTGCAATGTAACTATGGTCCTAGTGCAGTCACAACAACAGACTATAAGGCTACCAAAATAAAGACTTATATTTGAATTGCCAATGCTCGATGATATTGTCAAACCTTTATTCATGGTGACTTACCACAGTAAGGCACTTTGTCATCATGACAATACAGTGATTATGCACTTATATGTATGCATTTAATTTGAAATTTAGTGGTTATATGTGAAAAAGAGTCAATCCCAGTTCTGATCAATGGCATTAATAATGAATGATAAAAATTACTTTTACTAGATTTATTTTAAAGGGACATGCCCTACAATGATTATTTTATACTTATACATAACAATTTTATTCGCCCATTCCATATAGATGAAAAATATTTTTTTTTTTTTTTAGGATTTAGACACTTAGAAAATTTTCATTTGGAATAAAAACAATAAAAATTCTATTTATAGCCATCCTCTAATAGATGCCAACCCCCCTTAATTATGGACAAAAAACGGCCATCTTTCACTAATTTCAGCCCAAAGTTGAAAAATCAACTGCCCCTTTTTAACGCCCATCCCCCGATTTGAGCAAAACTGAGCATACCTTTACAATTCAATTTTACCTATTTCCCTTTTATTTTACTTTTATTTCCCTTATTTTTGCCATAAGAGAGTGGTAAAGATTGTCCATGAGGCTTACTTATTCCCGTGTGCTATAAACTTTCCCAGATACCGGACTCTACATGTACGGTAATAGCGGAAATGAACAGATCTTAGCATTGTGTGCAATAAGTCAACATCCGCTCTTTCTCCGGATTAGATTTCTTCTTGTAATTATGAGGGGCGAGTGGATTTATTAAAATCGGTCTGTCTTGTGAAGATGTGTCTCCAATTAACACCCATTCCTTACTTTCGAACAATCCATGATTCTAATAAAAGCCCGGGCTATAAATGGAATTTTTACGGTATCTATCCACCAAAAAATGATACAACAACAACTCTCTATATAAAGAATAATATTTATGCATTAAGTTTATCTAGTATTGGTTAGTGTTTAATAATACGCATTAACAAAAATTAATTGATCGCGTGCCTGGCCAATTAATTTTTGTTAATGCGTATTATTAAACAATAACCTATTTAATGATCAACATTATTTTTCAACTAAATACAAAGCATCTCTCTGAACCGCATGGTTAGACCGACCTGATTAAGTAAGTTTAATTTAGTTAGTACACATTCACCAAAGTTAGACTTAGCAGAAATTTGAAAAGTACTGCAATGTGATTGGACAAAAAATAATGTTGATCCTTAATTGTACTCAGAATTTTTCACCAAGACATTGATACCATAATAATAATTAATTCAATATTGTTCACATTTACATGATTTTAAAAAAATAAAAAAAATTAGGGTAAGCCTCTTAAAACTTGCATCATTTCATTCCAGTACTGATTTTTTCAAAGCAAATTCTTAAGCCACCCATTTAAACAACAAATCAACACCAACAATAAAATCTTTAAAAAACATTTTGAGAGCTTTCGGAACACCTCGGCGACTTCAATAAGTCACCTCGAAAATAATGTGGTAGGCGCCATATTGGACTATTTTATAATTACAGGTGGTGTCTGAATAATTGAAAACATTTCTTAAAGCCTCTACCTGTTTATACTTAAAATAAACATCTATTTTCATTTTTTTCTAATGCATAAGACAAACACTGCTTGAGTTCTGCCATGTTTGTTTATATTTTTATTAAAGCCAGGGCGAATTACCATTTGGTATATTCATACACTTACATACGAGGTCTTAATACGAAGTTATCGGAAGCCGAGTTGTTACAATTGGTTTTGAGAGTTGAACCAAAGTAGCCAGACTTTAATCATGTCCATCCTACAATATCATTTTTTTGCAAAAGTACATTTTCTGCTAATGCTTTTCATGACATTTCCTTACCCACTGGTATTACATTCATCAATAGAAAACCATCATACAGTAATCATTCACAATTAGGCTTAACCGTAATGTCAATTTTTCACAACTCTCACATAAAAACTGATACACAAATACTAACAGTGAAAATAATGGAATGCCAGTATCAATTAATCACCGTATAAATTTTCATTTCTGTAAATAAAACTAAATGGAAGAAAAGATATACATCCTTTTAGATTACCATAAAAAGTGTTATAAATTGTTGAAATAATTAGTTTTTCTGACAAAATTATAGCCATGAAAAACTTTTTGTTAGGCAATTCCTAAAACTTTGGGGTGCATATACAGACAATAACATACATTCTGCTCTTTATTTTCTCCTTTATATTCAACTTTTTGGGCTAAGTGTTCATATATACTTTTTATACCATGCAGCATAATTATCTACCAGGATTACTGTTATGATAAGACTTATAGTCCTTTGATTCTTCGTTAAAACTTACCATCTTCTTGTCCTTCAACCAGAAGACAACATGCTGTAATGATGCAGCCAATCAAAATCCAGTTTGGACACATCTGACCAATCAAATCTGAGCATGGTTTCATCCTCTTATTTTACCTGAAACCAAAAGAAACAAAACTGAATCACCATCTTATAAACCCAAAAACTTCACACGAAAGTAACACAAAATAATTTAGGTAAAGTAATTGTATAATAAAAAGGGGTTCTGCTGAAACCCCACCTGTATCATCCATTTTCAACATAAATTCCCTTCAATCCCACTAGAAATATCCCACTTCAAACATCCCACTAGAAATATCTCATGTTCTAATATCCCAATACAAATATCCCACCTTCTAACATCTCATAACAGAAAGGGTATCCCACTTTCCATAATCCCATTACAAATATATCCCATTTTTCAAAACCCCACTTGCTATAGCCTAGCACTGATATTCTACTTACCCATTGTTCAAGAAAACTTCAAGTACTTGACTCCTGACATTTCATTTAAATCCACAACTATTTGAAAGATAATTTAAAGGTTAAGTTAGAGGCTGAAATAGACCAAAGATCCATGATCAGAAATAGCAAAAACATAGTAACAAGCCAGAGAGCTTGAACACTTAACCCTGGAAAGAGACGTACATTGTAACTATATCTCAATATTTTCACAAGGAAAGATACCCTACTTTTATGGTTATTCAGTCAATCTGAAACTACTATTTTCCAAACAAGGAAGTTGATTTTCTCGTAAATTTCATTCAACATCTGGTTGTCTACCAAAATAGACATCTGATAGGCTTCTAACCAAACAGATTAATATTATCTGCTGTATTCACCACACACCGATGAGTTCAAACTAATCCCAAACTGAAGACTGACAAAATTCAAGAACTGTTTTTGCTTTAACAGAATCTGAGACAGAAGCCAGGGGCAAAGGCGTTCCATTTAATGTTAAACAGCATGTTAAATCATTTAATATGGAAAATTCACTCAAAACACTCCTCGGTGTCAACTTTTTTTTGCTAATCACCTCCCCCATTCTTTCGCTACTTTTTCTTTCAATATTTTCATCAGCTTACCAACGAAATAAATCATGTGATTAATCAATCAGTCAATGTTATATATTCTACCATCAATTAAAAGTGATTTTCATTCATTCATTATCTAAGAAAAAGTCTTAAAATAATTTGCATACCTTTTTCCAGACATCTAAATCGTGAAATTTCACAATATATCCAAATGAAAATTGTTAAACTATTCGCTATTTATTTCAATTGAAACCTTTCTGCTGTATCAAACTTCTAAGCACAGTTGTTAGCACACAACTTACTCCAATTTAATTCAATGATTGGGTCTCTAATACGATTAGAAAACTTGTTAAAAACTGCTCAGAATTAATCCCCAGTTAATCCTTTGGCACTTATTTCCAATATGCTTAGCGTAATATGTTTTACGCAATTCAAATTAATCACATTCAAAAACAACAACAACCACTTCTATTTAAAAGAACTCACTCATAACGAAAAGGTCACAGGTCACAAGTCAAATTATTTTGAATACATATAAAAAGATTAATTATTTTTTCCCACATTAGCACAAAAACAACTAAAAATAAAACATTTCTGCAGACAGCTATTTGCAAAATTATAGTCCCTCCTGTTGTTTGATTGCTTCCTGCACAATTAACTTCCAATGTCTATTTAGCACTTCAAATACATTAAACTATCTTAACCTAATTTCTGATCAGGAGCTGATCAAAGAGCATACAAGTCTGTACTGATCCAAGTCATACAGAGTCACATTTTAAAGCAAAACAAACACCTGTATGATCATGATCAAGGTAAATTTAGGACAGGACAAGACAAAAATACCAGATACACACACACCAGTCTGTTTAACACTAAAGGTATTTACCTTTATTAAATCTAATGTTATTTTTCTCAAATCAATAAAATGTGGTTTTAAATTCAAATAAATAAAACTGAAAAATAAAGAAGAAAAAAAAGATCTTTCATCTACAGGAATGGCAAAAAATGTAAAAATATTTCTGACTTAATGGATCCCTGTATTTAATCTTATGTTTTCTAGAAAACTGCCTCAGGGTATTAGAAATTCTCTATAATTATAAATGAAGAAAAGTGAGGAGATTTTCAGACTTTTGCCATTGTTTCAGCAAGTAAGTGATCACAGCTTGCAGAACTTCTTAGCAGAAAAAAAACTCTGTCAACAGTCAAACAAAGATCAAACAGCCTGATCTTGGTCTAACTATTAATAAAACAGCAGGCTTATGAAAACCCCTTTCATCCACAAATGGTAGTGTCAAAAATGGAAAATGGACTGATCCATTTGTGAAAAAAAGGTAGAAATTTAAAGAAACTTGTTTTTTTTTTTGTTTTTGTTTTTCATAAACAGTCAACAGTACCGTCCAGAAATTTTTCATTTGAGAAAGAGAGGATTCCAACTAATAAAGTTGTTTCAATTCAACTTAACTTTTATTCCTACTTTTAAAATAACCCTGTTTGGTTAGCCTTACTGGGGCTGGACTAAAAGACAGGAAATTAAATCTCAAGGGAAAAGAGGGTGTATTCTGAACTGCTGAAAGAGTTATGTTTCTTGTTTTGAAGACTTCTTTAAAGCTCTGATGTTCATTGCCAGAAAGTGATGTGTTTTAAGTGTGTAAAAACAGACAGATATAACTGTTAAGAGTAATTGAACTTTGCAGGTGACACGGAAACCAGCTTGCAGCAAACATGAGCACTACCCTTTAAAGTACCTAAGTCCTTGAGAAGTTTTATCTTTAAGTGCCCTTTTAACACACACAACAGATTAACTGATCTTGAGCCAGCCCAGAAAATCAAGTTACCATAAAGAATAATGATTTAACAGTTAGTAAGGCATATAAAAACTAGAAGATTAGGTTCTAAGGTTGGGCTGTTTTCTATGATAAGAGCCATCAACTGACCAAATTACCCCTGCAAAATCCAAGCTTTATTACAAAAGATTTCTGCCGAGTTATTTCTTATAAAATCTTCATGACTCTGAAACAATAAAATCTGTGTTGCAAGCTGAAAGAATTATATACAGGAAGTCCAGGCCAAACAAGAGGGACAAGGCAAACCAAACATTTTTAACCTGGTTGTGAATATGTTAACATAAACTGTGTTCCCGCCATTTTTCTATCAAAATGTGTCAAAACACACCTTATAATTTGTTTAAGTTACAAAACTCAGTCATTTGTATATAAGATTATGTTAACAGACAAATTTAAAATATGCATGGAATGTGGCGGAATGTGATGGGGAGGAAGTTTTATTACTTTTACCTGTGACATTGTAATACTATGATTATTTGGACTGTAACGGGGACACCTAGTGTAAAAAGAGATACATCTTTACGATGATTTATCTGACTTTGTCCAATCATCTCATTTTTCCTCCCATTTTTCTATAAAGCAATTATTTATTGTTACTCTACACAAATGAAAAACTGAAAGTATGTAACTTATCTTTTTGAATACAAGTTCTAATAATCAACTAATTTACCAACAATTGAATTACTTCATTTATTAAAAATTTTACTTTTTGCAAGTAAAGCTATTTACAATCTATCAGTTTTTGCCAAAAAAAATGTGACAAATTAATTATAATGCAGAGAAATATTCAGTGGACCTTAAGGTGCTCCAAAGAATTTTGAGTGTCTAGATAACATGCAGATATTTTACTAATAACTTAAGGGGGGAAAACTTTAATCATAATAGTAAAACACGGTAACTAGAGGGGTAAAAAAGACTTGAAAAAGAAAAAAAAAATTAAACAGACGACAATCAGTGATTTTGGATAATGCTAGTGACATAAATGCATGTTTTTATAATTACAGCATCTAGCATGTGGCATATTTAACACCTGTACACTGTTCATACCACCTGTAAAAGAATTACATTTGCTTAACATATGATCATTAATTACTGACACAGGTGAGACTAGTAAAAAAGTTATAACAACCAATGGTGTCTGGTAATTTTGCTTGTGGTTGTCATGAAAACAAAATATGATAGATTTAACAATTGATAAATTAAGTATGTGTTTATGTTTAACAGGAATTATAAAATTAATAATAATTTTACTTGGAAAAGCTTGGGTAAGATGATATTGAAAAAATGTCCTCTTCCTTATAGGTAAGGGTTACATCATTATTCATTCATTCACATTATATGTATGCAAGACAGACTTGTAAGTTCCTCTCGAACTAATACTAAACTATAATTTCAACAAAACACATATTGGCCCAAATAATTGTAACTATGGTGATACTCAAGGGAAAGTGCAAGGCCTGGAAGAAGAACGCTTTACTTGTAACTTAGATTCTTTCATCTGGCCTTGCACACAATTAGGGTGACCATAAAACTCTCAGTGGATCACAATAAAATTAATGCTGGTTTCAGTTTCAGAGCTTGTACCTGTATAAAAGAGCACTTAACATTTTCCATACTATTTCCTTGTTTTAACATATTGTGATTTTTTTCACTTCCTCAACATATACACCAACTCTGGTCTTGGCATAAAAGGCTTCCTACAGCAGAGTGGGAAGTAAGATTCGAACCAATCAAAGATTATCAAGTTGGTAGGTCACCAAGCATTTCAAAGTTTCTTACTATATACCTGGTTAATGCCTGTCATACTTGTCATACTTGTCAATGTTGTCATGTAGGATATGAAATGAAAACAGTATTTTCCAACCAAAATGCAGTCCCTCTAGAAAATCTCAGAATACTGGGCAAACAACCCAACCCCATGGTTCCCAGCTGTAAAACAATATTGCCAAAACTTTTCTCACCTTTCATTATAATGGAACTTCCTTTAGTCCAACTCGTAATGAAATGCCACAGGAGCAGAGAGCAATAACTATACCAAATGTTTGAGCATAAAAAGTCTAGAACCATGTTTCTCATAATCAAATGCAACATTTTTGTGTGATTCTATTCATAAATGCTAAAAGACCATGTGGCAGATGTGTGTTACTGAATAAAATGAATTCATATGAAAAATATTTTAGCAACAAAGTTTTTCATTATGTCTTCTTAAAAGTAATATAAAAAGAAATTAAATCAATTCTGAACAAACCAAGTTGTCAGAAATATCAAGCACGAGAAAAAATCCATTGTGAGGACAAAACAGGCAACAGTAAATAAATTTTTAACAGTATGACAATTACAGTAAAAATATGTCATTTCAAAATATTGCAAACCAAAATTTTATATCATTTCAATGTAGGAGGAAAATGAAACTTCATTTCAGGTTTGGGGGAACCAGAATAGTACAAGCAAAATTTCAGAATTTGAAGCAAAACTGTACAAGCCATAAATTCTGTCATTTCAGGTCAGAGAGGAAATGAATGGTACATGCCAATCAATGGCAAACAACTGGTACAAGGACACTTCCAGTAAGGAGGCAAACAAACCAGTGCAGCCAAGTCAAATGTTGCTTCAGGTCAGAAGGCAAACAAACCAGTGCAAACCAATGTGATTTCAGGTCAAAAGGCAAACAAATCAGTACAAGCCAAATGTCATATCAGGTCAGGAGGCAAAAAAACCAGCAAAGTGAAATGTCACCTCAGGTCAGAAGGAAAACAAGCAAGACAAGCCAAATATCTCTTCAGGTCAAAAGGCAATCAAAACAGTGCAAGCTAAATGTCAATGTTATCAGATCAGAAGGCAAACAAATGGGTTCAAGTCAAATGTTGCTTCAGGTCAGAAGGCAAACAAACCAGCAAAGTGAAATGTCACCTCAGGTCAGAAGGAAAACAAGCAAGACAAGCCAAATATCTCTTCAGGTCAAAAGGCAAACACAACAGTGCAAGCTAAATGTCAATGTTATCAGATCAGAAGGCAAACAAATGGGTTCAAGTCAAATGTAATATCAGGTCAGGAGGCAAACAAACCAACAAAGTGAAATGTCACTTCAGGTCAAAGGCAAACAAACCAACAAAGTGAAATGTCACTTCAGGTCAAGGGCAAACAAACCAACAAAGTGAAATGTCACTTCAGGTCAAAGGCAAACAAACCAACAAAGTGAAATGTCACTTCAGGTCAAAGGCAAACAGACAAGCAAAGTCAAGTTTCATTACCAATCAGGATGCAAACAAACCAGCAGAATGTAAATGTCATTTCTGATCAGGAGGCAAAAAAAACAAGTTCAAGTAAAATGTCACTAAAGATCAGGAGGCAAACAAACCAGTGCAAGCCAAATGTCACTTCAGCTCAGGAGGTCCAATGTCACTTCTGATCAGGAAGCAAACAAACCAGTAAAAGACAAATTTCAGATCAGGTGGCAAACAAAACAGTTGAAATCGAAGTGTGTCAGATCAGGAGGAAAACAAACCAGAGCAAGCCAAATGATCATTTAGATCAGAAAGCAAATATTAAAACCATTTCAAGTCAAAAGTTGCAACAAGAACTGTCACTGTAAGATGATAATGCCCCCGAAGTGGTGCTTTGACCTTTGAGCTGACAATATTAACAACATATATATTAACAACATATATATTAACAACATATATATTAACAACAACATAAGTCAAAGAGAAATTCCATAGAATTACTTCATTAGGGAAACTATAGAAAGAAGACAACATTAAAGTGCAAACAATGTAGGCGTAAAAGTTTCTGGAATCTTTACAGCCAAATACTCATTATAAAATCATTACACTTATGAATGAACAGAGAAATAACTTATTTAATATGTTATAATTACATGTATAGCCTGAATTGCTTTACTGGAGTTGTACATTAAATAATCCCAAAGCTCCAGGGGCCTAACCACTTTGCCATGAAGTCCTACCTCAAAGAGTGTATTATACAAGTATCCACTAGAAAACTGCTTTGATAGAAATGGGTTATAATGTAGCAGAGACTAGAGGGAGGCATAGGTATTAATGACAGACAGTTTGTTTATTATTTTTCCGAGCTCTACTAACCAGTATAAATATTATGATTGCTATATGGGAGGATTTTCATATAAACCAAATGTAATGAGTGTTTGCACTTTTTTTTCTAACTGTAAAATGTGGCTGAATAATTTATGTCTTGTAAGTATCATATCATATGAGTTTAACATTTTTTCTCCTGCCATTCCCACCCACAGCCCTAAATGTTTTCAAGCTATGTGTATGAATACATTTTTATCTGAACTACTTTTTGAAATAGGAAGTTAACATTTCAATCTACTATCTGGTATTCTAGTGATGTGTCCAAAGTTTTTAATCTAATTTTTAACACCTATGTAAGCTTTTATATGACACACATACACAAAAACAACTATCTTTGAAATAGTTTGTAATATTTCTGAATCATACCTAAAAAATTCTTGAAAGTTTGACAATAATCAAACTCTTTTTGAGTTCAGTACTATACACAGAAGCATGAAAAGGCAAAGACTTATCTTTTGCCCTTGACCTTAATAATAATCACATAAAAACAAATGTGGCTTTGACCTTATGATTTTTAAACTGCTATTTGAATCTAATAAGTTTGTGTCCTTGACCTACTGACATAGATTTAGTGTTACAGTTTGCTTTCAACACAGCAGATTCATTTTCACCTTAGAAAAGAAATTGTGTCACCCTTTAGGAATGCCAAGAGGGAACTTACCTGTGATCCAGATGTACAAACTTTTAAATGTAATTATTTCAGTACAAATCATATCTACAATAATTTAATCTCAAGCTCTTGTCTCTATGAGTTTATTTATTGCAGGTCCAGATGCCTATTATGACTGACACCCCCTGCAGAGATTAGTTATTTTAGGTTGTGGGGGATTGTGCAAGATACAGAAAGGATTCCATTCCAGAGACATCCCTGTTTCCTTTCAGTGCTCAAACTTAAGACAAACAAAACAGGAATATAATCGTATATGTAGAATTATTGTTACACATAAAAAGCTTATTTCAGTTCCTAGTTTTAAGGTAAAAACAAATGACACTTAATTCAGATAGGTGCACTGGAAACCTGGCATTGCATGGTAAGAAATTCATTAATTCACTGTTATGTTATATTACAGAGCCAACATCAAAGAAAATTACAAATTCGATTTTAGAAACTTGAGTTGGAACAAACCTATTGCATATGTCACACTTCTTGGTCTCTAATTTAGTCTTAATAGATGATTTTATTTAAAGTAAACCTTTACTTGTTCAAGGAGAGAAAATAAGATTTTTGTTTCAGATGTATTTAGAATTTTAACACTCCTAATGGTTTTGAAATTTCTGATCATGCTGTATTTGAGCTCTGGTCTTCTTTTAAACTCTACTGCTTCTTTTTCTGTACAGAAAGCTTAATTAAATTTATGCTGCAATTTTCCCAAGAAGGATTTAGCCCTATTTTATCAGGACAAACAACTGAAAAGGAACATTATAAAAAGTCTTTAAATCTGAAAAACTGGGAAAGACCAGCTCAATACAGACAGAGGATTTGGGATGAGAGCTGGACACCCACATGTTGGTTAGTTTAATACTGGTATATTAATTACCATAACTGAACAGTTACAACACAGGAACCAACAAAATTTATTTGAAATACAATCAATTGAATTCAAAAGGCTCTTTAAATCCAGCCTTAACCTAATAAAAAACAGCAATCCTGTAAATTTCTGATTAAAATGACTTGTCAGAAATTGTTCTCTGAAACTAGACAGAAAATAAATGAGAAAAAAAGCTGTCTTCACTGGTTTTCCCATTCTTCCTTCCTCAAAAATTCAGTAGTTCTTTAATCTCTGATGAATTAACCCAGAATGCTTGGGTTGAACAATAGTTTTTAATGTAAAAACACAATCATCAGGTCTTATCAAATCTGTACTTGATTTGTTTAGCACACTTATTTTTTTCCTGTTCTGTCAGAAAGGCTAATCTAATCAGCCAATGGTAGAATAAACCTGTATGCCAATTTGGAATCTTGAAGAAACATTTATAAAATACTGGACTGGCACAACAGACTGGAAAATATTATTATGTTTATCCTGTTTTACAAAGCATTATGTCATGTTAATTTGGTTAGAACAAGCTTGCAATGAAGCCTGGAAAATATTTGCTACTATGTAACATTATATCATGTCCTTGTTAACAAAGCATTATGTCATGTCAAGTAGGTTACCAAGCTGTCATTTTATACAACTGACATTCAGCTTCAATAAATTATTGCCTCAAATCATGTCATGGATTACCATCTCATGTCTTTATACAAACTTTGTATGACCATTGAATATTTACAGCAAGACATCATGTACTGATTCAAAATAATTATGTCATGTTTTTAGTTTTAAAGTCATGACATCAACTTTCAAATATCATGTCAACATAATTATAATCATGTCATGTTTTTATGCAGTAATATGTTATGTCAATTTATACAAAAAAAATGACCTTAGGATCTTCATGTCACATACTTTTTTCAATTATCATGTATTTTCATTTCATTAAAATTGTCATGTTAATCTCTTGTATTATACACCAAGGCAATAATCACATTATATTATTTGATATATAATTATCATGTCATGAAAACTTACAAACATTCTGAAAGTACACCATAAGTTAATGGAAGCTACTGATTATAACTGATTCCCATGGTGCATCAATTACAAAAGTCATCATCCACAATTACCATGTTATATCCCATAAATGATTATCACATGTAATAAATTAATGTTTTATTTGATTGTACCATATTTGTGGATTAGTTCGACATAAACTGCTGCAACTTAAATGAATTGTGGTACATTTTCTGCATTTCATGTATTTTATCATTGTGGCAAAAGGCCATAGTAAGAACACTTGAGTTTGTGTTCAACATCCAATCTCAAGTTCATGTTTCACAAATTAAGTTCTATTTTACAGCAATCACTGTTAAGAATTAGTTCATTTCATTTGTGATACAAAATGTCTTGTTTGAAGGGAGTTCATTCAGAGGCAGGAAGCAGGGATTTCCCCCTGCTATTCTGAGATCTTGCCCCGGGCTACTTTTCTTAAAATCAGGCATATTTTGTAACTAACTGGCAGCAAATCCCCAGCCTACTTTACAATTGTATTCCTTCCAACTCAAAAGCTTAATGAAACCCCTGGTTTGGTAGATACCCTGTTTGACACCCAATTGAAGTACCAATGCACATGGAGATCATGTCCTGTTTGGTATATTAGATATCAGGTTTGAAACCCAGTTGAAGTACCAAGACACATGGTGATCATGTCCTGTTTGGTAGATACTAGGTTTGAAACCCAGCTGGAGTACTAACTTTTAACAAAAACAACAAGATTTATTTTGCATTTAGCAAAATTAGATTATTTTAACCCATAACCTGCTGAAAGCGAAAGTGATTAGCCTTTGCCACCAGTATAGAGCCAGGCCAGCCTGCACATCCGTGCAGTCTGACCAGGCTCTATACTGTCGGTAGCTCCATTTTAGTACTTTAATATTGAAATCCCTTAAACTTTTTTTTTTTTTTTTTGGTTCGGGTCCCTTTTTATCAAATCCCTTAAACTTTGAATGGACTGTTCCAAATTCAAAGCTGGGCAAATCCATTACAAAATTTCAGCATGTTCAGGGTTAAAAGGTAAAGGAGGAACTGAAAGACACTTAGGCCTAAAAAAAAAATAGTTCTGTTTAGGGTTACGGCCTGAAAAAAATATGGGTCGGTAGGTAGGGATTTTTTTTTTTTTTTTTTAATATTTTTTTTTCTGTATAATATTGAAAGATGAACATGTTTTATCAGAAAAATGTGTTAAGCATTCATCGTAAGTATTCATAACTACTATTAAAGTGATTGAAAGTCAGTCTTTTGTTTGTTATTTGTATTCCTGTGAAAGGTCCCACGTTTTACCGAAATCGACCATTTTTACCGGAATCTACCGGAATCGACTTTGCATTACCGGAATCGACCTATATTTCTTACATAAACCTTTTTTTTTCAAGATATACAACATTGTTTATTAATATGTAATTTAATTAACATCTGAAATAAAATATCAACCAAAGAAATTTGAAGTTTCTTCGAGTGGAAAGATGTTGCAAGAGAAAAAAATCGGCGAGTTGCGGAAAATTTGCGCGTACGGATATACGCCAGAATCGGCCTGTATTTCATAAATAATTTGAATTCAAGTCATACAAAGTTATTTTTCATTTTTTTACATCAGATATAAAATATTTACGAAAGGAATTTGAAGTTTCTTCGAGTGGAAAGATGTTGCAATGGGAAAAAAATCGGCGAGTTGCGGAAATTTGCGCATACGGATATACGCCGGAATCGGCCTGTATTTCATAAATAAATTGAATTTAATTCATACAAAAGTTACTTTTCATTACTTTACATCAGAAATAACATATTAACCAAAGGAATTTGAAGTATCTTCGAATGGAAAGATTTGACAAGAGAAAGGAAATCGGCGAGTTGTGGAAAATTTGCGCATAAGAATATACACCGGAATCAACATGCATTTCATATATAACTTGTATTTTAGTAACATATATGGTATTCATCATTTAATACCTCAGCTTGGTGTATGTTGTTTGTAACGGCACTGTTCCGACAAAAAGGTGTGGAATTAACAAATTAAAATACCGATCAGCGGCTGCTAATTGTTCCTTATAATCAACGTGATATGACATCTCTATCTCACAAGACTGTCTTTGAAATACCGACGAATGTTTGTTCCAGGTTGACGCTTAACTGTAGAACACGCCGATATTTTTTTCTCTTTCAACATTTTTCCACTCGAAGAAACTTCAAATACCTTTAATAAATATTTTATTTCAAATTTAAAGTAAAGAAAAATAACTTTGTATGACTTACATTCAATTTATTTATGAAATACAGGCCGCTTCCGGCGTATATCCCTAGGCGCAATTTTTCCGCAACTCGCCAACTTTTTTTTTCTCTTGCAATATCTTTCCACTCGAAGATACTTCAAATTCCTTTAGTAAATATTTTATTTCAGATGTAGAGTAATGAAAAAAAACTTTGTATGACTTAATTTCAATTTATTTATAAAATACAAGCTGATTCCGGCGTATATCCGTACGCGCAAATTTTCCGCAACTCGCCGATTTTCTTTCTCTTGCAACATCTTTCCACTTGAAGATACTTCAAATTCCTTTGTTTAATATTTTATTTCAGATGAAGAGTAATGAAAAATAACTTTGTATGAATTAAATTCAATTTATTTATGAATTACAGGCCGATTCCGGCGTATATCCGTACGCGCAAATTTTCCGCAATTCGCCGATTTTCTTTCACTTGCAACATCTTTCCACTTGAAGACACGAGAATAGTCTGGCGAGGGGAAAATCCCGGGATCCGGGACCCGGGATCGTATTAAACATATAGGGAAACAGTGTTGGTTTTGATATATGTCGTAATTTGTGGCAATAAAAAGTTACATTATTTGATTTTTGTGATAATGAAATAAACAAATGTTTATTCAAAACCTATTTTGCTGAGATATTTTTTTTAATTACCACGTACTTTTGGTATTGCTTTATAAAGTATTTCAATACGATATTAAAATGCTAATATAATAATAAAAAGAATGTCGCAACTTTATCCAATATAAAAAATAAAATCCACCAACGATAAAATTAATTTACTGAAAAAAAAAGATTTTCACGCCTATACAATATATGCTTATCTTTAACAAAAGGCAAGCAATAATCGATAATTTATCGATGACACCTATGGCAGGTGGTGTATTCCGGTATTACTATATGTTTAATACGATCCCGGATCCCGGCTTTTCTAAAGACGATCCCGGGATTTTCCCCTCGCCGAATAGTCTGCCATTTGATCGAGTTACCATTAGCAACGTATTATTCACGAACGAATAATAACATCGGCACCGGAACGTCTATTGAAAAATATCGTTGTCGGATCATCAATCCATCAAAAAAAATCGCGGTCGGGGGTAAAAAAAAACGGTCGGTCGGGTAACCCGAAACAGAAGTATTTTTTTTTTAGGCCTTACAGCTATCACAGGACAGATGGGAACCAGAAAGACACTTACAGCTATCACGGGACAGATGGGAACCAGAAAGACACTTACAGCTATCACGGGACAGATGGGAACCAGAACCTATTAACAAACTTATCACAACCCTAATATCAAGTATAAAACCATTAAATTACTGAAATGAATTTTATTTCTCAGTTCTCCCTTCTATTTTTCAATCCCTACAGCAAGAACCTGCCTGCATTTCCCTATTCTATTTAAGTAACATATCTAAAATAATGACGCATGTTTTTCAAGATTTCAGAATTATAAATATTTTACATGGTTCAAATCCTTACTTCTTCCCCATACACTTGCACTATTCTTTAACTTTTATACTTTTCCTAATTCTTTTAAAAGTTTACATGAGGTGAGATGAACACACTTAATGTCAACTATACATCCTTATTTTGAAATTAATAGAACGAGACACAATTCCCACTTTCATGTCTGTGTATTTCTATAATGAACAAAAATATATTCAAAATTGTATTAAATTTTGGGTTAAAATGAACAAAATATTGTATCCTCGATCTTTTTTTTTTAATGTTTCGTTTCAATAAAGTATGATTATATTACATCCTTTACTATCAAATAAAATTAAACAAAAAACAATATATTATCTACAACATTACGCATCAAATTTATCCTGTAGAGGATGTTTTTACGTAGTTTATCAAATAATAACCACAACATGAATCAAATCTTCTATGTTATTCCATGAATTAATTTGAATACCGTGAACGACTCCCACAAACTAGTTAGTCATATTTTCCAGGACATATGTATAGAATATTTATGTCTGTGGCATAGATTGTTTCTTGGCTTCTCGTATCTTTCTCCCATCAAAGACTTCTATATGAAATCTGCATAGAAATATGAATTTTGTACAAGAAAATAAAACAAGTAATTAAGTTCATCTATTCAGAAGCATTTTCTATTTTTCATTTAGTTCTCAACGTATCACTTGTCTCACAAACTTATAATATGCAAATTCTGGTGTATACAAAATTAAAAATTTATTATACAAGTAATCATTTGACATTCATGTAAAAAAATTTCAGCAAAACAGATGCTACTTCAACATCAATTTATCAATGACTTACCTTAAATACAGAAAACAGTTCATGAACAATCTATGCAAAAAAAAGAACTAACCTGAAGTTTATTACCCTTACTTGAAATGTACATGAATAAATCATGAAAATATATACTTTATGTCAGGGAAAAAAGTCGCTGTCCACTGCTGAGAACTTCATAAAAATATTCCTGGAAAAGTGTTACAGAGCTTTACTACAAGTATCCTTTTTCACATAACTGTTGTATTCCAAATTGATTAAGAGATATCCATTTTCATGTACAGTACCATACATGAATATTATACATGTATATACAAAAAAATCTTTCAAAATATGCTTTTATCAAATATTCTGAACTTCATTTCTAGGAAATATAACATTGAATTAAATGTTCTGAACTTGTGAAGGTCTATAACAATGAGTTTTAGAAATTTATATGAATATTTCATGAAATGGAAGCTGACTTTCATTTCCTAATTTTCTGAAAGAACCAAATGTACACAAGCTATAATAATACAGTTACTAAAGCACCTACATAACATGAAAACATTCAGTTTGACCCAAGTGATATAAACATTACCATGTGTTTCACATTAACTAAAGAAAGGTCTGTCTTACATGCACCTACATTTCATAAGTGTTTTTTTTTTCTCTTTCTTTTTTTTTGTATTAAGCCTTGTTTCTATGTGGGTAAGGATTATGTAAAATACGTCATTTGCTTTCTCCATCAGTCCATGTTACAGGAAGGGCAGCAACTAAAACTGGGGACTGGCAGAAAAGGGGAAGGTGTGCATATGCAGGAAGAGCGTACCTACACACATGGCTGATCTCTGCAGGAGACTGGGAAAAAATTACTCAGTTCTGATTTAAATGGTGGTGCTAAAGAACCGATTCACCTCAAAGTCGGTTATTTAACTAAAACCAGTACAATACATTTTTTTTCAGCTTTTCACATTTAATATTATACCTCTACTGACTGCCAAATGGACTTATCAGTACATGAAAAAATAAGACAACAATAAGACATTTCATCTTCTATAAATGAAAGGTAACCATACATACCAGAAAGTAACTATGTTATTGCATGAACTTTCTGATAAACCAAAGTTTTTATAAAATAGGGAAAATTTAATCACAATATTTTTCACGCCAACATCAGATGAATCAACTGGTCTATAAAGTTAAAATCCACTCAAATGCTCTTCCTGTCTGCATTCCCTTACTCAATTAAGAAAAATGGCGGTTTGCTGTAAATCTTGTACAACAGTATTATATTCTGTCAACTTAAATGCATTTCCATTTGAAAACAGGCCTATAATTAAAAGCAACTTGAATATTTTCTTCATGTGATCACTCTTCTAGTCCTTTTTATTGCCTTGCTGCTGAGTGATTGTTTTCCTTATATAAAAATACCTTCATGAATTTTCTGCTTGGCACTGAATTGTTTGTTTTAAACCCTCTATCAAATTTTCTCTGACAGAAATGCATTTTCATTTTTTTAGGCTCTTCCATTAGGGTATAATTTTTATTCTCCTTAAATGTCTTACACCAAAATCAGGACACAAAACACAGAAGTCTTTCTTGACATTTCCAGTCAAGTTTGTAAGAATTATACAAGAACTATTGTGCAAAAAGATTTTTCTTCTTTCCGCAAAGTCTGTCATTGACAAAATGTATTGAGTGGTCACTGAAATGCACTCCAATATGGTTTCATCGATCATTTTAAATATGAAAACATCACGCGGATTTTAAGTAGAAGAATCAGAAACATCATGTCAAATTTAAATAGACCAATCAAATCGGCAGCTGACAAACATCTCTGCTAACCATGAGCTTTCTATGAATTGCCTCAGCATGCACAATTGAACAAAGGCGACAGATGATTCGCCCTTATACAGATGAGATAGCAGAGTGGTAATCGGCTCAGAAACTGAAATCAATCTCGCGATATAAAGTCCCGATAAATAGTCTGATAGGATTGTCGTAGAAATTCTATCTTACAGTATCGTGTACCATTTTGCTTTTACAAATCATTGTCCTACAGAATGTACAATGATCGATAGCTATCAAATGACACTGAAAATAATGAAGCGTTAAAATTCTAACATCTCCCCAGCCACACTCTTTTAAAAGAGGTGATGAGATGTTCAACCGAAACCAATATATTCATTTTAAACCAGCTAGCTGTGATCCTATAATAGAAGAGATGGAATCAATTTAGAACTGGTAAATTAATTTTTGATCTGAAACAATGAGTAAAAATTCAGAACTGAAACAATGTGTAACAATAAAAATCTAGTTAAGAAAATGTACTGTAACGTTACCTTATGATAAGTAACGTGACATAACAAATAACGTAACTTTGTTTAGCATGATGTCATGCAATACAATGTGATGTTATACTTTAACATTTAAGTTCATTGGCTGTAATAAAGTCACTATTTATAATGGAACCAGTCTGTTATGAGAGATCATCTCTCTGATTATACATACCTGACATCTTCAACATCAAGAGATGTGTATTTCATGAAAGCTTTGTAACAATTAAACAATACCCTGATATACTATGGTTCTTTTAGCACAGTATGGCTCAAACTGTTAATGTTAATCTAAGTTCTCTATACATGCTTGACCTTCCTTACAGTATCTATCACAGCTAAATCAAGAGAAGCATTATATTTTCATGAAAACTTGATTTGAAGAGAACAACAATTCCCTAAGTCTTCATGCATGTCTTGGGAATTAATCATTGTGGTGAACTGATAATTGGCAAATCAAAGCCAGCAAAGCATCTCAGCTCACTGACTTGTACAAATCAATGGAAGTTAATTGGCTGCACTTGTCAGTCAATCAAACAAGATAGCAATCATATACCCACTAGGCATCTTCATGTCTTCATAGTCTCTGTCATTACATCGTTAGCAGTGTACACTATGGCTGCTTCTAATGTAACAATTACGAAAAAGCTTAGAACTCCTTGACAGTTAAACTGACTGTATTGGTTCCGGCTGCCATTATGTATCAACATCCCCTGCCGAGGATAGTGGAAGATACAGAAAGCATGCCATACCAGATACACCCCTGGTTCTTTTCCATGCTCAGTGTATAGGACTGATTTATGGGACCTAGGTTTAATGTCTCATCCTAGAGACAATTAGTAATGTTTGTGAAGGAGCAGGGGATTGAACTTGCGACCCCTAGATTTCCAGGCTGGTTTGAACTCACAAGCTTTAAATTATACCCTTGCATTTAGAGATCATTTTAACACTGTACTAAATTAAATTTTCAACCCTCTAGCCATTTTGTACCTTAATTTGACTGTAATTTTATTGTTCAACTTAAAATGACTGTGTGAAACCATTATAATTTTCCTATGGTACTTTTCTATATTCATACCAAGATGATCACTTTAGAATAATATGGGTATTTAGTCATAGGAAAGGTATTGCTCTTGTTACTTAGGGTCAAGATCTTCTTAATTTCTTGACATTTAGTTCATTCTGCCCTGGGTTTGTTGGGAGTAAGAACTGTCAGTCCTTTGATTACTGATCGTACTGACCAATAATGATTTTCTGTTGCTCTGTGCTGTTTATAAAGGGACTCGATAGGAAATTATTTTAACAATTTTCTTTGCAATATTTTACTTTGACTTATTGAAAGCCAAATAAAGTTACCAGGTCACTTATTGCAAACATTTGTTACATTTCGGCATTTTGTACTGTTTGCAATGCATTTGATATAGGTGATGAATTTCATTAGTTTTGCATTAATGGCTATACGGCACTTAGGGATTTTTCCTTCTTTTTCAGAAGTGTCTAGCATGAGGATGTAACCTCTGACTAATGTGTCTGCAGGGCTATCAAAGGAAGACAAGATGCATCAACAAATAGAATAGAAATCTGAGTAATGACACAGAAAATTGTTCTGGCAGTTCAATAAAAGCAACTAAATAAAACACTCTCTTTCCATGCTTCAGCTGGTGCTACAATAAATGCTATAATTCTCTTTGAATTCTGTTGTTGGCCACTGTTAGTAAAGCAATTATCTTCTAAGCTGTTTTGGGATATTGAAAATGATATAGTCCTCCATTATAGTGAGAAGTTCTTTTAGTCAGGAGTGCAAAGCAGCCATAATAAAGCAATGGATTATGTGCACAAGAACTCATATGGACAGACATTCTGTAAATTCAGTAAATTCTGACATAATGAAATTTTTTGTTGTCGTTTTTTTTTTTCACTTAAAACTACTAAAGGCTTAACAGTTAACGCATTAACTACAATACATATCAAAGCCAAAAGATAAAAAAATCAAAAGTTCATATCCTCAAAGACCTTTCAATTTATCAAAGTCATTTGCTACAAAATTAGTTGTACCGAAATGTAATAAACTGCACATATCAACACTTTCTTATATCAATTTTCTTGTAATACGAAATCAATTTACCCACTGTTTATCCGCATTGGTAATTAAGTCTTGAGGGCCATGAGGACAGATCAGACAATGTCTTTGCTGTTTAAGCAAGTTCTTTCCAATATTTCAGTGGTATTGGGCGCATTGGGACACTGCACGCAAAACACATGTTCATTTCTCATCAAATTTCCTCTAAATCAATTGCAGTCAAACAGAAAAGGTTTCTGCATGCCTCTGCAGCTCTTGTATTACTAGACAGATCCAATAATAGCAAAATTAAAATGTCAAATAAGACATAATACGCGTGCATGAAACAATGACAGTTCTTGAATATGACGTGATCCCGATATTTAATTACTCTTAGTCACTCCCTTTTCCCAGAATTTCATTGAAATTATGCACTTGCTTGTACTGACTTATATCCCTGGCATCAATCTTCTCCTACAACATAGCCCCTTTTTTGCCAATAATCTCAATCAAAGGGAAAGATTTTTATTTTTGGTAAGTTGAGGTCAAAACTTGTCACATATCTCAATGTCATTAATTTGTGACATTATGATTTCTGACAAGTTCTGACCACCACTGATCCAGAATAACCATCTTAGTATTATGCAAGCCCCCTTTGATCTGAACTAAGACTTGAATATTCAGGACATCTGAAGATCTTTTCACACTGCCATACAAAAAAGCAGAATAAATCTTCTGTAATTGCAATGTTGCTTAATTCTAATGACATCTAATTACAATCTCACAACAATTTATATGTTCTTGCACCAACCTGCAATGCTGACACCGAAATATTGTTATTGTATCTGGACACTAGTTTCACTGCTGACATTGAGTAAAATGTGAAGTTACACTGCTGACTTGAATTGCATTTCCTTGCACTAAGCTGCAATGCATACATAGCAAAAAAAAAAACCAAAAGCTTCTTTTATTTGTACATCAGTTACACGGCTGACTACATAAAAAGGAAATATGCACTGTCGACTTAATTAAATAATTATTATGTTTTTCCACAAAACACCAACAGTGCCACAGCAAAACACTGATGGTTCTGCATAAAATTCTCAATGTATCATGTGAGTGCAAGTTGGCATAAACCGGCTAGTGACATTTCTTTCTCCCTGGCATTTCATCTAATTAGTACAACCTGTTTAATATCTTTATTCCCTTGCAGTATAGTTGCTTACATGACTTAAAAGATGTATCGATCAATCATCTGTGATTGTTATCCAGAAGCCCATCTTGTTTCAGAGCCTGCAACATGCATGCATGCTGATCAACAACTATTTGATTTTCACAGCAACTTTATGCTGGAAATTTTAGTGCCAAAAAGCCACAAATGATAAAGGCTAATTCTTGACAATGGATTAATCTTGCACTGAGCCTCTCCCATCAGAATCAATCTCTTGTAACATAAAGTTACATTCTTGTAACTTTTCAAAATAAGAAGAGCTCAAAGAAATTTATTACAAATCAATTTCAAGCATTGATTGTGTGTACAACAATTAATCTGTGCTAGATTCTGAGATTTACAAGAAACAAGCAAGGTGCTACAACAGTTACATTTTTCTTACATAGCATCTTAAAAAAGAAATTTCTTGCTTAACAAAATGTCCAGTCTTACTAGCACAGTTATAGGATGATCAATTACATATTTCATGGCAGAAGCCTTGGTCTAGGGGTTTGGCACCAGACTCCCAATTCGTCACTAGACTACCAGTCTAGAGGACACTGTATACCACAAGAGATGTGATTCTCCAATGACTTTTGGCATTCCATACATTTCAATGAGAGCTGTACTGAATGTCAGAAGCAGTCATGAAGCAGGATTATAAGAAGTTTCAAGAACTTGCTTCCCAATTGACAGATTCACACTGAACCAGAAATTGTACGACTTATTTTGGATTTGTTACAAGTTGGTATTAACCTTTACCCTGATGTTATCTGCCGTTTATTAAATTGCTAACAATGTTTACCATGATTAGCATGCACATTTTTCTTGATCAGTACCCCTACAAAAGATATTGGGTCAGTCCATATTAGAAACTAATGATTAAATGAAGGACAAGTCCATTTCAGATAAGCTTGGGTTACAGAGTAATAAAAACATATTCAGTTGTATATGATTGTATAAGTACAATTATATACAAATCAGATGTATCTTGCCAGCCAAGACAATATTCAACTGGAAATTGTACATAAGATAATCTGAACCGGACTTATTCGAATGGCAAAAAAAAGAACCGGACTTATTCGAATGGCAAAAAAAAGAACCAGACTTATTTGCATGGCAAAAAAAGAACCAGACTTATTTGAATGGCAAAATAAGAACCAGACTTATTTGGATGGCAAAAAAAGAACCAGACTTATTTGAATGGCAAAAAAAGATAACATGCAATATAATATGCTTTTTACTGACAGTTACATGTATACAGTAACTAGCGCTCAAGTTGTTAGTTTTTGTTTGTTGCTTTTGCCTGTTTTTTAATGTACGTGTTGCTACCATTGCTTTCTTCTCTTTTTGTTTGTTGATATAAATACATCATTAAATAATTAAACAACAATATTTTTTGTAATAAATTAAATAGCAGCTGCATAGCTGAGAAGTCATATCTTCAACCACTAAAGACATTATATAACAACTGTTATTTACAATTCTTATTTGAATAAACAAGACATTTAATCATTTGAAAAATCATAACAAATACAAAACCAGTTATGTCTTGATATATTGCAAAGACCTCCTGCATACAAATTTGATTTAAAAAAAAAGGTATCAGTTTTGTAAAAGATTATTTTCTAAAAACATTTCACAACCAGTTTATAGAAGTATTACTGCAACTGTGATGATGATAGTGATGAAGATGATACAGATTGTTTGCTTTGTTTGTGTTGGTTAAAATTACAACATAGGCAAACAGACAAATTTAGCAAATTCAATTACTTGTACAATATTGGCATGATTTAACTTCAGTTGTAACAGTCATATAGTACTTTGACAACTCTGAGTTTATTTCTCCACAGTACTGGTTTCCCATATATAACACAATCTCCCTGGAGGGAGACACTAGCAAGCAGTCAACACTGGTTCTAATCCATTCTCACTGTATAGTGCAAATAAATGGAACATCCGAGTTGGGCCATTATTTTTATATCTTTCGGTTTACTGACCCGCCGACCCTGTATTTTGGAAAATGAAAAAAAAAAAAAAAAAATTTTTTCAGGAAAAAAAAAATTCTGAACGCCGATTTTACGGAAAATGTACCGTATGAACGGCTCATTTTCCTTGGTTTCTTCACAGTAAAGACTGAATATATTATTAAAATATTCATATATATACAGTATTCAGGAATAAATAGAAATAAGAAGACTTTCCGATGTTTTTTTTTTTTTTTTTTTCAAGATTTTTTTTTTTTTTTCCCTCCTCCTACCCTACCTTTTTTTGAAAAAAATCAGTAAACCAAAATATAAAAAAAAATGGCCTTAAATGTCTCATTCAAAATACAATTGGAGGAGTGGGGCAACATTTATTACAGAACAATCTTTATATCACATAACTAACAATGTTTCTCCGGGTGCTAATTGATGAAGTTGTTTACAGGAAAACACTTATGAATCAGGACATGGCAGTAGTATTTCACAACTGCACGCATTTCTGAAACTTAGTAATTGGGCAATATGTTAGCATTTATTCCTGTCTGAAAATACCTATGAAATAATGCGACCTAGTAAGAAAAAACTTTCAATAGGCGAACAATTTTCAAATACAGCCTTTACAAATTACTGATAACAATAAACTAATACTACCCCTGGGACCCTATTTATTTGTTTTATCGATTTCATATCAATAATACATTTATTTACTCTACTTTGAAGAGCTATCGGGCAAATGAACTGAAAAGTAAACATAGAATAGGTCATGTGAAAAGCGTGTATTCATAATGTATTAAATTTGTTTTGAAGGAAGTTTAAGAGTGAACTTCAAATTTTAAAAAGACCTTCCACTTAAAAGTGTCATAAATGAAAGAATGTTGAAACCTTTTCCAAACAAAACACTACTTGTTCATTTGCCAAGTTCACCGGCTTGCTGAGGTCTTTCTTACCTAACAATAACCTATTACACAAATGGAATTTTTTCTATTCTTGCATTTTCAAATTTTCATCAAGAAAAGCTCTATGGGGGTTTAATTAATAGAAAGTAACAACATGTAATCTATGTCAAAAGCAACTGGTATCATTATTTCAAAGTAATGAACTTTTCCTTTTTCAACAATTTTAGTTTCTACTTGAAAACACTTGAGAACAGCTTCCAGAATGAAGGAGTTACAAAGCAGTGTTATCATTTGTTTTGTTTTTTTAATGAACTTGCACGATTTTCCATTTTTGCAGTTTTCATTATAACAATATAGCAATAAACTCCTGCGCTTTAACCCTCCCCATTTTCAAACATGTCTGGAAGAGATCAAAGAAGATAACTTTGTTTAGTTTTCTCTTTTTTCTCTTTTTTTTTTTTTTTTTTTTTGGAGTGGGGGAGGGAAAGAGGGGGTCCAAGAGATGATATCTGAAGTAATTACTTAAAAACTTTTATGTTTGATGGACACTTCGCAGAATCACATCTAAGCTGAATATCTCAGATATAGACATGCTTAAAAAGAATCACAAAATTTACCTTTAACCTTTCACATAAAACAATACAGCACAGTATACTTAAATACCAGGTAGCGTCAGAAAGAATTGCAAAAAATAATTGAGTTCGACTTTACATGAATTCATTTATCATATTCTAAATAATTTTCTGATAAATGGATGTCTAAGATTTGACATAAATTTACAGTTTTTGGATAGAAGTACCTTCTTATTATGCAAAACACAAATATACCTTGCTTTGTTTTATGAGAGCATTACAAAAGCTTTTATTGTAATATAAATTTGCCAAGTCTGACACTAAAATGAAACTTCCATAAATTTTATAACAGAGGATTTTCCTTCTACCATATTATTTTGTAATATAAATTAAATGATACTGTTTTCTTAAAGTTATTGGTGGGTGGGGTTTGAGATATGAAAATTGTTTTGCATTAAGCAAAGTACATTACATAATGTAATAAATACTATAGGGAACTGTGTGTGAAGACCCAGGGCATTTTTTGTCAAAATTGTGAAGGGGCCTAGGCCTGTTCATTTTGTGAAAAAAAGCGCAATATGTCATGAAATTGTGAAAAAATGATGCACAAGTGATGCCATTTCGCGACATATTGAAACCGGAAACGGTGTACGATGAACGCTTGATAATTTCTGACCTGTGTAAATTCTGTTTCGAGTCGGTACTTTTACCCGGTTAACATGCGCAAATACCATTTAACTCGATTAAAACTATTTACGTGTTTGCAATTGGCGAAAATCAAGTTTTACCAAAAGGTAAATCATCGAAGTCCCCGATATCTTGTGAAATCTCTTTTGAAATTGTGAATTTTTTTCTGCCGCTGTGTGAAAAAAATTTTGAATTGTGAAGGGGCTGAACATCGACCCTGTTATAGAAGGAAAAAATGCCCTGAGACCTTTCCCAATACATCACAACCCTGATCTAGATGGATTTTCTAAGAAAATATGAAAATCATCTGATCCAGTTAAATGGGGAAAACTTTTAAACATACAATAAAGCTTTTTTTTTAAGTTACAAAGCAATGCTTGAAATTAAGTTCTAACAACCAGAATGTGTAAGCTGTGACAAATTCTCAGTTTTGACAAAAAATTTGCTTCCAGAGTTACAAGTATGAACATCGAAAGTGGATTTTTCAGGAGTTTATATATGTCTCTTCTTAGCGAAACATCATTTATAACTGACAATTAAGTCCATTTCAAGGCTTAAATCCTTAAAATTTGAGACTTTTATCTTCTGAGAATACCATTTACAGTGATATTAAAAACACTAGCTGTCGATCAACTGGCTTGAATACATAAAGACAAAATATTTACACTGGAAATGCCCCAGTTCCCACCCACCACCAAAAAAAAAAAAAAAAAAAAAATAAGATATAAAAAAAAAATTAAAAATGCTATTGTTTGAAGCTCATGTTCTGTAAAATAAGAATTTGCAAAATCTGCTTTAAAAAAAATTCTAACAATAAATTCCATCACAACAAACATGCATGGGCAAGGACAGATTTTTCTATTGTTTTCAAAATTTAATGTGGCTTAGCAATATTTGAAATAAGATTATCTCTCAAACTATATTGTTTGCTCTCAAAATTTATCATGCAATATAAAACTGATTCCATCTGCTTCATCAAAAGTACTCGATTTTCAGAATTATCATTTTGTTACATTGAATTTAAATTCTGGTTATCTTTATGTAGTGAAATTGAAAAACAAAATTTTAATCAGATTTTTTTCTTCCAATAAATATAAATAAAAATTTTTAAAGCCTACACCCCTCGTAAAATTTATATCTATATTCAATCCCTGATATGTTCTCTCTTTCCTGGCTCTGATGTAGCAAGATACAGTATCATGTTATTTGCTTATAAATTTGTGTAATAAAAATCCTCTCAGGTTCTGCTGTTTTATCAACAAAATCTACAACCAAATCTCAGAAATTAAACATAAACTTGCAACATATACAGTACATTTTGTAAACTATTGTTTGGTTTGTATTTTCAGGGACTGACAATTTCTTTCACAGATTTCGTAGTAAATAGTTCAAGGTAAAATATAATTGAAAAGCATGACACTGTGATAAAACCAATGTTATGGAGAGAATGGAACTTCATATAAAAATGAAGAAATGATGAAAATTAATGTTTATTTTTCACTAAAATGAAGGCAAGCTGCATACATTTACATTACTTGAAACAAATATGTAAAACAGAAATGTAAATATATGTAAAATGAACATACTACAGTGTTAAAGTAAAGAGAGTCTGAGGAGGTAAAAATGATATAAAGTAATCATATTTCAAAATATCATTTTGGAGTAAAGAAGAAATTGTAACAAAACCCAAAATCTTATGTCATGAAAACTATGAAAGTAACACTACTTGTGATGCAATAGCCTAACGACTTTTACCTGCTGGAGGCAACTGACTCTGCCTTTGCGACCAGTGCTGACCAAGATCTGCCTGCATGGATGATCATGGTCTGCACTATTCACAATTCAGTCAGTAAATTTCATTCTAACACTATCTGCAATTCACGGACAATAAACAAAGAAGAAATTGACCATGTTATATCCTACACATTATATCATGCTGAATACAGTGTGACTGCTGACATCACTGTGAAAGTCACTGGTAAATAGTCCACATACTTGCGCCCCACGTTAGAATGGAAATAGATTTTAACGTTTTTGAGATCTACCCTTGAAAACATTACAGTTTCTTGTTCATATGCGTAATTATTTAATAACTCAGGCCTACAGCCTAAGTAATTAAATTAAATTACTATGCATCAGAACTTGACATTGTGATATATTCAATGGTACATCACTCAAAATTTATTTCCTAAATAAGCACCCGTGAAAAAACAATTAAATGATCTGTCCAAACTGAAAGATGGAAAAGCCCATTTTAGATATTTAGCATGGTAAGAGTTGAAACTTGTGTGATAAAGTCTATGAATTCAACAATACTTGTTTTAAAACAAGTGAATGAAAGTATTCTACCCCAAAGAAGTTTAATAGAGAGATCATACGTTAGACATCACCTGTTTGGCTTGATATATTGAAGAGTACTTGGCAAGCAAGAGTTTTTCTGTAAAACTTTAGGCACAGCTGAGATTTTGTGCTGATAAGTCAAATTACAAGAGATTTATCTTCTCATTAATATGTAACGAGAAGTAACGATGGCAGACTTTTCATCTCATTAAATCTACTTTCAGACTGTTTAAGGTATTTTCTTCCATGAAAAATTTGTATGGTGTGGAAATACAGAATTTCCAATATCTGAAATAAAGTACAGAATAGGTTGCTTTAAATGCCCAACGGGGGCCTCACAGACATTTAATAGAGCAATAATTTCCATGTATAAATAAAGTTAAAACATCATTTTATATAATGGTAACCAGCCATTCATGCTAAAACACACATTTGGAACACCTCGGGTGACTTCTATAAGTCACCTCGGAAATAATGTGGTAGGCGCCATATTGGACTATCTTATAATACAGGTAGTGTCTTGTAAATTGAAAACATTTCTTAAAGCCTCTACATGTTTATACTTTAAATTAACATTTATTTTCATTTTTTTCTAATTCATAAGACAAACACTGCTTGAGTTCTGACATGTTTGTTTATATTCTTATTAAAGCCGGGGGTAATTAACATTTGGTGTATTCATACACTTACATACGAGGTCTTTTATACAAAGTTGTCGGAAAAGGCCGAGTTGTTACGATTGGCTAACACATTGTCTTTACACATTTAAGCATACTAGTCTTACAGGCTTTTTAATTGTGCGCAAATTTTTATTTGGATTTTGATAGTGGCATTGTAATCTTTGAATACTTATGATTTATCAGGAGGCTGACATTTTTATTATGTCACTGGGTACATTTATTACGCCCTAGTTAAGAGGACAAACTTTCCATATAGATGTGAACTAGTAAACATGGACTAAGACATAAGTAATTTTACCAGGCAACAATATCTGAGACAACTTCCCTTTTCTTTTGCTCTCTTGTACCTAACAAGTAAATCAGATATTATACTCAAGGTCAGATATACAATGTCAAAATCTCACTTTTCTGAATTTGTAACAAACCCATTTTTTCTCCTCTCATCCCCAAATTTCACAAACACAACAGCACATTAGGGTCTGTAACCATGAATTCCTAATACCAGGGGTTTTTTTTAGGAAAAGGGGAAGACGCTGGATGCTGGTGAAAAGGGGAAAAAACATGCGAAAAAGGCCAGTTAGGGGAAAATGAATAAACCACTTTTTTCATTGCAAACGTCTGCAGTTTTCAATACTCTGACTGTAAACAGATAATCACTCTTGAACAATTTAAAACTACAGGGGCATGTCTCTGTATTTTCTGTCTATAAACAGATTAAAAATCATTTCAAAGACTGTAGTATAACCAAGAGTATCTGGCCTCGTATTTTTGTTGAGCCGAAACAGCGATTGTAAAGTTTGTTATTTCAGTTTCAGGTCGAGTACTGGGACAATTACAGACCGACACGCTTCCGCTGTCGGCGCTGATTGTTCTTTCTGTTTTATCCTGTTCATCCACCTCAGTCTGTTAAAATTATCTGACTCAGAGTTTTGATCCGATGGAGATTTCTCTTTTTTCCCCAAAAAAGATTCAATACGCTTTGTTCTTTTTGCATCAGAAAGTTTTATCTTATATGTTATATTTTCTCAAATTGTTCTGGGATTTTCCCCGGATGAAGAAATAAGAATGGTTCCCGTCATGGTATACATCAGAACCTAAATGAATTTGGTTCCCGTCTTAATGTTATTTTTAGCGAGTGAGGAATGCTGGGACAAAATGGCATAATACTTGCTATATTTAGCTCTGGATCGAACATTAAATCGTACTCGTCCATAAATCCATTGTTTGAAGATAAATTACTATTAAATGAAAGAGAATGTTATATTATTTTACCAAAACCATCAGAAAATGTTAAATTTGATGCAGGGGAAAATGATTTTTTAGGGGAAAATAAATTTTTGGGGGAAAAAAATTGCAAGGGGAAGACACCGACTATCGGCGTCAATTTGTTAGTAAAAAAAACCCTTGAATACAAACTAAGTATATTGCAGACAGACAAAATCTTCACCTCCTGTCAGTTTTAATTGGCTGATAATAACCAATTACCACTGCAATGCAATATAACTACCTACAGAGCCCAATTATTTCCCAATTAAAATGCTGTGTTATCACTTTTAAGTACCAGTTCAAGAAATCCCTACCTGGGCAGGGAACCAGTGTCTCTAATTATCTCCATACACATACAATACATCTGTATTACCTCAGTTAACATATCTACATTTACTTATAGATATCTTAAACAGTAAAGAGGCTTGTTAGTTTGGATTGTAGTTGCTCTTGCAAAGAAGGTATCTTCCCATCTCTTGGAGAATTATTACTGTCTATTGAAGCACTCCTGACATTTCTGAAGGACTTCTGAAGGCAATGTTTAGTTGTATCTATAGCAGCTGTCTCCAGTGTGATTAATGGAGTCAAGAGACATTAATTAGGTAAGAACTGACTGATCTTGTCTATTATTGTACTAAGAATGGTGCAGGCTGTTTCTAAATATAGAGTCCTGTCAATTTAGTCACTGATTCCATCAAATTGTAGTAGACTGTTTCATCTCTTTAGAACAAAGAACAGTTACCTATTATACTATGACAGAATCCATAAAAGATTGGTCACTGATTATTATGCAAATGTAATAGATTGTTTAATGAAGCATGTGTTTCTGATCATGCAGGGAAGGAGCTGCCACTAATATAAAATTCTAAGGAAGATTTGGTCAGTGATCTGACGCAACTAAAAACGGTTATACCATCAAATGTGACAACATGATTAATGATTTCTCATAATTATTATGGCATTGTTTCCAGTTTATGCCATCTTTATGATATAATTTCCAAAGGATGCATTCTGCAATACCATGACAACCAATATCACTATGGTGATATTATGTTATATGCACAAAAATCTTTCAAATATTGTCAAAACTCAAAAGTTTCCGAATATAGGCAGTATTCATATCTATTGAATAAATAGTAATGGTATGACAGAGACAATATATCATATTACTCTATCAGTAATTGATATGTCACTTAATATTCCCATGGTGATTTATGACCCAGGCAGAATACAGGAAATAAAACAGGATATGTTACTGCAAAGATATACAAAAATGTTTCTTCAAAAGTTGTCAGACTATTACCATACTGTGATATTAGACAAACATAACTATGTTCTTTAAGTTGCCATGGTGTCAGACATACAACACTGCTTCATTTTTCTCATGGCAAAATATGACCCATTCAGAGCAGCAAAAAGGGTCAAACTGCCATCTTCTACTGCAATCAAAGGAGCAACAGAAACTGTGTGTTTCTAGAGTGACAAGAGGACCTTCAAGTCTTATGTAACCATGGTGAAATATTTCTAGAGGCCAGAGTTTGTATTACATTGCATACAAGTAAGGGGGAAAAGTGTCAGATTGAATAAAATGACCTTCCAAGTCAATGAAAACAACAACAAAAATACAGAACATAATACACACACAAAAAAACAAGACAACAACAACAACAAAAAGAATCAGACTGAAACTTTCAGCACAGATATTCTTTAGTGAAACAAAAAAAAAAAAAAAACAAAAAAAAAAAAAAGAAAGAAAATGTTTAAGGGATCCTGCTGGGTAACCCTGACACAAATGGATTAATTATGTCATTGAAATATGTTAAAGGGAGCAGAATAACCTTGTGAAGGGAGCAACTGCTAACAGAAAGTTGATAAGAATTTATATCCAACTAAACACGCATATGTCCTGTCTGTCAGCTAGCATTCTATTATAATATATTTTACAGCATTATTAAGTGTCTCCTGAGACAAAATCCCATCTTCAATTTATCATCTTGATAAAATGTAACAAGATAAGTAGATACACACCATGTATCTTATATTTTATTTTAACCTTGGACTATTTGGAATTATTTAATGTCATGTATCTTTATAACTTTTATTCAGCCCTTTTTCATTAGTAAAATTTGTTGGTGCCATCAGACATCACTCTTATCTTTAATGGCTTAAAATGATGCTTCTTCGAGCAAAAGGCAAACAAGAAGCCTCTCATTGCCCCTCTCTCTGCTGAAATATAACATTTCACCGAACTTTGTTATACATATATTCTTGACTGCAGAGTTCCTTATTCCAAACATGAACTGCACACTCTTGTTTACGTCTGTCCAACGTACTAGCCCAGTTGAATGAATTGCAGCAGCACTATGGTATAATCTTTTTGGCACTGTTTGCTTTAAACTTAAGAAACCATACATAGAAAAACGCCATTCTACGAAAAGCCATCAAGTCATTTTTTATATGCCTTTCACAATGAATAAGATCTTCATTTCAAACACAACGCTCAACGATTCCTTACATCTGCCAATACTCTATCTGTCTAATTTACAGAATTTTTTGGAACAAGTTTATGTGATACAAAGCCTTCTTTCTGTAGAATCAAAAAAAAAAAATCTCTAGTTTAGGCTAGTGCACAGGAAATGCCAATGATAAAATTTGAACAAATTGTTTAAGTTTATACTGAAAAAATCAAAAACAAAAACACTTGGCACAAAATTCAAATTTAAAACAAACAAAGGACTGTTTGAACTCTAAAGAATATAATGGGGGCTGGAAAATCTTGGCTGCAATATCAGTTTGGCACTGTGTCTTACACAGAATTGTTTTTCTTTAATTACATAATAGATGATTCAATTTTTTTCTTCTTTGTATATTTAAGAAACTGAAATAATTTATTACAGGGCTGCACAAATTCAGATAAGTTTTCAAGTCTGATTCATATAATGAAATGGAGAACTAGTTTTGGGAATCGAGTCCCAAATTCAACCAACACCATAATAAAGTTTGTGCATTTAAATGTTAAGTTTTGAAAATTTTACGAATAATGAAAGAATATTTACTTACAAATGCTCAATTAAAAGTAGCAATTTTTTAGTCATAGGCCAACCGATGGGATGCGCCAGCTTATCACGTGACCATTTAGGCTGTGATGTATTAAGTTCAACTAAATAAATAATGACTACAATTATAAGGTACGGTAAGATTATTGGAAGAATGCCTATTTACTGACTGAGAATATGCTAAATTACTTGATGGCTTATTCTGTATTTTTCAAAAACAAAAAATTTGAACCCTTAGTTAATTAGTGACTTTACAGATGTACAATGCCAATCACTAAATTCAGTGTAATTATAATATGCGATAACTTGATTGACTTTGTTATAACTTTCTTATAAAGCAGTAAATTTGTATCATTATTTTCTGATTGGTTATTTATTATAAAACCTGCAGCATTTTTTTTACGCTCCCTCAGCAGCTATGTGAATACACTACCGTTACTTCACACCGCTGCTTTAATAAGAGTAGATTTATGATATTGACCTTTACAATGAACTTTTAAACAACCAATGAAAGTGCACCAATATCCCCAAAACTGAAAAATCTTTAAACCAATTTTCATTGGTTGAAACTATCATGTGACAGCAAAAATTATAAATATACAGGTGTTTTCTGGCAATTTTGTAAACACATTTCAACTATGCGTTTATATACATTAATATCTTAATACAGCAATTAAACGTCTAAAAACAACCATACCATGATGATTTTAACCTTTTTTGATAGTTTTACTGATTTATTTACATATACATATTAAAAAAAAACACTTTGAAAAGTGAAATGCGTAAGTAACATGCAGACATGCATTGTTTGTTTTCATTTTGGGTTGTCAAGTGTATGTATTGACGTTTCGTTGTAGGCTAGTCACTGATTGGCTGAAAAGTAACTGCGGATTTCCATGTCTAAAAATAAAAATATCGTTTTGAAAATTGACTTTTAGCAGAGGTAAGAAAGTGAAACATTTGGCCAATGCGCAGGAGAGTACATTTTTTTCTTTCATGACATGCAAATAAGGTCAAACTTGAAACCAACCAAGTATAAAGCGGGTCTTCAAAGATCAAATGACAATCAACAGTGGCTTATCCAAACACAGATATGTCACAGGCTCTTATGTAATTACATTATTGTAATTGCATGCATCATTATAACTGCCATCCTGTAAGCATTTCCAGCTCTGATAAGCACAAAGTACTTAACACAAGTTAGGAATTAAATGCCATTATTCCAGAGATTCCTCTTTGTATTTTTAATCTTATTTGAAATAAATGTGCAAACGTCAGTCTGAAAGAAGTAAGATCTAGGTTTTGTTCCAGGAGTGAAAAAAATGTTTAACCTAGGATTAATAGTAAGGAATGCAGTGAATGTAATAACAGTCACTTAGTACGCTCATAATATGATGCTAATTTTTATTCGCCAGAACACAAGGTAAGTTCATCACGACTTTGAAGTTTTTATTTTAACGTTTTTAAATCAACTTTAAATCTGAAAGAATTAATCAAATACAAGAAGCACCGCAATGCGACGAAAACCAGGTTTTCAACGATTAAGTATTGATCTGACAGGAATTAGGAAGAAATATGGCAGTGAAGTAAAAATGGTGCTGTTATTTTGGTACCAACACAGAAAGTTGGTTTCAATAGTTCAAAATAAAAATAAATCAGATATCTGAGTAGCAATGCCAGGCTGTATTTTCATGTAAGCTACACACATGCCAAGTTGAGTATCAATAGGTCAAAGTGTGCTGAAGTTATTGAGTAGAAGATGAAAATTCTATTGTAAGCAAATGACCTTGACCATGCTCCCAGATATCATAATAGCAATTCCAAGCTGCATCTTAATATAAGCTACCCACACAGCAAGTTTGGTGTCAACAGGTCAACGCAAACTCAAGTTATTATGTGAAAACTGAACTTCTTTTTTAAAGCAACAGTGACCTTGACCTTGTTCACAGACACCTGGGTAGCAATGCCAAGTTGCATCTTGATATCAGCTACCCAAATACTAAATTTGGTGTCAATAGGTCTAAGCAAACTAAAGTTATTGAGCGGAAACTGAATTTATATTTTTAGCAACAGTGACCTTGACCTTGACCACAGACACCAGGGTAGCAATCCCAAGCTGCCTCTTAATATAAGCTACCCATATACAAAGTTTAGCATCAATAGACAAAAGCAAACTAAAGTTATTGAACAGAAACTGAATTTCTACTTTTAGCAACAGTGACCTTGACCTTGATCACAGACACCTGGGTAGCAATGGCAAGCTGCCCCTTGATATAAGCTACCCATACACCAAGTTTGGGGTCAATAGGTCAAAGTAAACTCAAGTAATTGAGTGGAAACTGAATTTCTATTTTTAGCAACAGTGACCTTGACCTTGATCACAGACACCAGGGTAGCAATCCCAAACTGCATCTTGATTTAAGCTATCCATACACTAAGTTTGGGGTCAATAGGTCAAAGCAATCTCAAGTAATTGAGGGGAAACTGAATTTCTATTTTTAGCAACAGTGACCTTGACCTTGATCACAGACACCTGGATAGCAATCCAAAGCTGCCTCTTGACATAAGCTACTCATATACCAAGTTTGGGGTCAATAGGTCAAAGCAAACTCAAGTTATTTAGTGGAAACTGAATTTCTATTTTTAGCTACAGTGACCTTGACCTTGATCACAGACACCTGGGTAGCAATGCCAACCTGCCTCTTGATATAAGCTACTCATATACCAAGTTTGGGGTCAATAGGTCAAAGAAAACTCAAGTTATTGAGCAGAAACTGAATTTCTATTTTTAGCAACAGTGACCTCGACCTTGATCACAAACACCTGGGTAGCAATCCCAAGCTGCCTCTTGATATAAGCTACCCATACACCAAGTTTGGGGTCAATAGGTCAAAGCAAACTCAAGTTATTACGTGAAAACTGAACTGCTATTTTTAGCAACAGTGACCTTGACCTTGATCACAGACACCTGGGTAGCATTCCCAAGCTGCCTCTTGACATAAGCTACTCATATACCAAGTTTGGGGTCAATAGGTCAAAGCAAACTCAAGTTATTGAGCAGAAACTGAATTTCTATTTCTAGCAACAGTGACCTTGACCTTGATCACACACACCTGGATAGCAATCCTTAGCTGCCTCTTGATATAAGCTACTCATATACCAAGTTTGGGGTCAATAGGTCAAAGCAAACTCAAGTTATCGAGCGGAAACTGAATTTCTATTTTTAGCAACAGTGACCTTGACCTTGATCACAGACACCTGGGTAGCAATCCCAAGCTGCCTCTTGATATAAGCTACCCATATACCAAGTTTTGCGTCAATAGGCCAAAGTAAACTCAAGTTATCGAGCGCAAACCAAAAGTTGACGCCCGCCCGCCGACTTCAGCATTACAATAACCAGGTTACGTTGAAAACCTGGTTAATAAAAATTACAATACTGAAAAAAAATTTCTTAATCTTTTAAGGTTTAAAAATAACTAGACTTTTAAGTCGAAGTTGTGTAATATTTTGTATAACAAAACCATTGACAACCAGCGTTATTCTGGATGAAGCCAGAAATATGTGTTAATAAAATACCTCTAGTTACAATACTCGAAACAAGAGCAGACTGTTTATCAATTCAAAATTTATATTTGCAGTACCTTTCATTTTCATTATATACTTAAATCTTATTCAAATAATAGGAAGGCAGATCGTGCACTTTGGAAAGATTGAAATTATACTTTCACCATTATCAACAAATGAACTTACGATGTCACGAAATGAAAGTCTCGGATAATCTCGTTGCGTATTTCTGCAACAATGGTGCTGTCCATTAATCAGGTGTAAAGCCAAATTTTGACTTGAAAAAGTCATTCTGAATGCATTTGCAGGCTAAAGATGTTTCATTTTGGAATATGAAATATAATTTCCTGAGATAGTTAAAATTATTTAATCCATTCCTTTTAACTTTCAATATCCTTAAGAATAGAAAATTTGGCTTTAAAAAAACAACTCTGCCTCAAGAAAGAATTCTGTATGAATTGTTGGGCAGTAAGTCCAGAGTAAGGCTTTATTTTATTACCCCTAATCAAAGTGCTTCCACCTGGACAAACAGTTCTATACAGACATTTCTGTAGGCACAGACAAGAAAAATTATGCAAAACTTTTTAGTCAGTAAGACAGAAAAGGTTTATCAAATATTAATACATCAAGAAACAATATGGCTGCATTACATGATAATGGACACTTTTCCTTGCAACACCTTTAGGACAAGACTGATTTCTTCCTCCTCAACCATGTACCATTTTGTTCCTCCAAGGCTTAGTCTGATCACAAGGCGTATGCAATATTTAATGCATAATTTTCCCAGAAATGCTGCTTATATTGGATCTCTCATACTGTAAATGTCAGGATGTGGGAGCCCTGCTATAACTTCCAAAAGTCTGTATCAATAGCTTAGTTTTATAATTCCCTTCAGATATTGCACGCTTTTCACTATATACTGAAAGAAATTCTTTCTTCATTCTGATACAAATGATCAACAATTGATGTTGTTTAGAATTCTTTGAACTGCAATGCTTTTAACTCTATGTACATGTCTTTGCTAACAGCAACTGAAAAAGTTCTTGTTATTTTCAAGAAAAAGTAGTTCCTGCCTATAAGCATTTCCTGACAAAACACCTGTTGCTTCACTCTGGAAAAAGTAGTTCGCACCAAACCTTCACATCAATTGCAACATGCCTCATCACAGACATACCTAGCATATTTTGAATTTGTATTTAACTAAGAACGAAAGGAACCAATCAGAAAAGTTGTAAAATAATGTCTTAATACTTCCGGAGCGCAAGAAAATGCAATAGCTAGAAGTCTGTAGCCAATTTTCAGCATGTTAATAAAAGAAAATTTTCTCAATTTTCTTGGAGAATCAGATCATGTCAGAATAAACCTTTGTTACTTAGAAAATGATGAAAAAGCAATGAGGGACATTCTTGATAACAGATTATCTCCCTTTCTCAGATAACATCAAAGGTAGACCAAATAGCACATTGGTCATTCCAGTTGGAATCCTCTGACTTTATCCTTGTATCTAATTGTGATGATCTTGACTTTTAGTTTTGAAAATTGTCATTTATATAAATTAAATAAAAAGTTAGGATGATCAAAAACAAAGAAAATGGTGTTAACAAAACATGTTGCTAAACTTAATGTATAATCCGACTACCACTGTTGCAAATAATTAGGCTTAATGATAACCATACCAAAAGAGAAAATAGGGATAAAAGCAAAGGAAACAAAATGGAAGGACCAATGTAATATCAGAGAGTATTCAGGGTAGATAATCCACTAATGTCCCCCATTTAACAACATAAAGAATGTAAGGATTTAGAAAAATCCCTATTTTTAAGCCACATAAGTTACTTTTTTACCGACCCTCATAATGCTTAAAGTGGACTTATTTTACCCAAATGAAACTTGTTCATGTCTTATGATGCTAAATATGTAGATTTTATACATCCCAAAGGAGCTTTTCATTCATTTGTATCTCTCATGTCTAAAGAGTTCTTGTGATCTGTTTCAGTAGAAGCATTCATGACTTACGATCCTATAATCTGTGTCATTAGATTGCTTGATTGTGTTGTGTAAGGAGAATACTCTTCCCTGATGAGAGCATAATTAGTCAAACTGCCTGTTACAAATGAAGAAAGCAGCTGACATATACATTTAATCAAGAGATATTTGTGTTATAACTACTAGCTTCTTTGACAAGGGAAAAACTGTAGTGTCAATCAAGAAAAGCTGCAGATATATTGAAAATATGGTTCTTGGTTACAGAAATGACTTATTATTACAGACTTCATGGCAAGCAGAAACTTTTCATTAAATTTCCTTCCTAGATGACTCCAAATGTGACAATTGTTATTTTCTAAACTTTCATTTCATGTCACTTTCATCCACCAAGTTTATAAACAAGAACAAAAATTTACCCCCTGTTCAATTTCAAGCGATCTGAAAGACCGAAACGGTAAACAGGATTTGTTTCTTTCATTTTTAAGACACTATCTGTCATGGAACAAGTCTTTTAAGAACCTCAAAAACCACGTTTTCCCCTGTTTTCCAATGCAAGGGTAATCTATCTCTTAACACTAGTGGTGTAAGAAAATAGCAAATAATAAAAAAAAAAAAATTAAAAAAACCAAGACGATCCTTTAACGCTATCGGTATCTTTGTTCCACCAAAAATAGCTTCAATAAATTTGATTCCCCCAGCTATTTTCAGCTTTCTCAACACCGAATTCCCTTACTCTTATACGCCTTCGAGACATCTGATAAGATTTATTTCGTAAAACTTGCCAGTCCTGTTCACGATAAACAGCTTCTCAAAAAAGCAGATTTTATTTAATAGAGCTTTCACGCATCAAAATCCATTTTAGATACATTACTTTCATACACTGCATCACTGCAGGCGTTACATAAAAATTTGAGCATTCTTTACAGCAATAAACATTTTTCAGCCAGCTGCATTTATTTTATAGTATAAAAAAAAAAAGAAAAAAATCTGGTATTTTCTGTTGCACAGAAGACTGTCCAAAAGAATAGTGACTCAAAACCTGCAAAGAAAAAAATTCATAAAAATATGCACATCCTACCTTCGTCTGCAAAATCAACAACTGTCCAGGACAAATAGCTTTTGTTTCAGAAAATGAACATTATTATATCATCCAACAGAAGTACTCAGAAAATGAGTAAACTGCATGCTTTCAGCTTATTCAGACAAGAAGTTTTAGGTCTTAAAGTAACAGTATGCTTTGTGGCTGTAGGTCTGAAAATTATGGGACTATCTATTTGAGCTTATTTACCGTCGGTACCGGTTGCCCATATGACTGACGCCCCCTGAAGAGATTAGTTATTTTATGTTATGAGTGTAGTGCAAGATACAGAAAGCATCCCATTCCAGAGACACCCCTGTTTCTTTTACATGCTCAGTGTATAGCACTGATACATGGGACCTCGGTTTAAAGTCTCATCCGAAAGACTATTAGTAATGTTAGTGGACCCCTGGTATACCAGTCCAGCGCGTTACCACTGGACCACATCCGCTCCTGATATGGGACTGTTGGTACCTTTTGTATCTATATCCACAATTAACTGCTTTGCTGTAACTTTTTACTTCCTGTCTGTTGTTTTGCAGAATTAATGCTAAGCGCTTTTCTCAATCTAGCACCGACAGTCCAGCAAGGTCAAGTGCATAATCGTGACACAAAATTATTACAAATATCTTTACGTGCAGGTCAACTAAAACGTCAACGTATCACGTCAATGAATAAAATACCTGGAGAAAAAAACTGTTCAGAAAAAACATCTTAATGTGATTCTTTGATGTGACTCTTTGAAGAAACTATGGACTTAATCAATTTTTTTAAGAATCGCAGTAACTGTTGTCTTACCTGTTCCAGCAAACATTTTAGGGCCCTACTAAAATTTAGTCACATTTCAACTGTATCTCTGTTCCTATCTATTCTATCTGTACTTCTAGATATCATGTGACCCAAATGAACACTTTACAAAAAGTCAGGCCTCAACAGGTCCAGTTTTTTCAGATCCTAATTGCACTTTTTAACATATCAACTTTACCTTGACTGATTTTAAACTACTTCAAGAACTTTTTTTGAAATTAACATCAATTTTTACAATTACTCAAATTAAGCATTTAAACCAAACGATTATTTCTTTAATAAAGTACCCCAAGTCCTCAAATTAAATATGCAACCTTGATATAATTGGTGTAATTGACAATTCTGCTGTAAGATCGTGAGAGAATCATAATACCAACTTACCCTTCTTATATATAATTTTATTACAATTTGTCAAAAGTTTTCTATATGTCTGCTAGGCTATGTGGTTACTTTTATGAAAAAAAAACCTTCATTATATGCCTAACAGCTGTCAAAGAAGGGTCCTCTTGTGACTAAAATGTCAACCAAGTAAAATCAAAACTTGACCTTGATTTTGATTAGACAAGGGTCAAGGACAAGGACATTCTAGATATGGTCTAAGATTACTGTATTACAATTTGTTTTGCTTTCTAAACTGGTGTAACAGTGTTGCTCTATAACTGAAATTTATTCTAATCATGATGTCTGAGACACTAGCTGATCCAGGGGGGGATGGGGGTGCACCTGGGCCGAACATTTTGCATCCCCCCCACTAACCTGAAATCCTGGATCCGCCCCTGGTCTGAGACAGATAGGGTGTCACTGCACTTAAGTTACTACTGACAAAAATGAATGGGAACTGTTGCAATAGTATCTAAAGCGTCAACTCTGGAATCAAGCTTCAATGAATGCTATCAATTACAATCTAAAAGTTCAAAGTAATTCACATTTGTGTTGCCTTTTCCGGGCAAAAAAGTACACAAGTGTTGTTGTGGTAGAAAGTCAGGTGACCGCATCATGTACAAGTGCTCAAGGTTGGGATGAAACCAAGATATTATTTTAACTGTTCTGACTTTAACTGAAACCAGGCTTATGTTGGTTTGCAGATTGGTTTGAAATCAAAATTTGAATAGACCTGGGTTTTTCTGGACAGCAAATTGGTTTGATCACTGATAATTACTGAACGAGAATTTGATTTTTACTATCCAAAAAGTATTTCTTGCAATTCTGCACAATTCTGTAGTGTCTGAAACCTAAGGTTGAAACACCAAATTTTAATCGACCTGGAGCTTTTAAGCAGTGTTTAAGAGGATGGCTCAAAACTAGGCAATGATTTTAAACTAAAGCAAATTACTAATTAACAGACTACTTTTACACTGTTTCAAGCATTTATACTAAAGACTGGATCAGAAAAAAAAATCACGAAAATCTGAAGAAAAAAATCCTCTTTATTATTATCTTGTATCTTTGCAATTTCATTTCTGTAAACTGTCGATATAAAAGACAAGTTAAGCATACATAGTCCCCATTCCAGATAATCTGCAAGTCTAAACAGCCTACTAGAATTTCTATCAGCAATTCAAATGGTCATATGATGTCAAATTGTGTAGATGATTGTTACCCCCATCTTAATTTTCCAGTCATGACACACCTTCATGTCACAATGCTATTACCATTTTTTTATCAAAACAATGCATGAGTCATCACTGTAACAGATAAACATCTTTATATAAAATATGATACATTGTATTAATTACCACAATGCAATCAATTAGGGTGTTCTAACGAGATGAGTTTATTTATCCGTGACACACTGAAACATTAATTCAAGGTCTCAGAAGTGTCTCATAAAAATTAATGCTGAGTTTTGGTACCATCTTGGACCTCCAGTTTACCAGTCTTGTATATTAACCACTTTACTAAGCTCCTGTTCCTGTTAAGGAGTAAATTAATTACAGGAACCGTAGATGGATTTATTTCAAGACTTGGAGGTCATTATTATCCCTCTTTGACTACAAATGTGTATGATGGTTCCTTTCCACTCAGCAGTGCTTACTTTTGCATGATAAAATGAATGTAGAAAGTGAAAAGTAGCTATGTAATAATCTACCAGTATTCATAGTCACTACTGCATATATTTGTGTCATCATCTTTTAATATATCTACGTAACTCTCTAGGTCTAGACTCGCAACCCATATTTGAATACACCAGGTTTTATTATTAATCTCCCTGCCCCCCAGTCAAAACCTCCACCCTCTATGCTCTAGCCATTTATGTTGTTATATATAACAGCAATGAATAAAACATCAAATTTAATTATTTGAATTGACAATAGACTGGATCCTTTTTTTCCATAGCATTGCAGTTTTCATTTTATCCAACTTTCCTTCCAAGCAAAAAAGTATACTTACACCATAATTTCATTATATCTTGACTAGTTTTATTACATTCTGAATTTTATTTCTGAGTGTAACATTTACTGGACATAATATTCTTGTCAGCGAAGGATGTCACCATTTGGTAGAAGGACCATTACGTCGTGACTGTCCATGAATTAACAAACTGCACATTTCAACTTCTTGTCCTTAACTTTTTTCACCATCCACGCATGAAAGAAAGTCGGCAAAACTTGTCTGAAATATGTCTGAATAAATCCTTTGTTTGTGCTATTTTCTCCTTTTTATTGTTTATAGAAATAGAAAGAATGTGTGGCATTTTCTCTTGTTGGTCTAAAATGGCTGAAATAAGACCAGCTGAGACAATATCTCTAGTTACTCTCAAACCACTAACAGTAAAACCAAATCGTAAGTGTTAAGTTCATTTTCTTCGATAAATTTATATCTTGGAAAAGTACTTGCGTGCTGGCTTTCATTTAACATTTATATGAGTCTGATCAGCAAAGAGATATGCTTTCTATGGCTTGAATATTTTATGATGTACTTGTACGCACTTGGCTCATTCACATATCAGAACCTCAGCCAACTGGTCCCTATAGACGTGGCCTGCTTCCAAACTGATGCATGAGCCTTTGAAACGACAATGTACATAGCAATATGCTTATACAAGTTAAAGCTTAGCTTTAATTATTCAGTTTCAATTAAAATGCAAGAATGAACAAAGAAGTGGCATAGAGTACGTAAAAATGTGTAGTTAAGAGTTGGATATAAAACAATAAAAAATTGACATCAAAATATATGTATAAAAGACAGATTTACATGAAGAAAATTCAAAGTGCGTTTTTTTCCCATAACCTATTAACTTGTCTCTTTTATGTTTTCAGGTATGAGGAAATTGCATATTGCACATTGCACAGAGAGAACTGAGTTTGTTCTGATTAATTGATTAATCATGCAAAATGTAATCGACAAAAATCATCAAATGCATGACATAAAATACGGAATCGTGGATACTAATTAAATTTTGTCTTTGATATCTGAGCTGGATTATATTCAAATGCATGTCTGTTACTGTAAAACTTTAAAAAAAATCTAACAACCAGAAACCAGGTAATGAAGCTATAGAGGAGGACTATTAATTGATATACGTGGACATGCACTGTTAAACAATCTCAATGACTTACATATACCATTAATATATTATTCAACCTCTTAAGAACTTATTTCTGAATTCAATCTAATATTTTAGTCATCTTATAAATAAGGATTTTTTCCTGTTTTCCAGAAAATTTCCAGATCACTTAGATGTTTGCTTTGAGTCAAAGATGTATCATCATCTTTTCGCTGTAAAAATTCACCAGAATCCAAGCTGAGCAGTAAAAGCGAAAAAGTTCTATCTGCGTCCATAGGAAATCGACTGTTTTCACTTTTACTCCTGTATGGAGTCACTTAAAGAGGCATACCATAAAGCCTGGAATATTCCTTTTTCTTTACAATCATTTAAATGTGAATGATATTTAATTAATTATTACCCAATGTCAAGGTGTCGGTCAAATGCTATTATAACAGGTAAATTTAATGCATTTATAGTACTCGTTATATAGAGAGTTGTTCTTATACCATTTAACGGTGGATATAGCCATTCATTCGAAATGAACATTTTTTAAGCATCTAAATGCTTACAGGAAAAGTTTTGAACATGTGTTCCTTAAAGAGTCAATTATTTTGCATTTTATAAAAAATTAGTCATTTAAATAGATATGTAGTATGCCATTGGTAAGTTGCAGGGTATATCCCTTTAATATTCGAATTTTCAAATTGCAAATTTTATAATTATAGTAGAGATGGAAAAATTTGTTCATGCATTCAAATGTTTGGATCTTTTTGCATTCGAAGGGTCAAATAACTCGTACATAACAAACTTTCCACTGAACTTTTACACATAGTATACATCAATAAGATCTGAGTATTTCCAATGCATGGGACTAGTGTATTTTTCGGTATCCGCTATCATACTGAGTAATTCCCATTCAGATTTAAATTCATACTTAGAATTTCGAAAAGAAAAAGAAATTAAGACCAAGCGTAAAATATTGCTAGTTTTATCTATTTGTCACATTATATTGCATTATTTACGAATAGGATGATGTCTATGACTGACAGGCTAATGTATTTGGTTTCTTCTTGTGATACTATAATTTTGTCCCCAAGTTTGGCCCTTTTAAAGGGATACACAGGCAAATGAATGACCAAAAAATCAAAACTTATATCATTTGCTAAAATTACGTTCCATATGAAGAACTTTAAATTACCAGTATGTTAGTAGTGAAATATGGGCTAGAACGTAAATATTTGAATGTTCTTTAACAGTAAATAAAACGTGAACAAAATCACAGAGTTATGTTTAAATAGGTCACGTAACAAAAACAACCAATCGTTCTTTCTCGTGGGTTGCTTTTTGCGGTAGATCACACGACAGTTACTTCAACTGTCTAATCATTCACTGCAAAATTTAGCGCGAAATCTAAATTTTCTATCTAGACCCACGTGGGTCAAGTTAGGAAACCAGCCCGTTTTTTTTTTCATTTAAAAAGAGGAAATCTTTGTTACTGGTACTGATCATTATATTTATTTCGATCACATTTATATTATATTGCTAGAAGAAGTGAGAAAGAAAGCATAAAACTTTTGCCTGTATATCCCTTTAAAACAGGACCTCTTTGACATGGACATATCAGTATCTTAAGTCTTACCCGTTGTAGATGACACTCGCTAAAAACACAGCCCAACAACAAGAAACAGTGCACGTTTAGGGTCTACTGGTCACAGGTGTGAAAATGATAGTTAAAGCAACCACGCTTTGATGCTGACAATGCCTTTCTCATTTCTGCAACACTTTATGATTTCATTTCTTATTTAAACACAATTATAAATAAAAAAAATTCAACATTGTTACTGATATTTTTTCCGAAAATTCGATTGCTCGAAATACATTCGAATTTTCGGCATTGGGTCCGACAATTCGAACATTTGAACATTCACTTACATCCATAAATTATAGCTTACAATTTACAATTATTTAGGTTTCTTCTTCTTTTACTTACGGAAAATGTTAAATAAAAGCTCTTTCAAACAAATGAACTTTCTGCATAAGACAATATCCTCTTAAATAAACTACAATATTATCTCTTTCCTTTGCCTGTTTTTGCATGAATTCTGCCAACATCATTCTGTCGCCAAACCACAAGACATAGAGAAAATGTCAATCATTTGTAATTAACTAGAGGTAACTCATAGAAACCACAAATTCTTTATCTACTGTTCATACTGAGATGGATTTTTTTTCCTTAGAACAATTATTGAATTACTTTGATTCCAGAAGTCATTCTGTCAGATTAACTTTATTCAGTTTATTTTGCCATCTCTTTATTAAACAAAAGTAACCATATTATAGGTTTCACATAAGGTGACATATGGTATTTTATTGCTTAATATTACAATTTTCATTACAAATAAATGTGACATTTTTCTGTAATTATATTTTTTTATTACATATCATATATTCCTTGAATTAAGTTACAATCAACTACTTAAAAGTTATGGGTTATTATTTTCTTCTAGAATATTCTAAGCTTGTATTACAGACAAGACAAGACTCTGGTATTCTAGGAAATAAAGTCTTCAGACCTTTATTATTTTCTTAGCAGTCAAAGAAGAAACAAAAATATATATATTCAGCATTGTTGGGTATTGCACTGGGAAACTCATAATTTGAGGAGTGAATGTGAAAAAGAACTTCTAATGCTATGAAATAAAGAAGCAGCACTTCTTCAAATTTACCACTCTGTATGCTGCATTTGTTAGGTAAGTGGTATTACCGCTCGGTATGCTGGATTTGTTAGGTAAGCGGTACATTTACCGCTCGGTATGCTGGATTTGTTAGGTAAGTGGTACATTTACCGCTCGGTATGCTGCATTTGTTAGGTAAGTGGTACATTTACCACTCGGTATGCTGGATTTGTTAGGTAACTGGTACATTTACTGCTTGGAATGCTGGATTTGTTAGGCAAGTGGTACATTGGTATGCTGGATTTGTTAGGGAAGTGGTACATTTACCACTCAGTGTGCTTGATTTGTTAGGTAATTGGTACATTTACCGCTCAGTATGCTGGATTTGTTAGGTAAGTGGTACATTTACCACTTGGCATGCAGGATTTGTTAGGTAAGTAGTACATTTACTGCTCAGTATGTTGGATTTGTTAGGTAAGTGATACATTTACCACTTAGTATGCTGGATTTGTTCTAAATGGTACATTTACCACTCAGTATGCTGGATTTGTTGGGTAAGTGTTACATTTACCGCTCAGTATGCTGGATTTGTTAGGTAAGTGGTACATTTACCACTACAAGTACTTTCATTTTTGTATTATGCATGCTGATCACACAGCATTTCATAAGTAACACTAGCTATTTTATTAGAAACAGAAGTCACCAATCATGAGCATATCAAGATGGTCCCATCATTAATTTTCTAGCATGGAATTCCAACAAAACTGCCAGTAAAAAAGACAATGAGAAGGACTTCATATTTCCAGTATTTCAGTATTTATCTAAATTGTTTTTCTGTAAATTCTTCCCTACAGTTTAGGACCAATAAATGGTAGGCAAGAACTAGGTTAAACAACTCATATTACAAAAGTTAATTCAGAAAAAAAGCTGACCTAAATGTCAGACAATTTCAATATCTGACATCTTTCCTTTCTTTTAAAAAAAAGATTGGTTTTATCATGCTGAACTTAGGTTTCTTTGAGTTTATCTTGTCATTTTTAAATACTTCTTCAGTTGTAAGAAAATGCTGCATCTTGAGAAAGGCTAAAAACCTGTTAATGTATCATACTGCTAAATCAAGTTCAAAGATTAAAATATACTCTGTTCATAACAATTCATTTCCCCAAAGTTCAGAACCATAATCTTTTTTACCCCAATAAATATCTATGTCATCATGGTACAAAGGTTTGCAGCAATTAAAATTTTTGTCATCATGTCGCCACCAGTAAATGGATGATGGGTTAGATGTTTTATTTTTACAAGGGCTTTGTTTTTTAAGTGCTTTTATGCATTCTCTAAGTTCAATTCTCAAGTACTTGCTTGAACCCAGAAAGTAGTCCTTGATCAGGATTAATACATGTTGCATGAACTTAATCTCTAGTCAATGTAAACTAAATAGGTTTAAACTATTTATGTCTAGAAATATCAATTAAAGGCACACAAACTCCAAAGTATCATCCAATATAGTCAATATCTTACCAGCTTAATAGTTCACCTAAAAGTTAAACCCTGTGACAGATGCTGCTTTTTTGTCATGAGAAAAAACAAGCTGCTGGCAATTCAACACATCAACAAATTATCAGGAAGAAGGAAGCAATCATTAGAGTCATTGCATACTAGTCTAACACTTTTACTTCTCAAAATCTGTAATGTAGGAAAATGTTTTAATATAAATCTTATCTTCACTAGTGCAGTGAAAGAAATCTTCCTTTGGCAAAACTACAATGTGAGAGTTTCTATGCATCTGATTTAATCATTTATAAATCTTAATTCTTCAAAAACCACACCTAAGCAAGGCATACACCTGTGACCTACCCGCGTCTGTCTTGGGGATGCGTAAAATTGCTCTACCAACATTCTATCAGGAACATTATCGTCTCTCTTTGGAACAAACTTACAAGAAAACTTCCGACATTAGGTTGATAAAAATCAAACAAACTTCTACACAGAAGCCTCAGGTGTATTAAACATTGATTAAACAGATGAAAGCTGATGATTTGTGACTTATAGAAAACTCTGCTGATAAGCCGAAAGGCTTTTTTGATTGAAATAACATTTGAAAAGAAGTATATCTTTGTTCGTCTCAATCAAAACGTCTTCATTTTCTATACTAAGGAAAACTAATTTTCTTACTCGCTCATTTGCCTGACGGGTAATCAAAAAGAAAGCTGCAAAACAAATGTTGCATGTTTCAAAACTACACCCTTAGGGTCCAACAAAGCCATGCAGTGCAACATGTTTCAAAGCTGTGAATTTACATACAGTCACAACGAAAAACTAAAGCTTTTTATGGTGTGGCTGATGGGTGACTTTTCAAAGCAAAAAGAAAATCTAACCTTAATTTAAACTATAACATGTTTCATTAGTACGAAATATTGAAGACTATAAGAAAAAATTGCACTTGACCCCTAGGCACATATGATTTCAAAAGATGTTAACAGCTAGAACAAACATTATCGCTGTTTTTTGCTGCTTGTCACTATTCGCATGACTTAACTGTAGCTTAAGTCAGATTGGTTTGCATCAAATCTGTATTATTCTAGGTTGACAATCTGACTATGACTACATGAAGAAAGTTATTTTAAATCATTGACAAAATTTCTCTGTTTTATTGATAATTTCATCATCTATACAGTTATAGCTTGTTTTCAGGGACTACAGACACAGCAACTAAAGCAGAGATGCTACCATATATGGCACTTAAATACACTTTTCTAGATTAAGGTAATATAAAATGGAGGGGGGTTGGGGAGGGGGGTTGGGGAGGGGGGAGGGGGTTCTTGATGAAGTGTGGCATTAAATTTTGACAAAATGCATGCATGGCCCCCAGGGATGATTAAATTGAGGTACATGGTATATCAAGTACTGATTTCAAACCCAAATACAGTGGTAGCTACGAGGGTGCATCAATAAATTCGTAAACTAATTCAATAGCGGGGAAATGATTTAATTCAAGTACCTAAAATGATTACTCCTTCTCAAAGTAATGTCCCATGCACGATTTGCACTTGTCCCATCTCTTGACCCATGACTCGAACACATGTTGTAGCCCGTCACGTGATGGCACACCTCAGTTCCTCTCTTGACTCAAATTTTGTACCATGAAGACTGTTTTTTAAAGTTGGAAACAGCCAGAAGTCACAAATTGCTAGGTCCGGGCTGTAGGGTGGGTTCGGTAACAGTTTGACGTCCAGTTTTTCTAGTGTATCCATGACAACGTGGCTTGAATGGCTCAGCACGTTGTCGTGATGGTATATGAATCCGGACTAAGTAGATGTGGGCACTTTCTCCTTATTGCCGCCATGAGTTCCGTTCTAAGTAATGTTGCATAATAGTTCCCAGTGACTGTCGTTTTCGGAGGAACAAAGTAGTTTTGCACTGCACCATATGTATAACAGAATATAATGGCCATAACCTTCCCGGCTGACTTGGAAATTATTGCTTAGGTGAAGGCGAGGAAGGATGCTTCCAGACAGAACTCTGACGTTTGCTTTCCGGTTCAAAAAAGTGAATCCACGTTTCATCACGTTATCACTCGATTTAGAAAGTAATCGCCTTCTTCACGATACCTCCTGTCGTACTGCTGACACATTTTCACCCTTACCCCCATCTGCTCCGACGTCAACAAACAAGGCACCCATCTTGCTGAAACGCAGCGCATTCATAATCTATCAGTCATAATGCCCTGAGCTGTACCATATGAAATAGCGAACTTATCTGCTACGTGCTCCACACTTACTCGTCTATCTCGGAGTATGTACTCCTGAATGGCAGCCACTGTTTCTTCATCTGTTACAGTCACTGGTCTACCTGCACGGCTGTCGTCTTCAGTTGCCTCTCTACCGTCTTTAAACCGCTTCATCCACTTTGAAATGGCACCTTTTGACAGAGCAGCCTCTCCGTAAACTTTTTGCAAATCTTCACAAATATCAGAAAAAGACTTTCCGAGTTTTGTGTAAAACTTTATAACGATGCGCTGTTTGTTGACACTGAGTGACGCCATTTTCGAACGGACGCCCATAACGTGACGTCGTTTACGGTTTATGACGTCATAAGTGATGATGTCAAAGTTGTGTACATAGTACGATTTATTTTGAAATAATCTGTTTTCACAGCATTTAAAGTTTCATTTTAAACGGACCAGAAGTTTTGACGCTATTGAATTAGTTTACGAACTTATTGATGCACCCTTGTATGTGTGAATATATCATGTCATGGCCATTTGGTTTTGAGTTTTAACTATGCTGAATACATTTTGTCATTAACTGACAGCATCACAGGTTCCAAAGTATTACATAATGAAGTCCTCAGTTTTGACAGATGATAAATGGTTCTTGTCTCTATCCTTATTAACAATGTATTTTGACAATGCTGGTTTGTGATGAAGGAATCAATCATAAGAATGGAATGCATTGTCTACAAGTGTCTGCTGTTTATGTTTCATAATTAGCTTTACTGTATTTTCTGAAGTAAACAGAGGAAGTTAGTCAACATTATCATAGCAATGAACATTTCAAATGAGAAACAGAATTTAAAAGTATTGGTACAGAAAGCATCTTAATCCAGAGAAACTCTTAACTCAAATATATTAATGACATTTGGGACCTCAGTTTAGCATCTCTTCTGAAAAAACCATGAATAGTATCACAGAATACCAGTCTTAAAGATCTCATTCTCTGATTGGTCAAATAAATAATGATGTCACTTCTGAGCAATCAGATAATTTTGTTTTTCAGACTGGTTGCAAAAAATCTTTTGTTGAGCCTTTTCTTCACCCTTAGACCCAATGCTGGCTGCATCTGGTCAGATACAAATGAAATGCGGGAAAAACTGACAAAATAGTAGATTCAGCAATGCTTTTTTAAAAAGCGAAAAGTCTGGTACATCTCTGAACAAATTTATTATGTAATAGGGACTTAAATCATGCATTCCATAATGTGTTCTGTTATACCATAAAGACCATGTAACAATGAAGAGTTAGTATTAATATTGAATCTAATTTGTAAATTGGGTGTCTGGTACATGAAATCCTCCCAAGAGGACAAAAAGCACTTCATTTTCAGCAAGTTTTTTTCTGGTCTGGTTGCCATAAAATTTTAGTTTTTACATTAGAAACAAAATATTCCTGACTAATGCAAATGTTTGGCATTTCAACAGAATTACCAGTGTTTTCTCAACAGAGCTATTTTCAGGTCTTCACCTTTTCCCCCTCAGTTTTAAGCTCAGGCCATTCTGTTATTTTCCAAATAGAAAAAAATCTAAGCAACATCCCATCCTTTTGTCTGATTTCAGAGAAGACCAACATGTCAAGAAATTTCTTTTTCAATAAGACATAATAATAAGAAAAACTTCATTTGACTGCATCTATGGATCTGTTCAGAACTTTTTATACTTGACTTAGTCAGTGATGCAGGCAAAGAGCAAGCACTTAATGAACATTAACTGGTTTTTTACAATGTATTTTATAGTAGATGCAAAGAGCATACATTTGTGATGTAAACATTAGCTTGTATTTTACAATAGGTGCAAAGAGCATGAATTTGTGATGTAAACATACATTGCTCTTTTATAGTAGCTGCAGAGAACATAAATTTGTGATGTAAACATTAACTTGTATTTAATAGTTGATGCAGAGAGCATGAATTTGTGAATAAACATTAACTTGTATTTTATAGTAGATGTTGAGAGCATAAATTTGTGATGTAAGCAGTAACATGTATTTTATAGTAAATGCAGAGAGCATAAAGTTGTGATGTAAGCAGTAACTTCTATTTTATAGTAGATGCTGAGAGCATAAATTTGTGATGTAAGCAGTAACTTGTATTTTATGGTAGAGGCAGAGAGCATAAATTTGTGATGTAAGCAGTAACTTCTATTTTATAGTAAATGCTGAGAGCATAAATTTGTGATGTAAGCAGTAACTTGTATTTTATAGTAGATGCAGAGAGCATAAAGTTGTGATGTAAGCAATTACTTGTATTTTATAGTAGATCCTGAGAGCATAAATTTGTGATGTAAGCAGTAACTTCTATTTTATAGTAAATGCTGAGAGCATAAATTTGTGATGTAAGCAGTAACTTGTATTTTATAGTAGATGCAGAGAGCATAAAGTTTTCATGTAAGCAGTAACTTGTATTTTATAGTAGATGCTGAGAGCATAAATTTGTAAACACATGCTGCAACAAATAATGAGAATACTGCAATAGTCCTTTTCTGAAATAAAACTGTCAAGACTGCATTCCACATCATTCTTGCTGGTAAAAATAACAATGCAACATTATGTTAAAAAAAATGGCCTTGACCTTAGAAGCAACATCCAACACTAGTTTCAGGTACAAGTAATACACTATTCTTTTTACACCCACAACAATTCCTCTTTCTGTTGGGTAACAGGACAAAATAACTTCTGCATATGTTACAAATTACAAGTGAAACAGACACTCATGTCCACAAGCTTGTGGAAGTTTTAATTAGGCTACGACTTGTTTTTACATAAAGTGATTTAAAACAGCTGTTTGTTTTTCTAAGAAAGGCTAAAAACAAAACCAAATGAATAATATAAAAATACTTAAACATGGGACTAATTATTGACTTTTTTTATCAAGTCCCCCATTTTTTGTGTCATAAGGAACCGAATCAATATATTTAGGTCAAAATAATCGTACACAAATAGAATACTTTAAAAAATAATTAATCATGAATTACAAGTTTTTTTTAACATTTTTTGTTTTTATATGTAATTTATAACATGATGAAGACCACAAGTACATCTAGGCTAAAGCAGTGGGTCAATACTTTTTTTCTTAATAAACAAAACGGAAAATAAAACATACTTACTGTGACGTTACTGCTTAATCCAAAATCTGTGTAATTTCTAATCCAATGAAAAGTTAATTGAACAGTGTTGATTTATAATAGAAACTTATACAACTGGCAACTACTCCCTTTTTTTCCAGTTTTTATAACAAAACAATCACAGTTTGACCTTTTCCTTGTTCACTTTTATTTGAAAACATATTCATTTCATCTTATAAACATTTCACTAACAACTCAACAAACATCCATAATCTTACATTATGTTGAACACTTTTTCTGACAAGGTTTTTGTTGTCAGGATTTTGTTTTTAGAAAACTCCTAACACACGACAAAACTATTGTTGCGCATGGCAGATGTTAGTATCATATGCTGCAGCAAAGGTAACACCGTTCAAACTGAAAATACATAAAAAATATTATAAAATAAGACTTGTTTAAAATGCAAATGAACAAGAAATTAAAGAAAGTGTGGATGATATTTTTAGAATTTATTAGATCCTAACTGCATTGAAGTGTGTAAGCTGCTACATTTTGCATTGAAATTTTAACTTACGAGGTGCAGACGATACAAAATGCAACCAGGTGAATCCAGCCAATTATCAAGTCTAACTTGTTAAAATATAACCATTTTACACTGAAAAAACTTTCTTACAATATTTTACCAAACTAATTGTGCTAATGCATACTCTCCTGTAGAAATTTTTTTTAAAAATAAATTTGTTAATACGGTCACATCTCAGTCTTATAACTATCAAACGTGCCAATGACCTTCCTGATGAAACAGCCACTGTCAAATCCCTACCATAACCCACTTTGTTGGGCAATAACCTACCCTGTTGAGTGAATAATCACAACGAGCCCCTTTAATTAAATAGAACAGCCTCTTTTATAACACTTTTCTGGATCAAACACCTGTCTACATAGATGAATGCTTTTTCTTAAAAAGACACTTTTCATAACAAAATGGTCACATGACAATTCACAAATCTAAGCAATAATCACAGACTTATGTTTCAACATTTTACTTCGAAAAGGTTGCAACCCAGTATCCTTACTTGCACAATAAATTATAAAAATAACTCTTCTGTCACTGAAAACATAATGAAATACGGCAGAAATGCAGATCAAATTATCAGCAACAGTGTGACATAATTTAGTACAAAAAAAGTGCTTTCAGGACTTCTAATTTGGAATAAAAATAGAAAGAAAAAAATGAAAGACTACTATAAAAGGATCAGGTCCATACATCAAAAATATTAACAGATATACAGATGGCATATGATCAAATGTTTTGCAACAGACTGACTAAACTCTGTATAAACAAACCATTGTTTCAGTACTTTAATCTCTAAGCAATGAAAAATAGAATACAAAGAAAAAATGCTATAATGCTAAAGAAAAAAAAAAGGATCAGGCCAACCAGTGAACTAAAGAATATTTGTTTCAACGGTAGTAAACACACACAAACACAAAAATGAGTTTTCCAAATTCTGGACTGAATTAGAATGTATTACAGGCATGCAGAAGATATCATTTATAACTGACAAAATTTTTATTTATTCACTGAATTAAAAGTGCAAACAACTGAAAATAAAATCGATTTCAACTGATCCATTGGTAAACTTTGATAAAGCGCACTTAATGATATGATTGCCTGTTATGATTTATTGTATAAAACTACAAATTCACATAAACACGTAACTGAAACATTAAAGAGTCCCGATAAGTTATCAGCAATGCTTGTCCTTACCACAGGAAGTCATACATGCAATCCCATATTTTGGGGCAACCCATGTGAATAGTACTCTACATACCCATTTTCTGGCTGTAATTAAGAGAACTGATTCACCAACCATTTATAAACACACTAACAAGCTGTTCTAGATACTAACAAGAAACTAACTAAAAAAGTTCTAGGCTGGCTTACATCACATAACACAACTCAGTTTGAAAGAAAAGATGCTTGTCATTTCATAAGATAATTGAAAAGCTTTCCATAAAATTAGTAGTGTTATACCTAGTGCCAGTTGGTGATCAAATGGAATTTTATGTTACAACATATGCTTGACATTCTGAATTTCTCTGACAATTTACGATAATTCTGAAGCAACATAAAACTAAATGAATCATTAAAGGAACACCTCATAAATAATTAAATCAAACATGGAAAATTATCTCATATGGTTTTAAGGAGACAGTTTTCCTGTGATCCATAAAATTTCCATCAAAATTGAACAAGTTCTTTTTTTTATCATCTAAGAAAAATGTTTCTTTATTCAGGCACCCTAAAACAAAGTGCTGTTTATTCAAGGCAATAATTCCATGAAAATATTTATTCCCAACAAAGAGCCCCTTTTAAAATTTATGGTTTATGTGGTCCTTTCTTTCACAAAACCTGAATATTTTCATGTATAATCACAAACCGCACCTTTCCTTTGTACCTTAGTTTCAAAGCTATGAGACAAGTTTTCTAATCTTTTGCTATAAATTATTCATACAAATTTATCATAATCTACGTCTTCAAATTTGATATCCCTATTTAAATTCAAGATTTTTGTAAAAGTAGAAAACTTCACCTACCACAACACTTATCTCCACAACAGGTTTAAAATAACTTCCAAAGTATCAAATTTTAATAATTATATCAATTATTCTGACATATTTCCAACTCCTCTACAAGAATAAATAGTCCAACGATACACTATAAATACAAAATGTCCAAACGTCCAATGTTTATTCAAAGTATTTCTGTATTCAACTGTATTAAAACAACTTAATTGTGTGGGTATTTATCTCATTTTCAAATCAAATCGCCACAACTTCTTTTACTTTTATACCAAAGTAATAACTCCAGTGGTGAAATAACAGTTTCACACTTGTTAAACCTATTTATTGTACATTAAAACTAGCGCTTGGATCACTAAATCGTAAAATTATATCCGAAATTTTATAAACGTCAAAGCTGTATTCCCGGGTATAATAATGTACATAAACCAAGTTGTTTAGGTTCTGATAATCTTGTCACACAAGTGTTCACGGATATATTATCTTATGTTTGTAAACGCGTAGTAAACCAACTAGTACTGGGGTATGCCTTGACTTGCGTTAACAACATTGAGGCCAATATATTAATTTATTGATTTTACATCCTATCCTTGACATAAAGGCCCTATATGTTAATCCAATGATTTCACATCCCAATTCTATAAGGACTCAATAGATTAATCTTTTGATTTCGCATCCCAATTTCATAAGGACTAATTAAATGATTTTATATCCCAATTTCATAAGGACTAATTAAATGATTTTTCATCCCAATTTCATAAGGACTAATTAAATGATTTCGCATCCCAATTTCATAAGGACTTATTAAATGATTTTTCATCCCAATTTCATAAGAACTAATTAAATGATTTTACATCCCAATTTCATAAGGACTAATTAAATGATTTTTCATCCCAATTTTATAAGGACACATTAACTTATTTACTTTTTCATCCCATCCTTTTTATGGCCAAGTATGAATCAATCCAAATCTGTAAGGGCCCAGTATATAAATACACCATTTTCTATTGTCTCCTGTATTCAATACTTATCAGAATGAAATTACAAAAAATTAACGAAATATAGATGAACATTAAAAATGTGGACTGGCTAATCAATATTCAAGTTGTTCTTAAAGTGTAAGACTTCTTTCTTACAGCAGTGCTCTTGCGTCTCTGGAACTTAATTATAAACATATGTTATTTGAATTGAATTTGAATTGAATTGTTATGTGATTTATATCCTAATATAATTTTTATTCTTTCCTATTGTAATAATCAAATATTACCATTCAATATTTTCTAGAAAAATTTGTCACCATCAAAATGGCAAACTGTCGGACTTAATAAGTATCTGACAGCTTTGCAACACTTTTTGCCCAAAGTGCTCAATTATACTGGTTTATTTTAAACAAAAGCAGACAAATAAAATACCAGGAACATCATTAAAACAATGGGTGAGATCTTTAAAAGCATTCTGTAAAAGGGTTTCCTTCTCTGATGTTTACAATTTTGAAGTGTGTGGCCTTGATCAGTAACTTGTCTTTAGCACATTGCTGTATCTTTCACAGAATCTGATTTCTATGGATAAGCTTGACAAGATCACTTGCTTTTAATTTTGTGTTAATTCTCAGGTTTTAAACCAAGGTAGAAATTAAACTAAGATGTCAAATTTTCCATTTTATTAAATGTAGGAGTCACTTCCAAATATTTTTGCTGGAAATTGTTAAAATACGTATCATTTTCAAATATTTTGGATGGAAAAGTTAAAATAGATGTCAGTTTCAATATTTTTTACCAGAAATTGTTAAAATGCATGTTATTTTCAAGTATTTTTTCTAGAAATTGTTAGAATAAGTGTCATTTTAAAACATTTTATACCAGAAATTTAGAAATGTGTTGGGGTGTGTGTGTGGTGGTGGTGGTGGTGGTGGGGGGGGGGGGGGGGGGGGGGGGTTTCATATAATTTTGGAAATTGAATTAGCCAGTGGCTAATGTAACACTTTACTCTGTATTTTAGTTCACTGCTTCAGGGCTTCAAATTTTGGTATAGAAGAAAACTTGTAACTCTAAATGAAACCCAATTTAGGACGTAATTCAGAAATTAAAACTTAATCCACCATATGATAAATTCTGTAATAACATGCCTTTTTCATTTGCAACCTAAGACAGGTAATTTATAGAAAGAGGACAAAATTTGCATTTAATTATAAAACCATGTGTAATTTCACCCCATTTAAAACCCTAATGTCCTTTGATCTACTACTGTAAATTAACATTTCTATCATTTATTAAGCAAGATATCTTATCATCTTCCTCTTCTTAAACATTTTTTGTAAACTAATGAATATTTCTTTTTATCCTTTTTTTTCTATTATCATTTTTCTTAAATTCACTTAAAAATTAATACTTTGAATTATATACTGACTGTAATTAAAAAAAATATGTGAAAAATTAATTGTAAAAGTACCTATTTTAGCAAGCTCTTTGGATCATTTTTTTTTTCTTTCTTAGTTAAAATCTGCAAGAACAAATAATGCACTACTTTTGCCAGTTTTGGTCAAAATTTTAGTTTTCAACAGTAAGAAAAGCTTAAATATAAACCAATATGAACAAGAGTTTAAATACTTACACAATTATATTGCCTACTGCTTGTTCAACTGTGAATACTTTCCTTGAAAGTTGTGTTTTAAAGTTCCACTAAGTTCCGTAGTTCTGACAAATCACTGACGTCTATGAACAAACTGTGGTTCTTTGATTCTAACTGTCACTTCTTTCTCCCTGGCTGCTGATCATGTTAATTGACGATGTCTCCAATTACACAGAGTATCCGGAAAAATTTGGTCTCCGACTTGTATGAGCTTATCTAGTAACTGGGAAGCCACTAAAAATAAACAGTTCCTGGTTAATTCAATATTGTCTTTATCGAGACAACAACAGTGTACTCTCTTTCGCAAAACTAAGTCTTCTTTATTTCAAAACGAATAAACAGTTTAGATTACATACCAAAGAGTCATTCTGGTAATTCAATATTTCCCCAAGTGTTCAGTACAGTAATGTGGTTACTGTATCTTGTCCTAACTTCTAATAGTCTGACGACGGGACATTCAGTCTTGTTTACAGCTATTTAAACACACGTGTTATTTAAAAATAAATCCTTTTCCACTTACAACACTGTGTTATGACAAAAATCAAAAACTGTCTTCAACTTCCTCCAGTTTCACAAAAATTCAAGCTGTGTGTTTTCAAAATGTTTATGAACAAGTTATATATATCCGTGTTTATTGGACTTTTATTTTACGTAAACTTATTCAAGTATGTAATTTCCTCGCCAGCTGTAAGTTTTGATACAAATACCTATGATTATTCATGTACAGGAGGCTAGGTATATTCAACTATCAGCGCAAATAAGAAATACCTAGCCAGTCAGCCATGGCAGGATTATACTGCCCAACAAAAGATTGGAAACCTTTTGTTAATTGTGTCACTGTTCACGTAAAGGTAGATTATATTTAAGTAATTAAGGTATACAATACAGATGTAATGAAGATCTTGTGTTTGATATTGGAAATGCCCCAGGTAAATACTGGTATATCATTAAGACCATGATAAATAAAATGTCTGATATTCTTGTTCATTTAAGGTGTTCAGGAAAAAAATGAGGAATTTGTTACGTTGTGCTGTGTGTGTGTGGGGTGTGGTGGGGGGGGGGGGGGGGGAGGAAGATAGAAGTTACTGCTATGTTCTGTTGAATATTTGCCATTCTGACTTGTGCCATGTTTTGTTGTAATGTATTGTTTGGGCTATGTTGTACCATGTTACTATGTATAGTTTGGTTTCAATGACTTTTATGCCCTCTAACATCCAAAGTTACACAAAAGTGGACAATATACCTAACCATCATTCTCTGGAAGGAACAGTAAAAGTCTACCATTCTCTGTAAGAAACTGGCAACTATCACACTAAATGGTAGCTTCACTCTAATCAATTGACCATTAGTCAAATTTGAAGTCAATAATTTAAACCACCTGATCATAGAGATGAGTCTGTTTAACTATTGTTAAGATCTGTTATATACTGAAGTGTGCTCATCTGACCTGCTCTTGTGAGCTGTTACATACTGAACTGTGCTTATCTGTTCTGCTGTTGTGAACAGTTTCATACTGAAGTGTGCTAATCTGTTCTGCTCTTGTGAGCTGTTTTATACTGAAGTTTGCTTATCTGTTCTGCTCTTGTGAGCTGGTTTCTACTGAACTGTGCTTGTCTGTTCTGCTCTTGTGAGCTGGCTTTTACTGAACTGTGCTTGTCTGTTCTGCTCTTGTGAGCTGGTTTTTACTGAACTGTGCTTGTCTGTTCTGCTCTTATGAGCTGGTTTTTACTGAACTGTGCTTGTCTGTTCTGCTCTCGTGAGCTGGTTTTTACTGAACTGTGCTTGTCTGTTCTGCTCTTGTGAGCTGGATTTTTCTTAACTGTGCTTGTCTGTTCTGCTCTTGTGAGCTGGTTTTTAGTGAACTGTGCTTGTCTGTTCTGCTCTTGTGAACTGGTTTTTAGTGAACTGTGCTTGTCTGTTCTGCTCTTGTGAGCTGTTTTTTACTGAACTGTGCTTGTCTGTTCTGCACTTGTGAGCTGCTTCATACTGAACTGTGCTTATCTGTTCTGCTGTTGTGAGCTGCTTTATATTGAACTGTGCTTATCTGTTCTGCTCTTGAGCTGTTTCATACTGAACTGTGCTTATTGGTTTTGCTGCTGTGAGCTACTTTACACTGAACTATGCTTATCTGATCTGCTCTTGTGAGCTGTTACATACTGAACTGTGCTTATCTGTTCTGCTCTTGTAAGGTGATTCATACTGAAGTGTGCTAATCTGTTCTGCTCTTGTAAGGTGTTACATACTGATGTGTTTTAACCTGTTCTGCTCTTGTGAGTTGCTTCATACTGAACTGTGTGTTATCTGTTCTGCTCTTGTGAGCTGTTACATACTGAACTGTGCTTATCTGTTCTGCTCTTGTAAGCTGTTACATATTGAAGTGTGCTAATCTGTTCTGCTTTTGTGATCTGTTTCATACTGAACTGTGCTTATCGTTTCTGCTGTTGTGAGCTACTTTATATTGAACTATGCTTATCTGATCTACTCTTGTTAGCTGTAACATACTGAACTGTGCTTATCTTTTCTGCTCTTGTGAGCTGTTACAAACTGAAGTGTGCTTATCTGTTCTTCTTTTGTGAGCAGTTTCATACTGAAGTGTGCTTATCTGTTCTGCTCTTGTAAGCTGTTACATACTGAAGTGTGCTAATCTGTTCTTCTTTTGTGAGCAGTTCGTTCTGAAGTGTGTTTATCGGTTCTGCTCTTGTAAGCTGTTACATACTGAACTGTGCTAATCTGTTCTGCTCTTGTGAGCTGTTTCATACTTAACTGTGCTTATATGTTCTGCTCTTGTGAGCTGCTTCATACTGAACTGTGCTTATCTGTTCTGCTCTTGTGAGTAGTTTCATACTGAAGTGTGCTAATCATTTCTGCTCTTGTAAGCTGTTACATACTGAAGTGTGCTTATCTGTTCTGCTCTTGTGAGCCGTTTCATACTGAACTGTGCTAATTTGTTCTGCTCTTGTTAGCTGTTACATACTGAATTGTACTTATCCTCTGTTAAATTGTTCAAATTAATATGTAAACCATTGTATGTTTCTGATGCCGAAATAAATCTGTCTATCTATCTTTCTTTGTTGTGTTGTGCTAATAAATTTTCCTTGACCTGAATATTATGTGCACAGATAATAACAAAATAATAGCACTTATGTAATATCATTAATTCTTAATTATACCATACCTAGACATATATTTATTGCACACGCACTAGCATTAAGCCGGTTTAATTAGACAGAAAGCTGCTCATGTAATAGTAACACAGTGGTGTGTATTTAGTCAGTTGTAACCTACTTTGATTAGGTGTCACTACAGGTAAACAAACAAGATAATCTACCTATATTTAGCAACTTAATTAGTTTATCTCTTTATAAACACATTACTAGTCACTACTTAACAGCAGATAACATGCCCTCACTGCCCTTATGCCTGTAAACAAATATTTTCAAGACCATTGTTATAGATGGTAGTTTGAGTCAAAATGCATTCTGGGAAATATAAATCCCTGGATTATCTTTAATCTATAATAATGCATTGTGGGTAATTGCACCCTCCATTAACTGTTGTTTTACAGCACAATGTAAGCGGCAGTTTTGTGTTTTATGGAACAAAGTAATTATTGCTAAAAACAAAAGCATTCCTGACACCATTTCACATGAATAAATGGCTGCATAGATTTTTAATGATCCCTTTATTCATGTATAATTAACAGCAAAACTGGAATTTTTACAGCATGTGAAAGAACTATATTTCACAACTTGAAACATAACATATTTTTGTGCAAATTCAAATGATTAGATTCTTCAATATTTTGACCAACTTCAATCCCTAAAGCTTAATAAAATATGGGGAATCACTCAAGAAAAAGAGCCAACAAGAGTTATCTTTCTTAATCAAGTTAATCCAAATTAAGCCAAATGAATTTTTCATTGCCAATATAGAAAAGAAAAAACAATACAAAAGACTGAAGGACAGAAGTGGACAGGTTAAGGGGCAAAGAGACACAGTCCTATCCAAGTAAGCAGAGAGAGTTAAACCCAAGAAAGCGACTTTTTGGCTGCTGTACCCTGTGCCTCTAAGCAAGTGATGCATATAAACTGGCAAACCTATTACTACATTTGAGGCTTTTATTTGCAATTAAGCTGCAGTTATTATCAAGTCAGAGAAAATTTTGCAGATAAAATATCTTAATGTGGCTTTCAACACAACTAGTGCCCTAGGGAATAAGCTTTCATCACAAAACTTTTCAAAACATTGCTTTGTATCCTTATTAACCTTTTATTGCTTGATTTATTTATGTGATACAAAAAGTTATGGTGGTCTGTCTAGTACATTGTTAGGGTGTTGACACATGTTTAAAAGAGCTTTCAAAATCAATTAGGTTTTTATGACCACAAAATTTACTGTAAACAGATACATGAAAAGAGCACGGTCATTTTGGCTTTCTTAAAGAGACTGAAATGGTTATTCCTATGAACTTTTTAAAACCTCTGAGAAAATTCAATAAAGCTAACAAAATCCTTGATGCAAAGCAGAGTTATCCTCCTTTTCAAGACCAAGTTCTCCCTGAATGTTTGGTGTGTAGAAAGCATTCTTGCGATGAGGAAAACATAAATCTGTGTACAAAAAACAAACAAGAAACACGACCAAATCTCTGTATCATAGAACCTGCATGAAGGCAAATATTCTTGTGGCCAAAGGTCTTTGGAAGTTGTCCAGTATTCTTCTTGGAAGAAACAAGACAAATCATGTGTAAAACAAAGTGTCTCTACATTAAGACAGGTCAGGCATTCAAATGGCTTTTTTGTTAACAATTTATTTCTTGTGAAATTCATGAAATTTTCACCTTAAAAAGCTGAGTCGAGGATCTGCGAAGGAAATAGCAAATTACAAAATATTCCCAATAATTTGGTTGATTACTTTTGGTTCTTTAACAATTTAAATTCTGCATCGGTGTAATAGCTTATGATGCACTAGTCTCACTAAGAGCAAATGTTGTTATTAGAAACTGGAGTCACTTATATATATACCAGTTGAAAATATGACAAGGTATCTGGTAATTTATGCATTTCACAGCTATTCTATTGCAGTCTGAGACAAAACTACAACACACATTTAAACTTGCACATTATATCATACACCCCTATTTAAACACACACAAGGGCCATGCATTTTGTCTTTTTTTAACTTCATTAATATACTTAATATATAATACCTCTTTCTTTTTAGTGTCTTCTTTTCTACATATAACATTATATAAATATCATATGGCTTTGATGGGACCTCTTCTACAAATATAACATTATATAATTATTATATGGCTTTGATGGGACCTCCGGAGAAATACTGTCACCCTCAGCTTTGCCTCAGGTGACAGTATTTTTACTGTCACCCTCGGCTTTGCCTCAGCTTACAGTATTCTCCTCAGGTTGCCAATATGTACTGTCCCACTCAAATTATAAAGCCATCTGATATTTATTTTATTATACTGAAAAAAAAATAGTTTTAGCAAATCTGAAAAATATGGTTTTACATCAATAACAAAATATTCAGACGTTTGATGCAAGCGGATGTTTACAACACGCTTCCATTATAAAAATAGTAATAGACACTGGGATTCCGGAAATCTGTAAATCTAAATTTAACAACAGTGGTGACAGTAAAAACTGTCACATGGCTGTCTCTGTCTCTTGCTAGTAACAGTAAGAGTACTTATTGCTCAGCCTATCGAAATTTAACATGGGTGATAAAACTGAGGTATAATAATAAGAAAATTTAACTGTAGAAATGGTTACAAAACTTTGTTTCTCACTATATTTTGTATAATATCTTATTACAAATTATTCATTTTCACCCTGTCTTCATTTAAAAATTTGGTGAGAGTGAATTTCACAACTTAGTCATCTGTATAGTGCGCTGAAAAAATGGCAAATTGTTAATGTGCATTAATCCATACATGGAATGGCGTGTGCTTGTCCCACAAGCTTAATCAGATGTGAAAAAATTGTATAGTGAAGTGTACCACCTGCAGTTTGCACTATTAAATCAGAAAAACATCCTCTATACCTGATCACAAATTATATTTCCTGTCCTTGGCGTAAAGCATTCATCATCTTGTTTACAATCATCATATAAGAGAAAAAAAAGGTTCAATTTATCTGTTAATCATATTTCAGATTGAATATGTCTTGTTATAGTCATTTATCTGAAGTTCTTTTCCAATCAAATAAATAACAAGCTTGAGTGACAAACCTCTTTTTAGGTTAAAAGAGTTTCGCAAGCTTTCAATTTACAAGCAATAGCGGTATTAATCAGGCAGATTTTCTTGCCAAAGTGAACAGAAGGTTACATACCTGCCATACATCCTGGATCATCCAGAATTGTCCCGGAAATCGAGGGCCCGTCCCAGAGTCCCGGAAAGACACCCAAATGTCCCGGAAAACATGAAAAACACGCATACCTTTGATCACGCCAGTCAAATTTTTGACACACTGCTAATTCTTTAATAAAAAGGACAACACAAATGATGGGATATATATGACACTAAGACAAGTTTCAATCCTAAAGCAGCTTGTGACTGAGTGCATAGAACAATGGTACACATCTTGTGTAACAGTAAGATTTTATGAAATTCAGAGGTTAATTGAAGCTTCTTACTTGATAAAGCTATTAAATCTGAACTGTCAGGTTGCTGAAAAACTGTTCAGTGCCATTCAGTTAGCCAGTCATTGTGGTAACAAACAGTTCTTACTTTAACAACATGCATAAGCATAATGTTGAAATTGAAGCAATTCTTAATGTGATGGTTCAGACTCATGACTTCTTGACTCACCGTGAACTGTGTCAACCACTAGACCACAAACCTTACCCTCCCAACCCTGCATCTGCAGATCAGGTGTCATACACAAAATACTGTAAACAACATGATTTTTGCATGTTATTTATATTTGCTACAGCAGCAGAACTCAATTTTTCCAAAATCTTGAAAGCCTTTTTTAAATTGATAAACAGTTTCTCTTCTCCTGAAACCTATCATTTTGACTTCCTCTTTTACTTTGCAAATATTTCATACTATGTATAAAGCTGATAATGTACAACAAAAATACGTGTTAAGTGCTATCCTTGAAGCAGATACACTTTAAAATTAAAACGTATCTATGTAAACGCATGCTGATAAATTGTTCAAAGTATATCAACTTCTGTCGGTAAATTCTTCTTGCAGTTTTGACCAGTAAATGGGCATCAAGAAAACAAGCTGTAAAACTCAGGATTAAATCAACTTTAGGGGATTAAACCTTGCAACCAAAGGTATTCCAGTCCACTGCATGCTCCTCAATATATTTCTCGTTACATCATGCTCCTGTAGAAAACTTAATTCATATATATAAGATATACCATTATAACGATTATTTACCAAATTTAAAGAAGATAGAATTTCGAAGGAGTGGCACATGCCTGAATGAAAATATCAAAATCTAAAAATCAATCAGTTAACACTACAGTATTGAGAAAATGGTCCTTATGTACCAGTTATATGCTACAGACTGAATAATTAAGATCACAGGAAACAAGTGATGAAAAACCTAGCTATCTAAACACACATTTCTTGACAGACAAAACAATAATTATTTTCGCTTGCAAGAAAATTCAACAGAACACATGCCACCAGCAATAGAAACAACATGGTAGGTAGGATAATTTTCATTTCTATTATAATCATTTGTGTGTGAGGTGGGGGGGGGGGGGGGAGGGGGGAAATGGAGGGGGGAATCTTTCCAAACGAATTCAACCACAGGACTTTTTCCTGTTCTGAACTGGCAAAAACTTCCATTTAAGTCACTACAATTAAACCACAAGACCTTTTCCTGTTTTGAACTGGCAAAAACTTCCATTTAAGTCACTAAGATTCAACCACAAGACCTTTCCTGTTCTGAACTGGCAAAATCTTTCATTTAAGTCATTACATTTCAACCACAAGACCTTTCCTGTTCTGAACTGGAAAAAACTTCCATTAAAGTCATTACATTTTAACCACAAGACCTTTTCCTGTTCTGAACTGGCAAAATCTGTCATTTAAGTCATTACATTTCAACCACACAAGCTTTTTCCAGTTCTGAACTGGTAAAACCTTTCATTTAAGGCTGTACATTTTAACCACAAGACCTTTTCCTGTTCTGAACTGGCAAAATCTGTCATTTAAGTCATTACATTTCAACCACACAAGCTTTCTCCAGTTCTGAACTGGTAAAACCTTTCATTTAAGGCACTACATTTCAACCACAAGAGCTTTTCCTGTTCTGAACATGGTAAAACCTTTCATTTATGTCACTACATTTCAACCACAAGACTTTTCCTGTTCTGAACTGGCAAAACCTTTCATTTAAGTCACTACAATCAAACTGTAAGACCTCTTCCTGTTCTGAACTGCCAAAAACATTTGTTTAAGCCATTAGAATTTAGCCACAAGAAATTCAACATTTTACATTTAATGACCATGCAAGGAAGCATCCTGTAAAATCTTATTTAAGCTGGACTGGCAGTTTTTGAGATGCTTGAATCAGATGCAAACAGATTTAGTTTACTGTTACAATGTGCTGAAAGTCGGTTACAGTAAAGTTACAATATAATAATGTAACAATTATGGAAACTGAGACATGATCACAATTGTTATTGGTCTATTATGCTCAACAATGACCATAAAAATAATCAATCTCTATACTGGACAGACTTTTTGCTATTTTTCTAGCTAATGTTGGTAACCCTCTGTAAGCATAAAGAAGAAAAGTTCTGGAAAGAAAGAACACACAAAATTTAATTATTTCAAAGTTTACCTGCTGTATATTACCTGACAAAATCCCCCTAAAATCTTGGCTACACCCTTGTTTTTACATCTTGTATACCGATAAGACACTTTTTCCTCATCCTTAATTTCAATAAAGAAACTGCTATTAAGAGAAAAAAAAATCTGAAAATCTTAATTAATATCAATTAATTTTTAAATGATTCATTTGTAGGGGTGTTTCACACATACACACACAACAGTGTTCTTGCCTGAAGACATTCATTTTCTGAATACATTACACAGACTTTAAAGAAGTACACAAAATTATGTACTGCAAAATTCTACAGTCAAACCTGTTGTAAGAAAACAGCAAATAAACAAAACAATCAAATAATAGCATGTCACATGTTAGCTGTATAATGTGATTATTGCTTCCCATTCCATTATCCCTTATCATGACTTTCTACCACGTACATTATACAACACTTCGCTTCCACTGTTTAATATCTTTTCATATTACATGCCATCCTACTGCATCACATGATATCTAAGTGTACCTTATCACATTATATCTAATGATATCCCTTTTTGATATCACATGTATCACCTCTCTACATCACATTTAATCCTAATGAAATTATGTTACATCTAACTGTGAGAGATGTGATCCCATTGTATCATAATGTCATCCAACTGATTCAAATGGCATTCTATCTGACATCAAGTCATACCATATGACATCTTACTCAAGCACATGGCTACTGGCTAATCACTTTTCATCCATGGTAACATTGGTTTTTTCATTGTCATATCACACTTATCATATAACCTCATACTCAATCACATAACATCATACTCTATCACATTATCTCTATCACATGATATCAATCACATGATAAAATACTCTATTACATTATATCATACTCTATCACATAATATTATACCCTATCAAATGATATGGTATTCTATCATAACATATCAATCACATGACATCAAACTCTATTACATGTTATCATACTCTATCACATGACATCATAGTCTATCACAGGATAACTATCACATTTTATCATACTCTATTACATGACATCATACTCTATCACATGATGTTATACTATATCATATGATATTACACTCTATCACATGATATCATACTCTATCACATGACATCATACTCTATCACAGGATAACTATCACATGTTGTCATACTCTCTTACATGACATCATACTCTATCACATGACATCATACTCTATCACATGATATTACACTCTATCACATGATATCATACTCTATCACATGACATCATACTCTATCACAGGATAACTATCACATGTTATCATTCTCTATCACAGGATAACTATCACATGTTATCATTTTCTATCACATGATATAATACTCTATCACATGTTATCATACTCTATCACATGACATCACACTCTTTCACAGGATAACTATCACATTATATCATACTCTATTACATGACATCATACTCTGTCACAGGATAACTATCACATGATATCATAATCTATCACATGATAACTATCAAATGTCATCATACTCTATCACAGGATAATTATCACATGTTATACTCTATCAGAAGATTACTATCACACGATATTGCACTCTATCACATGGTATCATACTCTATTACATGATACCATACGGTCATACCCTATCACATTACATCATTCTCTACTCCATGATATAACACTGTATCATAACATTATATCACATGAAATTATACAGTATCACAGGGCATCATACTGTATCACATGAGATCATACTGTTTTACATGATAGCATACTGTTTCACATGACATCATATCACATAACATCATACTCTATCACTTGACATCATACTCTATCCAGTGACATCATATTGTATTACTATGTTGTGTAAGATCACATCATACAGCATTTAAGATGCTTAGGCCATAATTTTTTATTTTTCGATTTACCAATCTGCTGACTCCATATTTTGGGAAAATGAAAAAAAAAATAATAATTTGCAGTCATCATTTTTACGGAAAATGTACTGTATGACCAGTTTTTATACACACCTGTAAAGCCCTCAAGCTCTTATGTATTGTGATTGAAACATGGCTTCCAAAATTTGCATTTTTTTTTACCTCCTCCTACCCTACCTTTTCTTAAAAAAAAATGGTTAACCAAAAAATAAAATAGAAATGGCCTTACAGCGTAATACCTTTCACAAGTATGAGATGACGAAGTTATGGTTCCTGATTTTTTTGTGTGAATCAAGCTAGAGAGAACCATTCTGTGAGGTATTAAAGTTACAATTGCTTTCAGCATGCACACTGTTGTAGTTTCAAACATGTGTGTAGTTCTTTTATGATTTCACCTTTTTATGGCTGTAAAAAAATAAAAATAAAAACTTAACATTTTTTAAAATTTTGATTTTAATGAACATTGCCCTTAAATCAAACAATCTTCATTTTGAAAACTCTTTAATTTTTTTATTTTGATTTATTTCACTGTACTGTTAAATAACACCTTGAGGTCCTCGCAAAGTTTAATAACAGGAAGTACACATGTTTAATAGGGTCACTTTATTGATTTCAACAAAACTGAATTTGATTATTCAGCAATTTATCGCCAAGTATTTTTTACTTAAACTTCCTAAATTAGTTATATGATACTCTTCACTTCTATTTTCAGGTTTATTATTTCACCGAAATGGCATGTCGTAATTTTACTTAACCATAAACTTTCAAACGAACTTCTGTTTTCTTTGTAAACCTGCCGCCATAGTTTTACTCCTTTGGAAATTGGTCCAGTCACAGTCAAAACTTAAGAGAAATTAATATTAGACAAGAGCCGGTCATACCGGGTGATGCTCCCAGAATAGGTTTTGGACACAGAATAGTGTGTCCATAAAGTCTTTGCCAAATTCAGCATAAAGATATCATGTTATTGGTTATTGCTGAAAAAGGTTAAAACTGTTTAAATAGGCAATGAAGAATGAAAGACGGTTACCATTTTATTCTTTATTTTTCTATCAACTCAGACAGTGGCAGTCCTATCCAGACAGTGTCATGGTCAGTGAAGTAGGCTGGTGACAGGTAAACCAGAGGTTTTTGATACCTCTTGTAGTTTCAGAGTTACGTCCTGGACAAAGTTCAAAGTGTAAAAATGAACAAAGGGCAATAACTCAAAATTTAGACAATGCAGAGTTATGGTTCTTATGCACTGCACTTCTACTCAATAAGATATATCTACCCACTTCTACAAAATTTCTTGTTGATACTTCTTGTAGTTTCAGAGTTATGTCCCGGACAAGAAAATGCGGACGGACGGACAAAGCAGCGACTATATGCTCTCCCTTCGGGGAGCATAAAAATAAAATTGTGTCCATAGGGTAAGTATCCCCCAAATGCTTATCTCTGTTATTAAGCATACAATTTTTGACAGTCAAGAGCCATAACTCATGCCCTTCCCAAAGACAGTCACATGATGGAGCAGGAATGCACAATATCACATGCTGCTGAAAATTTCTCTGTTAAGTGTCATCATTTTAAAACTAATACTTCAAACTGTGACACAAATTTTGAGATAAACAACCAGATTAGACATACATGGACAAATCTAATGCATGTGACCTGCACAAAAAGAATCTGCTATGATACCAGAACTGGCAATATACCTGATTCTGGTTACAGATATGTTTGTATTGTTGTTGTTGTTTTTTGTATGCGGTCAAGTCCAAAAAGATCAATGATTTCTGAGAAATTTCACAGCTGTATTTTAACAGATCAAACTTCTTTACAAGACCTAAATCGAAACAGGAAGTTGCAATGCAAATTTTGCTCATAAAGCAGAAACATAAAATTTGGTACCAAATAATTCCTAGACGATTATCTTGTCATAATTTAATGCATTCAATATTTACTGTGATATCATACACTTAATACAAATTTAAGTAGATCATTAAATATCTGATCTTTATATCGGATAAGCATTATACAGAATTGAAATTTCGTTAAAAAGGAGACGATTAAAAATTTAAAAGGTTTATTTCCAAAGGCAAATTCTATCAAATTTTAGTAAAATTTTCCTATTACCATTTCTTTTATTTTATTTAAAACCCCTCAATGAAGATATTCAAAAATGATAATCTTTTTTATAAACAGGCTCATTGCTTACATAACTGTTGTTCCTCTATAAATTGGTGACTGCAGCATTCACCACTGCTCCAAGGATTGAATCCTATCTATCTACTATCTATATGAGTTTATTTATTGTTGGTATGCCCATATGACCAACGCCTCTTGCAGAGTTTAGATATTTTAGATTGTGGGGGGATAGTGCAAGATACAGCTTCCTAACCCAGAGACAGATTTCCCCTGGTTCTTTTCCATGCTCAGTGTATAGCACTGATAATGGAATGTCAGTTTAACGTCTCACCCCAAGGTAATGTTAGTGGAGGAGTGGGGATCAAACTCATGATTCTGGATAACCAGTCCATGGTGTAACCACTGGACCACTGATCCACTGCCTAGTAAAAGCAAGAAGTGTATATGGGCAGACACCTAAGTTACACTCACCTGACAGTTCACTCATCTGTGACTAATGTTACTGGCTCTTCAATAAAGCAACTGGTTCTATCTAGAATAGTCTCAAGAAGGACTTAAATGAATTTTCAGAAATAATTTCTAATAAAAATCACATTTTAATATTACATTACTCACTTTTGCCTCCTTACTTTGGTAATATAGTTAGTTCTATTGAAATTCTTATATTAAATTTTGACAGAAATTTGCTTCTCATCCGAACTGAGTGTTACAAGAGTCAGCAAAATAAACTAAACAGCTCAAATATTATGTTTTTATTAATGTAACATATTCCCTTGAACAGTCATTTTTAAACTCTTAAGTTTGACCATATCTGCCTCAAAGTAAAATTCTCCTGATCTTGCTAAAAGTATAATTCTGTCAGGAGAAAATGACAGCCTAATTTAAGATTATTAAGCCTGTGTTAAATGTAAGATCTCTCTTAAACAGAAGAAGTAATTGGTCAAACAAGTTGGGATTTAGACCCCTTAAAGCAGCATGGCCTGGCTTCAAATTCCCTCTGCAATCACACCTGGCAGCCGTAGTTCCTCTTTTGGCACAAGCATAGGAATCAGTCTTAGTCCAAGCAAGTCTACAAATACTAAATATTAACTGCAAGTTAAAAATTTGCAAAAACTGAACAGGTAAGTTTAACACATCAAGAAGATTAATATTTTGTATCAGTATATAATGCGATGCTTGTGAAAGTGCATAATGTACAGATTATATATCAGGCTATGCCAAAGAGTTTGCATGCCCTTGGATGTCCAAACAATATTTTATGAGCATTTTTGGGCTTGCATTTTAACTTATCAAATGTTATCCTTACACACAAAAAATTCTAGGAATAATACAAAAAATAAATCATGGCTACTTAAATTACCTAAATTAAGGTCAGGCTGATAAGCCCTGCATAAAGGAAGGCAACACCTTGATACGGCTTTTGATTCAGATTAAAGAAGCAACTAAATCAGGACAGTGTCATAAAAACTCATAAAAATGGTTTTATCAATCTAATAAATTTAATGAATTTAATTTTCTGCAACATCAAATGACGTAAACTGATCTAAGCTATCTCGAACAGGCCATGATTTAGAAATCTGGCAAAATTCCTCCATGTTCTGTCAGAAATTTTATGGTCAATGCATTTTCCAAGTTATCACCTTTTTCTCTCTCCTTCTGTAGAAAAAATCTAAAGTAGCAGGACTACAGATGTCTCTAAAATACTTTTACACAAAAATGAAAACTGGGGATTATAAGCCCTTAAATAGCTCATGTTAACATGGGTCAAAAACAGTAGTTCAATACAGGAAATAGAACAAAAATTACAACATGAATACATAGTTTTACCTTGGTATAATGACAGTTATAACATGGAAAGGTAGATTTACTATGGTATAACACCAGTTATAGCATGAAAAAAGGTAGATTTACCTTAGTTTTATGACAGTTATAACATGAAAAAGTAGATTTCTCCCTCTCTTCCATCAACTTTCTGACAGTGCACTAATTGCTGGAATAATGTAAACTAAAACAAAACTTGTAACATTATATGAATATAAAATTATATTTTTTTATTTGTTATGCTCCTTAACTCAAGCAATGAACGTGTGTTTAAAGCAATACCATTGCTGAACCCTCTTTAATCTTCTGGCACAGTAAATTATTCAGTTTGTGGCATCTACATTTGTGACAGTTAGCAAGACTGTTATCTGAAAGCGAGACCATAGGGTAATTTCCTTAACAAGAAGATTTCCCTTAATGCTCTCAGCTGTCCTCAAATTTGTACACTTTCCACAAGTATGTTTTTTTTTTTCATCACTGATAAGACAGTTTCTTTAATAAAACCTATTTTTTAGCTGCAAGCTTATTCTTGGAAATCACATACTCTTTGATATTGCTTCAAACAAAAGTTCCCTTTGCTAGAAAAATCTAAATGATATATTATTTACTTCTGAAAATGGAATACAAAATCAATACTTATTTCCTTTGAAACCTTTAGTAAGTTTTTTTTTTTTCTACATAACCTATGAGACAGCTGCTTTAACATAATATCATGATTATTCTATCGGTACAATTACCCGCCCCTGGATTCGTTGGCTTGAGAACAGAATCTCATCACATTCTTCATCAAACTCTAGAAGATTGCATTTGATGATGTCTACTTATATATCATGATAAAGGCAGGCTATATTACTTTACTGTAATTATTGCCAAGATATGATAAAAAAAATTGCAAGCTATATGGCATAAGAAATTAACAAAATGAGCCATCTTTTGGATCACTACACCCCTGGCTTTGGCAATGATGAAGTGAGTTTTAATCAATTATCTACACTGCCCCTGGAAAAAGAACAATTGTACTGAAATCTGGAATCTGAAATTACTCAGGAGATAGAACTTAGAGCAAAGGTTTTTAAGCCCCACCCATCTGTACTGATGATTCTATTTATGATCCTAAGCATGTTCTTTTAGAAAATCAGAATGGTTACTATAAATAGATGGGTTTAAAAAAAAAAAAAGAAAAAAGAAAAACAAGAAGCACAGCAATGTGACAAAAACCTGGTTTTCAACGTCCAAGTATTGATGTGACAGAAATTTGGAATGAAATATGGCAGTGAAGAAAAAATGATGCTGTTATTTTGGTTGCATGCAGATAGTGATCTACGTAGGGTTAGTAGAAATCCTGCCCCAAGCTGCCTCTTGATATAAGCTACCCACACACCAAGTTTGGTGTCAATAGGTCAAAGCAAACTCAAGTTATTGAGCTGAAACTGAATTTCTATTTTTAGCAACGGTGACCTTGATCTTGATCACAGACACCTGGGTAGCAATCCCAAGCTGCCTCTTGATATAAGCTACCCACATACCAAGTTTGGCGTCAATAGGCCATAGCAAACTAAAGTTATTGAGCGGAAACTGAATTTCTATTTTTAGCAAAATTGACCTTGACCTTGATCACAGACACCAGGGTAGCAATACCAAGCTGCCTCTTGATATAAGCTACCCACACACCAAGTTTGGCATCAATAGGCCAAAGCAAAACTGAAGTTATTAAGCAGGAACTTAATTTCTAATTTTAGCAACAGTGAGCCTGACCTTGATCAAAGACATCTGGGTAGCAATCCCAAGCTGCCTCTTGATATCAGCTACCGATTCACGAAGTTTAGCCTCAATAGGCCTAAGCAATCTCAAGTTATTGAGCGGAAACTGAATTTCTATTTTTAGTAACACTGACCTTGACCTTAATCACAGACACCTGGGTAGCAATCTTGAGTAGCGTCTTGGTATAAGCTACCAACATACTAAATTTGGTGTCAATAGGTCAAAGCAAACTGAAGTAATTACGTGGAAACTTAATTTCTAACTAGAAATGGGTTTTTGATTGAACAAAAACATATGTCTCCCCCCAGCCAGTTGCTGCAGGTAGTATTGAGTCAGATGATTGTAAAATTTGACATTTAACCTCCAAGTGTGACCTTGACCTTGAGACACGGCACCCACAAAGTGGGTTCTGCATGTCACCTTGATGAGGTGAACATCTGACCCAAGTTTCATAAAAATCCTTCAAGGGCTATTGAAGATATAGAGCGGACACGATTTTGTGGCATTTGACATTTAACCTCCAAGTGTGACCTTGACCTTGAGACACCACACCCACAAAGTGGGTTCTGCACGTCGCCTTGATGAGGTGAACATCTGACCCAAGTTTCATAAAAATCCTTCAAGGGCTTTGGAAGATACAGAGCGGACACGATTTTGTGGCATTTGACATTTAACCTCCAAGTGTGACCTTGCCCTTGAGACACCACACTTGCAAAGTGGGTTCTGCACGTCGCCTTGATGAGGTGAACATCTGACCCAAGTTTCATAAAAATCCTTCAAGGGCTTTGGAAGATACAGAGCGGACACGATTTTGTGACGGACAGACAGACAGACGGACGGACGGACGGACGGACAACCGGGGGAAAAACAATATGTCTCCCCCATTTTTGGGGGGAGACATAATTCAGCAAACTGAAGTAATGACGTGGAAACTTAATTTTTAATTTTAGCAACAGTTACCTTGACCTTGATCAAAGACATCTGTGTAGCAATCCCAAGCTGGCTCTTTATATAAGCTACCGATACACAAGTTTAGCCTCAATAGGCCAAGGCAAACTAAAGTTATTGAGTGGTAACAGAATTTCTATTTGACTGACCCCAAAAACAAACAGGTTTTCTGGTCAATAAGGGCAATCATCCTTTGAAGTTTGAAGGCTCTGGGTCAAAAAATACTTTAGTTTCTGAACCGAAACAGATGTGAAAGATGGATAGAGCAAAAGCAGATGGGCGAGACATAATTTTGACATTGTTCAATATGACCAGAATGGTTACTACCAGTTTATGGTTTTGTTTAGTAGTAATTATAAAAAGATATCTACTAAAAAGTCCAATCTTGACTCAGGAGCTTCATTCTGCTCTCTGAGCAACATTTTCCAAAAATGACCTTCACCCTAAAAAATAGGGTAAAAAGACATTATACTTAGTTATCATAAAACTGAGCTCTGAAACACTGATATAACTTACGTGGTTATTCGAGACCCTTATTCTGTTTGAAAGTGCACAGAACAAACAAAATATATTGCCAAGGAAACTAGCAAAAATACATGCAAACCAGGAAAAGAGCATATTGTGCTAAAACTGACTTCATTGGAACAGTTTTGTGCCACCCTATTCACTTAACCCATCCTCTGGAAGCCCGTAATTGTTAGAATTAAAAGGACAATATGTTCATCTAATCACAGCATTGTTCAGATAATTGGGTTACTTAATAAATAAAGATCAGTCCAATTTCTTCATAAAGGGCAGGAAATCATCTAGTAAACTGGGGTCATGATAAGGGTAAACCAATTACAACTAGAAATGGGTTTTTGATTGAACAAAAACATATGTCTCCCCCCAGCCAGTTGCTGCAGGTAGTATTGAGTCAGACGATTGTAAAATTTGACATTTAACCTCCAAGTGTGACCTTGACCTTGAGACACCACAACCGCAAAGTGGGTTCTGCACGTCACCTTGATGAAGTGAACATCTGACCCAAGTTTCATAAAAATCCTTCAAGGGCTATTGAAGATACAGAGCGGACACGACTTTGTGGCATTTGACATTTAACCTCCAAGTGTGACCTTGACCTTGAGACACCACACCCGCAAAGTGGGTTCTGCATGTTGCCTTGATGAGGTGAACATCTGACCCAAGTTTCATAAAAATCCTTCAAGGGCTTTTGAAGATACAGAGCGGACACAATTTTGTGGCATCTGACATTTAACCTCCAAGTGTGACCTTGACCTTGAGACACCACACCCATTAAGTGTGTTCTGCACGTCGCATTGATGAGGTGAACATCTGACCCAAGTTTCATAAAAATCCTTCAAGGGCTTTGGAAGATACAGAGCGGACACGATTTTGTGGCATTTGACATTTAACCTCCAAGTGTGACCTTGCCCTTGAGACACCACACTCGCAAAGTGGGTTCTTCACGTCGTCTTGATGGGCTGAACATCTGACCCAAGTTTCATAAAAATCCTTCAAGGGCTTTGGAAGATACAGAGCGGACACGATTTTGTGACGGACAGACAGACAGACGGACGGACGGACGGACGGACGGACGGACGGACAACCGGGGGAAAAACAATATGTCTCCCCCATTTTTGGGGGGAGACATAATTCAGCAAACTGAAGTAATGACGTGGAAACTTAATTTTTAATTTTAGCAACAGTTACCTTGACCTTGATCAAAGACATCTGTGTAGCAATCCCAAGCTGGCTCTTTATATAAGCTACCGATACACAAGTTTAGCCTCAATAGGCCAAGGCAAACTAAAGTTATTGAGTGGTAACAGAATTTCTATTTGACTGACCCCAAAAACAAACAGGTTTTCTGGTCAATAAGGGCAATCATCCTTTGAAGTTTGAAGGCTCTGGGTCAAAAAATACTTTAGTTTCTGAACCGAAACAGATGTGAAAGATGGATAGAGCAAAAGCAGATGGGCGAGACATAATTTTGACATTGTTCAATATGACCAGAATGGTTACTACCAGTTTATGGTTTTGTTTAGTAGTAATTATAAAAAGATATCTACTAAAAAGTCCAATCTTGACTCAGGAGCTTCATTCTGCTCTCTGAGCAACATTTTCCAAAAATGACCTTCACCCTAAAAAATAGGGTAAAAAGACATTATACTTAGTTATCATAAAACTGAGCTCTGAAACACTGATATAACTTACGTGGTTATTCGAGACCCTTATTCTGTTTGAAAGTGCACAGAACAAACAAAATATATTGCCAAGGAAACTAGCAAAAATACATGCAAACCAGGAAAAGAGCATATTGTGCTAAAACTGACTTCATTGGAACAGTTTTGTGCCACCCTATTCACTTAACCCATCCTCTGGAAGCCCGTAATTGTTAGAATTAAAAGGACAATATGTTCATCTAATCACAGCATTGTTCAGATAATTGGGTTACTTAATAAATAAAGATCAGTCCAATTTCTTCATAAAGGGCAGGAAATCATCTAGTAAACTGGGGTCATGATAAGGGTAAACCAATTACAACTAGAAATGGGTTTTTGATTGAACAAAAACATATGTCTCCCCCCAGCCAGTTGCTGCAGGTAGTATTGAGTCAGACGATTGTAAAATTTGACATTTAACCTCCAAGTGTGACCTTGACCTTGAGACACCACAACCGCAAAGTGGGTTCTGCACGTCACCTTGATGAAGTGAACATCTGACCCAAGTTTCATAAAAATCCTTCAAGGGCTATTGAAGATACAGAGCGGACACGACTTTGTGGCATTTGACATTTAACCTCCAAGTGTGACCTTGACCTTGAGACACCACACCCGCAAAGTGGGTTCTGCATGTTGCCTTGATGAGGTGAACATCTGACCCAAGTTTCATAAAAATCCTTCAAGGGCTTTTGAAGATACAGAGCGGACACAATTTTGTGGCATCTGACATTTAACCTCCAAGTGTGACCTTGACCTTGAGACACCACACCCATTAAGTGTGTTCTGCACGTCGCATTGATGAGGTGAACATCTGACCCAAGTTTCATAAAAATCCTTCAAGGGCTTTGGAAGATACAGAGCGGACACGATTTTGTGGCATTTGACATTTAACCTCCAAGTGTGACCTTGCCCTTGAGACACCACACTCGCAAAGTGGGTTCTTCACGTCGTCTTGATGGGCTGAACATCTGACCCAAGTTTCATAAAAATCCTTCAAGGGCTTTGGAAGATACAGAGCGGACACGATTTTGTGACGGACAGACAGACAGACGGACGGACGGACGGACGGACGGACGGACGGACAACCGGGGGAAAAACAATATGTCTCCCCCATTTTTGGGGGGAGACATAATTCAGCAAACTGAAGTAATGACGTGGAAACTTAATTTTTAATTTTAGCAACAGTTACCTTGACCTTGATCAAAGACATCTGTGTAGCAATCCCAAGCTGGCTCTTTATATAAGCTACCGATACACAAGTTTAGCCTCAATAGGCCAAGGCAAACTAAAGTTATTGAGTGGTAACAGAATTTCTATTTGACTGACCCCAAAAACAAACAGGTTTTCTGGTCAATAAGGGCAATCATCCTTTGAAGTTTGAAGGCTCTGGGTCAAAAAATACTTTAGTTTCTGAACCGAAACAGATGTGAAAGATGGATAGAGCAAAAGCAGATGGGCGAGACATAATTTTGACATTGTTCAATATGACCAGAATGGTTACTACCAGTTTATGGTTTTGTTTAGTAGTAATTATAAAAAGATATCTACTAAAAAGTCCAATCTTGACTCAGGAGCTTCATTCTGCTCTCTGAGCAACATTTTCCAAAAATGACCTTCACCCTAAAAAATAGGGTAAAAAGACATTATACTTAGTTATCATAAAACTGAGCTCTGAAACACTGATATAACTTACGTGGTTATTCGAGACCCTTATTCTGTTTGAAAGTGCACAGAACAAACAAAATATATTGCCAAGGAAACTAGCAAAAATACATGCAAACCAGGAAAAGAGCATATTGTGCTAAAACTGACTTCATTGGAACAGTTTTGTGCCACCCTATTCACTTAACCCATCCTCTGGAAGCCCGTAATTGTTAGAATTAAAAGGACAATATGTTCATCTAATCACAGCATTGTTCAGATAATTGGGTTACTTAATAAATAAAGATCAGTCCAATTTCTTCATAAAGGGCAGGAAATCATCTAGTAAACTGGGGTCATGATAAGGGTAAACCAATTACAACTAGAAATGGGTTTTTGATTGAACAAAAACATATGTCTCCCCCCAGCCAGTTGCTGCAGGTAGTATTGAGTCAGACGATTGTAAAATTTGACATTTAACCTCCAAGTGTGACCTTGACCTTGAGACACCACAACCGCAAAGTGGGTTCTGCACGTCACCTTGATGAAGTGAACATCTGACCCAAGTTTCATAAAAATCCTTCAAGGGCTATTGAAGATACAGAGCGGACACGACTTTGTGGCATTTGACATTTAACCTCCAAGTGTGACCTTGACCTTGAGACACCACACCCGCAAAGTGGGTTCTGCATGTTGCCTTGATGAGGTGAACATCTGACCCAAGTTTCATAAAAATCCTTCAAGGGCTTTTGAAGATACAGAGCGGACACAATTTTGTGGCATCTGACATTTAACCTCCAAGTGTGACCTTGACCTTGAGACACCACACCCACAAAGTGTGTTCTGCACGTCGCATTGATGAGGTGAACATCTGACCCAAGTTTCATAAAAATCCTTCAAGGGCTTTGGAAGATACAGAGCGGACACGATTTTGTGGCATTTGACATTTAACCTCCAAGTGTGACCTTGCCCTTGAGACACCACACTCGCAAAGTGGGTTCTTCACGTCGTCTTGATGGGCTGAACATCTGACCCAAGTTTCATAAAAATCCTTCAAGGGCTTTGGAAGATACAGAGCGGACACGATTTTGTGACGGACAGACAGACAGACGGACGGACGGACGGACGGACGGACGGACGGACAACCGGGGGAAAAACAATATGTCTCCCCCATTTTTGGGGGGAGACATAATTCAGCAAACTGAAGTAATGACGTGGAAACTTAATTTTTAATTTTAGCAACAGTTACCTTGACCTTGATCAAAGACATCTGTGTAGCAATCCCAAGCTGGCTCTTTATATAAGCTACCGATACACAAGTTTAGCCTCAATAGGCCAAGGCAAACTAAAGTTATTGAGTGGTAACAGAATTTCTATTTGACTGACCCCAAAAACAAACAGGTTTTCTGGTCAATAAGGGCAATCATCCTTTGAAGTTTGAAGGCTCTGGGTCAAAAAATACTTTAGTTTCTGAACCGAAACAGATGTGAAAGATGGATAGAGCAAAAGCAGATGGGCGAGACATAATTTTGACATTGTTCAATATGACCAGAATGGTTACTACCAGTTTATGGTTTTGTTTAGTAGTAATTATAAAAAGATATCTACTAAAAAGTCCAATCTTGACTCAGGAGCTTCATTCTGCTCTCTGAGCAACATTTTCCAAAAATGACCTTCACCCTAAAAAATAGGGTAAAAAGACATTATACTTAGTTATCATAAAACTGAGCTCTGAAACACTGATATAACTTACGTGGTTATTCGAGACCCTTATTCTGTTTGAAAGTGCACAGAACAAACAAAATATATTGCCAAGGAAACTAGCAAAAATACATGCAAACCAGGAAAAGAGCATATTGTGCTAAAACTGACTTCATTGGAACAGTTTTGTGCCACCCTATTCACTTAACCCATCCTCTGGAAGCCCGTAATTGTTAGAATTAAAAGGACAATATGTTCATCTAATCACAGCATTGTTCAGATAATTGGGTTACTTAATAAATAAAGATCAGTCCAATTTCTTCATAAAGGGCAGGAAATCATCTAGTAAACTGGGGTCATGATAAGGGTAAACCAATTACAACTAGAAATGGGTTTTTGATTGAACAAAAACATATGTCTCCCCCCAGCCAGTTGCTGCAGGTAGTATTGAGTCAGACGATTGTAAAATTTGACATTTAACCTCCAAGTGTGACCTTGACCTTGAGACACCACAACCGCAAAGTGGGTTCTGCACGTCACCTTGATGAAGTGAACATCTGACCCAAGTTTCATAAAAATCCTTCAAGGGCTATTGAAGATACAGAGCGGACACGACTTTGTGGCATTTGACATTTAACCTCCAAGTGTGACCTTGACCTTGAGACACCACACCCGCAAAGTGGGTTCTGCATGTTGCCTTGATGAGGTGAACATCTGACCCAAGTTTCATAAAAATCCTTCAAGGGCTTTTGAAGATACAGAGCGGACACAATTTTGTGGCATCTGACATTTAACCTCCAAGTGTGACCTTGACCTTGAGACACCACACCCACAAAGTGTGTTCTGCACGTCGCATTGATGAGGTGAACATCTGACCCAAGTTTCATAAAAATCCTTCAAGGGCTTTGGAAGATACAGAGCGGACACGATTTTGTGGCATTTGACATTTAACCTCCAAGTGTGACCTTGCCCTTGAGACACCACACTCGCAAAGTGGGTTCTTCACGTCGTCTTGATGGGCTGAACATCTGACCCAAGTTTCATAAAAATCCTTCAAGGGCTTTGGAAGATACAGAGCGGACACGATTTTGTGACGGACAGACAGACAGACGGACGGACGGACGGACGGACGGACAACCGGGGGAAAAACAATATGTCTCCCCCATTTTTGGGGGGAGACATAATTCAGCAAACTGAAGTAATGACGTGGAAACTTAATTTTTAATTTTAGCAACAGTTACCTTGACCTTGATCAAAGACATCTGTGTAGCAATCCCAAGCTGGCTCTTTATATAAGCTACCGATACACAAGTTTAGCCTCAATAGGCCAAGGCAAACTAAAGTTATTGAGTGGTAACAGAATTTCTATTTGACTGACCCCAAAAACAAACAGGTTTTCTGGTCAATAAGGGCAATCATCCTTTGAAGTTTGAAGGCTCTGGGTCAAAAAATACTTTAGTTTCTGAACCGAAACAGATGTGAAAGATGGATAGAGCAAAAGCAGATGGGCGAGACATAATTTTGACATTGTTCAATATGACCAGAATGGTTACTACCAGTTTATGGTTTTGTTTAGTAGTAATTATAAAAAGATATCTACTAAAAAGTCCAATCTTGACTCAGGAGCTTCATTCTGCTCTCTGAGCAACATTTTCCAAAAATGACCTTCACCCTAAAAAATAGGGTAAAAAGACATTATACTTAGTTATCATAAAACTGAGCTCTGAAACACTGATATAACTTACGTGGTTATTCGAGACCCTTATTCTGTTTGAAAGTGCACAGAACAAACAAAATATATTGCCAAGGAAACTAGCAAAAATACATGCAAACCAGGAAAAGAGCATATTGTGCTAAAACTGACTTCATTGGAACAGTTTTGTGCCACCCTATTCACTTAACCCATCCTCTGGAAGCCCGTAATTGTTAGAATTAAAAGGACAATATGTTCATCTAATCACAGCATTGTTCAGATAATTGGGTTACTTAATAAATAAAGATCAGTCCAATTTCTTCATAAAGGGCAGGAAATCATCTAGTAAACTGGGGTCATGATAAGGGTAAACCAATTACAACTAGAAATGGGTTTTTGATTGAACAAAAACATATGTCTCCCCCCAGCCAGTTGCTGCAGGTAGTATTGAGTCAGACGATTGTAAAATTTGACATTTAACCTCCAAGTGTGACCTTGACCTTGAGACACCACAACCGCAAAGTGGGTTCTGCACGTCACCTTGATGAAGTGAACATCTGACCCAAGTTTCATAAAAATCCTTCAAGGGCTATTGAAGATACAGAGCGGACACGACTTTGTGGCATTTGACATTTAACCTCCAAGTGTGACCTTGACCTTGAGACACCACACCCGCAAAGTGGGTTCTGCATGTTGCCTTGATGAGGTGAACATCTGACCCAAGTTTCATAAAAATCCTTCAAGGGCTTTTGAAGATACAGAGCGGACACAATTTTGTGGCATCTGACATTTAACCTCCAAGTGTGACCTTGACCTTGAGACACCACACCCACAAAGTGTGTTCTGCACGTCGCATTGATGAGGTGAACATCTGACCCAAGTTTCATAAAAATCCTTCAAGGGCTTTGGAAGATACAGAGCGGACACGATTTTGTGGCATTTGACATTTAACCTCCAAGTGTGACCTTGCCCTTGAGACACCACACTCGCAAAGTGGGTTCTTCACGTCGTCTTGATGGGCTGAACATCTGACCCAAGTTTCATAAAAATCCTTCAAGGGCTTTGGAAGATACAGAGCGGACACGATTTTGTGACGGACAGACAGACGGACGGACGGACGGACGGACGGACGGACAACTGGGGGAAAAACAATATGTCTCCCCCATTTTTGGGGGGAGACATAATAAGGGGGTCAGTACAGAGGTATCCTTTTTAATAATAAACAGGAAATCAGGAAATTATATATCAGAGGGATTAGAAATTATGCTACAAAGTTGCAAATGCAGTGGATATAGTAAAGCCTTGGATAAGGACAATTTGTAAAATATTAACTGTTTCTTGACTCACAGATAGCTCTTAAGTTAAGTTTTGTCTTGGAAAGAAATTTCCAGACTTTGTTTTCTTCATTCTCTGAAAAACCAACTTTTTGACAACTTGGCACAAAGCAGCCCACAAAATTACAATAATTATTGTTTTTGACTGGCGTTGTAAAATAAGTTTGAAATGAAAATGATTATCAAATCAAATCGGAGAGAGTATTTCAATTTACTTTCAGAAAATAATCTGAATGTTATAAACATAAAGAAACTGGGAAGACTTTCAAAAGTCTTGTACATTTTCACCCTAATGGGTCAGTATTATCAAATATGCATGACCAAACCAGTTATTTCATGTATCTGTAATGTCAAATGTACTTCCGTTAAAAGAGCTTCCTGCAGAGTAACTTCCCTTGCCACCTGGCTACAACGATTTTTGGAAATGAAAATCAATTGTTGCCAACATAACAGGATTATTTTATTTAACTCGGATACCCTTTAATCACTTTTTTTGATGCTCCATTTCATCTGCACACTATTGTTGGCAGCTGATGTTAAACCTTTAAGACTTGTACAGAATCACCCTACAAATAAACAAGAGGGCCATGATGGCCCTGGATCGCTCACCTGAGTACTTTGGCTGTAGGTTTGCTGTTAAGCAGTATTTCATTTTTTAATTGAAAATATGTAAGTGCCTACAAACCAAATATGTGAAGTATCAGTCAATAAATAAAGGCTCTATGACAGAAAGTAGAAATATCTATCATAAGCTATGGTGACCTTGACCTTGAACCAGTGACCTCAAACCCTACCCATGGGTAGAGGTCCATGCAAGGAACCTCTATACTGAATATCAAAGATATTGGTCTATAAATGAAGGCTCTATGAGGTACAGTAGATAAATCTACTTTTAGCCTCCGTGACCTTAAACCTAATCCAATAATTTGAAAAAGCTTGATAAAGCTTGCTTCATGCCAAATTTTAAAATTCTAGGTCTTGTGGTTTCAGACAAGAAGATTTTTAAAGATTTTCTTCTATATTGTTATTTAAAACTTGTGACCCCTCGGGCGGGGCCAATAGTGACCCCAGGGACATTTTTCTAACAAACTTGGTAGAGGTCCACTAGACAATGCTACACACCAAATATCTAAGCTCTATAACTTACGGTTTCTGATAAGATTTTTTAAGATTTTCCTATATAACTCTATGTAAAACAAGTGACCCCCGGGGCGGGGCCATTTTTGACCCAGAGGCCAGGACTTGAACAAACTTGGTAGAGGTCCACTAGGCAATGCTACATACCAAATATCTTAACTGTAGGCCTTCTTGTTTCTGACAAGAAGATTTTTTAGTTTTTCCTATATAACTCTATGTAAAACAAGTGACCCCCGGGGCGGGGCCATTTTTGACCCAGAGGCTAGGATTTGAACGAACTTGGTAGAGGTCCACTAGACAATGCTACACACCAAATATCTAAGCTATATAACTTACGGTTTCTGACAAGAAGATTTTTTAAGATTTTCCTATATAACTCTATGTAAAACTAGTGGCCCCTGGGGCGGGGTCAATTTTGACCCAGAGGACAGGATTTGAACAAACTTGGTAGAGGTCCACTAGATAATGCTACACACCAAATATCTAAGCTCTACAACTTACGGTTTCTGACAAGAAGATTTTTTAAGATTTTCTTATATAACTCTATGTAAAACTAATGGCCTCTGGGGCGGGGCCATTTTTGACCCAGAGGACAGGATTTGAACAAACTTGGTAGAGGTCCACTAGACAATGCTACACACCAAATATCTAAGCTCTATAACTTACGGTTTCTGACAAGAAAATTTTTTAAGATTTCCTTATATAACTCTATGTAAAACTAGTGGCCCCTGGGGCGGGGTCATTTTTGACCCAGAGGCCAGGATTTGAACAAACTTGGTAGAGGTCATCTAGACAATGCTACACATTAAATATCTAAGTTCTATAACTTACGGTTTCTGACAAGAAGATTTTTTAAGATTTCCTTATATAACTCTATGTAAAACTAGTGGCCCCTGGGGCGGGGCCATTTTTGACCCAGAGGACAGGATATGAACAAACTTGGTAGAGCTCAACTAGACAATGCTACACACCAAATATCTAAGCTCTATAACTTACGGTTTCTGACAAGAAGATTTTTTAAAGATTTTCCTATATAACTCTAAGTAAAACAAGTGACCCCCGGGGCGGGGCCATTTTTGACCCAGAGGCCAGGATTTGAACAAACTTGGTAGAGGTCCACTAGACAATGCTACATACCAAATATCTTAACTCTAGGCCTTGTGGTTTCTGCCAAGAAGATTTTCAAGTTTTCCCTATATAACTCTATGTAAAATCAACTGACCCCTGGGGTGGGGTCAGTTTTGTCCCCAGGGACATAATTTGAACAAACTTGGTAGAGGTCCACTAGATGATGCTTCATACCAAATATCAAAGCTCCAGGCCTTGTGGTTTCGGAGAAGAAGATTTTTAAAGATCCAACTTATAAAATTTATTTTTAGCTCCAGTGAACCAGAAATGCAATGGACCAGAACCATTTGAACAATCTTGGTAGAGCTTCATGCAAGGAACATCCCAGGCAAATTTCATTAAATTTGCCCCATTGGTTTCAGAGGAGATGTCGTTTGAATGAAAAGTTGACGACGAACGGACGGACTGACGGACGGACGAAGGACAAAGACCGATCAGAAAAGCTCACCCTGAGCACTTTGTGCTCAGGTGAGCTAAAAATGGGACATGTCAAACTGAATGATGTTCAAGTCCATTTCAGAAATTTAGCAGAGTCAGGATTGATTATGAGCTTCAATAAACAGCTTGTTTATATCAAAATGTTAGTCTTCACCAAGAACTAGTATATTATTATATATATGTATGTATAAACTAGAACTTCATGAGTCAGACATGTCGCCTGATGATAGCATACCAGTTATTTAACTTTTTTTCTATGGAATGGGGAATTTATAGGCCCCGGACAAGAATTAAGTATGAAAAATTACAAAGGGCAATAACTCAAAAATTGTGATAAATAGAGTTATAGTTCTTGGGCAATGCCCTCCCCACAATGAGATCTATTCACCTATGAAGTTTAAAGTTGGTATCTTCAAAAGTCCTTTCGAGTTATGCCCTGGACAAAAATTGAGTATGAAAAATTACAAAGGGCAATAACTAAAGAAGTATGTGAAAGAGAGTTATGGTTCTCAGGCACTGCACCTCTCCACAATGAGATCTATTCACCTATGAAGTTTCAAGTTGATATCTCCAGTTCTTTAAGAGTTATGCCCCTGACGAGCAAAATAGGACGCACCCGCCGCCATGGCAGCAGACATCACAAGTAACACCTATGTGTCCACTGACTATAGTCAAAAACATAGAACACAATCTCCAACAGGGAACAGTAACTGTTGTTGTCATCCCACCAAAAAAGAAGAGCTGAATTGACTATTTATTCAGTATGGAGGGTAAAGTTGCTATGAATGACACCACTCTTGACAATTCCATTACGCAGCTGTCTTTCTGAGCAAAACAATAATTACTGGTTCTCCTATTTTTCTATTCCATTTCTCTGTCTTAAATTGACTTCTATACATAAAAAAACACCTACATACGAAAACATAACCAACAGTTTATGGTCATAAAGTGCTTCAGCCATGACATATTCTATGTACAAAACACTGTTAAATAATAACAAAGGCAGTTACTCTTCCAAAAATAGATAGCAACACACCTATAAAACATAGTTGGTCACCAGTGGAAGAATTGAGACAAAAAAGTGTCATTTTGCATAAACTGAAATCTGTCAAAATGTGTGTGTATCTATGAATGATATTTTGAATGAATGCAAATGCTAATTGTGGCTTTCTAAAAAAAAACAACTTTGGAAATATGAATGAATGAAACATGAAATTTTTGTGGCTCACCAAACTTCTCCTGTGAGCATTTTTACCTGTATTCATGTACACACAAGTCAAAGTGTTTAACGTTGTATTCACTATGATTATAATATACATTATCTTAGAATTCTTTATTTTACCTGATATGTGTTTGGCAGAAACAGAAAAAGCATTCAGTACATGTGTATCTAAGCAAGCTTTGGTACATGGCTTAATAAAAATCAAAATAACTAATTGATACAAAATCTAATCTAATAAATAACACAATCCTGCATAATTATATGCAGCTGAGAAATATCTATAGTTTTTTTACTAAGAAAAAACTTATCTTTTATTTAAAAAGAAAGTTAATAGCAGGCAATGTATCTCCATCCAGACATGACTTCTTGGCAGACCAACTGACCATTTTGTTGCCTGAATTACCAATTATTCAAATGCGATTTGGGTAGATAAACAAGAGTTACAGTGAAACTTTGACTGATACACAAATGTTTGATGGGATATATCTATAACACTAGCAAAATGCACTTTGAGATTTTGACATACTGTAATGACAGCAACTATAAGATCAGCTATTTTTTATGTTCATTTTTATATTTAGTCAGGAGGAAAAGCAAACATAAAGGAGTGCCATTAATGGTAATAAATGGTAAATTATTGTACAATAAATCTAACAAAATTCAAATATTTACTCTAGAATTACAGGTCACATCAAATTAGTTTACTGCTGCATAGAAAAAGTGTCACCTTAAAGGTAATACTGATTTACATATGTTAAAACTGTGTTTAATTTGTAGGCATGCATCCTTCTCGTAACTCATTAATCAGCATTTTCTACCCTTTCCTATTATTGCTTTTGGATTTTAAGTCAAAGAGGAAACAGTCTGATGTAGATAATACAAAAAGGAAAACAACAAGAGCCATCGCAAACAGGGGCCACCCTCGACTTTTTCCTATTTCCAAAGGAAACACATCAGAGGAAGCAAAGTGTGGTTAAGGGTTTTCAAAGGCAACATCATTTAGAAATATAATTATCAAATCCATTTATAAATAACAAAGTTATGGCCAATTTAAGCAATATTGAATAATCTGACCTTGAAAGTCAAGGTCAAATAAAGGTCAATGTCAAGTTCAGTTTAATCTTCTTTAGAGGTATTGTCTAAAAGGTAGTTATGTCCAAGTATGAACAAAGATAAAGCAAGTTTTAGCAATGTCAAGGTCATTTAAAGGTCAAGGTAATACTTGAATTATTCAACATGTTCCTTATATACTTAGCATTGTTTTGTCCAAGTATGAATCATATTCATCCATAAATAACAAAGTTTTGGCTATTTCAGCAAAATTCAATAATTTGAAATTGATGGTCAAGGTCATTTTCAAGTCAAGGTCATACCTGAATAACTGATTGTGTCAGTTTTGTCAAGTGTTGTCTTGTCCAAGTATGAATCAAATCCAATCATAAATTACAAAGTTATGGACAATTTTGGCAAAATTCAATAATCTGACCTTGATGGTCAAGGCCATTTAAGGTCAAGTCATACTTGAATAAATCAAAATGTCAGAGTTGTTGTAAAGTGTTTTGTCCAAGTATGAATCAAATCTGTATATAAATGAGAAAGTTATTACTATTTCTGCAAAATTCAATAATTTGACCTTGACAGTCAAGGTCATTTAAAGGTCAAAGTCATTCTTGAATAATTCAACATGTTGTCTTGTCAAAGTATGATTCAAATCCAACAAAAAAAAAAAAGTAAAGGCCAATTTCACCAAAATTCAATTCTTTGACCTTGAACCTCAAGTTTATGGTCATAAAGTGCTTCAGCCATGAATTATGGTTATACACCACCAAATCAGTGTTGTCGGGAACCAGTCAATTTTGTGCAGGGTTTGTGCGGAGCTATAAGATGACAAAACTGTCTGATTAGTCAAAAATGTAAAGGTTGTTCTAATTTCAATTTACATGAAAACAACACATATTGAAGAACAAACTGAAATTATGCATAAGTGTGATGGACAATTCTTTGCTATTTTTTGTCGTTTTAAATTTCGACAGATTGTAATTAAAGATACCAAAGTGACTGGGGTGATCTCCTTCAAGACAATAAACAGGAAAAGTTGATTGGTCATGCTACAAAAAAAAATCTGAATGAAATTCTTTCTCATGATTGGTTCTTCCCAGAAATCGGCATAGGTAGCATCTTCAGAAGCTAATAATACGAGATTGGGATTTTGATGTTACATTGAAATTCTGTAGGATTTGATTAAGTTGTGTGTAACCTCAACCTATCACTTTTGTCAAAAGTGTTTTTTTTTTCCAGTATGAATCAAATCGGTAAATAAATGACAAAGTTATGACATTTTAAGCAAAATTCAATCATTTAACCTTGATGGTCAAGGTCATTTAAAGGTCAAGGTCACACTGAATCATTCAACAAGTAGGTTTTGTTGTAAGTGTTGTTTTAATCAAATCCAACTACATATAACAAAGTTATGGCCAATTTTAGCAAAATTCAATTATTTAACCTTGAAGGTGAAGGTCATTTATGAGTCAAAGTCAAGTTCAGTCTGGTCTTCTTGAAGACCTTGTTCAATGTTGTGTCCAAGTATGAAGACAATCCATTTAGAAATAAATAAGTTATGATCAAAGTTAAGGTTTTCTGACAGGAACGGCAACAGCAATGACACCATGACTGTAGCAATAGCCTGATTTTTTTCTTTGAAAAAGTGAAGCTAAAAAGTGATTATTGACATAAAGGGGAGGTCACTGTAACTCAGGAATTGCAAACTGAAACTGTTATGTAAGGGAGGGAAGTTATTAGTTAATTTACATAAACAAAGGTAATTCATGACTTTGCTTCAACTGGGAAGTAACAATGTTTCCACTAAAGGGGAGATAATAAGTTCTTTTAAATCAAAAAGAGAAGTAACAAGCTGGTTGAAATAAGACAAACAGCACTGTTGGAAGGGTTTACATTAGAAGTGAAGAAACTTGTATGTTCTTTCAGACAAGGGAGGTTATTTGTAGTGTTCCATTTAGTCTCAGTATCACACTGATTTTACTGATATAGAAAAAATAAATGTACTGAAAGGATACCATGTTCTATTCACTCTGTGAAACAATGGTGACATAATTATGTCATTCTTTCATATTCAAGACATTTCTTCAAGAATTGAAGATAAGTCCATAGGACACGGATACCCCCACATTCTGCTGTATTTTACAAAAAATCCTGTACAACTACAGGTGCTATAAACATTGTCCTTAACATTAAGAAGTCTAAAAATGCTATTTTTTTATTAATCAGGGGACATAACTTGATCTCAAATAAATTTCCATTTACCCAGGTGCATAAGTTTACATGCTAACAAATATTCTTAGTTTCATGGCTCTAGCAGTTATACATTTGGAGTAACATACAACACAAATCTAACAAGAGCACCGCTGGGCGGAGCATTATATGCCCGAAGGGTGTTTTTTCTAAGTAAGATGCATTTGTGATATACGGGATCATATCTGAATTTTAGGTTTTATAATTTGTATTTAAATGTCAGTCTTTCAGAAGTTATGATGTTCATGCTGTGATGCATGGTTATCAAGTTACAGCAGGGCTCTCGCTAGACTCAGAATTTTGGGAGAAGTCACTTCGCCCTGGGTTGAAGGTTAGGGAGAAGTGGACAGACTTCAGAGCGAAGTGGATATTGTTTCGTTACTCTTTGTTTCGGACAACGTATGCTTATGTAATAATAAATTTTCCTATAATAATTGATCCCTTTTATCAACCAGTATTCAGAAACATAATGAAACTATTGATACCCTGACCTTTTGGAAAACAATGATCGACGATTAAAATGTACTGTAACACTTCCGACGATCAACCTTTCATTGCTGACTTGTTTTTCACCGAAAACCTGATAGATTGCACCTTTTTTGTCTCATGATACAATATACATACCTACACAGTTTAATCGCCGTCATTGCTCAGAGGGTACCTGATCTTAATCAAGCCCATAATTGCCGAAACATCGCAATCAAATAGTGATCAATTAGTGGTAATTTATAAACACTGAAATCAGCTAAAAATATCCGACAGGAAACTCATTATTATTCATTACTCAATAGTGCTTTTTTAAAAACTAAATGCTGATTGGTTTATTTCGCCTAAGTGTCGGTATAGAATGTTCTGGTTGAAAAGATATAAATAACATGGGCGGAGTCTTCGCTCTGTACGTCACACATGGCTATAAGGCAAGAAATAGCGAGTGGCGGAGTTTTACGAGGATTCCCTAATGAGTGGCTGGCAAGCGATTGTTTATGTGTATTGTAAAAAAAAACAACTGTGTATCGTAAAAGAACTGCCACATTTTATGACACCATTGACTTTTATCCATGTTTGCCAAGGGCAACTTAATTTTGACAAGGCGACTTGATTTTCACTTTGATCTTCACGTAAGGCGAAATTTGAGACAGCGAAGCGACGACTTCGCCCGAATTGCCCCCTCGCTAGAGCCCTGTTACAGTACAGAAATATTGATTGTTCAGTTGATTGTCACCTTGACCTTTTATGTACAGTATAGGAGTCAGGTAATCAATGATGGCAATCATCCTAAGAAGCGTGAAGTCTGTATGGGAAATAGTTGCCAAGTTATACAGCAGAAATGCTTTTCAGTGTTTAGGTCATTGGGACCTTGACATCTGACCAACTGATTCTAAGATGTACGGGGGTAATTTTCTCAATGTAATCGATCATCATATGAAGTTTGAGGTCTCTATGACAAATAGTTAGAAAGTTTTACAGCGGAAATAGTTTTCAGTGCTTAGGCCACTTTGACCTTTGACCTACTGACCCCAAAATGTATAGGGGTCATTCACTCAATGTGGGCAATAATCATATGAACGTAAAAGACTGTAGGCCAAAGAGTACTCAAGTTATCCTTCAGAAACCAAACTGCTAATGAACGGATGTGCCGCCGAAACTGGATAGGGGTTTCATGAAAAGAAAAATATAATGTTTGATAATGTTCAGTAATGTTCAACAGTTTCTTAACATTCAGTCTCCAAATATTAATAATTTGACCTTGCCGTACACAGTAATCTCCCCTTCATTCAGGGATGTAACTGCTGTGTGATGTGGCACTATAAAAGATGGAATTAGGGCATACTAAATATCGGCTAATATGAATACGACTCATATGACTGTTTTTTTCAAGAAAAGAGCAAGACTTAGTAGACACCTGTGTTTGAACACAAACATGTCCAGGAATCAATTCTTTTGGTAAGAGCATTGGTTTAGCAAACTACTTTTGATTTAGGTGGCACGAGTACAAACTGCTCTAAAAGATGGTCTATTTAGATGCACTAACAGTTCTATAGTAAAACAAATATTCTGTTTGTATAAAATTACATGTATCTGAAATATTTACGTCTTCAGAATCTTCTACACCCACTTGATGCTGTGCATCAATGCATTCCTTGTACAGTTCTTATGAAACGGAGCACTAGACTCTTACATCACTAAAAGACCAACATTCTGAGGCAATGTATTTTTTTAACATACACATCTTAACACTTACATTATGACTCAGTAAGTACTCTAACAACAGGCTGCCAGATAAAGTAAAAGGATTCCTCTGTCCGATAGTAATAATTCCGTCTGCTCCATCGACCTTTATAGGAAATATTCCCGCCAAATAAATAAATACTATGTAAAACTATATGTCTGACCATTCCATATTTTGACGCATTCAGATTTTCTTCAGAATTAGAGATAGTTATTTAGTAAAATGATTCCAAGGCTGAAAAAAGTACAGGAAACATCTCCTGATACTTTTTCCACTCTTGGTAAGTAAATTTCTAGCTGGGAAGTAATTATACCTACTTAACAAAAATGTCATATATATATAGTTAGATCGAGTCTAGAAATTACTGAATGAAATATTGACAGTTCTAATGCTTTGGAGTGATGACATTCAGTTGCCAGTGGCTTGAAATTTGTGTGAAAAATAATAATTTTATGTCTCATGGCAACAGTCTTCTACAAGTCTGGTAAACTAAGGTAAGGACAATCTGGTACACAATTAGGTAAATTTATACAAAATATACGCGAATTACGGAAGTTTTTCTCCTGAACCATAAACTATTTTAACTCATGAGCTTTAGTGGTATTATGGTAACATGCACTTAATTAGGAAGATGATGGTACCTCAATAAGGTCGAACAAAAAGCTACCTCATACAGATTAATCCAAAATTCAGAAATAAACAGAAAGTAAAGGCCTAGAAACGTAAGGGTTAAAATTGAGGGGTGAATGCAAAAAAAAAAAAAAAGAGTTCTCAGTGCTGTAAAATAAAGAATCAGATAGCACATTTTTTACATTCATCCCTCAAAATTCTGAAGGGTAAGAATAATTCTGATTCACTCACACGACTGTTACGTCATGTACCTTACTTGAAAAAATAACACAACAATACATAACACTTGAGACTGTTTTTGAGAAAAACATGTCTCACCCCAAGATGTCATTTACCATGAAGAATACTAGTTATAACAAAGGGGCAGAATCCAGGAACAGAAGACACAACTGTGAAATTAACAATAACAAGAGAGCCATGATGGCCTGGTATCGCTCATATCCAATAAGTGGTTATGGAGATAAGCCAAAACGTGTTAAATCTCGACAAATCAATGACCATAACTTTTCTGAAAAACACTGAACTGGAATGCTCAACTAGGCTGAAAACCAGCCTTGGAAAACAAAGCAGACAAACTCTGTGACATATGTATATACATACATACAGACAGACAGACAGACAGACAGACAGAGGCGTAAAATAAAAAACCATGTTTCTGAAATAATCATTCCTGTGAAGTTTCATCTAAAATCCAACCAGAAATTATGGAAATATGCTGAAATGTACTTAATTTTGGACAAATCAGGCACTGCAACACCAGTAAAAATCATCTGACAGCAACAAACTGATAAAATAAATAACTACGCTTGGTCATGGTCATTGCTGTGAAGTTTCCTCAAAATCCAACCAACAGTTATGGTGATATGCCCAACTGTATTCAAATCTGGAGAAATCAAGGGCAGCAACTCTGCTACAAATCATCCAACCAGTGTAAGCTAAAAATATGCGTAACTACACTTGCTAATGATCACTTCTGTGAAGTTTCGTCAAAATCTAACCAGCAGTTATGGAGATATGCTAACTGTATTAAAATTTGGATAAATCAAGGGCAATAACTTTGTTAAAAATCATCCAACGTAATTTGACCAAAATATGCACAACAACTCTTGCTGAAGATCATTCCTGAAGAGTTTCCTTAAAATCTGATCAACGGTTATGGACATATACCTAAATGTATTCAAATTTGGACAAATCAAGAGCCACAACTCTGCTAAAACTCAGCTGAGTGGAACACATCCATAACACACATAACTTTACTACATTTGCTAAGGACTAATTCTTGTGAAGTTTCATCAAAACCTTGTTTAAATTTGGACAAATGAAGGCCCATAATTTGCTGAAAATCATAGAACTGCAATCTGCCACTAATCTTCATTCACTCTTGTTCTCTACTAACTTCAAGTCCATTGATTATGGCTGAGTTGTAAGTCCATTCTTCTAGGCCCTTGTGACAGCTGTTATGTACGTATGATTGCATTATTTTGTAATTACAAACAGTCACAAACAAAACTGCAGAACTACCCTTGAGCATTTTACCAATAGAAGAATGGTGTACAAAAGCAACACTTCTAGTAATAGCATAACATCACCATCAGAAATTTATACCCAATCATGTTGTCACACAAAGAATTAGAAATTCGTTGTTCATAACAACTTAATTACAAATCAGTACATAGTAATAATTTAATGACTTTATTTTTGAATTTGTATCAATTCAGTGCCTCCCACTGAACTTGAAAAACTAAATCAGTCAATAGTTCAATCAGTGATTGATTTTGAGTTCAATAGGTACACTGTGACATTACAGGATTTCCCTTATTTGATCTGTTTCAAAAGAACAAGTGGGATGTTTTCATGATTTTTATTACTGTTAAACAATTTACCAATAAAACTATCAATTTAGACATTAATAATGTATCAAGCTAAATACGGTAAATGTAAATCAAAATAATCAGCACAAGAAAAACCTGGCCTTGTAATGAAAAAGAAAATTGCATGACCCACCAGTATACAGCAAAGAAATACTTTATAAAGAAATACTAATGGTAGATACTCTCTAATCCCCTGCAGAATTCATTTTGACACTTTGGTGGTTGAATACAGGTACAAATTGACCCTTATAACCTGCAAAGTAAAAATTGTCCAAAAAAGTTATGGCAAGTGATACTTCAACAAACTGCTATCTTGTCAACATTTTCCTTATTTAACCATTGCAACAAATAGCAACTTCTACTTGTAATATCTCCTTTCTCAAAATCAAGAAATATATCTATACTAAACACTTTATCAAGATGGTTTCTCAGCAAGGCAACACAATGTTTTTCTCTAATTTGGTCTTGACAAAAACTTTTAAATATTGACATTATTATTATCAGACATCAAAAAACCACAAGCACTGATAACAGCTTTATCATAAAGACAGCAAGTTTATGTAAATAAACAAGTTTGACTGTTTCTTGTGTTTAAATACCACAAGTATTGCACTTTTGCAGCCTTTATAAGAAACATAAATCTAAAATGTCTAATCTCAGGAAACCCTGATAATAACTTTTATCAGACACCTCTCCTTAGTTTTATAAAACAATACTTGATCAAATAAAATAATATTATGCCAGAAAAATCACTGCTTTACTTTAATTATAATTATACAGATACTATAATAATATAACAACTAATATCTTGGATAGGGAGTCACTGAATATTTTTTATAATCCTTTATTAGAGCTGAAACCCAGCAAGTACAAGACCCCTGGAGCATATCTACTCCCATTTTTATGCAACTGAAGAAGGAAAAACAGGTATACAGATTTTCTTCAAAGATTAGTCTCTTTAATTAATATAATTTACTGCTCATACAATAATTATGTACATTTCTTCCTGTTTCGAAACATTTTCCCAGATGACCTTGGGGTAAATACATTATTTTGTCCTCATCTTTTTAGTGGGTAAGATATTTGTTCCTGACTGATCCATTCATCATTGAAACTGACTCAAAAGTTCATATGAAAGCTTTCAAATTAAACACTCATGTGAACTTTATGAAATCAAATATGTATTAACTGGTCTAGGACATCTAACTTTGCACTTTATCTTGTTATTTTGCAACATGCTGTGTATCTTGTTATTTTGCAACATGTTGTATATCTTGTTATTTTGCAACATGTTGTATATCTTGTTATTTTGCAACATGTTGTATATAAATGAAGTTCACTGTTTAAGTTGTCTTCTGTTGATATAAATATAAAACTGTGACATATACGTCAGTGAATCAATTCTTTGGCTAAGCTTTCTAGGGCCTTAGGTTTTTATGGCCAATTTGTCTGAACAAACATGACATCTTATCCCAAAGGGGACTTGGATTTTTTTTTCTGAGGTATTGCATCTTTCTTTTGTAAGATTATCAAGGATATTCCAGTAGTCTGAAGCAAGGCTCCCGAAAATCGAAAATTTGTTGGTTTTGACCGAATTTTCTCTCTCTGGACGGATTTCGATGTCCAAAAGTCCTTAAAAAATCGGTCCAGATAATTTCAAAAAAAAAAAAATCGGTATAACTTTTCATAAAACAGTCAAAATCTCATACAAAAACCTCAATTGATCGCTAATCCGGTATTTCACACCTATCATAAAACCATAAAACTGTCACTGTTGCCCGCGGCAATTATCGCCAATTAACTTGTAAACAAGTTAAAGTGTGGCTTGATTTGCAGCTGGCGAATCGATTAAAGTTGACCGGCTCAAACTTTCAGCAAAATCAAATTCCCCGCAGCGGTTACATCCCCTGATCAGTACAGAAAACTGTGACATAACCGGTGCGAGGAGTTTGCATCGAAATAGGCGATAACAGTCGTCTGCTAAATTTCAGTAAGGGCTTAATAGTAATTGTAGTGGCTAGCTGCAGCACAAAGCACACTTAAAAATATCAGTGACTAGTCTGACGTTGTAAAATTATCTCTAATTCTACTTTCGCTTTGAAAAATACATATTTTCGTGACATCAACACTATCATAACTCAAATTGTTCTTTCCCCTTAAATCGTTTCTATTTTTTTTGTTGGTTCTTGGTCCCGGGGGGGGGGGGGGTGGGGGGGGGGGGTGCGGTTGCGGCAGTTGAGGTCTCGGACCGATTGAGATTTCAAAATTTTAGGAGCCCTGGTCTGAAGTTTCTGAAGTTCAAACAAACCATGCAGACAGCAATTGTTTAAAGTGTCTCTATATGGCACTTCCTGGTCACATTAAGCCACCGTTTGTTTTACTGCAACCATTCTGTTTACCTCTTTTTATACCAAATTTTTAACAGAGGTCAAATAAGTTACTCGACTGAATTTATTCATTCACATAAATCACCATGTACTTTTATTGTATTTTCCATACTGATTTTTCTGTGTAGCTGTCTCACCTCATTTTTGACCTATCTAGGAATGGTGACAGAAGACAATGCTGAATGAATATTTGCAGACTTCTACTGGTAGACATTTCTGTACTTAGTGAAAAAAGTTATGCACCATTGTTTGTTCAGATGACAAATACTTAAACTATATGCTTCATATTTATGAAATTTTATTGAAGTGTCATGACAGAATTGCAGTTTGTTTGATAATTATGTTCGATCAAAACACTTTTTGTAGACGCATGCTGAAACCTGTTTTGGAAGTATGTAAATATCCTGTGCAATGCAATCGGTAGTTGTAAAACACATTCTTCGTTTCTTGAATCCCTATCAACGCAAGGGTGAGCTATTGAGAACATTGATTGTCTGGCGTCCATCGGTGTGCATCGTGCGTAATCAACAATTTGACTTGAATGACTTCTCCTCCTTAACTGCTAAACCAACATTGATGATGCATGCCTTGCATGAAGCTCTACCAAAGTTGTTCCATCAAGAACTCTGGTTGCTATGGCAACAGAAAGGAAAAACTTTGAAAATCTTCTTGTCTGGCCAACAAGTCCTGCCCAGGGGTCAATTGATTTTACATAGGCATATATAGGGAAAACTTTGAAAATCTTCTTGTCTGAAACCATAAGGCCCTGAGCCTTAAGATTTGGTAGGTAGCATTGTCTGGTAGACCTCTCCCAAGTTTGTTCAAATTATACCGCTGGGGTCAAATTTGCCCCACCCTGGGGGTCAATTGATTTTACATAGACCTATATAGGCAAAACTTTAAAAAACTTCTTGATTGAAACCACAAAGCCTAGAACTTAGATATTTTTAATGGAGTATCAGCTAGGGGTCATCTACCAAGTTTGTTCAAATTATGCCCTTTGAGTGAAAATTGGCTCTATCCTGGGGCACTTATAGATTTATATAGGGAGAATCTTAAAAACAGCAGACCCAAAGGCGAAGCATTCAGGTGAGCGATCTAGGGCCATCATGGCCCTCTTGTTAAAAGATATTTCTTGTTTTTATATTGCAATATCTGGAAAGCAAAGAAATAACTGAAAAAAATCAGGACAAAAGCCCATGACAACAATTGAAAATGTTTGTGTTAGGGCTTTTTAAATGATCTCACTTACAAAATGAAGGGCAAACTTAAACAACAAGAAATTTTATAAAGATCACACACAACAAACTTTTGAGTAGATGGTACTACAACCTGTTAAGATGTCTTGGCACATTCTTTACAACACATTACAAAACAGGACACTAATCTTTATTTGGCATGAACTTAATCAATATAAGAACGAAACTGTCAATAGAATCATCTGCATTTGCAATTTTCCATGTTGAGTAAGTAAAAAAAAAAAACCTCCAACTCTCCCCTACTAAGTGTCCTTGTAATCTGTTATATTTGAATTTTACTGAATTAAGTGTAACATGTTTTTTTTTTTACAAAAAATCTGAAACCACTTCCTGTTAGATTTTGTTTGCCATAAAAAGAAATATTCTTGTTTTCATTTTCTTGAATGTAATACAGAAGTCCTTATTCTTTACACATTAAAGTTTTCTAACTCTCTCATCCTGTCCTCTCTGAAACATCTCCCTGTCTTTCAGACAATGCAAAGTTCCATCTGTCTAGGTTTTTTCCAATCAGTTTTAAAACTGCATTTTTGAAATGAGATAAGCATTGAAAATACAACCTTAAAGATAATAGCAACACAGACATTTTAAGCAATATGCTAACAGATATGAATATTTATTCAACAAGTTTTGTCAGCAAAGTATTTAAGTGCATTATGACATTTAATACCCGAAGAAGTACTACAAAACCCGTTTGAAGATTTTAATTATGTCATTTCTTTTTTAAACTGCACAACTGTAAAGCATTATTTAGTTCTGCAAGGCTGAGGTTATTTTGAATCTAAAGAAATATCAATTAGCAAACATGACATAGCTTTTATCTGAGAAATAACCTTGGCCATTGCCAATTTTGGCAAAGCAATTAGTAAGCTGTTATATGAAATGGCCAAGTTCTAAAGCAGTATTTTGTTTCTTCTGATGCTTTCAATTAACTCTGAACAGTGGTTGTCAATTCAAGTCCATTTAATGCCAAGCAATTATACCTCAGATGTGCCACAGTCTTTTAAACTACTGTTCATATCTGAAAGATTAAAAGCATCAAAAAATAATCCTGTCTATCTGAGATTCTTACTCACAGCTCACTAGGCAATTCCACTTGAAAACACAAAGCTCTAGACCTGATCAAGAGCCAAATCAAACTTGAAGACACAAAGCTCTAGACCTGATCAAGAGCCAATTTCCACTTGAAAAAACAGAGCTCTAGACCTGATCAAGAGCCAAATTCCACTTGAAAAAAACTGAGCTCTAGACCTGATCAAGAGCCAATTTCCACTTGAAAAAACAGAGCTCTAGACCTGATCAAGAGCCAATTTCCACTTGAAAAAACAGAGCTCTAGACCTGATCAGGAGCCAAATTAGATCAGAAAAACAGAGCTCTAGACCTGATCAAGAGCCAATTTCCACTTGAAACAACAGAGCTCTAGACCTGATCAAGAGCCAAATTCCACTTGAAAAAACAGAGCTCTAGACCTGATCAAGAGCCAAATTGCACTTGAAAAAACAGAGCTCTAGACCTGATCAAGAGCCAAATTCCACTTGAAAAAAACAGAGCTCTAGACCTGATCAAGAGCCAAATTCCATCTGAAAAAACAAAGCTCTAGACCTCATCAAGAGCCAAATTCCATCTGAAAAAACAAAGCTCTAGACCTCATCAAGAGCCAAATTCCAACTTAAAGACACAAAGCTCTAGACCTGATCAAGAGCCAATTTCCACTTGATAAAAACAGAGCTCTATATCTCATCAAGAGCCAAATTTCACTTGAAAAAAACTGAGCTCTAGACCTGATCAAGAGCCAATTTCCACTTGAAAAAACAAAGCTCTAGACCTGATCAAGAGCCAAATTCCACTTGAAACAACAGAGCTCTAGACCTGATCAAGAGCCAAATTGACTTGAAAAAACAGAGCTCTAGACCTGATCAAGAGCCAATTTCTACTTGAAAAAACAAAGCTCTAGACCTGATCAAGAGCCAAATTCCACTTGAAAAAAACAGAGCTCTAGACCTGATCAAGAGCCAATTTCCACTTGAAAACACAAATCTCTAGACCTGATCAAGAGTCTAATTCCACTTGAAAAAAACAAAGCTCTAGACCTGATCAAGAGCCAATTTCCACTTGAAAAAACAGAGCACTAGACCTGATCAAGAGCCAAATTCCACCTGAAAACACAAAGCTCTAGACCTGATCAAGAGCCAAATTCCACCTGAAAATACAAAGCTCTAGACCTGATCAAGAGCCAAATTCCACCTGAAAACACAGAGCTCTAGACCTGATCAAGAGCCAAATTCCACCTGAAAACACAAAGCTATTGAACTGCATATGACCAAGAGCCAAACTCCACTTGAAAACACAAAGCTCTAGACCGGACCAAGACCCAAATTTCACTTGAAAACAAAGTTCTAGACTTGAACTTAAACCAAATTCTACTTGAAAAAAAAACTAAGTAAGAGCCAAATACCACTTGACTGAGCCAAACAATCATATCCCTGGCACAGAGGCCTTAACACTAGAAGAAGAGACAAATTTCAGAAATTCATCATTAGAAATTAAAATCTTTCTGATCAGAAAAGACCTATTTCTGTCAAAAATATAATGCTCCATCACATGGTTTTCAGTTCAAAGGCAAACAACTCTTTCTCGTCTGTAACAGGCTTTGACCTAGTCCATTCCTTTACACAAGTGGTTAGGAACAACTCTTTTGCAGCAGAAACAAACAAAACAGGCTGAGAATTGTTTAAAAGACACTGCTCCAAAGGGGTTGATAGTTTTGTTGTTGTTTTTTTTTTATAAGACATGGCTACAAAGACATTAAGACTACATGTATCTTTTTTTACACGTTTTTATGAGTTTTGTTATAAAATGATGCTCCAAAGCATTTGAGATTGCTCCAAACAGGTTATATACTCCAGAGTGTAAGAGTTTTGTAATAAGACAATGCTCCAAAAGATGTTATGTTTTCTTTTAGACAATGCTCCAAAAGATGTTAAGTTTTTTTTTTAGACAATGCTCCAAAAGATGTTAAGGTTTTTTTTTAGACAATGCTCCAAAAGATGTTAAGGTTTTTTTTAGACAATGCTCCAGTTTTTTTTAGACAATGCTCCAAAAGATGTTAAGGTTTTTTTTAGACAATGCTCCAAACGATGTTAAGGTTTTTTTAGACAATGCTCCAAAAGATGTTAAGGTTTTTTTAGACAATGCTCCAGTTTTTTAGACAATGCTCCAAAAGATGTGAAGGTTTTGTTTTTAGACAATGCTCCAAAAGATGTTAAGGTTTTTTTTTTAGACAATGCTCCAAAAGATGTTAAGGTTTTGTTTTTAGACAATGCTCCAAAGTGGTTGTGAGTTTTGTTAGAGGTGGGCCAGATATAGAACTAATGGTGAAGAAAACAAGTCATATGAACTATGGAGTAAACAGTATTCCACTTTAAAGGAGAAAGCAAAACAGCTAGATTACATGTCCTCAGAAGAATCATTTTCTCATTTTAACTATTTTATCATTGGTGCAATCAATGAGCGTCTATGAATAAGTAAATAAATTATTTCAAAACTAGAACTTCCACTATATAAAGATTCATACTGCTTTTGTGCATGTATGTTACTAAAATTTATTTCTTTTTCATCAATCTTAACCTTAAGTGGACTTAACTGAATGTGATCAATACCTTCTGTCCAAGAGCATATAACTCTGCAACACTGAAATCAATTAGCGGACATACAAAATACGTAACAAGAGCATATAACTCTGCAACACTGAAATCAATTAGCGGACATACAAAATATGTAACAAGAGCATATAACTCTGCAACACTGAAATCAATTAGCGGACATACAAAATATGTAACAAGAGCATATAACTCTGCAACACTGAAATCAATTAGCGGACATACAAAATATGTAACAAGAGCATATAACTCTGCAAAATTGAAATCAATTAGCGGACATACAAAATATGTAACAAGAGCATATAACTCTGCAACACTGAAATCAATTATTGGACATACAAAATACATAACAAGAGCATACACTCTGCAACACTGAAATCAATTAGCGGACATACAAAATACATGACATTAAGGTACCACTTCTAAGTGAGAATGCAAGGTAAAAAGTAATAGTTTGCTAGATCAGGGGTTTATTAAGTTTTTGAGTTGGAGGGAATACATTTAAAGTAGGCGGTTGATTTGCTGCCAGTTTGTTATAAAATAAGCCTGATTTTAAGAAAAGTAGTCGGGTGAAGATCTCAAAATAGCAGGGGGAAATACCTGCCTTCCACCTCTTAATGAAACCCCATGCTAGATTTTAAAAAGATCTAAGAAATCTACATGCTCACTTTTAAGGTGCACGCTCTTCCCTGAAAAATAATCAAATTTAGTAAATGCGGTTCATCTTACATGCATATCTTAAACAAACACAGATTTTGTAGGTGACTGCCTTTCTTCTAAATGGAAATTGAAATTAATCACTTAAGGTAAAAGATAAGTGGGAATAAACTTCTTATGAAAAGACCTTTCATTTGAAAAAGTTATCCAAAAGGTACTAACTGTTATTTAACTCCTCAAACATTTTTAAGGCAGTTGTATGGACATAAAAATTGTTTTGAATTTCTTAGGGAACATGCTTTAATTAAGTAAAGATGGGTATTAAGATAACAAGGTTTTAGTGATGACTGTCACATAACAAACCCAGACAGAAAGTACAGACCTTAGAGTGAAAAACTGAACAGAATCTTATCATAAAGAAACTTGCGACAAGACTAGAGCATACAAAAGCTAATGACCATTATACAGAAACTTAGTTGAATGTAAATCTAAATAAAGATGGTCTAATTTCCTTTTATGAGCAGTTACGACTGATTAATTTCCTTGGAATCATTGCATAAGAGAAGTCATTTACAGTGAAGATACATCTTTGTAGGTCAGCCGTTAGCATTGCCAAACATGCTTAAAAATTGTCAATTGCAAGATTGCTCAAAAGACAGGACAGAAAGTGAATACACAGAGGAAAACAGATGCTGCAGAAATCATTGTTTCTGATTTGACAAAAGTTCCTTAAAAACATTTTAGTTTAAGTTCCAAGCCAAAACAAAACTTGAGACTTCAAATTTGAGATTTAAACAATGACCTTGAACCAACATGATTTACTAAGCCAATGGCATCATGCTCCCCTAGAAAATTATGTTTATTCTAATGCTTAATGACATGAACTGGTGGAATACATCTGGAACATTAGAGTTTATTGTATTGTAAAATGTGCTTCTCATCCCTTCTCCTATAGACTTTCTTGTAGATTTGTAAATGTATCACAATGATGTTTAGGCCATGGTCTATCAGGCACAACAGGAGCTATACTGATGGCTTAACTCATTGGTCAATAGCCTTTTGGTTGGGGAAATTATGAGATCAAAACAGATCTTTCTTTGTTTTTATTTCTTTACTTCTTTTGCTGAAAAACTTAGTTGATGCTGTGACATTAATTAAGCCTGATCAACTTTTATTAACCAAGTGAACTACAATTTTACTGGTACAGGTAAAAATACCCTGATTCACGTTTAATAAGCGTGAACAGTCGAGAATGTCCATATAAAGGGCTTATCTTATCTATATATTTAAAAGGAAAATTCTTCAAAAACCTAGTAAAGTCTTTTACCCTTTGAACTGAAAAATATAAATCTTCATGTTTATAAAACCTGTTTATTCACACATAATTTTGAGATATCTGAATCTCCAGGTAATTCACCAACAGTTTCGGATATTGACACATTTTGACAAAGTTAAGAGGGTATTAAACCAATGACATAAGGTTCAATGCTAATTTAAAATTTAATACCCTCATGCACAGCTGGTGTCAATTTGGTTCACTGTTTGTCCTTCACTTTACACGCAGACTGGATTCGGTTGCTTAAAACTTTAACACACTGTTAACAGCTGGTTAACTGTAGTGGTCCCTTTTCTGTGAAATTTTAATATCAAAAAAAAAGAAAAAAGAATTCTGCACACAGGACACAGGTGCCCCCAGTATGCTAGTCCTTGTATGTTGCAGGGAGTAGCCTAGGGCATGCAACAAGTGGTTGGTGGGTATGCTGGCAAGAAGTGGGTGAGTGTGAAGTCTGGCATAACACTGTAATCTTTGGCACAGGGTAACGTGAAACCCCAGATACCCAATTTTTCATGTTGATTTATACTTCTGTTCAAGCTTCATAACAAAAATATATATTTTTTTATATCAATCAAGGGCATATTCCACAGTGAAGATGGATGCAGAATCGCATGTGTGCAACTCCACATGCTGATCTATACTCCAGGCGAGCGTTTCACTAACTTTAACTTTTGTTCAAAGTTCATAACCTGAAGTCATGTTGTTTTGCTGGACATGCAACAGTAGTTTAAATATACCTATTTTCAATCAATGGCCATATCTCTATTTATCCTTGGAACAGGGGAAAAAGAAACCCAAGTGAACAACAAAAACAACTAGAAATGGGTTTTTGATTGAACAAAAACATATGTCTCCCCCCAGCCAGTTGCTGCAGGTAGTATTGAGTCAGACGATTGTAAAATTTGACATTTAACCTCCAAATGTGACCTTGACCTTGAGACACCACACCCGCAAAGTGGGTTCTGCACGTCGCCTTGATGAGGTGAACATCTGACCCAAGTTTCATAAAAATCCTTCAAGGGCTTTTGAAGATACAGAGCGGACAGAATTTTGTGGCATTTGACATTTAACCTCCAAGTGTGACCTTGACCTTTAGACACCACTCCCGCAAAGTGGGTTCTGCACGTCGCCTTGATGAGGTGAACATCTGACCCAAGTTTCATAAAAATCCTTCAAGGGCTTTGGAAGATACAGAGCGGACACGATTTTGTGACGGACAGATAGACGGACGGACGGACGGACGGACAACCGGGGAAAAACAATATGTCTCCCCCATTTTTGGGGGGAGACATAATCGTAGGACAAATCAAAATGGAACAAACCTAAATGGAACAAAATTTATGCATTAAGAAAATTTTCCTCAATCACTTCAATACTTTTAGCGTCAAAAGAAAGATGTGATCACATGATAAACAGAATCTAAATGAGCAAAATTTAGGCAAATGATAAACATGAAATTTGTCAGTGGTTTAATGAAAACTGATATTTCTATTTTTTTCTCAAATTCCAGGAATGCACTAAAAATCAGTAGGAAAATTGGAGGTATCAAATTTTTTGTTTTGTTTTAATAACGATTAAGTAAAAAAAGAAACAAAATGTACTTCCTCCTGCCATACAGTTACATACCTGGCCATACAGATCTACATGATCTGATCGGATATACCCAAGAATAAAACACCTAATAATGCTTGTTCACTATCTGATCCCGGACACTGATTCTAAAATGATAAAAGTGCAAAACTCATTGAAACACTGATTTCATCTTTATATGAGGTGTATATTTTAATTGATTGCAACTTTCATTGCACTGCAGAATGGCAGGTGCTTTGTTGATATAAGTGATAACATAAATGAAACATTCCTAAATGTTTTACTATCAAATGTTACCACATTTTCATTTCAATAGAGTAATACCTTAGGCTGTGATTTTTGTATATCATTAATAAGTAACAACTCTTACCTGCACATTAGGAGGATGAGTTACATTCTCTCTTCTTCAAAATTAGGGAAAACTCATATCATATTTGTAAAGTTACTTATTGAACAGCAGACAGACTGCAAACCATGATCAGACTGCAAGGATGGGTCAACTGTTCAAATTCACTGTACAACACTGCATAAAATAATCAGACTGCAAGGATGTGCTGCCTCATCAACAACAGTCACTGTACAGTTGCTCAACAACAGTCACTGTGCCGAAGTGCATACCATGATCAGACTGCAAGGATGTGCCGATTGATCAACAACAGTCACTGTGCAGCAATGTGTACCATGATCAGACTGCAAGGATGTGCCAACTGATCAACATCAGTCACTGTGCAGCAATGTGTACCATGATCAGACTGCAAGGATGTGCCAACTGATCAACAACAGTCACTGTGCAGCAATGTGTACCATGATCAGACTGCAAGGATGTGCCTACTGATCAACAACAGTCACTGTACAGCAGTGTGTACCATGATCAGACTGCAAGGATGTGCCTACTGATCAACAACAGTCACTGTGCAGCAATGTGTACCATGATCAGACTGCAAGGATGTGCCTACTGATCAACAACAGTCACTGTGCAGCAATGTGTACCATGATCAGACTGCAAGGATGTACCAATTGCTCATCAACAGTCACTGTGCAGCAATTTGTACCATGATCAGACTGCAAGGATGTGCCGATTGCTCAACAACTGTCACTGTACAGCAGTGCATACCATGATCAGACTGCAAGGATGTGCCGATTGCTCAACAACAGTCACTGTGCAGCAATGTGTACCATGATCAGACTGCAAGGATGTGCCTACTGATCAACAACAGTCACTGTGCAGCAATGTGTACCATGATCAGACTGCAAGGATGTGCCTACTGATCAACAACAGTCACTGTGCAGCAATGTGTACCATGATCAGACTGCAAGGATGTGCCTACTGATCAACAACAGTCACGGTGCAGCAATGTGTACCATGATCAGACTGCAAGGATGTGCCAATTGCTCATCAACAGTCACTGTACAGCAGTGCATACCATGATCAGACTGCAAGGATGTGCCAATTGCTCAACAACAGTCACTGTGCAGCAATGTGTACCATGAGCAGACTGCAAGGATGTGCCTACTGATCAACAACAGTCACGGTGCAGCAATGTGTACCATGATCATACTGCAAGCATGTGCCAATTGCTCATCAACAGTCACTGTGCAGCAATGTGTACCATGTTCAGACTGCAAGGACGTGCCTTCTGATCAACAACAGTCACTGTGCAGCAATGTGTACCATGATCAGACTGCAAGGATGTGCCGATTGCTCAACAACTGTCACTGTACAGCAGTGCATACCATGATCAGACTGCAAGGATGTGCCAATTGCTCAACAACAGTCACTGTGCAGCAATGTGTACCATGATCAGACTGCAAGGATGTGCCGATTGCTCAACAACTGTCACTGTGCAGCAATGTGTACCATGATCAGACTGCAAGGATGTGCCTACTGATCAACAACAGTCACTGTACAGCAGTGCATACCATGATCAGACTGCAAGGATGTTCCTATTGATCAACAACAGTCACTGTGCTGCCAATTCCAAAAGCATTAACCAGGCAGCAAAAAAGTATGGAATCCCTAAAACAACCCTTCAAAATGCTGGGCATAATAAATACTCTACACACAAAGTTGGACACAGAACAATTTTAACTAAACATGAAGAAACACGCATTGCAGACTGAGCTTAGCACATGGCTAGAATTGGGTTTGGCAGAACAGGAAAGGAACTTGTAATTACTGTACAGGAAATTTTGAAAGAAGATGGACCCCCTAACGCATTCCGAGACAGCAGACCTGGAAAGGACTGGCTGAAAGATTGTTTTAGTAGACACCCAGACCTTAGACTACGAACAACAATTCAGTTAGGCAAAGAGAGTGCAGTTATTTCATCAGAGAAGATCAAAAGGTGGTATAAGGACTTTGTGTCCTGTACTGAAGATGAAGTTAGTTTAGTTTATACCAAATTTATTTTAGTTCAATTGTGTAGGAAGCTTTTAGCTTATAGACACATTCTCGAATCCGTTCCTGGAACCAACCAGTATTAAGCAATGAGTGTAAAGTTTCTTGCTCAAGGAAACAACGGCTTGTCCCTGACTGGGTTTAAACCCGTGCGGCTAGCAATCCTTTGACGAAGTTGGTGACAAGGACTTGTTGAAATGTCCAAGTAGAATCTATAATGTGGATGAGACAAGTGTAAGTCTATGTCAAAAGGGTAATCAAGTCATTGGGATAAAGGGATCATCTGTGACATCCCTATGATAATATATTCCCTGGACAATGAATGCTTTGAAGAACCTGCTTTTAGAAGGTCAAATAATGGCTGGATGGACTCCAAAGTGTTTACAGAGTGGTTAACAAACGTATTCATTCCATCTGTGAATGAGCCCAAAGTAAAGAAGCCCGGAATTACTCTTAATCGATGGCTATACCACATACTTGAGTATGCAGATGTCCGACATATGCATCGAAAATGGTTTAGAATTATTCTGTCTCTCATGTAAGGCAGCCTCTTGACCTCCATTTATTTAGCTTACTGAAGAAAACATGGTGCCAAGCAGTCAGAGACTGGCAGTCTGAAAATATAGGTGAATTCGTCACCAAGCCTACATTTGCAAGAGTCTTCAAAACTACTTGGAAACACAGCACTACTACAGATGCAGCTGAAAGGGATTTTAGGAGGCTGGGTTATTTGCTCTTAACCCTGATGTGACTATGAATTTAGTCAAGATTGCCCCTAGCACACTTTTCAAGAAAATGAGAAGCAAGACCCGGAAGTTAAAAGTCTTGAAGCCAACACAGAAGAGTAAAAAGCTACAGAAGCATACAGCCCAGTCGCAAGTACAAGTAAAACTACAGATGAACCCTTAACAACAATGGAAACATCCTCTGATACCTCTGCCAATAAGTCTAAAATGCATGCTAGTGAGTCTGAAACAGGAGAAGAAACTAGAAGGGTTAATGATTCAGCATCTAACATTGAGAAACCAGGAGATAGCCCATTTTCGAAACATCTGAAAATCCCAGCCCCAAAGTTTAAGTAAAAAGTAGCCAAAAGATTATCAATTTCAGTTCCAAAAGCCTATAGGAAATATATGCAAGAGAAAATTGAAAAGAGAACGGCAGATGAGCTTGCCAAAGAGACAAGAAAGCAAGATCGACTTGAGAAGCAGAAGTTAAAGTTAGAAGCTGAAGCTAAGAAAAAAGCAGAGAAGGAAGCAAAGCATAAGAAGAAGGAAGAAAAGCAAAGGATTTACAGATACATGCACTTACTTGCAGTCTCAAAGCATCCTCAGATAACGTACATTATATGGTACTGACGTCTATCAACCAACGGTCAAAGTTCGGTAATACTGCTCTTTTTCTAACATTTCTAAGGATAAAAGAGAAATCAAGAGGCATGCTACCATGAAGTATAAACATATTGAAAAGTACGATGGTCTGCCAATGCATACCTCAGACCTTTTTACTTGTAAATATGTTGTCCATCCAAATTTCTCAAATTCTACATTACTATACGAATAAAAACATCATAGTAAAATGAAAACTGAGTATGCATCTATCAAAGGCCCTAATACAAACTAAAACACACCTCTGCATACAAATTATGCAAAATCTAATAATAAAAACACTTAAAGATCATTTAGGGTAAGGGTTTATTTAACATATTTTACTACAGAACCTGATCCAGAATTAATTGAAATCACACATTCAGAGAATACCCACCTTACATTTTGTTGTAGTAAGCATTTTTTACTACACAAAAAATTGGTACTATTTACTCATTTTTATGCTCTCAGGAGCATATAGTTACCATTTTGTGCATCTAGTGTCTGAAATATTTTTTGGCTGATGTAAAAACAATCCCATTGGCAAAGTTCAGTTCTGACTTCACCACCTAGGTATAAACCTCTTAAAATAAGTTTTCTTGATTTCTAAACTAAATATTTGTCTTGAATTTCAAGTTTGAACTTGCCAGAGGGAATTCTTGCTGTCTGGCCTACCTAAAGTTCTTCTAATTAGAGAAGAAATTACCGGTTATAGAGAACAAACATGTTTTCCTAACATAGCTTTACACAAGAAAGTTCAATTTCTGTCCTGATTACTTAATATAGGTTCAAATTTTGAATTTCTTCTATATACATCTGGATTTAGTGAAGAGAAGTCAATGTTAGTTCTAGAAATAAATACATGCAAATTGATTAAGGTCAGAAAACACTGTTATAACTTCGGAAATCTTTCATTATATTAATTATTCATGTCTTTTTACAAATATTCACCAGTCATAACAGGTCACATTCAGTTCCTGATCAAGTTCTACCCTGTGCAAACATATCCTGGAGTCGTAACCAGCCCTTGTGGCCAACTGTTAGAAAAAAACACCACCACAAACTGCACAAAATATACAACATTTAAAAACTACCAGATATTTTTTGTCTTTTATCAAAGGGACTTGTTTGTTTGTTAGCCATCCAAACTACAAACTACAAGTAACCCTTACAACTGCAGACATAAACACAAACATTGTGAAGTGCGACATTTTAATGGTCTTTTTTATAAATCACTGTTTCAAGTAGAGTTCAAACAAAGTTTCAGCATAAATCACAGTTAGCATTAAAACATTGCACACAAAACAAGACCCCCATTGTGGTACACAGAAAATACATTTACAGCAATAATGGTCTCAAGAGAACAGTTTGGTAATATTTCATAAAATGAAAGACATTGACTGAGGGCTAAGTTCTTATATGGCATTGTATGGGTGGGTGGCTGGGAGGCGGGATAATATTTTGGCCTAATTTAGATCTGTTTCCTACAGTGTCACAGTGCATAATAAGTACACACACACTATGCAATATGCAAGCTGGATAAGACAAAAAGTATAGATCAGAGCTATATATTATACCAGAGTCAGTAAGCATCCGAACTGGATATCTCATTTTCTTGTGTCTACAATAAAACCTATGGTGGGCCTCCCTCTGGATCCGCTAGTGGTAACTATTTTGAACCCTCTATACCTAAAGCTGAGGTGATCTAGCCATATTTTTGAATGAGAGGCAATGAGATGTCATCTACAAGGGTACATCTTTAAAAGTATCATAAAGCATTCTGCTGTGAGTCTAAGAGTTGCCGGGTCTAGACTTTCTGAGTCAGAGCTTGAATGTTTTCTATATTGCACATCTTATATCAATGACCTTTAAGGCATCATTAACCTAACCAGAGCCAACCTCTCCCATCAAGCCTTATGACTCTGGGGACAAATTTTCTGTATTTCAGAAAAGGTATTGTTAAGGTCACTACTTCCCTCTCGATAACTCATTTCCTTACTATGTCGGAATGCCAAACAGACCATCAACTGAACAATGAACCTCTGAACTGTGAATATTCAAAGTGAAATAGTATCTACCCTTCCCTGCTAGACAACAATGTTATTATAGACATTCTATCAAAACATCAAGGATGTTTTTTAGCAGTAAATTATTCAAAAACAAAATCTGAAACTTGAGAATTTCTCCCAAGTGCTACATCACAAATTACTTCAATTATTTCTCACTTTTTTTTGGTCTATTGCAACATTTACTCCAGAGCACTTGAATAAAGCCAATGTTCTGATTTGATCTTTTGGGACTTGTCCAACATCCAGCATTATATCAAATTCTTCTCCCCTGTCAGTTAACATGACAACTGATCTGCAAAACAATAAGCATATCTTTAATATAAGCAGATTTGTGATCTATTGAACTGACAGATAATTTAGGAACATGCAAATCAAGACATGATGGTTAATTTCTGGTTTTACCCATGGGAAGGGAAGGTGAAAATGACTTCAAAGAACTTAATCATAATGAAAAGGATTAATACTGTTAACTTCAAAAGATTTTACAAACATTAAAATCTTATTTTCAAATGACAATATTTTTTTTCTAGAATCATTCTTTCTCATTAAAACTAGGTGTCAATACATAAAAAAGAATATAAATTCTAGTTGAAATTGTGAAGAACATATACATACCTGACATAATTTTTCTGGCCATTTTCGGGATTTTGATATCGAATTTCCGGGATTTGAGCCGATTTTCTCGGACATACAACTATTCATATACTTTCAATGCCCTATCGTTGGCAGTGCACAAAATTTTACGGGATTCCATTTTTGGTGGGAAAGGCCGTGCACGTGTTTCAAATACACATCAGTACCATCAGTTTCATACCTTTTATCTTAGTTGCAAGAGTATAGTAATTGTGTAGCAGTATTCATGAAATAATGTGTACTATTAATTAATTAACATCATAAACTCGAATTCAAGTTGAATCAAGGGTGTTTGATGACAGCGTCGTCTATGCTTTGTATTACAAGTATCAGCGCGATTTGATCGAACATTACAATATTTATCACAAATACCTTTAAAACTTACCTTTTCTTTGTTGGACAGATATGTGAAAAACTCAGTTTAATTTTAAGCAGCATCTCTATTGATACCAAATTCCGACAACAGCAAACAAACACAAACAAGTTAATTATTTAAAAATCATAGTCTTTGTTGGCAAGCTAGGTCGACCCGCATTTGCATTAGATTTAATTTTAAAGTAGCATCTCTATTAACACCAATTACCGCGGCGACAGTCTTTGAAAGGGGCAGATATCTTACATATTAATTAATGCACCGCAAGTCAATAAATCGATAGCCGATAGTGGTCATTTGTAAATTGTTTATCAATGACACGCGGTGTATTCACCAAATTGGAACATATTATCATAACGAATAATCAAAGAATTAGCGGTGTGTCAAAAATTTGACTGGCCTGATCAAAGGTATGCGCGTTTTTCATGTTTTCCGGGACATCAGGTGTCTTTTCGTGACTCCTGGACGGCCCCTCGATTTCCGGGACAATTTCTTTTTTTTCTTCAGTTTTCAAGATGTATAGAATCATTCAATTGTTTTTTCCATAGTACATTGACTTCTCATAACTTTAAATAAATACTGAGTCAGTCTTTAAGGACTTCTAGACCAAAACAACAAATCATGTTTTTTCAATAATTATGTCAAAATCTTCACACCACATCATGACATACCCTGGATCTACTGATTTATTTATTTGCTATCAATTAATGCACCTTGCTTTCTCAATGATTATAAATGATAATGTTTACATTACTAATAAAATACTATTATAATCAATTACAAATAATCACCTGCATTTTCTGTGTAATCGAGGGGAGCCAACTCTATCAAAAATATACAAGATTCTATCAATTTCATGGAGAAATACCCTCCCTTTCACTAGCAGTTCTCTGCTTCAGACGCACTTTGATTAAATTTTCTTAACACTGATAAAAAATCTTTTGTCATTTATGCGTTTGTTTACAAAAAAATACATCTATCTAGGCTATTTGCTTCATCGTGCGTCTCTCGATACGCGCGAAAACAGGTGACAAATTTGAATCAGCATTCATAAGTTTAAGCCTTAAAAACGTTCTTATAAACGCTGACAATATATATTCCATACAAGTCTTTCCTAGCAAAATGAGATATAAGTACCAACTCGAAAACAATGCACAGGTTTGTTTATGCAAATCAGGTTTAACTTTTTTCGCGGTCCAAACTCTGACGTCATCAATAATTTTCTATATAATAAATTCAAGATCCTTGAGATGACTAAACGCAGAGTTACTTCCCCTATTATACCAGTCGTAGTAGCGAAGCTTTGACATGTACTTGGTGCGTGCAGTTTTAATTGTTACCTTAATGCTCCGAAAAAACAATGGTCTTTTGAGACTGGTAGATCTCTATCTTGTTGACAATTAAACAGAAAATAAACATATGATGGAAAAATTTGTTCAAGACTTTGAAGAAATAATGAAGCCTAGATCTAGTAGGTCATACAAAAATATTGTAAAATTTGGTTATTTGTTTAAAACTTACACTGTGTCACAGCAGGGCCTTAATTGAGGCCCTGGTCACAGATCAAACATAGATTAATTGTAGTAAAAATACAGTTTCTTATATATATCAGAACAGAATCCCCTGCATAATTTTTCAGCACAAAGCTTACAAAAAGATTTGCACAACCTAAATATGGGAAAAAGAATGGTCAATGGAGTTCTGTTTATTATTTTACATACTACGAAAGACAAATTATTACAGATGTGTTTCAGAGTAGACAATGCAAAGAAATTTGGGCACTAACCTGGAAAGGAATATGATTCATCATGGATAAATATTTATTACTGTACAGAAAGACATCTATATAATGCTATACGTGGACGGCAAATGCAATGAACTTTTGTATTTTTCGTCCACGCTGCTTTGTATAGATAAGGTCGAGTGGTTGGTAACAATGGTGATTAAAAAATAACAGTACAGAGCTGCATGCATTATAGAAAATTTGAACAGATTGTATTGGATTATAGGGAAAGAGCACGGACTGATACTGAAATAACTACTTTAGGATAATATCAACGCGGACTGAATAAAAATTAACTTCCTACTCATGTCAATTTTGTATCAATTCAAAGTATGCCACAGCCCAGTGTTTCTCATTAAACGATGAACTTTGAATTTGTAATCAACACAAGTATCATGTATTCTTATAAAGCATGTTACTGAAGTCTGAAATAATGAAAACCACCATTCTGTTAATTTGTAACCTTACTGCAGATGTCTTGTATAATGAATTTAATTTGTTTTCCATTGTTTCCCTATCATACGTTTCCGTTAATGTACCAGTGCAGTATTTAGCAGTTCACGAGTTCCGAAAAAGGAAGAAAAGATGAATTTATTTACTTTGAAAATGTTGTTTTTCAATGAGACAAATACTCTTGTATAAATTTTTTTGGATGATTTTAATCCTGAGTTTCGTATCTGTTTGCTTACAATTCCCGCTAATGTTATCTATCGTCAACGTTTTCTTATTATTGTGATTCTTATAGCAATAAAAGTCAGTATATTATACCATCCCTTCTCTATCTTCGACACTTTCCGTACCTTTCCGTAATATTTACCTTGCCGACAAAATGACAGATAGAAAAAAGATAAATTCAACTGATGACATCCCAAAGGAGTCTGACAGACAATTTCTTGGTAATAATGTACCATCTCTGTTCATTTTAAGAATTATGTTTGTTTTAAAACAATAGCTGATGATGAAAAAATATCCAAATTTAACGTGTTTTCGCGATATAGAATATTACCATTAATGAACATAGGACAACTCGGATCCGTGGTCCAGTGGTAACGCGCTGAACTGGTAATCCAGGAGTCCGTAGATCAATTCCCTGCTCCTCCACTAACATTACTAATTGTCTTTCGGATGAGACTTTAAACGGAGGTCCAATGTATCAGTGCTGTTGTATTAGGTAAAGAGTCAACTATACCAACTCGGCACGGGTCAACTCAGCCTACTTTTAAAAAAACATTCAACGTATTAACTTTTTCTGATTACTTGCATGTTATCAAGGCAAGCTTTATCATAAGCTTCTAATTAGTTGCAGGTGGTCATTAATCAAATTTGAATGATTGCATCAATCATAATTATCACCTGATTAATCGGTACCCTAATGCAATGTATTTTCCAATGTCACAAGGATGTCTTGTAATAAGTTTTTATTACCCAAATCAATGAAAACTCTTGCATTACTAAAAATGTAATAATAATTTAAGAAAACATCTTTCCAAGTTTATTTATTAGTTCATATATTAATTATGTGGTTCCAACAATAAAGAGTGATAAAACAAACCAATATACATGTAAATTGAAAAGTGGGCCGAGTTGACCCTTGCCGAGTTGGAATAGGGCCGAGCTGACTTGGGGGCCGAGTATGTTTTAGGGCCGAGCTGACCCTGATTCGTTTTAATACTGTGTTAGTCCAACTAATTGTACGCAAGTCGAGATATTGTGTAGTTTTTTGTATGGGTCAATTTGATCCAAAACAAAAATATCTCAGAATTTGCTCAAGACGTCACTTTAATTATTTTGAATACAGTGCTGTACGCTGAGCATGCCAAAGAACCAAGGTTGTCTCTGGAATGTGATGCTTTCTGTATCTTGCACTACCCCAACAACATAAAATAACTCATCTCTGCAGGGGGTGTTGGTCATATGGGCAACCACTACCGATGATAAACAAACTCAAATAGATAGAGATGACAACTCTTTGTACTCAAGTTAAACATGAAGGGCTACCTTAAAAAGGTCTTCTTTGAATTCATTTTTTTAAATAGACTGTTATCGTGAATGCCTCATAGACAATAATTGAAAAGAGTTTAACAGTCAAGGCAGGTTACTGGAAGTTTTGGTAAATGACAAGTTCAGTAAATTGATTTTTTATAGCATTTGTTTGGAGGTTTCGGTAGAAAGGATATAATGTGTGTTTATATACACATTATAGGCATTTATCTGGTGTTTGAGGGGACAAGTACAAAATTATTGATCAAGAAATGTACTTGAATTCTCCATATATTACTAATTTCATTTGTCTTTTATTTAAGATATTTTTTAGCTCTGAACACGCAGTGCTCAAGTGAGCTTTTAGGATCAGCTATTGTCCGTCGTCATCCAATATTCAGTCATTCTTCAATATTCAGTTATTACAACAAGTTTTCAAGGAAAATACATCAGAAATATCCAGTATTATCTAGAGTGTTGAATTTTAAATGAACTCATTAAATTTGATATGCTGGGACGGGCTTATTTGGAGATAAATGATTATAATATAAAAGTAAAAAGTAGTTATTCTACTACACATGTACAATGAATAATTGTCATACCCTTTAATAATAGACTATATTTAAAATAATTTCCAGAAACTTATTTCATAATTTCAGAGCGAACCAGTGTTGGAATGCTGATGAGAGATGCTTTAGGAAAAATAATTGCCAACAGACCTGAGGACCCAGTAGCTTTTTTGGCAGACTAGTAAGTGTATATGGGATATTTGTAAATTGTCACATGTACAAACTTAACAGTGTAGTTCATATTTCAGTCAGAGGCTGATGATGGTGAAATATATACTAGTACTTAGTGTCATTGAATTCAATAGAATTTTTTCCTGTAGAAGAGAAGATATCAGTCAAAGATTATCAACCTTGTAAAGAAATAGAGTGTACTTTTAAAATCTTTAAAAACAGATTTTCTAATTATTAAAGGCTATTTATACATTTAGTTAAAACTTATTTATTTTATGTCGATTGGGAAGTAAGTTCTTGCAAATTATATAAATCTCTCTCGATGACTGCTTCCTGGGTTCAAACCAGTACTCACGCCGAAAGTGAAAAATGTGGAAAGTCACTGTAGATTCTCACCCAGGGTTTATCATATATTTATTGATTTAAATAAAGAAATTTATGCTGTAAAATATTTTGAAATTCAGGAAGAAGAATCATTGGATGATTGGATTGTTCATATGTTGATTTTTGTCATGCATAAAGAACATTTGTAGGATTAACATAAAACAAACAAGAGAAAAAAATACCTTGTCTTTCTTCCTGTCTTGCAGGGCATATGTTGATAGGAGAAATGATTTGTAGTTTCTGTACAAAGTGAAATAAGAACTTAATACCAAGTAAATCATATATTGATTTGTTTATTTCAGCTTTGATTCAGTAGAAGACAGCACAAGTCTTGTACAAAAGGCTGATCAGGTGTTAAAGATGACTCATTACAGTAGACCATTGTTTGAAACCAATGTTAGAGCAGCTTATGACATTCTCTCTGCTCATAAAGGTAAGACTTGCTTACTAACTAGTCAAAGCAGTAAGAAGTGTGTTTTCCTATTTTAAAGTCAAAATAAAGATGTTTATACTTGCCAGTAAATAAGGCAAGTTCTTCTATTAAAACAAATATTTCCTGTAGACATGTACTGATGTCAACCTTAATCTGAAATGTCGGCTTTGGAAAACAAAAAATTGGTCGGTTTTTAAAGAATTTCAGCTTCCTCGACCAATTTTTGGTCCAAAATTCCTTAAAGTATCTGTCCATTTATTTAAAAAAAAAAAAATACAGCATAACTTATGATTAAAATGCCAGAATTTCACACCTAAATCCCAATCAGTCCCTAATGCAGTCCTTCACACTTATCAATAAAAAAAAAATATATATATATATATCATAAACCCATAAAATTGCCACTGTGACCAGTGGCCTGAGGCAATTATCACCAATTAACTGAATAACTTGTCAGTAAGTGTGCTTGATTGGCAACTAGTCAATCGATTATGTTAACTGGTGTTGAAAAATTATAGCATTATGAAATTTGTCTTGTACCAATTGAGATATGAAAATTTCCAGAGTCCTGCAGTTGGAGGTACACTGTTATTGAAGTCCCTTGCAGAGTTCAGTTATTTTAGGTTCATGTGGGAGATAGTGCAAGATACAGACAGCATCCCATTCTAGAGACAGTCCTTGTTCTTTTCCATGCTCAGTGTATAGATACATGGGCCCTTGGTTTGACGTATCATTTGAAGTAATGTAAATGGAGAAGTTGGGGATCAAACTCACGACCCCTAGAGTACCAGTCCACAAGTACCACTGATCTACCCTCATAGCTTGTACATCTGATACATCATAAAGAAGATCTTATTTTGCTATGTTTTCAGTGAGTAAAAGGGTGTATGGTGTAAATGGAGTTATATATTCAGATTTACTGCTAGTGTTGTGCAGGTATGTTTTTTACCCGTGTATTACCCTAAATTTAAATTTAAAATTCCTTCTCTGATGCCCGAGGACAGAAAAGTTGTACATGTAATACTGTGAAGAAGTACTTAAAGCCCTTTCAGTGCTTGGTCATTCAAATTTAGTCTCATTTCCATATGTAAAGGTTCTGACCTTGATTTCTATGCCTAAGTTTGACTATTGAAAAGTAGCTACATAAATAGACAGCCACAAAAAATAGAAGTTTCATCAAGATTATGTAAATACTATTTTTCTTTTACAGAAATTTACCAGATGCCGTTGTTACCAAGTTACTTCAGAAGATAGAGTGTTCACCTCATGAAGCCATTCACTTTGATACCTTTAAATCTGGCGTCTTTGCATGCTGTGTATTACAAGGTTCTCTTTTTCCCAAAGCTTTTTCTTGTTGAAACTATTCACTGCATAAGTCGAGATGTTGCTTATCCTGGTAATTCTGCTGTTATACATTGTAATATTATGCTGGAACAAGAATACTGGATGGATATAAATGATAAACTCTATATATCTCACTAAATTGACCATTTTGAAGCATTTATGAAAAGGTTAAAAAAGAACAGCAAGCATTTTGTGTTTTAATTAAGAGAAGTTATAATAAGGTTGTAAATAAAATACGTCATCCTTCATGTGGAAAAACAGGAACTGTTAATATAAGAACATTTTTTAATGTTTTAAATGAATTTGTGGAAAATAAGATATTCTTTCTTATATCAGAATTTAAGGATGTGTTTGCCGAAAATACTCATTAAAGAATTAATCCTACTGCAAGTGAAATTTTTTTTAGTCATTTAATTTCTTGTTTTTTCTCTGGATTTTATAGTGTTTATTAATGTCTTATGGAGTGTAGTGTAGAAAAACAACCCTTTATTTTCTTAAGTCGTTTTCTTAACTTAACATCATGTGAACATTTTGAGGTCAGAGCAACTTGATCAAGATCACAGAAGTGTTCTTTAGCAGTATTGGAAGTTGATACTTAGCAAAGTTTTTATTTTACTTTTGATTCATTACAGATTATGTTAAACTGGCAGAGCAGTTATTCCAGTCATTAGATATTCAGAAAACAGGCAAGGCTAATAAGGCTCTGTGTGACATAGTGGTGGAGCAGTTGCATACTGCTCTGGGTAGTTCTAGAACAGATGCTAGAAGAATACTCGAGAGTGGATACAATCTAGGTGTAGATGGATTGTATTTAGCGCTTGAAAGGGTAAGTGATGGTTTATAAAACCTGGGTAGATGGATTGTATTTAGCACTTGAAAGGTTAAGTGATTGTTTATAAAATCTAGATGTAGATGGATTGTATTTACCAGGTATTGCTTGAAAGGGTAAGTGATTGTGTTTAAAATCTGGATGTGGTTGGATTGGGGAAAAAAATTAGATAGATTGTAATTTGTGCTCGGAGGGGAAAGCAATACAAATATATGCAATACAGGTTTGGTGTAGATGGATTGTAATTGGAAAAAAGCTGAGTGTAGATGGATTGTTATTAGTGCTGGGAAAAGAAAGCAATACAAATGTATTCAATACAGGTTTGGTGTAGATGGATTGTAATTGGAAAAAAGCTGAGTGTAGATGGATTGTTAGTAGTGCTAGGAAAAGAAAGTAATACAAATGTATTCAATACAGGTTTGGTGTAGTTGGATTGTAATTTGGAAAAAGCTGTGTGTAGATGGATTGTAATTAGCACTGGGAAGGGGAAGGAGTACAAATGTATTCAATACAGATTTGGTGAAGATGGATTGTAGAGTACATAGAGCTAGAAATGATTAATGCTCAATCTTGGCTCATTTGTGCTGGATTGTACTTAGCACTAGAAAGTGTAAAACAAACTGGGAACTGTCTCTTGATAAATGTAAACATGAGTGTCTTAGCCAGAGTCGTAATTACATTATGTTATTATAAAAATGATTATGACATCTAAATTATCTTGATGTGACATTTAAACTAGGAATATGTTCTACATTCTATTACAGGCAATGTCCAGAAGTCACAGAAATGCTTCCCAACAAACTTGTGATCAATTTGTAACAGAAGTCTGTGATGCCTTTTTATGTAAAGTAAGTCTTTTTACATAAATCTGTGGTGCCTTTTATGCAAAGTAAATCTTCTTAACAGAAGTCTGTGGTGCCTTTTTGTAAAGTAAGTCTTGTTAACAGAAGTCTGTGCTGTATTTTTTATGTAAAGTAAGTCTTGTTAACAGAAGTCTGTGGTACCTTTTTATGTAAAATAAGTCTTGTAAACAGAAGTCTGTGCTGCATTTTTATGTAAAGTAAGTCTTGTAAACAGAAGTCTGTGGTACCTTTTTATGTAAAGTAAGTCTTGTAAACAGAAGTCTGTGGTACCTTTTTATGTAAAGTAAGTCTTGTAAACAAAAGTCTGTGCTGCATTTTTTATGTAAAGTAAGTCTTGTTAACAAAAGTCTGTGGTACCTTTTTATGTAAAGTAAGTCTTGTAAACAGAAGTCTGTGGTACCTTTTTATGTAAAGTAAGTCTTGTTAACAGAAGTCTGTGCATGCATTTTTATGTAAAGTAAGTCTTGTAAACAGAAGTCTGTGCTGCATTTTTTTATGTAAAGTAAGTCTTGTTAACAGAAGTCTGTGGTACCTTTTTATGTAAAGTAAGTCTTGTTAACAGAAGTCTGTGGTACCTTTTTATGTAAAGTAAGTCTTGTTAACAGAAGTCTGTGGTACCTTTTTATGTAAAGTAAGTCTTGTTAACAGAAGTCTGTGGTACCTTTTTATGTAAAGTAAGTCTTGTAAACAGAAGTCTGTGCTGCATTTTTATGTAAAGTAAGTCTTGTTAACAGAAGTCTGTGCTGCATTTTTATGTAAAGTAAGTCTTGTTAACAGAAGTCTGTGCTGCCTTTTTATGTAAAGTAAGTCTTGTAAAGATAAGTCTATGCTGCCTTTTTTATGTTAAGTAAGTCTTGTTAACAGAAGTCTGTGGTACCTTTTTATGTAAAATAAGTCTTGTTAACAAAAGTCTGTGGTACCTTTTTATGTAAAGTCTTGTTAACAAAAATCTGTGGTACCTTTTTATGTAAAGTAAGTCTTGTAAACAGAAGTCTGTGCTGCCTTTTTATGTAAAGTAAGTCTTGTAAACAAAAGTCTGTGGTACCTTTTTATGTAAAGTAAGTCTTGTAAACAAAAGTCTGTGGTACCTTTTATGTAAAGTAAGTCTTGTAAACAAAAGTCTGTGCTGCATTTTTTATGTAAAGTAAGTCTTGTTAACAAAAGTCTGTGGTACCTTTTTATGTAAAGTAAGTCTTGTAAACAGAAATCTGTGCTGCCTTTTTATGTAAAGTAAGTCTTGTTAACAAAAGTCTGTGGTACCTTTTTAGGTCACCTGAGCACAAAGTGCTCAGGGTGAGGTTTTCTGATCGGTCTTTGTCCGTCGTCCATCCGTCAGTCCGTCCGTCCGTCGTCAACTTTTCATTCAAACGACATCTCCTCTGAAACCAATGGGGCAAATTTAGTGAAACTTGCCTGGGATGTTCCTTGCATGAAGCTCTACCAAGATTGTTCAAATGGTTCTGGTCCATTGCATTTCTGGTTCACTGGAGCTAAAAATAGATTTTATAAGTTGGATCTTTAAAAATCATCTTCTCCGAAACCACAAGGCCTGGAGCTTTGATATTTGGTATGAAGCATCATCTAGTGGACCTCTACCAAGTTTGTTCAAATTATGTCCCTGGGGTCAAAACTGACCCCACCCCAGGGGTCAGTTGATTTTACATAGAGTTATATAGGGAAAACTTGAAAATCTTCTTGTCAGAAACAAGAAGACCTAGAGTTAAGATATTTGGTATTTAGCATTGTCTAGTGAACCTCTACCAAGTTTGTTCAAATCATGGCCTCTGGGTCAAAAATGGCCCCGCCCCAGGGGTCACTTGTTTTACATAGAGTTATATAGGAAAATCTTAAAATATCTTCTTATCAGAAACCGTAAGGCATAGAGCTTAGATATTTGGTGTGTAGCATTGTCTAGTGGACCTCTACCAAGTTTGTTCAAATCAAAGCTTCTGGGTCAAAAATGGCCCCGTCCCAGGGGTAACTTGTTTTACATAGAGTTATATCGGAAAATCTTTAAAAAAATCTTCTTGTCAGAAACCGTAAGGCATAGGGCTTAGATATTTGGTGTGTAGCATTGTCTAGTGGACCTCTTCCAAGTTTGTTCAAATCATGGCCTCTGGGTCAAAAATGGCCCCGCCCCAGGGGTCACTTGTTTTACATAGAGTTATATAGGAAAAACTTTAAAAATCTTCTTATCAGAAACCGTTAGGCATAGAGCTTAGATATTTGATGTGTAGCATTGTCTAGTGGACCTCTACCAAGTTTGTTCAAATCATACCCACTGGGTCAAAATAGGCCCAGCAATAGGCGTCACTTGTTTACATAGAGTTATATAGGAAAAGGTTTTAAAAATCTTCACAGAATAAACCATAAGGCTTAGAGTTAAGATATTTTGTATGAAGCATTGTCTAGAGGACCTCTATCAAGTTTGTTCAAGTCATGGCCCCTTGGTCAAAAATGGCCCCACCCCAGGGGTCACATGTTTTACATAGAGTTATATAGGAAAAGCTTTAAAAATCTTCTTGTCATAAACAACAAGGCCCAGAGTTAAGATATTTGGTGTGCAGCATTATCTAATGGACCTCTCTCAAGTTTGTTCAAATCATGGCCCCTTGGTCAAAATAGGCCCTGCCCTAGGGGTCACATGTTTTACATAGAATTATATAGGAAAAACTTGAAAAATCATCTTGTCAGAAACCACAAGTCCTAGAGTTAAGGTATTTGGTATGCAGCATTGTCTAGTGGACCTCTACCAAGTTTGTAAGAAAAATGTCCCTGGGGTCACTATTGGCCCCGCCCGAGGGGTCACAAGTTTTAAATAACAATATAGAAGAAAATCTTTAAAAATCTTCTTGTCTGAAACCACAAGGCCTAGAATTTTAAAATTTTGCACGAAGCAAGCTTTACCAAGCTTTTTCAAATTATTAGATTAGGTTAAAGGTCACTGAGGCTAAAAGTAGATTTATCTACTGTACCTCATAGAGCCTTCATTTATAGACCAATATCTTTGATATTCAGTATAGAGGTTCCTTGCATGGACCTCTACCCATAAGTAGGGTTTGAGGTCACTGGGTCAAGGTCACCATAGCTTATAATAGATATTTCTACTTTCTGTCATAGAGCCTTTATTTATTGACTGATATTTTACATATTTGGTTTGTAGGCACTTATATATTTTCAATTAAAAAATGAAATACTGCTTAACAGCAAACCTACAGCCAAAGTACTCAGGTGAGCGATCCAGGGCCATCATGGCCCTCTTGTTATGTAAAGTAAGTCTTGTTGAACTGTTTTACATTTAAGGCCACCATTTTCAGCAACTTGTCATCTTGATTTGATGACCATTTATTTAGATACATTATTGTGAACTTCAAACTTCTAGTTCATAGGTTTAAGAGTTCCAGTATTGTATTGTATTTTCTCTCTTCCTTGACCCTATAGCAAAATCTTGAATATTGATTTGTAACTGTGAAATTATCTATTTGAAAATAATGATGAAATTATGATTGAGAATTTAGTTATTTATCTTGTTAAGACCTTACTTTCATGGCACCATAATTATCATCTATGTTATTGTAAGTATTCTGCAAGTGAAATAACTTCAAATAAGAAAGTAAAATTTCCTTTAATGTTTTTTTTTTTTTTTCAGGTGAAGAAACTAAACTAAGTGTGTTTTAAGTGTGATCATCAAGAAAATGATTATCTGATGGGCTGACAATTGAAGCTGAGCTATAGGCATGTCCCGTGCAAAATGTAACAGTGTAGAGAAGAGACAGATTTCCAGATTGTAATACCTTGGTGAAAGGACACTTTGAAACACTCAGAATTATTTAAAGTCAGTATTTGCAGGGCTGAAAAGTCAGAGTTTTAGGATAAACTTAACAAAGGGCCCTCTGCAGAAATATAAATAGGACTTTTTATTGTTAAAGAAAGCACTTTTCAGAAAAAAAAAGTGTACATGTGTAATGTCTTATACTGGTTTAGGACAATTTTTCATATAATATTTTCTAGAAAGTAAATACAACTGCATGGCTGTGATTTAAGATGGATAAGAGGTAGTCAAGTTATGAAGTAATGAAGTTTTGGACATTCTGTTCATCAAAATACACACTGAAGAGTATTATTTTCTTTTTCTTTTAAACACCTGCTAAAGTCTGGTGGGTATTATAAGTGGCAAAGAAGACGAGGCAACATGTACAAATTGTTGATTTTATGATAAACTGGTGTACTGGTTTGTGAAAAAAATGGCCAGTTTAAATGTGAAGCACATTTAAGTCCTACTCACTTTTACAGTTTTCTCATTTGTGGAGCACAGGTCTTACAAAACTTGTCAGTACCACAGTGACACAGGTACTTAGGAAGGAAAATTTTTTTATTTTTTTTTGCAACTTACAGAAAAATTTCAGTCAAAAGCACTCTAGAATATTTTTTAATGAAATAACACTTAATACCACTATTTCAGTTTATCAAAACTGCACGCAAAAGCACCAGGATTGCAGTTTATCAAAACTGCATGCAAAAGCACCAGGATTGCAGATTATCAAAATTGCATGCAAAAGCACCAGGATTGCAGTTTATCAAAACTGCACGCAAAAGCACCAGGATTGCAGTTTATCAAAATTGCATGCAAAAGCACCAGGATTGCAGTTTATCAAAATTGCACGCAAAAGCAGCATGATGGCAGTATTTATTTTCATTTTCACTTTTTGAAGAGAGAGTCCACCTTTGATTATTTCATCAGTCCTAGAATGTTAAAATGTCACAAATAATTGCACAAAAATATACTACAGCAAGTAATTTGAAATGTTAGTAGCATTTTCCTCGAGAAGCTGACTTTTAGAAGAATAAGTCATTGTGTGGAGGTTTAACAAATCTTTGGGACTTTAAGGCCTAGTTTCACTTACAATAGATAGAATATACTAAAATTAGATGATTTAAATTTATGTTAAAACTTTGCTTTTAACAAATATAATCAGTATTCAGACACCTAAAAACAGTCGCATACTTACAAATCTGCAAGAAATACTTTGTCTTACTTGATGATACATCAACAAAATGCAAATTAGGTAGTCACATGACCCAAGGCAGATCTAAATTTATCAAAAAAAACAAAAGCAATGTTCTTTGTTATAAATTTAGACGCTCATTAGAAGAATATTTTTATCACATATATAAAACCTTGTTGTTTGAGTATATTACATCTTTGCAAGTGAAAATGGATCTTTAAGTGTCATATAGTTTTTGTTTATAGAAAAATGTTACTGCATTTGCATAATTAAAATTAAGAGGGTTTTAACTACAACTGTTTGTTTATAGTTACTGTTTAAATGTTGTTAATCTGATGCAGTTTTGATATTTGAAATAAATCTTTTTAACAAAATGTGCCTTTTCTTTATGATTATTTATGCTATCTCTTCTAGTTATCTTGAACAAACTATAGATACCTGTTCCCTACCATTACACAAACTTGTCCATTTTCAGCCAAATTTTTATTTTACTCCTACAAAATTCTAATCTGCTGGAAAGCCTTTTAAGTTATCCCATAGCCAAGATGTAATTTCGTCTATTTTCTAAAGGTAACAGTCTAGATTTAGCAGTCTAAATATGGTGGCATGTCTGCCAATAGGTTCCTCTATGAAACCTTATGAAATACTTGTTATTGGATACCATGTTTGCCAGGTAAGAGCTTGGAGTTAATGTCTGTTCCAAATATGCAGCGCTGAATAATTACCTAAAATACCAATTATGTGGTGTGTTATGTCTTTGTGTTGAATGAGACTTCTTATAATATAGCTTTTGGTTAACATACGATAGCTGTATTACAGTTGAATAATTTTGGAAAACTCGTTTCACGATTCTCCATTGCTTTGAATATTGTTAAAAGTTTGTGGCTTAACTTTTCTTAATTGGCCTTTGCTAGACCTGGCCTGAATATTGTAGTGAGCCATTCTAGAACGAGTTGTGGGCCGAATGAATTACAATATTTTATTTTATGCCTACCAATGAAATATAGGGAAATATCAGTGAGATAAAAGTGATAATACACTGTTTTGAATCAGTTAATTACCATTTTGATAATACACTGTTTGTGCCGGAACTACTGCTTGATGAAACTTCAGGAATTTCCCCACCACAAGAGAATCCGCTGTGTTTCAGACTGTGACAGCGAGTGGAATTTATTTACCTTGTTAAATCCAATTATAATATTGAATTCCTGAGCCTAACTAGTTGTGAACAATGATGAAATTCGCCATAAATTATTTAAAATGTCTGATTTGTTTACATAACTCACATGGACAATATCCAATATGGCCGACTTTCAATTCAATTGATTGAATATTACTCGGTATTAATCCGCTTTTATAATTAAAGTATGTATGGCAAAACTTCAATATATATTGATAAACTGTGCAGACAAAAATAAATGTTATTTGATAAAAGTGTATTCAGTTTATTTCAGCAGAAGTAAAGTTATCATATGTATTGGAGATTGTCTGCACTTTTTTTTTGTGTGGAGTAACCAAAGTACGCATTAACTGATTTGGGGCTAACCATGGGGAATTTATTGAAGGCCCTGATTAAAAATATCATAAAAAAACCATTTTTGACGTGTTGGCATAAAATAAAAAGAAAATTTGTTTGTTTTTTTAGTGGAAGATGGGAATTTATTTCATCTCGTGAACACCATATGTTGATATTTTCACGAGTGGCTGCGCCACTCGTGAAAATATCACGTATTGGTGTTCACTCGATGAAATAAATTCTCATCTTCCACAAAAACAAACAAATATCCTCTATATCCTACTTGCATCCTAGTTCAAAGTATAGTTATCCATGCGGATTTTTCTAAGGAACCTTTGTAATTGGTTCTCTTCTTTCTGTAAAACCAGCAATGAACGTGAACCTTTCATCTCCACGCGCAAAACGTGAACAGCATAACTGGCCAATATTTTGAAACTGTTTTTCTTCTGTTCTAAGATGTCTTATTTTTAAAGAAGAAAAAACAAAAACCGACAAAGCAACTTTTAATTTTACAAAACAAAAAATACACCTCTAAAGCTACGTTACGTTTCAAACCATGCACAAGTATAAGATGTGCAAAACATTTCGACCATAAAACTTAATAATTTATCGGCTGATCTATACACACAACTTGTTTCAATAATCAATACTAAGAGTTCAAATGAAATGTATGAGTACAGCGCCAGGATATCTCTATGTACATCATGTTATTTAATGTTTCTTGAAATCTAGATAACTTCGGATTGGACGTTAAACCAAAGTTCCATACACTCAGCACGCAAAAGAACCAGGGGTGTCTCTGGAATGGGATGCTTTCTGTATCTTGCACTATCCCCCAAAGCATAAAATAATATCGTTGCAGGGGACGTCGGTCATATGGGGAACAGAGTACCGACGGTACATAAACTCAAACAGAGGGAGATAAAACTATTGTATCACCGTGTGTGCATCTGAAACATTGGAAGAACGTATCATAACTAATCAGAACTAAACATCTTGCGTAAGAAACTTATGTTATATCCACATCTTGCGTAAGAAACTTATGTTATATCCACATCTTGCGTAAGAAACTTATGTTATATCCACATCTTGCGTAAGAAACTTATGTTATATCCACATCTTGCTTAAGAAACTAATTCTAACATCTTCCGTGAAACAAACGCTACGATCGAATGAACTCCATACCACCGACGGGGCCTCAAAAAGGTTAAAGTTTTGTGTGAAACAAACAGACAGACTTATCCCTTCCGGGGCATAAAAACTGCCAAGTTTCGAACCAAAAAAAAAAACAAAACTGCCAAGTTTTTAGGCGAGAATTGAACCAGTGATCCGCTTTCAGTATACAAATATACAAATCTTGACAATAATTGTTTTCTAAGTTTTGATTCTAAGTATCTGAATGTGTGCGTACGCGGGAGTCTATGTCTTTAAAGCAAATGGTAATGATTTATCAGTGGTCAGACTTGTAAAGTTTTGATGAAGTATCTAACGGTTTCATTTAGCTGTGTATTGGAGAAAGTACAATTCTCGATCATTTAGAGTTACACAATGGACTCAAAATACGACTCTAAGCATTAATTTCTATAATTTAGGTGTCGTCTGTTGTCGGTCAACTATTCTCAAAGAAAGGTGAAATCTACAAGCGCCGGAGCAGTTTAAATATACACAACTTGCTCTGTAATGAGTGTGTTTGATCTCTACTGATGTTAAGTATAATTAGATACAATCACATTTAATGTCCTTGAATAGAACCAGCATTTCATTTCATAGCTCCGAGCTATGGTCCAGGTTGTATTTACATAAGCATTTGCGACGCACTGATGAACAAAACGTGTAGTACTAGCGACGAAGGTATTAAAATCCTTTGAAGAAAGAGATGATATATAATGCATGTGATTCATATTCACTCAACAGACACTGCTGAATCAAACATTTTGCAGCTGCTAATACATATAAAAATTTGCAACAAATAGTAATGAATACATGTCGTGTGATTTCTGAGCACCATTTCTGCATGTGACGAGTCTTACTCTTGTTGTATGTTTCATATCTGTTTCCATATCACACTCCGTTTTTAATGACATATTTCTTACTCTTTTTTTCCCCATAAAAATGTCGAAGTGTTGTTGACATAACTGCATTACAAACTGATTGTAACATAGACTATTTAGTCGATATATAGCTGATCTTTCGTCATGTTTTATAGTATTTCCCATCGGTATGAATGTACCCCCATGGATAATTGTCTTCACTACTTCTAGTTGGTTGTAGCTGACGAGTACATCATAATGTCTGACACGGCTGCGTGCTACTTTTCTTTGACAAACAATGAGCACTTGGTGCTTGCCTTCTAGCGTTCTGTTTATAAATCATGAAATTTCAAATGTTTCTCCAAGTTTGTTGTACCTTCAAAGGTCTGATGTGTGACTCACATTACTTCTTCTCCCTTGCTGCCTGCTGCTACTACTGCTCAGTGAGCCAATAGATATGCTATTTCCTGACGAATCTATGCTGATCTCATGTTTGTTGGGTCGGAAATGGTAAAAACTCACAGCGCTCTCGTCTCTCACGTCATTTATATCTTGTTTTAGAGCTCCCACGTTGTGTTTAACTCTTTTGGTTGCAATGAAAAGGTCGGCTTTCTGTCCTTGTCTCTCTTTCGTTTCTATCTCCGAAGCTAAAGACTCGAGCCTCGATTTGATGTTGACAGTTTTGGACGCCATTTTGTGCATGATAACCGGGTATGTCTTAGACTGTTCGTCCAACTTTCTGGCCTCCTCTTCTATCTTCCTGTACAGACGTTTCTGTTGTTCAAACAACTGCTGTTTTCTTTGGTTCTGTTTCTCCTCCAGCTTTTTTATCATCTCTGCTTTTTCCTGATCAAGTGCTTTAAAGATCTCTATACGTTCGTCTTCGATTGCGTCTTTCATATGTACCTTTTGTCTGCTAATCGCCTTAGATATTTCATTCCTGTTCGTATTCACTTGCTTCAAATTTTGATCTGTTTCGTCATTAACCCGACTGGCTTCTTCCGAGATTTCTTTAAGTGCCACTTTAAGGTCTTTAAACTCGCTGTGTATATCCCGGGACTGGAGATATGTGGGAATGTGAAAAATTTCGGTACAAGACGCGTGGTGATTGACTGGTATACATTCCGGACACGTCGTGTCGTCACAGTGTGTGCAGTAAAATTTCACCAACTCCTTCCGATGAGTAGGACATCTTTCAACAACAAAGTCCTGAGGCATTTGAGATCTGTCTAACTGTGTATGATTTCGCACATACTTTTTATGGTATTTCATACACGTATTACACATGTAGTCTAAACAATTTACACAAAATCCGTCGGCTCTAACTCTGTTCCCTTCTTTGTCACAAGGCTCACAAAACATCTCGTTAAAACCTTGCTCACTTTCCGAAGACGCCATTTTCCATATGTTGACCAAAAGTTATTTACAATTATATTACAGATTAAGTCCCAAACTATACAATATGAAGTTTATGTTTACAGGTAAATTGAAAAGCTGTCAGCCATATAGGTCAACTGCATAATGGTTTTATAATGCGCAGTGTAAGGTATAGACTGTATTTATCATTTTAACGAAGCGTAACGGACGCTTTGCGATCGAAGGCGAGGCGTACCAAAAATCTTTTTTTTAAATACGTCAAGACATATCGCCTACTTGCAAGACAAATTGCACTGTCACAGTCATTATTTCGACAAATGTTTTAATGGCCGAAAAAAACTGTCCTTTAAGCCTTAAATGTTCTTCAATCATAACAGGGTCTTTCAAATAAGACACAGATCATTAAGTATGGACTGATTTACAAACACAGAAAATAAAACATCACAGTTTTGACGGAGGATGACACTGTCTTGATTAAATACTTAGGTGAAGATTTTATGCAATGTCTCAAACACTTTGAAAAATAATGATTAAGATATTCCACATTTAAATTACAGTACTCTTTTTAAACTACCATGGGAAGGACCATTTACTATGTTGCAAGAACTTGTGGTAAGAACCATCTGCATGTTGTTTCGTTATATATATTTTCCTCTGTATTGAAACTGTGTTTGTGGCAACAAAATATAGTTAAACTAAACTCACGTGTATATTTGAAAATACTTTTAGGAAACAACTGCTATGCCCAGTTCAGAAGTTATATTAAGAAGAAACATATTGAATGGAATCAAATCTAAACGTTTTATTCTTCCGTTTTTTTTATTATAAGCAGTTTGTATTTGTATAAATTTGTCTGTCGTTTTGTTTCTAGCAATTGGCTACGACATTTATTGTTTAGTGAAGAGCAACTTTAAAGCTATTAAAATGTTTGAAATAACTACATTGTTAGCGCCGAAAGAATCCAGTAATGTTTAACACCTAGCCTGGCTGCAGGCTATATGATCCTTTTGTTTTTATGTAATTGCACTGATCAGGGCCTTAATTGAGGCCCTGCACTGATATATCAAATGTATTTACCTCTCTAATAGCAACATTTTTTCAGCCAAGAAAAAATAAATCTGTAGTAAGAAAGGGACTTAATAGTCAGTTAGCTTATATTACTAAGGAATGTCATTAATTGCTGGGTCTGAACCAGTGTATGTAACACCAAGAAGGTTCAAACATTGTTTAAAGTACTGTAATGAAATCCCATCACGTTCAAGCTATGGTATGATCGAAACGTAAACTTCGTGCCAGAATAATCCTTTCATGAAGAAAATGATTAATACAAAGTATTTATATAGATTATCATTTTTATAGCCACGTACTGGTTCTAGAGATGTTCCAATGGTGCATTAATATACCAGCATCGGAAGTCGGTCCATACGGATTGCATTTATTAGACACATATCTCTGCCTTTATGCACCGACGTATTTAACAACGCCAAAATCATAAATTTTACCGATAAGTCATATGTTTAAGTATGAATCATACTAGGTATTATCTTATGAAACTTTATCAGGTGGTTGTTATGTGATAGTCTTTTCACTTCATGTTAGCAAAAACTACGCTAAATTTCAAAATTTAAGAGATTTAGTGTAAGGAAACACTTTCTCGTTCTTTCTACCGTGAATCATTTAGTTTCACACCCTTTCACGATGTGTTCTAAAAATAATGTGGATACACTCATTTGCACATGACTCTTTTAGACATCATGAAAATGAATAACAATGGCTTGTTTATGAAGAGTTTTGTACAATGGAAATGAAATCTATGAGTAGTTTTATGACACAGGTGCAATCAAAATGTTTGGATGCGATCTGTAAGTTTCTAAGATGACCTGCAGCAGACGGTAACTTTCGCAAATATTTCTTGGCGGGAAACGAGTAATGATGATGTGACAAAAATTATTTTTAAAACAACAGGGCCATGATGGCCCTAGATCGCTCATCTTAGTACTGAGCAAATTTCAAAAGCAGTATTACATTTTCTAATTGAAGATTTGTAGGTGCCTACAAGCCAAATATCTAAAATGTCAGTCAATAAATTAAGGCTATTTGACAGAAAGTATGAAAATCTTTTATTAGCTGTGGTGACCTTGACCAAATGACCTCAAACTCCACATTAGGCTTGAGGTCCATGCAATGAACGTACATACCAAATATCACCTATATTGGTCTATAAATGAAGGCTCTATGGGGTAAAGTTGATAAATCTATTTTTAGCCTGAGTGGCCTTAACCCCAATAAAATGAAAGAGGTTCATGTAAGGTGTCTATATACCAAAATATTTAAAGTATCAGTCAATAATTACCAGCTGTATGACAAAAAAAGAAGAAAATCTATTTTTAGCCTTAGTGAACTTGACTTTTACCCCGTGAACTCAAACTCCACAAGGGTAGAGGTTCTTGCAAGTTACTTACCTACCCAATATCTCAGATATCAATCAATAAATGAAGACTCTAAGGGGAAAGTACAAAAATCTATTTTTAGCCTTGGTGACCTCGACCAAAGTAAATGGCAGAGATTCATGCAAGGTGCCTATATACCAAATATTCAAGGTATCTTTCAAATCTTTCTTTTTAATTAAGACAAACATTTGAAAAGTCTTGTTTTAAGACTTGGTTACCTGGAGGCAGGGCCAACTTTGACCTCAGAGCCAAGATTTTTGACCACAAGAGTATCATTTGAATAATCTTGGTAGAGAACTTCTAGATGATGCTACATGCAAAATATGTAAGCACTAGGCCTTCTGGTTTCGTAGAAGAAGATTTTGAAGTTTTACCTATATCAGCCTTTATTAAATCAAGTGACCCATGAGCCATTTATCACCCCAGGGACATAATTTGAACAATCTTTGTACAGGAGCTCTAGGTGAACCTGTATGCCAATTAACAAATCCCAAAGCATAGTAGTTTCATACAAGAAGACTTTTTGAAGTTTTTCCCCATAAATGCCTCTATATAAACAAGTGACCCCTGGGCGGGGTCAGTTCTAACCCCAGGGACATAATTTGAACAATCTTGGTAGTGGTCCACTAGAAAATATTTGTGCAAAATTTTAGAACTTAGGGCCTTGTGGTTTCAGAGAAGATTCCTAAAGCTTTTCAATACATTTCTATGTGAAACATGTGACCCCTAGGGCGTGGCCAATTCTGAACCCTGGGATGTAATTTGAACAACTTTGGTAGTGGACCTGTAGATGATAGACCATGCAAAATATCTAAGCTCTAGTTCTTGTAGTTTCAGACAAGATTTCTAAAGATTTTTCTGTTGGTTGCCATAGCAACCAGATTTCAGCATTGAACTGAATTCTTTGAACAGCTTTGGTAGAGGTTGATGCAAGGAACATCCCTGCCTAGTTTTATTAATTTTGGCGAAGTGGCTTCAGAGGAGATGTTATTTGAAGAAAAATGTAAAGGGACGTACTACAACATACGCCAGGCCATCCTAATAGCTCACCTGCATTCTTTGCCAGGTGAGCTAAAAAGAGAGAACAAGTCAATTGATGTGCAAGGTCCTTTATTAACAGTTATTCATTTTAGTTTCGCAATGCTACGGTATTAAAGGAGGCAATATCCACCAACATTTAGTCATTAAATATAAGCTACAATACAATAAACACAATCCACTCTAAAAATATTCACCATCCACATTTTACAACAAACTGCAGAAACAATCAAACCTGAAACGGCTACTTATTTACTTACAGTCAAGAAAGAAAAAAAAAAACAATTCTGAAAAACCAAAGTTTCATAATATACAACACAAGAATAAAACCTATTAAAGATGTTGCATGTAGATACTATTTGAGTCTTGTTCTGTCCTGTTCTGTTCTGTTTAATACTTTCAACTGTTCCCTGAACTTTAAGACACCACCTCTTGCAAAGTATTGGCTACCAGGTGTGTATATGAACCATAATTCATTATCTTAATCTGAAATAACATTTTCTTCTCCTCTGCTCTGTTCTGATGCACTGAAAATGGTATACAATTGAAAATTTTACACGATGCAAACAAAAATCCACTTCACTCAAATAAATTTCCTTCTTCAAGTATGAAAAATGTGTTTGTCAGACAAGGTCAAAATGATAACAATATGAACAAAAACTTTTTATCTGCAATCAACTGCCTGCTTTGAAGAATTTTTTTTTTCATGTAACAATTTTTCAGATAGCTTATAAAACACAGTTTGCCAGTTAAGTAAGGGCAAAAATAACCCTTATGTTTTGTATACATGTCCCATAACTATACATGTAAAATTAAACTCATTCAATGGATACTAATATTGTCTTTTTTTTAGTATGCCAAGAGTGACAGCAACCACCAGTAACAGTGAACCTCTGTTAGGCAGGCAGTCATATGATACTATAACAGCTAACTGCACAAAGCAAGTAGCTGCTTAACAGAGGTGTATGACTTCTTAATTAAGGTGTTAATATATGTAAATATACAACTGACGATAGGCAGAAGTGGAGGGAAAAGATTACAAAACTAATACATCTGGTTACCACTTACATTTCATCGTCGGATACCCACAGCCAATCCATTAACATTTATCATTCGAATACATGTAATAATCAACCGTGGGTATCGGACTATGAAATATTTAAGCTATAAATTAACTGTATTTCTTGAAGCTCAACTCCCTCCCCTAGCCCCTCCTCCATCTGATGTAACTGTATATTCTTGAAGAATCTGTTTTCTGCTTGGAACACGAGAAAGCCACAAAATCTGATCAAATATAAAGACATCTACAACATTCATAGGAAAGTGCCAAGAAGTGAAATGTGAACAAATAAAACATTTCATAAAATTTACAACAAAACTGTGGTCCAAATATGAAAATGAGCTGTATTATACTTTATATTTGAAGAAGAAGCATTCCAAAAAAATAAAGATACCTGAAGCAGTAACTTGTATATAACATGACCATTATTGCATAAGAAGATAACAGAAAAAAATCTAGAAGCAACTATGACATGACTTGTGTAAATGCTAAGTGAATCTACATCAATTTAGCCAAATTCAACTTTACCAAAAGCATACTACCCTTTAAATTACTTATAACATTACCCCTGAAAAATGAACATGCGTTTACAGTATCGATCAAGGAACAATACATTTGTATTTACAATTTAGCACTTTTTTTTGCTGGGAGGTGCACATGTATCCATGGCAACCATTTCACATTTTCTAATACTCTAGACTTTTTTTCACTTTCCATTTATCCAAAGACATTCATCCATGAGCTAACAGTAAATGCTTAACTATTATGGGAGACATTTATACTTTATATAATTATAACTTTCAACATATACCCAAAATCAAAACAACAGGAAAACTTACTTGCAGGAGTGTTGTTACCAGAGACTTTCTAGCACCCCCTCCCCATTGCATGATACTGTCAAAACAATCAAATTCTGACTGACTTTGGTGTTTGTGAAACATTTCAGTTATTCAAATCTCACCCCTTGTGCCTTTAAAAGACAACTGAACCCTGAAGTGTCACTTTTAGCACTGTATATTGACACCATTTGTAGGAAGAGAGAGAGAGAGAAAGAGAGAGAGAGAGAGAGAGAGAGAGAGAGAGAGAGAGAGAGAGAGAGAGAGAGAACTGAAAAAGGAATCAGACAAATGGCTAGTAAATAAAGGTGACCTTTGGCCTTGAATGGTAGTCTGATTCAGTGACCTTTGACCTTGCATGGTAGTCTATTTCAAATACCTCCTGATTATTCTTTCCAACAGTATGTTCAGGTCTATATTAATTGCCTAAAACTAGGGAAATAGTATAATACCAGAAAATTCAGCAAAACAATTGTTTAATAATCCGTGAACTGGAAAAATGTAACAGAAAGAGTAGGTATCCTTGCTGGTCAAAGATTAGTATACCGGTTATCAGTCATACAGGGTAGGCCAATGACATGTTGTGGCTGCTTAGTGCAGGAATGAACAGGCAGTTGGAAGTATGAAAGGGTGGTGGCTTAAATCAAGTGGTATCTATCAACAGGTGGATGCTGACACAGATCAAATGATAGGTAAATATTAGACAGATAAACAATTTCTTTCTCATATTCTAACCAAGGAAAAAATAAAGGGATTCATTGATACTGCTAAGGAAAACATTCTGATATCAAAAAAGGACTAGCAAAGCCAAGTAAGTAAAAAAAAACTTTCCCCTTTTGTGATTTCAATATTCCTTAAAATCTTCAAACGAATGCATATCATCTCTGTGAAGTAGTAAAAATAAATATAATAAGGCAAATAATGTCAAAGAAAATTCATGTTTCTGACCTCGACCTTGGTAATTTATGTCAAAAACACATTCTTGTTTTTTGACCAAGACCTTGATAATTTATGTCAAAGAGAATTCTTGTTTTTTTGCCTTTTACATTGGTAACTTATTTAAGAGAATTCCTGTTTTTGGCCTTGACCTTGACATATCTATGTCAGTGTTCTTATTTTTGGCCTTGACCTTAATAATTCATGTCAAAGAGAATTCTTGTTTTTTTTGCCCTTTACATTGGTAACTTATTTAAGAGAATTCCTGTTTTTGGCCTTGACCTTGACAAATTTATGTCAGTGTTCTTATTTTTAGCCTTGACCCTGATAATTTATGTCAAAGAGAATTTTTGTTTTTGACCTTGCTAAATTTGGTCTGACTACAGGAACATACAAAAATTTAAATATACTGTCATAAAGTAAGGTTAGAAAAAAACACAACAAAAAACAAAATACAATAAACTATAACTTCTATTAAAAAGGAAAAAATAAACTATTAACAAAGTCTAAAGACTACAGCACAAGTGAAAATAAAATAGAAATCTAATGAAAATTATATAAAACTGCCAACATACATAACAAGGGGAACTGAATAAAATGTAAACGAAGCATACAAGGGGTTTCTTTAAGTAAAGAACCACAAATCCATCTTTCACAGATAAAAGGAATGTTAGATAATGTGACTAAGTATTATATTATCAAAGGCTTGGAAACACTAGAAAAGGTACTACCAAATCAACAAGTGCATGATTTCAAAAGTTCACAGTGACATTTTTATTACACATACGAAGTGAAAATCATTCACATAGGCAAAAATCAAATCAATTCCTAAGCAACTAAACTATCACATACTTTTACCCATCTTACTGGATGGCCATACACATTATTGGTCAGAAAGCCTCTTGCACATTCTTAACAATAGTGAATATCAACAACAAAATCAGTTTCATAAAAGTACATACTCACGTCAACTCACGGGGGAAATCAAAATTGCACATTTATTTAGATAAAACATGTCATAAATGAAAGAAAAAATAATTTGATATAAGCGATACATGGTTTCATTCACTTGATAAGAGAAAAAGAAAATGTTAAGGCAACAAAAGATATAATTATCTTTACTTCTGAAAATCACAGTAACTTTTGGCTAAAAAGGTATTTTTCTATACATTTTAAAAGCCTTAACCTTTGCAAAACAGTATCTTATTTTTACCATTCTTGACATCAAAAGCTTTTCAATGTTGTTGACTGCTATATAGTGGATGTCTGCTTTTTGTTTATCATTATGTAAATTTTCTGCAGAAACAGACCTGTCCATCATATAAATTGGACAGCTCCATTAAAAGTCCACATGGGTGCTAAAAACTAAATTTTACAATGGAAGTATAAAATGATGACTGGTTGCAAGGGCATCACTTAACTTGCCATTGCTCAACTTTCTCCACCCATACAGGTGAATGTAACCATATTCCCCTCAATCAATCAGTATACCACTAACACTACAAATAAACAACAAATCTAATATATTATACTAACACTGAAGTATGAAAACAATAGCCAATGTCTATATGATTAACAAAAAAAATTAAGTTTACAAATATTTACAAAGTTTACCTCAATAGGTAAGACATTAAAAACCTCTCTCACATATTTATTTACAAAAGAAAAATCACTATTTAAATGCTCATTTGGAAAGATCACAAATACCTTTTGTATGTTTTAAAGGTATGGATCAGGTGATCTGGCCTGATGGCATCTGCATTTTTTAATGTACAAGGCTTTGCAAAAATCCACCTCATCTAAACCTCAAATACATGAATGATACTTTTTTGCATACAATATTTGTTCATTGAATATCATTGTAGGATAAACATTTAAGTCTGCACTCTTTTTTGAACAGTAATGCATAGATCCTCTGAAGAAAATTGCTGACGTGAGGTTACGTCAAAATGACCTGACCGTAAATAATGCAATGTCAAGGGTGTTGTGCCACTCATCTTACACTTGGGGTGTCAGTTCAGACTATTTTACACTAGACAGAAAAGGCCAGATAGTCTGATTTGGTATGCAAGAACACCTAAAATTTTGCCAATTTTAAATAATTCTGTCATAAGCAAGCAGATTGTTTGAAGCATTGCGCCTTGATTACTTCATTGTTAAGTCTCAGAAAATGAACATGTAAACAGAATTTCTTCTTTTTTTTTACCTCTCACAAGCCGTTCTCTCTCACCTGAAAGACATTCATAAGGTTCAAAAACTAGGATATTCAACTTCAAAAGCTAGTGACATTCAAGTTAGTTCAAAGCAAATGCAAGACGGCATGATGTGCCATGTTTGTATAAGGTACATTGCATACAAACAGATATGATGGAAAATAAACACAGTAAGTAAGCTTTGTCTGACTGCAGAAAGACAAAAGAAAGACCAAATATATATGTGCATATACAATACCGACACCACTTGAGATAAAAACCAACACTGAGGACTTACAGAGAAAATCTGTCTTTTTTATTTCTGTTTTTATTGGAGTTAAATGCTAGTTTCAGTCTATTTTTTTTTGGTCATATCCCAATGGCCAGTCTACCTGACAAGTGTTCCTGGGTAATTACAGAGAAAAAAAAGGTAATTGTGTTTTTAATTACTTCTTTTCATTCAATATTTACTTCTTAATAATTTTCTTACTGGCAATTTCTGATATATATTCATATTATGGGAAACTGACCACATTATATCATATGAAATAACCCTTTACTTTAAGGTAAAACCAATTAAGTTCTTGTAACCCAACTAATTAAAGTGGCTAAACTCCATTGAAGGTGGGTGGGAGGGAGTGATTTCACCATCATGTTTTCAATAAGGGCTGACATATCTGTTACAAAACTTTCGGTAAAAAAGTCTTATACTTCAGCTGAAGTATCTATGATAGAAAGTTGGCCACTCTGAACAATAAACTAGTTCATATATAACTCAATCCTAAAATAATTCATTTTCAAATACAGGAAACGTCCAGTGTTGGTTTAACCAAAGTGAGTCCTAATTTCTAGTATTCTTTACCAAATAATGAAATGAACACCACTGAAAATAGGAAACTTTCCAGATCACTGAAATTCTATTAATGATATCAGCTAGCCAATATTCATTTACAAAGAGACTAACTTGTGTCTACTATAATAACACTTTATGTCTGCTCTAGTTCTGAACTGTTTGTAACATATCTTTAAACAAACCAGTCCTTATTTTTCATTCCAAGTAACTCTTGGATAACCTTTTCCATGTTTCCATTATATTTTGTAAGAAGACTCCTGTTTAAACTTGTATCATAGAATCCCATTTCAAGGAGCCTTTCCATTGGTCCAAGCTCTTTTGGAGGCTTCCACTGTTCCTTAGGGGGTGTTGGTGCAGTTTCAACTGGAGGCTTCCATTCTCCTTTTGGGGGCTCAAAGTTATCTGCAGGAGGTTTCCACTCAGATTTTGGAGGTTTGAAATCTGATTTTGGTGGAGTCCATTCTGACTGAGGGGGTTTATAATTGTCTTCCTTGGGTGCGGTGTACTGGGTGCTAGCTGGTTTCCAGCCTTTTGGCTGAGATTTTGGTCTGGTTTCTTTAGCCTGTTGTCTTGCCTCCTGCTAAATTACATGTAAAACCCATATGATTAGGACTTTCGTAAGTTTAAAGAAAATTAAGATTCTTAGAAAAGAGAGCTATTTTGGTATTGAGTTGTTCACCTTTGCACATTTATAGTGTTGTCTTTGGTTGAGCTAAATAAGTACTTGAATCTGATCTAGAAATTACAAAGAAAAATGTGATAAAAAAACATGACTGGATGTTAATGTGGCCCCAAGATTGTTTACAAAGTTTTCCTTACATCTGACAAGGTGAGCTTGTTTCTGACCTTAAATGACCACATTTTAAAACATGACCTAGAAATCAAAACAGACATCAAAACTGATTTAAAAATATGGTCTCTGGAGTATTAACAATGTTTTCCTTTGATTTAAGCCAGTAATCTAGTTTTTTATCCAAAGTGACCACAACTCGGTGCTCAGATGAGCTAAAAAAAACTAGCATATTATTCTGTGTTTTCTCCAATTTTACAATCCATTTTAGGTATTTAACCCCTAATTGCATGGTAAAACATCAATTTCTTTTTCATTTAACACATCGAAAGTCATACAGAAATACCAAGACAAGCTGGCAAGCAATGCAGTTTTATCCTTTTAAGGATTTGTTTCATTCTTGTAAATTATAAGGTGTAAAACTTTATGTAAACACAAGTACCTGTTTATCTTGCCATGTTTTGAACACAGCCTTGGCAGTGATATATGCCTGGCCGGCAGCATTTACTGCTGTTGCCACAAGCTGATTGGCAAACTCGGGAGCAAAATCAACAGTTCTAAAAAGTAAAAATAGAAGTAATAACGAGCAAAATCAACAGTTCTAAAAAGTAAAAATAGAAGTAATAACGAGCAAAATCAACAGTTCTAAAAAGTAAAAATAGAAGTAATAACGAGCAAAAATAGAAGTAATAACGAGCAAAATCAACAGTTCTAAAAAGTAAAAATAGAAGTAATAACAAGCAAAATCAACAGTTCTAAAAAGTAAAAATAGAAGTAATAACGAGCAAAATCAACAGCTCTAGAAAGTAAAAATAGAAGTAATAACATAGTCTGCAAACTTGTGAATGCACAAACATACTTCTAGGAATTCATAATTTTACAAGATTTTGTTTTAACCATTTGAACTAATTTCAAAATCATTTAATCCTTTCAAACTGTAAAACAAAATTTCTCAAAATCCAACCTTACTTGGACTAAATGTGTTCCTGAATAATCTACTGAAATTTAACTGAAAGTTACAACTTTCCAATCCTGACAGCCTGAGTTACAGACTGCAATGTACATGGAGAACAGAGAAATTCTACAATGTACATGGAAGAAAGAAATGTACATGGCAAACAGAGAAATTATCCAATGTACATGGAAAACAGAGAAATTCTTTCAAACCTACTTCTGTCCCTTCTTGTCGGATGCCTTCACATAACGGACATTTTCTGGCATCTGTGCCGATGCCGAGACTGGTTCCTTTGATTCAGTTTCTTCTGGAGTTCCCTCCCTTGTTGTTTTCTCTGCAGCCTCATTCTGAAGAATATAACAATTTACTAAGCCAACTTGGTTTTCAGAACAGAACAAAAATTACAGTAAAAGACACAAGACCTAAAAAAATTAAGAACTTAAAACACATGAGAGAAACAATTAAAGAAAGCTTCAAACAATTTAAGTGGTTCCTAAATTTATATAACCTCTGCTTATTGCACACAACTGATTCCAGCCTCTTTCAGGGAAATTGAAATATTCAAAATAAAATCCTATTATTTTCTCAAAGTGTTTTTGTACAACAACTATCTTAGTTGTCTCTGAAAAGCAGTTTCACCTTTCCCTTATCCCATACCCCGAAAACTGTTATTATATTCTTACATTCTGTGCTGATGCAGCACCAGCAGCCATTTCTCCTGTGGCTCCCTCTGTGGGTGTGACCATCTCGGAGGAATCAGGGGAGCTAACTGCTCCTTGTTGATCTATGGCAGATCCAATCATTATCACAACTGAGTCACCCTTATCTGTGTAAACGGAAAAAATATTTACTGTTACTAGAGTATAAACAGATATAAATAAAAAACTTCTACTGGAAGGTTTCGTTAAACATTTGCAGAAAAAAATATATGAAACTCACCATTACTATCTGCTGTTTCACCGCCTGTCAGGGAATTCCCGTTCATATCAGAACCACCCTTAGCTCCAGCATCACTTGTTGCACTACCTTCATTATCATCAATAAGAGGTGTGGCTTGGGGTGTGTCTATGGAAGTGGGCATGGCTTCCAGTGTATTTTGTTCATTTTTGAGGCTGGCATGAGGTGTTTCTACAGCTGGAGTGGGACTAGGGGCTCTAGCTGGACTAAGGGGCCTTGCAGGAAGGGAGCTTGATGTAGTAAGTATCTCATCTACGGACACAGCCCTACTGCTTCCTGAAAAAACAAAACATAGTCAAATCAAAATGTTGAAACATACTGTATTATTCAGATAAAAAAATAATATATGTAAAATTTCATACAAAAATGTTTTCTAAAATGTTAGGCAAAATTTAGAAGAAAGTCTTCCATATTTTTTCAAACTTCTTGTGAAGCAAATGAAAAGCGCTAAGGCTATTCTAGACTTCTTTAAAATGGTTATACTGACTAAACTTAATTAAGTTGTTAGATAATACATCATTTTAGACTGCAGTTTAGAAGAAAAACTGTTAAGATTTTAAGCAGTCTTTTGGCATCTCATTACTTCCATTAACCTGTTCATTGCCTGAAGAAGAAGCCAGTAGATTAATGTATATAAATGCAGAAACCCTTACTGTCACTCTGATAGGGGCTGTTATGGTTATCATCCAGTGAAAACTCCTCATCCCTGTCTTCCAGCCTGTCCATAGAGTTAGAATAGCTGGAGATAGTTGACTCTTTCAGGGGTTTGGTCAAGTCGAAACAGTCTGGTAGAGGTACTATAATATAATCACTGTCCGACAGCAAGGAGTCATCATCATCATCATCATCCGAGTAACTGCTCACTGACTCAAGATCTATATCTACAAAAGAAATGAAACTTACTTACTTTAAAAAAAAAAACAGACTTGTGACTGTAGACTCTCTTCATTTATATGTAATAAATCAGCTTTTTGAGGCCTACAGGAAGGCTGGGAAATCAAATTATGTGTAGCCTCATTAAGTATGTCTTTCCTAAATTTCATTTCTCCTCTGTTATTTTCACTCCTAAGTAAGACCCAAATAAAAATTACAAATTATCTTCTCACTTCAAAAAATTTCAGACAACGCAAAACTTCCTGCTGTCTCGCAATATAAGACGTACCAGGCTTAAGTTCCAGACTCTCCATTCTCTGTCTGACGTATGTATGAAGTTGTTCTTCCTGTGTCTCCTCGTTTTCAGGGGAGGTAACCAGCTCTACGCTACTACTGTGAGAAATAGGCTTCATCTCGAAACCTTCCTCCTCCTCCTCATGTTCATCTTCAGGCTCTGGGTTTGGAGTTTTTAACGGGGTCACATCTGGAAAAAGGGCAGAAAGGATGACTCTTAACCTTGATGGACTTCACTTGCTATTTTTTTATTTATCAAGACAGAACCATGTATCATTCAAAGTGTTTTTTCTTTCAAAGTTTGATGGCCACCAAAGCAGATCTAGATTAGTCAAAAAGTCAGAAATTCTTGTTTTCAGTCAGAAAAAGGTTAAATAACACAAGGTAAAGAGAAATTTCTTTCCCTTCTTCAGATCTACTGAAGAAATAGAAATTACAGCATACACTTCTATTAAAACTGCAAGCTGCAAAGTTCTTGATGTTAAGCCTTTATAAAAACAAGAGGGCCATGATGGCCCTGAATCGCTCACCTGATAGACCATGAAACGATATTGTAGACATAATGAGGAGAGAATTGGTGAAAGAAGGGCATGTGTCCACACTTGCTGATTGGTGAAGTTTTAACTTTACATGAACTGTTTTAATAATTTCCAGTTTACCTCATTTCGTCTAGATGATAAATACATGGAAAATGTTAACATTTCAAAGTCATTAGACTTTCGATACATTTTTTTTTCTTTGTAAGTTAACATGAAACTATTGTATGAAGTACAAATTGAAATATGGATATCTGAAACAGGTGTAATGTTTTCATTTTGGCTGAAGGTAGTTTCCTTCAGAAATGTACAGTCTAGAAGTGACTTTTGTGTTAGGGTATATGCTATTTTGAGACAGTATTTAAGTTACATAATGGTATGCAGTTAACCTGTGTTGGTAAATTCTGTACCAGTACAGAATTTGAGAGCACGTTATGACACACAAGATAGGTGATCCACAGACCATGGACTGTACGTACTGAACTCAGCAGTTGGGAAGACCGAAGCAAACTTTGCAGACTAAGATCAGATGGCTATATAAACTATATATAAAATGAATTGACTATGGGGCGGGGTCAATTTGACCCCGGGGATCATGATTTGAGCAAACTTGGTTAAGGTCTACTAGGTCATGCTACATGCAAAATTTCTAAGCTCTAGGCTTTCTGGTTCTGGAGTAGAAGATTTTTTGAAGTTTTTCCTATATAAACTCTATATAAAATCAACTGACCCCCAGGCGGGGTCAATTTGACCCCGGGGATCATGATTTGAGCAAACTTGGTAGAAATCTACTAGTTAATGCTACATGCAAAATATCTAAGCTCCAGGCCTGCAGTTCTGGAGAAGAAGATTTTTGAAGTTTTTCCTATATAAACTATATATAAAATGAATTTACTATGGGGCGGGGTCAATTTGACCCCGGGGATCATGATTTAAGCAAACTTGGTAAAGGTCTACTAGGTAATGCTACATGCAAAATATCTAAGCTCCAGGCTTTGTGGTTCTGGAGAAGAAGATTTTTGAAGTTTTTCCTATATAAACTCTATATAAAATCAATTGACCCCCGGGCGGGGTCAACTTGACCCCGGGGATCATGATTTGAGCAAACTTGGTAGAAGTCTACTAGGTAATGCTACATGCAAAATATCTAAGCTCCAGGCTTTGTGGTTCTGGAGAAGAAGATTTTTGAAGTTTTTCCTATATAAACTCTATATAAAATCAATTGACCCCCGGGGCGGGGTCAATCTGACCCCGGGGATCATGATTTGAGCAAACTTGGTTAAGGTCTACTTGGTTATGCTACATGCAAAATATCTAAGCTCTAGCCTTTGTGGTTCTGGAGAAGAAGATTTTTGAAGTTTTTCCTATATAAACTCTATATAAAATTAACTGACCCCCGGGCGGGATCAACTTGACCCCGGGGATCATGATTTGAGCAAACTTGGTAGAAGTCTACTAGTTAATGCTACATGCAAAATATCTAAGCGCCAGGCTTTGTGGTTCTGGAGAAGAAGATTTTTGAAGTTTTTCCTATATAAATTCTAAGTAAAATCTATTTACCCCCGGGGCTGAACCAGTTTGACCCCGGAAGTCATGATTTGAGCAAACTTGACAGAGGTCCCCTAGATGATGCTTCATACCAAATATGAAAGCTCTGGGCCTTGTTATTTCAGACAAGAAGATTTTTGAAATTTCCATTTTAAAAACACCTTTTAGGGCCTCACAGCCATATTGTGCATTGGACCGGAACCATTTGAGCAAACTTGGTAAAGGGACATCTAAGGACCATTAGTATGAAGTTATTTTAAAATTGGGCCAGGGGTTTAGGAGGAGATGTCATTTAAAGAAAATGTTGACGACGGACGACGGACGGACGACGGACGCCGGACACAAGGGTATCCTAATAGCTCACTCTGTCACTGCGTGACAGGTGAGCTAAAAAGTCTTACCAAAAGGTGTATTGTTGGGAGTTGTTGTGTATGACACGGCTTCTTTTCCCTCTCTCTTCTCACCATTCTCCAAGGAAAGACGGGCAACAGCTGAGCTCAAATCTTCTGCTATGCTCTGAGAACACTCAAGCTCCTGAAACATTGACATTAGTTTGCTAGTTGTACTGCAAGTTTTTACAAAGCATGTTTTTTGAAAGCATGCATTAATACACTCACCTGTGACTGGTATGATCATAACTGTACAGCACAAAGATTTATGAGAAAACTTTATAAACTAGACTTAAATCAAATACCATAAAATGCATGAGCTCTTTTTGAAGGTTATATTTATCTCAACCTTAAACAAACCTTGGTTTTTTCTTTTTCTATCTCAGTCACATCTGTTTCTTCATCCCCATGTTTTGCATAGACAACATAACCTTCTTCAGTTAATAGTGATTCCTTCTCATTCTGACTCTCATCATCATTTGCTTCATTCCCATCATCCTTTGCTTCTTCCAGTTTATTGTCTGCTGCTTCATGGTTCCCAGCATCTCCCAGAGCTTCCTTCTGACTGGTTCCTAAGTCCACTTCCAGCTGGACTGGTTCCACATCACGCTTTACAAAAACTTCTCTCAAATGCTCTTCCTCCTCAGTGGATCTGAAGGTGATTTCAATTTCTTCTTTTGCATCCACTTCACTTTCCTACAAAAAGAAATTTGATTTAGAAAATGAAGTTAAATAGCAAACAGTGGTTCCTGGTTATACGTGTAGATAGCATATACAAAAGAAAATAGATATACTTCAAGAGCCTTGTTACAGTTTAACATATCAAACAAGCAAAGACTGTTTTTTTTTTTTTTTTTGGGGGGGGGGGGGGGGCGGGGTTAATGCCGATTTCAACATCTTGGTTATATCTCGGCAGTCAGACCAACTAACTGGTTTTCCTGGATAACTAACCAGTAATAACCAATTTCTCTGCAAGTGACTGACTACTATTCCCATTTGATTTACTCTGAATCAGTGGTGAGAGACAAATGAATGTAGGACACAATCAATTGTCACTGAGGAATTTTGCCCCTGCCTAGGGATGGAACTAGGGACCCATGGATTACTAATCCAGTGCTCTACTTATTGAGCTAAGTTGGTGGGTTCAAGCAAAGACTTTAACATATGACGGCTTACATGCATTGCATGTGACCTCATCTAACACCCTTACCTCCTGTATTTCTGACTTTTGTGAGGCATCCAAGACAACCCTGAGGCTGTCTTCCTGCTCAGAGGTTGGTTCCAATGTTTCTCTGGGCATAACAGTAATAATGCACCAGACCCGGGCACCAAATGGCATTCCATTCTCCTGTAGCTTCCAGTGACTCTGGTATTCACCTATAAACCAAAAGGGGGTGAAATAAAAACTATGAAATTATCTTGCATATTGTTTAAAATTTAACACTTCCATTTCTCTTGTCAATACCCATTACCTAGAGTTCTTGAAAACATGTGGAATTAAACGAGTACAACTGAGAAAAATGTCCTTACTCACCTTTCCCTAAATGCAGTAAATGTTTCTTGTTAAAACATGTCATACAAACTGATCAATATGACTGCTTTTATCCTATAGACCTGGTCATTTGGCACAGAAACACATTTTTTCATTGAATGACATCTTTTTAGGAGAAGTACTTCTGGGACCAAAAAACCGTTTTCATAAACACCATACTTGTTTTTTTGTTGTTATTAGTTTAATCTTATTTCATCTGTATTTGACTGCATGCTAATTTTGATTATATGTGTTAGCCTCTGCTGAGACACTTATAATTTACCAGTAAACATTGAACAAATACAATGAATTTGATGGAGAAGGAAACAAGGACACAATGTTTATGATGTTGATGGACTATCTTCTTTACTTACCAGGCTGGGTAGGTGACACGAAGTCCACACTAACACATCCGTCTTCTCCGGGTTTCAGCTCAGGTACATCAACCTCGGCACTAGGTGTTGGGATATTACCCCATTGTAACTTCAGCTTGAAAAAAAGTAGGGATAATATGCATTCTCACCATAATACTGGATTTTTGTCTCCCATTTTAATATAAATTCTTTTTTCCCTATTTGCACACTGTAACTGATATATTTAATGGAGTGATATACTCTATTTTACATCAAGGCAGCTCATTTTCAGTTTTAAATCTAGTACTATAGGTTCAAAAATTCAAAGCAGGAGAAAAGGGTGTGTCCTTATGAAAAGACACAAACTACAATTCCAACACAATCAAACATAGCCTCTTTAAGTGGGGGATTATACTCATGAATCAGCTTAATCAATCAGGAGTTACATACCTTGGTTGAAGCTGACCACACACCATCACCGGCATTCTTCATTCTCCAAGTCTTAACGAATTTTGTCTCAGGCTGCATTCTAGTGTTTTCTGGGATAGTCACATCACTTATGAACACAGAATTCATCATAACTCTGAAAGATAAGAGAATATTTAATTCATCTTATTTGCAAGCAATTAATTTTGCTAAGAGAACTTTTCAAGTGACCTTTTTGTTTGAAAATTATCGTTTGAAGCTGCTTTGACATCAATGAACTGCTGACCATAAAAACCTTTTCTTTCTTTTTAAAAGAAAGATGATACTCTGGATAAAATATTCTTCTGCTTTTCTATAAATCACTTTTATTCACTTTGATGATAATCAATCAGCATTCGGTCATGAACTAAAACTGTATCATTGAACGTCCATATATCTGTGCATATAAATCACCAACTTGAAATATGAAAAAAGACATTTGGGCCATGTCATGAGATTATTAACAATGTGGACAAATTTTACATTTTTAGGTTTTTTCACTTTCAAATGACAGACTGTTTTAAAATTACTCTTGTATACTTTTTCTTGCATTCAGACTAACTGAACTTAAACTGTAAGTGTAATAAAGAAATGTATATATATATAACATTTCAATAATCATTCACATCTGAGACATCATACCCTGTAACATGCAACATGTCATACCCAGTAACATGCAACATGTTATTTAGTTTTTAAAATCTTGTGTTATACATTTTCCACGTTTAAGCAAACCTTTGAAGTCTTAAAATACATTTTTCGAAGAAAGCACTTTATGGTAATTCAGAGATGGCAGAAAACATTGTGGGTTTGCAGAAATTGTAAATTAGTTTATGATGTCAAACTTTGATGTTGTTAAGTGAAGTCACATGACTGTAAGGACAATATAATCTGAACATACACGTAAAAGTCACATGACTGTAAGGACAATATAATCTGAACATACACGTAAAAGTCACATGACTGTAAGGACAAGATAATCTAAACATACTTGTAAAAGTCACATGACTGTAAGGACAATATAATCTGAACATACTTGTAAAAGTCACATAACTGTAACTACAATAAAATTTGAACGTACTTGTAAAAGTCGTATCTCATGGTGTTATCTTCATTCAGTAGTTCCAACCTCTCTCTCTTCAATGGCAGTTCACTGAATTCATCTATACGTCTCTTCAGTTTCTCTTCTTTTCGCTTCAATTTTTCTATCTTTCTTTCTGCCTTCTGTCTTTTTTTCTCAACTTCTTTCTGAGCAATTTTACCTTTCAGTTTACTAGAAAATAACAAGTTAGTGATGACAATAAAATCATGATACGATTAAACTTTCAAATTATAATAACCAATAACAAAAACAAATATCCAGTCTGCAACAATGGCATGGCTGTTCAGAAAGATAACAAGCCTATTCAACAGAGAAGCCTAATGTAAACAAATATACACTTTACAATATGAAGTCTGATTTTGAAAATGATGCCATTAAGTTCCTAACAGGAAAATAACATGGTAATTTGTTCAGACAGATTGTCATGAAGTAAGATTTATCTTAAGATAGATGATTTCTGTTTAACTTATCCATTAACCCTTCAATCAATTCATGAAATATAAACTCTATTCACATTAACTGAAGCTACCACAACAGTCTATCACACACAGATTTCAACCCAAATTCAGTTTTTAAATTACCAAATGGCATAACAATATTTCATTTGACCTATATAAACATAATCAACAGCTTTAAAGACATGACATCTTCCTTCAAGCTTAATTCTTCCTTCAAGCTTAATGTTTTCAGTGTACAAGTCCATCTATACACTATTCAGAGTGCAATTACCTTTCCTGTTTAAAATTAGCCTCATTCTGGCCTTCCTCACCCTCAGGATAAATAGGAACCAGCATTTTTGATGTGCATTTTCTTCGTGCTTGATAAATCAGTGTCCTCAACAATGGCTTTCTGACACCATCTGAGACTCCAACTCGGTAACAAGGACGTCGAATCTTCACGAAAACGTGATCTGGGTGATGAATTCCAGGCTTATCTTCACATGCCTCACACAAGTCAAAATCTGGGCAGTTTCTGTGAAGGATAACAAAACAAATCCTTTAATAATCTTATAATCATTTACTGTTATTTTTGCTCTTATTAAAAAAAATGCATAAAACTGGACTACAAAACTGACTGTCTGGGCTCAAATTCAAGTTGCAGCAGTAATCAAATGTAGTCACAATGCTTTATAAGAGGTCCACTGTAAAATATTACATTAAAAGGGTAGGGCATTGTTCATTTATCACAGTAAATGATACACACAAAAAACTTGACTTTTCAATGCACCTTAAAAAAATCTTATCCAACCAATCTCAAAATAAAGCATACTCCTGACCCTTGCAGAATAATGAATTTGCTTACCCACACTTGTATCTTGGTCCAACAATAACACAGTTACAGCCATCACAGTAGACTCCGTCATGAACGTACACAGCTTAAAATAGTGTAACACACAGTGATATATACACTTAACATATTCAGTTCAGTAACATCATATACAGAATTGTTAAAATAAGAAATTAACAACAGTGACAAGATACACCTATATTGTCATAATTAAAACAAATTAAGTAAACCTGTACAAGCATTAAGTTACAAATAAAATATTAATATAAACATTTAATGTGATAATCATTTTTATCATGAACAAAAAAAGAACTTGAAATATTTTTTCTAAGACAGGCAAAGACCATATAATCTCAGGAATCATATATATGGATTTCTTTAAAAAAAATATATATATATCTAGTGCAGCTTCAAATAAGTAACATCTCCTTACGATGTTCACAAGTCTTGGACCTTGAGGCCCCTGCAGTAGAAGTGTTGGCCCCTGCTTGGAGAAGGGAAGACCCCTGTAGAGATTCTATCACAGCCCCATCTAGCCCCTTCAATACTTGTTTGACAGTTTTTCTTGTAACATCTTGAACTATCTCTTTCCTAAGATCCTTCTTTAGCTGAAATTACCGTAATATCTCTATCATGAACATCTCTGATTCATCCATACATATATTACAGTATATATTCTTTGACTTAAAATCATCAGTCAGGCATAAATGTTCACTTTGAAGGATTCTGTAATATGACAGGGCACTCACTAGGATTTTTAAAGCAGGAGTCCAGGACGCATTGACACATGTAACTAGAAATTTAAAGTACTAGAAGAGTATTACGAACTGACAATCTGAATTTTTCAGTGACATTTTGAAAAAAGATATGTGTCAAAATACGTGGATATAAGCATTTATGAGAGCCCTGAATTGAGATGAAAAACTCAAAGCAGACATACTTAAGGCAACTCATCTTTTCACATATTGTTTTAGGATAATTTAATCATCCAAGCTGAACCAACCCAAAAAACTATTCCAAGACCAATCTCCTTTCAGTCTTATAGCTTTTTCTGCAGAAGTCAATCTCAGTTCAAACATCTTCAAGATGAAGTGAACCCGATGTCAAGTGGATTGCATGTGCAAGTTGACACCAATTACCAAAGAAACTTCACCATTTACTTAGAAAAGAATGACGCAACGTAAAATTGGTAAATTTCCACTTGTTTATGATAAAAAAAAGATAAGAAATAAAAGTGAAATGTCCTAGGTAAACAGAAACTTACTTTAGTCATAAAACTGACAAAGTCTGAGTATGGTAAAAGCTGGTCAGATTTTTCAGTCTGTTCATCACTGCTCATTTCTTTCTTTTCTGGCAAATCAGTTGGCAAGGGCTGTAAAAAATGTAAATATAAAACATCCATAGTACTTTTCTCAAGCATGTGTAATGAAACTTGTCTTCAACTGCTAAAGAACCTGGCCTTCAAAATGGTGATGGAATAATTAACAAACATTTAAATATCAACATAGTACCTGATATCTTATTAAACTTGATGCAGATTTCCTTGACTGGTAAGAATGTCTCACCAGTTTTGGGTTGGTTATATAAGTTTTTGGCACCCAGTGCTTACATACTTCTATACATATCATACAGTTTATTCTGTACAAATTCCATCAGTCAAGGAAGATTTTCATAAAATGAATCATTCTATTTCAGCACTCATTTTGGTTATAGTGAAATCTATTTTAGTGATAAGAGAATTTCATGCAAAGGTCAGTTTCTTGGAGCATCTAGGAAAGAATAAAAGAATACTTCACTCAGTCTCACAAGACTTCTGTGTGATTTTTTTATGATAAATATAATACAAGAATTTGCTATGTTATGCCTAGGCACATTAGTAACTCCTTATCAATATTGCTGATAACAAAGCGTGCGTTGATTAACACACAAAGTAAGCACCTCCCACTGCACTCTGTCAGAATTCGCAACAAGTTGTTCATACGAATCAGGAAATATGATTTTGCTTGGTTCTCGCTCTGTTACTGGGGTCAGCACAATCTCATCAACACTGGTTCCCACATTTGCAGACTGGTCTACATCATTTTCCTTTGACTGGTCTTCATCTTTTCTCCCTGTGCCTGAAAAGAAATCAATGCTACAGTGATAATGACCCATACCTGACAATCAAATTGTATCCTGGTTTAAAAATAGAGAAATGGCTTCCAACTGGAAATTTCAGACTAGAAGTACAGGTAAGCTAAACAATCTCTTAATTTAGAAAGTATTTTTCTTAAAAACATAGAAATAAGTTCCATATTTTTCAATGATAGAAAATAATTATCAAAATGTCAAAGAAGATAGACTGGACATGAAGAAAATTTACTTATTCAGGACAAAAAGAAATATTGTTATTTTGCAAATGCAGAAATGACTAAAAATGTTGGTAAAAATAATAAAAATCATAAATCAAGAATTTTTTTTCAGTCTTGAAATACTGGAAACAAAGATTTCAAGAAATATTTTTATACCGATACAGTATACAGTCACTAAAGAAGTAATTTAGACAATTCTGAAACTTTTACACCACTCAAAATATTTGTTCAGCCATCCAGTTTTCACATATATAATTAAACTTTGCTAACCTGCTTCAACATCAGGCATAGGAATGGCTACACAAGGGTCAGGACATATCTCCCGTAATACTAATGGTTCTGAAACCAGAAAATATGTTCAATGTAATACCTTAAAAACTTAAACTGGTAAAGACATTGAATATACAACCAGAAAGCTGTTTCCAACAGATGGATTCATGTGAAAGCATTATTGTTTGAGGAACAAATTCTCCTGGATTTCATGGATTAACTGATCCATGATTTTTGAATCCCCAGCAAAATATTTGCCTTTAATCATGCTTTCGCATGGAAAAATTTTGGAAGTAGAATATCTTCTCAATTTTAATTAAGGGGGATATTATTATTATCTCAATATTTATCAAGTCTAGACAATAACAAGAGTTATCACTAAATGTGATTAATACCCTCACAAGACTGCTTCGGAACTGAGGAAGTTATTAGTAACAGAATACTTTGTAAAAAAATTGAAAAAGAGTTATGGCTGTGGCCAATTAAAGATAGTTGTGGTTCTTGTACACTGAATTTCCTGTCATTCTGCTTGACCATTATATGAAGTTGCACTAAATTCCAACCGGTAGTTTTCAAGTTATGCTCTGGACAAGGAAAACCAACAAAGGGCAATAACTGTGCAAATACTGAAGATGGAGTTATAGCTCTTATACAATGCACTTCCTGTCATTGTGATTGACCATTGAATGAAGTTGCATTGAATTCCAACCAATAGTTTTCAAGTTATTCTCAAGACAAGGAAAACCAACAAAGGGCAATAACTGTGCAAATAGTGAAGACAGAGTTATAGCTCTTGTACACTGCACATCCTCTCATTGTGCTTGACCATTGTATGCAGTTGCACTGAATTCCAACCAATAGTTTTCAAGTTATGTTCTGCACAAGGAAATCCAACAAAGGACAATAACTCTGCAAATAGTGAAGATGGGGTTAAAGCTCTTGTCTTGCACTTCCTCTCATTGTGCTTGACCATTGTATAAGTTGAACTGAATTCCAACCAGTAGTTATCAAGTTATGCTCCGGACAAGGAAAACCAACAAAGGGACATAACTCTGCAAATAGAGAAGATGGGGTTATGATTCTTGGACACTGCATTTGGACCATTGTATGAAGTTGCACTGAATTACAACCAGTAGTTTTCAAGTTATGCTCCGGACAAGGTACAGCCCGACCGACCGCCTGACCAACCACCGGGTGACTCCTATATACCCCAAACTTCGTTTTGGGGGTATAAATACATAATGTACCTACGTTTACTTCTGTCTATGTAATGACAAAAGTTCTTTGTATCTGTATGTTTAAAACTATTAAGAATGACTGGCAGATTTTTGGAAAAATCAAATTTCTCTTAATTGACATTTTCACTTGTTTCCGTTCCATGTCTCATTGTGTTCTCTTAATAATTACATACAAATTACACCATTTCAATTTACACTGGAGGGGCTAATTATCAGATCATGTTATATAAGCAAGTTTTTGTGGGAGGATTGATAATGGATTTTTACAGGTATTAAGGAGTTGTTAGTTGTTTTTCTTCAATTTTTTCTTATTTCTGACAATAATAGAACTTTTTTCTTCTATTTTTTTCTGAAGTTAAACATCCAAATATCAACATATGTATGGAATTGCATTTTACTAAAATCAATGATATTTAAAGCACTCCAATTTAAATGCATTCACAGTATATCAAGCATTTATATACCTAACGACCTTAACTGAGTGTTCTATTACCATTATACATTTTGACATATATTCACAAGTATTTCATTACAAATCACTTGTAAGAATTAGCAGAATCATATTTTCCACTTTAAAAGGAAAGTTACGACCTTCAAGACCAGTCTTCTAAAAAGATGAAAATTCACATTACACAGAACAACTTCTGTTGCCTTATAACTTACATTTCCAAATTTCTTTCTGAGAACACAATCACAAAAACACCTGACTTACCATCTTCCCTCTCTATGACTTGGGGCTGGGGTACATCTGGGCTGGGTCCCTGGCCTTCCTGGTCCACATCAGGCATCCTAAAAACTGAGGCCTCTACTGACAGTGGAATGACCTTCACACTCAACTGATTTTTTGACTTCATGGCCATCTGAAATAGAGCACACCTGTTCATTACACAGCCTCTTCTGTGCTTAGTAAACACCTGCATTAAACAACAACTTGTCTATAACTGGCAATGTTATCTATATTTGAAAGTCTGTCAAAAATGTTATACATGTACATACAAAACCTTTTTCAACTAACTGGACAACAGTACAACTCACCTGGATTTATCTTTAACCCTTTTCTCCATATATACGCATTTTTACGAATGTGCTACCAGTGTAGATCCAGTTCAAGCACATCCGTGCCTTCTGATTAGGATCTGCACTGGTCGCTTTTTGGTCAGAAATAACCTAATGCATCAAAAGGCAAGCCATAACCATAGGTGTATATATGGAGGAAAGGGTTAATACATGAAAAAAAGTTTGCCATACACCAATCAAGTTCATTTTTATCTATCATAAATGTAAACTTACGAAAATAATTTGTCCGACTGCAAGAGGTGTAGGAGTGAATTACACCAGTTGACTTTAGACAACAGAGCTTAACTGACTAACTTACCCTAAATGCTTCAAATAATTCTTCTTGGCTTCCAATGAACACCTGAAAACAATAATTACTTCAAAATAAAATATGGTTTGGTTTGGTTTATTGGGGTTTAACGCCAGTTTTAACAGCTAAGGTCATATCCAGGCGGTCAGTCCACCTAACCAGTACTCCTGGGTACCAAACCAGTTTACTGACCAATTTCTCCGCAAGTGACTGACAACTTCCTCACTTGCTACAGAGGTGAGGGACAAATGACCTATAGACGCATTGTCTGAGATCAATTATCATGGAGAAATTCAGCCGGACCTGATGGGGATTGAAAAGGGATCGTCAAAAGTAACACTCCGATGCTCTACCGATTGAGCTAGCCGGGCCGATAAATAAAATATGTCATCTAAATCATCTGTCAACGACATAAAAAGTACCTGCACTAAGCTTCATGCAGAAGTACTTACAGAGACATAACATGGTCTCTAGGAGTTGTGTTAACTCCACTAGTTCAGTATCTTTGATCAACACAACCATAGAGGGATAAGTACTTTACAATGCACTTGACAAATTTTGCTGTAAGGCTGAAACAGCATCCAATTTCAGATTTGTTTATCATAATTTAGGTTACATTTATTTCAAATCATAAAAAGTTATGGTAAGTTCACACTTTTTTTAACTAACAACATCCTGAAATACACGCTCTTAGTTTTAGAGAAATCTTTCACTGAAGTATTTTTCTAACAGCCAAAATCAAAAGTGTCAGTCTTTATATGAAAATGAATCTAGAAATGAGGGGGTGTCAGTCCAAAGGCAAAGGGTGGGGTATTGGTTCAAGGTATCAAGTGGAGTGGTGGTGGGGGGGTCAGTTCTAAACGCAAGGAGTTGGTTGTCAAGGTATCTGTAAATTAACTGATAAACCCTATGTGTGCGACTTTACTTCCTGGAATATATTCCTGTCAAGTTTTATGACCCTTTAAGCTATACTGTTGGATGAGTGTGTGACAAAAAGTTTTGGGAACAATTTTCACTGAATAAAGGCCATAACTCTGCTCAAACTAGAAGGATGGAAATGAAAAACAGGTGCACAACTTCACTTGCTGATATAACCAAAGTTTCATGACCCTGACTGAGCAGGTGACACAAACTTTTTGGTAGCTTTCTTCACTAAATCAATGGCTAAAACTGCTTTTCTTTGATGGAAGGAGATGAAAAACCCCAGGTGTACAACTTCACTTGCTGACCCTATGTGTAAAGGTGTTGGCTGAACGCACGACACAAACTTTAGGTAAATGGACAGACAGAAAAGAGCAAATCTAAGTGCTCCCCTAATGGGAGCATAAGAAAATAGAAAATTTGAAACAATATGTCCTTTTATATGACATCATTATATAGGCTGTTCACGACTCAGGGATATGTAAGGGACAACTTTCGATACAATTTTACAGAAATCTTGAAGCAGCTATGAAAATATTAAAATGAACTCTGATTGTTCCATAACTGAATATAATTACATCTTTTTCTCCTTGAAATGTATTTTTAACCCATGTCTGATGACTCACTGTAAAGTAAATTTCAGCTGAATTTTTCATATAATGTCTCATAAGCAAACAAGTCAATGAAACATGGTTAAATGACCTGTTTGACTCTGCTTTCTCTGAATGACTATCACTAAATATAAGGAAATGTTTCAGTTGAAACTAAAGAAAAAACATTCATGACAATTAAATGAATGACTAATAAAGATGTGTGCATCTTTGGTAAGGCTTGTTATCTGATATAATCAAGCTGTTCAAATGGCCACTTGCAACTGAAATACCTGAGTTATCTAAACACATAATTTCACAGTTTCTGACAAAATCATTTACTTTAAAATAACCTGTTTCCTTTTTCTGTAAAAACTCTCTGGCTTCTAGGTCTTAAAATAGCTTATGAGAAAAAAATGTGGACTTGTTTTATACTCTGTCTTTTCTTCATGAAAATCCTTTCAGTCAGTGAATAAATGTGAACTTTTACAGTTAAAGGAAATATCCATATGAAAATTCAAAAAGGCATCCCCTTAAATTTTGAGATTTCCATTTTCTTCAAAATCAAGTAGATTGTATTAATGATGTCAATATATCAGTCAAAAACTCAAAATACAAATGGGAAAGGGAAAGCCTATACTAGCTGGATCGACCGTCACACAATAGATCCAATGTTACAAAGGGCACCAAGCTTAATACAAATCACCTATCAACAACCAGAATTTTCTACCTACCACCAAAACAAATAGTTCTACTGATTCAAACATTTTAAATAACAATTACATACTTAGAAGTCAGTGATCATTTAGCAATATAGAAATTACATAATTCAATATCTTTCTAACTGCCATAGTTTAAGATAAAGTTGTTTTTGATTATTTTTACAATTTTTCTGTCAAATGTTTTATGCAGCACAGTGATACAAAGTCATTGCAATAGGTTATTCATCATCTGCTAGCTTACTAATGTGTGTTCCAGTTATGAATTGACATTGTTACGCAACAATAATTTGATCAGAAAAGCAATAAGCATTGAAGTTTAATATTTTGGATGTAGACAGCAGCAACTGTTTTACCACAATGTTGATATATCTGGTCATACTCACAGTGTTTTTTATCTACCTGTTTTAATCTCCGGAGCAGACTTACAAAACATGGCCGAGTTTGCAAAAACAAAATTACACAGTATGAAAAAGAACTTAACATTTAAGACAATCAATCCATCAGTTTTTGTAAACTTTGATTATTATGTAGTGTTGTTGGTGTACTAATTTGGGTGGATAGCCATTTACCGTATTACAAATGCTCACTCTGTTGCTCTATGCAAATTTATTTGAACATACATTCTTCATTTGTATCAATATTTTTTTTCAATTTAAAAAGAATGACCTAAAAGAATACATACATGCAGTATAACATTGTCTCTTTAATATTAGCAAGTACTAATCAAACAGCATAAATTATGCAGATTGGCTATGTTGCATCCTGGTCACGAAAGCCAAAATATTTGCTGTTAGTGGCGGAAAATGCTGTAACAAATCATCTGGGAAATACACCTGTAAAACCAGGAAGATAAAAACAATGTGTTACCTCATCATTCTCTACATCCAGATAAGTCACACTGACTCTTTCACTATCTAATCTGGCTTTGAACTGAAAAATAAAGAAATCCAATGCTTCTGTGCAATCAAACAGTTTATTCAGTAATACATTATGCAGGAATTTGCTTGTTTGTCCAAAACTTATAAAAGAGGCAATCTTGAAATTTCAGTACTTCCCAAACTGAAACCATTTATAAGATAAACCATATAGATATTTTAGTATACATTAAAAAACATTAATAATAAATGGAAACCAGGAATAAGGCTCGAATTATAGTGTTTCTGCATGGAATAAGGTAACCCTCAGTATAAATGCACTTGGATAACATGCCTGAATCTGACTGGTATTGAAATGAAGAGCTGCTGCGCAAATATTTCAACTTGTCATATTATAGGCTCACTTTGAGCTTTGAAATTCTGGTTTGGACTCTTTACAGCAGCTTATTTTGAAATGTCAACTTTCATTTCAATATTTTTTTCAGTTCTTGTGATAGTTGAAATCAGTTCTGCATGTTCTTTTACTTAAATACAAGCTTTCAGAGATTTGTTTGCTGGTCATGACATCATAGTAAAGTCATTGTGACACTGTCATTGAAAAAAAGTGCATTTTCAATCTACGAATAACATATTACATCCGCAGGCAAGAAGATTCTTATTACTTTGACTCGTTCATACAAAATAAAACATTGTTACACTGGATAAAAAAACATGTCGAAAACGAAAATCAGTTGAGTGACTTTTGTAAAAAGAAGTGTGTCAAACGAAAATCACAAACCATCGCTTCCAAATCAGTCCATACGGTGTTGTATGAAATTTCAAGCATGTCAACAAACGACCCATCTTCATTGTAAGTCACTGACATCAACACATTCCCCGGCATTGTCATTTAATGGTTGTTTTCACTTCTGCGTCAAAGATATCGTAGCTCTGTTTCACAAAGTGGCCATTTTTCTGTTGATGTCTTGAGCCGAGTTACTTTGTTTATTATAGATCACGTGATTTGAAACAAAATAGTTCCCCAGAATTGAGACAGTTTTCTGAAAGTTGCATCAAAATATATAGACTGTTGCAATCATTTAATTCAAGTAAAATAAATTGTCGAGTAGTTTATTAGTCTCTTTTACAGAGTCATTAACAACAGCATTCGCGAAGCGAATTAATATGCGGGCACCTGGCACACGTGTACTAAATGTAAATAAACATGACGTCACAATTATTAAACACTAAATTACTAAGCATCACGTTAAAAAGTGTAACTTTCATGGTCAAATGCTAATGACTCCCACTATTCCAGCGCAAAGCAACTTACCTGTTTTATCTGAATTAAAAGTGAATAAAATAATTGGAGAAATGTCTTTATTGTTATTAAATTTTCTTTATCAAATTACAGCATCAAGGATCCAACACAAAATAAATCTAATCTAAATCAACTTTCAGATGAACTTGTTCCCAAAGCCTTTCTATCTTACACTTCATGTAACACAAATCTGAATCTCTTCATCATTATATGTCCTTTAGAATTCATTCATACATCCTTCAGTTCTTGAGAAGACAGTACTCACATACTCTAAATATAAATGCTCCTAGAAGCAAAGCATTTTACCCACATTGTAATTCAAATCCCTTTCAATCCCACTCCCATTTACTTACCATATAATGTTGATCTCCATATTCTACAGTTATACCAGCTTGATAAATCTGTCTGCAAAGTGACACCAGGCAGTTAGGCTGGAAAAGCACAGTGCTACACATGGTCATGGTTCAAGGCATTGCTTGATCCCGTGTCCTTTCACCAGTGAGGGAACCACATACATGATACTGGACCATGGCAGTGGGTTCGCTTAGTATTAAAGAATGGTGCTTTTTTACACTGCCACAAAATGATGAGATAGTTGACAGAAGACAATTTTTGATGGCAACTGCTCTTAATTGTCTTTTTAATTTAGAAATGTAATTAAGATTTTGTCAGTCTGAATGTATATCTTGATTTGTTGAATTTCGGGGGTATATTCACAACCAGTGGTTGTCGAAGAATAGGCAACGGTTGATTGTTAATGAACCCAAGACAGAACTAAAATTGTTGGATGTATCCCACAAATATCAGTTGGACTGCTAAGCTTTGTCACACATAAACCTTGGGCAGATATAAGGGGCATGTCAGTTGTCCAGTGGCAACAGTTGTTATCTTGGGGTCATAAGTCATTGTCGGATACCCACTGTTGTGGATTAAGATCAACAACCATGGGTATCCCACAATGGTCATGAGTTTGATATCTACACTACTTATCTTCCTCTGGACGAGATATTAGATCAATGTTTGGTTTATTAGTGCTACATTTCAAGCATTTAAAAGAACCAGGAATGATTCTGGAATGGGATGCTCTCTGTACCTCTTGCACTATCGCCTACAATCTAAAATAACTGACTCTCTTTGAGGGGGCATTTGTCATATTGGAAAAAAGTACCGACAATAAATTATTTCAAACTAATAGAAGATTATGAGATATGCCTATTTCATGCTATTTCAATTAAAATACATGACAGAACCAACTGTGACTTAGTTTTATTATTTATTAGCATTATTATAATCCTTTAACAACGAGATCACTTTCACAAGTTTAAGATTATATCAACAAGTAACATGTATGGTCTATCAATGAAAAAATAAATTACCAAAGTTAACACTACTCTGATGCTGGTCTATGTAAGTCTGAATAAGTGACTACAGATAAATCTGCAACAATATGAAATTATAAACTATTGCAATAACAGTAATCATCAGCTCCTTGAAAAATTAATGAAGTAATAAATTAAAACCCTTACCCTGCTGGAGGCAATTGATTCTGCCTTTGCAATCTGTGCACACCAAGATCAGCCTATACATCCATGCAGTCTAATCATGGTCTGCACTTTTCACTATTCAGTTAATTTTTAATAAGAACCCCCATAACTGATTCCGTCCAAATTGAATGGTGGACGACTCCATTTTAGATATTTACATAGTAAGGGTTAAGATGTACAAAGTGTGACTTTGTTTCATTTAAAGCCCCCAGAAAAGTAGTTCTGCCATAGAATGTTAAAACTGACTACCTATCTGGTATATATGACCCTGTGTTGAAAATTTTTATTGAGGATATATCACCCTAATGACATCAGTCATGACATAATCAATCACTTCAGAGAGGAACCAGTTAACCTTGCTTTTTTATAATTTGAACCTAGCTATCAGTTGAAATTCAATACAATATAAAACGTACTAAGTCAGTGCCTTTACTGAGTTAATCCAAATCAGAGACTTTACAGAGTCCATTTTACTATCAAAAAATAATAAATAACCATTATGTTTGCATTTCTAACATTCAAAAATAATTTATCATTATAAATTACAAAATAAGTTATATGTACAAAAAAGAACACTTTTACTTTTCCACTACATCTAAGATTTCCATGGTAATAATGCAAAGTTCGAGATAAAACAACTCAACATTCAACAGAGTTTTCAAAAATCTCCAAATTTCATCTCGCAACACAATTTTTGTTTCTGTTTGCAAAGTACAAGAACACCAGTAATCAACATGCTAAAATTTACTAAACTGAACAATGCAAAATCAAGTTAAAAGACAGCAGCCTGAAACATTTACTAAACTGAACAATGCAAAATCAAGTTAAAAGACATCAGCCTAAAACAGTGTTAATATCAGTATCAGTTTAGTCTCTGTCTTAGTGTGGTATAACATTTGCCATGAACTAGGAAGATGAAATATCACACAAGGCTTTTACTACAAGTAATTTTGATCCAGAACAACAGCATTTACTAAACTGTACAAAATTTCATAGACAGTCTCAGAGATGTTTGTGCCCTTGTCTAGTTTGCACTCAAAAAATTGTAAAAATTATAACTATATCATGCAGCTGAAAGCAGTTGTGTGAAGTTAAACCAGTATACCAGTACTAGTGAAACAAAACATGACATGTCAATGGCTAGACACAGGAATACCAATTGTTTATATTATTTTTTAATTTGACAGTATAAACATTTTTACTCACACTTTTCAACAGCATTATTTTTCAATTTACTACACTATTCTATGTATAATTTTCTTATTTTTACTTGCACTTATCAACTGCCTTATTTCACAATTTACTACACTGTCGTGTGTACAATTTCCTAATTCTTTCTGGTTGTAAAATGTCTATCAATAATTTTACAACTATATGTATCTCTTGCATAGTGTAACTCTGAAAAATTATCATTTTAATAAAATCAGCAACAAACCATTGGATTCAGTAAAGAAGAAATGTAGTTATGTTTTCAGAAAAATTATGGTTGCACTCAATTCTAGTTTCAGGCAGTAATAAATCAAAGTTTTCAGTATCAGTCTGTATAATAGAACATATAGCTACTTCACACATACCATACAGAAGTTAAATAAAGCATTAACAAGGCTGCATTAATGTTCTATACTGCTTAAAACATATAAAATTAAAGGCAAGACAGAATGAAACAAGAAATGAATACACAAAAACAGCTTTTTCAACATTTTTACCAAATGCTAAATCAGTACCAGCATCTGGTGACAAAAATGGGAAAGAGATGTGTATCTACAAAGTCATTTAAGACATTTATGCCTTGTAAATTAAATTCTTGTCTGTTGGACAAGTCCATTTTCAATTAAAAGGGTTCCTGGTATAAATTTTCATTTTAATTCTATTTAGTTTAGCAGGTTCTTTTTGCAAACAGTGAAGACCGTAATCAGATGCCGCATATTGCTCTGTTTGCCTATGTCTACTTCTGTAGATGCTAGGCATTAATGGGTTATCACTAAAACATGGAGTAAGTTGTGAAAATGCAAAACTCTTTTAACACTAAACCTTTCCAAAGTATGTTGAAAAAATTCATTTTGTTTTTGCTGAAGCAATTTTATGCATACAAGTGTTAAAACAGTTGACAAGCAAATTCAAAACATCAGCAGGTTGTTAGCAGTAAAGTTAAAGTAGATAATTATCTCCCCTTCTCTTTACATTACACATTCTTCAGTTATTTAAAGTAATACTTTGGTAACTATCAATCAAAAAAGTTCTAATAAATCCAGTCAAAGGATTTCATTAATAACTTTAAAATACAGACCCCTCCCCAGCTGAAATATTAACCTGATATTTACGAGTGTTTCTTTCTGCCTTTAAAACAACATTTAAAACTACTTTTCTGTACAATAAAATTACACCTTCATAAACAAAAATACTTCATCTTTTAAAAAAAAGTCAACTTTCCTTGCACCTTGACTGCATGAAGTGAAATGGAATTTTAAATACAATTCTTACTGAAATCAGACAAAAACATTTATTGCACTACTTTTCCCTCTTTAACTTATCCTTTCTATCAGAACAGTTTAGAATTAATCCAGTCTATGTGGAGCTCTCCAATTGGCTGCCTCTTTAGCATACACCAAAACTCAACCAATCGAAAGTGTTTACACTTGTTCTAAGATTCTTCCTCCTCATCATCTTCATTATCATCACCAGTAAAATCCAGTTCAGTGGAAGGGATTCCCTCAATGCTTATATGAACCATATCAGTGTCTTCCTCAACCCTATACTTAGCAGTAGAGTCATCAGCACTCTCACTAATAATTTGTCCATTAGTATCAATTACCACTTTTTTGACATGTGTTCGTTTATGTTTTGACAGATGATCAGATCTCATAAACTTTTTGCCACATTCTTCACAAGTGAATTTCTTTTCTCCTGCAATAAAAAGTAACATATTTCAAGTTATTCTAAGCAAGTTTAGGCAATGTTCTACTTGGCATGAATTCAACAAGCCATATTATTGTACAATGCATATATGTACAGATCATAATAACTCCATTCACCATAACAAGTTATCTGTACAATCTACTTTCTTACCTGTACAATCTACTTTAAACACTTTTGTCACTTAAAGATGACAATGACCTTCAAGTAGTGCTTTGACCCGAGAGCTGAGGACCAGATGAAGATTCATTGTAGATCCTTCAAAAGAAGTGGTTATTTTTAACAATATGACCTCAAGGTCAATGTCATTTAGGGGTCAAGGTAAAAAAAAATAATCTGGAAGATCTCTCCCGAAGGATTGTTGTGAGCAAACATAAACTAAATCTGTTAAATCAAAAGAAGGGCTAATGTTTTTTCTGACAATTTAACCTCATGGTCAAGGTCATTTGGGGGTCAAAATAAATAAATCTAAGTCACTGGGAAGTTCTCTCCTAGAGATCTGTTGTGTACAGACATGAACAAAATCTCTTGAGTAATAAAGGATTTATTTCCAATATTAAAGCAACTGACTCACAAAATTTAGCCGAAATTTTATATTCTTTCAAATTTAAGAGGATTTAATATACTATGGAAAAAATATAATATTATGCTTCTATACACCATGAAAAATGAAAAAAACAAGTTTTGACTTAACCAGGATTCAAACCACCGACCTTTCGGTCAGTAAAATATAGAGAGACGACTTACACCACTGAGCCACGGCATCTAGTTATTTGACTGCCTCAAAATTAATTTTATAACTAAAGTATCTACACCGTGACTAACGGGGTAAATTTTTTACCGATAAAAGTGTGTAAAACTTTATATTTTGATGTTTTTCTGTAACAAAAACTGAGTCAGTAACTTAGTTTAAATATGTTCTTCACGATTACAGCAAGAATTTCAAGATGTATAAACATTTTCTTTATATCATCGTCTGTGAGTCAGTCGCTTTAAGTTTTTTTAACAACTGAACCTTTAAAGTCAAGGTCCTTCAGGTGTCAAGAGCAAATAAGTATATGTCAGTGAGAAGGTCTTGCCCAAAGTTGTGTGGTACCCAAGTATGAAGTAAATCCATTTATTAATAAGGAAGTTATGGGCAAGTTTTCAGACAGGAATAGCGGATGGACGGACCAACAGATTAAAACAACATGCCTTCATTCAGGTGCATAAAAAAGACAGCAAAATCCTTATTATTTTTATGGAAGATTGAAATCTTATTCTACATGTAAATGAAAAACCTCAATGACATACATAATACACCTGATCAGTAAAATTAGATTCAGAATAAATTGCAGTATAGATGCTTTGCAGATAAATCTTAAATTCAAACTGGTCTCCTATTTTGTCTTTCACAACAGAAGACAAGCACAAATAAATAAACTTGCAACAAACTCATTTTAAATTAACTTTTTCAGTAACTTATAACAAAAGAAGTGCTTTTAATATTTAAGTTTCTCAAATTAATACCATGAAGATTTCTTTAACTTTAGGCTTTGAAATTTTTTACAGAAATTGTGAGTAAGATACTGTTTACAAGTGTTCAACTACCTGTGTTTGTAACCTGACATCTACAGAATTGTTGGGGCAATAATCTATAGCATTGGTTTTCCATAATGCTCATGAACTAGTGGGCTGGGTATGAATCTAACACAAGGATGGTCTTTGTCTGATGCACTGCAGTTTTCCATTACAGACTGTAGTTAAAGAAATGGATAAAGGTCTTGTCAGACAAACAACGTTTCTCTTTCATGACTGTCTGTGTAACTTTTTTATACGGGCACATTAAGTAGATTAATCATAATGACTATTGAGTATACTGTCATACCTGTATGTGTTCTTTTATGTCGCTGCAGTTCATCTGACCGTGTGAAACGTTTTCCACAAAACAACCAGTTACATACAAAAGGTCTTTCACCTGTGTGCCACCTGTAATAAAAAAATAACATGTAGCTTTCAAATTCATAATGAAATACTCAGAGACAACATTTCTTTCAAAATCCGAACTATTCAAATGTTGGAATAGTTTACTGATTGCGAAAAAAATAAATAAAATGCCGAGTTCATCCACTGGAACTTAAAACACTATTTTACTTCAATTATCAGAAATACTTTAGGGACAGAATGTAGTCATATTGTCTTTAAAACCAGTTTTTAACATATTTCAAATAATTTTTCTTTTTTGGAATACAATGCTTGAATTCTTTCCAACAAAACAACTTCAAGCTTTACTTAAGACAATTTTAAACCCATGTACGAGGCCTCACTGTGGCCTAGAGAAACTCTTGTGTACCTCAAGTGTGCCCGAAGATGTGATGTTTTTCCATAAACTTTTCCACACCCATCCATGTGACAAATGTGGACTTTCTTTTTACTGTCTCTGAAATAAAACATACATGAGTTTATTTATACATTTCATTTAGAAAAATTATGTCAATTCAATAACAGTAAAGAGGTTTAATACTGGACTTGCATCTAGCAAGCTGAATGTTTGAATCAACGGAACCGAATCAACAGTAATTCACTGCCTTTCAACATCTGTATCAGTCCTGAACTGGTCATTATGAGATATAAATGTAATTTGCCTTTCAAACAAAATAACAGTAAATAAACAAAGAACATCTTGGTTTGCCACATTCATTTTTTGCATATTGTCAACACGTAATTATTCAAATCAATTACGCATCTATTTCTTTTAGATGATTTGCTTGTTTTCAAGAATCAAATCTATCCTTCCTTGCAAAATGTGACAATTAAAATAAGATTTGTACAACAAGACTGGAAGCACCTACTTATTTTCATTATTCTGACAATTTGGGCATGTACACGCCACTCTTCTTAATCTCTTTCCTGATGATGGGGTATCTGCTGATCCTTGTGAAGACGGAGATGTAAGATTTGGAATGTTCAATGGCGTGACTGTCTGCGATGTTGGCACTAGTTGCCACTTTGATGGGTCACTCGGGTCTTGCTGAATTGGAATCTGTTGGCCCTGGGCTGTAGGAAGAAAGACAGTTGACATAAATAGCTTTGTTAAAATCACACGTAATCACAGCTTCAGAATTCTTGGCTGACACAGAAGGTCATTTTTTTTTTACTTTTAGTATAATCTATTGCCAAGTAAGCCATAAATTTTGGTGCAATTACAGTACTGAGAACTACTAATTTTCAAGAGATCAGATGAAATTAAACAATATAAATGAACACGGAACACTGAATGAAATAAACATGCCAGTTTCAGCATATTAGAATCTAAGCTACTATTCTAGTTCAGTCTAGATACAAAGATATCAATTTTTAATTTGGTGAAAAATACATGTCATTTTGATGCTTGAAATCTGTAACAAAATGTAATTTCCAAAAAATTTCTGAAATTTATTAGCTGTTGTTTAACTGGCTGCTTTTTACCTGAAAATTTATATAATTTTCATTAAATTAAAAGGTCGATTCAAAGGTATTTAGATTACCCAGTAACTTCTGTGATTCTCAATTTGACAAAAAAACATGATTTTTTCTGTTATTCTAGTAAACTGAAATTTGTAACTTTTTCTTTAACTTTTCATCAAGGCAACTCAGTTGCATACCAGCAGTTGCTAAGTCAGTACAAAACCTTCAAGACCTGGAAAGACAGCTAACCTGTGATTATCTGTGTGCCCGCAAGATTCTGGATCTGCTGGACCCCTTGCATGCCTTGTTGCCCAACAACACCAATTGATCCAAACTGCTGGGGACTCCCTTGAGTTCCAACAGGTCCAATAGTTGCAAAATTTCCTTGCGCATTTAAAGCTATTGTACCAAGGCCCTGGATACCAGAAATTGGTGTTCCAATTATCTGCCCTTGTATCGGCTGTCCATTTATCATCTGGATACCTTGTAAGTTCTGAAAACCTTGTAGATTCTGTATTTGCTGAATTCCTTGAACATTCTGCACTTGCACTGGGAACTGTCCATTTTTCACATTCCCTAGGTTTATTATCTGATTAGGTGCAGCCACAATCTGTCCTTGGTTGGCTATCTGAATGTTACCAAAATTCTGCCCTGAAATTCCTTGAAGCATTTGTGGTGTTATGATATTAGAAATGTTTGTCTGCTGAGTGGAAGATATTGTTGGTGTTGCATTTGTTGTTGTTGTTACTGTACCAGAATTCTGTGGCATTGAAGTCACTGTAATAATATTTTGTCCATTACTCATGCTTGCTTGAGATGGAAACACAGCAGCCTGCATGTAGCTACCGTTTCCGACTGGAATAAGCTGCATCTGTGGGATGATGTTAGCAGCAGCCGCAGCTGCAGCGATTGTTTGCCCCTGCATTGACATATTCTGCAGCTGTGTCATTGACATTGCCGACGCTGATGATGACGGAGAAGAAACAGTAGCAACAGAAGTTTTAGACTCGCTCTTTTTTGCAGTTGTTGCTTTTGAAGTGTTTTGGCTTATGACTTCTACCACCTGTGCCCCCTGAGCTGCCTGCTGTACACTAGCAGAAGTAACTGTTTGAGAAGAAGCAGTGACTTGGCTGAAGTCCTGGATTTGCTGGTAAGGCTGCATCTGTACAGGCATGAATGCTGTCTGTCCATTTGCAGAAACAGGGACTTGAACAAAATTTTGAAATTGCTGGATCTGTTGTAAAGGGTTTGATTGTATCTGTATTGGCTGAATTATACCCCCTGGTCTCACTGCACCTATTGCCTGTACATTTCCAAGGTTACCCAAATTTAAAACATTTCCACCCAAACTGACCATACCTCCCCCAGCCATATTGGCAAATGCCATGTTAGCAGGTACAGCAGATGCCGTTGGAACCTGGGCTCTTATAATCTGACCAGTAGGTGTCATTATTGGAATAGTCTGAAATGACTGTTGTTGTTGCTGCTGCTGCTGCTGCTGTGCCATACTGGACTGTGCCTGAGCATTGGTTGCTTCCTGGGCCCCTTGTCCATCTAATGTGACAGTCTGGAACTGTGGAACTGCATTGTATGTAATTGTGCCATTAGGACCTTGCTGAGCAACAATCTGCAGTCCACCCTGAGCTTGTTGCAAAATCTGGAGAATAAAGAAAATTGAAATAAAAACTACAGAACAAAAACTGTCAATGGAAATCATATTCACTTCACATTTGAATCAAATCCTTTTCAATCAAACTAGTTTACCTTTTTATAGTGTAAGATCTTCAAGTTTAGAAAGGAACAAGATTTGTTTAACATTTTAGATATACATACATGACATAAATAAATGTGCTATGATGTGTATAAAAAAAAGAAATGTATACGAAAATAATTCTGGCATTGATGGAGTAGTAGGTATGATGGACTTGTTGGTTAGGTCATACTAAGTACATGTAATTATAACTTCTATTTGTGTAAAAAACTTCTTCTGTTTTTCTGCAATTGTTAGTCATCTTGAGCGAAACATGCATATTAAAGTCAACACAATCCGGACTATTAAAAACAACAATTTATAGATCTATGTTTTAGCATTAAAAAACACACACACAGAAAGTGTCAGTCTTTAACTTAATTTTTACTCCGATCTAGTAAAGCTGAATATGGAATTAATCTTTTATGACTGGTCCAGTCATAATTTACATTTACAACTAAACTGAAGGTCTATCTTCATTTACCAGAATGTGTGTCTTACAACAGGTACTGAATCCTTTTACATTTATAACTATACTGAAGGCCTAGGTTAAGGTTTTGCTTTATGCTGCTGATATATTTTTGATTGGCAATATCCTTCATTATACACACAGAAGTTGGAACAGATTTTCTTTTTACTGGCTATATCCTTCACATTTTGGCCCAAATGGCTTGTAAATGGAACCATGTCCTAGCAGAGAATGAAAGCTTTGCTTATCCAAGTTTTATGATTACTTCACTCAGTAACTGTTTCCAGCATTTATCTTTACTGTCAGGCATCTTGGGTTTTTGGAACATTAATGTAACTTTTAATTTATAATAACATTTGAAATTACCACATATTGTGCACATTCTAAATGCACTACTGTACAATAAATTAACTTTGTTGAAGAAATTGATGAACGACCCTCACCCACATTCATTACATGAGATTTCCCTTCACAAATGAAAATTGGTAACATTAATGACTGCAAAATTTTAACATAAAAGATTTTTTACCTGTCCACCTGCCAGTGAAATAGCACCCTGCATTTGATTTGATTTTGTTGGGTCTAAAACCGTAGGCAGCTGAACCCACCCAGGGGCGATAACTTCCCCAGCTTGTCCGGCGACCTGAACCCGAACTCCTTGCACATTCTGTTGACCGCTGCCGTCTTCGTTTCCAATTTTACTACAAGTTTGCGCTAGTAAAGCTAAAGGACTTTGCTGTACATCCTGAAAATGAATGAAATGCCATTAAATCTTTACACTAGGAAGTAACGAGGCGGGGTTAGCTGCGCAGGCGGCGGTCTGTGTCTAAAAATAGCCAGCCTTCTTCGACACCAAATTCTCTGTTAACGTAACACAAACACAAAGAATATACATACCTGACCTGCGGATTCGTTCGGCATATTCGTCAGTGAATATTTTGGTTAGCAATTTTAAAGTAAATATCCTATTGTATTATAACTGAGTCGGTAAATATTCAAATTAATTTTCAGCCATTTCTGTTTCCTTTCTTGTTGACCTCGCCTCTATTGACGTCACACCCTCCCCTTCAAATCAATGAAATTCGTGAGCAAAACAATAAACAATTAGCATTTTAGAGTATATTTGAGACGTTCCCCTTTAAACATTCATTTAGTAGCAAATATGGAAGGACTTAAATTTAATTTGCATAGAAGTATCACATTTCTAGAAGATAATTAATTTATCTGATGCACTATATTTTACAATGTGCATAAAGCACCTCTGAATGAGTAACCAGGCTGGTGTGGCGTAGTTACGCATGATTGACAAGCGGCCTGGCGTACAATGTATGCTGTGTTATTTGATCATGTGGGTTGTTCTAATTTTGTAAGGTCACGCCGATAATTAACGAAGGGTGAAATGGGCCATGAGACACGCCCAGTTAGGGAGGTTAAATGTAAGAAGAAGAAAGACACGTTTTGAGCAGAATTAAGACCGATATATCCAAAACAGAAAAGAGCCAAGGTCGCTGTTAAAATCGACGTTTAAAATTATTCTTACAGTTCATTGTTGCAGTGTTTGATGCGAGACAGCGAAATCCAACTGACCAGTTAGAACGAAATGTGATATTTCCGAATGAATAACACGTGCGTTAAATCATAGCAAGTTAATCAACGCCCTTAAAAGCTATATGAATACCACAGATAGGAAACTCCTATGTACATACAGCGCCGGTGCAATACATAATTTTCTAAAATCATAGCTTTTCCTTAAAATCTGCAAAACCAGTGGCAGCCCTGAGTGGACGCCATTATCAAATTACAAAATGATCATCTCTGCATAAAAAGAAAAAAAATATCAACCAAAAAAATAATAAATAAGAGAAACGATTTTAGGTGTATTCTTGTTTTATTTGTGCGCACAGAAAAGAACTATAATAGCCCTTACAATCAATAGGCTATCTTTATTTCCCTGCAAAAAATCTTCATTTCTGCTCCGATTTTTGGTTTAGTGGAAAAACTCACGATGCAATTTATTTCCGTTTTGAGATCTTTTATTTTCTGATACTGTATCTGCCTGTCGCGAGATTATATGAGATTTTCTCACGTAGCACAGTCTTTCGTTGTCAGTTTATGTCGTTATTACGAGTGACCAAGTTGAACATAAATAAGTAAATAGGTAGGTAGGTAATATAATTTTAAGTCGGCAACAGTTCAAACTATACGAGGTCTGTTTTATAAATTCGCGGAACCGCGCTATTTCTTCAACCTTGGGTGATTTATCACACACACAAAAAATGACATACGTTTACTTATGGCCGACTTACAGATCAATAAATTATAGTGCTACACGGATCGCAGAACAGTTAATTTACATGGAACAGTGAACGAGAGAGTAATGTGTAACTACTTGAAGCACGCCGACGTCACCGTTACGTGAATACGTCACTAAAACGTCAAATTGAAGAGTGCGGCTCACTTTCTCGACGTAGTTACCACTTGTGGCAAGACACTTTCGAATCAGTTAGAATCCTATATGGAAGTCTAGGGAGACAGCTCCTACGCAATGTTTCGCTCCGTAAGCCTCCTATCCGTGTTTACTGATTCTGCGTTCCCAACAGCCACTATATATGTCGTCCGAACTAGTTCTTTTTGTCATCAAACACTGAGATTCTGTCTATACTAGTTGTACACAAATTTCTTCCACACGATGGTAATGCATCCGAGTTGTTATGCCCCCGTCAGTCCATCATTTCTTTCCAAATTTTTAACACTGCCATTAACTTCCCTATTAGTATGGATTTACTTCATACTTGGACACAATACCCCTTTGGACAAGACCTTTCCGCTGACATATATTAATATGACATTGACACCTGATTGACTGTGACCTTGAAGGTCCAGTTGTCAGTTGGCCATGAATCCCTTATATTCAATAAATTTAGTTCATGTTTGCAAACAACTATCCTTTGGCCGGAGAGATCTTCTAGATGACATTTATTTTTAAAGCTTGACCCCTAAATGACCTTGATCTTGAGGTCAAAGTGTTAAAAACACACTTCTTTTGAATCAGAAGATTAGTTCATGTTTGGACACAGCAATCTTTACGGAGAGATCTTCCAAACAACATATATTTCTTACATTGATCCCTAAATGAGCATGACCTAGAGGCCACCCCACAAAAAAGAACTTCTTTTGAAGGATCTGCAATTTATTTTCTTTGGTCCTCAGCTCAAAGGTCAAAGAACGACTTCGGGGGCATTGTCATCTTCAAGTGTCAGTTCTTGTAAATTTGTTTATTTTAAGTGATTTCGCCGGAGATAGTTGGAGTCCAACACAAAATTTTACAACGGGACGCTACCCACTGACGCTAACATTATGTGCCTTCGCGCCAAAATTCGGTTGGAAAAACTAAAAAGCCCATTTTAAATATCATAGGATATGTCTCAAACTTCTTGTGCATGTATTTTCATGTAATTTGAGTGAGAAATAAGGTTCAGAGAAGAGAATTTCGCGGATTTATGGAACACCCCTTGTACAACATCAGTAGGAGTTTTTTTAAGTTTGTTAACCTCTTGTAGCATTTGCATGACTTTGGCAACACAATATTCACCTTTAGATAGTCCATGTACGCACTGTATGTCTTTTTGGTTGAAGCTAGTCAATTATCAAATGTTCTGGTAAGTCTCGGCCTTATCTCCTCTTTTCGCTAAGCGCCGAAATCAAAAGTCGCCACGTCGCTATAGCGCCACTGCACGGATACGCTAATGGTAGTTCTGGCTTCCATAACTTTATATGTCGCTTTTATGATTTTTGACGTTGCGCGACAGTAAACAGGTGTAGCAATGCTATAAAACCTGTTCACTGAAGTCTCTTTAGCTACGCTGATGGCAGAAATCAGCCACCTCACAGATCCCGAATTTTTACTTAAAATATCTACCACACTTTGGTTAAGCATTGGCCGTTTAAAATAATCTGCATCGTCGTGGCGATATAAACCTTTTAGGGATGAAAACTCCATTATCGTATCTTTCCGTGAGCGCGGCCCAACTTCCAAAGCCTCTATGTAGTTATTCAAGCTCTTTGAAACAAGGATATCGCATCTTAAAACCGGAATAATAGTTCAGTTAGATCAAAGAATACGTGTGATTTTACCTGCTGAAAGTAGAAAATTCTTATTTTGATAGATAATCAGAATTGTAGAATGAAATTGATTATTCAGACCAGAGATTCTATTCACTTTCCCCTTTCTTTGTCTTAACTATAGTCTAGAAATATAACAATGGAATCTATTTTACCTTTTTCCGCCGGTTTTGGGGACAGAAACTTTCCTAGTGTATTCATTTTGTTTGTGTGTTCTTTTTTTAAATTGCAAGATAATTGATGATGCACCAGTACCAGGAACCATAGTTAAACGTTTTAAAACTAACGTCTCGCTCGAGAGATCCTTTAAGTTAGAGGTACATCAGGGGTTTCGGATATGCGACGCTTGATTGTCAGGGTCGCCTTTGGTTACTGATTCGCTATTAGGAAGCGTTTATTCAGAAAGTGGTACTTCAGCGAGAAGATAGTTATTTAACCAGATACTGAAAAATATGGGATTTAATCTGTTTGTTTTTGTCTTGCATATTTGAAGAAAAGAAAACAGCATGCTTAATACATACTTAAATCATAAAAAAAAGAAAGAAAGAAAGAAAGACAAAAGTACCATTTTATCATTGTTATTTTAAACATATAGTGATGCGTAAGAAGACATAGAAAAACGAAAGGTATGTGCTTCAACGGATTTGTTTACAATGAGAAAACGTCATGTAAGTGATCATACAGGAGAAAAACCTTATAAATGTGATGTCTGTCATTTAGCCTCAACTCAGATAACGACCCAAGGCTTCATATAAACAGACACACAGAAGAGGGACCTTTCAAATGTGATGTTTTTGGTACATTTTATGAAAACCATTTCTTCTGAAATCATCAAGGAAACCATACAGGTGAGAAACCTTATGAATATTTGTGATTATGCTGCTAACTACAGAGTGACTTTTGACGTTCACATGAAAAGACATTCAGGAGAAGATCGCTTTAACACGGTGTTTAAATGAGTTGACGTTCACATGAAAAGACATTCAGGAGAAGATCGCTTTAAATGAGATGTTTGTGGTTATATCGATGATCGGAAAAGCATATTCTAAAATCATATGAGGAAACATACTGGAGAGAAACCTTTAAATGTAGTGTTAGTGATTATTATTGTGAAAATACAGTTAGAAATCATATGAAGAAACACATAGAAGAAAAACACCATCTCTTTATAAATATGGTGTTTGTGAGTTTGCTCGTAGTGATACAAAAAGACGATTAAATCATTGCAATAAAAATGTTACATGTTCATTTAAAGCACGGATTGTCCAGACAGCCATCATAAATTCAGTTTTGGAGATTTTACAGTCACGTGACACTATAAATGTTATCTGTGGTGTTTCTTGTTACTATTTATTTGTGCTAGAAAGACATATTGGAAAAAATACATAAGAAAATTTATTCGAGTGTTTTTGGTTTTGCATCAAATTGAAAAGAAGCATCATAATAATATAATAAAGATATGCGGGTAATTTGATGTTTTCTGTTTGTTTTATAAGCTTACCTGATGTCAAAGTGCCCTTAATGATCTTCTCTGATCGGCCACTGTCCATTGCTGTGATCCTTGCTGAATTTACATGTTAGAAGTTCAACCTGTTCACAGAGCCAATCAAGTTTCAAAGAATCATAATTTATCATTTCGATTCAATTTGTGATCCTGTTACAGAGTTCTGCTGGAATCAAACAAATTTGGTTTGTGTCATCGGTAAATGTTCCTCCTCCAATTTTGTGGAAGATAAAAAGAATATATTGTTTGTCGATAAAAGTACCGACGTTTGAACAACCATGACATGCATCTAACTTCTAGGGTACACAGTGTGATGGCAACTTGACATTGCTTGTATTATTAAAATGACCAACATCTGTTGTCTAAGTATGTGTCTATGGATGTGTTTAATAAAACTGACCCCCCTCCACAATTGAGAATTTGTCACAGAAAGGCAATTTATTACCCCAGAGAAAACAATGGATATACAGTTAATTGTTTGATAGGCTAAGAGTACTTCGCTTTACAAATAAACATCTTCTTTCAAAATGTGTCAGCTGCTGTACCTCTTTCACAATGGCTTACTTCCATAACTCATTCACCTGTTTAACAATATGATATAGTAATCATTTTAAATAGCCATGAAAACATTGGATTTCAGGATTACTTAGGTTATTATTATGTATGTAACAAGTATGCAAACATTTAAACATTGGTGTAGGAGGAGTTGCGCACACAATATTTACTATATATGGCATGTACGAAAAACTAACAAAGGGCAATAATCCAGTGAAAACTGATCTGAGAAAAAAAATTCTTTACTTCTTGCACAACTACACATCGTGGTCTTTTATGTGTGCAAGTTTGATTTCAATCCATACATCGGTGTAGGAGGAGTTGCGCACACAAAATTTACTATATATGGCATGTATGAAAAACTAACAAAGGGCAATAATCCAGTGAAAACTGATCTGAGAAAAAATGTCTTCACTTCTTGCACAACTACACATCGTGGACTATTATGTGTGCAAGTTGGTTTCAGTCCACCCGTGGGTGTAGGAGAAGTTGCGCACATAAAATTTACTATATATGGCATGTACGAAAAACTAACAAAGGGCTATAATCCAGTGAAAACTGATCTGAGAAAACAAAATTCTTTACTTCTTGCACAACTACACAGCGTGGCCTATTATGTGTATGCAAGTTAGTTTCAATCCATCCATGGGTGGGAGAAGTTGTGCACACAAGATTTTCTATATATGGGATGTACAAAAACAAATAAAGGGCAATAATCCAGTGAAAACTGTTGCGAGCAAAAAAGTCTTCTTTTTTTGTACAGCAACCCAACATAGTCTATCAAGTGTGCGGGTTTGGTCCCAACCCATCCATGAGTGTAGGAGGAGTTGCGTACACAAGAAACGAGATGTACGGACGGATGGGCGTACGTGACGGACTTGTGCAAATCTATAATATGCCCCACACTATGTGATGGGGGCACAAAAATGCAAATTCAGCATTTCGTAAACCAATGTAAACAGCCAGTGTTTACAATACTGTCGTATCCAGTAGTTTTGATTCTCAGTCATCTTGGGCAATTAGTAGTTACGCACTCTGGAAGTACCATTTAGTTGTTTGGTAAGGTTAATTAAAACTGTTGTATGGCTCAAATATGTCATTTTTTTAGACATGTCAGAAATTGAATACAAGGCAGTTTTACGATATCAAAACACATTTCTCCCTGAAAAAAGTTACTGGCTTTGTTCAAGAGAGGAAGAAGTACGGGGAGGGTGGTGGAACCAGGTAGAATAGGATGTTGGGGATAGTAGTGACCAATGAACACACTAAACAGCTGTGATGCGAGTCAACTTGTATCAAGATGGTGGATCTGAATCAAAGCACTGAAGGTGCTGATATTGTGGTTGATTTTTTAAGTTTATCTTACTTTGTACTTTGCTGATCATCATACACTGATTTGTCTGGGTGTCTCAAAATTCCAGTACTGATAATAAGCTCACAAAGCAAACACATTCTTCCATCTTGCTTTTCCAACTTTCTTTCTTCAAAATTCTTGCTTCATCTATTTTTAAACTAGATTTCCTTAACAATTCACTTGTTCATGTGTTACTTATTCAAGGCCTGCAAGTTTTGAAATGCTGTTGGACAAATTGTGTGTTTGATAGCAAATTATATTACTGTTTGTGAAAGGACATAAGGCTGCAATCACCAGTTTAAAGTAAATCTCATTTACATTGTCAGCAGAGATACAGGTCTTGTAAAAAGTTGATCCTGCTACTCTCAGCCAGGAATTCATCTGAGATAATTCAAAATTACATTTGCAAAGCAAAGGTTTGTTTAGCTATTTTAACTCACCATTTGCATTTGGACAGTGAAAGTTTGTTTTTAGTGTATTTGAGCTTTCCAACAATCTTTTTGAGATAATGGCATCTGTGTTGGGTGGCTTAGGATGAGGACTTCCCTCTAAAGGCTGGTTTTGTCAAAACAAAATGTAAATCAGAAATTTGTGGACATTTAGTACAGTTAGGACAGGTACTAAAGAAAGACTTGCAAAGCTTACTATGGTATAAAAATTCACAACAGTCTACTCTACACAAGATTGCAGTTTAACTTCTCAAAGCATCGCTTGCTGCAAAAATGGTTCAAATTCATATTCCTTGGCTGAATATGACCATTACCTTGAAACTTGAGAACAGAAAAAGAAACCACTGTAAACATTTACGCAGTTTTATTCAGAGATATAGCATGGCTGTGAAATAAGTTAATAAATGAAGGTAATGCAGTACATATGGAGAAAATGCTGTATTTCACCAAATACATTACAGGGTTCTTAAACAGGCTACTTATTTAGAAACTAAAAATCATGTTCATTCTCAATTAAAAACTAGATTTAAAAAAAATGTTACAAATATAAATAGCTACAACACCAAAATGGTTCAAACTAAATTCACCAGCAATTAACAGAATCTAGTCTAGTATCAGCACTGCAGCAAGATATATTAAATTGCATATTCACCATATACAGGTAAATTCAACGATTCCATTACAAAATAAATGAACAGATTTACTTAATATGTTGCTGAATTCGCATTCAATCTTCAATATAAACAATGCGATTTTGCAGGAAAAGAAATCCACCACATCTTCAAAACCAGCATTTATGCAATTAATTAAATCAGTAAACTAAAAAATTTACATACTCTCAATAAATTTTGTAGATTCAGTCCATAATTATGCAGACTAAGAAACACCTTTAATCTGACTTTATCTCTGCTGCCTTAGAAATCTTCCTATCAACTCTGACTTGGACATTCTTTTCCTTATTGTTTGCAACAGAAACAAAATTAATGTACTCTATCATTTTGTAAAACTTTATAAAAAGACATGCCCATATTGACTACCATGTAACATTTCAATACTTTCATCCATATTTGACAGGGTACATTCTTTTTCGTCTTATATATCTTCTAACCTATATAAAAACATCACTTGAAAAAGAGATATACTGGCCACAAAAATCAAGATCACATTTCACAAGTATAAATTATACATCACCATCAATTATAACATACATAACAATCATAACATGTCATGAAAAAGGGGCTGAATAACTGCAAGGGGCCACAATACTTTTTTCCAACTTTACTGAAATTTTCTTTCACAAAGTATGACACTACACTTTATTTTGATTAAAAAAAAGGGCCTTGCAGTGGGCAACCCTGGTGTATGCCATGTTGAAATCATTCGTTCAATTAAAGTTCATTTTTCAATGATTTATTAGGCCATGATCACTTGACAACCCAGAAATATTCATAATTTGGAGAAAAAAAAATACTTTTCAACCTGAATTTTGATATAAGGAGATCATGCTAAAAGAATAATCAGTCAAACTTCTTATGAAATTCATTCATATAAGTGTAAAAAGAGTGACGAATGAACTAAAATTATGCACAAAAATAATAACTGTTGAATTCAGTTTGAGCCTTTCTGGTGCAAGCTCTTTTCACCATACTTTTTTTGATAATGAGTTTTGATTTTCCAAGCGGAAGCAAAATGAAATGAGTCAAATGACACGAGTCAAATGAAACGAGTCAAATGACACGAAAGCAGCAGTGGGAGATACATATAAAGGTTATCATACTGAATAGCACACAGAACTAGCAAAGGTATGCAAATAACAAAAATATCACTGAAATATTCACTGTTTTTAAAGTTTTCTGGAATCCTGATCATAATTACCAATAAACTAAGAAGTTCTTTGTGACAAGACTGAACTAAAATATTTAAATCTAATTTCATCATTGGAAAGAAAACAATTACAAATAAATTTATTAGTTTTCTTTCTTTCACTTGCTGCCGGTAGTCTGTCAGTGTTTAAATTGTATGGCTGAAACTTGGAAGAAAATGGGCATTTCACCGGTAACATGTATAGATATGAATTTATGAAGCAATCCCTAGAATCTCAATTGCATTGTACCAAATAACAGCTCATGTATGAAATTAAATTCTTTAGTTTTTGACTGGTGATTGTTTTTTATGATACTAATGAATAATGCCACAAATATTTGTCTCTTTTCATTAAAAATACAAGTATTTTTGGTGTTACTGGTTATTGTATCAATTCACTGGTCTCGAAGTGTTCAAGAGATGTAACTTGTTTAACAGGTCTGAATTCTGCAAAAACTGTAACACCCATTTTGAGTACCCAATGGTCATTATGATAAGTACTGGTAACTGGTCAAGCATACAACAGATATACTGTTTAAACCAGTAACAGCATCTAAAACAATGTCATCAAATGTGAATGGTTGGCATTAAGTCAGCATACTGACCATTCAGAGCTTCTAAAAGTGATCAAGAAATTGTGACTGGTTGGAAGTCAGATCAGGATATCTTTCAACAATCAGACTTTCTTATACTCGTCTTTTCTTTTAGCTGAGACATTAAACCAAGGTCCAAGATGTATTCAGAATTTCTTATACTCGTGTTGTCTTTTGGCTGAGACATTAAACCGAGGACCAAGATGTATCAGTTTTATACACTGATCATGGAAAGGAACAGACGCATCTCTGGAATGGGATGCTGTATCTCGTACTATCTCCCACAACCTATATTAACAAAATTCCACGGAGGGTGTCAGGTTTACAGGCAACCGGTACTGACGATAAATAAACTCAAATAGATTGTGATATTGGTTATCAAGACAATTATGTTGCTGTGACTGAAAACACTTTTTAATGCAAATATTGTGATTGGTTGGATGATAAATATGCATAATATTAACAAAAAAGAACTTATTTAAACTATCATTAAATAAAAGATTGCTGTAACAGTAAACACTTTGGCTTAGTTGACTGAGAGTCCATTACTGGCACAAATCCAAAAAAAAAAAAAAAAAAAGAAAAAGAAAAGAAAGGAAATAATTATTAACACAGTTTTAAAAGATTTTTTAAACAATATTTTGTTCCGCTAATCATTTTGGCACACACGAATATTTCAATCTCACAAACAGCAAGTCGACAAAATATTTCTAGGTAAGTTGAATAACAGCATGTTTAAAGTAGGTAAATCATTGTTAGAAATCCAATACTATCAGTGAACTTGGGGTTTAACGACCCTTTCAAAATCTAAGGTCATATTGGGGAACAAGCCAGACTTGGAATCGAAGCTAAATCTCCTGATTTAAAATTAGACTTGCTAGCCGAAAGGGCACCTAAACAGATCTCAGGTTACAAAAGGTAAAAGCAGGTTTCTGTTTATATCTGTTTGACAGCGAATACAAATCACATGGTTAGAAATTCAATTATTATATCTTTTTACCTTCATTCTGCTTGCTACACCTTTCTTGTTAATCTGCTACAAGCACAAATATATATAAATTGCAATGTATATTAAAAGTTTAAAAAACATAACTTTCCCTTGTTTATTTTTTTCTACTTTGAAATTCGACTGACATAAACAAGCAAAACCATATGCATATGATCTGATGTGAATTTATATTATAAACATTAAAAAACACATAATTGTAGAAACAATTCCAAATATGGCATAATACAATTTTTTATTTTTTTATATGGATACTGCATTACAGTCCAAATTCTTGTCATACAAAGGTTGTATAAATGTTTATGAAGTACACAAAAGCATAAAAATATAGAAATAAAAAAAAAACACAACTGTACACAATTATCTACAGAAATCAAATGTAACAATGACATACAAAAAAAACACCTTGTTTCCCCTTTTAGGAGATTTGTAATACTTTGATACGAAAATTCTATGTACATAATTTGGCATGCAGCTCTACATTCTAGATGCTTTCTGTTGGATTTTGAAAGTTTCAAGGAAAAGCAAGTTTGTTTAATATAGGTTACTCATGAATGAAATAACGTGCATGAGGACTGAGGAGATTACAAAAATTTCTAAAATACAAAAAAAGACAGACTTCCATTTCAAGGCCACAGTTTATTGTAATAAATATTACAAATTTTAATAAAAATTCATCAAAGTTGCCGTTTTCTTTTCTTCAAATGATTGCAAGTCATCTCGAGGCTGCTCCCTGGTTTGTTTTGTAACTAAGATAAGTATTAGCCAATCACAAGTTTTTGTTGCTAAAAGATGTGGGAACAATAATTGTTTCATATGTTGGATTTCAAAGTAAAAATACAGTAACTCCTTGGTATAAAAATTGTTTTTTTTCCCCAGGTAAGAAACTACTCTCAACTTATAAGTCAATGACTTATGTTTCCTTGTTTTCTCTGTCTCTATCTTGTAGAATCTGACATCTTGTTTTTTTTTTTAATCTCGTCATATTTTTAGAGATGCAAATTCTACATTCATTCCTTTCTTCATCTGTTCTATCAGGCCAAAACTATATGCATACCTACTAAGTAGGTACATTTACTTTCTAGACATTCCATATAGAAATTTAACATTATTTCTCTAAATCATTGAGCTTGGACAGTTCCTTGATAACTATCAAGATCGATCATTAACAAAGTTACAAAAACTACATTCAGTCAACAATTACATTCACTCAAAAAAGCAAATTTACAACTTGCATAGGCACATATAAGGATACAGGGGGCGGTGCACACAGTACAAGACAGCGAAGTATGTGACTAATTTTGGGAACGAAACAGGGCAAGAAAATGAATTCTAAACGAAAGATATTGAAAAAAAAAGCCGAAAAGCTAGACCAACTCTGAACAAAACAAAGTAAAACTGGATGTTTATCAACATTATGTCTATGACTAATTAAGAGAATCCATCAAGTTTTGGATTCTTTTACATACATGTGATTAACTTTTCAAGTTATCGTGTTCTTTTAACACCTTGTTTGCTCTTAAATGGAAGACCCAAAAGATGCTCCCTTGTAACTGGAAACCATTAAATGGTCTTCTGTCTTTTACCGACTATTTTGGTTTTTAGAAATACCCAGTCAGACATGACACAGCATTTTTTGGAGAACCAATCAAATAATGCTACTAAAATATGAATAACAGATAACACTAAAATTATCCAATCAATCAGAAAGAGGAAAGGTTTCTGATGAAAACAGCCAATCACTGGCAGAGAAGAAATCATCTGTGCAAGAAACACTGCTTCAGAAGCAGAATTCTATTCACAAGTTGTCAAGAAAACAAATGTCACTTCAGTGCAACTGAATCACTGACATACAAAAAATCATTTTTATGCTTTGAAGTAGACATGAAACCATATAAATTGTAATAAATTTTGATAGAGAAAATTTACGAACTTGGAGAACATGTTTCTTTTCTATGCTTACTACAACATCATAAATGTAAGTTCAAAGAAAATCTGAAAATTCTTCATTACTCAAAGACTTTTTGAAAAAAAAAAAAACTTCTGTTTATTAATAAATGAGTTTTTCTCCAAGAAATTATAAAAGAATATCACAAGAGATTCCACAGTAGAATTCAATCAAATCACATTTCAGGAAAAACAAAGCTTCTACATAATGAGTACACAAACTATAAAAAAAACATATGGCAACAAATTCTCATTATCTGGTTTTCTACAGATTTCTTTTGGTCAGATTAATTGAAATTGTCCAATCAGATCTTTTCTCCAGCAGATTACATTACCTCAAGCAATCACTTTTGTAACACTGACAAAAAACTGATATCACAGATCTTTATTATAAATCTAAGTTAGCTGTGTCGTTTTAATTTTTTTGTCCTTTTTAAAAATCCAATTCTTATCATTAATTATGTAAGGATTCACTTTCTTAGCCTAGTCTGACTGGTGATTTCAACACATAGCACAACAAAAGCATTATTACAGCCATATTCATCCGTTTCCATAACTTTGCCTTCCATAAGCGAACTACCGATTCCAGATGCGTATCGAGAGTGTGTGCTCCAACCATGGCAGGATTTATCCTGCATTCTATTTCCTTTACGATCAGATCCATGCCATAATACCTTCATAGGCCTAAAAAACAAGACACAAATGTAAAGCATTAGAATCTTTTAAAGAACTATTTGCTGGAAAAAAAGCCTATTATTTGCCTAAAACATAATATAATTATGAAGAAGATATTGTGGAATAGAAGACCTTATGAATATATGATTTAATTCAGCCATTAAATATGACATAAGATTTTTTTTCTACAAAACCAGGCCTTTTTGCTTCAAGTGTGTCCACAGAATAGCATTTTTTCAGAGCTGTGAAAAAAAAAACTGTAAGCTTTCTAATTTGTGGGCATAAACTTCTGCTGCAAAGTTAGCATTATGAATCCTTTTTAAAATACAAAGTAAGTGTCATGTATAAAAGGTACTGGTTTACTTCAACACGTCTTATTTCTGGTTACAAAGGAATTTCGCCTTAACGAAAACTAACAAAATGATTATGATGAAATGAAGTACAAACCATTTGGGATCTTCTTTGACATTGTTACCACTGAAGGAGAAGATTCTAGCTCCATGATTGAAAGGCCCTCCTGCTCCGTTTGTCAAATCATTCCAGGAGTTGAACAGAATTTCATCCTGAAATAAAAAGAAAGATGGCTACAAGTCACAGTCTCATCTGGATATAAACGGCAGGCCAAAACTTCAGGAGAATTATTCTCCTGAAAGAACGATGGTCAAATATGAAAAAGCATAGAACATGGGTGTAATCATCTTGCACTGTCTGAGTTTCTTGCTGTCTTTCATTCTAGTTGTACTGATTAGACTTCTGCCATTGACTTAAAATTGACCAATCCTACAGGTCTGTCAAGACATTTACAATCAATGGACTGGTACTAAGAAAACCCAAAAACTACAAAAATAAGGGACTGGTTTCTTGTGTTAAAACATCACAGCAGATTGCAATAAACCAAGTTCTGATTTCAAAATTAATATGTAAAACAGATATGGAATGGTCCTTTGAAAAGGGAAGTCTACAAACCTTGGAGTTTACAATTGGAACGCTTCTGTCAACTGGATAGTACACTAATGAATCAAGGTTCTGATCTGATGAGGACAGGAAGGCTCTGAAGGTGCCATTCATTCCACTTTCACGTGCTTCACGATGACAACGATAATCTGCACCTCGAACTCCCCTCAGACGGCCATTGTGAGGCTCATTGAGAGCAATCAAATGTAGCTGAACCAGAAAAGAAAACAATAAATGCATTTAAGAATTCTTCTGCAAAATAAAATGCTTTTCTTACATTACAAAAACAAGATGTTAACCATTTAGGAAATATCAACATTCCTAATCTACATGAATCATGTTCGAACAAACGAAGCAGGACATACCCCCTCCCTGTTAATAGAATTCACCTGTTTCTCATTCAACACCACTTTTTGAATTCATAGAGAGTTTAAAATCTATCAAAGAGACCTTAAATTTCATATCATCATGATCCAAGGCCACAGTTTCTTACATATAATAGTAAAATGACTTTACATGTACAGCTTCATAAAGGAATACATAATGGTATAATGATAAGGTTAAGTCACTGTGAGTTCTGATGTTAAAAAACATAAGATATTATTTTGAAATTTAAAAAATCTGTTTAAACCCCAAACTGATAAAAATTTCACTTCAGTTTTTCTAAAACACTATAAAGTTGTTCTTACCCTTGGTCGGTCAGAAATTGTCCTATCACTCTGGGGAATCTCTATATTTGCTGGTGTAGTTGATGGCTGAAATGTAAACAAAGATCACCATGGTTACTGAATTCTCCATAGTAACAAATTGATTAAAAACCTATTTATCTTACTGGTTATTCAAACATGTAGTTTGCATTAAAGTGTTAAAGAAGATATTGAAAAATTTAACATTAACACAACCAGTTACCAAATTTATGTTTTCTCTAAGAATACTATAGCTCATGCCATTTCTGATCTTCCTAAATCTTGGTCTGATTCAAAACAATGGACATATTTTGTGTCTTGGTTGCTTGAAAATATTTTGACTAGCTCAAACCACTTTGAGTTTACAGCTGACATGAAAAGTGTTAATCTGAACCTTTGACTTTGAAACAGACATTTTAGTGGGTTTGAAAAATACATTATCAGAGAGGGCTAAAAAGTAAAATTTATTTCAAATTTCATTACCGGTATGAAGAAAGAAAGACTTAAGAGAAACTGAAAGCTTTTATCCGCATAATAAATTGACTCCTTTTTCTCAATTTCTAAGCCTTTTTACAGATTTAATATAGACAGGTCTTCCAAATATATGTGAACAGACACAAACTGAAAAATCTAACAGAAAAAAAGAATAAAATGAAAAGTGAAAGAAAAAAAAAAAAAACAAGTTAAAAAAGCGGTGCATTCAGAAATTGTTAGTGTAGGCAAATTTGTTAGAAGTTGTTATCAGCACAGATGAATGATTAAATGAAGCAAAGATGAAAATAAGCTCACAATAAGCTTAGACCTTGTGACTACTTGCTAAAAACTAAATGACACTATAAATATGTAACCTAAATCACAACATATGGAACAACAGGTAACCTTAACTACAAGATATAGAACTATATGTAACCCAACTTTTTAACCTTTATTTTTCATCTTTTCCTATAATTTTTTGCTCTTGAGATTGGAAACTTTTTCTGTGTCTTGATAAATGATCTTGTTACTTCTATGGGAAATTTGGAGCTATCCCAGTTATGACAAGCACCTCCCAGTTATAGTCAGTTCTGACTGATCGGAAGTTACAACCTGTAGATACTTTCAACAGATTACAACAGTAACTGTTTTATAAATGTTTCATTCGATTGAATGGTCCGCGTGGGCATCATAATACATTAATTTTATAAAGACCCGTAACAGGAAAATACATTCAAATTCCCTTGGCCCAACAGGTATGAAAGTAAAACTCGAGTCAAATCTGGCCAGTAAAAACAGGTTACAAACTAAGATTTGTCAGGGCCATCTTGGTTATAAGTCTATTGCAATTAACAAAAAAAACAAACAAAACAAAAATAATTATATGAGCTTGTTAGAATCTACTTTTCTCTACAAACAATTTAAATAAAATGAACAAAAAATAAATAAATAATTAACTACAATCTACACCCTTTGTCCAACTAAGAAAACTGTTGTTTCAACTTAACCCGAATTCTAAACTTAGAACATCAATTTTTTTTATTGATTTGTCTTTTATGGATTCAGTTAAAACAACACTTTTCATATAAGGAGCTAGATGAAAAACTGAAACTAATGAGTGTTCAAATGGTTAAAATTGTTTTGCAGAATCAAAAAAAAAAAAAAAAAAAAAAATACAGATATTGGTAACAAGGGCATGGTGTTTAAAACACCTTGAAAAACAAGCGTTGAAAAAACTCAGACGGGGTAGGGCAAAGAACAAATAGAACATTGTGATCAACACATTGAACAATTAATTAGTTACCAGATCTGTTGTTGTTACTTCCTGAAATATGCAAATGAGGTCATGTGACTTTTTCCATGAATATTTCCATACACTCTCTGTTTTCAATGTAGAAACCAGCAATCATTCAAATTTGTATAATGATTTAATTATCTTGGATATATTGGGACAAGACCTAAAATAGCTCAGCACTCAGACAAGGTCCATAAACATGGATGAATAACAAACATAATTATCAGAATACAGTGAACGGTGATCAAAGGCAAGATGGATGAGTAGTAATACTAAATGACAACTGGTTAAGTCTTGCAAAACAGTTGATGACACAGAAAATAATTGGACCACCTGAAAACCAAGGAACTGAGCAAATGAACCAGATTCAGTTATTAACAATATATCCAGAATCCTCCAATGAAATGCTGTCATTAGAGTGGTATCCACAAACAAAGCACAATCTTAACTTAAGTATCTCAAACTGAAACAGTTCACACCATGAGCATTTAAAGCGTGTTTTCTTTAGGATTTTATATCACTGATACATATATATCATCTACAAAGAAAATAATTTACCAACATACAGAAAATAACAAAATGTACATGTATACAGAAGTAGGTTACATTGACGAAGTTAAGAAGCAAGCTTATATTAGCTTTTTTTGCATTAGTTAGACTGCTGTGTCACTTAATTCATTATAATGTAAATTAATGATTTTATTTTATTTATTTATCATAGAAGACCTTGACTTGATTAAACCATTTATCTTCAATATCTTAAAACATAACACTGACATTAAAAAAGTATTTCATTTTGATTTTGTGAGTCTATCAAAATTATAAGATATAAGTACCATATTTACTCTACACAGATGCCCCTTTACTTACACTCCATTTTACTTACACTCCATTTGTATGAAAAAAGACTTAATTTCAAAATCACAGATGGACAGACATTGTTTTACAAAGATAACTGTTTCTGACCTTAAGGAATTGCATTCCAGAAATTATTTAAAAAACAGAGTTTTCTTTCTTGGTTGAATTCTTAGTTGTGTATTCTAATAAATACAGAAAGTTAATTCCAGCATAAGCAAATCCAGTATGACTGTTCTGTAAGGACTGTTCTGTAAGTAGTACAAAGTACTTTAAGTTATAATGATATCTTAACATTAAACTGACCTCTATTGTCATTACATCTGAAGACCCTTATAGTGACCAATCCCCAATATTCAAGCATTTTTTACAAATTAACAAAGGCCTGTTTGTGATATATGTAAAACAATTTTGTAATTGGTAGCTCTGTGTTACATACAGTTGATGATAACTATGATAATATAATGATATGACCCCTATGATAACTTATTTATATGACATATACCTGATTAATATCTTCACTAATAAACATATGATAACTTACATATATAATATTCATATAAAACTTTACATTTGTGACATTCATGAGAATTCATTTTAAGGCATGTACAATATATTTTGTCATATGTGACATTCAGCCAATAACATTCTGATAAGAAATCCATTTGATTAACTAATATTTGTGACATTCATTTAATATCTTATGTGACATTCATGATAATTATTATTTCACTTTGAGGCATATATAAAGATAATTTATCTTACGTGACATTCACCTGATAATATTCTTACAAGACATTCATTTGATTAACTTGTGACATTCATTTCATATTTATTATGTGTGACATACATATGATTATTTTCATAGGTGACAAACGCAGATATTTCAAACACCTTCCTATCTGTGACAACTATTAGCCGATTCCCCTGAAGCATCACACATATTAAGATCAGGACTTTTTCATCTTTGTTTACCATTTAAAATGTATATTAAAAGCAATTATATTAACTGAGCTTTCTTTTTCACCTAAATATATAGTATTAGTGAAGTTTCAAAATATTTTTTTTTTTTGAAGAAGTAAAGAAACTTGCACTATAAACTGTCAGTTTTGACTTAAATGGTAAACAATATATTAGAAACCATGAAAAAATCTGGAAAACAGTATGTATATATATCAAGGTATATAGACTCTTCACTTTGCCAGGCAATGCTTGCTAAAGTTGAATTGCTGAGCCATGCTGTGTGAAAACCATGTTATGTTTTTGAATTTGTATAGTCAGTCTATATATCCAAAACTGATCAAAGAAGGGAAGAATTTCACAGTTTAAAGAAGAAGAACATTTACAGTATAAAGTCAAATAACTGGTACTTTCAAAAAGCCTTAATGTTCTGTCATTAATTTTGCCTAGGAGTAGAAAAAGACTCATTTTCACACAACAAGGCTCATTTTATTCCAAATAGAGGAAGTGCTTTGTTTTTACCCGGTTGAAGGGAAGAACATAATTCTGTAATAGTCCAAGAGTATAATTCTGTCATTTTATAAACTGTTAACAGTTACTCTGTTTATGCATGCTATTATCTTATTTTGATTAAGACAACATTACAGCATGACAGAAATATAATACTACTTCATAAAATGGCAATTATACGGCTTGTCTTGAAAACTTAAACAAAGAACATATTTACTAGTATTTTCACAGTCTATTGTAGCACTTTCAAACAATCTTAAGCTCTTACGGCTTACGTGTTTTACAAAAGGATTAAGAAATGACATTTTCTAAAACCAAAGTGATGTGACCTAAAAATTCTTACTTTAATTTGAATTATTTCAAGTTAAAAAAACTTAGTTTAAAATGCTGCTTGTTTATCAAAAATGTCAAAGGTTTGTAAATTTTCAGTGTAGGTTAAACCCTACCACAGCAGTTTTACATGGATGGACCTTCATAAAAATATTGTCTATCAAATTACGTATTATAACTCATGCATGTAACATACACATAAGGTTTCTCAGTCATCTGAAAACAATTCTTAAAACAACATACAAGTCAGTTGCAACATGCAGTTTCTAACCGACTGTTTAATAAAAATATTTTGTGACTTCTAAAAGACTTTCTATCATTCTGAACCAGTTATTTTTGTTCACTGTTGGAAGTCCACTTCCGATAGCTACATTTCAATTTTACCGTTTCATGACTACTCTGTTTTTCAGTTACCTACTGAATAGTCCAATTTTACTTATTTTCCAGTTTTAAAAAAATAGTTTCTTTTCAAATAAATTTCCCAAGTGCATTTCCACATTTTCAGACCACTTCTCATTAATCATAGACCTTTAATTAAATATACTTGGTTTTTTTGTGAACGAAACCAACATAGGATATAATAAAATCATTCTTACAGCAAATGAATGCATTAAAAAAATGGCTAACCCTATCCTCTGAAAAGCCAACACGTTGCTTCAGAGACTTTCTATTTTGAAATAAGGTTACTTCATACCCTTTTAGTAACCTTGTTCAAGAAAGTTGCAACTGCACTTAATTTTGTCTCAAGCTCTTCAGTAGTAAAATCCTGAACTCTTCATCAAGGAGGAAGCTTTTTGTCTGTAAATGTTGAAATGAGCGGGAAAATTTTATCACAGCAGGATTTTGTCCACCATTTTGTTTTTGACAGTCTTACCTTAGGTGTTTCTGGAAGAAGCTCAACAAGATCTGTGCCAAGCTGCAAAAAGCAACATATACACTGCGTTATATATCGTTACACAACCACGTGGCAACAAATACACTACGTTATATATCGTTACACAACCACGTGGCAACATATACACTACGTTATATATCGTTACACAACCGTGTGACTACAATATGGTACAGACGGTGACATTTCTAAATAAAGATGCTTTTAAAATAAACAATTTTTTTTACAATAAGGCTGAGACATGGACATTGACTGTTGTCATAACATCAAAATAAAACAAAAGCACAATGCCCAAAGTTAAGCATCTTCTGGGGAAAATAATCCAAGTTATTAGCAGTCTGTTTAGAATTAAAAACCTGTTATACATGGTAAAATAAGGAAAAACTGAATTTTCTGAAATTTGAATTTATGTGATACAATCTAGTTTTTTTTGGAGCACATTATATTATTTCTTATTAAGCTGCCCAATGGACAACACCAACTGATTAAAATAACTCCATTTCAAAGAAAAGCATGACCCCAAAAAAAATGCTGAATGAAGGAAAGCCTGAAGAATACATCTTTTTTCTGATTTATTATATATAATGAGTTTGGAGGCCTGCATGTCCATTTCTAATTTGTCAATCGACTTTAAAAAAGCAACAAGAAGGATGTGATGGTCCTACGGCACTCACCTGAGAATAATACAAGAGCCACCGCAAGCGAGGGCCACGCTCGACTTTTTTCTATTTCCAAAGGCAAACACATCAGAGGAAGCACATTGTGGTGAAGGGATTTCAAATGAAACATCATTTGGAAATATAATTATACATAACAAAGTTATGGCCAATTCTAGCAACATTCAGAAATTTGACCTTAAAGGTCTAGGTCAAGTTCAGTTTAACCTTCTCTGGAGGTATTGTCTAAAAAGTAGTTATGTCCAAGCATGAAGAGACTACATCCATTAACAACAAAGATATAGCCAAGTTAAATAATGTCAAGGTCATTTAAAGGTCAAGGTAATGCTTGAATTGTTTAACATGTTTCTTTTATTCTCAGTGTTGTTTTGTCCCTGTATAGATCAAATCCGTCCATAAAACCAGAAGTTTGGCTATTTTAGCAAAATGCAATAATTAGAAATTTGACTGTAAAGGTCATTTAAACATTAAGGTCATACTTGAATAATCTAACTTGTAGGTTTTGTCATAAGCCTTGTTTTCTCCAAGTATCAATAAACAAGAGGGCCAATGGCCTTAAAGCACTATCCTGGGTTCAAAGATGAAAGAAATTTTTATGAATGTAATGATGCATATCACAGAAATGGACCAATACAATTTCATTTCCATAGCTCCAAAAAACAAAACAGGAGGTCAGTAGGTCAAAATATAGGTCATGAGATGACATTTTTGAAATCCGAACGAAAAGCTGTACACACAGTCCAAATTTCATTGCCGTAGCTTTAAAACAAAAAAGTAGGTCAGTAGGTCAAAAATATAGGTCATGCTATGACGTTTTTGAAATCTGAACAAAAACTGTATACATGGTCCAAATTTCATTGCCATAGCTCCAAAAACAAAAAGTAGGTCAGTAGGTCCTAAATATAGGTCATGCGATGACATTTTTGAAATCAAAATGAAAAAGTGTTGTTTTGTCTAAGTCTGATTCAAATCCAACCACAAATTACATAATTATGGCGAGTTTTAACAAAATTCAATGATTTGACCTTGACCGTCAAGATCATTTTAAGGTCAAGGTCAAACTTGAAATAATCATAATGTGGGATTTGTCACAACTATTGTTTACTCCAAGTTTGAATTAAATTCTATAAATAAATGAGAAAGTTATGACAATTTAAGCAAAATTCAATCATCCGACCTTGACGGTCAAGGTAATTTTAAGGTCATGGTCGAATCTGAGTTATTCAACATGTCGGTTTTGTCATAAGTGTTGTTTTGTCCAAGTATAAATCAAATCCAACCATAAATACTAATGTTATTGTCAATTTAAGCAAAATTCAATAATTTGACCTTGAAGGTGAAGGTCATTTATGAGTCAAGGTCAAGTTTAGTCTGGTCAGCTTGAAGGTCTTGTCCAAAGGGCTGTTGTGTCCAAGCATAAAGAGAATCCACCTATTAATAATAAAGTTATGGCCAATTTTAGCAAAATTCAATATTTTGACTTTGAATATGAAGGTCATTTATGAGTCAAGGTCAAGTTTAGTCTGGTCAGCTTGAAGGTTTTCTCCAAAGGGTTGTTGTGTCTAAGAATTAAGAGAAACCACCTACTAATAATAAAGTTATGGCCAATTTTAGCAAAATTCAATATTTTGACCTTGAATATGAAGATCATTTAAGAGTCAAGGTCAAGTTTAGTCTGGTCAACTTGAAGGTCTTGTCCAAAGGGTTGTTGTGTCCAAGTATGAAGATAATCCATTAAGGAATAAAAAAATTATGATCAATGTTAAAGTTTTCGGACGGGAACGGCAACGGCAACGACACCATGACTATGACAATAACTCGATTTTTTTTTCAAAAAAAGTCGAGCTAGTAACTGCTAAGAAAGACAAGTGCCATGTAATGAATTTATTATCAAAAAAAAAAAAAAAAAAAAATTAGGACTAAACATGGGACATAATTTCAACATTGTTGGTAGAGGTCTTCAAACAACTCAGCCATATGGCTATTGACAAGAATATTTTAATGAGTTTTTTTTTTAAGATCTCAAGAACAAAATCTGAACAATCTTGGTATAAGTCTAATAGGCAATGTTTCATGTAAAATTTCAGAACTCTGTGCCTTATTGTTTTAGAGAAAAAGAGTTTGTAGAAAAAATCTATATTTCTATTTAAGCCTTACCCTGCTTACCCTTACCCTTACCCCAGGAAATGACTTTGCCTTTTCTATTTAAAACAAGTCACATCCAGGGTGGAGCCAATAATACTAACAGGGATATAATCTGAACAGTCTTTGTAGAGTACCATAAGATAATGCTATACACCAAATTTTTAAAGTCTAAGCTTTGTGGTTTCTGACAAAGATTTTTTCAAGAGTCTGCCTATACCAGTCATATTTTAGTGTTACCAGTAGCTAAAATAGACAATAGCTACTAGAATTTCTGAAATCATGGGAAAATGACACCGTTTTTCATATTTTCTGCTACAATCATTTCAAAATGACCTATTTTTTGATAAAATGGAAAATTTGTTTTTTGAAAGTTTATTTCTTAGTACCAACCTGGTAGGTTAAGGTAAAACACCTGACCTTCATGACTGAGCCAAAACTGACACCAGGGGTAATGCTTGAACAATATTAGTCCACTAGACAATACTTTGTCCAAGATTTTAGAACTCTGGGCCTTGTTGCTTCATGTAAGAAGATTCTTGAAGGTTTTTTTTATTCTTGTTGCCACAACCACTAGAATTTTGCATAGAATGGAATCCTTAGAACACTGTTGGTGGAGCTTCATGCAGGAAACATTCGTGTTTCATTAACTCAAACTTAGCAGGTAACAAGATGTTGTTTTAAGTAAAAACAAGATGATTCTGGACTGACACAGTAAAATCCCAAAAGCTCATCCTGAGCAAAATGAGCTCAGGTGAGCTAAAAAGCTCGTGTTCATTTATAGCTATATGTGCAACTGACATACATCTGCATCTTTTATACATGTAAGAAGCCACTGTTAGATATCTCTTGTTACATGAAAGCAATTTAGGGCAAGAATTTCCCAGCACTTGTATTATCTGCAGTTTCCGATCATTAAGGTTTTATCTTTCAGAAGTCTTCCATATTCTTTATAACCTTGCATAAAAAATGTCTAAAATGAGGTATATACTGAAGGTATTACATTTTCAAGGCTTTCTTTATAACCAAAATTTATTAACAAAAACAATGTTGACTAGAACAATGAAGCATTAAAGGACTATCTGTACTTCTTAATCTGAAATGAAATTCCTTGTGAGAAATCCTTTCAAAACTAACTAAAATACTTGTATGACTTCTGGACTTCAGACAACAATATCTTTTCATGGACTTCATAATCATTTTATGTACAACAACAACAACAACTCACCGATACACTCCTCCATCCTTGGGATACTCGGATATACAAAGCCTCAGTGTTCAGAACAAATGCCATGGTTCCAATAGGTATCATGCGAGCGTTTCTTTGCAACTCTGACTCATTTTCATATTGTACTGGTGCCTAAACACATAAAAAATAGTTCCAAATAAAATAGTTCTATTTCACCTGTGACCTAACACAGCCTTATGGTTAAAGGTTACTAAATCTTGTTTAAACACAACTAAAGAATACATATTCTTATTTTGACTTAAAATGCAGATGTTCTTAATTACAATAAATGTCAGTAAACATTTTAGAATGTTATCACTGAATCAGCTTAGTCTAATCTTCATCCACTGAATTCAAAAGCCATACATTTTTTTTCCCAAAATAACTCATCAAAACCTATGTTAATCAGAATTTTCTTATATAATGACTGAATTATATTATCAATTATGTAAAGATAAATGACAATTTCACTCAGCAATAAATCTTACCGCAGCTCCTCCATTTTGGCCTGATGCTGAGTGACCTGGTGTACCTGGGGGTCCTGGTGGGCCCATTCTTCCTTGCCCTGGTGGGCCGGGTGGGCCAGGTGGTCCCATTGGCCCACGCTCACCGACACCATCTCGTCCTGGCAGGCCATTGTTACCTGGATAACCAGGTGGACCTGTAGGCCCTGGAGGTCCCTTAAAGAAAGAAAATTATACACGCATGTTTACAATGGGTATGTTTACAATGGGTTTGATTATTTAAGAAGGGTATTCTTACTTTTAAATACACTTGAAAAACAATTTCAATTATTCTTCCTAAACATTTAATCTGCAAACCATGTTAAAAAAAAAACTCCAATATAGGCAGGCAACTTTAACATATCATTGAGTATATATTTCAAAGTCCAGTTAAGACTTTGACAAAACATAACTTTAATCAAATAAAAAGCATGAAAACAATATCATTTTCTAGCCTAGAAAATTGAAAAACTTTCTTAGAACTTTCGTCTCAATCCTATTAAAATGGGCCATTGCTGGGGTTAGCTTTAGTTAACAAAGGGATAAAGAGCTGAAAGCAATATGACTTACTGGTGGTCCAATAGGTCCCTGTATTCCAGATATACCTTCATCACTGAGTATCCCTGGGGTTCCTGGCAGTCCAGGGGGTCCTCTAGCTCCCTCTTCTCCCTTCTCTCCCTGCAATATTTGTTGCATTAACTCATACTCTGCTTATTTTCAACAACTGACTAGTCCTTCATTCACTCTGAACAGTTCCATTTATCATGTATAAGGATATTAAATGAAAACCACAGACTGAATATAGAATAGTGTAGTTTATGATCAGACCACACAGATTCTGATCTAAGTCTTAACTGGCCCCAAAAGCAGTTGTTTCCACCCATACAGTCAAGGCAACAACAAATCAAGAAACCATCTCCCTCAATCCATGCCAACTTATATTTTAAGACAGAGAGCCCTTTTCTCCTGACAACTGACAAAAACCTCATGGATAAAACTCTCCAGGTGATTTTAACCTAGTTGGACAAAAACTCTCCGAATGATTTTAACATAGGAGGACAAAAAACAGAAAAACTAAACCCATCCTCCAAGTGACCATATTACTTGGGTGGACAAAAACCCTCCAAGTGATGATAACCTAGGCAGACAAAAACCCTCCAAGTGATGATAACCTAGGCAGACAAAAACCCTCCAAGTGATGATAACCTAGGCAGACAAAAACCCTCCTCATGATTATAACCTAGGCAGACAAAACCTCCTATTGACTATAACCTAGGCAGACAAAAACCCTCCAAGTGATGATAACCTAGGCAGACAAAAACCCTCCTAGTGATTATAACTTATTTGGACAAAAACCCTCCAACTGATTATTACCTAGGCAGACAAAAACCCTCCAAGTGATGATAACCTAGGCAGACAAAAACCCTCCTAGTGATTATAACTTATTTGGACAAAAACCCTCCAATTGTTAATAACCTTGATGAATAAAAAAATCAACTCCAAGTAATTTTAACCAAGTGAACAAAAAAACACTCTAAGTGATTATATCTAAGGTAGACAAAAACCCTTCTTGCGAGTTTAACCTGATTTGATAAAAAACTCTCTTAGTGATTATAACCCAGGCGGGTGAAAAAACCTTCCCAGTGATAATAACCCGAATCAACAATAACCCTCCAAGTGATTTTTAACCTAGCTGGACAAAAGCCCTGCAATGATTATGCAGGTAAAATGAAAAATAAAAAAAACAAAGGATTCTGCCACAGACTCGCAGGAGGCAAATAAGTTGATACACAACTACATGTAGTAAAAGCTTTTTCTTTCAAAAAAGTAAAAACTTTCTTATCTGGTCCTTGAATGTCAGCATAAATACTTCATACTATATAATGAAATTTCAGTGGAGTCAGAGCATAATGTTACCCATAATTCTATCATGACTTGTAATATTCTCATATAAAATACCAATCTGTAGAAGAAGAAAGGTTTCCATTCCTGAAACATTTTGGGCAAAGATATTTTTTTTAATATCAATTTCTTAAATGTGATGAATAATTAACATAACACATGTCTTGGGGCATATAAAAATTATAAAAACCAATGTCAATACTCACATCCTGTCCATTTCTTCCTGGTCTGCCATCTTCACCTGGATCACCCTTGAGAAAAAAAGTAATTGTAAGTTGGGCCATAACAAGTAAAAATTCATTTTCTTGTATAAGTATATATCAAAGTTAAATTTGTGTTAAGAGAATGCAGAAAACTTAGTGAAAGCTAAGAAATCATGTAAAACAGAAATAACAAAGGCTTCCAGCACTTGTAGAACAGATAAAACATTACCTCCCTCTTTAGTCATAAATTTGATATATGACTGAGCCAGTCAAATTTTCCTTCATCTTTAGTCATGATTTAAATATGAGACTCAGACAGTCAAATTTTTCTTCTTCTTTAGTCAGAAATTTAATAAATAACTCAGCAAGTTAAATTTTCCTCCCTCTTTAGCTGTAATTTTATAAAGGACTGAGAGTGTCTAATTATCCTCCCTCTTTAGTCAAAAATTTAAAAAAAAACTGAGCAAGTAAAATGTTCCTCCCTCTTGAGTCAGAAATTTAATAAATAACTGAGCAAGTAAAATGTTCCTCCCTCTTGAGTCAGAAATTTAATAAATAACTGAGCAAGTTAAATGTTCCTCCCTCTTTAGTCAAACATTTAATAAATAACTGAGCAAGTTAAATTTTCCTCCCTCTTTAGTCAAAAATTTAATAAATAACTGAGCAAGTTTAATTTTACTCCCTCTTTAAGCAGAAATTTAATAAATAACTGAGCAAGTTAAATTTTCCTCCCTCTTTAGTCAGAAATTTAATAAATAACTGAGCAAGTTAAATGTTCCTCCCTCTTTAGTCAAAAATGTAAGAAATATCTGAGCAAGTAAAATGTTCCTCCCTCTTTATTCAGAAATTTAATAAATAACTGAGCAAGTTAAATTATCCTCCCTCTTTAGTCAAAAATTTAAAAAATAACTAAGCAAGTAAAATGTTCCTCCCTCTTTAGTCAGAAATTTAATAAATAACTGAGCAAGTTAAATTTTCTTCCCTCTTTAGTCAAAAATTTAATAAATAATTGAGTAAGTTAAATTTTCCTTCCTCTCTAGTCAGAAATTTAATAAATAACTGAGCAAGTTAAATTTTTTTCCCTCTTTAGTCAAAAATTTAAAAAATAATTGAGTAAGTTAAATTTTCCTCCCTTTATAGTCAGCAATTTAAAAAATAACTGAGCAAGTATTATGTTCCTCCCTCTTTAGTGAGAAATTTAATAAATAACTGAGCAAGTAAAATGTTCCCCCCTCTTTAGTCAAAAATTTAATAAATAATTGAGCAAGTAAAATTTACCTCCCTCTTCAGTCAGAAATTTAAAAAATAACGGAGCAAGTAAAATGTTCCTCCCTCTTCAGTCAAAAATTTAATAAATAACTGAGTAAGTTAAATTTCCCCCCTCTTTAGTCAAAAATTTAATAAATAATTGATAAAGTTAAATTTTCCTCCCTCTTTAGTCAGAAATTTAATAAATAACTGAGAAAGTTAAATTTTCCTCCCTCTTTAGTCAAAATTTTAATAAATATCTGATTATGTTAAATTTTCCTCCCTCTTTAGTCAAAAATTTTATAAATATCTGAGCAAGTTAAATTTTCCTCCCTCTTTAGTCAGAAATTTAATAAATAACTGAGCAAGTTAAATTTTCCTCCCTTTTTAGTCAAACATTTAATAAATAACTGAGCAAGAATAATTTTCCTCCCTCTTTAGTCAAAAATTTAATAAATAACTAAGCAAGTTAAATTTTCCTCCCTCTTTAGTCAAAAATTTGAAAAATAACTGAGCAAGTAAAATGTTCCTCCCTCTTTAGTCAGAAATTTAATAAATAACTGAGCAAGTTAAATTTTCCTCCCTCTTTAGTCAAAAATTTAATAAATAATTGAGAAAGTTAAATTTTCCTCCCTCTTTAGTCAAAAATTTAATAAATATCTGAGCAAGTTAAATTTTCCTCCCTCTTTAGTCAAAAATTTAATAAATATCTGAGCAAGTTAAATTTTCCTCCCTCTTTAGTCAGAAATTTAATAAATAACTGAGCAAGTAAAATGTTCCTCCCTCTTTAGTCAGAAATTTAATAAATAACTGAGCAAGTAAAATGTTCCTCCCTCTTCAGTCAGAAATTTAAAAAATAACTGAGAGAGTAAAATGTTCCTCCCTCTTCAGTCAGAAATTTAATGAGTAACTGAGAAAGTTTAATTTTCCCCCCTCTTTAGTCAAAAATTTAATAAATAATTGAGTAAGTTAAATTTACCTCCCTCTTTAGTCAGAAATCTAATAAATAACTGAGAAAGTTAAATTTTCCTCCCTCTTTAGTCAAAAATTTAATAAATATCTGATTATGTTAAATTTTCCTCCCTCTTTAGTCAAAAATTTGAAAATAACTGAGCAAGTAAAATGTTCCTCCCTCTTTAGTCAGAAATTTAATAAATAACTGAGCAAGTTAAATTTTCCTCCCTCTTTAGTCAAAAATTTAATAAATAATTGAGAAAGTTAAATTTTCCTCCCTCTTTAGTCAAAAATTTAATAAATATCTGATTATGTTAAATTTTCCTCCCTCTTTAGTCAAAAATTTAATAAATATCTGAGCAAGTTAAATTTTCCTCTCTCTTTAGTCAGAAATTTAATAAATAACTGAGCAAGTAACATGTTCCTCCCTCTTTAGTCAGAAATTTAATAAATAACTGAGCAAGTAAAATGTTCCTCCCTCTTCAGTCAGAAATTTAAAAAATAACTGAGCAAGTAAAATGTTCTTCCCTCTTCAGTCAGAAATTTAATGAGTAACTGAGAAAGTTTAATTTTCACCCCTCTTTAGTCAAAAATTTAATAAATAATTGAGTAAGTTAAATTTACCTCCCTCTTTAGTCAGAAATTTAATAAATAACTGAGAAAGTTAAATTTTCCTCCCTCTTTAGTCAAAAATTTAATAAATATCTGATTATGTTAAATTTTCCTCCCTCTTTAGTCAAAAATTTAATAAATATCTGAGCAAGTTAAATGTTCCTCCCTCTTTAGTCAAAAATTTAATAAATATCTGAGCAAGTTAAATTTTCCTTCCTCTTTAGTCAAAAATTTAATAAATAACTTAGCAAGTTAAATGTTCCTCCCTCTTTAGTCAAAAATTTAATAAATATCTGAGCAAGTTAAATGTCTCTCCCTCTTTAGTCAAAAATTTAATAAATAACTGAGCAAGTTAAATGTTCCTCCCTGTTTAGTCAGAAATTTAAAAAATAACTGAGCAAGTAAAATGTTCCTCCCTCTTTAGTCAGAAATTTAAAAAATAACTGAGCAAGTAAAATGTTCCTCCCTCTTTAGTCAGAAATTTAAAAAATAACTGAGCAAGTAAAATGTTCCTCCCTCTTTAGTCAGAAATTTAAAAAATAACTGAGCAAGTTAAATCTTCCTCCTTCTTTAGTCAAAAATTTAATAAATAACTGAGCAAGTTAAATTTTCCTCCCTCTTTAGTTGTAATCTTAATAAGCACTGAGGATGACTAATTATCTTCCCTCATTGGTCATAGATTTAATAAGTGACTGAGCAAGTCATACAAGATTTTGCATTTTACTTTTACTCAACTGGAGTAAAACCCTTTTTAATGAAACTGATTATGTTTGATTTTCTAAGGATGCATATCGGTGCAAATGGAATTCTCAGAAGTATTCATAGTCACTCAGACCACTAATTTGAATTTAAATGACAGTCATGATTCTGGGTGCACATTTTTCTGAAATTCCAAATGCAAAACAAGGTGAGTTTAATGCAAAAGGTGAGTGGGTATCACTTATGATATACACTGGCTACTGGCATTTCTCTCAAAAGTTTTGTTCCATTATTATAAATGATCTGTTAAGTACATTATACTTAATTTAGACAACATGTATTGCAAATCAATCAATCAATCAATCAAATCAATGCCTTTCAAGTTATTATTGCAATTTAATCTATTTAATGTACAGAGGTTCGTTGACTGTGCTATTGAGTAAGGCTGAAACACTCACTGGTTCTCCTTTGATGCTGACACCTGGGTCTCCTTGGGGTCCTGGGGGCCCTGGTTCTCCCTTCCTGCCTGGGGTACCATATCCTCTGTCACCTTTACGACCTGGGAACCCTCGTAAACCTTTTGGACCCTTAAACATAGGAAGAAACAGTTTATACTGAATGACAGAAATAAAGGTACCATGGTATCCTTGTAAATACCATAGATATAAGAAGCACACATTGCTATGACACTAATACACATTAATGGTTCAGCATGAAAAAGACGTATCCCCTTACACATTTACAGTTCAGCATGAAACAGACATATCCCCTTACACATATACGGTTCAGCATGAAACAGACGTATCCCCTTACACATTTAAGGTTCAGCATGAAAAAGACGTATCCCCTTACACATATACGGTTCAGCATGAAACAGACGTATCCCCTTACACATTTAAGGTTCAGCATGAAACAGACGTATCCCCTTACACATTTAAGGTTCACCATGAAACAGACGCATTACCTTCTTTATTTATATACAGTCATAACAGTTCATAACTCAACCCTCAAGAGATAAAAAAAACAGAACTTTTCATAAACAAAACATGACCAAGTGAATAGGGATAGAACAAAATCAGAGTGCTACAGAATGTCCTTTTTTTTAATTTGACACCAAAATACCAGTCTAGAAAATTAAAAAAAAAGACAACAACAAAAGGTATGTTTAACAAGGCAGTCTGAAGGACAGCTAAATCCACTTCCACAGCAGACATGAATGTGTACTTCTTGACCTTTAACCAACCATGACCTTGATGTTGTGCCATGCATATTATAAGCATATAGTCTCATGATAGTAATTATTTGTGCCAAGTTATTTAAAATCTTCCATAAAGTCAAAAAGTTATGGAGAACATTTAACCTTGACCTTGGGGGTAGCAACCTGGATGTTGGGTTCTGCATATCGTGTCATAGTGGTGATCATTTGTGCAAAGTAATTAAAAAAAACTTTTCGTAAGCCAATTTATCAAGTTATAAAGAAGACATGAAATGTGGATATTTGACCTTTAATTGTGACCTTGACCTTGTGGGTAGCAACCCAATTATTGCACTCTGCACATCATCTCATAATGGTGAACACTTGTGCCAAGTTATTTGAAAAAATTTTCAGTGGTTTAAAGGTTATGGAGGACACTAAATGTAGACTTTTAACACTTGACATTTAAGTGTGACCTTGACCTTGGGGGTAACAACCCAACTGTTGTGCTCTGCACATCGTCTCATAATGGTGATCACTTGTGCAAAGTTATTTCAAAAAATTTCCAGCGGTTTAAAAGTTATGGAGCAGACACTAAATGTAGACTTTTTAACATCTGACCTTTAAGTATGACCTTGACCTTGGGGGTAGCAACCCAATAATTGCACTCTGCACATCATCTTATAATGGTGATCACTTGTGTCAAGTTATTTCAAAAGATTTTCAGCAGTTTAAAAGTTATGGAGCAGACAGAAAAGTGTTACTGACAGACAGACGGACAGACAGATGTCCGTCTGGCCGAAACTGAATAGGGGACCTTTTCTTTTGTTATTTTCTTTTGTTTAATAGAGGGCCACTGGTCCCTTACTCTACTGTTACAGAATGAAGTCTATAAGTCAGACGGACGCACGACTGACAGATGGAGGCCATTCCTATAATCCCCTCCCCGCTTTGTGGAAGGGGATTAAAAATTTTAATTCCAAATACTTACAGGATATCCTGGGTAGCCAATCTCTCCCCGTTGTCCTCTTGGCCCCACAGGCCCTATATCACCAGGCTCTCCTTTTTCTCCCTATCAAAGAGAAAGAACACTTTATTCTTCTTCAGCAGACATTTTTCCACACACAAAAAATAAGTAGCAGAAGCAGGTTTTTTTATCATTACATTTCATCACGTTAAGTTAAAGGCAAAATGACCAAGCATTCCTTCAGGCACACAACGTAACCAATCACAACTAGTTTTCAGACTTCAGACAACATTTTCTTAACAGAAAAATCCTAAAGGGGGTTAAAGAACATTAAATAATGTGTATCTTATGAATCAGAAACTGCACAAATAAAAAAATTGTCTTTAAGTTTGCTGTATTATATTTTCTAACACAATCAAGATCCAACTGAGCCAAATCTAACAGAAAGAAAGTCCTATATACTATTGAAACATACTTCATTTCTTTTCATTGTCTTTGCTAGGAATAGAACACTTTCAGCCCAGGGCACAAAAATGGTAAATTTTATTGACCCTAATATGAAGTTATTTGATTGGGTCATACAAAAGTGCCATAAAAGATATACTGAATTGTGTTTAAGTGACTTTTGCTTTCTTAGTCATTACAATGTCTCTCGCTATATTTTTGAAATTAAAATGATGTCATTACTGTTTAGCAATATATGTGAAAAGGCTTAACTGATGACCATATGTCTATGAACACCAGGTTCACCCTGTCTACAACTTGAAATTTTTGTTTACACAAGCATACATAAACTATTTATAGTTACATATACAGCCCCTTGATCAGTACAACAGATCTCGGACAAACTAATGGGCCTATAACAAATTGCATGTTTAATAGTGTACAGTATTCACAAAGACATGCTTTATATTGATTCATGGTATAACGAGAATACCTTCTGTCCTTCAGTCACTTCCAAATTGCCAGACACAAGACTTGCAGGTCCTGGGGGTCCGGGTGGTCCTAGAAGACCTGGCTCTCCCCTCTCTCCTCTGTCCCCTTTAGGACCCTGAAATGTAAAAAATGACTTTGTCATTACAAAGAAACTTGTATCTGCTCAACTAAGCCCTATGCTTGCATACCAGGCACATAATGTTGTTTTTCAATCAATGCTCAAAACTAACAGATTTTTATATTCTTTTTCTTTGTCACAGTCACATTCTCATTTCATTTCTTTTCAACAAGCAAAACAGTTGCCAATCACATTCAACCAATATTTTTATGACATTAGACAGACTTGCTTTCCAAATAATTTCAAATGACCTTTGAAAAATGTTTCTGATGCCTTAAACTTTTTAAATAATATTTTGTCTCCAATAATTCTTTTTAAATGATATTTTTTTCTACAATAACAAAATTTAGAAAAAACAGAAGAATGTAAAACCTTTATGATTGAGAGAATGTCTAATTTTGTTACTGACGTCAACACTCACCATGATTCCTCCAGCTCCTGGTTCACCACGTGGCCCCTGAATTCCCTCTGGCCCTGGTGCTCCTGGTTCACCTGGTATTCCCATAGGTCCTCTTGGTCCAATTGGACCCAAATCACCTTTATCCCCTTTGGGTCCTGGAGGCCCTGGGACCCCAGGAAGTCCTGGATCCCCTGGTTCTCCCTTTGGTCCTGGAAGACCTGGGACTATAACTTCTCCAGAACCTTCTGTATCAAAACCTATGTCTACCACTGAAGCTCCTGAAGCACTTAACCCTGGTGGGCCTGGTGGGCCAGGAGGACCAGGCCTGCCTGCTGGGCCTGCAGGACCCACTGGGCCAATTATGGAAGCTCCTGGAAGGCCTGGTTCACCTAAATCTCCCTTGTCACCCTGTAATCAAGACAGCATGAATATGAATAGTGTAACAGCAATGTAAACATAGAATACATTTAGTTCTTTGAAACTTTCCTTCTCAACAGATTTAATTCAAAAAAATGGTCAAAAAAAGGAAGGGAGGAAACCTTAGGCTTTAAAATTAAAAGATTTGCTTTAAATTTTGAATTTTTTTACCTTTGATCTACTGACCTCAAAATCAATAGGGGTCATTTGCTCAATGTGTGCAACCATTATATGAATTTTGAAGTCTCTATGAAAAATGGTTGTCAAGTTACAGAGTGTAAATGATTCTAAACATCTTTGACATACTGATCCCAAAATGTATTGGGGTCATCCACTCAATGTGGGCAATCATGACATAATGTTTGAAGTCTCTATAACAAATGACTGTCAAAGTACATGGTGGAAATGTTTTTCAATGTTAAGGGCTATGTGACCTTGATCTTTTGAGCTACTGACTCCAAAATCAATAGGGATCATCCACTCAATGTGGGCAATCATCACATGAAGATAAGACTGTAGGCCAAAGTGTACTTAAGTTATCCTCCAGAAACCAAATTCCTAGCATACATACGGATGGACAGACGGATGTCTGGCCGAAACTGGACAGGGGGCCTTTTTAAAAATTTATTTTGTTTAATAGAGGTCCTTGGCCCCTTATTCTATTGTTACGGAATGAACTCTATTGTTCTCTTTTGTTATATTCACAGTTAGATGGCCCCCTATTTACTTTCGATAGTGCAGATGGATGCCCTGGACCATAACATGATATGCCCCCTTCGGGCAAATAAAAAGGACTATTGGCAATAATTTCAGCAAAGGTTATATCTTTAATATATCAGCAATAAAAATAAAGGCAGAGGGGTAATTAAAAAAATGGGAGTTGATGTAACATTTATTTAATACAAATTTTACATAATTTTAGGTGTCAAGACAAGCGCCAAACCAGACTTAGTGAATCGTATAATACAATTATCATTTTAGTATTTCCTATACCTTTCATATGTTTGAATCTAGCCAATACCATAAACTGTGTTTAGTCATTCATGTATGCATCTCAATAAAAATAATATTTTCTTACCTTTATACCATGGTTTCCAGGGATACCTGGTTCCCCTGGTGAGCCCTGAAGTCCTGCAATACCTGGTGCTCCTCTTTCACCTGGCATACCCTGTGCCCCTGGGATTCCATCAGCACCCTAAAAATATTAAGTATTCAAATAAATTTTATAAAAAATACCAGGCACTATTCAAAATGTATTCAAAAAGAATAACAAACACTGCAAATCCCAAACCAGTGCAGATGTTAAAACATCTACAAAATATTTACTAAGTGGCATTACATTTATATAATTTTATTTTAAACAAATGATCTCTTGAAACAAAGCTGGTTTTCCTGCATTTCAATATCAAATGTGTATTTCTGTTCCTCTATCAGACTGTCTATATGAGCTAAACATTTACTCTAACTAGTTATGGAACATTTCATCTGAAGGCACAATTTCAATAACCTCTAAATGAAACTATGAAAACAATCAACATTTTCAAGTCCATTTAAGAACTAAATGACTGACATATTGTGCAACATATTTTCTAAACCACTGAAAAGTCTCACCTGTTCACCCCTTGGACCCAAATCTCCTTTGGGGCCCATTTCCCCTTTCTCTCCCTGGCGGCCTGGTTCACCTCTTGCACCGGGAAGTCCGGGTGCTCCCTGTGGCCCTTGCAGTCCTCTAGGTCCCTGTGGCCCCACTGGACCTACTTCTACAGATCCACCACCAGAAACCTAAAAATACAAAAAAATACCCCAAAAAATGTAGTACAAAAATGTGAAAAATTTACATAGCAAACAAGTAATAAGTGGATCACTGGTCCAGTGGTTACATGGTTACAAGAACTGAAATCGATGGATCCCAAAGTTTGATCCCCACTCTCCTCCACTACCATGCAATGAAACATACAACCACTGCCCAACTGTTCACTGAGCATCAAAAGAAACATGAGTATCACTGGAAGGGGATACTTTAAGTGTCTTGCACTTTATCCCTCTGTTGAAAATAACTCTGATTTGTTTACTGTCTTTTTACATCATCCAACAGTTTCTTATATATGGTGAAAAGTTTACAACACCATCCCTCTTGAGAAAAAGTTAAACTGGCCCACTACCGCCATTCCGGAAGAAATACCCACTTAACTCAAACAGGTATGTTGGAACCCATTTTTTTTTTCCTTACCTCAACAGCAGCTCCCGGGGGTCCTGGTGGTCCAGGCAATCCTGGTCGTCCATCTCTACCATTTGTGCCTGGCACACCATCCTGTCCTGGTTCACCAGCAGGTCCGACTGGTCCTTGTGGGCCAGGTACTCCAGGTGCACCTTGTAAGCCATCTCCACCCTACATAGAAAAAAATATATTATATATATATAATATAAAAATATTATTCTTAAATATAGTTTTGTTAGCTCTAATGCAGGTAAGATCTTTAAACGCTATTTTTTTCCAGACTGGTAAGCTTGGTTTAACTGTGTTTAAGGAACTCCAGTCAATATCATATTGGGCATATCAGGCAGAGAGTTTGCCTAACCATCATTTCTGAGGAGGACAAGTACTACACTCAAATTCTCTATCAGTAGAATGTTAATTGATTTGTAGTCAGTGATGGCACCAAACTAGTTATCAGTCAAACCCATAAAATATATGCAAGATTATGTAGTCACCTAGTCAACTTTTATCTTTTAAGAAATTTGTTTACAGATTCAAAAGGAACAAATAGTTAAGGACAAAGTTAATTCAGGTCCTAGATTGACTTACCCTTTCTCCTTTTATGCCTGGGGTTCCAGGAAGTCCTGGTTCACCTGCTGGACCTGGCAATCCCTGAAAAAAAATCATTGTATTGAAATATTTTTCCTCTCTGTTTTGATTAATTCACTAAAAACTATATAACTTCTAGTATAAAAATACAGGCTGCCTGCAGTTCAAATCAGTGTGATTCAGTTCACTGACAGAAATTAAGAGAAAGTTACCCATAATACATCATTAAACCTCTTTAACAAGGGTAGCTCTCCATTTGCAATTTGATAATTATTACTTAGATAACCTTACAGGACTAATCAGAAGCTTTACATTGTCACGATACACATCCCGAACAACTACATTAAGTACCATGGGGCAAGTGGCTGCAAATTCCTCATTTTCATAAATTAATGAACAAAAGCAAGGAACTTTTTGTATTACTAATAAATACTTTTCTTCAGTTTTAAGAGTTGAATAAAATCATACAGTTTTTTTTTTTTTTTTTTACTTTAAACAGATGTATTTGCCAGAATTTAAACATGACCGCTACAGTCCTCCGCTTCAAAATGTAACATGTAATTTCATTGGCTAAGATAAACAAATGAAATCTTTTGGAAACCAATGAAATAACGTTAATTATTATCCGTGAGTATGGAATTTCTGCAACCAATCGTCCTACAGTTGATGAACAGGGTGAAATGGAATGGACTGAAAGTGGGTCTTGAGCAAAGGTAACTTAAAAACTTTTCCAAGCTTTTATCTTATTCCCATCATCATGTAATAAGATAAACCTAAATAAATCTAAAATACAACTTAGCTTTAAAAGGTAGAAATTTCAGCCATAAATAGTTTTGATAAGTAGTTAAATGTTTTTGGGGATTTTATTTATAAAACAAAAATATAGTAAAATTTCAAATAATTTACAATGTACATATTGAGGCTAAGATAGGGTGTGAACAATATTGTGTTTTAACTGAAAACAATAAACAACTCACAAAACTATAACACACACCAACGTAACACAATATTCAAACCCAGCAAAATTAAAACAATATGAATAGACATGAATAGACTAATTTATTTTAAAAACAAATACCTGTATCACCAACATAATTCTATGTTTTGGTTTTGTCTATCTAGGTCAGTGAATATTCAAGTCTACCTTTAAAGATGAATTTCAGAAAATTAACCAAAGATATACTGTCTATGTATTTATTTTATAGGCACTTTCTCAATGGCTTTATTAATTTATTAATAACTAAAGGACGAAAAAAGAAAATATGGTTAAACAATTGCTCTTTTGGGTACAATTGCACCAGGAAAGCCTTCATTTGTAATAAAGTGTTTTCAACCCCACAACTCTTTGTAAAAGGATGTATTACCGGTAATATTGGTTATACTTTGGATTTTGGCTGTCATCTTGAAATGCAGAAATTACTTCAATATCATTTAGTAATTCCATCAATATCATTTAGTAATTCTTTGAATATCATTTAGCATTCCTTTAATATCATTTAGTAATTCCATTAATATCATTTACACCTATATGATTCTGAGGGATGTCTCTTTCATTTCACTTCAACACCAGTAATTCAAAATAGGTACAAGTGACATTTACTAGAAAAACATAAATTTGTTTTGTACAGGATCAAAATAATTTAACTATTCATAAAAGAGAAGATTAGCACTGTAATTATGTGGAGACACACTGTTTTGTTCATGTACTCATCAAAAACTTACCAAAGAACAACATTTACCACCTTACCCGTTCATCTGATTAGATATAATAGAAAAAAAATGTTTTAACAACCATATAACCTTATAATTATTCTGCCCTAAATTAATATAATTCTGCTACTAAAAAGTATTTATATCATTTGTTATCAGAAATGTCCCTCATTGACCTTTCATATCAGAAAACAAACTCTTCTGTTAACACAACAGAAACCATTAGTACAGTGTTAACAAACATGATTCATCTGAAAACTATAGCTTTACACACTCAGTAAATGTATGGTAATAATAAAATGTTAACAAATATGAAAATCATGTTTCATAGAAGTTATTCAATTCAAACTAATTCATGTGTAGACAGAACTTTTATACTTTACTGTGACCTTTAACCTTGACCTGATCTCAAAATAAATAGCTGTTTTCTGCTTTCTACCTTGTCAACCAAAGTTTGAGATTATTTCACATTTACAAATGTCAACAAGTGACCTTCAGACTGACCTACATTTACAAAGGTCAACAAGTGACCTTCAGACTGACGTACATTTGCAAAGTTATAGCTGTACATCCTTTATAATAGGTAGGGGACATAATTTAACTGATACATACCGCTGGACCTGGTGGGCCAGCTAGACCTGGTACTCCTGGGTCACCTACAAGGTCCTCAAGATTCCCTTCAAACACTCCTGGTTTACCTGAAACAGTCAAAGAACATATTTCTACCCATTCACTTAACATTACAATGAGTATTTACGCATAACAAAATGCATAATTATTACTAGGATTTAAAATAAAAGATTCTAACTCAAATATAAAGTTACCATACCACACACGACATGGGAAAAAGGCCAGGGAAAAAGGGCACTTGGACATTTGTTTTAATATTGAAATACACTGAATTGAAAATCAGGAAAAAAAGACAAATTTTATTGTCCTCTTCTAAAACAAAGTTGAAGAAAAAAATTGATAGTCTGAATATCGTCCTTCATAAAAATGAGTATCTTGTATAAAATTTCTTAATTGCCATTACCATGGCAACAGTTTTTGGAGACAATTTTTACTTGAGTAAAAATGATATTACCTGAATAAGATGCAACATTGAATGATAACATTTATAGTTTTGTTAAAAGATGGGATAAATTGAAAAGGCATACAATTTTACAATAAAATCACAAAAATTAAAATATATAAAATCTATCATATTGATTAAAGCCAGCCGGAACATGAATAAAATCTGACGTCAAATTTGGGTATGTGACGTTATTTTAAGGGATATCAATTTTGCACGACATGTCTCTCTTCAGCATGAAAGAGTATCATCTGTGTTCTATGTAGGAAGCTGAAATTTTCAGACAATAATCCTGGGATATCTTTTGTTCAAAATTAGTAAAAAAGATCAATTTCAAAAAATTATGTCCCAGTTCCCATTTTCTCGTGTCGTCGGTCATATTATAATGTAAGTTTATAGTCACTTTTTCAAAAACAATTTTTCCACAAAAGTATTAAGTGATTTTTTTGATCAAAGCAGTGGTTATATGGTTACATTTAAAGTTTTTAAGCTATAGCAGCCTTCAAAAGCTTAATCAATGTACATTAGGTTTTTATTTTCACATGACTTCTACTTAACTATTTCATACTAACATGAACTGCTAATTTTTTTCACACTAAAATGCTACATCTTACCACTTAAATATCAAAACACATTACCTGGTAGACCCTGTGGGCCCATTGGTCCAAGCTCTCCCTGTGGCCCTCTGACACCTGGCTCCCCTGGCATTCCTCGTGGTCCAACAGGTCCTGGTTGACCTGGCTCGCCGGGTGGACCCCTTGGTCCAACATCACCTTTTTCACCCTTTTCTCCCATGCCTCCAGGCTGAATTTCTCCTGATCCTTCAAACAGGTCATCATCACCAATAATAGGCAGCCCAGTTGGTCTGACTGGTCCACTTGGCCCTGGCGGTCCAGGTGGTCCTGCTGGGCCAGGAGGACCCATGACTCCATTACGCCCTGGAAATCCAGGTTCACCGGCTGGCCCAGGCAATCCTGGGTCTCCACGTAGTGTCTCGCCCTGAAAATAACATTGATTTTCCACAGTTTTTCCTACATCAAGATATATTTTGGAAGCCACCATTGTATGAAGTTTTCATTCTGTGTCACTTTTTTTTATCATATTAAACTCAAGGTGTAAATTAGTATTTGAAATCATAAACTTAACTGCCGGTATGTTAGGCTTAACACCTAGATAGACAGAAACTGGATATTTTATAACGTATCTGTCTAAATATTGCCAATGTATCTGTCTAAATATTGTCAATGTATCTGTCTAAATATTGCCAATGTATCCATATTAATATTGCCAATGTATTTGTCTAAATATTGCCCTGTTGGATATATCAATACTATTTTTCAATAATTAGCTAAAACAAAATTGGGCCCCCTCTTGGAGATAAATGGGGCATTACTGACAGAAAAAAGAAACACGTTACAACTTAACAGTTCTAAACTAAGTAAACTATTCTAGAAGTTCTTTTTCAATCACTGCTTACAAAATCTATTTATAAAAGATGGTATCTTATTATTATCTACAATGCAGGAACAACTTCTAGAAATCAGACTGATTTAAAAACAAACCCATAGTAGCATCTTTATCCAAAAGTAATATTGATAGGACAAGTCCTTACCCTTGGTCCAGGGGGTCCAGGTGGGCCTTGTAGTCCATTTGTACCATCGGTACCAGGTAACCCTGGTGATCCCATGTCTCCCTTTTGTCCCTTCTGTATTTCAGGTATAGGTGGCAGTTCTGGTGAAATGCCTGGTACACCTGGTGGTCCTGCAGGTCCAATGATTGTAAGTCCTGGAGCTCCCTAAAATAAGTCTTATATATTATTTCAACTTGAATGCTAATTGCCTTGAATGACCACATATATTCTTTGGTAAGTTTAATTTCATTTACTTTTATAATGTGTAATGCAAATTCAAGTCACATGTCATTACCATTTCCATTTTAACACTGATTAATAAATTAACTTTACAGCCCAAATCGGCATTTCTACAAATGCATGTTTCACACAGTGATTTACAAATATTATCATAGACATTTAGTAATTCATTAAATTATTTTCATTTTATTGTTTCATTTTTGCTTTTCTTTTGTACCTGAAACATGCATTTTTTTGTAATGCCATCAACAAAATACCATTCCACACCAAGATACCAGATTATTATCAAGAGAGACCAGTCAATGACAATGACATAGAATTCAAGAAAAAGTTCATGTACAGAAACTGAAGCATAAAAAATTTGAGCAGTTGAAAAACCCTTCTGTTATGCATAAGATGCAAATTTTTATAATTAAATATTTGAGGTTTCAAAACATTTATACTGAAACAATCACAAGATATTAGAATATCTATTAAAGCAAGCAATTCAGGAAAAAAATGTGTCAATAAATTTATTACAATGTTGTTATAGAAGGCAATATATTGACTGGAACAAGATGATGTAATGCGGAGGTTAATGAATGTCGTTACAACCTTATTTATATCTCGTCAAAATCTCTTTGTATAGATTTCTTAAGCAAACAATAATTAATATGCAAAAAAAAAAAGTTAAATTTTTTTATCTTGTTTTCTTTTTGCTTTTTTTTTTTTCTTAGTCTCTCATGATTTTAACCTTTAAATACAAATATGTATCAACCAATGAGCAAGTGAGCAAACAAATGAGCAAAAATATATTACAAATCACGGCAAGATTTTTTTGTTAATGTTAAACGCTATAATTCTTTACAATGACTTCAACACAACATTATAATTCTTTACAATGACTTCAACACATTATAATTCTTTACAATGACTTCAATACAACACACTTCTGTGTAGTCAGGAGGCGGTAGGGCGAAGGACTTCTTTATTTCCTTTATCAAGACTGGGAAACTAAGTTCTTAAATTCTTAATTTAGGGTCTGAAACTCTGGAATTATGGCCTATCTTCAGACCATTTCTCTATAACAACACTACTCCAAGTTATTTTAACATAAAAAAAGTTTCAGAAATTTTAGGTAATTTTCTTCTGTTAAAATCATAATTAGCAAAGTATTTGTTCAGTTTATTTAGAAAATCATTTGATCTGCTGATAAATTCAAACAAAATTCATAAGAGAATAAGTATGGTAATAAACACACCGTTTCTCCAGTTTCTCCCTTTTCTCCTTGAAGACCCTGTGGCCCTGGTATCCCTGGTTCTCCTGAATCTCCCTTATCTCCTTTTAGTCCAGGCTCTCCAGGAACACCATTCACACCAGGAAGGCCCATATCTCCTCGATCCCCTTGAAATAAAAGGAACACCATATAAATTATTGGCTTGTTCAATTTCATGAGATACAATGCACTCTCTGTGGCTTTTTACAGTTTTAGAGAATGTCCTCAAAACTTTTGTAAACTAGTGTCCATGACTTCAACTTACATGGTTCTGACCTATATTTGTACTGAAAGGAGGAAAGTCACAGAAGTGTCTTGAGATAAGATTTAATCTAATAACCTTAAAGCAATAAGTCCATTGCTCTATCCCTACCTCACAGCTCTTCCTTTGACAACATTACTTCTACATTATTTTACTCGGGTGGGTGAGCAAACTGACCCACAATCTGTCCCAGACTGATACATGTACATCAAGACAATGAAACACATCAACTGCAATATCTCATTTCAGACAGCTTTCAATAGTGACAAGGGGAAGAAGATTATGTGATACTTTGGAAGTTTTTCTATCATTGGTCAAAAAATCCTGTGTTTCATTTGTACCATCAGCCATAGTTACTGAATCTTGCTTATCTATTTTTGGTGAGCAATACTCTTAATACAATACAATGCTGAAACACTGGAGATTTCCACAGAAGCACTTCGTTAAGCACTTTTGGGCAAATCTGACCTCTGAGCTATGACCTAAAATCTTCAATACAAAATGGTGATTATGGTCCCTTACCCTTTTCTCCCTTGAGCCCAATAAGTGTACTAGGATCTGGAGGAGGTGGCGGGGGACCAATGGGTCCAATGGGTCCAACGGGGCCACGCTCCCCAGGTTCACCTTTCTGGCCTGTGTCACCTTTCTCTCCTTTCTGGGCTGGAGGTGTTGGTTTTACTTCCGACTGAAATCAAATGATTGTATCTAGTTGTAACCAATCTTAGAAAGAAATAAAGTAACAAGTATTTTTCTGCTTAAACAACTGAAACATGAAAACATGACATTTCATCGTAATTTCCATGAAACTGACAGAATGACTTACAAATGGACACCCATACATCTGGTACTTGAGGTGGATTTATTTTTTGTCTCAAACCACAGTAACCAATAGTATAACATTGAAATAATTCTTATAATCCTAGTGATCCTACCACTAAAGGTATCTGACAAGCATATCGATGGACAGATAGTCTGACGCTATTATCTGACGCTATTATCACCAACTTTCAGTTAAACATTAAATTTTGATTTAAAGGTGTAAATAGGCTAGGTTCTTCGGGTATAGCAAGGACAAAGAAAAATTCCAAAGTTTTTCCTAAACTGAATGATACTGCTTTTGTTCATGTACAAAATCTGACAATTTGTTTAAGTTAAGACACTAAATGTAAATGAAACATATTATAAAGAAGGAGGTTTGTATGTCAAATATCTAAGAAAAACAGAATTCCAGTAAACTGAAGTCAATGCTGATATTTCAGATCAAGGTTAATAATAAGCACTAATAAATTCTAAGAAAAATTAGAATTGTACAATAAAGCAATAACATACTATGACTGTATCATCGGTGTCTATATCAAACCCTGCTCCATCACCATCTATGCTTCCTGACCCGGACCCTGTGTTCAGTTCCTGATCAATAAAGACAACAATTTTGTCTCAAGATATACATTTTCAACAGAATTGCAACTTTTTACAGAATACAGTAAAGTTTTCTTATTAGGACCACTGATTACTTCAAAAATCAGCAGTCTGGCAAAAGTTGGCATTTTTGAGAAACAAGACAGCTATGATGGCCCTACAGAACTCATGTGAGTAGAACTGACAGGCAAGTGCCATTTAATTAATCATCACAATAAAATAAAATAATAAAATAGAAAGAAATTAACAAGGGGCATAATTTGAGTGATATTGGTAAAGTCATCTTGGCTATAACATAACCAAATTTCAGAAGTCTCAGCTTTATGGCTTCTGACTAGAATATTTCTGTGACTTTGTCTACATAAGCCTCTGTAAAACATCTAAGCCCGCTTAGCTCAATAGGTAGAGCACTAGATTAGTAATTCATCGGTCGTTGGTTCGATCCCTGGGCAGGGCAAAATTTCTCCGTGACAATTGTTCTCAATGTGTCTAATGTTCATTTGTCTTCTCACCGCTGATTCAGAGTAGATCATGTGGGAACAGTAGTCAGTCACTTGTGGAGAAATTGGTAATTACTGGTTAGTTATCCAGAAAAACTGGTTAGGTGGACTGACCGCCGAGATATAACATATACGTTGAAATCGGCGTTAAACCCCAAAACAAACGAAGCCTTAGGGTGGAGTCCCAGGGGGCAAAGTTTGAGCAATCTTGGTAGATGACTACTTGGCAAAGTTTGGACTTTGTTTAAAAAATTTCTATATATTTGTAAAACATGACCCACAGGGTTGGGCCAGTAATGACTCATGAGATATGATTAACGTATCAATAGATAATTCTACACACAAACTTTCAAAAGGTTCAGACAGGTGGTTTTCAACAAGAAGACATTAAAAGAGCTGCCCATGGGTATATAAGTCCATGTAAACCTTCTGATCTCCAGAGTGCAGACAAAAAATGATTCAGAGGTAAAGCTGGAACAATCTTGGTAGAAATCAAGTTCAATTCTATAACTTTAAACATTGCTGTTTCATACAAGAAGAATTTTAAAGACTTTCCTTTATATTTCTATATAAAACATGTGACACCTCTGGAGGGGCAAATAGTGAACCCAGGTATATAATTTGAACAAACTTGATAGAGGTCCACTAGATAATGCTTCACGCCAAATTTCAGAAGTTTCAACCTTGCAGTTTCTCACAAGAAGATTTTAAGAGACTGTCAAATAAGTCTATTGAGAATATCCAGCCCCCAGGGCGGAGCCAAAACTTACCCCAGTGGAAAAGTTTGATCCACTTTAATAGAGGTCCACCAGTCATGCCAAATTTTAGAACTCTATGCCTTGTTTAAAGATCAGGCAGGGCAAATATTGATCCCAGCGACATGACTGGAATGAACCTGAGAATGGCCTACTAAACAATGCTACATACCAAATTTCAGAGCTCGAGGTCTGGTGGTTTTAGACAAGAATTTAATAAAACAATATCCTCCTTGTTCTCATAGCAACCAGTGTACTAGATTGAATAGAATTCTTTAAACAACTTTAGTAGAAGTTCATTCAAAGAACATCCCTGCTAAGTTTCATCATCTTTGACCAAGCACTTTAGGAGGAGATGTTGTTTAAAGCAAAGAGTTGATGATGGCAGACACAATGACCCACAACAAACACAGGGTAAAAAGTCATCTTCAGCACACTGGGCTCAGGTGAGCTAATAAAGATCCCCTATTGGGATTCATTGGCGGCGCTGAGAACGGCGACGCCTATATTTGAATAGTGTTTCATTTTGTACCATGCGCTGATGTAATCAATTTGGGAGAATCTTGGATCATTATTCTTTTTATTTAGCGATATAATACCTTAAAACCTAGCAGGTATTTTTCTTCACTTTTAGTGCACAAGAAAAAACTTACATCACAGTCTCCACTGCTGGCCTTATCAGGATTGTCATATACTTTTACTTCCATCAAATCACCCTGAAATATAACAGTTAATCAAAACTTAAAAAGATCATCAATAAGTTCCAGGTATATACACATTAATAACCTAAACACAATTTCTGTTTATTACTATCATTGTTGATGGTAATTATTACAATTTTTTTCCTTTCAAACTGCAAGCAAACTTAAACTGTGCAGCACTCTGCTTTCTCTAACCCTCTTATAAAGTTTTAAATCTCTGTAAAAACCAAAATTCCTATTCAGATTTTATGTACATGGTTAAATATAAAGAAATGAGGATCTTTTTTTTATCTTACACATTTCAATTTATCTTATAAAAAGAACTGAAAAATAAGCACAAAATGCTTACCACAAATTTGGAATCTGGGTTTGCATTACTCGCCAAATACAATGTTGATCCAATCTCAAATACAAGCTGCTCTCTTTGGAGTGTTGTCTTAGTGTCGACAAGTTCGCAGTCTCTGTATAACTCCACTGTAGAACCTTTAACCTTAATTCCTATGATCGTCCACTGATTTGTAATATCGGGTAAGTAAAATGTTGCTAAAACTTCTGGCCGTCTTTTAGTTCTTGATTCTAGTGTGTAGTAAATTGTTACTGCTGTTTGTGGTTTGGAATTCGTAACTGTGTAGTCAAACGTAACACCAAACTGATTCAATCCGTAAGGTCCAACAACAGCGAACAGAGTTCCTGATTTACTTCTGAGTCGCACTGTTGTAGTTATTGCAAAGTCTTGATACAACTGGTCTCTATTAAAATATTTGGCGGACGACTCTCCTTGAATTGAAGCACTTGATGTGATTCTAAAAGCAGGGTATCCATCGATGCCTGTTGTGTAGTCTATACCTGATCCTGGGACAGGTTTACCAAGTAGGGCTAAGATATCCACATGGTTTTCTCGAGCTGCAAACATAGAGGAAAAAAGTTAAAACATACATGAATAAGAAAATACCTATATTTACATTGGTATTTGAAGAAGTAAATATTTATTAGATTTATAAGAAAGTACATACTGACTTTGATAAATGAATTAGAAAATATCAACTTTGATAAATGTATAAGTATATATTGGCATGGGTATGTGAATTAGTAAATATTTATTTTAGAATATGAAGAAATAAACATCTACTGAGATATCACTTATTTCTGTAATTATCAAATGACCTTTAAATACTGAATCTGATACTGTTATTAATGTCCACCTTGTATCTGAACTGTGACAAAACAAGAAAAGCTGGTCTAATATTGAAAAAACAGGGCAAATACAGAAAATGGAGGTTAACTAACAGAGATGCTAAAAAAATATACTTTTTGCATCTTGAAAAAACTGCACACTTTGCATTCAACTATATTAAAAAATATATTGTTATTAAAATAAACAAATTTGTATATGTCTTTTAACTTTATGAAATACAAAGCACACTGACACATTTAAGATTTTCATAAACTGATTAGTAAAATAATGATTTCATAAAATTTCTGAGAAAAAAAAACGTGAAAAATGAAGGGAATCATTGAAAAATCTGCACAGAATCACGTTATACATTATATAAGGGAGGTAATTCAAACTAGACTCAAAATTTGTTCTACAGAGTTTTGTCTCTTTGATAAAAAATTCTGTTTGCAGTTATCTAATCTTTGAGCATGAATGGATTAAAATGACATCAACTGTGGTTTACTTAATCTCCTTAAACCATGCTTACATCAATATCACATTATGCAAATGTCAGACAGTGCAGGCAAACATTTTGCAATAAAATAAAAAAAATCTGTCTTGATAACAGTTCATTCATGGATTTTATCATAATGTTATATGGGTAGTACAGTTTCCTCCAAATATCTGCAACATAAAATTATTTTCTGCAAGACCATTTTAGTAATAATTGGACTGTAATGATTTCCCTCATTTTTTTGTGTGTGAATCTTGGTGGCATATGTTTTGTTTGTTTGTTTGTTTTTTGGTGTGTTTTTAGTGGGGGGAGGGGGGATTTAATTTAAATTTTTTGTTCTCAGTATAAACTAAGCCAGGAAGTGTTGAGAAACAAAACAGTGTCTAGTACGTATATCTGTTATTTTATTGGCTATGAATATATATATGTACTCGACACTCAATAAAATGTTTTTGCTGGTCCTAATCGGCTTTATTCAATATTTCTGACCGACAGATTTACAATTTTTTTTTCTGCTGAAGCTGGTACCTTCCACTGCAGAAAAGTAAGAAAAAAAGTCTCTAACTATTTAAAAAAAAAAGTTACAAAATTTTGCAAGTAGAAAGCCGAAGACATGTACTAAGTGGTTGGAAAAAGAAATTCATTCATAAAAAATTACTTAGATGATATCAGAGTTTTGGAAAGGACAATCCTTGTATGAGTCAGATAACTTCTTGCTCAGACTAACAGATAACCCAAACAAGAAGTTCTTTGTTATATGGGGCAATACGATAAAAAAAACCAAATAAATAAATCACTTCGACTTAATTTTCTTATCTGATCTATACAAACAAAATCAGTAGTCATGCTAATTTTTTTTTTTTACTTTTTTTTTTTTTTTTTTTTTTTTGGGTACAAGATAGGTGAAAAAGTGCTAAAATGATGATTTTGAAAAAAAAAAATTGACAAACTAACAAATTACTCTCTTCAACCTGCTGTATGACACGGGTACTTAAACAAAAAAGCTAAATTGCTGACATGGTAAATTTTAACGGAAATCTACCTGTTTCCACCATTTTCCTTAACTCTTTGTTATATCCAGAATTGGACAATGTTAAAATATTCTTCATATAACATAACTGTGGAAAGACAATGTACTTAATCACCTCAAGTAAATACTACTAAGAAATGAGGTGATCTTTGTATAATATATGTCAAACAACCAAATATCTTTTTTTTTTTTTTTTAAAGAACTAAGGCTTGTTATTTTAAAAACAGGATATCAATATGAATTTAAATTAATATGAATACAATGTCTAAAATTGTTAAACAAGTAGTATTAGTATCAAGAAACTTCCAAACAAACACATAATATATGTATTTGATATCAAATAAATATGAAAGAAATCTCTTTTCTATCAAGACAATACCTATCAAATCTTTACACATCAAGAAAATATCAATCAAATCTTTTTGTATGACGAAAAACACTTTTAAGTATCATCATAGTAAAAACAAGTAATAAATTAATGCTTGTATCAATCAAATGTTTTAAGTATCAAAACAAAAACACTTAAATTTCACTGTAGTATAATGTTTGGTTTCATTTGGGTTTAACTCCAGTTTAACAACTAAGGTCACATTCCGGCAGTCAGTCCACCTAACCAGTGTTCCTGGGTATCAAACCAGTTTACTAACCAATTTCTCCAAAAGTGACTGACTTATAGTAACTTCCTCACCTGCTTCAGAGGTGAGGGACAAATGACTGATAGCTGATATCAGGGAGAAATTTTGCCAGCCCTGATGGGGATTGAACCGGGATTGTCAAGACTGACAATCCGATGCTCTACCGACTGAGCTAGCTGGGCCGGCCTTATTGTAGTATAAATCAATACTTTTTTGATGCACAGTTACACTCTTCAAAGTTTTAACTTTAATTTCTATGTCTATATTTTTCTAATGTTACCTAACTGTACCATACTGTTTACCATTGTTAGTTATATTGTCTCATAAATTAACGAGAAAATTAAGTAAAAACTTCATTCTCTGTTTGACAATTCCTACTTTCACCCCTGATGTCACTCTGACTCATTAAGGTGTCATATTTCTCACTTTACCTTAACTGTCAATCACTTTTGGTAGACTTTGCCAATTCCTAAGATAATGTCCTCAACAGTGCCAATTTTAGCTACTATTTATGCCCTAACAAGCCAGATCTCACACTAGTGAAAACCTCACACGCTGTGTTTTACAAAGTGAAAAATAATGGACTTTTAAGTCACAGCTTATAATAAATACTACATTATATGTATGACATTGTTTTATACAATTGTTATATGATATATATATATATATATATTGTTATATAATTATTTTACGATATTATAATTTTTGACCAACGGCCCTTTATTTTTGTGTAAAATTGAATTCTTGAATTTTTCAAGTATTTATCTTTTATCTGTCAACAAAAGGGTCTGATGATTTCTTTTTGTACTACATAATTTCAATTTCATGTTTGGTCTGTACATTTCCCTCTTTATCCCAAATACCTTTTTCATTCCTAAAATCTATTGGTAAGACTGAAATAAGACAATTCTGAAGACTTAAACGGCAAAGAGATTCAAAGATACAGGTGTTGCTCAGGTTAAAATACATCCCTTTCAGTAAACAAGGACATATGGGACAAACCCGACCAGGAATCAAGCCACACTCTCCTGATTTGCACTGAGAGGCGCTATAAACACAATGGTACCAGATGGGTTAAAGAACATTGGACTGTAGACCTGAACAGTGCGGGATACCTCATAATGAATCCTACCCTCCGAACCTAGACAAGTTAAACCGTAACTCTTGAAAGACTTGAGAAGACTATAAGGCTAGTAATAATCCCTTGGGATATTTCATACTGGCTGCCTGTTCTCTTAAAAACTTTGTGAAAAATGTTTATCAAATGCATACAAAACAAGAACGAAACAAAAAGTCATCAATATGATGTGTTACATTGAATGATATACTTCCTATGGCTAAAATCCCAACTATGACTACTCATTGCTTTTATAACAACAATAATTGTGTAGAACTTAGAACTTTAGGCCTCTATGGCTTAAATTTTGCAAATCTTCATCTGAAGCTATTCAGTTCTTTGAGATGAAAAAAGTTGAGCAGGGCAATACACATTTTGGTGAAATATATCAATGAAAATTTGAATGAAATGTGCAAGTCCACTTTCATACAACATATCTATTACACAATTTGTATCCAAACAAGTATAATGCAGTGTTAGCATGTTTCAATGTTTACGCAAGTCCAAAAAATCTAAAAAAAGGAGGTCAGTAAAAAAGCTACCAGCTGGTTTATGACTAAGAGTTCAAAGATTACTTTAATTTTGTCAATTTATAAAGATTTGAAGGATTTAATTTACCACTTTACTGATTTACAGATAGATATTTTTCAATTTCAGCGTATCTGGGTTTTGCATTTCATTCATAAAAACGTACAGATTGACAATCACACCTTGACCTCCTAGATGTGTCATGAAATTTATGGTTATTTCATTTCCCAAACAAATAAGAGAAATGCAATATGGGGCAGTAGGTAAATATAATTTAATATTTGGGTGCGGGAGATGAATAAAAGGTGCGAGTGATGAATAGGTACATTCTCTGCCTTATCAGCCCCAGACAATCTTATGGAGCTCCTGAAAAAAACAGAACATAGAGAAAAGCCGCAAAAGGAAGTCAGTCAACATAAGTAAACAACTTGATAGCAGAATATCAGAAGTTTTCTTAAGCTCCTTAAATACTAGGTTGTAATGAAAAACGCTTAGTACAATCGGACACATTTTCAAGACAGATTAATTTGATTGTATTGCAATTACATCTTTTAGTGGCAGTTTCATACAATATGACTCAATATTTAAATTTACTTGTTATATGGAAAAAAATCAGGCATGTTACTACACTGCACCATCATCTCATGTAGTTTTAAGTTAACTATAGTTGTGTAAAATTATCCAACATACTATTGCTGTTCTATCTCAAATTACATCCTTTTTCAGAGTAAGATTTGGTCCTTGGTTTGACAACACTGTATATTTAACTTATCAGTCATTGGTCAGAAACTCATCAGGGGAGACTTTGACCATGATTCTTACATTCGTATTTTAGTGTGAGTAGTTGGTAGGACTCAATACTACAAGAATGGTTAAAAAAGATTGCGAAAACATGGTCTACAAACCATATAACATCAATAAATTGAAGATTGTGAATACATGGTCTACAATCCATATAACATCAATAAAATGAAGACTGTGAAAACATGGTCTACAATCCATATAACATAAATAAATTGATATAAAACAATTTTCAACAAAACTAAAGCTGCTGGAATTTAAAGAAATTTTTCTTTTGGTAGTCTTTTAAAATTTACAATTACATGTTAAAACCAAGATAACAGTCATGCAAAGTATTTAAAATAATTCACAAATGAAAAATGAGCATACACAAAACATCTCATTTAAGTGTTACTCCATCTGTAAGATTTACACATGGGTGATAATCACTTGCAACCTAGCTGAAAATTGTTGATATGTTTTAAGTGAATGAAAATTTTGTTTACTGATTTTTGCTGTATCTATGGCAATTTGACTTTCATTGTGAAACTGAAGTCAATCTTTGTGATATCAAATATTGGTTTCAGAAAAGTTTTTGCTCATTTTATGATAAAGTTAAGAGGTTCATTTGGATAAAGTTATATGAAACAAAATGACTTGTCATGCAAAGAGACCACTATTAGACAAACATTTTAAATCATTGTCACTATTTTAAGTAAAATTTATTTTTACCAAGTATTTGGAAAAAGAAATTGATAAGTATAGGTGCTTAGTTAAGACCATTCCCTTTCGCCCAAGTCTAAAAGATACCAGTCGTAATACTGTACCTGTATACCTATATCATTCCGCATGAGAATTTCTTGTATTTTTACAGAACCCCATAGCACTGGATATGTTTCAATTACAACCAGACCACACCAACAACATTCAGCAAAATCATTAAGTACCAATATCTCAAAAACAACCTATTTCTTCTGTAGCCAGACAATTCTTTTTTCATTCTGTATATTTGCCTGTATGGATTTTAACTGTACTCAAACAATAATGGTGTTGTAACTATAGTCAAAAACACGATTCTTGATCATGTTTCATAGAATTGTACCTAACAAAAAGTACAAATGGGAACCAAAATATGTTTTCTCAGTTCACCATTATATACATTTTTTATGCTTTTACTATGAGTCTGATTGCCTGTTGACCAGTTTGTCAAAGATCTTATTTAAAACTGCACAAACTGTTTGTACCAATGTCTCAAAAATTGCTTAAACTGCATCTTCTATAATTTATACATTACTTTCCCAGCAGGCCTTTCATCTTTACAGACTTAACACAAATTCCTACAGTTTTGCATGCCTAAAGAACAAACAGATGAATCAGAAGATATATACAGGCATAAAATACATCATGTCTTAAATCTGTTGCAAAAAATAAGAGTACTTGAAGTATGACTTGTAAAATACACTGGCAAAACAAATCAAAGCACTGAGAGCACTGGATTTGTCTAGGAGTTAACCCTTAACCTGCTGGAACCGAAAGTGATTAGCCTTTGCCACCAGTATAGAGCCAGGCCAGCCTGCACATCCGTGCAGTCTGTCCAGGCTCTATACTGTTGGTAGCTCCATTTTTGTATTTTGATATTGAAATCCCTTAAACTTTGAATGGACTGTTCCAAGTTCAAAGCTGGGCAAATCCATTACAAAATTTCAGCATGTTCAGGGTTAAAGAGGCAATTTCAAATCCCTAAATGGTAAGACTGGCAAAACAATGAACCAGATGCAATGATACATTATACAGGTCTGCAAAAGTGACTGGGTATTACTGGTACTAATACTTTTTATCATCTGGCTATAGGTGTTTACTGCAAAAAGTTTGGACAGGTACGGGTAACTTTACTAGAGATGTTTGTAAAACATTTATGCCTCCAAGAAGCATCTTGTTGCTGGTAGCAGTTAACCAGTAATGGCATGTTGTGAATCAAGGGACTGTGACTTTGAAGGTTTTTTCATGGTCACAAAGCCCCTAACTTTTGACCCCAAAAAGTAGGGGTATTGAAGAGCAACCTGCCTACCAAAGTTATAGAACTGTTCAATATTAGTGACCCCAAAAAGAACCATGATCATTTACTGGTTATGACCAACTAGCCCATCAAGTATGAGAAACCAAGGCCCAAGTGTTCTCTGGATATTGATCAGCAACAGTTTTGCTGTGCAATGTCACTGTGGCAAAACAAAACTATAGGGATGACAAGATGATAACTATAAGTCTGTTGAGCATGAGATATTGATTGGAGAAAGAACTGCTGTTCAATGTTACTATGGCTTTGCATTCCCTCCACCCTTCCCACTACAAAGTTTGAAGAATTTGGACTCAAGCATTCTCCAGATATTGATTGGAAACTATTTTGCTGTTCAATGACACTGTGGCATTGACCTCTGACCTAGTGATCTCAAAAAGAATTTTGGTCATCAGCTTTTCATGAATAACCTGCCTTCCAAGCCTGAGGAGCATAGGCCCAAGCCTTCTCCAGATATTGATTAGAAACAGTTTTTATGTTCAATGTCACTGTGGCAATGACCTTTGTCCTAGTGATTCAAGAAAGAAAAGGGGTCACCTACTGGTCATGACCATCCTTCTTTCCAAGTCTAATGAACTTTGGCTGAAGCATTCTTCAGATATGACCAGAAACAATGTGTCTACCAATGGACCAACCAAATGTCATGTGCAAAACTATATGCCCCCTCAACTTTGATATGGAGCATAACAAAACCCTTAGTCAGGATGTCTGCACTTAATACAAGACCATCAGTCAGGTTGCTGGTATCTTACTGTCGTTTACTACAAGAAGTTTTGGTCAAGATGCTGGCATTCAGTATAAGAACCTTTTAATCAGGATGCTGGCATTTAATACAAGACCTTTTGGTCAGGGTACTTGCATTTATTACATGAAACTTTGGTCAGGATGCTGGCATTTGATTAAACAATCTTTATTAAGAATTGCAAGAAATTCTGCTTAAGTCCTGTCACAAAATGACAGAGCTTCAGTATGTTTTATCAGGTATTTGTTGTACAAGCTTTTCTGTTTAAAATATCATTTACCATAAGTTAACTGAAAAGAAGACATTATCAAAATACTGACATCACACTATGTATATCATTTGACAGGAATATTGAAATTTGGATCATGCATTAACTGTACTATTTTGAAAATGTTAGGCATTTAATATATGCTGAGAATATGCATAAAAATAGTGTTATTTAAAAGTAAGTTGTAATAAATGGAATAACTTTTACCATAGATAATGAGGGCTCGTTATTTATGGACAGGACAGTGTAGAGTGACAAAATCTTTATAACTTTTAAACAGGAGTGTGAGATTAACTTTTTGTACATTAAAATTCTGGTGACGTGCTTTGAATTGCTTAAAAAATATATGTCCATACTCTCAAGTAACTTAAGAAAATGATCATTTATTTCTGAGATGATCAAGACAATGAAGATGCAATGAATGTAATTCATAAAATTAAATCTGATTTTAAGAATGCCAATCAAGTTCAAAAATTTCAAATCATAATTTAATTTTTATAATAAAAATGCATATTTTTTTCAATCTGATCATTTCAAAATTAATCTTTGCTTAAGCATCTACTGGGGAAAGAAAGTCTTTGACCATTCTTGGCAAAATAAAAACAGAGCAATAAAATGTTTCATCACTGGTGGAGTTATGCCCCTTGTCACCAACCATTCCAAAGTTATAACCACTCCATTAATATGACTGATTTTTAAAGAACAGATTTTTTTTAAACCTCAAGTTCAGTTGAGAATTTTTCATTATTACAACCATCCTTATATGGCTAATCCACTTTTTAATACGACCACCAGTGTTCGGCTAATCCACTGTTTAATATGACCACCAGTTTTCGGCTAATCCACTGAGTGATACAACCAGTATCAGTCCCATTTGCTCTGAATTCTTGTCTGCTAAAATGGCCACTGAATATCTGTTTTAAATATCCTGTTCAGAGTTCCAGGCAGTGACTTACTTTTAATGCTTGGACATGATTGTGATACAGACTGCTTTATTTATATAATCATGAACATTCACCTAAGACAGAGACAGCTTAAAAGATTATGCATGTAATGGATAATTTCATTGTTACGATAACAAACTGTCAAACTGTCCATTCCTGTTTATAATCATGACAGATTAGGATACAGATTGATTTAATAACAGTGTTTGTTCAAGTTTTAATTACTTTGTTCCTTTTCTTGTAACGGTTAGTCAGCAATCAACGGATAATGATTAGGTTTGATCCTTTTTGTTTGTTTTTGTTCTGTTGTGGAACTTAAAATTGTATTTTTAATGAAATGTGTCATTATTAGGATAATTTTTTTATTAAATTTATACTTTGTTCACAAAGTTTGAGTAAAAGATGTGTATATGAAAAAAGTGTTGCTGTTTCACATTATAATATGTTAATACTAAACCATTATTACAGAATACTGTTCAGTTAAGTATACTGGGTAATCTGACAGTTTTTGGAGAAACTGAACAAAACAAACTGAACAGCACTGATAAAAAATGGTGCTTGTAAAAGTCAACCGCAGATGGTAGATGAGTTTGGTACTCGCAAAACACAGGTGATAGTTCCCAGAAGAGAAAAAAAGTTCTGTAAATGCCTAATAGTGACCAACATATTTCAATATCATGAAGCTTGCCCTTGTAGGCTTGTCCATTTCACTAATAACACCACTGGAATATTAAGACAATTTTTTCTAAGACCCATTGGTGGCCTTAACAGCATAGTTCCACTGTATTATCAAACAGATATGCCAATCCTTTCACAAGCAATTTCATCCATTTTTAACTGCCAGTTGCAGAAATAACAAGTCACCACACTTGATGACTCCATTATAAATATTTTCAGTCTAACCAAGATTTTTGTTATCAATTCAGACAATTCTAAATTTGAAACAGGCCCTTAAGAAAATGAAGATGTACTTTTTACAAGAAGCACTTGAGGGGCAAAAACTGAGTTCTGGCAAATCATTCTAAAACTGATGTGCCCAATTAGGCTTTTAGAAAGGCTTATCAGTAAAATATTTTATGTGATTGTATAAGAATGTTAATTGCTTGTTTTACTGATCATTTTCTGCCTAGATAAACAAAGTTTGCATTTTGCACAAAACTCCCCAAGGCTGTCTTGTCTGACAATTTCAGTTTAAAAGTTTAAAAGTACCTGTAAACAGAGCAAATCATGCGTAATATCATAGGGGAGATAATCTGAGTTAGAACATGTAATTTTAAGGGAGACAAATCAACACATATTTTTGGCAAGCAGCATTTCTAAATTATAGTTCTGCTTTGTAAAAATCAGAGACAAAATGTTAAGGCCTTTATATTTTAAGTTTTTAAGTTAACAGAGAAAGGCAACTGACAGAATGGTATTTTCTCAAAAAAAAATTTTTTTTCTTCAATAAGAGTGCAAAGAGAAAAACTATGGAAAACTGGCAGGAGCAAGCATCTTGAACCAGTATGAAGCATTGTTCACAACGACTTAACCCTGAAGATGCTGAAATCTTTTAATGGATTAGCCCAGCTTTGAATTTGGAACAGTCCATTCAAAGTTTAAGGGATTTCAATATCAAAATACAAAAATGGAGCTACCAACAGTATAGAGTCTGGTCAGACTGCAAGGATGTGCAGGCTGGCCTGGCTCTATACTGGTGGCAAAGGCTAATCACTTTCGGTTCCAGCAGGTTAAGGGTTAAGTCTTACTCAGAGAATAATTGCTAATTTATTCAATTCAGACGATTTTTTGTTTCTGTCTTGTTCACCATCTGAGAACTTTTTTTTATTAAATAATACTGATATATACATATAAATACATATATAATGCAAATAAATCACTGTGGTTGTAATGCACTTTGGTAATAAAATTTACAACATCAGTAGGGGGGACTTTATTTCACACAAGTTGTTTGTGCAAACAATGCAAAACAGTGTTTGCACAAAACATTAAAGGGATTACCATACTGTTGAAATGCAAAAACCACTGCAAGATTTATGATGATTTAAATTGCTTCTGTAGTTTCAATTATTACAACTTTCATGTTTACTTTTTTGCATTACGCATTTCAAATTACGTATTTACTAAGACTGTTTTTCCACTTCTAACATTGCAGTCAGCAATTTTCCTTGATACTTCAATATATGCAATTAAGTCTGACATATCTGAAAACTATACTCGCTTCAAAATAACAGGCTTTTTTTTTTTATTAGGTACATACAGTAGCTGCTTTATATAAAATATAATAATATTTCCCCTAAATTCACCTTGGTTTTTGAACTTGTTTCATTTTGGCTTCAGTAACTACTATAATCTTTTAAAACTTTTGATCTTATCTTCAGTAATAGACATCTTTTTTTAAAAAATCAAAAAGAACATGAGTCTTTACTTGAGTAAATGTCATCATGTATTTTACCACCTAGTCTTCGTAAAAATGCTAATGTAACCTTTTCCTTTTTTTCACCATCACAAACTTTTAGTATGTACATTGCTTCACTTTATGTCAGTTGACTGATTTACAGCAAATGCTACAATAACTTTACTACCTGAACCAGTCTTACTACTTTAAAAGCTGATTGGTCAGTTTCAAACTGGACTCACTCTGTAGCCAATCAGAAATCAGGAATTTTAGACTGGTATAAATTTCAATGCTGTTGACTACTGAGGAGGATACCGGTCCATCTGAATACACTGTAACAAACTTATGTTCTGATACAGTCATCAATCAGCACTATAAAATGCAATAGGGGTAAAAACAACCTTATAAATTAGTGGTAGGATTTTATCAGGAACCAATCTGGCATACACTCACTCAAGGATTACTGACAAATTTTCATATATAATCAACACATCAATAAATGTTACTATTTATAGATAAGATATAAGATAATTAAAATAAAATTTTGACAGATCATTTTTCACAAAGGCTACCTTTGCATGATGTTGAATGCCATTAAATTACCCTACATGACTATGGTACCTGAAGTGCATTTTGGCAGATTACTTTTGACGTCTGCTATTTTTTTTAATTACAATGGATGTACAACATAATCAAAACAATAAACTTCCACCTAGGAAGCTTGCGATTACAGTAGAATGTTCACACAATGGTAAATCACCAGAAGTCTGGACTAACCATTAGAAACAAAAATTGACAAAAACTGACCAATACCAAGTTGGCTTCCTTTAAAAAGTAAGCCAAAGAGAGGTCAGCAGCTGTCATCTCTGAAAGAATGAATCTACTTGTTTCCAAGATAATTTTGAATTTTTTAAACATTCTGTGACTTAAATAATTATAAAAACTAGTAACCTAACTACTATTAATAGTTAATACCTTATTAGGCAAAATGACCGAAACCATACATGCCGTTTAGGGTAGGATCATTAACGGGAGATTTGTGGAAAATCGCCGGGTTTTTGGACATCACAACGGGGTAAAAACGAAAACCAAAAAGAAAAAAAAAAAAAAAAAAAACGTTCGCTCGTATGACGACGAGTTTGTCTTGTCTGATCGCTTGTCCTGCAGAACGAGTGCAAACAAACACCACAAGAAATATACCGATTGAAGTGTATATCATAACGTCACAGTTTACCGAAAGTAATTCTCCATATAGATGTAAAACGCTGTCAAAACGAAACCGGAAGCGTGAGTAAGGGGGAGCACTGCGCCTTTTTAACCGCACAGTACCGTTGATCTTTTTTTCTCCTTGGTCTCCAGGACTAGTGATGGTGATGCAGGACGAGTAGTAATTTTGGTCACCCGTCGTCGTCGTCACTGAATGAAAAATTTGTCCCTGGATTGATACGTATAAAAAACTTGCGAATACAAAATAATTGCCTACCGCCTTCTGTTTTATTTACACATTGATGCCAAATAAAACTGTAAATATAAAAATAAAAAATTACACTTTAAATGGTGTATTTCGAAAATAACTCACTTTGTTACTCGATTTCAAAACATCAAACAGTATGGAGCATTAAAACGCACTGCTAATTCAGCTCAAAAGTAACTGTGTAAAGGTCGTTCATCTTTCAACTGACTTCAAAGGAGCCGACTTATACGAACACGTGGGCCGACGTAGTGCTAGCTGCAAACATTAGGCTAAAGGATTTCAGTTATTAATTCGAAGGCACCGACAGAAGCTATCAATTATCGAACTTGTTTTTCACGTTCATTTGGTTTTTGACAAGTTTATTAGGGTGTCATTGCAACGGATTAGCGAGGTGTGATATACACAGACGGTCCGGGACTTACGTTGTGGATTCGTTTTTGGCAGATTTTGATACTGTCTGGATTCAACGAATTTTATGGATTTTTTTTCTTTCAAGGCAAAATGTTGATTTATCGGGAGATTTGGGTGCTTCGCCGGGGCGCCGGGATAAGGGTCAAAATATCGGGAGAACCCGGCGAGTAACGGGAGAACGGCATGTATGACCGAAACTGACTATAACTTAGTTATTTCAAATGTTTTTATAGTGGCGTATCTATTATTTAAATAAATGAAACAAATTAAGATAACCTCATTTCATACCCTGTAGAATCTTGGGGATCTTCTTATAAGCCCATAAGGCTTTACTCCCCCCTCTTTTACAACAGTGCATGTGGTTGTTGAAACCAGAACTCCCATGTTAAGCTGCTGCTTTTTTAGGCTCATTAAGTTTTGTTTTCCCTTTCAAGCTTTTATTACCACTTTCTTAATCCAAACGTTTTACAAAATAATCAGCGATAGTATCTGTTAAGCTGGACTAAATATTAAAAGGGCGTAAATTTGATCCAAATCGAGGAAATGGACTTGTCAAAAATGCTCTGAAATTCGTAAAAAATATTTACCATTTTTTCATGACCATGGCTAAATATTAGTTATTTGTTCAACAGGCTGATGAGTTTCTCAGAAAAAAATGCATTTTAGAATTTGTAGTTTTTAAAAAGTAGCATGCATTATAAGAAATGCATCCCTATAATTGTATTTTTTGTGTTAAGTTAAGGGAATACAAAATCATTCTGTACGTTCTGTTCATAATTGGCCGTTTTAACCATGGGCCGTTTTGACCCGATGTTAAATTTTGGTTTCGTTTAAATAAATTCGTATTTTGATTCGGAGCATGCGCATAACTATCTTTGTAGACTGGTTTTCATGATTTTAGGCTTAATATGAGATCATTAACTAAAATTTGATACGCAAAAATGGATGCCGCCAGCAATTAAAGCCAACACTGTGGAGAGGTCTGATGACCTCTCCAATAACAGTGACATTGTGGTGAAATTTGTAGAATTTCAATGAAAAGAATATTAACTTACCTTAGTGACACTAAATGCAGTTCAAATGATACAAGACAAACATTTAAGTAACTATGGTAACTACTTCTAATATCCAGCAATATAATGGAACAAAAGGGAGACAATTCATGCATACACCTACCAACATGACAGGAACAGAAGGTATGAAACCACCAATTCAGCTCAAAAAATGGTACCCGCATAATGGCGGCTAGAAATAGTTCTCAGTTTTCTTGGCTATTTTTAACATTTTTGCCCTAATCTGTGTATTTTTTTTGCTGGAATCATTTTGTTTGACTATTTCTGATAGTGTGGTAGCAATTTTATGCTCATATGCATTCAGAATAGAATTCACAATGTGAAATTGTTTCACATACCCCAATCTGAAAATTAGCTCAGATTTTTTGTTTATTTTATGGGTAAGTTTACATGAGCAGAAATATCTTTCTTATTTGAAACACAATCCCACTTTTCTTGCTATTTTTCATGAGTACAGATATAGATCTACAAGAATATGTAAGTTAAAGCTATTTAAAAAAGGTTTTGCTATGTTTTACAGCCCTGTGAACTTTATGAATTTTATATAGAATAAAGAAGGAATCTATTTGGTGGTTTCACACCAGAAGGGGAGCAATCAATGTAGAATTATACACTATGGAGAGTAAAAAGGGAGACAAACTGGTTAAATGTAGAACAAAGGGGACACAAACAGTTCTTACAACAACATTCACAAGATTTTAATTGATGCTTACTTTCAGAGTAAAAGGGAAATTACCCATGTTTACATACACTGGCACAACAAAGGAAGTAAAAGCGAGGCAATGCACTCACATTTAAAACAAAAAGGAGACAACCAGTTTAGTGTTACATAGTGGTGCAAGACTGGGAAACAAATGGTATCAAGCCATGCTTTCAACTAAAATAGTAGGTAGAAATACATGCAACAAAATACTTTGTCAGAAGACCCTTGACCTTCGCTTCTTTATAAAGAAATTATTTTTTATGTATTTTAACGTTTTGGAGCATTTTCAAAGAAAAAGTCATGACTAAAATCTTTAACTTCTTTTAGTCATACCTAAATTTCAATTCATTAGTTTAAAAAAAATGTTGAAATAATAAAAAAAAATGTGTTGTTGACTATTTTGCAACAATTAAAATGGCTCCAACTTCAGCAAAGAAAAAAAAGACCAATCCATAACATTTGCCTTAACAGATAAGAAGCTGTAATGAAGATCCATATAAATTAGCTCTAATACAGAGGTTTTAGCAACAAAATAGGAGAGACAACCCATGCCATAACACAACATCAAAGGGGAACAACTCCTACCAGTATCACACTTATCAGGGTCCTCATCTGAGCCATCTGCACAATCTATTTTGCCATCACATCGCTGATATGGAGATATACACTGCGAATTATCTGGACACAATTCCTGTGCTTCTGAGCAAAACACTCCACCTACAGTGTATCATACCCAGAACTATTACATTATTGATCAAGTACAACAAATTATCCAAAAGTGAATATGAGCATAATTTTAAAGACACCTGAATATTTAGAACTGATGCTGAAATACAATTTGCTCGCAAGTTTTTTTGGGACAATATTTTTTTTTACAATAATACAAACATTAATGCACTAACAGTCTGAAGTTTTCTTAATCTTTGCAAGTATAAAATAAAGTCCCATCATATAGAATTATTAAATTAATGCATTAACACAGTAAACTGATATTGCAGCAAAAATGTCTGGATGAAAAGACGATTATCATGTTAAACACTAGTACAGTCAAACTCTGACTTGTTTAAGACCATACGACAACCACCAACAGAAACTGTCTGATAGCTTGTTTTAGTTTTCTCAAGTTAGTAACTGATTTGGTATTTTACTACAGAATTTATTCTTTTGACATTTTTACTAAAGCTTTAAATTTGCTCTTTTGGTATTTTACTAATGCTTTTGATTTTTAACTGTTGAGTAATTTTAATAAACATGTAGTCTTTACCACAGGTCTGACTGTTCTAACCATTGTCCAGCTAGCAATATCAAACTAACATCAAAGGAAAGTACTGTTACAATAAGGGTTATCTAAGCATTCATTCCCTATACAAATAATGCATTCAATGCAAGAAAGTAAAATGCTATATTCACTTGCATGCAGATCTTAATTAGTGCCACTGATTAAGAAAAAAAAAGTCTGATTGATAAATGATGACACTTTTCTATTTTTAACTGCATATACCATTGTTAGCAATACATGTATTTGAACTTGTTTGATACAATTTTATTTATGCACATTTTCTCATTTAGTGTGAAATATGACACAGGTTGCTAGCAACTCTTCAAAATATAGCACAGGTGATACTGTCTCAGCAGCATTCAAGATATGACTCACTTTACAAAACACAAAGAATTTCAGAACAAACAAATGAAAGACAGACTGTGATATATGAATACTTGAATGTACATATTAGTGACTAAACGGCATGCAGATGAGAAATACCTGAATGCTTCACACAGTTACATAGTAAGCAGAAATCTGACATAAATTTTATAGCTGAGACAATTACAAAACAGCCTGTAACACAAAGCACTGTCTGATAAACATTTCTGAAATGCTGTGAGTTCACACTTACCAGAGATTAAAGGCTTATCCCTTAACACTTCAGACTTTTACTGCAAGCTTCAAAGCATGATTATAACTACATTCAAAGAATTGCAAGATTTTATATCCAATGCTGTTAACAAGGCTTAAAGAGGAGTCCTAAATGACCTTGACCTTGAGAAGATCCAGACACTGCAGAAAACATTCTCCTCAAGAAGGCCTAGTTGACATTGACCTTGGAATGAATTTGAAGACCACAGTCACATGGTAATCAAGGACAAGTTGATGACATTGACCTTTCAATTGTCTAAAGACTGTATAAACATGCTACTCATGGTTGCCAAGTGACCTTCACATTATTCACAGATATCAAGCACATGCTGTACTAAAGGATGCCAAGCTGACCTTGACCTTACCAATGCATTCTTTTTCGTCTGATTCATCAATACAATCTGGTATACCATCACAGAGAGATTTCATTATGATACATGATCCATCGTCACAGGTAAACTCATCAGGTCGACATTTATCTGTACAGTAAAATGAATATAAGCTTAACATTAAAATGACAGTTATCACAAATGACTATAACACAGAAAATGGTGTTAGAGAAAAAAAATGTGACAAGAAAAAAACACAAACATGACTATTCACAATAACATTTCTTCTAAATCAACAAAGAAGTTTCCTGATGCGCTACATTGTATCTTAATCAAAAGAGACTGAAATAATCTGACAGCACCAACACATTGTGACTAACTGGATATCACTACAGTACAATTCTGATTACCTCCCCTGAATGATCTTCAAAACTTTGGACAGAAATAGTCTAGACATCTGTACTATAGGTATCAGTTTCACGACACATGAAGCTACCAATGAATGATCATGATTGATGGAATAATACATTAAGGATATGAGACTTTTCAGTAATAAGAATGGCAGAATCAAAAAATAAATCATAAATAAAAATATTCCCTAAACAATAACCAAAAATAATACAAAGAAAAGAAAATCAGACATGCACCATTTCTTGAATTTCTATCAAGAATTATCATTGACTCAGACTTGAATTGTCAACTGTTGGTCCCTGTCATAACAACCTTGAATTCAAGGCAAGGGAGATCATTCTTGTAATTTTCTATAAGTAATTAAAGTATGGAAACCTTTACAAGCAATAGATAGATTGTTCACTTACATATAAAGCTGCCATTAGATATAAAGATATGCTCTCAATGATAAGAAATGATTTCAATTTACAAAAAAAGGGAGGTGATTCAAGATGAAAAAAGCACTTAATGCTGCTGCAAATGGGGAGATAATTCAGACTCTTTAACATCTGTCTTATACCAGACTTAGACGATTTTATCTGCATAAATAATGCTATCTTTCTTTCCTTTTTTTACTGGTTTTCTTCTTTTTTCAGCTGGCTGTTTTTCTCTTGTTCAAGCTAATATATCATTTTTCTTAAATTTCAGTCATAAACTTTCTTGGCAGTAAATGCAAAGATGAAAACTGAATAGGTTTTTACTCCTATCTTTTAGAAATTATCATTTTCCATTTAATGCAGCTTAATTTTAAATGCAGACAGGTCTTATCATTATTTAATCTTGTTTCAAAATCATGAAAATTAAACAAACAACACAGAACCATGACCATCATTTCAACTTGGACTGCTGTAATGTTATATACCTGTTTGATATTTTTTGTATTAAATGAAATGCATGTTTCGTTGAATCCATAAATTTTGCTCAAGACAAAACTGTCCTAGAACCTTCATCCTCCCTAGAACACTTATGAAGCCTGAAACCCTTACATTCCACTCTGTGTAAATGGCAAAAACTACTGTAAATACTCAATTCCATGGCATAAGGTACATGTACATCAGGTATCCTTTCCACTTCGGGACATTGATATAAACTTCTGATTGGCAATATCCTTCATGTCGTTTAGGGCACATTAGTAATGTATATATGGCACATTATTAACGTCCAAATGAAAACAGGTGCCCAAACAGCTCATAAAATGAGACTAATTCATAGATGACTGTTTTGCTTAAATCAGGCAACAGTCACTGACCAAAATCACACGTCACAATCAGAATCCATAACAGAGTATTATCAATGACTATGGTCCCATCTATGACACTACAGAAGTTGCAATAAGAGACCATGACAGACCATGATCAAATTGTTTCACAGAATATTTAGGAATTGACCAACACAGAAGCAGACCATGGCAGAAACATTTTAATAATAAAATGTCAGCATCTTAAACAATTCTGAGGAAGCAATATAACTGAATTAATCAGAAAGAGAGAAAAGTTCTCGCTGATTCTCAGGTAAGTCTTAATTATACCTCTGACATATAACTGCTATGTAGCATTTCTCTATCAAAGACCCTGCCTGCAACTCTACAATGCTGCCACATTCAAAAGCTGTCTTCTTCCATCCACAGAGAAGCAGTCAATTTTTTAAAATCATTTTTTAAATATTCTGTTAAAGGAAAATAACCTTTGGTTCTAATACATTACCTTGGTCTAATTCAGTTTACTAGTTCATTTTCTGTCTAGACTGAATAAATTTAAAAGCACGTAGAAATGTAAACAGGTATCTATGTAACAGTTAAATTACAAAGCCGGGGTTTTGTGGGAGTGCTCTAATTTACGGATGATTTACAGATAACACTATGATTGACATGCTTTCTGCAGTGCATTTTATGTTTTCTTTCATAGCGGTTAAGCAATAAAATAAAATAAAATCTGCATTACCAACTTACACAAAGACGTTACTCCCCTCTGTTAATAATGCATAAAATTTCATTTGTTAGTTGTTTTTTTTCTGTCGATCTTTATTTCACTCAACTCTGGCTGTCTGAATTACTTGTTTTCAATTAAATACAAAAGAGGAAAGATAACTCTGTTTTTTGTCACTTATCTTAAGTGCCTGATGCAGATGTAAAATGAGTGCTCTGAATTGTTTCTTTAAATTTTTTATTTGTTACTTATCTATAGTGCCCGGTGGAAATTTAAAATGCATAAACTGATCTGGAGGCAACTTAAGTTTTAAATACTGTAATGATTCATATATTAGCAGACAAAATGCAAAAGACTCTAAAAAGCTTGGAAACAAATCAAGATTTAATAGCAAGTTTTACCCAAGTTCATCACATTATATCTAAATACTAAAATTGACCTGATCTGAAAAATATTTGCAAACAGTGAATTTTAATAGAACAAAGTTAAAAAGTGTTGTACAGACTTACACTTTAACCATCATATGCTTTTTATAAGATAATCACTTTCAATTCTGTTCTGAAGTGGTTTTAAAAGCAATATAATTCAAGGGATGTAACCATTATTTAGGCATTGACCACAACATTATCATTTTGTTAGTTCTGAATTACTTACTATGTTACATCCCTGTAATGCATTTCTTAAAATGTTCAAACAATGATTTTGAAAATCTTGAGTAAATAACTACAACAGTTATTTTTATCTTTTAAAAAGATTTTTGATCAACTTGCATACAAAACCTTGGACAAGGTGGTGACTATATAGATGTTCTTTTTCATGTCTTAATTTCTAAATAATGAGACACATGTTTCAGTGCTACTTCAAAGTTTTAGTAATAATCTTTCAAGAGAATGCAGTAATATGTAAACTACCATTAAAGAAATACTGTTGAAAATTCACATGAAACTGCAAAAAAACCCCGACATATTGTATTGCAGAATAAAGAAAGATTTACTCTGAAACTAAAAATGTGGCCCCTACAACATGTACGTGTGACAGAAGCAATGTATGCATAGTATTTTTTTGTGCAAAAATTTAACTGTATTTCACAGTGAAGTAAAGAGGCTGTAAGCTATATGAAGAACTTGACAGAACAAAAAATAACTTAAAAAAAAATCAAGAATTTAACACTGTGAAGATGACCTTTGACATACTGACTTCAAAATCAATAGGGATCATTTGCTAGTCATGCCCAATGACACATAAGGACTGCAGCATTGCTTTACACATCCCTCTTCTCAAATGGGGGCAAAAACAATTAAATTAATTTTAAGACCAGGAAATTTCCAGAACATTCACATTTCAAAGTTAAATTTAGACATTTTGTTAATACACAAAGCCAAAAATCAAATGAGAAAGTCAAAATAATTCTAAGACTTAACCCATTAATTTAGTTAATGTATAAAAACCAAGTTCTGTAAGGAGAGACTAAAGGAATGTTCACATCTGGTTCATATTGGCCCCTAAAACAAGAGATTATAATCAAAATGTAACTATTATTCACATGCTTGTTTTATGCTCGGCTCTTTCCTTAAATTAATCTGATTTAACATGAAACCATGACATTTTCATTAACCAACTTTTTTCTACATAATATCATAGAAGCATTGCATTGTGGGAGTCCTATCAAAAAGACATTATGTCAACTTGGCCCCTCCCACTTAAATTTTCTATTGACTCAATTAAAAGGACTTGCTGTTTTGTTGTTTAGTAATGAGTTAACTTTAACAGTGCAATAAAAACTTGCTGTTTTGTTGTTTAGATACTAAAGAAAACTGTAGGAAGTTTTCATAAACTTTAAATTTTCAGTGAAAATTGCAAAACACCAAACTGAACTAAACCTTCCACTGTAACTGTGACAGCATCAAATCAAACAAAGTTTCATACAGATCTGTTTGTTTCTCAGTTGTATCAGCTAATATATGAAAATGTTGATAATTAAATCAATGATTTTAGGAAGAAACTGTTCTCACTGTAGTTACAATTATACAGAAGTCATTAAGTCTTTCATCCTGTAAAATCACCAAAGTACACAAGAAAACGAAGAAAGAAGAAGCAGTGGTCGTAGGCTCAGAGGTTGCTGGTTCAAATCCAACCTGGAGTGAGATTCTCCAGTGACTTTGCTCATGCCACATTCAGCTGCAAGAACTTGTTTCCCTGATTCTTGTTAAACAGATAGTTTTAAACTTAAAACTGAGGATGTTCTTTTTCTGCGGACACATTTATTTAAGTCATCTGTCTATATGGCACAAATTACCACCCTGTTTCTGACCATTTTGTTGCTTTTTTTCCTTTCATTATAGTACTTTCCAGAAACATCCACCACACTGACTGTCTCCGTTGAATGTCACCAGGATGACGTTTCCAATTATAATTATCTCCCTTTTCACTGATCTACAGTTGTCTCCCTTGATCTAGAAAAATTTCTTGCATCCTTAAAAGTCAATCTGGCACAGGTTTTAGGCTACATTAATTAAACAAATTCAATGGAAAAGTGTTTTTTTTAATCAATTCTAACTCTAGACAAGAGCTTTCTTCATTTTGGTGCAAGTCCAAATGAAAATTTCATGTGTTATTTTCATGAATTCAAGGCTGACAAACTGATGAGCATATTTCATGCCAAACTAAATAACACACCAGTATCATCAATATACAATCCTTACATCACAGGGCTTTGCTTTTACAATAAATATACAACTTTCAAAATTGTGTGTTAACAGCTAATTCAATCTCAAACCTGAACATTAACTACAGTAATTTAATTACTCTTAGATACAGAAGTTGATTTAATTTTCATTAAAATTCTTTTTTTATTCAAAACAACAACAACAAAAAACTGACATGCTTTCAACAGAACCTATGCAATTTGTGGCTAAATTAGAAGGCATGAATTTTGGCACCATTTTTCTTCATGAATATTCTGACAGAAGCTTCCCACACATTGTCTCTGAACTTATCAAATGACTGCATTGTTGTCTATTAAGCCATTACTCTTCTTACACCAGGATGTTAAAAGCATGACCAATTTACCACAAAAACATGATTCTTCTATTTTCAGCATGAAACATTACTTAATTCAGTCTGGATTTCAGGTTTGCATTTTGAGAGATTAATGATTAATGTGAAAAAGTTCTAAGTCCTATCAAATAAGAAGCAGATGGTATACCTTCACACATTCACTCATTAATATGGTTTTGCATCTTTTAACACCTAGATTCTTGTACCCAATGAAAGACCTGAGAAATAACTTTCAAATTTTTCTATAGAAGAAATAAACAAAAACTTGTAAGCATTTAAAATTAACCAAATAGAAAAGTAGAAAATATATACTTTTCTTCACAAAGAATGAAAAAAAGAAAATGAAATTCTGCTGGTCTACCTTTGATAACCGAGATTTACACGTATGATATTAAATTAACCTTCAGAATGTATGAAGTACCAACAATGCTGATTTCAGTGAGATTATCGCAACTGTTAAAGATGTTATTTCACTTGAAATGCTGGTTAAGTGATTTCAAATTTCACACTCCTTTTAAACGGGTAGACATTATCGCTTTGTCAAATCTAACAACCTACCATATCGAATTCAGAATTCATAAATCATTAGAAAAAATCCCAGTAACATGAGCCTGACAAAATCATGAATTTTGTGGTTAAGTTTGTGCTTCTAGAGTTACTTCTAGTTTTCTTTTCTATCTTCATTTTAAATTCTACACTCTCAAATTTATTTATATTTCAGCTCTGCACCCTCCCCATCTCTTAAGTATACTTAACGACTTCACAAAACATTTTAAAGGATGCATTAAAATTAAAATTTTAACTTCATCTGAATAAGGAACTCATAAGCTGGAATTTAATGAATGTTATCTGATTAAAACAAACAGCAGTGAATAAAAGTCTCAGTACATTGAGAGTAAAGAAAAATAGCACAGACGATAAAAAAACTCAAAATACGAATATTTAAGAAAATATCTGCCATCATATATGAAGCCTGAAACAGACTGTGAAATAATTCAAAATCTAAAAATAGAAATGACAGAGACCGTCTAACTTCTGCAACAACATAAGTAAAAGAAATACTCTATACATAGCAGCAACCACAACTAAAAGAACTCAGAATCAGGCAGCTAAAAACTTTAAAAGCATCTCTTCAATGCAAAAGTACTAAAGAGATTGTAGAAAAAAAATCTGATTGAAGTCTTATCTTGTTTTCTGCTAGCTGTTAATGATTTAACAAATAATTATCCTTAAATTAACAGATGATATACTGTGTATATATTTTATTGACCCATTATTTGTAAAATTAAAACTATATAATAATTTTAAGAGTTGCCTACAAATAGGTTTAGCAAAAACGTCTCGAGTAAGGGCATTAACTCTGCTAAAAGGACATTTACCCAGACTTGTCACAAAATACTCTAACTGATCAACACCTTCATGGATAAAATCAAGTGCAGTGAAATTAAAGTCTTGATCTGTGGAAACATAATTATATGCAGGTATGTGGTAATCATAAACATTTTTAAGCCTGACTGACTTTTATTCCTTTATATTCTATTAGGTAAACCAATTCATCCAAATACCTACAGATGACAGACTATGAACATAATAACCATAATACTGCAACCTGCTATTTTGATAGATTATCCTCTTGCCAAAAAAAAGTGAACCATATCACAATGGAAGCTTTCCAATGAAAAAGAAATTCTTCACTTTTCATAGATTATGCGATTCATGACAGTGACTTTTATGCATTAAAGCTCCCATAAAACTGTCTGCTCACATTTACACTCTGAAACTTAAAAAAAAGAAACTTAAACAAATTCTATGGTATCTTTTTAAACTGAAATGTGTCTTAGAAATATCTCACAAGCTAATAACAGGACAAGATAAATATACCGATAAAAGTTTTCTTTTCCTATACCAGTAGAGTTAAATACTGGTCACAATACAAGAACATTGTTCCAATCAAAACAAGACTTGAGAAGTAAATCAAGCTGACCTTTTAGTCAAGATGGCTGCTGAAACTGAAAATGGTTAGCCTTGGGTCAAAAGCTGTTTCAATAAAAAAAAAAAAAAAAATATTTATATATTTTTCTACATTTCTTTCATATTACTGGCTCTATGCTGTTTCAGAGAATATCTCTGATGTTCATATATACCCAGATATATACCCAGATATACTTTGTGAACTTTTGACACTCTTTATTTTTAAGGACTGTTGTTTAAACAAACTTAAGTGTGTAATTAATGTCAAGATAAAGAATTATTCTATTCTGATCTGGGGTGATGAATGTTAATAACATTAAAATCTAAACTTTCTTTATTCATCTTAAAAGCCTAATGACACTCAAGGCATGAAATTCAAGTCTAGTACAGAACTATGAAAGCCAATAAAAACATGTTACCTAGACCCCTGTTTCAAACCAACATTTAATATTTTGAAAAAATAATAGTATACATATTAAATGACTCAGAGTTTTTATGAATCCACCTTGACATTATTTTACTAAGGTGATACATCATCAAACATCATAAAATCCATGGGTTTTCATCAAAAGTCATAATAACATAGCCTGATAGGTTATTAAAAAAGAACTATATATGTATACTGTTTCTGTATAAGGATTCACTAAAAAGGACTATGAATCTTCAAAGTTTACATATCAGACCCAGGCAAAATCATGTGACTTCAAATATGATATGAATCTTTCTGACGTCTAATTTCTAGTTAGCATTAAATACACACAACAACAATGTAATTAAAATTTGCCATGAAAAAAGGGTAAAAATGGTATGACTAGTTCGCATTTGTGAAAAGGCTCATTGTTGTGAGTCTTGCAAAAACCTTAAAATGAAAACAAAAACTCCATTTCAAAACAGCAAAGCAATTTGACTGCACATGCAGAAGTGAAAAACATTGTGACAACATTAATAATAAACCAGACATTAATTATCGTTCTCCCCTTCCCTAATTAAAATTACAGTCAATGTGTTACATTAGTCCACTGGACTGAAACACTTGAAAATGTCAAAATATTTCAGAATTATCTGCGTCATACTGGTGCTTGAGACAAGTATAGTTTCATTCTATAACTTACTTCAGATTCTCTGCACATCAGTGCATCCAGACCATGATTGGCACTGTTCCAGTTCAGTGGATCATGTTCATTTCTATTCCAGTACAGTGGATCATGTATGCTTCTATTCCAGTTCAGTGGATCATGTTCGTTTCTATTCCAATACAGTGGATCAAGTTTACTTCTATTCCAGTACAGTGGATCATGTTTGCTTCTATTCCAGTACAGTGGATCATGTTTGCTTCACTTCTTTTCCACTACAGTGGATCTTGATCACCTCTGTTCCAGCAGTGAATCATGATCAGCACAGATCCAGTACAGTGGATCATGATCAGCACAGATCCAGTACAGTGGATCATGATCAGCACAGATCCAGTACACTGGATCATGATCAGCACCATTCCAGTACAGTGGATCTTGATCTGTTCCAGTTTAACAAATCATCATCAGCATTGTTCCAGTCAAATGGATCATGATTTGCACTGTTTCAGTACAGCTGATCATGACTGACACTGTTTGCTGATAAATTTGATGTAATGAAGAACTGCTTTGTACAATAAATGGTCCCATGGGCTAATCCATTTAAGAAACTAGAAATGGGTTTTTGATTGAACAAAAACATATGTCTCCCCCCAGCCAGTTGCTGCAGGTAGTATTGAGTCAGACGATTGTAAAATTTGACATTTAACCTCCAAGTGTGACCTTGACCTTGAGACATCGCACCCGCAAAGTGGGTTCTGCACGTCACCTTGATGAGGTGAACATCTGACCCAAGTTTCATAAAAATCCTTCAAGGGCTATTGAAGATACAGAGCGGACACGATTTTGTGGCATTTGACATTTAACCTCCAAGTGTGACCTTGACCTTGAGACACCACACCCGCAAAGTGGGTTCTGCATGTCGCCTTGATGAGGTGAACATCTGACCCAAGTTTCATAAAAATCCTTCAAGGGCTTTTGAAGATACAGAGCGGACACAATTTTGTGGCATTTGACATTTAACCTCCAAGTGTGACCTTGACCTTGAGACACCACACCCACAAAGTGTGTTCTGCATGTCGCCTTGATGAGGTGAACATCTGACCCAAGTTTCCTAAAAATCCTTCAAGGGCTTTGGAAGATACAGAGCGGACACGATTTTGTGGCATTTGACATTTAACCTCCAAGTGTGACCTTGCCCTTGAGACAACACACTCGCAAAGTGGGTTCTGCACGTCGCCTTGATGAGGTGAACATCTGACCCGAGTTTCATAAAAATCCTTCAAGGGCTTTGGAAGATACAGAGCGGACACGATTTTGTGACGGACAGACAGACGGACGGACGGACGGACGGACAACCGGGGGAAAAACAATATGTCTCCCCCATTTTTGGGGGGAGACATAATTCAGCAATGAAAAGACAGGCATAATGAGATAATTTTATTTTACTTCTGATTGTATGAATGCCAGTCTTTCCTCAGGCTTCCAGTTAGCTGCTTCACCTAGCCTATAATAATTCCTAGGAAGGACCTGATACTGGACACTCAAACTGCTGATCTCCTCCATTACACAGGCATGGCCAATACTCAAACACACAACAAACTGTGTGCTAAACAGATTACAGTGATCAGAAATCAGCAACATTACGGTAAACTGACCACATTGGTTAGATATTGGTATACAGTATCTTAAATAGATGTAACAGAAGAAATAAACCAAGGAACATTAACAATACAAACCGGAAGATACAGTTAAAATACAATATAATACATGTTTCTCAGGTTTTCACACACATTTTTGTTTGTTTGTATTTTGACTGGGACAAATGAAAAGTTCCACTTTATAATCTTAAGCATTAAGTTTCATGTCATCGACCGAACCTTTAGTATACTAACCAATCTGATGCAACAAAAGTACATGTTTTACCAATTCCCACACCCTAATTAGATCATTGATACGGCATAATTGTTTAAAACGGTGATACCTGAAATATTCTATGCAACTAATTACATTATCAAGCTGCTTGAAGTTTTTTAGCTAACAAGTCATGATGTAATCAATAATATTTTAACAAGCTTATATATATAAACACTCGCAAAAATTACTGCAAATGATAACAATTTAACAAGCATTATGAAAGATTGTATGAATCATATAATGATATCCCTTGAAGTACATATTAATACAATATCCAACTCAATAAATATAATATGACCATAATAGTCAATTAAATCCAAAATCATACAATGCAGTTACAGCAAGGTTTTAATTATTATTTTGTGACCTTTCTAACAAAGTTTTGTTGTATCATGGGATATTCAACTACTGGTTAGCAGTAAAACTTGCTCACTCTAAACAAAACAAAACCACCTAGCATTGTAATTCAATTTTGGTTGTCAGTGACAATAAATTGTTCATATTTTTCAGTAAGAGAAAAGTGTAGGCAGACTAATGTTAAACAATATTTCTGACCAATTTATTTTCATTTTACAGGGGATTTCTGGAGCCTCGCTGCATACCCACTGACTATGAACTGCAGAGTTCAAGTCGATTAGTGACAGGACTAAAAATGAAAGAGAGATGCTAGCACAGTTATAAACCAAGGATGTAATACTTCTGAAGAATGTTTTAACTTCTAGAGCATTTTAATAAATCTAATGGTATGCCCCACTAACTGAAGTCAAAGACCTCTTTCAAATAAGACTACCCAGTATTATAGTGAAACATGTAGCAAACTGTGAATCTGTGCGCAAAACCAACATCTCTGTATAGACAGCAACATATAATAAACCCACATCTCTAAACAGAGAGCAACATATAATAAACCCACATCTCTAAACAGACAGCAACATATAATAAACCCACATCTCTAAACAGAGAGCAGCATATAATAAACCCACATCTCTAAACAGAGAGCAGCATATAATAAACCCACATCTCTAAACAGACAGCAACATAAAATAAACCCACATCTCTAAACAGAGAGCAACATATAATAAACCCACATCTCTAAACAGACAGCAACATATAATAAACCCACATCTCTAAACAGACAGCAACATATAATAAACCCACATCTCTAAACAGAGAGCAACATATAATAAACCCACATCTCTAAACAGAGAGCAACATATAATAAACCCACATCTATAAACAGAGAGCAACATATAATAAACCCACAACTCTGCACAGAGAGCAACATATAATAAACCCACATCCCTGCACAGAGAGCAACATATAATAAACCCACATCTCTGTACAGAGAACAACATATAAAAAACCCACATCTCTGTACAGAGAACAACATATAATAAACCCACATCTCTGTACAGAGAACAACATATAATAAACTCACATCCCTGCACAGAGAGCAACATATAATAAACCCACATCCCTGCACAGAGAGCAACATATAACAAACCCACATCTCTGTACAGAGAGCAACATATAATAAACCTAATAAACCCACATTTTGTATAGAGATCAACATAAACTCAAATTCATTAAAGAGACAAACATCCAATACTCCCACATCTGTGTAGAGACCAACATAAAATTAAAAGTATTATTCTGGTAAAATCAATTTTGTCCATAGGTAGGTTCTGCAGTGTCTGATACAAAAAACAACTGAAGATTCTGCCAAAACAGAATTCAGGAAGACAAGCATAACTAAATGTCATGAAAACAACAAATCAGCAGTGTTTGCTATTTTTAGCATCTCCTTGTTTTCTCAGACTGGTTAACAAAATAATAAAAGATCCGAGAACCACCAAAGAATGAAAATTAGACCCAGTCTGTCAGTATATTCAGTCTTCTGAGAAGGGTTCTTACAAATATTTATCATTTTCTCAATATAGCATGAAAAGTGTTTTTCACAGGCTTGAGGTGTACCCAGAAATTTATCAATATGTCAACATCCAGTAAAAAGTGAGTTTTTTCTGTATTGCGTGTGCCAGAAGACATCAACATCTTGATCTTACTGAGGTATCTAAGATTGCATAGCAGATGAAAATTCAAAATAAAATTCTTTCACCAGTTTCTAAAAAGAGAGTTTGTTTTTTTATACATATAAAATTTGATCAGAATTTGCTGATAAGCCTAAGCGCATTGCGGTATTGCTCCCTGGGGTGAAACTAAACAAAACCGGTTTTCATTCTTTTGATCTGGTACAACTGTAAACGAATTCACTGCAGAACTTTTGAAATAATTGCTGAACTTTTAAATTCTTTTTCCATGAAATTTGTTTTCTTCTTTCTCACATGTGAGAAATGTTGTAAATTTTGTTGAGACCAAGTTGTGGTTTCAAACAAGATTATTTTGTACTTAGGGACTTAAAATCCAAAATATGTTTATACTTGGGGGAAATCCTAGTAAGTCTGTCTGACACTGCCTCAATTTTTTTAAACAATTAAGCTTTCTTTACTAGGGAAAGTTGTTTTTCATAGTCTGAATGAGTGAGTGAACTCAGGTTCAACAGCCTTTTAAACTAGAGCTATCACTAAATGTGTTTAATACCCCCGCAAGACTGCTGCGGAACTGAGAAAGTTATTAGTAACAGAATACTTTGTAAAAGATTTGGAATAGAGTTATGGTTGTGGGCAATTAAAGGTAGTTGTGGTTCTTTTACAGTGCATTTCCTGTCATTCTGCTTGACCATTGTATGAAGTTGCACAGAATTCCAACCAGTAGTTTTCAAGTTATGCTCCAGACAAGGAAAACCAACAAAGGGCAATAACTCTGCAAAAAGTGAAGATGGAGTTATGATTCTTGAACAATGCACTTCTTCTCATTGTGCTTGACCGTTGCATTGAACATTATGATTCCTGAACACTGCACTTCCTCTCATTGTGCTTGGTCATTGTATAAGGTTGAATTGAATTTCTAACAATCATGTGACTTAATACATTGGTCACATGATCTTACACAGTCTGCACAGGAAGTTGCTGTAGCCTATAAAAACCTCTACCATAAAGAATCCCAGAAGTAGAGGTAAATTAATCAAGATTTATAGTAAGCCCTCTGAGATACCTGTAAACAACAAAAAACAGTATTTATCTAAGGTAAGGTACAGTGTTTTAATTAATCATATAAACAACAATCTTCTGGCATAAATGTATTTCTTTGATAACACTCCACCCACTTTATTACTTTATCATAGGACAGGTCTGTATGCTAAATTACAGTTTTGTTGTTCTGCACTCCTACAGTATCATGAAACCCTTGATATCAGGACCTAAAATCATGAACGAAAACCTGACATCAGAATTAAAATCATGAAGAAAGAATGTGTGCTGTTACACTCCCTTTATATTAGGCTCTTGTATTTAATTTTCATCATCAGAGAATCCATGATGAGCCAAAGTTTTTATTTACTGCAAAGAGAACGTATTTTATTTCTTAAACCCTCTCAGAAACTGCTAAGGGCCTAGGCAGAGGGTCACTTCAATTTTGAAGAAAAAAAGGAAGTTGCAGACTAACCCTTAATTAATTTCTTATTCATAATACATTTCAAAATCTATGATCATTCAACTGAATTATCCCCGCTTTAAGTCATAAATAATGCTTTCAATACAATAAAATTTTTAGCACATGTAAACTTTTAAACTGCATGATGGAAATATTATCCAATCATAAGACAGCATGATTTTTTATCAATGGAATGGTATGATATTGCACCACTATAAAATTGGAATACAATACTACACGTTTCGAACCATATCATCGTAAGACGTTGTTTTTGTATGTTTTTCGTAACTAAGCTTAACTCGATCACCCCACATAATGAGGCAACTTTCCCAATACTCTGCTGACAGTTTTCATTGTTTACAAAATGTATAACTTTCACAACACCTATAGGGTGATCTTGTTGAAATAAAAATCACTATTTCCAAAAGGAAATGTACAAAATACCAGTTTGCATTTTTTTGTTGATTGCTTGTTTAAGAATAATACTTTCATGATAATGAACACATTTTTATAACAATAAATTTGTTAGCAGATTTTGTATCTAAATAAAAAGCTGTTTTTAATTTTGCCAATTTTCACATCATAATAATATCTGTCCTTCAGATCTTTAGGAATCTCGAATTTTCTAAAATGTCAGTGGGTACAAACATTTGAAGTGTTTTTTTGTTTTATTTTTTACAAGAATGATAATATGTTGGAAAACATGCCACACTTAATGCAAACATTCCCAGCAGCTCAGGTTCTCAAAGTACATACTTAAAATGCCACTACTGTTTGTTAACTGTAAGACAAGTATTCACATAGATGCAACAAGTCAATTATTCACTGACTGAATTTGAATAAAAAGACCTTAAACAAGAAACAAAACTTTCATATTTTTCATGTACGTACTGTATTTTTTCCTAGAAAACCTACAAGTTTAGCGCAAAGCTATTGTATCTCTTTTCTTTTTACAGAAGTTCAGCACTGACCCCTAAAATTGCTCTCCTAAGTTAATTAAGAACATGCACAAGATTGTATCCTCTGCTAATGGGCTGCGCCAAACTAACAGCTTAAAATGTGGTATCACCTATCATTTCCATACTTTCAGGTTTCCATACTTTAGTTTAGTGCTTGCCACTTTGCCTATAAGTTAGTTTAATCTAAGAAAAATGTTTATAACCAAGTTTCAGTTGATGACAATAGGCTTAAAGAAGCGATGTGCCAAGATTCTGTATCATTCTTTTTTTTAGCTGGTTCAAAGGGCAATAACTCTGGTCTAATCTAATGAATTGTAAACTAAAACTCTAAGGGCACTTAGATCAACTGATATTAACATAAAAAAATTAAAATGCAAGTCAATTTGGGTAAAGCATGTCATATTTTAGGATCAAATAAAATTGCTGTTTTACAGAAAGAAACAAGAGCATATCACAAAAACATCTTCACCCCAACACAAACATAACTTGAAAACTACTATTTAAGAGACACAAATTGTTTTTAAGCAGACACTGGTTTCAGTCATTTAGACCTTTGTAATAACCAAAACCTTTAACACATAGCTTTTGTGCCAATACCTGGCCATTTGGTGCCATAACATTGTAACCTTTATGGAACAAAGAAGCACTTAACACATTATACCTCTCAATGTCACTAAGAGACAATTTATGCTACTGTGGATGAGAAAATGAATGCTAGGATACTATTACAATGAGTCAAACAGATTATTTACAACTTTCAGGTGACATTTCAAACTCTGTTAAAAATAGCACAAAAAATCCAACACCCTCCCCGTTCTCCACTTATTTACCAACATGTCATTCAATTTATTGCTATTTCAGTGCATTACAATGCAGATGCTGTTAAATTCATAATCGCCTTCCCATACAACTCACTAAACAGCTTAAAAAAATTGAAAAGCTCTCAAGAACCTACAATGAGGCTTATTATGTGTGATGATGATGATAATTTGATCCATAAGCACACTTATACCCAACCCTACTTCACATTTTGAATTTAGTGTCAATCAACCTACACAGGCTATACAAATCTGTGCAATTTGCACAGTGAAGCAATTCTGAAAGATACATTTTTTTCTTGATTATTAAAAGAGGCAATCTACAGCTGATATTTCTGTGCTTTATGCCCATAATAAAATCATGTCTCTGTCAACTTTTGGGCCTGAAAGGAGAAACAGGATTTAACTGTACTGACAAACAATATTTATTATGATGTTCAATTTTGGAGGATTTTTTTTTTTTTTGCTTTTTTTTTCCAAAGAAATAAGCTTGAATTTTTAAGAAAAATGAAAAGATAATAAAACCTTATTAGAGGCTGCACATAAAATCCTTTTGCTATAAAAATAAGGGTTGTGAGCAATCACACAGTATTTGACCAGAATAACTGACACAAAACTTCAAACATCTAATCAATGAAATCTGACCCCTACAATTATGCCCCATTAGTATCACTTTCAAAATGGTCTCTCCACTTTGAATCAAGGTGAAAGGTCATTGCCACTAGAGGGGAGCTGAAACTGGCCTGGTTCTCTCATTAAACTGTCCATCAGGTGCAATGTAGTATGAAAAAGGAATGACAGTCTATTTATGTAAATAAGAGACATGATGATAAACCATTCTTTCCAGATAATTGCAGATTATATTTCATAAAATGACAGCTGATAATGAGAAATACAAATGGGGAATGAAGTCAAATATCTTGACTATCGAACAGTTTCCCCAAAATGCCAACTGGACATGCTAACACAGACAAAACTTTGATCATAATCAATCTCCATGAAGGGTGTAAAAGGTTCACATATAACGGCAATAACAGCATATAAACTGCAGCACAGGACAGTTGAATGTACTTAATACAATTATGAAAGAAAATTAAAAAAACAAAAACAACAGCAAAAGACCCAATCAAATTCAGCAGAAAGATACCAATTTATTTTGTTTCACATGATTTTAGGAATCAAACATCTGGTCATTGACTGAAATTCTTTGGCAAGAATATCTCACATTACACTACCCCCAGCACTTCATGACAAGGAAAACCATTACAGGCAACTGTACCAGTTGTACAAACATTTAATTAAGGTTTATTTTTTCCATCGTCTGCATCTGCTTTTATGCTACTACTAATGCAAGGCGGGAATCTCAGAAGAAATCTTTATGAGAAATCAGTTGGTTTTACCCAGCATGCATTGTAAATGACAAAAAAATTCTTATCGGCTGCAGAAGGTACAGTGAGCCATTAGACAGAATCTAGCATGTTTTCAATTCCCAAAGTGCGTCTAGGTTTTCCTAACTCTTGCAGGAGTACCATAACTTTCCTCAAAAGAAAATACATATCATATGAAAGATTTATTTCTCCTACCTATATATTCACAAAACTGCTTCTTGTGCAAAATTTCTTGGAAACCCAATACCCTCTTTATTTTCCCTCGTTCACATGACAAAGCTGAAACCTGTCTCTTATTTTCAAGAATTATATTTGACTTTTATTTTAAAAAATACATAAAAAAATCTCTTATTTTCAAGAATTATATTTGACTTTTATTTTAAAAAATACATAAACTGGTGTATGTGCTTAATACATATTTCATTCTCTGTCTATATTAACTAACAGAAATGCAACTTTTTTGCTTTTTTTTTTCTGTTCCTATAGGCTGTATGGAACAGTTTTCATTTTAAAGAATTATATAGAAATTCTGTGGAAGGAAGTCACTGGAAAGTTTTCTCTCCTTACAGTTATCTTAAAACTTCTACAGCATACAAAGAAAGTTTGAGAAAAAAGGATGTTTTTAAAGAAACTGACTCGCAAACTCATAAAAAAACAACTTTTTTCATACTCACAGAAATTCTAGCTGTATTTGTGAACAGTGCATCTGCCTCTTAGTGTCTGACTATAACTTTTTTTTCAAGGACACACTACAGTATTAATAGATTTTTCCTATGTTCATCAGCAAATATGGTACCACATTAATCACAAGATAAATGGAGCAGTAGGTTCATTTGTCATCCATTATTTTACTGAACTGGAAAGATGGACTCCAAGTCAGCTTAACCCGCATGATTTTTTTTCTTCCATTTTCAAGCTGTATAGAAGCATAATACTATGTTTTAGAAGAAGTATTTTGACTAATCTTTAATCTTAAAAAACAGTATTTCTAAGCTAAAATCTGAGAGCTAGTAGCTTTAAGGATCAAAACTCGGAATTATGAGTCAGCTGCCTGGGTTCAAACCAGTTCTCGCACCAAAAGCTATGAATGTGGAAAGTCACTGTAGACTCTCACCACTGGTAGGATTCAAACCAGCGACCTCTGGACTGGAGTCCGGCACTCTAACCCCCTTACCACTGCTCCTCCTCAATCATGAGTTTAACTAAGCTAGAAGCTCAATTTCAGAGTAATGGGACAATTGTGAAAAAAAAAATCTAAATTTGCACTTATCTGTTCATCTTGAGGAAGCCAAAAAATTGCATTTCTATATAAACAAGACGAACACAGACCTGGTCTCAATTACATGTGCTACAAATGAGAGTTAACTCTAAGTGATTTATATTATTTTGACATAGAATTACAGAAATTGCTTCAAAGTTTTGACTATGTGTGTGGTAAAATGTCAGACATGCAGTTTTTCTTTTTTCCAAGAAATCTTTATTATTTATGTAAGTCTTTTATATAAATAAATTCAAGGCCTGCCTTATCTCTGCATTAAAATGTGCAACCAAAGTCATAAATAATGGAATCTGCATTACAAATTTCTCTGATGTCTACAATGAACAATTTTTGTTGTTGAAAAAGTTAAAGCAATGTAATGTAATGCAATGCAATGCAATGCAACATATTTAAACATAATGTAACATAACGTAACATAATGTAATGCAATGTAATGTAATGCCATGCAATGCAGATGATCACTTCTGATAAGAATAGGTTATATTAAGGTTATCAAACATACATTAAAGATAAAATGCTGAAATTTCAACTTGACCAAAGATTGCATTCCAGTTTTTTAATGAACTCCTAATAAAGCAAAATTATGGACAGATTGTTCTGGCTAAAGGTTTATACCCTGATACACAAATGTACTAAAAGAGATTGTACACAATTTTAAGGACTGCCTAAAGGTATATACCCTGTTACACAAAAGCAGTAATGTCGAGTGAAGGCAGAACTTAAAGTTTAATGAACTCATTCAAGCATTTTTAAATGAATTTAGTCTAAAGTTACTGCAGCTTCTAAAAAATACCCAAAATTTGCATAAACTGAAAGTATATCAGTTCACTCTGTTTTTTTCCGTAACAAAGTATTTTTTCCCCTGAAAAAAGACAAAATGACAGCCAACAATGAAACTTTTTTTGAAGTCATGAAATATGATTTCATTCACAAACATGTCTATCACATGTAGTCAAGGTAATAACAATCTGTGTGCATGGTAACACCAGTAAGAGATATTACTGAGTTCATTTATACAGTTTTTTGTTGTTTTTTATTTTCTTTTGTTTTTTGTTTTTTTTAATACAGTCATGAACTACAGTCACAAAGTACTGTCATGAACTACCTGACAATATGAAAGTATTTTCATGAACTGTATCATGAGAAGTTAAAGAACACACTGATACAAAGTGGCACAACAGAAAAATGTCTTCACATAAATTACATCCTAGAAAGCTTGATTTATTATTATGGGTAAATCTTTTTCTCTATTTGTTCAAAAATACTTCTTTCTCTATTTGTTCAAAAATACTTCATGAACAAGTGCAAAAGTACTGTCTATAATTTAGTGCTCATGTTCTGTAGGATTTGTAAATATAAGTTCAGGAATGTTTCCTAAGTGACCAGGAAAGATCTTAGATCTCAAGTATAACATTCCACTGAAGCCTTTTCTCAAAGTAGGGCAGATTGTTAGCCAAAGGTAATCTGGTGAAATTAAGATGCAACTGATACTGCATGCTTTCATGTTAAGTTTAAATGCCTCAGTCACTTGTTTGTAATGAATACATGCACTTTTTTGCATTTCCTTTATTTCATATTCTTACATTTGCCTTGTCAAATTTGTCATGAAAATTAATCATGAAGATTTTCACAACAAAAACAATAATTTAATTTACATTCAGCCTTTTACAAGACTCATAAATTTCAAGACAGAAAAGAAATTCTTAAAAACTGAAAAGCAAATGTGATAAACTTGTCAGTCTTTGCAGCATTTATACTTTTTCTGGGAAGCTGAACAATGTTTCAACATTAATTTATTTCTTTCTAGCAAGACACTACCTTCTTGAAGAAGATACGCAATTTGTTGCATCAAATGAATTTTTTATTGCATACTTCCCAGTAACAGGTCCTTTAAAATAACAGTGCTATATCAATCCAACTGTATACATAAGAAATTTTAAACAATTTGTAACACTAACAGAAATGTTATAAGGTTATAAGCAGACCTGGCACTTTAACCCATGACCTTAAATTAGCAGGAGTTAAATCCAAATACCCAAAATCCAAATCAGTGATGGGTAAATCCCATGACCTTAAATTAGCAGGAGTTGAATCCAAATACTCAAAATCCAAATCAGTGAAGGGTTAATCCCATGACCTTCAATCAGAGATAGGTAAATCCTATGACCTTAAATCAGTGGGTGGGGGTGGTTAATCCCATGACCCTTACTCAGAAATAGGTTACTGCTACATGACCCAAAATAAGTAAGGGTAAATAGCATGATCTAAATGAGATAGAAGCCTATGACCCTTTATCAGAGACTGGATTATCCAATGACCCTAAATCAGTGATGGGCTAATCCAATTATCCTTCATCTGAGACTGGCTAATCTCTTGACTCTAAATCAGTGATGGGATTGTCAAATGATCATTAATAAGATGCATGTTAATCATATGACCCTTAATCAGTAGGGGGTTGGTGGGCTAATCCCATGAGCCTTTACCAGATATAGGTTACTGTTATCACCCAAAATAAGTCAGGGGTGAATAGCATGATCATAAACAGATGGAGGTAAATCCTATGACCAAAAATTCAGTGAGAGGTAAACCCTATGATCCTAAATAAGAGACGGGTAATCCAATTATTCTCAATCAGAGATGGATAATTCCCATGACCCTCAATACAGATGGATAAATCCCATGATCCTAAATAAGACAGGGATAAGTCCCATGATCCTCAATACAGATGGATAAATCCCATGATCCTAAATTAGACAGGGATAAGTCCCAAAATCCTAAATCCCATGATCCTAAATTAGACAGGGAGAAGTCCCATGATCCTGACAATACAGATGGGTAAATCCCATTTTCCTAAATCAGAAAGGGGTAAATGCTATGACCTCTAAAAATAATCATGACTGTCAATCAGACCACAGTAATTCCTTTTACCCTAAGTCAGTGAGGGGTACAGACTTAACAGATTGACTCAGATTTCTTTAGCCTACCTGAAAAGCTGATTAATCTCTTCCCTGGGCATGCTTTATAACTAAAATAGACTTTCCTATCTTTCAATCTTGATAGTACTACATTTTTATTGAAAATTTTATTGACTGAAGTGCAAACTGTGCAATGATCAGGATCAAATTGCATAGATGTGCATGCATAGATGTGCAGTGTGCTTACTATCTGCACTGGTTGCTAAGACAGACTACTTGCAGTAAGTGAGGCAAAAATTCAAGCATGAAAACCTAACACTCGGCTGAAATTAACATAACTGTGAAATATTGAAAGAGAGGGCTTTAAACACCATTTACAAAAACTAGTATAAGATCATAGAAAAATGAATGTTATTTTATATAAATGTATTTTGATTATTATCACAATTACTGACATGAACTCTTAACACAAATTCAGTTAATTTCATTCCTGTGGGATATCTATCCTCTCCATCAATATTCAATCAGAATAAAAATTTATTCCCAAACATTCCATGCTTCTTATTGATAATGGCCAGGGCACCTCTTAAATACAGTTATCAACAAAACAATCTTTTCAAAAAATGTTTTTATAACATACAGAAAACAACACTGTCTTTGCTGCCAATCTGAACAAACTAACTGTGCCAAAGTCAAATGGCCTTGACTTTTGAGGGCCCTTTTTAAAACTATAGACTCACATAACTTTGATCTTTATAAAAGCTTTCTTTGCAAACTTCTGACAAATAACCCTGACATTTCAGCAAGTTGTACATTTGTAATTGCAAATTTTCTGATATATGGCCTTGACCTTTGAAGCTATCTTCAGGTATGTTAAGTCACAGTATTTTAAATCAATTCACACTTACAAATCTCTTAATGATGCTGGCAAGATTCTGAATTTTTTCACAGCAGTCTTAAATTTACATGATTACTGCGCACCTGTATGTGGAAACCTCTTAATTTATGTACCTCTTAAAACAAATTGGTAGCTGGCAAATAAAATCTACTGAATCAGATTGTGCAAGAAGCAAATTTACTAAATGATCCTTCCTTTCTATAATTAGGACTATATTGGGTTTCCCAGGCTCTCAAACATATGCAAGAATTACTCCACTTCAAAGGTCATTCAATACCTATTAAAATCCCCTTTTTCATGATTACAAGTAAGAAAAAAAGCTAAACCAGCATGTATAAGAAAGAATTAAATCTAAACCACCTCAACTCCATAATAAATTGACAAGAATAGGAACATTTCTGTCAGGAATTTTGATTTTATCTTCTGTTTTCTTGCTTTTGCATCTCAGCCATAGAACAGTAAAACAATTTATCTTGACTAATGCCAATTAAAGAATGTAAATCTTCATTCATTAATACCATATGCAGCTTTAATGAGCTTTCATTATTCACACACAGGAAGTTTGATTTTGTAACAGGGTGGCAGTTTGCAGAAGCTTTTTAAAAAGTTTTCATTCAAAGTTTAAGACTGATATTTCAGGTCACTAGTATTTTAGTAAATGTCTTGTAAGATAAAAAAATCATTCCTGAAAGCAAAAGCTGCAAGGAAGTGATAGTAAGCAACTACCAGTCTAACCAAAATTTGAGCTAGCCTAGGACCAGTCTGAAACTGAAGGCTTCCTATTGGCTCAAAGCTAACCAGTCAGAAGCAAGATGTTTTTAGACTGGTTCCTGAAAAACATGTGTGGCAGCTTTTAATGACTGTAAACTACAGGCACCAGCCTAGAGTAGGTCTTCAGGTTGTACTGGACTAGATATAAGAAATTCCATAAAAAATGTAATTTCAGACATCTTAAACCCCTAATTCATGTAGTTGCAAACCCTGAGGTCATGGGTTCAAATCTTATGTGGAATTCATAAAAAAAAACTAAACAGAAGAAAAAGCTTAAATCTGTAATCAGTTATTCAGATACTATATAACTGTTTAAATTCACAGTGTCCTATATAAAAATGACAAAAGGTGTCTGCAATATGTAAGGGTATGTAGGGAGATGGCAAATATGGCTGGAAAGGAGGCAGGACAGAGGTATAGCAGAAGAGCCAAAGTCTTTATTCTTGGTTGATAAGAGTAAAATGCTGTATCACTCTAATAAAAACACCATTTCTTGCTGACAACAGTAGTGAATACGACTCTAATAAAAGTTATAACCAAACTACAGTATAAAGGATTCTGGCTTAACCCCTCATCATGAAATTGGTAATACAGCATTACTTGAAATCTATATCTCTAAGGAGAATCATACTTGGGTATTTAAGCTGACAAATAAAAAAAAATCCAAAGGTTATCTGATAGTTAAGTCATTGTATGGGGAATGGTGACAGGAATTAGATTATCTACAAAGGTATAACAGTCTAGATGCCAAAGGTTATCTGTGCACAGGTCAAAGGTTATCTGCAGACAGAAGCTTATACTGGGTGTAGTATGACACATAACATTGGTGAAGTCAGTGATAAAAATGGATGTAAAAATTGAATTTCAAGTGATTCATAGAATTTTTTTTTTCATTTTTTTTTGGCAAATCCATGTTGACCTTTTATCTGCAGATATTATTACAGGGAAACATCTCAGGCATAAACCAGAGGGATAACAGTTACTGTATTATACTTAGTTCTGATTTTTTAAAGTTGTTTTAAAGAGTTTCTTGGCCTATTTTTTAATTTAGACATTTTCTTTTTTGGAGGTCTTATGGTCAGGTGTCTTTAGCAGACAAAAGAGCCAAGATCCACAAGCCATCACATATTCCCAACATCAATGAAACACTTAATTGTTACATTCTTAGTGACAGTCTACAGAGAGTTTAAAACAATTCTGTTGCTACGTGCAAGCTTTTAAAACATCCTTAAAATACAAAAATGAAACAGAGAAAAGAAATCATGGGCAGATTATAAAAATTACACTGTTTACTGCACTGTCTCAGATTGCTAAAACCACCCCATCTTGTTAGCTCTGTCATTATGTAAGCTGTCACTCTGGTATTCACAGTTGCTACCAGTTACATTTTACTGTCACAACTAGGTGGATTTTATTTCACATAATTTGATTGAACAGATGTCTGTCTGAACTGCGACACAGTCCTGTTAAATTATTCAACAGTAATGAAAAACAGTCTTGGCAAGAAATCAACCTTTTTTTTCTTCAGTAATGTTAAAATAACACAATGCATACAGCATTTTCCTTCAATAACCATTACGGAAGTTTTGAAGTTTAAGGGCCAGAACATTTAATCTGAAAATGTTCAGACTTTAAGAGCAATCAGTCTGAAACCTGTAAAAACTTGAAGCATTTAGCCAGCATTATATCAAACTTTATTACCCTTGACTTACATCTGAAACAGTAATTTTATGGAGCTCATAAGTCTGAATTAAAGGTAAAACTTCATTTGCCCTAGACTTAAATCTGAAATGATAACCTCCATTGGCCAAGCACCTAGGTGGGAAACAGGCAAATACCACAGGTCTGAAAAAGGTCACACATTATTGACCCAAGACTTACATCTTACATGATAAACTTTACTGGCCCATAGATTTACAGCTTATATGATAAACTCTACTGGCCCATAGATTTACATCTTATATGATAAACTTTACTGGCCCATAGATTTACATCTAATATGATAAACTTTATTGACCCTTAGACTTACATCTAATATGATAAACTTTATTGGCCATTAGACTTACATCTAATATGATAAACTTTATTGGCCCTTAGATTTACATCTAATATGATAATCTTTATTGGCCAAACAGTTATTGGCTAAAGTCAGAACTGGCCATTTTTAATCTTAAGGTCAGACACTTAGGTCAGAAACAGGGGTAAATTTTGTTGTCAGACACTTAGGTTTGAAACAAATTTTATCTATTTGTCCACAAGTTACTTTTAAAATATTATTTCTATAGCCAAGAACTTAGGTCTGAAACTGGAAGACAGTCTGAAACAAAGGTGACAATCTGTCACAAAATACACATGTCACATACGCTTTTGGTGAAGATGTGGTCATAATGGATAAAAAGAGGTGTTAGTTGGGGAGCAAGTTTGACTATTCCAAGTGCTGTACAGTGAAACATACATTTCAAATAAACCTGAAGATAAATAAGTACATACATAAGTCCAAGAAAGGGAATTGCAATGAAAACTGACATTTGGACAAAACTGTAAGCATGAATTTATACAAGGTCTGAAGTACATGAAATTATACCGGGGCTTGAATTTTGCACATGGCACTCTTTCTAATAATGATGAATATTTGTGCAAATCTAAATTACAATTCCTCAAAGCATGTGGGCATTCATTCTAGTTTCAGACTTGCGTATATTAAGTTTCAGTACTGAGATGTTACAACAAGCATAAGTGAAACTGTGCAACCAAAGAAAGTAATGCTTTATTTAAAACCAGAAAGTTATAATTTAAGAACAAGTACAATGTACATATATTTGTTGAAGTAATTATTTCATGCACTTTTGATAAATGTGTGAAATGTATGATCCCACGAATATATGTACACAAACAATATAACGACACTACACAGAGTGAAAAAGCTTAAATTAGGTCTATAACAGTTTGAACTGGAAACTTGTTTAAAAAAAAAAGAAAATTTTTAAAGGCCAGAAACTAAGACTGTTGCACCTACATTCCAAAAGTCAAACAAGCAGACTCCAATATGCCCTCACCATCATTCCATTCATTTACAATCTAACATGGGATTCAGTATAAACTAAACTGACTCTGTGATTTGTTTTAATTAAGTAAAAAGTGCAGACCTACATGTATCATACATACCATCATGACTGTATTGTGCAAAGTGTGCTGTAAGTTGCAATTTTATGGTAATTTATAGAGGCTATAACTACATCATATATTATACACTAACACAAATCATGTACAAATACCTGAATACCATCCCCGTGATATTTTTTAATTTCACGGTTGTATCTGCTCATCAAGTTTAAAAATATTAGATCTTTATTCATACATCCGACTGCTTCTGTAGTGTTGCTGAGGGTCGTGACTTGTAATGACTGAACCTCTAAATGACTTTGACTCCCTGGTTCAAGTCCTGTCACCAGCTGGACTCTCTACTAGATAGGTTTATAAACAACAGAGCCATGATGGCCCTAGATCACTCACCCCAGTACTTTGGCTGTGGGTTTGCTGTTAAGCAAACATAAGAAGTAGTATTTCATTTTCTAATTGAAGATTTGTAGATGCCTTCAAACCAAATATCTAAAATATCAGTCAACAAATAAAGGCTCTATGACAGAAAGTAGAAATATCTATTATTAGCTATGGTGACCTTGACCTTGACCCAGTGACCTCAAGCCCTATCTATGGGTAGAGGTCCATGCAAGGAACCTTAGATATGTATACATACCAAATATCAAAGATATTGGTCTAATAAATGAAGGCTCTATGAGGTAAAGAAGATAAATCTATTGTTAGCCTCCGTGACCTTCACCCAAATCTTATAATTGGAACAAGCTCGAGACAATGCTTCATGACAAATTTTAAAATTCTAGGCCTTGTGTTTGCAGACAAGAAGATTTTTAAAGATTTTCTTCTATCCTGCTATGTAAAACTTGTGACCCCTCGGGTGGGGCCAAAAGTAACCCTAGGATCATTGTTTGAACAAATTTGGAAGAGGTCCACTAGACAATGCTTCATGCCAAATTTCAGACCTCTGGGCTAAGCAATTTTAGACAAGAAGATTATTAAACTTTTCATTACTGTTGCCATAGCAACCAGAGTTCTTCATGGAATAGAATTCCTTGAACAACTTTGGTAAAGTTTCATGCAAGGAACATTCCTGCAAAGTTTTTTTATGATCTTTCACCGACTGGTTTAGGAGGAGATGTTGTTTAAAGTAAAAAGTTGACAACTAACGACGAACAACGCATGACGGACACAGGGTAATCACAAAAGCTCACCTTGAGTACAAGGTGCTCAGGTGAGCTAAAAAGGGAACTCAGGGTTTTTCATCCTTATATAACAGAGGCCGATATTCGGCCACTTCCCAATCCGAAAAATATAGATTTTTTCCCAATTGTGGCAGAGTTTCTTCCCAAAATGCAAGACATGATTTCCCAAAATCTTAGAAATTCCCCCTAGATTAGTTTAAAAAACGATCAGTTTACATTTGTTATTTCCGGAAGAAGCGTTTGTCTGGTATCGACCTTTTTGTCGTACTATAGCCGAACAACGCACGGTACCCGTGTTACGCAAAACCAGTCTAATCCGTTAAGTTCCGGTAGACTCTTACTCAGTAGTTATCAGTAAATAAAAGTAGAAACATGCGCAGTGAAACAGTCAAACGTTCCAAAAGTCTGGATTTTATTCCATTTCAGGGGAGATAAATCAGTGTTTATTTCCGGTTGCAGAAAAAAATGTCTCATAAATTTCCCAAAATGAACAATTATCGCGCATAAATTTCCCAATTTAAAAGGCCAGGGCCTCTTCCCAATTTCCTGATGAAAAGCCCTGGAACTGTAAGGGCTAAGGTACAAGTATAGGGAATGTATTAGGATTAAGGTACAGGCAACTAAAGGGAATAAAGTTATAAAAAAAATTTTAATTTTGATATTTTGAGGGATTCAAAGGGGAGTGGGTGGGGGTTGGGGGTTAAAAATGGACACAAAAATTTCATACGATTAAAAAAGATTAATTAAAGCACTGAAAATTAACAGAAGCAAAAAAACTCTAAAACTAAATTAAAAATCAAAGCACTGAAAGACCTAAACCTTGATCTTTCTCTGTATATGTCTTGCAGAACTGTTACAAATTATCACCACTTCTAGACAAATCTTTTCATTTGGGACTGAAACAGTTATCATAGATCAAAAATTTGTCTTATGTGTAATGAAAAAAAAAACCCAAGAAATGTGTCACACACACGAATACCCCCAAAACAGTGCAGTATATCTATCCACTTACTAAGTCATATAGGGGTCAAGGTCAAATAAATATAAGTCAGTGGGAAGGTCTTGTCAAAAGCGGTGTTGTGTCCAAGTATGTGTAATAAATCCACTTACTAAAAAGGAAGTTATGGGTAATGTTAAAGTTTTTTGCATGACGGACAGACTGACAATTAAAAAACTATATGCCTCCCTTCAGAGGTTTAAAAAGGAATCTACATGAATCATGACAGAATTTTTTCCCCCCATATTTCTTCAAACTATGTTATTTTTCTTCTAAAGATCACAAACTATCAAAATTATCACCACTTTTGAGGGAGTCATTTACAATAACATAACAACAAGCTGATGATTCTGACATTTAACATCACTGACGCCATGACTGGTCATAAATCATTAAAAAAAGCCCTTTCACAAGACAAGGCTACCAATATTACAACAACCTGACATAATTTTTTTCGAGGGAAAATTTAAATGCGCATTAATAATTTTATTATATCCAGAACTTTCTCAGACAATTTTCACTACTGCAGAAGTCATTTAAAAGTATTTATTTATGCAAGATACAACTTCAAAATCTGCATTTTGCCTCTTTCTGCTATCAAGATTGCATATTTCAGAAAATTACGATACAACCACTGCTGACAGACATTAAGATAGTTATCGACAATGCTGCCATAACGATTTAAAATGTCTACTTTTTTTTCTAGTTACTGATGGCTATAACACACATATTACCTCAACATTACTTACAGTTATAGATCATAAAACAACATAAAATGACTTAATGTTTCATGGATTATATTTAAAAGTTGCTTAAAACTGATGGAATTTATCCATTAATAAAGGATTATTAGGGTTAGCACTGGGTAAATTAAATGCTACAACACTACAGTGTAACAAGTTTACCCCATTTTCAAATGTGATAAATTTTCATCTACACATCTGAATAAGTTCTGTATTTCAAACCAAATGCTCTAATACCCAGAGACTACAGAAATTTTTATTTTTGTATAAATGTTTGGTAAAGGAACCGGCAGAATATGGTGTACTAACAAGGCCACTAGAACTGATGCTAATTAAAATCTTTAATGTTTTTTTTTTTTGTACTGAGGGTGACATATGGCTGTTAAAAAACAGAAAATGAGTTGTCTTTGTAAATAAATCAACTTTACAAAAAACCTTTCCAGAATATGCAAATCTCAAGACTTGTTTCTTGCAAGATGACACATGTCTTGAACTTTTTATTATTCAGGAAGTAGAACAGCTTACTTCTTTTTTCCTGCAAGACTGTAAGCCACTCAAGATCAACTATGGTGGTCTGTTCAGTAGCTCTCAAAGACATGTTTTATTCAAACACAAAAAAGCTTCAAATTAATGACATTAATGACAAAGCAGCAAGAAATCATAATATGCCCTACATGCAACCGAATAAAAGCGGAAATAAATTCATCGTGATTTTTATTTTTCTTCTAAATATCACAAAACATAAACCTGACTGCCCTACAATAATAGAGCAGTTATAAAGACATAAAGCCCAATAAAAATGTATAAACTATTACATAATGATATAAAGAAAAGCTCACACCTGTCTGTTATGGAGAATAGCTAATCATGTCAAATCACCTCTATCTAATATTAATATTTTTCTCCTACCTTAATAAATCATACAATTACTTCTGTATACAAGCTGATAATAACTATGACACTGAAAACAACAACAACAACTCATATAACTGCAATTTTTATGAGGGTCACTGTGATGAAAACTCTTTGGAAGCCAGTAATGCTTACAATAGACTGTTTCCCATCTAGGTATTTCCTAATGCACTTATGCTAAGTCTCCTCCAGCAAAGAAGTCAGCCATCAGAACACCAAGATTTTATTGCTATCTTTAGAGGATGTTTGGAAGCAAGATTTTTTACTGCCTATCATTTGTGAGCTTTTCAGACTAAACAGTTGCACTAATTAATTATCAAACATCAAGGTTAAATAGTGCTTTACCTGCAGTTAAAATGTCTGTGGGAAACACACCCCTAAAAGACTGGGTCACTAGGTTTGAAATCACATACTAACCTCTACAGATGAATCAAATAATAAAACATAAACAGGTGAAAAACCAGTCAATAAATTTCTTAGGATTTTCTTCTTGATACTCCCAAAAGTCATAAAACAATTTGGTTATCACACACTTAAATAATTTAACACCTAATAATACAGGTTTTATGGATATGTATTTTTCCCAGACTTATATACAATCACTTTCATATAAATTCATGGTGGTTCCTTAATAAGTCTCTGAGACAGAGGCTATGTTAAAATCTAATCAAAATTGTTACATGAAATCTATAATGCAATGTCTTCTTTTTCGCTACTTCAGTCATGTCTTCAGACCAAATGTTTATAAACTGAAATTTTTAGATTTCTCTGTTACTGAATGCTGTTTGTGGTTCAGTTACTTAATCAAGCAAGCCTTCCAGTCAGCCAGACAGACAGCTTTTATTTTCTGAATGAAATCAGTAAAGGTTGAAATATTTCTTCGTATCTGTCTCATGGAGTGTTACATTTCATTGCTGTATCATCGTTTTTTTCTTATTGACGGTATTTAAACAAGAAATCAAACCATAAAATCTTTGGTATGATGCATGAAGTTAAGTTTTTTTGACATAAATATCACAAGGTGATAATATTTTCATAAAATGTATGCTCACAGCCCATGACTTGGTTTCTCCAACTGCAATATACACAAGTTCACTATACTCATGGCTTTATGGTTAACCAATCATGCTCCATTTGGAGTGCAGACTTTTTTTTTCAAACTGCATAATAAGGAAGGGTTTCTACTTTTTTTTAATATTCTTCATTATGCACTGATTCTATGATTCATGCACTGTTATTATGTCTGCTTAACCCTGAACATGCTGAAATTTTGTAATGGATTTGCCCAGCTTTGAATTTGGAACTGTCCATTCCAAGTTTACGGGTTTCATTATCAAAATACAAAAATGGATGTGCAGGCTGGCCTGGCTCTATACTGGTGGCAAAGGCTAATCACTTTCGGTTCCAGCAGGTTAAGGGTTAATTTGGGTGAACAGTTCACCTCTGTATAATGCACTGTTACAATATTTAAATAGCTTTGGAGTGCAATTTACTTCTGATTCAATTTTCTGTTAACTAAGACAACATATTCCAGGCTGTTAAGCATTGTCATGATGGTTTTATCGTTTGGGAGACAATATTCCGGCTATAATGAATTGTTACAATGGTTTTATCATTCTGACAGGAGAGCATGTTTGAGCTGTAATGCACTGTAACAATGTTTTGCTAATTTGGGAGAGTTTGTTAATTTGGGAGAGCAGTTTACTTCTCCAATTCACTGACAGTTGGGTCCAGAAGGATTTAATTTGACAGAAAAAGAAATATACTTATCACTTTCAGAACATTCTGTTTAAATACATATACCTGAAGATGGAATAGCTGGAAATAGGGGTTGAATTTTCTTTGTAAAAATCATTGATAAGAAGTGTGTGCGTGTGTTGGGATCAGAGAGAATCAAAATACATAAATCATTTTATGCTTTTTAGTTCAATTTTGTCTGCAGCACAGTTTATCCTTTCTTTATTTTCTAATAAGGACCAATTCAGTTTAAACCCAGTATCCTCTAATATTTATAAAAATTTACTTTGAACAGCCAGTGGAGCATTGAACAGACTGAAAGGAATGCATTGTAGTGTATTTTTCTATATTAGACACTGACAGTCAAAAAGATATTTATATAGTCCGATAAAATCTATCAGACGCAATCAAACATTTAATCTTACATATTTAGGACAAATTTCCTCTCCTACATTATCATTTTATTATTCAATTTAAAACCTGGCTGACATAGGGAACGTGAATGTCTTTGCTAAAGTTAATGGCCCACAAGTCATTTTTTCTTTGGTGCCTTCAACTGAAGTATAAAATTGAATATAAAATAGGGACATAAAAGTCTATCAATTTCATCCTCGATCTTTTGTAAATGAATTGTTTCTACAGCACTTTTGATAGTTTCAGCTTTGGAAAATGCTTTAACCTCTCACTCAGCCGGCATAATCAATGCAGACCATGATCAGCTTGCACACATCCATGGAGTTTGATCATGGTCTGCAATGTATTTTCTTAATCGGCTGCAAGACAAGTCCACTTTAGGAATTTAGCTGGGTAAAGCATTTTGAGAGGTAAGTGCGAAAAACTTCTATAAAATAAAGACAGCACTTTTTAACCTTTGTCTCTCGATGTAGAATATTGTGTGAAGTGTAATATTTTAAACCCAAGTGTAGTCAATATTTTTGATATATTTTCCATTGTATTCTTCATACTTAGAGCATTTTTTAATTTTGATAGAAACGAAGTACTCTCCTCTTACACTGTGCAGGTCAGTGCCGTATCATTTGATACTGTTGAAGACAACAATGTAAACAAACCCCCTGGACATCATACAAACTTGTCTTTTTCCTTTAAAACTTGTGAATTTTGAAACCTACTGAAATTTTGTAATTTCTATCTTTAAAAACTTATGATCCTGATCAAAACTTCAGTCCTTTAAATATTCATAAATTAACGCCAAACACTTTTCTTTCAATCAGGGATGACTGTAGTGTTGTAGAAAGCAAATGTTTTCACAGTATACATGGCTGATGTTTCTGTCATCAGATTTTATACACTAGTTCATGAACAATTGAAGATAAAGTTGACAAAAGTTAGAAACTGCTCATTAGCTTAATCAGCCAATCAGAATTCCTGATATATCTGTTAATTCAGTTCTTGTCCATGAACCCTGTTTCTGTCACTGTCAGATCTTGAACACCATTTGAAAAAGGTTAAATTCAAGCAGAATCAAACCTTGTGATGGATATAATTAGAAGATAAAATATCTTTTACTCATATTTGTTTGACACATGAAGTCACTTTAAAGCATATTTTACAGTAACGTGCCATTCATTGTATTAATATCTGAAAATCTTTAAAAACATTTGGTGAATAAATTTTGAGAAATAAAAATCCATTTCCTTAGCTAATATTTCTTTAAATCAAATTAAAAATTGCCATAACTGAAAAGATACAATCTTCAAGCAGCAAGCATACTGAGTATCTTTAACTTCACTGCAACAGAATGGGTGTTGTGTGATAAGGTGTTTTCATAAATTTCATATTACCTTTATTATATCAATTCTGTCAGATATATTAAATAGCCTTCATAGCCAAAAACTGGCCATAGCCTCTGATTTACAAAATACTATAACCACTTCCTTATAGGAGATTTGAATGAAAAACAAATTACTAGTTCAAACACGATTCTTCAAATTGATCAATTTTTGATTCAGTTTTATTTTTCTCTGTATCACTTATTTGTTTCTAGCAAACTGTACTTAAGGGATCAAAGACTGGTTATTCAGTTCACTTCACTATTAACTCTATTGTGATTCATTTCTGATCTTGTCTCAAATACAGCAATTTCTTGTGGTTACTCACTAAAACTATGGTTAGGCAATCTGTGTGCCCACATGAATTCAATCTTGGCTCAATCAAGTATTTAAAACAGAATGACCCATTAATCTAATAATCTATGACTATAATCATGTATCTCTTTTTCAATGTTTTTCAACTGTTTTACAATAAATTTCAAAGAAACAATATACCAGTGACAGATTTAAAATATCTAATATCCCCCACAGTTTGGACACAGATTGGACTCTTGCAATTTCAATGTTTCATTTTACTATAATTTTCATTATCATTTTATCTGCTATTAAAGATCCATCACTTCAAAGCCAATCAAGGCCATTCAATACATTAACCGTAAATATATGATCACTAACAAACATCATCTATCCTAGTTTTGACCATTAGCAAGTTTTTATAGCCATTTGCAGTCTTTTCTGCCTCTCCATATGTGACCATTTTTTATTAAATGTCAAACTGGGTATCATACAGGGAGACACTGTAGCTCCCCTTTCATTATACAACAAAATCTCCTAATTTGGTATTTATAACCCTAATCACTTTCAGCTGCTGGGATTTTAGGGTGAGGATAAAGTACCTACACTGTAAAGTTAATATCTAAAACCTCAGGGATAAAAATCTGACCATCTGCAGGTAATTAACATGTTTGTTCAAAGATTTTAGACAGTATGTTAAGACTTTAACATTTGTTTCTTACTTTTTTTCAGTGTCACATTTTCAGATTATTATCACTTAAAAAGTTTCTGTATAATTCAGAAAAAAAAATCAGTAATATTTCTTTCAGGACAGACACTGTAAATGATATTGGCAATTTCAGGGAAAACTTTAGAGTCCATCTCAAACTAACACACCAGACATATTTTCTCCTACAAAACAATGATATTTCTATAATCATTGTGCTGCTGAACCTTATAATACAGAAGTCTTTACAACAGTTAATTCAACAGGTGCTTTCTGTATCTGTTTTCAGCCTACATCAAGACAGTTGTAAATATTACATCAATTAATGTCTAAGAAATTCACAAAACAAGTGTAAAGAGACAATAAAATCTGTTTTAATTCTTGTTGTTTAAGTTAACACTCCCAACAAACATGTTCTGTTGTGTAGGTAAATTTCCTTTAATTCAGTGTGAAGAAATTAGTTCAAGCTCAATTCTAATATTACTTCATGTAAACTTTATACTGTGAAGTGTTCCTGAAAATAGCAGCAATGTCCAGCTTTGCATAATACATTAACCATTATCTTGATTACAAAATCAAGCACCTTTGCTTGTTACTTTAGAAATCATTTAAGGTGGAAGGGGTAACTATACCTTCCATTGATTCAGTAAATCTAAAACCAGTCCTCTCAATAGTAAATTAAATAAGAAAAAACTGAAATCTCACTATAAAAAGATGAAGGGGCAACAAAGACACTGGGAGAGAAAGATGGGGTATCTGTTTGTATCAACATCAGTCCCCAAATAAAATGATTTACTGAACTCAACAGTTTCCCAGGCAACAAACAGCTTAAAGTGTAACATAATAGACTCTTATTTGACTGAAACTCATTATGACTAATCAGAGTAGGATTTTAATTACTATTTAAATAGATACAGTGATTAAAAGTTAATTGTTACAAAAAGATTTATCAAGGTTGAATACCAGCTCATCTTTAGAGGGTCTACTCTTTCCTAACTATTAATCTATTTTTCTAACTAATCTATTATGCATCATTATAATGAATGTCTTACGACATCTTTGCCATAGCTATGGAACAGCCTTGTTGACAAAACCAATAGAAATCTAATTCTGAACTGCATACAACTAAAAACCTCAAAACAGAATGATAACAAAAAATAAAACTGGAATCCAAACAATCATAAGTTTTAACTAGAAACAGAGCATGCCCACTAGAAGGGCAAAGGGTAAACTAGTTTCTGTTAGTAGATTCTTCAATAAAAGTCTTGGCCTGCTACAAAAATTCTATCTTATTTATATGCACTTACTTAGCAGACTGATCCTCAGCAGGAGTTTTACCTTGTTATAATACTGAGGCTAATTGAAACAGTGCAATTAATTATCAAAGAGCAATTACCCAGATGATAAATTTCTGCAATCAATCCCAATTAATGATCAAGTGCTTGGAGTGTTTCAATAAATCATGGCAATTAAAGCAAAGATGTTGCTGCTGTGAACAAATTTTGATAGAAAATTATATACAACTGAACTGTTCATAGCTTCATGTACTCAAAACTAAAAGTACTGAAACCGCAGACTTGCAACCATTAAATTTAGTTACAAAGACCTGAGACTCCAGGTCAGCCACTACTAAATCTAAATTACAAAGGACTAGAGAATGAGGCCTTTGACTGTCAAAGAATTTTTCTTTCCAGTTATGAAGGGTTTGTGAAGAGAAAGTTAACCATATTCTTGCTGAAGTTAAAACTAACAAGTTCTGCATGCATTAAGTCTGCAGTATGTTAATATATAAGCAGACAGGCTGTTCCTACTGTTATTATTAAATCCTGAAAGTAAAAAGACAAGACCTGTATTCTTGAACTGGTTCTGCTGACGAAGCATTGCAGTTAAATACTCTAAACAAATACCAGCAACTTGTTAATATCTAAGAACCATATAATTTAGTTAAGTAACACCAGATTATCAATGGAACATGATGGTTATGATGTCACTCATAACCTCAATAGAGCCATAAAAGTTCCCAACGTCAATCTTAGGAATTTCTTATCATGTCAAGTCCCGGAACTGTAGCACAATTTCGTGCCAGAAAACAACCAATCTGAGAGAAAACAGTGCAAAGAATGATCTTTATTTTTGTTAGAATCAATCCCTCAAGTCATGATTTTCTTGTAAACCTCAGGTATGTATGTAATCAGTTTGTTTTTTCCATGAATACAAACATCTTTTTATTCCTCAGCATTGATCGATTCCATTAGTCTTTCGGAGAAGAATTTAAACATCCTGGATTGGAACTGGTAAAAAACTTATTTATACTGCAGGTGTATTCTCTGATAAATTCCTCAGAGTTAACTTTTACATAAATTATCATCTGAAATGTAAAGGTTAATCATGTAAGCTTGAAGGTGTTTGGGGGTGTGCAACTTGGCAAGTTTGAAAGAACACATAAGGTGTTTTCATGACAAAAAAATGTGTTATTATAGTGTGGGAAAAACTCAAGAAAAGCAACTGTGCCTGTTGAATATTAAATTATCTTAAAATGAAAAGTGACTGAAAGTTAAGGCATTAAGGCACACTGTTAGCTTTAAGATGCACTGTTACCTTCAAGACACACTGTAATACATCTGACTGGTGTTGGAAAACAGTAAGATGTATGGCTGACAGAAAGGCATGGGCATTTAAATGCTAAAGGAGGTATATGCTAAAAAGAAAAGATGAAAAGTTAACATTATACTTTAAAAACATTCATGGATAGCTTGTTTATGTGTACACACATCTTTTCCAAGAAATAAGAAAAGAATCTTCTGAGTGCATATTTTTTCATACAATATCTGTGTTCATCAAGTAAACATTTATTTCTGAGCAACATCAGTGAAGTAATGTATAAATGATGCCTATTTTTTTGGACTGAAAAGACCAAAGACACTCGTATTTTAAAACTTGAGTTTTCTTTTTGGATATGAAAAAAGGCCTAACTTTCCTCTAAGTTTTCTCTCTGGAGTTGCAGGAATTACAAAAATGATCTTTGTGGCAGGATAAAATCTGTGAAAATCCATGAAAAAATCACCTTCCTGAATTATTCACTTTTGTCTTAAGTCTGCAGAATTTTGCACATGAAAAATGCCATGAAAAAATTATGGCTGAAAAAAGAAGAAATAACTCTTTACTTTATCTTCTGTCATAGATATATCAGCCATTTTAATTGGAAGATAAAAACCTCTCTTAGAAATTTGAAACAGATTCTACCTGCAGATTTGCATACCAATATTAATGGTCGTATGTCAGAGAGTGAACAATCTAAAATTATTCCTGAAAATACATTAGAAGCTGTTAAAAATCTGAGAGTCAGAGGTGACGAAAATGATAGCATAAAATCATTATGGAAAAAAACAGTGCTGAGAGAAAATAAGAAAATATACATGATGATATCAGAAAACTAACAAGATATACTTGTAAGGATAAGCTAAATACTAGTAACAGGAGAAATCTGGAACCAAAAGGTACCACAAGAAAAACAGATGCACAGCATCAAGTCGGTACAGAATGTTGTGAAGACGTGAATGTGTCAGATACATGTAATTTCACACATCCAGAATATTTTCATATCTGTAAAACTGTTTTGTGCATTTAAATTGACCATCTATGAGTGTAGTTTGTATTCATGCCCCCTCGTTCATGAGTAGTTTGCTATCGATCACAAGCAATTTGCTGAAGTATGTAAGACTGATGAAATTTCAGGGGCTGAAACTGGAAAGTCCTAATTAAGCCATGTCAGATGCTTATCCATTCATAATTTCTGAATCTACTGATTTATTTTTTATACACATTTGAGAAGGTCTTCTTTGAATCAGTGTCTGACCTGATCTTTTTTATTGAAGAAACACATTTTTCATTGTATCACATCTCTAATTTCTAGCTAAAAGAATTTCCAGGACTGAAAAATGTTTTTTCGGTACATCTTAATTTTATTCTATCTTGTCATCTGATCAATAAACTGTAAACATGTTTTTGTTGCCTTTTACACCATCTTGCATTATTTCTGCATGACGAAGACCAACAATTTCCCAGACTCACTTTCAGTAATTAAAAGTCTTTGAAAAAACGAATTTTAATATAAATGTTTGTACAAAGTAAAAAAGCACAACTCATTTTGAATGACAAACATCCCACTGTAAAAGATAACAATTTATACAATCGGAAAGTCGGCTAGCTTAAACAACAGTCCCTGTATTTATATTGTAAAATGAAGAAAAAAGAAATGCTCATTTGTTAATACACACACCTTTATTCCATCAGGTTTCTGACATTCCCTCGGTGAATGAGTATAATTGTTTATTTTACTCAACATGAATTTCCACTACTTAGAATTCCAAAGGTACCAAATCTTAATAAAAATATCTAGAAGTTCATAACACTCAGTTGTACTTTACACAAGCAGTACCGGTATGTTTAGTACAATAAAAAAAACCTGCAAAATTCTTTGAAATACTGATAAATGTAAAAATGTTTACAAATGAACAATCATGGAAACATAATTACTTAGTCATACAAATTTGTAGTTTGGTTTTCAAAATGATACAGTGTTTATAATGCATCATGAAGCAGGGTAGGGCCATTTCTTTTCAATATTTCACCAAACAGCCCTTAATTATCTTTCACTGTCTTGCAGGACTGCAGAAAGTTTCAAAGTTTATCATGCCATGACTTTGGTGTTATAGTTTTTGTTTTACATGAAACATCTAGATAAGTGCCACTCAGAGAAAAACACCACTCTCGTGTCCCAACCCTGACACCATTATTCTCCACCATCATCCCAAATGTCCAAGGTCGTCAATCTTCTGAACTGACTGTGACTGTGAAGAAGCATTAGTCTGAATTCCAGCCATGAGCTAAAACAGGTCCTCTCAATATTTCACCTTCACCAGAAATATACAAACTCATCACTCAATAACCACAGGCCATGCTTGCAAGCCATTCCATGGCATACTGACATCCATTCCACCAGTCTAGAGTCTTGTTATAATGTAATAAGTTAAGTTTCTGCATGTCATAATAGGAGGGTACACATTTTTTGCTTCTGACATTTGGCCCACCTCCAGACTGTGTATCCTAGACAGGTCAGCAACTACTAAAACACCTAACTGATTACAGCACTGAGGTATATTGTTCATAATATTATAGTGCCAAGGTAATTATTTATCTAGACAATGTTTGTGATAATTATCACTATGGAATTATTAGAATGCATTCCATCCTAAGTCTACAATCAGTACATTGTTATGTTTCTATTTTTTTCTTTCTTTCATTTTTTGTCATTACACAGGAAGTCTTCTTACATCTGCCCAATAGATATATCAATAAAACTTTCTAAAGAGAAACTTGCTTCTACTGTCAGAGCCCTCCTTAATTTTTGGATAAGTCTCTTTCCCTACAGTTTAGATTCTGTGAACACTGTACAGTATAATGAATGTACAAGACAGTGAATGGAGTGCAATCTACCATAATATACTGTAACAAGACAATGCAATGTAGTAGTCTTATAAGTAACTACTTCTATTATGGGTATCCTTGTAAAACATCCTTCTCTGGTCAACAGAAACAAAATTAACTGGGTCAAGCTTAAGCAGCAGGTCACTATGGTAACATAAAGGTAAGGTTAAAAACTATTATGCAAGTGAAGGTGATCCCATCTGTCAGTCAATGACCCTTTAGACTGGCAACCCTTCAACCATCTTGTTTACTGATTATCATGGCCATTAATTCTATCATTAAGGAATAGTCATGCTTTATCTTCCTAAAACTGAAAACCAGTCCACCTGGTCAGTAACACCTTGTTATAACAATAGCGTAACCAGTCTGCTGGTTCCCATTGTTTGATATACTAATATTTTCTTTATTATTTCTGATAACTGATAACATGTTACTTAGCGTTAATGTGTTGTATCTGAGATGGTTTGTATTGCACAGAAAATGTAATCATTCTTCGGAACAAGCCTACAAGTTTCCTGTAAAGTTTCCTCAAAATCCACAAATCTAATATTAATTTCATATTAAGAGAATTCAAGTAAGTACTGAAAATTATGGCAACGTACCAATTTGAAAAACTCTGTTGGATTTGTGTAACAAGAAAAAAGTATACTGTTGGGTTAGGTGTTAGAGAATGTGACTTGTACTAACAGCAACTGACATTTTGCACAACAAAATATACAACTATGTGCAAGTTATGTATAAATAATCTACAGCCTCTATTTGTTTACATGTCTATTTGTTAAGCCATCAAATTAAAAAGAGGAGATTTTCAATATTCAAGCCAGAGGCTGAAAACGTAACTGTCCTGCAGATGGAAGATATTTTAATAACCAACCAAATGGATGCTTTGAGATCACTACTTAGCATTTTGGACCCTCTAGTAAACCACTAAAATGTTAAGACACCAAAGTGAATGAGGAAAACAAGACATTTTAAATTAAGTGTGACAAGATGCATTATGTACTTGTTATACACCCTGACATTAGTCCAAGATATTACTTAACTCTTGGCAACAACTCTAATGTTTTGGTTTTGTGTATTTTTTTTGCCATTATTGTTATATGCTTGGGATAACTGTATAACTGAAATATGTTACTTATCTCTATAGTGAAATTTACAAAATTACTTTAAAATTTTCCATGACAACACTGTAAAAAAAGTGTTCCAGATTCCAGAATGTTTACTGCACTCTGATTACATCAATAGGGTATGCAATAAATTTACACACAAAAAAATACAAAATTTACAAAGTTGTCAGGACAATTACATAAAATGTTCTGAATCAAGAGTTCTTGCAGATGACTACAGTACTGAAAAATGCAAGAAATGCCCACAAATTATTACAAAATTTACTAAAATTATCATGCCACTGACGACTATGTCCAAATGCCAGACTGGCCCAATCTGATCTTGCTGGATGCTTTCAGTTTCATGACAAATGGAAAATATATCAACACTGCCATGTTGGATATGTATGTTCTATTTGTTATGCTAGGAATATTAATGTCTTTATTCAATCTGATAAAATCATTTTCTCCAAAATTTCACAAGAATCTCAACTAAATGTCTGGTGAAAATACTTGACTGAACAAACAAGCAGTGTTATCAAAACTGAAAACTATTAAGAAAATTTGCTTCACTTAACAGGTCAGTAACATTGACTGAACATGTCTCTTTCCTTGGATCAAAAGATGACAGAAAACAACAAAATAATACAATTCTACAAAAGAAATTATCTGGTCCAGTCTGAAAAAGAGTACAGTTTTCAACTGTACATGTCATCATGACAGCATACACCAACTCTGGACATTGTCCTACTGAAAAGCAAAGCATCCATTGTCCCACTGAAAAGCAAAGCATCCATTGTCCTACTGAAAAGCAAAGCATCCACTGTCCCACTAAAAAGCAAAGCATCCACTGTCCCACTGAAAAGCAAAGCATCCATTGTCCTACTGAAAAGCAAAGCATCCACTGTCCCAATGAAAAGCAAAGCATCCACTGTCCCACTGAAAAGCAAAGCATCCATTGTCCTACTGAAAAGCAAAGCATCCACTGTCCCACTGAAAAGCAAAGCATCCATTGTCCTACTGAAAAGCAAAGCATCCACTGTCCCACTGAAAAGCAAAGCATCCATTGTCCTACTGAAAAGCAAAGCATCCACTGTCCCAATGAAAAGCAAAGCATCCACTGTCCCACTGAAAAGCAAAGCATCCATTGTCCCACTGAAAAGCAAAGCATCCATTGTCCTACTGAAAAGCAAAGCATCCACTGTCCCACTAAAAAGCAAAGCATCCACTGTCCCACTGAAAAGCAAAGCATCCATTGTCCTACTGAAAAGCAAAGCATCCAAGGTCCCACTGATAAGCAAAGCATCCATTGTCCCACTGAAAAGCAAAGCATCCATTGTCCCATTGAAAAGCAAAGCATCCATTGTCCTACTGAGAAAGCAAAACAGAGCAACCAAGTATAGAAAACTGTTACAATACAATAAATAATCCAGCTGCACTTCAACACCTGGAAACTTCACTTAATCCAGCTGTAACACATCTAGAATTTGTTCTGTAAGAAAACATTTCTGGTATATTTTAAGCCTGATCTATAAAAGTAAGAAAGCAAACTGCAGCAGACATAATGCAGAAAAATACAAAGTATACTAGAAATGGTTTTTGATTGAACAAAAACATATGTCTCCCCCCAGCCAGTTGCTGCAGGCAGTATTGAATCAGACGATTGTAAAATTTGACATTTAACCTCCAAGTGGGACCTTGACCTTGAGACACAACACCCGCAAAGTGGGTTCTGCATGTCGCCTTGATGAGATGAACATCTGACCCAAGTTCCATAAAAATTCCTCAAGGGCTTTTGAAGATACAGAGCGGACACCATTTTGTGGCATTTGACATTTAACCTCCAAGTGTGACCTTGACCTTGAGACACCACACCCGCAAAGTGGGTTCTGCATGTCGCCTTGATGAGATTAACATCTGACCCAAGTTTCATAAAAATCCTTCAAGGGCTTTGGTAGATACAGAGCGGACACGATTTTGTGATGGACAGACGGACGGACAGACAACCGGGGCAAAAACAATATGTCTCCACCGATGAGGTGAACATCTGACCCAAGTTTCATAAAAATCCTTCAAGGGCTTTTGAAGATACAGAGCGGACACGATTTTGTGGCATTTGACACTTAACCTCCAAGTGTGACCTTGACCTTGAGACACAACACCCGCAAAGTGGGTTCTGCACGTCCCCTTGATGAGGTGAACATCTGACCCAAGTTTCATAAAAATCCTTCAAGGGCTTTTGAAGATACAGAGCGGACACGATTTTGTGGCATTTGACACTTAACCTCCAAGTGTGACCTTGACCATGAGACACCACACCTGCAAAGTGGGTTCTGCACGTCGCCTTGATGAAGTGAACATCTGACCCAAGTTTCATAAAAATCCTTCAAGGGCCCTTGAAGATACAGAGCGGACACGATTTTGTGACGGACAGACGGACGGACGGACGGACAACCAGGGGAAAAACAATATGTCTCCCCCATTTTTGGGGGGAGACATAATAATCCAGCTGTGGATTTCAAACACTCGAGGGAAAAAATCCAGCTGAAATTTTCTAGATATTGTTACGTCATTGGAAACTGTGTGATTTTTTTGTTGTATAATATCTTTATATCCTGCACTCCTGAGGATATTCAATGTAGGAAATTCTGGAATTCTTTGAAAAGACATGCACATTATACTAACTTTTTTTGCCTTTTCAGAAAAATCTTGTATTTCCTAATGAGCATCAACAACGTAAGAAAGTTCAAGATCAGTGAGATAAGTGATATATTTGTACTTGGTGGGGATAGAGAGGGCAATAATAATGCTATCTTTGATGTGGTTTCTCGGGGCCACTGTAAACTAACTAAAAACAGTAGCAAGTGCTTTCATAATAGCAATAATAACTGCAAACTTCTAAGTTCCTAACGATATCAAAAGTCTTGCAAACATTATGCGTTGTACTAATTATTTCATTTTCTCATCTTAAACAATTAACTTGGAGCTAGTGCAAAACTATTTTGTTTCAAATTCATCTAGAGCAAGACGGTGATACTTCCCTGCAGTTTTGTTATAACGCTTCAAGACCACATTTATGGCCACTGAAATATCGGTCACTTTAAATGTTGGCAAACAGTTTCTTTCAGCCGTAACCACTAGACCTGACAATGGCTATAATTAACTAGGACGGTGGTCAAGTGGGTTTTGTGTGGTGTGACAATAGTTTTTGTACAGAGGTGTTTAAATTGACATATCCATCATACCAGGGCTATGGTAAGGATGTTAATGACCTGAAAAACTCACCTTAAGCCGCCAGGCAGCCAGCGGTAATTATTAAGACTTGTAAAACTTTGGTGACAGGTACAGAAATAGAGTTGTTGAATGTCAAACTGTCCATGTTTTGAATAAATAAATATTCAAAACTGTGCTAGTTTTATATAGATAGCTGAGTTTCATGATACCTGAATACCTTATGTCTTTTGATGTAAATTTTTACTTAATATTTTTGTATGTTATGTAAAATCATTTATCAAGAATAGTTTGAGAATATTTTGCTCTACAATTCAATGTAATTTTTTTAAAGATTTCATTAAAATGTTTCATTTAAAACTTCAAATAACACTTTGTTAAAATATATAAAAATATGTTTTGTATACTTTACAGAAACACAGAAGAGGGTTATTTTTGTACATTTCGCTTAAAAATTATAATATTATGTTTTCTATTCATGTATTTCACTTAAACATGTAAGAGTGAACATGAATCATTATGTTTGTATACTTCACTTTAACATTTGTATTTATGTTTTCTATATTTCACTTAAACATGTAATATTATGTTTTCTGTATTTCACTTAAACATTTAAAGTTAACATGTATGATTACCAGTATGTTTTGTATACTTCACTTTATTATGTGTGATAATGTTTTGTATATTTCACTTAAACCTGTTTGAGTTAACATGTATGACTTCACTTAAACATCTATGATTATGTTTTGTGTATTTTTCACTTAAACATGTAAGATTATGTTTTTTAAATTGAACATAAGCATTTGATGAGACTAATAGCCAAGAAAATACTAAGTTTTATACAGTGACTGCAGATGAACATGCAGAGAATTTGAATTTAGGACCACACACTGACCATGCACTGACACTTAAAAACAGAAAACAGGGTCCTGCTGATGTCCATTGTATCCAGCAAGTCTTGTCTTTCTTTAAGTCCCAAAACTAAGTAATGAAAAGGTGAGTTTTCTAAATGAGCATTTTGAAGGGGTCAAGGTGAAAAGATGAATTTTCTAAATGGGCATTTTGAAGGGGTCAAGGTGAAACGGTTGTATCTGCTTCTTTATTGAATGTCAGCAAGAAACTTCTCACTTCCAACCCTCAATGTAGTCTTAAAAAAGCCTGTCATTCACTTCCACTGGATCTCTCATAGCTATTGACTTTAACCTGTCCTACAGTCAAATTAGGAAGTTTGAACGAATAAACACAATGTTAAAATTTGCATAATTTGAAATTCTCAAGTTCACCTAGGTGACATCAATTACCGGTACTCAAGCTGCTAACAGTTTAAGTATTGTTACAGCTGTTCTAAATGCCAATATGAAGTATCTGTTTTAACCATGTCAAAAATGCCACATTAAGCAATTTGGTATTTAAGTCAAGATTATTTTTTTACAAATCTAAGTGTCCTAAAGTGTCCTCTTCATGAACTTATATCATCATGATATTGACACAGTAAGTTTTTAAGTGTTTCTTTATTTTGACATCAGTGAAATGTATATAAGGCCAAGTTGTCTGTATAAATTCTTATTTAAACCGTTCAGATGCCATACTTAAATAAACAGTTAAATAAGGCCAAATGAATCAGGACTTTGTTTAAAATACAGGCCAAATGAATCAGGACTTTGTTTAAAATACAGGCCAAATGAATCAGGACTTTGTTTAAAATAGGGCGAAATGAATCAGGACTTTGTTTAAAATCACCAACCTTATTCTGACATCCTTGTCTTTTATTTTTCAGTTTAAGAGTTTCATTATTTAGTTTAGAAGATGGAATTATAACCCATAAAACAGAAGGTGTTTCATTTCTAGCAATATCCGTAATATGGTAATGAGCATGTCAAATATGAAGAATGGCATAAGGACCTTTGTTATTTGGTCCTAAAACCTCAGCTTAGGGTCATGGGACCTTTAACCTTGAGCAATACAAAAGTATTAGTGTGTGAAATGAGGGATTAACCCTGCAACCCTTATCCTCACCTTTCTGAATATTACACTTAAGTTGAATTTTGGACAAGCGATACAAAACGAACAGCATGAATATTTCTTCCTTATATATGATATTACTTGTTACTAGCTCACAGGCACATTTTGTCACCTCAGTAACTTGTACTTACAAATCTATAAAGGTTCGTAAAACATTTTTTAATAATTAAGTTAATGAACCAAAGACATATTTACACTATACTGTTAAAACACTTAAAAGAACAATCAGGTCACACTATCATTTTTGACAGCCAGCCATAACCTTGTGTTATGCCAAGAGCAAATGAAAACACAAAATGATATTTTCCTTTATCATGATCTGACAGACTATAAACATACTTAAGTGTCACATTTTCTAATGTATATTTGTCGGCAAGAAACCTTCAAACAAAATTTACCTGAAAAAGTGTAAAAGGTATTTCTTTCTTGACACAATGATGACTTAATATAACACAACAATATGGCTGTAAGAAAATAATTAATGCTTAGTGATTACATCAACCAACCGCTCAACCATAATTACCTAACCCTTACATAACAAATCATCTGAACCTGTATTTCTATAGTTCCACTTCTGTTGCATTGACCCTAAATTTCTAAAATGAACTTCTCCATCTTTCAATTTGGGCTTTACCATTAACCATTTATAGCGTTATTAGTTGTAGAAATACTGACTGAAAAGTGATCTTGGTCTGCACTGGTGACAAAGCCAGAATCTATTGCTGCCAGCAGGATAAAGGTTAAATCATATCAAATGTTGCTTCTAACTGACTGAACGTCTTGGTTTTGAGTTTGACACCAAACCGGACATTTTGATGAGTGTGAACGCTAGCAAATCTGTAAACCAATGCTTCTGAAACAAGAGTTATGTACAATCTTGCATGAAAACTCTGTAAATAATTGAAACTACAGATAGAGAGTCTTAAAACTGAAATCTACTAATAAACTAATTCAGAATAACTGCAACTAGCATTTTCAGATTTTCATCGTCTATCTAAAAAAATTTGAACATGTATAAAAGAATGCACAGATGAACCGTACTTTACAAGCTACAGCTACGCTTCTTAATCCTGAGCTACCAATCAAGTTTAAATTAAATGAATAAAATCTGGCACAACTGAGTACACAGTAAGTTCTAAGCCTATCAAAGATTAAACAAAAAATCCTTTTCAAGTGTTTTATGCAGCTGCAAACTTGGTGCAAAAAATAAATAAGATTTTAAACAAATTAAAAGTCTGAGAAGGAAACAATTCAAAAACTTATAAACCAGGATAAAAAAAAAAAAAAAAGTGAACTAGAAACAAGAGATGATTTGCATCAAACTATTGTTTTCCTGATAATAAATGTAAAGATACAACTTGAGATTTTTTTAGTAAACATTAAAACACTGATTGCATACTGTTGTATACGACTTCATGCATCTGACCGGAGGCAAATTATGCAAGATGACAGTCAGTACTGCCCCAAGGATGTAGCCCTAGCTAATTACACAATTAAATCACACTTAAAGCAGATGGTCAAGTAGTGTTTGTATGGTGACCTATTTCACTCCTTGAGTGCTCTTAACACTTCTTCCGAGTGTAAGTCTAACAAAAAAATTGCAGTGCTTATGGTGAAGCATGTGACACACTTACAGAACAGGCTGTTCTTTACATATTTAGTTGCAGCAATATAAATATAATGCAAACAGAACATGTTAAATGCCTTTATGTTAAATGTGTTCATAAATCTGGTATTCAACATTCAAACACTCAGATTACAATTTTGCTGTCCTTTTTCACCTGTATTGGGCCTGGGTTTATGCAGGCTGCAGGGGCATAGCTAGGTCAAAATTGAGTGTACGTACTAACTCTCAGTCGCGTCAGGCCCCTTGCAGGATCAGGGTAGAGCCCTGATTGAGGAAGGGACCTAATCTCCTGGAAGCTCCACAGATTTCGTCATTTAGGGATGCTTAAAATAAGATAATTATAAAAAATTTCGACCTCCCAGAAGAAATTGTACGCACATGCATATTCAGCGTATAGGCAGCTACGCCACTGGGCTGTTCACAAAATCTGATCATTCTTGAGAAACATAACAGTCACAAAGGGTCTCATCTAATGAAAGAACATGACATTAATACATTCTTAGTAGAACGGTCTGAACCCCTGACCCTTACTTCAGTTCAAGTAACTGTAGGTTGTAGTGTCAACTGTGTGGTCAATGTTAAACAAATCAACATCTGGTGCAGAACTGATTAAAGAAAGTTTTTTTACATGTGAATTTATTAATATCATATCTTCAACGGCTTTTATCAATCATCTAATTCCACCTATTTCTTAACAAACTAACATTTGTAATAATGGCTCAATACTGTACACATGAATAGTTTACAATGATAAACTTAAAGATGACATACAGAATAAAGCCACTAACGAATTCCTTTAGAAATTTTTGAACGACATCGTAAAAAACTTTCGACTGACATGTCTTGTAAAGAACACACATGGAGATTTTCAATAGAGTAAAAGCAGACTGTCACAAAATCATTGACCATTCTTTTTTTTTTTGCAGTCCACATTTTACATTCCATCCAGAATACAGTTGTCAGTACTTTTTTCTCCGATGCATTAACATTGTCAATTATCATTGAAATTTCCTTGATTTACGACTGCCTGTCAATCAAAACAGCTGAACATTCACTTGTCAGTTTGTATCCACTGAAAAGTTGTACCTGATCCTTGAAAATCTTTCAAAAATTTCAAAACTTATTTTTCATAGGTTCAAATGCTAGGGACGGGGGCCTATTATTATTTTGTCATGTGTTTATATGTTTATTGTTTTGGACTGTCAAAGCGAGCTTGTGAAGAGTACCATACAATAACCTTAAAGAATCTTTGTTTTCAAATTCAATTCTTAAGGTTCACAGTGTAAAAAGCATGACTTTTAGAAACTGTGGGCAGCACTTCTTGGTCTTAAGGTTCACTGTGTAAAAAGCATGACTTTTAGATACTGTGGGCAGCACTTCCTGGTCTTAAGGTTCACAGTGTAAAAAGCATGACTTTTAGATACTGTGGGCAGCACTTCTTGGTCTTACGAGAAGCTTTCAAGCTGGTTGGTAATCTATGAACAGGCAGATTACAAACCTGTCAAACATTGAAGATCCTGAGTGTGAGAATCTAACTTTCCACCATCCAGTCAAAAAGCAGACAATTTTACAATTAAGTCATGAAGAAACACATACACCACATAATTATCTTTGCAGTTTACTTAAAGGACGACTAAAAACATGGGGAAAAAAAGGTAATACATTTGTTACGAGACAATTTTGATCATGTGATTACCACCACTGAGAGAGTGAATGAAGGTGACACACATGCCGGGTATTTACACAGTAACGACAATTATAAGCATATCTGATCAGAGAGTGACAGGCAATTGTCCTATAACTACATCAGACTATAATCATATCTATATATTGTATCTAGTGTTGACACTAACAATTAACATTAAAATTGCAGTTTTCACTAATTATTTCACCATAAATCTTTTGAATGAAAGTTTTAAGACCACCAGTGTAATCTTAACTTAAAATCCAACAAAGATAATGTACACCAAGGTGATTAAACTCCAAAGACATTAAAGGGCTGTAACTCGTTAAGCACCACTTCAGGAACATCTGAAGGAGCTGTCAATAAAAAAAATGTCAAGTACATACAGGGGCATTAACTCTTAAAAAAACAATCTTAAACTACATAAAAGAGCTTTTACCCTGTACTCCATCCAATCTGACACATTAAAGGTCTGTAACTCTTTTAATACTACAACAATCATTAGAAATCTAAAAGAAATATGCAAAACTACAGGTCAGAGCATCAACAGAGTATATCCTACATCAAAAAGTATATTCTTAATTACCAAATCCATCTTCTACAACCCTATGAATGTACATCTTGCTACTCTTAATTACCTTCAAGTAATGTGAAATTCAACCTGATTTGTATAATCAATTTACTTCAATCACCGCTGACCATCACGCAATGACTTAACAAGGTGATCATCATTTATTTCATTAAATACAATCTCATTAATTTCATTAAACTCTATCCTTGGCATTTTCAATTAACAGTTTCAGCTCAACTTGTTTCATTTATACCTATAAAGGTAACAAGAATTACAAAAAAAAACCTCACAAGGTGAGCTTTACAATTTGATAAATCATAATGGTGCGGCCACATTTGAAATACCTTGAAATTAATTACAACAAGGTAGTATGTGGGTGCAAAGATAAGGGATGTTATTACAAATAATAAAAGCAATGGTTGTGCAATAACAAAAAAAAATACCATCCAAACAGAAAAAAAAAAATGTTTTAAGTGTCTACTGCTTTTTTTATTTTGAAGATGTCTTTTCATAATAAAAAATAACAAGAGATGATGCATGAAATTTAAAAGTTGACTGACCAACCATTTGCATTTTAAAGTGTTAAGATATAGGATTTCCATATCTTGTCCAGACATGGTTTGAAAATTGTCCCTACAGAATTAAGAACAGAGAGATGTGATCTTTCACATCAATGGGCAAAATTTAACCCTGAGAACCAAGTGCGAATTAGTGTAAACCTTTGGTTCAAAATAACTGTCCTCTAATAACCTGAATTTTATTACCGATCAAATGACACATGGGATTTAAAAGTCTGAATTCTAAATTACTGTTGTCCATCGAAGTGTTTCGACCCAGTATCTAAATCCTCAGCGGTCAAGAAAGCATGATTTTGTAAGTAAACAAGGATAAGACACTAATCTGAGGATTAAAGCAAATGGCCGTCATATAAACTGTTTGTTTAAGCTGTACTGGGACAGCAAAGTGATTTTCCATACTGGGATTAAAACGGCAACTGTAAACTGACCACCTAAACAAACACTGCCTGACACTTCAATCAGCAGACTAACAAAATCCCTGAAGTAAGCTACTGTAATGTAAGCTTCATATCTACCTGTCTGACACTAAAACCAGTGGCGATAACTTGCAGATTTTCGTCAATTTCATTATGATGCTTTTCAAGCAAATGTATAGTGCAAAAACCAGTAGGCAACTTTTCCCTCTCACAACTGTATTTATTTGTTGTTAAATTACAATGTCATGCTAACTTTATATCGAATCATATATAATTATTATGAATGAACCCCGACCCTCCCTGCCCCCCAACACCTTCACACCATTCCTCCCTCTCAGATTGCCACCTTTCCTCCTCTTAAGGTAGGCTGAATATTCTGAAAAACTGAACTATGTGAGCATTTGGGTAGTATAGGTGGTCCAGGACAGATTACAGGATCTGTTGCAAAATCAAGTTTGCAAGTTTGATCTGCTGCTCCTGACGTATTCTTGCACTATCCCCCCAAAAAACTTATGTAACCAAACTCTTCAGCGGGCTTCGGTCAAATGGGAAACCAGTATGGACACCAGAATATAAATCATGTTAAGACAATACTATACACTGCATTAGCCAAATATCATTAGTTAATATTGTTTAGCTCTATACATTTAAAGATATCTCGATAAATATTTGATCACAGAGACACAGACATGATATAACAAGGATGAACAATACTCCACAGACCGTGAAAAAGATCATTAAGGCTAATTAGTATTTATCCATTAATTACCTAATTACAAAAATCAAAGGACCGTAGGTGTCTAGGTTTTTATTTACCACAAGATCTTTGGGGCAGATAACATGAATAACAAAATGCCAAATACCTAAAGATTTATGACCAATAAAAAACAAAACATTATTTCATTAAGTTTATGTTTTTTGTTTTGAAAACCTGTCAAAAATGAACCTATCACTCAATATGAAAGACTATGTTAAAATGAACCTAGATCTAAGCCCTGGAATTAGGTTTCAATAAAGGTTGCCCTCTAGTACCAAGACCATTCCTTATTGAATGATTTTGAATGATTTCCTTATGCTAATTAGTTAACCCTTTGATCTTGGTAAATCAACACTCGTAAATGAGTGACATGTACAATACAGTAAAACAATTATAACATGTAGTTTTGTTTCAAGATTTTTCAAAGATTTCGTCTAACTAAGATAAGCTTTTAGTATGTACACCTGTGTAAAAAAATTGCGAAATCACTGCTCAACATACCTATCAAAAGGTGATTGTTTTAATTGTATAATTATTTTCAGGTTGTGTGCATTACAGCAGAACTAATTTGATGACTCAAAATTTAAGACTGTTTGCTAAACCACAATTAACTGGTAAGAAAGCTTGCAAAACAGAGGTATAGATCATGATTGATAAGCAAGCACTGGCCTTGCACATTCTAGAAGGGTATGGGGGGAGGGGGAGTGGGGCATGCTCCCCTGGAAATATTTTACTTGATAAATATACATAGAGTGTGAAATTTGAACATGCAAATATTGAAATATCTATCATCTCCCAACCCTTATAATCATAGTGCAGATCTAGATGTGTAATTTTTCGAAACTTTTTTTAGGAAGTCTGAGCTCAAGTCTATCAGGCCTAATAAAAGTTACACAATGCAAAACATACCCATATTTAGTCCAGTTGCCCATGTGAAAGGCTGGTTTTGTAGTTATGAACTTTTCTAACTATATGAAACATAAACGGGTGGTAATATACATGTAGCCATGTGCAAACTTTAACTCATGAAAATTTCTTCAAACTTGGCTATAACTTGTTCAAAAACCAAAACAAATGATCAAGGTGAGATCTTCATAGTCAGGAATAAGTTGCTACTTAAGTTCATTCTAAAAATCTTTCCATCTTTACATTACACCTTCAGGGACAAGGCGTGGACTACTCATGGACCATGTCATTTTGAAGTTACAATAGGTATTCAGGTTTAAAAACAATCTAAAAGTACATCACAGCTGTCCGTTACAGTTCAACTCCTTTTTCTCAATCACTAAGCCGCATATTTCTGAAAACAATTTTAGTAAAACAGATGTTACTTTATTAAAACAACTTTTACAGGTTTAAAAAAAAATATTTTGCAAGCAAGCTGAATATTTAATGAACCCATTCATACTGTAGCTTCGTTTCATGCGAATCCAGTCCTCTGTATGTTTTATATTTATTTGCATGTTTTCTCCCCCACTACAGTGCAATTTAAATATGCATATTTCTGAAACTGTAAACGTCAGCGAAAAAAACAAGCTTTCGTTCGGATGTAACAAATGCAATAAAAATGAAGTCTTGCAAAACAAGGCAATTAGATGAATGTAGTACAGACTGCATCAGTTAAATGCTTCAAATCACATGAAAATATTTCATCATGGTTACAAGTTCTAGTATTTGAGATTTAATAATCCCCCATGTCCAGTCAAATGGCCCAATGGCAAACTATCTTACCTACCCCTTTTGAAGTTCAATTAATATTCTAAGGCAAAAAAAGTTAAATATTAATTGTGTCAAATCTAAAATTTCATTATTTCTTTTATTTTTTTCTGTATTTATTTATAAACTTCTGCCATCAAATTTTGTAACTGCTGGTCACTGCAGGTATAATTATATATCATTGGCAGTCTTATAAGCAGCTTTTCCTTTTGGGTGGGAGGTGGGGGGGGGGGGGGGGGGACAGCTGGGGTGGGGGGGGAATATATAAGGAGTGTATGTACGTGCTGAGCAGGTATGTGGAACATGGTCCATGAAGCAGTGTTGGAGAAGTGGCAAAAGGTCATGTCAAAGGGACCACGAGGGAATATGACAGAGCTGTATCAAAATAGCAGTGAAACTTTCTCCATCTCCTTATCATATCCTTGAGGAATCTCATTTAAGATGGAATTCCTATAATGACAAGATTTTATAACAAATAAATGATCTTGTAGACACATCTGTTATGGTAATCCAGAAGGCATTCATTAATCATATACTTAAATTCCAAGACGTATACTAACAATTTTTCGAAAGAATATGTGCTTTACCTTCTTGAAAACCCAGATAAAAGCAAGATCTATGAAAGAAATTCAGGCTAGGTAAGATGTTACTTATAACTAACTCCCTTTACATGTTTTCTTTTCCATGATCATCATCTGCATCATTATCATTAATACTACCTGATAACATTACTATCTAAACTTGCTTCGGATATTTTTCATTTTCAACTTACATGAAACAATTTATCGGATTGAAAAAGACTCGACAAGACCATTCTTACAAGTGAAAACAAACTGAAGGTTAAGTGCCAAAGTATTGTAACTATAAACGAAAAAGGATGGAGATACAACATTTCTGCTCTGAACCCAATTAACAGAATATAATAAATAATAGAACAATAACTTATTATACATCTTTAAATTGTAATATGTGGTATGTTTTAATAAAAGTGACCTTGTGGGTGGGCATGATGTAACGTCAAAAAAGCAACAAAAAGTACCGCTGCAACTAGCTATCACTGAACATCATGAAATGATGCTGTCTCTAGCAACCACACCTCTCTGTAAAAATTTAAGTTTCGATAAAAGTCACCCATCAGACCCTGTTTATAATGTGACATGTCAAGCTTTTATATATACTGAGTTTAGGAAATTGGGATGTTTTTATTGTTGTTGTTTTTCTTAAGAAGGAATATTTCCGTTTTTGAACTGGCTCTACCAAATCACTGTAGTGGTTTCATACAAAATGATTTTTCTTTTGGATTTTATCCAGGAAACAAGTATCTTCCTGAAAGTAGGGCAGGATAAGAAAAACCAAAATGTTTTCAGGAAAATATCACTCTTCCTTACGGAAATGCTTAAGTCAAATAAGGACGCCTAAAGACACTAAAGACACCTTGTGCGAAGGTAATGTTTGCCATTTTCTTTACAACTCAGGGTCCCGCCATTCAGGTTGCTGTTCCTAAAGGCAAATCTGTTAATGCAAAGACAAAAGTTCTTTGAAAACTAAACAAATACTTTCGAAAACAAAGACCCCCAATAGGTTTGGCCAATATCAGATTGCTGCATGACAACGCATCATCGCACAAGGTGTCTATAGTGAAAGACCTTCTGAAGCAGAAAAAAGTTGTTGTGCTTCCCCATCCTCCGTACTCACCTGACCTTGCCCCGTGTGACTTCTTTTTGTTTTCAAAGGTAAAAAAAATACCTTTCAGTTCGAAAATTTGTTCAGCGCAAACACTTCGGTTCTGCAATATTTCAGTGTCTTCATAGTATACCTAACTAGAACTATCGCTGAATGCGATTCATACCCCCACCAATGTCCTTGACAGAAGATGACATGGAAAGGTAGTTAAGGGAATAACTTTAGTGGCACAAATACATATACATATATAAAAAAGAAATTATCTCTGGTGAAAAAAACAAACAAATTGTACAGGTAATAGTATAAATATATATTGTCAAATCATGTTCGAAACAGTTACAAATAACCTTTCATTTTCGTGAATATCTGTTCTAGTTTCAGACACAATTAAGTATTAACGGTTATATCAGAACATTTTCTAAGCCTAAAAGGGGCATAACTTGTGTCATAATTCAATGGAATTGTAGAATTTTCGTCATCTGAGCTTGCTTGTAACCATTCATATAAATTTTAAGTTTCAAGTAAATATCTGTTCTGGTTTTAGAAATATTATAGTAAATAAATTTAAAGACATAAAAATGGACTTAACTTTGTCAAAATACAATACAAAGTTATCCCTCCCACTTTTTTTAGTTATGAAACTTGACTTGCATATCTTACTTGCCACACTTCGTATATATTTGAAGTTTTAAATGATTATCTGTTCTAGTTTTAGAAATATTCAAGTACATGTTAAAATTTCAGAACATTTTCTAAGTCAATTTTTGACCTTCAAGTGTGGCCTTGACCTTAAGCTGGCACAAGGGTAAGATGGGTTCTGCACATTGCCCAGTTGAGGTGAACATTTGAGTCAAGTTTGAAGAAAATCCTTCCATTAGTATAGAATTTATAGAGCGGACACGACATATTGTCTAGTATTGATTGTAAGTAAATTAAAAGACTTAAAAAGGGGCATAACTTTGTCAAAATGCAATACAGAGTTATGAAACTTGACCTGCATATCTAACTTGTGATACCTCATATATCTGTTAAGTTTCAAGCAAATACCTGTGCTAATTTCAGAAATATTCAAGTACATGTTAAAATTTAAGAATATTTTCTAAGTCAATTTTGACCTTCAAGTGTGACCTTGACCTTTAGCCGGCACAAAGGTAAAATGGGTTCTGCACATAACCTTGTTGAGTTGAACATTTGATTCAAGTTTGAAGAAAATTCTTCCATTAGTATAGGATTTATAGAGCGGACACGACATATTGTCTAATATTTGATTGTATGTAAATTTGAAGACTTAAAAAGGGGCATAACTTTGTCAAAATGCAATACAGAGTTATGAAACTTGACCCGCATTGCCTAATTGTGACACTTCATATATATTTTAAGTTTCAAGCAAATATGTTTTCTAGTTTCAGAAATATTCAAATACATGTTAAAATTTAAGAATATTTTCTAAGTCAATTTTTGACCTTCAAGTGTGACCTTAACCTTAAGCTGGCAAAAGGGTAACATAGGTTCTGCATATCCCCTTGTTGAGGTGAACATTTGAGCCAAGATTAAAGAAAATCTTTCAATTTGTGTAGGACTTACAGAGCGGACACCACATAATGTCTAATATTTGATTGTTTGATATTTGACCTTCAATTGTGACCTGGACCTTGAGCTGACACATGGGCAACATGGGTTCTGCACATCCCCTTGTTGAGGTGAACATTTCAGCCAAGTTTGAAGAAAATCCTTCAGTTGGTATAGGAGTTATGGAGCGGACACGATAATGGAGACGGACGGACGGTCCGACGGACGCGACAAAGCGAATCCATTATAGCCCCCCCACATTTTGTGGTGGGGGTATAAAAAGACTATGAATTGGATCCGGAGACTGAAACTTTGTATATCTGTTGCAGGTGAATACTTTGAGGGAACAAAATAAAAAATTCAGTGAAACCTATGAAGAATCAAATATTACATGCTTAAATGCATTCATATTTGAACACTCCATACATATTCTACTTAACTTAAACAACAATAGATACACTTGCATTATTATGCACAATGTTTCACAGGCATTGTTTCAATATTATACTACATAAAACAAATAGTTTCTGCACACTATAAATTTTAACCATCTATAATTCTTCTTCTGTGAAATGTAAAAAATGCAATTTTTGCCATTTTACTAAGCAGCAATTCTGTAAGCCCTTCTTCCCTCACTCCACCCCTGCACTTCTATTTACATGTGTCTGTTTAGTATGGTTCTCTATTCTTGGTAAATAAATTTTTTGGTAAATAAATTAAGTTATTCTAGGAAAACATTCAAGTTTTATTTGTTTTATGTTTAACTGCCCCATTATCTTAGATATTTGTGGTGTACATATTCAATTTTAAGCATTATTTGTTTCAATCTATTTCAATAGTTAACAGTTATCATTTGATGACAAATTTATCTTGGCTGTGTTTAGATAAGTACCAATTTAATGCAACATACTCATAAAAATCAAAGATACCTGTGATAATTTCAGAAAGAATTTTGTAAAACTTCATAACTAAACCTGATAAAATTCTATTGCTTGATAATGTGTGCATGCACTCACCAAGTTTAAAGTACCGTAAAAATTCTATTTATAGCCCAATAGAATTTTTACGGTATTTCAACTGGACCAACTACACTGCTTTGCCTGTGGTTTTGAGGATAGCAATCAAATTTCTTTTTCTTTTTTCAACTTAAATATTTCCATTGGTGAAATAATAGTTGGCATCTATCGCTAAGCCTTTTTACACCCAGGGCTTCAAATTACTTGGTTTCAGGTTTGAATCTATATACAAATGTATGAGTGATATTATGGCTATTTCGCTCTGCTTTAAGAAATACTAACACACTCTAAATTTCAAAAGAGTATTTCACAAGCTAGTTGTGGTTTGAACTAAGCAAAAATACTGGCATGTTATACCTTAGGGTCAAAATAGAGTATCAATTTTCATTCATAAATTCCGTAGTGCAGATATTACTGATACTATGTTGTCTTTCAATTATTATTTGCACCTATTACCACGAACCCCTACGTTGTTCTTATGGAATGATTTAAATAAACCAAGGTTATCAAAATGACTTGATCAAAAGTTTTTTGCCATACCGTGATTGGGTTTTATTCTTTTTTTTGTTTGTTTGAATTTATATATATCATACAAAACATACATTTGCATGTCAGGACTTTATGCAAGTGCAACATAATCTGTTTGCATTTACAATTATTCACTGCATGAAAATAATCAATTAACATTAACCAATAAAATTACTGAGAAGATCCAATATTTTATACCATTTAATTGATAATTTAGATAACAAATTAGTTCTTAATTAAACAGAGCTTACACCCCCAGTGTTTGAATTAACATTTCATAAAATGGTGCTGAATTCATTCAGAAGTTTCTGATTTATTTTTCATCAGATATAGTTTTTTGATATTGAAAATACCGCAGTAATATTCATTTCCTATGTTGGGAAACCGATTTGAGCGATAGACCACAGAAATGACGTACCTGTCTTCCTGTTCTAGAATACAAGGTTATAAAACAAATACAGTGGTAAGATAATCAAATTGTCATTGAATGTACTTACGGTTAAAACATTTCTAAGTTCTGTTTTTTCTTTTTGCTAGGAAAAAAATATGATACAAAAAAAATGCAATTCTACAAAAAAATTCAGATCATTTTTGGTTCAAAGAATCACTTTTTAATGGTAAAACGCAATTAATATAAGAAGTTAATACAAGCCCAATCCTTGTTTGCAACTGACAGGTCATATTGTGAAGGTTCGGAACCCTGATAACCAAGATGGATCTTTCAAAGTTGATCTGATACCTTTCAGTAAAGGACTCTTATAACAGCCATATTGTTTTGAACACTTTATCTAATAAACTGTGCTGTGGTCTAAGTGTATCAAATTTGAAATCAAGGTATATAACTGGGAAGGAGCCGATATAAGAAGCTTGTCTTTATACTGAGGACGAGACACAGATGTAATAAAGAATATTCATATAAATGTAATGCTTTGTAAATAAACTGTACAACCTGTTAACATCTGTACAACTCATTATTATATGTCTCATTAAATTCTAAATGAAATTTATGGAAATATTCCAACAAATTAATCAGACCATAAAACATGCAGGAGTTTTCACATCTTTAAAAATTATGCAATACAAACATTCAAATTTCATGGCATTCAAATATGAAATTAATTTTATTTGAATTTATAAATCTTTTTCATTTCATTGCACAGTGTGCATTTTATTTTTGCGCCTTTACACAAAATACTTCATTCATCGATTCGAGACTTAAAAAAAATGTTGAATGTGTATACAACACATTTATCTCAGTACGTCTGCAAAGTTTTTTGCACTATAAACTAATCTACGCATTTGGTAAAATCTAGACTGGGTCGGAAAATGTACACACAGACTGGGTCACAAAAGGTACATCTGTTTGGTAAAATCTAATCCCGACTATGTCATAGATAGCAGATTAATCTCTTGAAAGAGACTGGAATTTTAATCCCGCCCGCTGTCAATTTTGGCAATGCTTCATTCAATTATATGTTTGCATTATGTAATAAAATCCCAGATGATTAGTCCATTTTACATTATGATATCAATGTTCAAATCTGAAGCTGTTGAAGCGGTTTTTGTTGCTTTTTCACAAATAGTGCTGAATGCTGACATCCTAAAAATCACTAGGAAGTGCCATGGGCTTTTTTATATTCAGAGATGACTATGGTTTGCCCCCTTGGTAACTGGTACAGGTCTCAATCTTGTAAACCATAGATTCTAAGCCCACTTTTAGAACTTCTAAAAAGTAAATAAAATCAATGCTCCATCTTCAAATGAAACTCAAAACTCGTTAGTTTCAGCCTAAACAAGAAAAAGAAGGGTCGGTATTTTCTATGTAACATTATCACTATTACTTAATCCCTATATCAACACTGTTTTTAATATCACAAATTTTTACACTTGAAACATTTAAAACAGCTGTTTAAAATAGTCATCTAAAACAAAATGCTTTATCACAAAAGTTTTTGAAATGTTAAACAAGAGCGATCAGTGATCAGATGTGTCACCTGATGATAGCCAATTAAGCAGTTGTATTGAGGGGTGATTGGACAGTTTGTTGGCCAAAACACCTTTTTTATTCCATAACTCAGCCAAAAATCATTCAACCATAAAACTTGTTAAATATGCGCAAGTACTTGAGGTACTGATCAATCCTGTAACATTTCATTCAAACTGCATTAGTAGTATTAGAGAAGTAGTCCGGACAAACTTTAAAAATGAAAATCATTAAAGGGTCATAACTCTGACAAAAATCATTGAACTGGAAAATGCCAATGATATGCACAACTAGACTTGGTACTGATCATTCCTGTAAAGTTTGGATGAAATTGCACCAGTAGTTTTTGAGGAGAAGTCCGGACAAGTTTTGTGACGGATGGACAGTTGAACAGACAGATGACGGAGAAGTGATCCCTATATACTTTGTAGCAGGCGACACAACAAAATGCTCTCAAAAGACTGATTCTGTGCAAAGAATCCATGCTAAGTCTGAAAGTCATAAGCAAGACTGATAACCCAGTTTGAATTTATTTACCATTGGTACCTGGCCACAAGAACCCAAGAGTCATATTGTTCTAGTTACACTTGAAATGGCTCTATTCCAAAATGTCCCTTGTCTCATCTCAACCATTAGGGTATTGTAAAATTCTATTTCTTTAGGTCAGAGCAATACTGAACAAGTCAAAAGACAATGTGTGTAACTGATTAATATATACCCCCACCCCAACCTCCTTCCATATAATATTTCATGTATGGCAAGATTTGATTAATGACAGTACCATTTATTATCTTACTCTGGTCATAGCTGTCCACCCAAACTGAATGTGAGTATACATGAATTAATTCAAAATCAAACAATCATAGGTAGCCTCATCTAGTTGGTAAATTATTACAAAATGAAGTCTCAATGATAAATGGTGTATTATACTAGTACAGGTAATTCATCTTAATTACTCAGGTAAACAGATGACTGGCCATAATGATAGTATCTATATCAAACTATTTGCTTAAGCAAAACTTTCACTCTTCATAATATTTTGTTTTCAAACAGTCAATGACCTGAAATCCAAAAGAAAAATTTTCATTTCCACTTGACCTATTGATTTTGTTCACACGCTATAATGAACAATGCCTAATTTCAGGCCTGGTTTGTACCTTTATAAGGTCCAGTCAAATCAAAAACTTGAAGAATAAAAATTTTAAAAAAAGCTGTGATCCTTCTATCACCTGAGGAGATATGGTAACAGGTCACACCTCCCAACATGTAAAAACCTATCTCCTTACATTTTCAATGTTTTCAAGTAAGTTTTCTTCCTAAAGTTTTTGTCCCCTATTCTTTTTATTTTTTGCAAAACCTACAACAGTATTCCAACCAATTCCAAAATGATATAAAAATGCAAGTAGTGAAATTTGAGCATTCATCCCACTACAGACAGATCAAAGCCGCAACTGCACCCACAAAAAACATTTTGGAATGACAATTACTTATCCATGCAACATACTGAACACTGTGCTGCAACAAAACTGGATTAAGGCAAAGATAAATCAGGATCAGATAAAGCGTTTTCCTGCAGAGCCGAAAAATTACATTATACCCATAATGCAACACAATCAGTGTTATTGTGAGAGAACAGCATGCATTTTGTAACCACAGCCTATATGATATGATATACATATTAATATTATCTTGGAAGCGTCTAGACTCAGTGACTAATGTAACAAAACCATTGCACTTTCAGTTATTCCCCGGCACAGCTGCAGAATTTCATAAAATCTTCACAGAAAATTCCGAAAATCTATTATTTTTACCCACATAAAAATTGAAAATGCTGATTCATTCCACAGAACTGCAGCTAAAATTGCTAGAATGACAAGAAAATTGATGGTGATAATAATGATTCAAGGCTTTTAGAGAGTCATTTATTTTAGATGCAGACGGATGCTTCAGGAAATATATCCTTGCATACAAATGAAATATGACCAGGTACATATCATACATACTGTAGGATATATGCATTTTTATTTGCAGAGCTCTTGAGCAGGTCATAATAGGTACGTGAAAACTTGTTGATATACAGGTGTGTTGTGAAAGGCAACTAGTTACATTGAAGTAGGTTGCTTAGAAACTTACAAGTAGTTTTGTAAGTAACAAGTGCAATTTAGAAAATGAAGCAATCACCTTGATCAAGTGATAACTGAATTGTTCTGATGAAGAAATGTTCACTGCATATCCATGTATGTTACACATTTACCCAATATTGCCTTTTCTTGACATCACCTCACATATCGAGAGCTATAACATGGATTGTGTGACAAAGAGCTGGTGCTTTATCCAATTCAGGAATAATTTATCGATGGAAATTTGGAAGGCCTGTAAAAACTTTCTCAAGCTGTAGAAATCAAGTTGTGCATGTCAGAAAACTAGGTACTAAATAATACACTACAGATTATAAGTTCAAACAAAATCTTGCTAATGTTGACTTTTAGACAATCCTTTGAATTTGCTGCCTTTTCAATAAAAGATTTTAAACCCATCACAGCTTGAAGACTTTTACTGCATAAGCACTGCCATTCATCTAACCAGTAAAACTGCCAAACACTTACTACACCCTATGCATTATTGCAAATTATTTTTTTCTCCGTTAGCTTCAGCATCTGACCACATAATACCCTTAAGGCGTAGCAGTATCACTTGTTAAACTAGGAAAAATTATCGGTTGCAACCAATCTACACCCTAAGGGTGGTCATTTTCTATAATTTACTTGTCAGTTTTAGACAACAATAAATGTCAATGCAGGACAGTAAAAACTAATTGAAATCGACACAGTAAACAATAAAAGAAAAACTGTATGGATAAAAACACTAAAATGAAGGCTATGATACTTTTATTTTCTAACTGAAGGAATTGCTTCAAAAACCAATGGTAGTTTTTTTTATTTCTGCTAATATCTGTGGAAAAAATACGTATGCACTTTCGATACTGTTAGACAGGTGCAAAATCATGATATTCCATCATAGATATTGAATTCCAATCTCATACCAAGATCATAGTTTTTCATAATATTGGTGCAGACAGTAAATATTGAGACTTCATAGCATCAAAGGATAAAAAACTTTCTTAACTTAGCAAATATTATCATATGAAATAATTATTTCAAAATACAGAAACCAGGAAAATCAGATTCAAATTCGTAATATTCAAATGTTCATGGAAAATATTTTTCAGTACAGAAAGTACGTTTTTGTTGAAATCTATTTGAATGTCATACAAATTTCTCTCCCCGAGGTTTTTAAATCTCATCTAAGTTAATTTATAACAACTCTGGTGCAATATCTACAAAGTAAACCGTGGAGAGTTTCAATGATTAACGTACTTCAATGTCTTATGTTTTCTATTTCAACACGGTGATACTAAATACATACCACCTTTAAGTTGGGAAAAGTGCTTCACATGAAATTCCGATGGCTTAAATTTCATCAGACAAAAATGCTTATATTTGACTCAATCCCTCGGTTTTATGACTTTCATTAGTCCTGAGTGTTATCTGAAACTTCAATCTTTACAATAACTAAAGGAAACTTCTTTGATTAGAATGAAGAAAAAAGAACAGACTTTTAAAAAGGGAGGGCGCGATTAAGTGACCAAATAATTTCAAAACATATGAATTACGTCCATTTTTCCTTAATTATCAAACACCTGTGAACACAGTCAAATTGAATTTTCAGCATTTTTGAAAATCTGATACATAATAGTGTTTTGTGATAATTTTTTTTCCCAAAGTAAGAGCTTTAACTTACATTTTCCCCACAATAAGTGTTTTATTCACTGATATATCTGTCTGGCCCAAAGTCACTAGGTCCACATTCACTCTGCCACACTGAAGTCATTCATTTCCACTTACAATCATTAAATTAACTTGTTGATATCAATTTTCTGACAATGACTTATGAAAGTCCATAAAAATGTTCAAGATAATATGAGGGGTCTACATGTAACATATTCAAAACTGAAACAAGAATATGATTATACAAGTGAAACTGCCCATCAAATGAAATCAATATACATGTTCAAATATTAATAAAATAAGTAAAACTATTTAAGAATCTCTTCTCTGTAAAATCATATGATTACAGTATAATCATAAGCAAAGTTTAAAAAGCAAATTTTAAAAGTTCAGAAACTGGCAGAACTTTATGCTGAATGAAAGTGTTCTTGTTGTTAAAAGTGAATCTTGAAACAAAAAAAAATGATCTTTGTGGTAAATGTAACAGAAAACTAAAACTGAACTGAAAGACTGCATAAAAAAACCATGTTCTCTAATCCTACTTTAGATGACATACGACTGATTCAACAAACCAGCAGTAACATGACTAAACCACAAAAGTAAAAGTCATATTATTAAGGGTCGTATTTTTCATCCTAAACAAGTCGTTAGAGACTTTTAGAGTACATCGCAGATATATGTAACACACAACTTGAATTTACATGAATTAATGTATAAAACATAAGAGACACTTTTATTTCACATTCTATCTCTCCTACGCTATACACATGCTGTATACTGTATATGGCGAAGTAATTTTGGCAATTTTGTGTACAACTCTTTCTCTCTACATTTAGGGTCAAGCTTTTACAACATCTTGTTCAAATGTTTGTTTAACTTTCGACATTCTGATAATCTGTAGAATTTACTCTTAATGGGGTTTTAATTACGTTGCACACTCAATATAAATTTTGTTTAATGAATGACGAATGTAGATAAAATACATATGAAAATAATGTTGATACATGCTATTTGTAGAACACCTTTCTCTTGCAGATTTGAATTCATTAACATAATTTTACAAATCTTTAAAATTAACACATGCAAAAAATTCTCACACACACACACAAAATAAAATATAAATCATAGTAAAATAAAAAAATACATTATGTTTGACTGGGTATTATCTATCGATCATTGAGTTCTATCAATGATTAGCAAATAAAATCAATATTCATTCAAAAGGATGCACTTTTCAATGTTTTTACCTGTGTCGCCCCTTCTCTGTGCATTTGATGTTCCAATGAGCCCCAAAACCAGCATTAACGCACACGATAGTGCTCTGAAATAAAGGACGATCATCATCATCCGTAATTTAGATATAAGTAATTAAACTGTCATAGGAAGCAGACGAAACTTGATAAAAAAATGCAGACGACACATCAAGATGTTTAATTCGTGCGTTAATTAAACACCTGTTCGGTTTAATTTGCAGAATCACCGACGAAATGCAATGAAATAGTATTCTTATGAAGGAAATTAATAAACAGATAATAATTCAAACTTTATGAGTAATGTCATACCTATATCTCATTTTGGAAGTGTTAATCCAGGCCTTTAGAAACAAGAAAAGTGTAACATCACATGTATGTAAAATTAAACACACAGACACAACAAATCCAAACAAGCGACTGTCGGTGACTGCTTTTGAAGTGTCTTACTGCGATAACCCACCCTCTTGCATATGCGGCGGGCGAAGTTTAACGTTCCGCTCTGTCTGTCACTGTAATACCTAAAGAGAATTCTGTGCTCATTCGATATCACAAGGACGCGTTCTTGGGAGATAAAGAAATAAATCACATTGATGATACAATTAAAAGTATTTTCAAAATGTTTACCTATATACTGGTCAAGAATTTTGCCACTTGAAATTAAATGGATTGAGAAAAATGAGCCTGTGTTTTATGTTATTTTCTAATCAGTTATTACTAACAGTAGTCAAACTACAACTTAAACTCTGATATTACAGATCATTAAAATACAAATGAATACAACTGTTTCGTTCACTCTCTACTGGTAAATTAAGTCACACTCCAGTTACATTACGTTTGTAATTACTGTTATAAAAAAGCCCCAAAAATATATCTATAAATAAAAGATTCAAATTTTTTGACAATCGGCATAATAAATACCTTTGGACATTTACAGTCAAATTATGGCAGGGACTGACAATACAAATACAAATTGGATAATGCAATAATAGATTTAAACATACAACAAAGTTGACTTTAAGAAATACATATATTGACCAAGTTTTATTATATATATATATAACAAAGCTTATTTACTACATGATTTATATTTATTCTCACTAGACATGAGTCATATGAATGTATTTATTTTAGGCCATGAACTATTGAAAACGTATTAATTTCTTATAAATCTGTATCTTGTACAACACAACACAAAGTGAAATTCAGTTTAGGCGACATTTTATTAATAGTTATTACAAAAGCCGTTTTCTCTAATAACTGTATTCAATATACCAGCTTAAATATCAAACGTATGTAAGCTTAGTCTTAAACAAGATAGATGTTTCCTAAGATTATCATATGTAATTCTGCTAAGATACGTTTTTATAACAAAATTTAGTTTTAAATTTACAATGATAATCTTATTTTAATATAAATATCTATCTGACCTGTCCATAGAAATATCGTATGTAGAAATGACCGAATATTTCTATGCATTTATAATTTGAATTTCTCTGAAACGGGTTTTACTTTAGATATGCTTCCCACATGTATCGAGCGGTTGCACGCATATCATATGCAGTAGAGTGGTTTCACCGAATTTTTGGATGAGCTCAATTTGCCGACACGGGGTGTTTGCGTATTTTTCCATTCAGAAATCATTGAATTAAACTTAATTTCACCAGGTAAATTCGATTTGTACAATATACAAGGTAAAACAGTACGAAAAAATCGCAGTGTTATTTTGATGTGATTAAAATGTAGAAAGAAGACTCGCGGCGCATGTCACTGTATACCCAATATCAAAATGAACTTTTCCAGAGTTTCTCGTGCAAGGTGTGCATCCAGTGTGTGTCAGAATCGTTTAATATTCTGCACTGTAAGCACATTTTCTGGTTTATGGTCTATAGCTATCTTTACTTGTTTCTTTGATTATTGGGAAGAGGAAGGAAATAAATGAATGATGCGGTCCTTACGGAATTGTGACAAACATAATCTATCAAGCTTTATAATACAGTCAATATGTTAACCCCCCACCCCACCCCCAAAGTACTGATAAATAATAAGGATTCTTTTTTTTTTTAAACAGTAATAAACTTCAATTCAACGACATAGGAATTTTAGAGGCAACAAGAGCACATTAGTTGTCTCCCTTATATGTTGTTATAGTCACCATTGATTTTTCTTTGGATTTTTTTAAAATTTTGTTTTATTTTTTTGTAGTGTGCATTAAAACTTAAACTCTTGTGTGATGATAAAATTAATCACGGCCCTCTTCCTCTTATTCTTCAGTGTACTTTTTTATACTAACAATTCTTTCTTGATATTTTTTTTCAGTAACAATTTCGCCAATCGTTTCCGTGACATGGCCGGTGATACAGGATTTGTTGTAACTAATTTCTGCAAGGGTTGAATCCAGTATTACCTAGAAACATAAACAGGATCTTCTTGTCATTTCATTACATGTATATTGTGTGAAAACAAAGGGTATAAATTTACAGATTTAGTAATGAGTTTGGATAAAATTCATATTAGTTGTTATACATCAAGAGCATTTTCACCTTAAAGATGGCTTAAGAAACAGTGATGGTTTTACCATGAATTATAGGAACAGTGCCTCCAAACTTTCATGAGTTTTATCATAGTATGCACAGTGGGTGTAAATTACTGTAATGTCTATTTCCAATTATATGATGATATAAAGTACGGCTGAATGGAAGACAAATATATCACATGAAAAAACTGTGATTACAAAATTTGAATAAGCACTTTGGTCCCCAGTAAAGAATTTCGTTGAACATCTTCTGAAATATATGCGTCCACACTATTACCCTATGTAAGGTCTGACAGTATATTTATTACTTCAGCAGAAGATTGCATTACAGTTTTACTATATCCAGTGATATCAAGGGAACTGCGACATATTTCTTTGCAGACAACTAGAACCTTTTTATCTTTTGAATGTTGTATAAGTTATCTTTCATGAATAACATAGAATAGTTAAAAGAAGCACCTGCTTGATAAAATTATACATATATTTTTAAAAAAGATAGCTCAGAAAATTTTCTTTCTGTCCGTTTATCTAAACAATATTACTGAATAACACAAACTGAGTAGCTGAAAAATTGTTGGACTGTTGTCCACATACTTGTCATAACTGAGAGAAAAAATGAGTTTGTTTTTATTGACATTTATACGATTTAGATATTTTTGTTCTGACTGTTTTTATAGTCGTAACGCAAACGAGTTCAGAGAAAATGTGAAAGGTTTTCTAGTGTTTGTAAACAAGTGTTTTAAATTTTCCTCGGACAAAATTTCTTCTTCAGTTTAAAAAATATTCTTATAACGTTAAACTTTTCTTTTCAATGTGGCGATAATGATGTTTTGACCACTTCTTTCAGATTTGAAAATACGGAACGGATGTCTTCTTTTTGGAAGAGAACTTTTCACAAGTTACATCGGCAAATGTCAAAACGCATGTGAACGCCTACATGTATTGAATAACTTTTAAAACATGTATTGTGAAAGCGTTACTTTCACATTATGTGTTATCTTCTCGATTTTTTTTATATTTTAATATTTACTCTATTTTTTTCTTTTGTTTTGCAAGAGTCTTGCGCTGAGGGTTAGATGCAGATTAATTAAATGCCATGTAAGTTCAAGATAAATAAAACACGTTTTGACAATCTCCTGCGCAGAGCCGTACCGTTCTGTACCTTGATTGCTTGTAATAGCGCTTTCCTTAAAAATGTCACTTTAGGTACTTTTATTTTACCGGCGAAACTGAGCATGCGTAGTACACGTGTATTTAGCACTTCCGGAAATTTCGTGGTTTCTGTTAAACTTTTTTAGGTGAGCAACATAGTGAAATCTTTAAGTTGCATGTATAAAAATTATGTTGCAAAATATAAATTAACAGTGTACCTTGCTGCTCTGCTATCATGATAATACCAAACGCAGTAGAAACTGTTATGTAAGCTTGCATATCAAGTGTAGTATATTTCGGACAACCTTAGTCATGCAATGTGTCATTTAAACAAAAAAGAGATGCAGTGTAAAAACTCCTAATTTATACAAAAACAACAACATTTAGAATGATTAAAAATGAACATATTTTCAGGTATGTGTTTAAATGCACTTTTCTGAAGACTGGAACTTATATTATAAATGGTTGGTTGGTTGTTTCGATATTGCCTTGATGCGGCTGTGGACACAATGTGCATACGATATATAATATCGTTGTCATCTTGGTACTTAATACACTATGTACTTATACACTTGATACTTTTTTGTCTACCAAGATGGATGTTGTTAACTTTTTAGCATAGTCTCTTTGTATTTTGAAGGAACTTGCTAAAAGTTTTGATAAGTTCCTTTCTGTCCTCACTTCTATTTCGCCAATAAGTACAGATAAAATAAAGTTTTATAAATTTATCTGTTTAAAATTATCTCTATTATTTATACTACTCCTACCAGTTCGTCTTTATTCATTATAAGAAGTACCATCATTTGAATATAACAAACATGCACAGCAAAATTGTATTCACATGTATTGATTTAGGTACAATTAGATAGTTCTATTGTCCTGTGTAAACCAACATGTGCATGAATTTTGTAAAAAGGTCAAAGAGATATTTAAAGATATGATATCTTGCACTAAAAGTGTTTTGTCTTAACTTCATTTCTGAGAAATAATTAAGTAAATTCCAACAAATATTTAGTCCATAACTTAATCAAATACATTTTTGATCATCCAAACTATTAACAGGACCATGTTTACATCACTACATGTATACATAGTTACACATCTTCCAGTGAGAGAGTGTCATGTGTGAAACCAGTTAATTGGAGAAGAACTATGTTTAGGGACTGTCTCAATGTTGGAGGGAGTTTATGCACTTGTTGATGTTTGCAATTAAAACTGGTCAAAAATTGTATTGTATTTGGGATGTTTTAACAGGTGTATACGGTATCAAAACATTTTTGTGAACTCATGATTACATATGATGGTGAATTAATATTACTCCTGTAAATGTGCACTTAATGTTATGTTATATACAATCATACTATTTTATGGTAGGTGCACAGGCAGTTGGACAAGACCAGTTCTCAAGACTATTTGAATTTAGTTTGAGGAAGCAACTTCTGACTTACTCTACAAGTTAATTTGACATACTAGTAGTTTAAGAAAATAACTGTCAACACAACAGTGAAATACTTCAGCAATCATACATTTTTGATAGTATGAATACAGGCAGAACTTACTACCTTTGGAAAGGTCTAAGTTGTATTGGTTATGTTGGATAGAACCATGGCAAAAGCTAGCTACAGACATCTTGGGTGTCATGGGTTTGAGCCTTATGTCAGATGTACTGTTTCCATTTGATTAAGTTGAATTGGAGTGCAGGAGTGCCAGGTTCAGTGTGATTTTCATATCATGATAATTACTCATGAATTAAATTGTTACATTTGTTTACAAAACTGTTTTCGAATTATCAGTTTGTGTATTTCTCTTTATATTTTCAGTTCATAAAAGATGTCTTCCACAGTGACATTTCTGGCATTTACACTGCTGTGTGCTCTAGTAGTTGTTGTTAGTGCTGGAGAAGACTTTTATGAATTGCTTGGTGTCCAGAGAGGGGCCAGTAACAAGGAAATTAGAAAGGCATTTAAGAAATTGGCTGTAACAATGCACCCAGATAAAAATCCTGTAAGCATTTTATTGACAATTTAGCCTCATACTTTCTGCATGTTTTTGCCTCACCAATAGCACAATATATATGTTGCTGAGAGAATAAAAATTGTCTTCTGTAAGGTAATGTCTTTCAAAACATTTTAAGTGGCTCTTTGCTCTGAAATGTGTAGAATGAACATTCAAGAACAAAAGCTTTCAGAGGCTGCTCAGTAATACTGGAATCTTTTTTACATTTTCATAGATTCATTCATTCATACACAAAAGACATAGAATATTCTAAGTCATAGTTAACTTATCTCAAATTTCCTGACATGCAAAATATAACATCGTTGATTGTTTGACATAATCAAGTTGAAGGTTTGACAGTTTATTGCTGTTGAGTTAGAATGTACTTTCATTAAGAGTAGTGTAATGTGTTGATTCTTTGTACAATTTCTTACTTTACAGGATGATTCAAAAGCCCATGAAAGGTTTCTAAAGATCAACAGAGCTTATGAAGTTCTGAAAGATGAAGATTTGAGGAAGAAATATGACATGCATGGTGAGGAAGGTCTGTCTGATGACTTTGGGAAAGGAAAATATGAAAGCTGGAGGTTCTACCAAGAAGAGTTTGGTAAGTGATTACAGTTTATTTACAGTTTGATCAGCTTTTTGGTATAGTAAGATAAATTGTGAAAAATTTAAGTAACATGGGGAAAACCCACTGGCTCAGAACTGGGTTTGAACTCTGGAACCCTCGATTGCAAAGCAGACACTCTACAATGTTGGATTCAAAGGGGGGTTCTTTGATCACAAAGCAGATGCTCTTCCAAATTACCAAAAAATCTAGGTGAAAGAGGGTGTAGAGATGTTGTATAATACCTCTTGTACATTAAGTTCCTGTAGTTTTGCATTGGTTGTTACAATTTGCATAAAAAATGCCCCTGAATGTAACTTCCTGTGTGTAGTTAGTATCTAGAAATGTTTTAATTTTTAATTTCCTCATTACAGCCAAATTAGGTAAAACATACCTTGTTAGATACATAGATTTTGATATTATATATATCTTTTCTAATCTATATGCATACTTTTCTTTCTTTTTTAGGTATATATGATGATGACCCAGAGATTATAACCTTAAGCCGAGCAGACTTTGGTAAGCCATTACAGTATAATCTTATTCAGAAGTTCAAATTTTTATTCAAAGTTCATTTTGTATTCATGTAAAATATTTATACTTTAGCTCTGACGTATGAAAACTTACCTTGGAGTGAAAGGTTTCTAGTTTAAAACTTTTTGTAAATGTAAATAGGAGATTTCTAAAATTGAGTTGAATTTCTATAATACAAAATATATATCTAACACAGAAGATATGTCTAACACAAAATATGTCTAACACAATATATATGTCTTACACACATTGTATGTCTAAGCTTCAGTCTAAAGTGTTGGTCTAAATAATGAGAAGTTTTGCAAACCTGATAAATTTATTCAAGGGGTAGGTCCTAAATCATGTAGCTGGGTGCTTTAAGCGAGAAAAAATGTAGTCTATGACTAATGTCGTCAGTTTTCGCGTAAATATTCAGGAATTTGGATTTTCTCGCTTAAAGCACCGAGCTACATGATTTAGGTCCTACCCCTTGTTATTGTTGGCTACAAGGATATTTTGATATTGACTGAAGATGAGTGTAAATCAGTATATTATTGTTGTTTTACTGAATTGTTATAACTGTAAAACCTTAAAAAATGAATAAATGTAAATTATTTGGCAAACCTTAATTTTTACTCACCTGTAATGCTCAGGTAAAAAAATATTGTGCAGGGGTTCCACTAGATCCAAAAACTGAAGAGTAATTTTTCATGTGATGCAACTAAATTTACATTTAAATACCTGAATTTAAGCTAAAATATACCTTATTTTAAGACAAAATGACCCTTTAGTCAAAATACCTGAGGGTCAAAATGGAGTCTTTATGAAATTTCAGGGGTCAAAACCCCTCAACAGGGGTCAAATGGAAACCCTGATTGTGTGTTGTGATTAGTTTTTGACAACTTAGCACCTTGACATTCCCTGTTCAAGTTTTGAAATGTTTCCTTATATTTTTGTACAGAGATGTCAGTAGAGAGTACAGATGATGTCTGGTTTGTGAACTTCTACTCTCCACATTGCTCACACTGCCATACCTTAGCTCCAGATGTGAGTTGTCCCCCTTGATATGTACTTTTCAGAAAAGTTTACTATTATTTCACATGACTCTTGATAAAACATACCCACATGGTTCCCTCAACCTGTACCAATTGTTTGATTCTTGGCAGGCAAATATGTATACAGTAAAACTTCATCTACACAATTTTGACACTACGTATAATTGGGACTTAAACATTTTCTGTGATTAAAGTTTCAGACTCTTGAAGTTCTTGGAACTAATATGAGTGGTTTTAGCCACCATTTACCAAGTATTTACAGTGAATGTTACATAATTTTATTTTGATAATTTTTAAAAAAGATCTTTCAATATTGACAGAAGGTTACTGTCAAGCCCTTTGTTTAACATGCTGTTATAAAATATGTGATGTATTGGTTGATATACCAGTATTGCACTAAGGAACGGTTAAACTAACCAACTACTATTGTGTGAACTGCAGTGGCGTGAAGTTGCACGTGAGTTGGAGGGTGTAATTCGTATTGGTGCTGTGAACTGCGAGGATGAGTGGCAGCTTTGTAGAATGCAGGGTATACGATCATACCCTTCCTTAATAATGTACCCAGCAGTAAGTATTATATCATGGCATACTTAACACTGTTTCCTGTATAATGTAAAAAGAAAATTATATTAAATATACTGATTTGTTTTAAAGTGCAAATGTTCTGAAAACCTAAGTGCTAACAACTTACATCATATAGACCTGTTGTTGGTCTATGCTGATACCAATTCTGGTGAAGAGTTATTGAGCATGTGGTCAATTTATACAGCTGTAAGTAAGTAAGTTAGTAGTAAGTAAAGTCTTTATTTAATGAGGCTATACATTTGGTTTCCCAATCTTCAATGTCGGCCTCTGAAAACATAAAAACGATGGTTCCCTGGCTGTGAGGATTTAAACCTTCAGCTGCTTGGTGAAGACTTTTCTTTTTTCTTAATTAGGAGAGAAAGATATGTTTTTCTATACAGAACATGAAGAAGTTACAAAACATCTACTTTTTGCCAATTAATTTTCTCTGTGTATAACATTAGTAGTTAATTTTCAGAGAGAGAAATATCATGGTGACAAGACAAGAAAGGAGCTAGTGAAATATGCTTTGAAACACACGAGGGTGAAGGTCATTGAATTATGGAGTAGTAACTATGACGACATGGTTACCAGGAGTGACAATGATCTACCATGGTTAATCTCCTTCTGTGGAGAAAATGGAGGTAAAAATATGGATTCAACTTCAGTTGTAGTGAAAAATGATAGAAAAGTAATAACATAAAAGAAACTCTATAGAATACCTCTTAAAATAAATTTGTTTCATGTTTTTAGCTCATTGTTATATCTCTCAAACTGTTTTAACTCACATAATATGATATTGTGATAGAAATATTTTACTAAATACTGTAACTTAGAGGAGGATGTGAAACTTTGAAGACAACCATACTAACTAACAGACCTCATTATTGTCGAGCCCGCTTGTGGATAGCTCGACATAGTCGTCACATTTGGTACCGCATTTCGGTGTATGTATGTGCGTCCGTGTGTGCGTCCATCCAGATTGCCTTGTCTGGGCCATATCTTCTCTGTGCATAGATGGATTTTAAAATACCTTGGCACATTTGTTCATCATGATGAGATGGTGTGTCGCGTGCAAGACCCAAGTTCCCAGCTCAAAGTTCAAGGTCACAGTGCCAGGTCAAAGGTCCAAAATTTTGATGATAGACCTTGCACGGGCCATAACTTCTCCCTGGATGGAAGGATTTTAAAATACCTTGGCACATTTGTTTACCTTGATGAGATGGTGTGTCGCGTGCAAGACCCAGATTCCTAGCTTAGAGGTCAAGGTCACAGTGACAGCTCAAAGGTCCAAAATGTTGATGATAGACCTTGTCTGGGCCATTACTTCTCCATGCATGGGAGGATTTGAAAATACCGTGATACATTTGTTATGCACCCTGAAAGAGACAACATGTAGGCCTGTCTTGTACTTCCATCATCATCATCTTCCAACAGTTTCCATTTCACTGTCCCATCCCCATAGGCAGCTTTCCATTGGCGGGCTCGACATGCTGCCCATGGGCGTTCTAGTAATTACATTTAGAAATAACAGCCTTATAAGGTATGAGTCAAACATTATTCTCAGTTCTCATCTGTTTCTTCAAACCTGAAATCCAATTTATGAGTGACTGTTTCCAAAGTTGCATCTGATGATGAAATTTGACCTTATCTTAGGCATGTTAGGACTTTTATAACCTGAATGTATAACCTGAATGTACAGATTTGAATCACCTCTTTATTTCAGATTGCTTGAAGAGCAGTACAGCTCTGAAAGTTGCAGTCATATTGGTTAGTGACATTTTTTAATACTTGATTTTTTAATACTTTTGAATTGATTAGAAAAGAAATAGTGCAGTAAACTGGAGACAAAATTTTATTTTGTTTTGAATAAGTGGGATGTTTCTGACATGTAAAGAAATTTGAATGGAAATGAGGTAATTTTCTGTCTGATGTTGGCAAAAACAATAGGAGACTGGGTTGTGATGAGAATTTTTGAAAGGAAATTGAGCAAGTGGTGAGGATTTCATTAATCTTGCAAACTAACAAATGGAATATTGGACAGAGGTCATGTCCTGTATTATAGCTCTTGTCCTCCACTCATCATGGTATCAGATACGTGGTTGTCAGTCTGTAAGGAAAGGGAAAACTGGTACCATTTTCTGAAGACATTGTTGATGCAGTTTTGTCTCAGTTGTTAAAAAAATTTTAGAAAATTAAAGCGTAAGACACCTTCCTAGAACATTTAAGTAGAGGTTTGAATTTTTAATCTTTTCTACTTCTTACATACTGTAAGAGCATAAAAAGACAAAAATTTAGTTCAGAGATTAGTTCAGATTAAGGTAACTAACAGCTGTTCAGTGAAATGCTGCAGAAAGGGGTATGAAGTAAAAATTGAAAGTAGACATTCTGATTTTATTTTGCACAGGATGAATTAGTAAATGTTGCCACAATGGATTGCCATGGTAATAATGCAGAACTGTGTGAATCCCTGGGACATAATCATGGTACAGTGTTTTATCAGGATGGAGTGAAGAAAGGGGAGGGATTGGTAAGTATTTGTCCTTCTCTTCATCCCGTATTTTATGTAGATATTATATTTAAGAGTTGTCTAAAAACAGAGTTGGTTATAGAGAAAAGCATTTTTGAAAATGGTCATTGTACAGTAACAACATGTAAGAAAAATAAAGTTTGAATGTAATCTAGAATCCTAACGGTAATACATAAATACTCCAGTACTGTGATTAAATTATGAACGTTGACATTTAAAACCTACTTATTAACATGTTGTTGCAGGCATTCAGTTAACTAACTGCCTTTTAGTTGTTTATTATTTTGAATTATTTTGACTAAGTGAGAAGTTTTTAATATCTTAGACTTGATTTTGGCAAAGATGGCTTTTTTTCTTATGTACTAGGTATTTTACAGGAGGTCACAAGTCTGGTAGCTCAGGAAATAACCAATCAGATTCTGTCACAGTTACCAGATGTTACCATTTTAGATAAGGCCAAATTCAGCGTAAGTTCTGTTGCTTATCTTCGTTACTTGACTCATGCTTCATAAGAGGCTTCTTTCAGATTTTTTTCCAACTACCATGTTGCTTTCAATGTATTTACTTAACCCTTAACCTGCTGGAACTGAAAGTGATTAACCTTTGCCACCAGTATAGAGCCTGGCCAGCCTGCACATCCATCCAGTCTGACCAGGCTCTATACTGTTGGTAGCTCCATTTTTGTATTTTGATATTGAAATCCCTTAAACTTTGAATGGACTGTTCCAAATTAAAAGCTGGGCAAATCCATTACAAAATTTCAGCATGTTCAGGGTTAAAGATCCCATACCACATGAAAAGTTATATTGCTTAACAACTAGTCTTTGAACAAGCATGGCAAAGTAAACTGTCTTTCTACATATCTAACTGAAGTAGATAAGTGTTGTATTGGAGAAATTGCATTGTTTTTGAACCTTTACAACTAGCTGGACACATTTTGTGGCAGCTTGAGGACTGGCACCCTTCCATGATCTTCTTTATGATGACTGGTACCCCCTTGTGATGTTCTTTATGATAAGGACTGGTACCCTTTTGTAATGTGCCTTGTGATAAAAGCTGGTACCCTCTTTTGATGTTATTTTTTGTGTAAAGAACATACAGTATTTATCGTAACACTTTACATTAATTGTATATCATTGTATATCTTTTTTTTCAAGGAGATTCAAGAGAACTTGAAGAAGCACAAAGATTTACCATGGTTGATACATTTTGTTGAGGGTAATGAGGGCAGACACCTGGAGCTAAGGAAGCTACCTGCTATGCTGAGCAACATGAATGTAAGAAGTTTATGGTTCCTGTTACCATGGACCCACTGTTTTAACGCATGAACTTGTAGGTTATACATGCCTATCAAGTGAACTTTGATGCCCCTGTTTCTTGTTCTTTAGGAGAAAAGGTTTCTCTGTTCATTCGAAATTGGAAATTTATTACTGCAAAAGAAAATAACAGAATGTTTCTTTAGTCTTTTCTGAGGTTTCTGAGATTTCAAGATGATAATTATTTTATAATGGGTAACTCATTTTGGTGCCGTATAAGATTTTAAATCCCTTGACCCTGTTCAGTAATTGGGAAAACAATTGATTAAAGTCTAATAACTATTGAACGAAATGTGTAAGAATTAAAATCTCAGTGTACTATGAAAATATTCTTTGGTCCCTTTGCAACAGAAGATGTGATACCAGTAAAATGCAGGTCTATGAAAAATGCTAAGGTACCTGTATGTTGATGATTTGAGGAGTTACATTTCATCTGTATTACTACTTTTAGTAAAGTAAGAGTACATTCGAATTGGTAGACCCCTTGTCTCTCTATCTATTTGAGGTTATTTATTGTCGGTACCGGTTGCCCATATGACCGACGCCCCCTGAAGACATTAGTTATTTTATGTTGTGGGGGTAGTGCAAGATATAGAAAGCATCCCATGCCTGAGACACCCCTGGTTCTTTTGCATGCTCATAGCACTAATACATGGACCTTGGTTTAACGTCTCATCCGAAAGACTATTAGTAATGTTAGTGGAAGAGCGGGGGATCGAACTCCGAGACTCCTGGTTTACCAGTCCAGCGCGTTACCACTGGACCACTAGTCTGCTCAACCCCTTTATCACAGCAGCTCATAGCTTTTGTGTTGCTTGTTTCTATTTTTTTTCCTCTTGTGAACAGGTTGGGAGAATAGACTGTGAGTTAATGAGAGGCATGTGTAATGATCTTCATATCAACAAATTCCCAAGCTTCTTGGTATTCAAACAAACTGGAGGATATGAAATCTATTACGGTAGGTAATTACAGAAGTGGAGTCCTCATAGGTAAAAACAAATGTTTTTATGGTTAATAAGAGTCATTAAAGGTTAAACCAAAAAAAGAGGTGTCAAAAGGTAATTAGTAAGAAGTGTTGTTATGAACAAAATCAAAAAAGACATTTCACAGGAGCCTTCTCAGGTAAAAACAGAATCTTTAGTGTTCAGGTAGTGTAATTCTTGACAACTACAAAATTAATATTTAGCCCTTGATAAAATCCAGTTGGAGCTGGTTTCAATTTTTGACTCTTTATTTTCAGAGTAACTCTTGACCAATTGGCCATTAAGAGCAAACTGTCAATACTCGAGAGTTGAAATGCTATATTTTTTCTGCCAAGAATTCATTAATTGTCCCCTTGAAAACAGCCTTTTTGAATTATTGAATTCACAAAAATCTGTGCTATTTAATTTTAAATGTTCTCATAGTTTTTCATTACTTCTAGACAATAAACATGAATTCTGACAAATCATTTACAGGTAGAGTAACAGCCCATGATGTGGCAGCCTTTGCAAGAGACGCCTCTGTGATAAGACTTGAAGCATTAGGTCCGAGGGATTTTGAATCACAAAGAGTAGGACCCGCAAGCTCAGAAGTCTGGTTTATTGATTTCTTTGCACCTGTAAGTGGTAAAATGTAAAATAACTTGTGAAAAAATGTTATTGTTTTTGGAATTTGTTGTGAAGTTCTGTAACGTATGTGTGGTGCACCTCACAAATGTTCACAGATTTTTACTTCGGCAAAGGTTTGCGTTGCTTGCAACATTGTCTTTATGATTCCAGTGTAATTTTTTAAATAGTTGTATTGCAAGCATTTGTGATGTAAAACAGGATTAAATGGACATAGGATTGTCATGAATATTAAGAAAACTCCAGAATATTTCTTGAAATTTGCCTAATGGGGTGAATTTTTAGATGTTACAACAGAAGTGTCATAGATGATTGTTCCATTGCAGTGGTGTCCACCTTGTATGAGGCTTCTCCCAGAATTTAGGAAAGCAGCCAAGAATTTTGGACAAGTCGTCAATTTTGGCACAGTGGATTGTACCATACATGGTTCTCTTGTAGAACTGTAAGTTTTATAATTAGTCAAAGTGACCCTGAAAATTTCGTAAAATTCAATTTGCACTATTGTGAAAACAATTTTACTTACCTTGAGTTAAGTTGCTTATCCTTAAAATCTTAAATTATTGGCCCTGTCAAACATTAAAGTTACAGTGATACAGGAAAGTATTGTTTTTTATTGATATCTTTATTGAAGAGATGAAAGTCTTTGTTACTTCTACTTATTGATAGATAATTATATAATTAGTATCTATTAATTTATCAAATTTATTAACTTGGACTTAATTTTATTTCCAGTACAATGTGAGATCATACCCTACTACTATATTGTACAACCATTCAGTCCCACATCAGTACCAAGGGCACCATAATGTACACTCATTGGTAGAATTCATCCCAGGTAATGTAAAAGTTTGGAGATCTGGTATACAATGGATAATAAAAATGAATATGTTATGAGGACTTTTGATGATAATGGTACAAATGCTGTTGGTGTTATTATGATTTTTAATGATGATTATGTTGATGATGATGAGTTATGTGTGAATGATAATGACTGTTGATTGTGATGCTACTGCTGTTGCTTGTGATGATATTGCTGTTGATTGTGCTGCTCCTGCTGTTGCTTGTGATGCTCCTGCTGTTGATTGTGCTCCTACTGATGTTGATTGTGCTGCTCACTGATGTTGATTGTGATGATAATGATGATCAAAATGATGATGATTTTCATGATAATGATGATAATTCACACTTTCATATAAATAAATATAAACTACAGAAGGAAGTTGACGAGAAAGCCTTATATTTAATGCTAATACATAAGGAAGTAAAACTGTGGTGTGTACATGTATGTAATATATGAAGAGCACTTGAAAAATGTAAGGAGGATATCAGGTACTATGATATAAAGATTTACAACAACAAAAAAATGATATAATGTTCGGTTAATATAGTGTTATTCTTAAAACGACTGACTCACAGAATTTAGCCAAAAATTTTTTTTTTTTAAGATTGAAGAGAAGTTAATATACTAGATGTATCAACGTTTTCTTTTTTTTCATCGTTGGCCCATCTGTGAGTCTGTCCCTTAATTGAGTGCCAGTCTTCTGGGCTTAAGAAACATCATTGTGAACAATTTTCATCTCATTTTATTAGAATTGCAGGCTGTCAGCAACCATTGGCAGCTCACCAGTCAGGCTTGTGGCAACAAGCCAATGATGAGACTTGGACCTTTAACCACTTTCCTGGCTGATGTTTAAACCACGAGGCCATGGAGACAGTATATGTATATACGGTTTTATTACAAGGGGATGTAGGGAAACACTTTGTTTTATTTTTCAGGACACATTGAATCCACCAGTGATAAAGTTAGATAGGGAATCATTTGATAGACTTGTTTTAAAGAAAGAAGACAGTGTTATTTGGCTGGTAGATTTCTTTGCCTCATGGTGTGGACCTTGTCAGCAGTTGGCACCAGAATGGAGAAGATTAGCTAAGGTTTGTATAACAAAATAACACAAGTTAAAATTCTTCTTTTACCAAAGACTTTGGAGCCATTTATGCCATTTTCCCCCCTCTCTCCCACTCTTCCCCCAAGAAGCAGGAATTTTTCTGTGTTTATGACACTGAATGAAGACCCTGTCAGACATTTAGTAAAGTCTTTCTCCCTGGATTGATAAGAACATCAGTACCTTAACTGCAGGTGTACATTCTAAGAACTGATCTGTTGAGGTAGTTCAAGGGAGAAAGGGTGTTGAAATACATTTTTGAAGCAGTCCCTTGATTTTTTTTTTATAGAAATCACTAGTCTAGATGCATTTTATTAAAGCTTTTCAAACATATTTTGTAGTAGGAAAAAAATGGCTCTGAGTTTCTTTTAAACATCTTTATTCAAGTTTGCAGAGTGAAAACTGAGGTTCAAGCAAGTTGAACTGATAAAGGTGAGAAGCAAGTGGTCTCATCTTTGTACCAGTGTGCTTATTTTTGTTACACTAGGTCCAGAAAGTAATATTCACTTGAATTGGCTCTCATGGGATTTTGTGGTCAGGATTATTAGACTGGGTGCAAAGCTTTGGTATATTTGTAATTTCAGATGTTAAAAGGCACAAAGAATGTGTTTGTAGGAATGGTGGACTGCCAGGAAGAACAGGGGTTATGTTCTAGTCAACATGTACAGTCATACCCTAATCTTAGGTTATTCCCACCAAAATCTAGAGGTGGGTCTTACTTGTAAGTATTTTATTGATTTGTTTATTTACTTTAACTATTTTTTACTAACTTAAACAATTCAATGAAAAATTGTTCTCTATAGACACACCCCTATGATGACATGATTATGACAGTCAGAACTTTGGGAAACACGTTTAGCAGTTTTATGAACTTGTACCAACATACATATGTATAGACAGTCCCCTTTGTGGCATTTGCTGTCTTTGACAGAAATGCTCACAGAGCCCTGGCTGAGATTCAAACTGGAGAAACTCGGAACTGGTTCTCAAGACCATAGCAGGTGTGCAAATGAGGCTCTGATTGTAGAATGTTAGATTTTTCATCTGGTATGATAGACTTTCAATAGTTGAAAACCAAAACTGGCATTTCAACTAGGTTGGTTGGAAGAAAATACGCTTAGGAGCCAGATTTTCCATTTTACCAAAAATACGTATCATTTTGAAATAATTTTACCAAAAAATGTAAAATAAGTGTCT